>JANCRA010000008.1:16199022-17579022 GCA_024362935.1 Setophaga petechia
GTCAATGGCACTGACCTTCCTATTGTTGAAAGGAAAGCAAGAGATTCTTGACAGTTTCCAGGGCAAAACAAGGGAGACCTTGCAAACATGTCTCTGTGGGGGGCCCTAAACAATAGCAAAGGTTCTTTCCCGGGGTTGAATTTCTCTATTCCTTTGGCACACTTTCACAAAAGGGTTGGGTCCTTTGAGGTTATCTGCAATGTGCTTACGCTCGGAGCATTAACATGCCTGTCAGCTCTGTACCTTCAGCATACTTTTACTGTCATTAAAGAGTGATTATATTGCAGAAAAAAATATATCTTGGAGATGAGACACTGGACTGAAGAAAAGCAAGCCTCCAGGCTCTCACCTCTTCTCATGGCTCTTCAGGCAAGCAATATACATCACATCTCTATTAACCATATATGTTTAGTTCATAAGCTCTTTGAACAGAGATTCTTTCTTTCCTTGTGTATGTAGGTATAGAATAACAGCATTTTAGAGAAGTGGCCTGGGCCAGAATGCCTTTTAACCATCAGCTGTACACTAAGAAATTTAGCAGCTATGCAAAAAACCAGTTTTTGCAGGCCTCTCAATCAATAAAAATATTTAAAACTTCATATGACAATTTTCCTTTTTTTATTTTTTGAGAGTATTGAAGAGTTTGAAGTGTACTGATCTCTGGTTGTGCTGACTCTCAGTTTCCCAAACACAAGTGCATATTTCTTTGACCATATGCAATTGATTTCCAGCCATGTGAGGCACAACATTTCTTTGCAGTATTGACCATGTTGGGATGAAATTGCCATCAGCAAGCAGGTTGTGAGAACAAGAGCACATGTGGTGAGGCTTTGCTGTCCACAGCTGCAGAGGCTGCTGGGTTCGGATACAGCTGTGGAGCCCAGGGGTATTTTTAGTTACCTCAAAGAATTAAAGCAGAGACTGCATTCAGCATCACATTAAGGATGCAAAAGCTTCATGGTGGTGCAAGAATTCATGGAGGTGAATGACCTGATCTAAACCAAACTGAACTATTCCTGCCTGTTCCAGTAAGCTTCTCCCAGGGGCACAGCTGCATAACAATATTGCCAGCGTGGTATGGGAAGTTTGTACTTCTGAAAAAAAATTAGGATTAGCATTATGCAAGTGAATCATCCTCGCTGCATGGAGAGAAAGTATTTGAAATAATTTATACCATTTTAAAACACCATTTTCCTTATTTACTAAATACAAGCCCTGCTCATCCCTTTGGTATGTGTACCAGCTGTGTTTCTGTTTACCACTGCCCACTTGTTTCAGAACTTCTGCTCTACCTAAGACTTTACTAATAGGCAGGCCAAATATGCTGCTTTAACTGGTTTTGTGAATCCCGGGCTCTGCCCTGAAATCATTGTCCGTATCCACCAATGACACCACTCAGTAGAAAGTGCAATTACGCAGCTGTTCTGTTGAATAATAATGAAGCAGGTAGGCAAAAGTAGTGAAAAATGTTTATGCTGGGCTAAACTCTACTCAGCTACACAAGCTTATCCATATTTGAAATACACAGGACTGGCTTTTTGTGTGGCAGCAGTTTATCCCCTACGCAATAATAATGAGGAAAAGAACAAAGTGTATCAGCACTAGAAATACTTTAATAGGACTAGGATTAAATTTAATTGCCTCATTATAAAAGATCAGTTTATCAAATCCACTGTCTTAGTCCCAATTAAAACTCAGTCAGCATGCCTGCGGCTCTTCAAAATAGCAAGAGAGCATTTTTCACATGTTAAGGCAGGCAAAATTTCTATTTTGACTGGGATAAAATATTTATGAGATGTGTTGTCCATTGGCCACTTCTTCCAACCTCACCTAAGAACACTTGTGGCTGTTGGAGAGTGACTGTTTATAGGAAAGTAAACAGCCCCAGACATAATACTTCTTCTCTAAGTGTAAGAACCTCCTTTGCCTAGTTCTCAAGGGGTGAAGATTTAATCAGTCTTTACACTTTTATATTTTTTAAATTATTTAACTTTTATTACTGTTGCACCATTTATACAATTACATATAATTTCAATGCATCCATTGTACATTTTGTTTTTTCATTTGTTTTCCAATGAGTGTGTGTTGGTGTCTGTGACACAGAATGGAAGAGAAACTGGAACTGCAATGAACGCAGACTTTTTCATTTCCACTGACCAATAAACAGAACTACAGGTGCACCCAACCACGGACATGCATTAACTCGTCATGAGAAATCTAGGTAGGCTAAGTAGGATGAGAATGCTTTTTACTCCCAAAAAATATTTGGAGAGGAAGAATTGGAGGATTGGCATTGAGAAATATGTGGACAGCTAAGTGGGTTTTGTCTGAAAGTTGGCATTCATCCACTGCATAAAAAAAATATCAAAATAAGAAAGGCTGTAAATAAAAAAAACCACAGAAAATACTGCTTTCATAAAGATCTGATTGCCTTGGCACAAACCTAGTGGGCAGAATCAAACGCATCACTCCCAAACCCCATTACAGAACAAAAAGAAGATTTTGATACACTGGTGGAGTGCATTTACAGCAGTTCAGATACAAAATATGTGCTGTACTTTCAGACATCCATTTATTTATTTATTTATTTTAATCCAGGACTTGTGTCAAGTTGGCAGAAAGTATATTAGATATTTCCCCACAAAAATACTATTTGGATTCTCCCCCCTCCCTCCCTCCCAACTTGATGGGACATCCTTTTCACTTTTTCTCTTTTGTTTTTTTTTTCTCCTTCTTTTCTGGGCAATACATATTCGCTATTTCAGATCTGAAACGAGTTAGTATAGCTGAAAAAATAAAAAAAAGACACAGGTTGTTTTAAGTGGTTGTTTTCAACAGGCTGTCCAATTTAATCTTGCACTGCTATGGTTTTGATCCGAATTAGTGGCTGGAACTTCAGAAGGTTTCGCTTCCTCTGGAGGGGCTGCAGGGTCCGAGGCCTTAGCAGTGGAACTAGGTGCTGCTGTTGCCGCGGGCTCCTTGGAAGAGGGCGCAGCCTCGTTGCTGCTAGGTTTTGAGTCTGAAGCTGGGGGCCACTTCACTTTTAGTTTCTTGGGCTGCAGGCGTTGCGGGAGCCTCAGTCTTTTTGGCTTCCCCTTCCTCTTTGCTCTTGTCATCTGCTTTACTGGGAGCTGTGGCTTCTGAAGGCTGGGAAGCTTTTGCATCGGTGCTAGGCTCAGAGGGTTTGGGCGCTTCGCTACTGGCAGTGGGAGCAGAGGCAGCAGTCGGCTCCTCTTGCTTGGGTGCCTGCTCGGTATTCTTCTGTGGCTCTACTTTTGCATCAACAACAGCCTCTGACTTCTCAGGTTCTGTTTTCTGGGTTTCTTCCTGGGTCACTGTTTTCTCCTTCTCCCCTTCTTTTTCTTCCGTCTTATTGGCAGTGACCTGAGTATCCTTTTCTCCCTTCTCCTCCTTGTTGTTCTCCTTCACTTCTGTGGTCTCTGTGGTTTTCTGGGCATCCTCAGCCTGCTTTGGAGTCTCCTCTTCCTCAGTTGCTGCTCCTTCAGCCTTCTTGTCTTTGTCTTTAGCTTTTTCATCATTGACACTGTATCCCTTCTTCTTCTTGCTCAGTTTGCCTCCCATGTTGGAGCTCTGTAACAGAAAAGAGAAAGGGGTTGATTACACAAAGCCCAGTATTCACCACTGAGAGAATCAACAGAGCGCAAAGGAAAAATTGATTCTGGTTCCTGAAAAGGAGACCACATGAAGCTTGGTAAGATGTTGCCAACTGGGTGTACTGATGCTGCAGAGCACCACTGCCACTAAGGTTACATCCTGCCCACCCCTGCAGAATTTCAGTCAGCAAATGCCCTTCTGCCACACCCCCTACAAACAGTCCTGCAAACACCTCTAACCCTGGTTGCAGTTCAGTGGGGGAGGAAGGGGGTCAGAATAACAAGAAGTAGCAGGACAATGGAGGACTAACATAAAACCACAATCCTCTGTGGCCTGAGAAAGAGTGGAAGTAGAAAAAGATATGTTTCTATTCAGGCTGGGAATGAACTAAATTTAGCTGTCAATCGTGGCATTCCCCCCTGATTAACACAAAGTCCACCATCACTTTAGCAAAGGCTCTGAACCATCTTTTCATTAAAGTTGGAGAAAATCAAAGGAAGCCTGGAGTCAGCGAGAAGGTTAACACAGGGATGCAACTGCATCTCCTCCCTACACCTCTCAGTTGTAGTTTCCCTTGGATTTACAGCCTTGGTAGAGAGCTGATGGTACCAGGGGCCAGGAGCATGTGCTTCCCTCACCCAGAGGGATGTGGGCACCGACATCCGGCTGCCCCAGAAGCAGGAACAGCTCCTACCCACAGAGTCCCACCCAGCTCTGCAGCTTCCACAGGGATTGCCTGCCCAAAGCCCTGCATTCCCACACTCAACAGGATGGGAGACACAGAGCCTGAAGTGCAGCAAGACCATTCCATAAAACAAAAGAAACAAATACAGACTTCTGACCAAAAGCTTACACGTGGCATGTGACATTATGTATAAAAAATGGGAGAAGAGAGGGGCATATCTGTAGCCTCTGCTCCCAGTTTCCAAGCATGACAAGCAATAACTGCTCAGTTATTTAAAAGAAGTTGACCATGTGTATAACCATATCAGTATTTATATAGCCTTTATGTGGGAGTCTTAACTAAGAATACACAAAATCTTTCGCTGTACTTCAAAGCAAACTTTGTCTATGAAAACAGAAGGAGACACAGATATTGTTATATTGAAAACAAAAACCTCTATGAGTAGAGAAAAAATTACGCTTTTAGAATTAAAGGAAGTATTTAATGAAAGGTGAAGAAAAATAATTCTGTATTTTCTACTATTTGAAAATAGGAGACAATGACTTTTTTCAAAGAACTGTCAAACAAATGTTTAATGTAAGAACTTCTCCAAGGGAGATGAATCATTCTAATTTTCCATTTTGCACAGGTAGATATAATTATAGGCTGTATTTTTTTTCACACACTTGCTAAAACTTTGAATACTAATCAGTAAAAATCCATATGATTGGTCATAGCAGGCTGAATATAAAGTAATATTACACACAACTAAGAAGTAGCTGCCTCTCAGTAGATTATCTGCTACCACAGATGCAAGCCCCAGGCAGAACCCAACAGCCAAATATCCACACATCTTGGGCAAAACTGCGATATTATGGTCAGTAGAGATCTTTCTGACTTCAACTTTCAAAAAGTGTAACAATTTGCAAATACTGTTGAAAAGTTATCACACAGCCCCTGCAAAATGATAGTGTGGTGTTACTGAAAAACACTGCTGTATTGTCTGAAATTTTACGGGAACAGCAATAAAAGGATTAACTTCCACAGAGTCACAGCTGAGCAATCTAATCTCTACCTTCATGACAGAGTTATCGGGTTTTTAGGTATTTAGGGCAGGCTGTGGATATTAGTTCATTATCTGACAAACATACAGCCTTCTAGATTCCTCCATAAATATTGCCCTGATTCTTGTTTATGTGCAGTTACAACCAGATATTTTGGGAGGGCTTTTGCAAGTCAGTCAGATTGGAGATTTATATTGAAACCATAGGTGTATCCCAATTTGTAATCTCTAATTAAGCCTTTATTTGTTTTCCAGCAAAGCCCAGGTACAGTGAGCCTAATTTCATTTGTTGTGTCTTCTGTATTTTTCAAGATTTTGCTATTCATTGATAGTAGTAACACACCACAATTTATATTTCTTTCCACAACAATCTTTTGACCTCAGATATAGTTGGATACGGAATGTCTATGCCAAAGGACCTTTAAAAAGTAGGGAAGCATGCATTCAAGAAATGTGCTCCCAAACTAAGAAACGAAACATGCACTGTCATTGCTTAGAGGTACACTGTGAAATCTCTATGTCTCAATTGTCATCAGAGCCAGCTATACCAAGGTACTGGAGCAGGAGATGGGAAAGGGGCTCATAGACCACCATTATGGTGTATTAGCAAATATTTACACTTACTAATTGACTGTCAGCTTCCAGCAGAGTTTCAATTACTTTAGTGGAATAAGTTCATTCTTTGGGATGCTGAATCTCATATCTCCCTGTTAAAAAGCTGCCTAGATCACTGTGATAACTGCTGTGCCAGGCTATGATGCAAAAGCAGAGCAATCACTGGGGTCATCACCCTGGTAGCAATGCTACAAAGTCCCTTTTTCCCCAGATCTGATTTACAAACATTCCTCCTGTCTCCAGACTGCTGATAACACATGTGGGCTTCCCTGCAACCTTTTTTTAGAAACAGCCCCACATGCTCCACTTCTTCATGGTCTTGTCCTTGCCCCAGCCTGAAGCACAGCTCTGAACCATCCCGTGCAGACTCTAAAGGTGTGGCAGACACAAAGCAAGCCTTAAAGAGTATTTTAAAATTACAACCATCTGTACCTGCAAGAAAACCAGCATGTGAATCACAACACCTAAGCATCTCCATGATTGTACTGGATATTGCTGCGGGGGTAATCCCACCTGGTACTAAATGAAAGTGGATGTCAGTGAAATGTCTCCCAAGTGAAGCAAAGTGCAAAAAAGTCATTGAGATGCAAATTCATACAGTGTTAAATCCACTCTGTTTTACTACCTACATGTCAACACTTAGAAAGAGTACAGACATCTTTCCTACCCCCCAGCAAGGGACTAAATTATGAAAACAATGAAGGGGGTGCACCCTCTTTCCCAGTGAGACTGGGGTCCTGGCTTCACTGCTCAGTCTCTTCCTTTACCCCTGCCCCTCCCTAACCCTGTAATCACTGCATTCACCATGTGAATGAGGGACTCAGGACCAAAGTTTGCCTATAACTATTGACCACTATTTAGAGGCTGAACCACAGCAGGTCTTCATTTCCTCTGACAGGTACAGGTTTTGAGCTAACTGTAGCAAGCAGGTCCCAAATGAAGATCCTTGAAAACTTTAGTGCTGAGCACCATTCCTGTAAAATGGCACAGCATTTGATGGCTGTGCCTTCTTACTGCTGGAAAGAAAAGGATCTAGAGAGAGAGATTCCAGGAGCTGATTTTATATAACAAGTTGCAATTTAGCAGAAATTTTCAGGGGACTTTTTTGGTGGACAACTCTGCAGAACGGTACTTCAGAATAGTGAGGGAAAATATAACACTTGGAAGCTATAATAGACTTTGTCTCCTTCTCAGGCTGGTCAATATACTTTGTATTGCTCTTCTTATGGAAAGAGAAACCAATCCAGAGATCACTGAGTCTGACTGTAAAAGAGCTACTCCTTGCAACAGGAACAAGGATTTCTTCACTTTCTAGAAGCTGTTACATATTTTGCACACCCTGAAGTTTTCATTCTCCTGCAGGAAGCAGGAACAGAACCAGAGAACTTGCATTGTTACCTTTCTTATTGTACAGTAGAAATAATCTCTTGGGTGGATTATTTAGATTAAAACATTTCAGGTGTACAGGTCACCTGGAGAATGTTAAACACTTTGAAATTTCCATATTTGTGATAATCAGGACTCAAAGATTCAATGTCCATAAGACCACAATGCAAGAGGAGGAAGACCTCATGGAACATTTCAAATTCTCTATCTGAAGACTCATAGACATGAGTCCCTGGGCACAGACACTTGTACAGTTTATAAAAAGAATTATTTTTTTGGAAGTTTTATACTTCAAATTTTTCTTCTATATTGAAAAAGTCCCTAGAGTCAGACTCTCTAATGGTGTGTGAAAGCCTCTGCTGAAAGAAATGTTTAGAAGTTTATAAATACATGAAACTAATTGGGCAGACAAACCTTTACTGACTGAAGAGATAGTAAGAGTCTGACTAGGTCTATTACAAAGACCTAGTTTGCTATCACCCTCCCTCACAGTACTGCAAGCAGGGCAGCAGGAAAGGCCAAACTCACAGATTGCACCTGATGTTACCTCAGTCTGATTGCCAAAGCTAAACTTCCAAAGCTCCTGTTCGACTGCGTGCAAAGCGTCGGGAGTTCAGCCCATTGCCAGAAAAACCAGTTCAGGAAGACAATGAGTGCCCTCTGAAATTCCACTGCCTCCAGCGCAGGGCAGGCACGTGCGGTGGCTCAGGCCAAAGGAGCCCTTGCACAAGCCTGTTCCCAGGCATGAGTTATCTCACACTGCCTGCAGACAAAAATGCACATCCCTCACAAGGCAGAGTTTCAACACTCCAAATCAAATGAAATACCAATCCCAGAAACTGTCCCATCCCCCAGGCGCTGGATTTAAATGGAAAGATCTTGAAAAAATCATTGCATCTCTGTATCCCAGTGATTCACCCTACATCTTCATTTACAAAAAAAAAGGCAAAAAGTTTTAATAAGGAATACCTATGGGAACTGAAAGAAACAAGGGGTATGCATGCAAATGCTATTTTTGAAAGATTTTCTGAAATTTTTATGAAAGAAAAAACACCCAAAACTTACTGCTTCTCAAAATACATGATAGAATTTCATTCTCCCCATTACACTTACACACAACACACTCAAGAGACATTCCTATCCTTGCCAGGTCAATCAGTTTTCCAGGTTAATGTTAGAAAATGTCTGTTAAGAAAGCCTAAGACAGAATTAGACTTACTAGCTTTGCCTTTTAGTAACAAAGCCATGTTTTTCTGCTCTTTCTCCATTATCTTCACTCATCCTTTGTTTTGCTTGTTTTTATTTGGAATACACAGAACAGAAATGCTAGGTTTCACTCAGGTTCAAGCCTCTTCAAACCTCAGAATCAGTGACCTCTTTTCTCCTCTCCTCTCCTCTCCTCTCCTCTCCTCTCCTCTCCTCTCCTCTCCTCTCCTCTCCTCTCCTCTCCTCTCCTCTCCTCTCCTCTCCTCTCCTCTCCTCTCCTCTCCTCTCCTCTCCTCTCCTCTCCTCTCCTCTCCTCTCCTCTCCTCTCCTCTCCTCTCCTTTTCCCTTCCCTACCCTATGCTCTTGTTCTATGTTACTTATGCTTCAGAGCAGTGATGGGAACCAGCTCTTGCACAGTCAGGCAGGCTGGTGTGAGGGAGGCAGAAGGAAATACACCCTTGGCTATCTCCCCCTTCTGAGGAGATGCTGGGCTGGCACAAAGCTGTGCAAGGAAAAGCAGAGCACATTGTGGAAATATGGACCTGTGGGTCTGTGAGCATCACCTGCACACCTGCATAAACCCCAGAGCAGCAAGGTGCTCAGACATGAGGTGCACACAAAAAAGTATGACCTGGTTGTTCTTTAGCACCACACAATTTTGTGTGTTTTGTGCTGTGAGACACAATAACAAACTGGGAACATCTCAGCTTGCGACTTGTACTGTTTTCTTCACGGACCACCGATAATTTTTAATCCCTCCCTCAACACGCGCACAGTCTGGTAACTACTGCATCTCCTTTTCTTCTTCCAAAGCCTTGGGAATCTCAAGACTTAGAAAAGGGGTATAGAGTAAAAGAACAGTGAGTGCTTAAAACACAGAAATTATGTTCATCTGCTATCGTAACTGAAATCTTAAAAGAAGCCCGTTCCAATTTTGGGACCTATTTGTTTTCTTCTAAAACTCAGACAATAAAGGAATTCTAGGAAGTAATACTGCCAAGTTTAAGTGCTTCATTCTCAGCCAGATTTCAGTTTTAGTTTTCTCTGGTGAGCAGCAGAATACATTTAATGCAAATTTCTTTTAAAAAAAAAGGAACTTCAATTTTTATATTACTTTAACTTACTCAGAAATGTGTACACCACACCAAAATGGGAAGTATGATTTTTAATATGAGCCATTTGTTATTAATATATCTAAATTATTATTGTTGATACTTGATTTCAATTATGAGAGTTCTAATAATTTAAGCAAAACGCAGGCTGATATAAAATTATCTCTATCTATTTAAGAACTTGTGCATGAAAAAGTGCTTCATTTGAGAAGCACAACTGTTACTAATACAGTAAGATATCAGAAAACTTAACAATCATGTGACAATTTTTTTGAGAACACATTAAAAATTGTACCTGAGATACTGCTAATATTTATGTGATTGTGGTCAGAGTTGTGAATTAATTAATCAATTAGGAACCAAATTTTCCAAGAACAGATGAAGGGTGATGGTCAGCAGTTTCATAAAAGATAAAGGTATTGCCAGAATTATCAATTCATAGAGCATCCACCTGTAACCACAAGCACTTCACACGTGTAATCCATTATTGCACCCTGTGTGTAAAAAAGGTAGCTAGCTAGGCAGAATTCCTGAATAAAAGTAAAATTTGTCCATTATTTGATCAAAGAGTGATGAAGATTTTATGGATTACTTTGAAAGCCACTGTTAGAGACTTTGGACTTAAATCCTCCTGACTTGGAGGGCCCTACAGATGGAGAACCTGGGTGCACAGCAGTGACTGAAGATCCACAGCTCAGCCTGTCTGTGCTCAGACAGCAGCACTCCCTTTGCTGTAGGAGGGTCTGTGGGAACAAGTGTGTGACATCACTGCCTTATGCAGTCTGTGTGTCACTCCAGGAGAGCCACTTGAGTGAGGCACTGACCTGTGTGCTACAGTCACTCTGTGGGAGCAGGTTCCCAAATATAATACACCTCATTTCCACAGTGCACAAGTGGCCTCTCCAGCTACAGAGCCATCTTGCAGAGCACACAAGCTGAAAACACAGGCCATTCTTGCCTTCCTGAGACAATGAGCAGCGTGGAAGAAATGCTCTGCTGTGTACAAATTCCCTCCTCACCCCAGGCAAGGCTGGGCTCTGCAGGCAGAGATAAAGTCTTTTGTTAGACCACCAAACAGGGAGAGAGATAACAGCACCCCTGTTCTCCCTAGAGAATTGTCTACAACTGACACATTTTTGTGTTAGTTTTCTTCGTTATTTTCCCATTGCTGCTTTCAAAGCAGAATTGCAGTATTTTGCCACGTGTGGGCCTTTTTTCACTGATCCAACACAGTACTACTTTGCCCAGCAGTGCAGATACAACTTCCAGCATGTTCAGTTTCATCCCTGGAAGCAAATCCAAGGCTGTTTTGCATTGTGTATAACAAAAACATGTCATATTAAAAACTGAGCAAAAAAGAAGCAGCATAAAATACATTCTTTTTACAGTGCAGTGAATGTGTTGCTCAGCTTTGCATTCAGTTCATCTGATGCTCTGATTGCTTAAATTAAAAATGCTGCCATCAATTTCTATTTATTTGCCTCATCTGCTCCATTCTGCCTACCAGTCTTCTTATAGATTCAAGACCCATTCAAAGCATTTCTCCTATATTCAGATTAACTGCATATGTTCTCTTTGTTGAATAATAAAAGCAGCTTGCAGACATGCTCGTGCAGGCACACACATGCAGCCAAAAGTCAGCCTGCCCCAGAGTGAGATCTTAATCACACTATTGTTAGGCACATGGTTGGAAGAGGAAACTCTGCTGTAAACACCTGCTTTGCAAAGATTGAAATTAACCTTACAAGAACACCTCTTGTAGAAACAGCTTGCAGGATTCAAATAACCTGAAAGACTAAGCCAAGCCATATAAGCATATGCCATCTCCTGCTTTCTAAATTGCCACATCATTTTGGGGTTTGTGCATGTCTCCTGAACAGCCAGTTTAATAAATATTTTGTACTAGCCAGTTTTCTAACCTGCATCCTAGAATCAAGTTTCTAAGCAGGTAATGATGCAAATTTCAGAGGTGGTTATTACCCACATCTTTGAAACTGTTTAGGTCCCGGGACATGCAACACTGAGGGAGAGGTGAGATTCCACACATATTATTCCAATTATGGCCAGCCACTTTTTGCCTCCCTCAAATACCTAAGACACCACCACCATGTATAATTACAAAAACACACAGGGTGATAAAAGCCTAGATAATGGGATGATTTCCTTTTAAATAATGTTTTGCTTGAATTCTGTCCCTCCAGTGCAATCCCTACCATGGATCTCAACACCACAAATATGCTTGGCTTGTAGAGCCAGGAAGAGTTCCTCCTTTGGGTGCCTCCAAAGACTACATTAAAAATGTAACAGTCAAATGCTAGCAAGCAATGAAAACATGATCCTCCACCACACTACAGCCCTACTGAGTGAGGAGCAGTGGTGGAAAGACCTCATTCCTGGAGGGATTTCACACTGGAAAAGGGAAGCAAGCCTAACACCTATAGCTTATATTTTTCTAGCCTCTCCCTGTACAAAGAACAGTCTGGGGAACATGAAGAGAGTTGAAACTCATGCTTTCTATACTAAAAAAAGAAATTTTCATATGATCCTAATTTACATGTTTTCTTCAATAGCAAAAGTTCTTGGTTACTGTTTATATAAATAGTAAATTTACCTGTCATTTCTTAAAATAGTCATGGAGAGCCACATTCACATTCTGAATAAGACATTTGGGTATTTAACTATGGAACTCTCACTAGAGAAAGTCATTTATGGGGATCTATAATTACATTTTATTTGTCTAACATTCTACATTCAAAAACACCTCTATTACTTTAATGCCCATTTAAATGGTCAAACTAGTTTTAATCAAACTTGAAAGAGTCCTTAGAATATTAATTACAGTATGCTATAAGAAATAGCTTTGAAATCTAGTATATACAAGTTTTGCTTTGAAAATGGATTCTCCAAGTCATTGCTAAATTCTTCCTCATTTTTCTTTTCCATCTCATGGTGCTGCTTGATGAAAAAAGCAATGGCTGCAAAAAACAATTCTTAAACCCTGGCTGTAAGAAAGCATCCTATACCTGGGAACAGGACTTTTAACAGACCTAGGATAGGTCATGGCAATCCTTAGACTATGTCATTCCCCTCTTCTGTTTGCATGACAACCTCACCACAAGGAATGGAACGCCACTTACAATTATAAACCAAATCCAGTTCTCAGTTTTGTTTTTCATCTTTAATTCTGAGGCACATGGAGTGCAACACACCATTTCTGACTGCAGCACACGACTCCACAATTGTACCACTGAAAGGAGGAAAACAGGGAGCCAAGAGCAGCCGCCACTGAATTAATGCAGCACCTGCTGCTGCTGTGCATATCGTGGTGCTCATGAGAACATTGCAAGCTCTTCCTTCCAAAATAGACAGTATTTAGTTCACTCAGTAAAACAAAACAAAAAAATAGCTATTTAAATGAAATATTTATTGTTGACTCCTTCATTCCATGACATAACTCTTTAAGTATTTTAAGATTTAGTATCTAGTTAACATATTCTCTGTCTGTTTCTATCTGTTTTAGCTCTATATTGAACTGCAGGAATAGCTTTTCTCTCTTTTTCCTCAAAAGGAAATGATTGCACATCCACTTGATGCTCCTGGATGTATCACATTTTTGGGTTTAGACATCAGAAGAGGTTGGCTGATTTTAAAAGAGCACTGACAGCTCTTTTCTCCCAAAGAGCGTGTATCTACTTCAGTCACTGATGATGTGCCCACCTTCCTGATAACCTCAGTCCTGAACACAGCAACAGCATTCTCCAAAAATTAAAACATATGCAATAATCACAGGATAAAACCAATTTCACCCTCCAGTTAGTACACAATTGCTAATGACAGTTAAATTAGTAATTGAAACATTATTCCAAAATTACCTGTACGTCTAACATGGCATTAGAAAGCTGAGCACGCTTACGTCTTCAGGATAGTGTTACACATCTTGCTTCTGCTGGAATTTAACCTCCTGCAAGCAACTGGCATAAAGCCTTCTCACCACCTCAGCAGCACTTAGAGGGCATTTTACACCAATTCCCTGAAGAGTTGCTGCATTTCTTCTTGGAATAAAAAATTCTGGCTTTCAGTCTGTACAAAGTTTCATTTTAAACAAAAAATGTTGTACTGAAGTCACCATATTCAAGTCATGCCTTGTGTAACATCAAAACTACCTATAATTAAACCTGTGAGACTTTGGGCTGAATTACAAGTATTTCTCATACTGCTAAGAAAAATTCTTCCTCGTGATCACAGTATCAGTGTCAGCAGCTTATCAGCCCTCAGTTTCTCACAGCTCTGTTGTAATAACATCTTCTTGTAAAGATGTACTCAAAAGAAATCAGAAGAATGAAAGATGGAATGCTCAACACCTTGGAAAACTTTCTATATTTCTGTTCCTGAGCAGCCATTTGTGCCATATACATTTTCTACCAGACTGCAGCTTTGTCTATAATATTAAGTTTTTCACTTCAGTCTCTTTCACTTCCTGGTTCTCACACTAGCACAATATGCAGAGTTGTTTTTTTTTTTTTTTTTAAACCAGCATACATTAAGACAAAAGAAAATCTCATATTTCAGACTTTATTTTTGATCTTATTTAGAATGCATGCTTAATACTGCATTTTTACTTTTTTCTTCCCCCACCCCCCTCCTTTTTTTAAACAAAACATTACATTCAAGCTGATTTACCAGTTTCACTTTAGTCTCTGGGGGAAGTTTATCAAAATGGCATGGAACGGGTACTCAAAAACTACCGAAAGAAAAGAGTATTAACCAGCTAATTTTTACTTGTGTCTCATCTCTCTCCATCTTTTCCACCACTACTCATTTGCACTCCTTTAATGACTGTTAAAAATACCAAGACATCTTAGGCAATCTTTAAGTAAGACTTGCAGTATTCTCCAAAACCTGAAAAATGAGAGCTGTATTTCCTGATACAGATGGAGACCATAGGTGTGCATCCATGAGCACTGTCAGTGGAGCCTTTTACCCTCCTTCAGTCCTCCATGATGCTAATCAGGCACAGCATATTCTGTGTGCCAGAGGATTGAGAGGAAACAACCACTGGTTGCTTTTTGATTTCTGTGGTGCAAGACGACAGTGGGAACTGCAGAACAGAATCAAAATCTGCAAGAGAGCTCCTGATCCAACAGAATAAAGGTCAGATTTAAAAGAATTCACTTAAAAAAAATAAACTGTTTCTAATCATACCGAAGTAAGAGCCATGGCAGGCAGTAAGCTGCACCATGTCACGTTTTAAGCTATTAGACGTCAGTTTGGATTCAAGACTCCCAGGCTTGGACTGATTGCCCAAATTTCTTTCTGAAATCTTCATTGACTGTACTTTCTCTTTTCTTTTTGCTTGTTTTGGTTTGGGTTATATTGGGATGTCTGATCAGCTCAGCTAGAGGGAAGGTTATGTAAGACCATAGACAAACAAGACCATTTGGCAAGATATGAAGTGAGCAGCTAGTGCAATCCATGAATTGCACTAAGAGATTTATGTTCAAACCAGGAAAGGCAGAAATCCAATTTAATAATTACTCAACCAGAACCATTCCAAGCTAGCAACTACACAAAAAGAAGAACATCATTGCAGCAGCAACAAAAACTAGAAATCAGGAAAGATTATCAGATGCGTATCTCCTCTCGATAAAATAGCTTAGTTTACATTTACATTTAAGTATCAGTAGAAAATCTGTCCATAAGAGCTATCAAATTTAAACTCACTAAATGAAAGCAAAAATAACTTTTCAGGGAGGGCTGTGGAGTTGGATGCCCTTTTCCACCCCCTCACCTGGGCATTAACTTGGACTTTATGTCAATGAATTTAGTTATACCTAATATGGCCACAACTAAATTTTAGCAGTTCATAATCCATACCAATTGTCTTTGATGATATAGCTCTTAGATGCACCTCCATCAAGGCTGTATGTAGGTCACTTTGCAGTTTTGGTCACTTTATACCATATACCAGAAAAAAACTTATTTTCCAATGCCCATATGCTATTTATAGAGAATTCTTACTGTCATTCCTTCAGTTTAAGAAGATTTCAGCCCATGGCTATGTGAGAAATTATTTATTCTAACCAAAGAGGGTAAGCAGACATCAATATAAAGTATAACCCACCTATTTCAGGATTTAAATGAGAGAAATCTATCAAAGCAATGGAGACTTCAGAAATATGGAAAATTGGTTATCATGTTTCAAGACAGAGCCATAAATAAAAAGCAAAATACACTAAAAAGGTTCTGCTAGCTGTTTCAGCACTAATATATTTTAATAGTAGTCTATGTTTCAAACCAGCACTGCAGCTCCATTTCTCTGCCCCCCATACTAGCAGATACATGGAACCCATGTGTGCCTCAGGAAGCTCATGGTGTAGGAGTAAGAGGATATAAATTCATTTTAATTCCATTAACAGAACACAGCTGCTACAGCTCCCAACAGTAACAGGCTTTTTCAGAGGCTTTTTATAATCAGTTCTGGCTGGTGAGGCAGCAGTGGTCAGACTGGCCAACACTTCAATTTGGGGATTTTTCCCTTTCTGCTCTAGCAGATCAGCTGGTGGGACAGGGCCCCTGCATTCCCCTGTGAGATGTCATCAAGAAATGTGAACTGAGTTAATGCTTCTGCCCTGCTGCTTCAGCTCTGGCTCCCAGAGTTTGGCAATTCATTTTCTTGGGCACTGGGGAGAGGGAGCTGCACTTCATAAACTTCAAGATGTTGGTTGTCAGGAGCCAGGAGGCATATAGCTCCGCAGAAATCATGTTCACAGCTCTGCTCACTGCAGTTTTCTGGGTAATCCCCCCCATATGCACAAGCTGAGCACTGAATTCACACATCCCAAACAAGGGGGCTGGCTTGAAACATGATTCAAGTGCATTAAAGTCTCTTATCCATATTTGGAAATATTACTTTCAAAGCTCTCACGCTATCCCAAAAAATGCCAAGTGAGCCAGTTTTAAGAAATACGTCACAAGAAACACCTATTTTAAGAATATTGACAACCCCAACTATATTCATTTCAGTCTCTTACCTACCTCTATCTCTTTCGGTACTTCTTTTCTTTTTAATCACAGGTAACTGGTAAGATATACCATAAGTAAGGTTATTCTATGATTTACACATAAACCAAAAAAAAAAAAAATCATTTTTTTACAGAAATGCCCAATTTCCCTGTCCACTTTCAGCTCAGCAATTATGTATTTACCAGCTTCTGAAACGTGGTGGTTAAAAAGAAGTTTCCTTTTCAAATTCAACTCTGTGTGAATATATGAGTCTAAAACATTTAGATTATTTTATGTTGCTTGCCAATGACTTCAAACTCTGCTTGTCACAAACTTCTCCTCACAGAATCTGACTTGAGCCACTTCATTCCAAAACAGAAATCAGATACAAAAGGATTTATTCTCTTTGCTCAGGACAACTTAGATAAATAATGCAAAACTACAACCACCTCATCACATTTTCCCTAAAATCACAACATGCTCATTTACAGCAGGAGGCACCTGATTGTCAGAAGGTGAAATAGCCATCATACAGCATGAGACAATATTCTTTGGTTTAAGCCTCTGGGACCTATCATAGTACAAGTGTACCATGGTAAAAATGACAGATAAGATCTTCCCTTTCAAAGCAGATATATACCATCGCACCAAACCTGTAACACATCATAAAGTCATAAGATTACGTCTCCCTCTTTCTATTTTCAGGGATCCACAGCAGCCTGAGGTCGGAGGAGGCAAGAACCCAAAACCTACTCAATCTTTCTCTGTTGCTTTTGCATGAAAGACCATCAAATTTGCAGCCCAACTTCCCCATTTGAAAAATGGGATAATATCCATTTTCATCCTCAGAAAAGCCTGATGCCAGTAGGGCTCAGAGATATTTCTCCTTGTTTTAAAAAGCAAGCCCATCCCGTATGACTCCTTCACCCCAATTCTCTGTTAGAGAAGGCTGTTTTTCTGTGTATTGGCACTGTACTGAAATGCTCTCTTTGAAGCTTCCCACTGTACACCACATAGGAGAACAGCATAATAAGCAAGTCACGGTGATTTTACAGTACTATGTCAATTCTGCATTGTAAAGCATCTCTGACCAATTTCAGGTATTGCTGAAAAACCCTTCTGGAACCAAGCTCCTTCACATTTATGCCTCTAGGCTGAGAACATCTGTACGTGGACATTTTGATTTATAGTCCCAAATATGCACATTTCACTCAGTTACGGCTGACTTGCTGAGATTTTTAGCTCAAGCTAAGAAAGCCCAGGTGTATCCAGCTGGATGAAGATGTAGCTACTGCTTGGCAGCCATCTTAGTGCTTTATTGAAGACAGATGTAAGAAAACAAAGCCATTTTTTCTTAAACAGAAAATTTTGAATCTTTGAAAAACAATCATAAGCCTTTTTTAATCTGCTTTCATTATGTGTCTGGGCATTGGACATATTCTGGTCACTGCTATATTTATTTTATGTTTTATCAAGTAGATGCATGTCTCTGTTAAAATGACACCCCTTTTCTGAGTGATTATTCAAATTTGAACAGATAGAAGAGGAAGTTCTAAATTGGTTCACTAACTTTCCAAGACCTTTTTAAGATTACACAAGTTTGAAGATTCTGAGTTATATTTGTCACATTCTGCAGAAGCTTCCTTTCCTACCCACAGATCTGAGCTGTAGCAATTACGTTATTATAGTCATAGAAAGTAATGAAAATCGGAAATGTCTTCCTTTAACGTGTGAATAAGCATCAAATAGACACAGCAACACAACACTGCTGGAGATGATTATCTGAAAGAAATGGCAGAAATTAGGGATTTGAAGGGTGGCAAATTTAGGTACATTCCCCTTATAACAGTACTCAAACTAGTTTCTATTCTGGAATTTCAGAAGTCTTGGTAAATAAATCAAGATCAGCGGTACAAATTTGACCAGGTCAGTATCAAGGGAATGAAGAACAGCCCCAGAGCTCTCAGTTCTTAGCACCTGCAGAGAGTTACAAAGGACTACAGGCTGGGCTCAGAGTCACAGACTGAATTTGTGAACCGCTATCTTTGTACATTTTGACTTGGTTTTTTTCATTATGAGTAGACTATGTGGCAATGAGAGACATGGTTTAGTGCTGAACTTTGCAGTGCTGGGTTAAGGGTTGGACTCAATGATCTTAGAGGTCTATTCCAGCCTAAATGTTTCTATGTTTCTACAGGTTATGTCAGAACATTTACATTGCATAACCACAAGTCTTTTGAAAACATACTTTCCATGTAAAAAGTTCAAAAGTTGCAACGGAAGAGAGAAAAAATTGGGAGGCTATTTTTTCCTTTAAAACTAAAAGAAAACTACTTTCATTATCATATTTTTCAGAGACCAGTCAGGAAAATATTCATGTGTGCCAAAAAACATTAGAGATTCTAGCCTGAGAAAGATGAGAGCTTAAAGTAAACAAATAATATGGGATACTAAGCAAATGACACTCAGTTTCAAATTTGCTCAGTTTCTATGAACTCTTGTATTTGTAAGTTGACAGCTCATAATTTTATCATAAACTCAAAGCATTTGGATTTTTTTTTAAGGCATCAGCTCTTGTACTGATTACAAAAATAATCTAGATTTCACTTCTAATCTTGGATTAAGCAAGAAAAATCTTGAAAGAGTCCTAAACCATAAGGCAATTTTTGTCTCATGATTTCTTACAACATCATTCATTTTAAATGTTTATGCCTGGGAATACTGCATGCTTGCAACAAAGGTATGTGAAACATTCATTTTAAAAATAGATGTTAACTTATTTCAATAATTCATACTTGTTACGCTGGTATTCAGATAAGTTCAAGAAACATAAGAGTCCTTTAAATTTAGTTTTAAATTTGTGTGAGTGTTCTTAGCATGCTTTGTTCTAGCAAGTTTACTGTACATACTCAGAAACCAAGATATGCAGCACCATTTGAAATGAATCTAATAACCAGAATTACAAGGCTATAGAGAAGAGAGAAGAATTGTAAATGGAAAGTAGAGAACTGAGTCCCTAGTAACAAGTATGCCAGGACTACAGAGATGAGAGTCTGTCAAAGTCAGCACAGGTCGAGAAAGAAGATATCTCTGGCATTTTTCCATTTCAAACCTACACATAAAATACAAAAAATTGCCCTAAATATATTAAATTAACCTTTTAAAATTGAGAACAATTTTATCACTACAAGCTAGATGTAGTGAATCGCTGTAAGACAATCTATGCCATTAACTTCCAGCTAGTGAGCATTCTGATATAAATTTCTTTGCTCATTTGCACATTACTGATATTTTTATTTTTGGTGCTCTTGAGTAGTTTTCCAGCTGAAACACTATAACAATCATTGGATTTTATTTATTTTATTTATAGAATTCAATTCATCCACAAATTAAAAGATGGGAATTTTACCTGGCTTCCTATTAGGCCATTTCAATTGTTTTTCCTGGATATTTTTGAACATCTCTTTTTGTATCTCATCCTTATTTTTAGCAACTGGCAAATAACTATTTGCTATTAGAAAAGATTAAAAGAACAGTTCTAAAACTTGTTCAGAGTAGTGTGGTAATTCAGATATAAATCACTGTGCAATTTCAGTATTGCTGAAGAGATGGGAGCTTCCTCACACTCTTTAAGTTCCAGATTTTATTTGCATGAGTTACATTTTCAAAATTTAGTTGAGGGGTCTTGAGAGTTTTTCCTTATGATCTTTTTCTATAGGATAACTATTAATAGTGCAAAGCAAGAACTCAGTCTTTACAAAATGACATCACCATTAACAATAATTTTACAGTTTGACTCAACTACAAAAATAATGCTTAGAAATGCTAAACAAAAGTGATCTACAATGAATGTCTGTAATTCGGTACTCAAATAAGTATTTAAAAACTAAGTTTTATATTTAGGAAGGTGGAATTTAACTGGAATCTTTAATCATCTCTCCAGCACTTACCAGTAAAATCCTTTTCAGTAAAAAAAAAAAAAAAACAATAAGAAAGACTCCAGCAATCTTTGCTTGTTCTATGAATGAAGTTAGAAGCTGGGGCAAAGAATACTTAACCAGAGACTCTGAAGCCAGTTGGCTTTGTTGAACCTAAAATTCAACTATTTCTTTAAAAAAGCAGTGTTCCGTATGCAGCCCAATTGTATGACATCTACAGTTACTCAAATGCAGGGCTCAGTTGCCAGAAACATGCTCATACAAGCAAGCAGCAGCTGGAAAACATTAGTCTCAGTTGCAAACCTGGGTGAATATCAGAATCTGCAAGCCAATAGCCAGAGAAAAGGAATATTGCAGCTACACATGACCACCTGCCTATACAGATTGAAAGCAATTAAGTCTCTTCTCAACTGAGCAGTCCCTCTCCTCAGATCACTGTTATGACTTTCCAGCAGTGTTTAGGAAGTTAGTGGAAGCAAATTTTTTACATTTGCAAGATGTACCACCATTTCTCCACTGTAAATATCTGAGATTTTCCTCCTCCCCTTGACTAGCACCTCAGCACGATGTCAAGTAGCAGAATGCACCACAGAGCCTATGAAAGCTCAGCACATGGAATTAAGCATGTGGAACAAAAGACTCAATGCTCAGCTGCAAAAACATTCAACAATTAATTAAATATTTAACTACAGAAGGATGAAATTAAAAGCCTGAGTTTCCATTAGCCCTTTGTAACTCTACCTTGGACTTATGTCTAAGAAAATATAAAGGTCTGACATCCCTCATGTGATGTGATCAACCAATTTACAGCTCTGTTAATAAGTAGACAGGAGAAGAGAGCAACAGGAGAAACACTTTGTGCACGTACCCATTTTTTGTATTAAAAAAGAAAGATATTACAGCACTATTGCAATTAAAGTTGCCAGGAAACAAAGTCTGGAGTTTTTAAAGAGGTAATAATATCTGAGAAAAGAGTGGTTTTTTCCCCTTCCCTTGGTACTAGAAAGGAAGTAAAAGGGAAAAAAAAAAGAACAAAAGAGTAAATGTTAAATGTTACCACCCTCCATTCCCATTCAGATGTGGGGACTTCATTGAGCCTGCACTTATTTTAAATAAATGGTTACTCACAGAAAAGAGGAATGCATCACTAAAGTGTTTATTTTCCCTTTAACACCTCATATGGAAATCTTGCAGCTCTGAAAGTGTACATACTCCACTGCTGATCTTCCTAAGGTTTGAGAGACCACCAGCACTCCAAATTTGCTCTGTGCAAATTTATAAGCACTATGGGATGAATAAACAATCACAGCCTGAACCAATGATGTCTACATGAAGACCCTTCCATAGAATTATTGTATGAACACCTCCAAGCCATACTTTTTGTTCTTGGAGTATAATATTGTTGGAGGTTTCTGTAGCACTATGGAGATGCATCTCTTTCAGATATAGGCAAAAATTTGGTAGTACAGGTTCATGGAGGTTAATTTTCCTGTTCACCAAATCCTCCTAAATTTTCAACTCTACTTTAAATGCAAAAAGAAAATAAAATATACAATATCCTACCACACATTTCCCCTCCACAGGACTTTGCATCTCATCTGGATTTGGTATCATGAGGTCACACTGCATAGGAGACCTAGAAGCCTGAACAACCTATACTTAGCTAATGCATTCCATGGAAAGGGGATATAATATCTGTAAAGTAGTTCTTTCATTCCAGGCTATGTTTTAACTCTTTTCTACAGCAGTGTTTTAGATCTCAAAATTATTAAGGCATTAGGGCACTAATCTGGACATTGCAAGCATGGTTACCAAGGAAAGCTCTTACGTAGAATCTGCAAGTTAGAGGTACAGAGGAAAGTTAAACCACAGATTTAGGCTAAGACTACTAGCCAGAACATAAGGTATTGAAGCATGAGTTATGATTGTAATTCAGAAAACTAAGTTAGTCAATGATATTGTCCATACTGAGCATGGCCTAATAGAAAATGTTAAGCAAACAATGCCAGGAGAAGGTTACTAAACTGGTCCTTGTGCTTTTCTGATAATCCAAATGTTGTGTAAGTATTTGACAAATGGCAGACATCTCTGCAGCCCCCAGGATTAATAGTCATTTTAGGATGCCACTGATTATTTTTGAGGTCAATCTGTAAATGTTAAAGAGTGAAACTGCTTTTACATCCAACAGTTTGCAAAAGAAGGAGAAAGGACAAAAGGGTGACCTTTTTCCCTCAGAACATTTCTAAGGGATGTGTTTTAGCTTTTAAGTGGATATTGGAAAATGGCAAGTCACCTCCCTTTCACTGTCATTCCTCTGTTTTTTTACCATGTTCCTCGCTGCAGAAATATCCAGAAAATTATTCTAGCATGCAAGGTAGTGTGGAGTGCCACACAGAGAAGGCAAGATGTCTTATTTTCTAACCAAAATCCCAATCAGCCTGTACACAGGATTAGTATGGTTCATATCATTCTCTATTGCCATGACAGAGCATCTCAGCTTCAAGCTCTCCTGTCCATGTTCAGCTCAGGATGTGCCCCATTTTCCATTTCCTGATGCCATTTATCATCTTTCTGCTTCCTCTGCATTGGCATGTGGCAAAAGATCCCATGAAAACCAGGAATTGCCAGAAGTAAATGGACACTTTTACTCTGAGAGGGAGGAGAGGAGAGGGACAAAGGAGAGACTAAAATGCTGGACAAAAAGATATATAAGAAATCTCCTTCACATGTTCAAAAAGAGCAAGAATATGTTAACACAAGATGAGCTTTCATCCATTTTTCCATGGGATCTTTGCAAATAAAATGTTCTCCCCACCCATAAGTGGAAGTTAGACTGGCTGCTGTACACAGCAGTACTAGCTGCAGCACACAGTGTAAGATGATGCCCTGGACTAGATGAGAAAGATACAGCATTAGCTACACATCAAAACAAACCAGCAAACCAGCACAGAACCAAAGCTCCTCAGACCAGTAGTAGCAATTCTGGCAATGGAGCTCAGCATCTGTTTGGGGACAGGGCTGGCTTGCCCAAGTGCCTGGTGTCACCAGGGAAGTGGCACAGTTCAAATGCACAAGGCCAAGCCCAGCAAGGCATCAAGTGAAACCCAAGCAAAGTGTTCAGAGAAAAGTGCTCTACCTGACCCATTCTTGGTAAATGGCTGTTCAGGGCACGTGAGTTAGGACGTGGGGCTGACCCAAGAACCTGAGCACTCTACATTTACCATAATGTTCAGCAGAAAAGGGACATGACATTGTTAAATGGTTTGATAAAATCCTCACTTCCAGTTTAATCTAGATAGAAAATAGTAGAGTTACTTAGCAACATATTTTTAAATTTTTAAGAGATAGATGAAATTAGAGGCAATAATCTACATCTCTAAAACTACTTTTGTAATTGTTCATATTGCTATAGTTGCATAAACCTAATTTATATGCTAGAAATTATTTCTGTGCATGTTTTCTGTGACAAGCAGGGATAATAAGCAACAGTCTCCTTCACTATCACCTTACGCTGCATGTCACATTTTGGTCTGTACATACCTTCTGCAATTTACTCTCCCCTTTTACTTACAGTGCCCCTTCACTTTTATAAAACACAGCTGTCAAGATCTTCAGTAACAAAGAAATTCCCGAACTCTCTCACTTTCAAGCATCTTCCTGTCTACTACGCTGCTTACAGAGTTGTATTCTATGGAACAAGGCTGCCTTAAGAGTATAGTTGCCACTATCTATTGACACAGGACACTTTAAAATGAGAATGTAGTAAGAGACAGAGTTCAAGAATTGTGCACCCAGTCCAGCTGGAGAACACACAAACATCTTACAACTGTCTCATTAAATGAGTTCAGGGAAAGGGCATTGCTAAAAATGAAGAACAAATGTCTTGATTTACAGATCTGCAGAGCATTTGCTGCAGTACATTAAACAGCGTCAGAAGTTGTTTTTAATTCAGCCTCTTTCTCTGAGAAGCACATAATGACACCACATCTCTGCTGCTAAGAACCCAGAAACAACATGTACAGTGTAAGTCATCCATGCTACCTTTCATTTAAAGCCCATACCAGTAGAAGGTGATGATGGCAGAATGGCTATGTACAAAATATTGCTGAAGTTACAAAAATTAGGACCTTTGATCCTTGCACTCCCATCCTGACCACTGCTTGTCAAGCAGCCAGGAGATGCTCTCAGTGACCACCAAGTTGTTCAATGCACTCTATGTCACCAAGTTTAAGGGACTCAAATTCATCCTGCATATAAGCAGTAGGATAGAAGACCAGAGATTGCACATTCATATTTTCACATAGGGACATACAAATCAGAATACTGATTTACCGTTTACCAGCAATAACCAGTGGTCCACAGCAATCATACTGGACATTGAATAAAGGCACTTTGTTGTCTGCAGTGTGCACATACCTCTGTGAAAGAGCTCTGTGTCGGGGCAATCGCTTCTGAACTGCTACTCCACTCTTCCCAAAGATGCCTAAGCAACTTCCCACACATGTTTTATTTCTCTGTTACTGCAAAAGGCCATGCAGCACAGGGCTCATAGCCCAGATCCCACTTGGATGGATGTGAAGCATTGTCAAATGCATCTGCCATGGTGAAACCAAGTCAATATGTTCAATATGTGGCTAATTTAAAAGTGAGCTGCTTGGATTTGGGATTTTGAGAGAGGGGCAGCAGCTCATTTCTTTTAGGCACAGCATTAGTTAAATTTCTGCAGCTAAGCAGACAATCAGAAAAAGACTCACAGGATTATAAGGATCATGTATCCATGGTGATTTTAATAAGAAATCTTACTTGCAGTAGAATAGATAGAAGCAAGAAACAGAATCAGGCTTCACGGATGATTTATTTTAGTTCATCTCCTAGGAAGTAGAATGTTACTGGTTTGATTTGAAGCCAAAAATTGTAAGCCTGGATCAGGTTCCTGAGGTTCAAACTCAACTATATTCTGCTCTCAAAAACCAGGACACTGTGGTTGTCTTTATCTTGGATATACCAGTTCTCTTTGATAAATTGCTTATAATGTACTAAGCCAAGTTTTGACAGAGTCATGCTGTGAACATTAATTTCATCAACATAAGTATCTTACTTTAACTGCCCTGTTTCTTTTCCTGTAGCTTTCTGACAGAGCAATATTTATGGTTCCTTCTGTTCCTTCCCAAGGCTACCAACATTTAAGAGCACTCAGGTAAAGTGGCCTAATGTAGATATACCTAATACTGTTCATTCTTCAGCCAAGAAAGAGCAAGAGTTTTGCGGAATATGTCAGGATGCTGTGGTGGGGGGTGGGGTGGGGGGGAAGTGCTAAACAGTTACAACTTTCATTTGTATTTATATTTAAAATTACAGTGTTGTATCTCCTTGCAGCTGATTGCAACATTTTCTGAAACAAGTTCATTGTTACTGGTTATTTTGACAAGCTTGTCTATCAAACATTTTTAAAATGCTCACTACCACCATATTCCCCAAGATCCAGCAGTACCAGAACATTTGGACTTGCAATACCCATGGGATTCTGTGAGTGAACTGTCCAACTGCAGGTGTGTCCTGAGCAGTGAAGCTATTTGTGATGCTATTCTTTGCCCATTTGGTTTCCCCTGTTGTCTAGAGCTATATTTTACTCAGTGTCCTGGCTCAGTCAAAAAAGTAAAGTTTGATAGAGAGCCTTGTAAGTACGCAGAGGAAAGAGACCTGTTTGCATTGAGACTGACTCTGTAGGGGGGAGATGCCATGGTTAGAATTTTAGGCTTGAATGAGCTGAGACTGGAATAGAAATTATGTTAAGACTTCTGAGAAAAGGAATCTGACAAATGGCAAACCAGCAATGAAATGTTTGCATTCCTTTTACAAGGTGCAATAGCTCTGTTCCCATAGCTACTGTATGTTGAGATGGATGATGTAGCTACAGCAACAGAGCCAACATCCATGTTCAGTGTAAAATTCCAAAGTCATTACTTAATCCTTCTTTTACCTCCCTGAAAACTTCTAAAAGAGGAAAAAAATAGGATTATCTTGTTCTTTGAATGAATTAAAACTTCACTAAAAATATTAGAATTAAATGGTCCCACTGCCGACAGCTGGTGCTAGAACATGCCTCCCTGACACAAATTGCCTCATCCCATGTTTCCCTCTCCACACTGACTGAAGTCCATTGCTTTTTTGCTAAAAGAGAGCTGTCTCTCCCTTCCTCAATGGGTGATGTTTGGCAGCTCCTACAGGTCCCACAATATTTAAGTGCAGCACACTGTCACTTATAAGCCAATCCTTCCATTGCGTACATTTTGTTGTTTCTTACCTCCCACCACACACTACGATTTTGAAGATAAACTTCCATTTAGAAATTCTGCACTTTTTCACAGCAATTATTTGCTTCCACTTAACAGTGCTAGTTCCTGACATAAAAAGGGAAATATTACATCAAGTACAGAAGGTGTTGTTTAAAGCACAGACTTTTAATTTTGAGCATGTTGTTTGTCATGTGATTGCCAACTGGATAAGGTTTGGCAAGCCAAGGGCATATTTTGTTATATATATGTACAACTGAACAGAAAATTGTTTAAATTTAAACCCAGTAAAATGATTTCCACTTTAATACTCCAATTCAAGCCTCACCAAAAACAAGGAGTCTCTTCTAGGGGGATTTACATTGGGTCCTTAAGAGGAATAGACAGCACAAGCCTTGATTTCCTAAGGATCCCATACAAAAATATGCCTTATCATTGCAAAATGCCAATGTGAAAATACCAGCAAAAGCCAGCACCCTGAGCTCTACCTAATTTTGCTTCAATGTTCTATTTAAAACTGGGGTTTTTTCTACGCTACATAATCTTAGTCAAGTGGTCAGTCTTTGCTAGAACTCTAAAAGGATTAAGCAACCCTTAAGCCCTGATTTAGCATAAATTAATCTGTAACTGTTGATTAGAAGAGCACTAAAGCAGTTTTATGTTAGTCAACCTTAGAATATTCTCAATTTGAAAAAAAAAATCCCCATTGTTTAGAAATAATCTCACAAGAGTCCATACGGCAGCAGATTCTCAGTGTAAATATTTAAACTTTTAATAACAAGATGTTTACACAAGCTCATAAATCCATGTGTGGCATAACTACCCAACATCGACACTGACGTTGCTAATTTTGGTTCGTGTGGCCAGAAGGAAGGCTCAAGTAAATACTGCAGAGCATTTTTTTCCATACTCTGTCTTTCTGTCAGGTCAGAATTGCTAAGCCTTTCAGAGACATACCATTAATGTCAGAAAAAGGTTTTTGTCTGTCTGAAAAGGTACAGCACAGGTAGCATGTGTGCAAAGTTATTCCTTCACCAAGTGTTTTTAGTCAGCAGTTTTCCATTAAAAAATAAATGAAAAAATGATAAAAACACAGCCCAAGTTCCAGCGTTTTCAGGGGAGAAGATGACCACACAGGTTCTGAGAAATGACCATTATGTAGATGAGGCTGGTGTGCTTTCTCCCTCCTCCCCAGCATTACAACATATCTTTCCCACAGCCCGGGGCACAGCTTCTGAAAGAGGAAAGTTTCACAACAGGCGCCGGCATACCACACACCAGCCTGGGATGGCAGAAATGCTGCAGGAAGTGAAACTACCCTAAGTTCACAAGTTTTCTAATACACAGCTGAATATAGATACCATCTAGCTGGAAGGAAAGAAAAATAAAGTAGAGTTGATTGGGTTCATGCAATGCAGTGAGAGACAGAAAAACTCAGAGCAAAGACTTTATGGGGTTTTCAATCATTTCACAGGTAGCCAAACTGGTTGATATTCCACATGTACTATGTTTTGTAAAAAGAATTTACAAATAATATCTGCCTTTTTTTTTTTTTTTTGTTGACAAACTGTATGAGCTTTGGTCAATCTAACAAAATGGAAACCTTGTAGTCACCAGGTCATCGCTAACCCGGGTCTTGCAATACCTTTGAAGTACTGCAGCAAAACTCATTTAAACATCTAAGGCCAGCTATCAGGTTGCACTGGCAGAGTTCTCAATATCTACAAATTTAGGATGATTGTAGGCTCTGAACTAATTAAGAGCAGAACTGGAAATAGGCTGCTCCACACAAGACCTGCATACAAGCAGGCACTCAGGCACGACTGGAATTTCAATAAGAACCTTTACGAAAGGTTTCCTAAAGCACAGAAGTATTTGCCACCACCCTGAAAGTAACAGTTCTGAGGACAAAAGGAAGGAGTAGATCATCAACATTTTCTTTCAACACTGAGGATTCTACCTGCATACCACAATAGTGTAAAACATGACTGGTACAAGCCTAAGCAAGGAGAAAAGAGGATTCAGAGGGCATTCTGTTGCTTCCACACCTAAATACAAACAGGTTTTCGTCTCAATTTTAACATCAGATTCTCGAAGAATCAATTATCTGGACTTCTTACAGCTGTGTCTATTCTATGAAATCAACCACTACACAATTTAAGGAACTGGGTCTACCACATCTGGATCTGGCTTGCTTTATTGCCTTAAAAAGAATTTGATGCAAAGAATCCCCGAATGACAGAAAGCAAGCCACTGTTCCAGATAAAGCTGAGGTTCCTTCCTGCACACCAGCCACTGCAAGAGGATAGACAGGAACTCCAGATGAACATAACCTTTTCAATATAAAATGTGTAAATGTAAAGTGCACAGCTGTAAATGTGAAGTGCAAAGCTGAAAAATAATGTGCTGTGGGATTGCCCTGGACATGATAAAAGACAGGAGTATCACTTCTTTCTGAAGGAAAGATGGAAATAACTTCAATAAATTGGATTTCAATGGCAGAATATCAGTATGGAGACTAACAATAAGGAATAAATTTTAAACTGTCATTATCCTCAAAACTCAACACTACCAAGGTACTAGTTTTGTGCAATATAAAATAAATTCAGAAAAAGAAATCCTCCAAATTCACAAGAACCTAAAGTGGCACTCTCTCAGAGAGGCACCAGTCCTATTATTAAAAGCAGTTGTGGTATTTATTCCACTGTACACAATAAAAATGTCAGATCCAGGACAAAATTTCTTTTGTTATTCATGAAATCTATTCCTTAAATTTTACACACTGATTCCTGGCATGATTTGAAGGTGTCCCACCTATCTGAATTACACATCCTGGTGTGTCCATCATTAAGCAAGACTTTCTTACAGGAGTGCAGTGGACTTTTATTGCAGCAACAGAGACTCAGCACAATGATCTGAATAGAAATGAAAGTAACACCTAACAGAAGCAGTCAACCCTACGATTTCCATCCTGAATTTATTTTAAAAAATGCAGTAACTTACTCTAATCCACCTGTGGTAGGAGGAATGTGCACACAAGAACACACAAGAACATCAGAGCCAGAGCATTATTTCATAAATATTTTCACAGCTTCTCAAGCAAGCAACTGTCATCCTCTGATCCGTGTCTCAAAAATAAAGTTGCATAAAAGGAAATGAAAATTCAAGTATAAACAGCAGGTGGTCTGCACTTATCCAATAAAACTAGCAAGAGAATTAATCAGTATTCTGGTAAGAAATCTGCAAATGAGAGAAGCAACGTGGAGGATCATCCCAGAGACCATCCCAGTAGTTGTGACATAGTTCTAAAATAATTTGCAATTTTAAGTGATTCAGCCTTCTGTGTTTTCAATAAAGAAAACTAAAATTTAAAAGTACAACAGTGACGTGGGCAATATTTAATCATTATTATTTTAAAAGAATCAGCCATGTTGTCAGGACAGAAAAAAGAACTTTATTCAGACATCTCCATTTTATATATTCTTCTTTTTGTGGGCAACAACAGATTAGAATAGTAAGCCTTTAAAGAGTCAAATGGGTGCAAATAGAAGCTGTTTACAGTGAGTGGTCTGAGGCGAACTGCAGGAAAACTCATTATTACTCAGTATTGACAGTGGTAGCCACGAGGTGTTCCAGGAATGGAAAGGAAAAAAGAATTAGGAGTTGCTGATATGGATGAAGTCATTCATGTATAAGAATATACTCCAAAAGACAAGATGCTAAAGTGATAGCTGAAATTGCTTATTAAATATCCTAAGAAATGACATTGGGAAAAGATCAAAACTGATCTAGAAGCTATCAAGAGATGGCTGGTCTGATTCACTTTCTATGTTTAATCAGTATTTGCAAGGTAAAAACTAGAGAGCTTCATGCAGCAGAAAAGGGCTGAGCAAATTCAGGTCTCCCCACAGGTCTGTAAAACTGTGTTATGTAAGTTCTTTCCATTCTATATAACTCAATAATTCACTACTTCCAACATACCAAGCACACAGGATATTTTCTCTGTATCCAAATGACTGTAGTTGCCAGCTAAAAGTAATTATTTTCTCCAGCAAAGGAAGTAATCCAGATATAGAGACTTCTGCTTTGAGGTACTCATTTGCACCTCCCACTTGTTGGGGGAGGTTGTGGGGGTGTAAAGTATCACAGAGAATTTCTTAACCCATGAGAGGATTTCAGCTCAGTGCAGCTGAAGACGTGGCTGATGGTCAAGGAGCAGAAGGAGCTCCTTGCTCATGGATGTGCTGCATGTGTGCACTCAGTGTGTGCCTCCTGAGCTCCACCCATTCCTATAGCCCACAATGGAAAAGCTGATCCCATAACATTTCAGACTTGTAAGAGAGGATTTAAAATAAACCAAAAGTAAGGAAGGACCAGTATTTTTTGAGATGCTGCAAATACACAAAAGAATCACTGCCAGCTGGCAGCCTGGTGACCATACAGCCTGCCAGAATAAACTATCCTGTGCCCTGGCCCAAGGTTTTGGCAAGCTTTGCAATGTCTATTGGAAGTTTATTTCCCGTGAGCCTTGGCAGCACCAGGCAGTCTCTCACCTAATCTGCATCCAGGCAGGAGTGAACACAGGGAGAGGGGATGAAGAACAGATGAGCACAAAGGGAAGCCCATGGTCAGTCAGGGGCCTGGGACTACCTTGCAGCACGTGGGAGGAAAAGAAGTAAAACTTAGATGGGAACTGACTGCAAGAAAAGCCCTAAGACCCAAAGACATGCAGGATTTGGGAGAAGGTTGAGGAAATGTCACAAGAGGGATTCTTAATGGCAGAGATGCCTGTGCCAATAGTTCACTACAGAGGGATCAGCACAATAAAGAAATGTGCTTGAAAGAAGCTGTTGCTGTGATGAGGAATAGGACAACTGTGACAAATTGTAAGGGCAATGTCCACAAAGCAGAAACACAGAAGCCCCAGACAGGGGAAAATCAGCCTGTTAAGGGACAAGAAGAGATGAAGTTCTAACCTGAGAGCCCCTGAGTGAGTAGAGTTTTACCTACCTTCTTTTCGTTTGGAAAATGGAAGGTGGAGGGTCTCAAAGGAACGGAAGATAAAAGAGAAAGCAAACTGTTCAAGGTATCAAGGCAATCCTTGATTCATACAAACAAACTTTGGTCTATGTTCCAAACTCTATAGAGAACAAGAATGAGAGCTTTGCCTGCTTGATGCCTTGCAAAGATTCACCAGGTCCTGGAAACAGGTAGATTGGATCTGGTACTGAACAGGAGTTAAAACCATGGAGTTTTGTACAATCAAACTTCTCTCTACCAAGCCTTTCTCATCTGTGTTTTTTTGTTTCCTGTTATCTGAGCTAGTGAGAATTGTCCATTATGCTGGTCCAGTCCCAAAGCAATTGCCTAAGAGAAATAGAGGTGAAACAATCTCCAGTACTGAAAAAAACATACATATTGGCACATAGCAATGAATTAAATAAAAGCACAGGGTTCATCTGTTTTTCCATTCACTCTAGTATTTAATGCTATTAAGTTTATTTTAAATAAAGAACTGTCACTCAATACTGTATGGGGATATTTTTTGAAGTAATTCCAGGATATTTTCACTGTGCTGCTTTTTAAAATTTTTTTCACTCTGATGGGAAATCCTCATGCACACACACACACGCGCACACACACACACGCACACACACATTCATGCATGCCTCTATGTCAATTCTTTTATGTCCTCAAGGACCTGGCAAACAGGAAGATTTTTCAAGCAGAGGAATGGCCAGGCAGCAGCTTTTAGGTTTATGGACACAAAGGCCAGTGACATAAGGCACATACACTCTGTACACAACTGCCTGCTACTGAATTTTCACAGTAGTTCAGTGACTTGATTACATAAATAGTGGAAATAGAGATCAAACAATTCCCAACACAGCCGATCTATGAGTAAAATAAAGTCTTGTGTATGAAAAATCAGGAACTGGCAAAAGATAATCTAGGAAGATTCTGGGCTTAAAAGACAGCACAAACCCAAATTTAAAGTAACTGGCTCTAGTAAAGTTGGCTAAAATCAATTTTCATGTAAAACTTTTTGAAATATGCTCAACTTCTCTGAACACCTGGTATTTAGGATTCTGGCTATACAAAGAGGAGAGACAGTAACTTAAAGAACTTGTTTCTAACTCACACTTCTCATCTTTACTTCAAAGAAATCCTCAGATCATTTTCATTGCTGTCATATCTGAGTTATGATAAACATGTCCAAAAATGGCCAGCTAATTATCTTCAGAGGGTAATTAGGAATACTGATGAACGTGACTTTCTCCACCAATGGTAGATGTCAAGGCTTCTTATTTAGACATTTGAGTTTGCTTCTTCATGTACTTGGCAAGAATTGCAACACTACATTTACAGTTTTTATAAAACCTACAGAATAGAGCAAAATCTTTTATATAACAATGATGTGTTTCAGAGCACTAGGCCTTTGGTGCAAGGACCTACACAGATGATGAATCAAGGCATCAAAATACCATCAAACCCAGGCATGTCACTGCAATTTAAATACCTGCTAACCATAGCTAAGTTACAATCCCCAGCTCACAATGAAGGGATAAAAAGAAGCAACATAAAGGTAGGAGTTAAAGCATCATTTTTAACAGTCACTTGAATATCTTAACCAGATGGTCTGTAATGATTTGTTGCTTAGCCAAGCCAGTTCAACAAAAAAGTCAGGGTTTCATTTGTGATCTAGGAAATAAAATTTCAGGTGTCAATGTGTAGCAATGTTCAGATATAATAACATGATACGCTTTTCCTAGAAGTATGGTAAGGGAATTGTAAATTGCCACCACATTTTGTCAGAGTGAATCCTTAAATAGCACCTGCAAGATACCCTGTGCAGTCTTGAAGTGCTCCACAATTTGAGGTAGCAGCTGGTTGAAAAACAAAACATACTCTCATCTTTACTTTATTCTTGATGTCCATGATATCCTTCTTTAGGCTATTTTATGTGTTGTTCTGTGAAAAAAATTGGGCTATTTATCTGAAATAGAAATTATTTGTAGAGTGAAAAAAGGTTTTAATTTTTAACTTTCTTTTAAGATGATGTAAGAAACTTCTGAAGTAGTGCAAGTTACATGTACAGTTGAAATGGAAAATAGAAACATTGTTCCAAGAGAAAGAGGAAACGGCCTCAGAATACTTAATGAATTTTCCATGCATTGCTTCATCTGACCAGTTGCATTACCCACACCATACAACATGCACTGCACCCTCTCACATCCCAAAACTGCATCTATTTTAGACAAAAACTAAACCCATGTAATGTTAAGAAATTGCAATCCCCTGAAAACATGTGATTAACAAGTCTCATCAAACACACTCATAGCAGCACTAAATTTGGAGAAGATCTTGCTCTTAGCTTAAACAGATATTAGTGAGGAATTTGTCTTTGACCTTCAGCATTATTTTTTTAATTTCTCTGTTAGAGTACTTCATGGGAGAGATATCTGTACAAAAATTGTACTTGTTAGCTAGGACAAGGCACACAAGCCAGTTGTTGAGGCCAACAATACCCCTGAAGCAAGGCTTCAGCGCTAGACTGCGGAAATAGCAGAGCAACCCAAATGAACCCAGAATTTCAAGGGAGAGCTCTTTATATCCCTCTAATTGGGTGGACACATCAATCCTTGTTAGAGCACCTCAGTGATTCATTTGTTGTTTACTGAAGCATGTGCTGGAAGAGTCCACTGGCATGCCTTTAAGGTCACAGAGAAGCCTCTTCCATTGAAATTAAAAATCTAGTTTTCTTTAGCAACTTTTTAATAAACAGGATTTCCATTTGACCCACATTAAAAGCTTGCTTTGTTGAGATTTAGAAAGAAAGGCTTGTCCTCGCAAAAGAGCAGAGGGAGCTGGTAATATTCAGATTAGATTTTTGCAGTGATTGTGTATTACTAGCACTTGAGTTTCAGATCAAAATTCATATAGCTTCTTCCTTGTCTCAAGAAGTTCTCAAGAAGTCACCTTTCTTCCTCTCAGAGGCAGCAGCTTTTATAACCTATGGGAGTTTCTTTAGCAAACAGCTTTTCAATCAGACATGCTAATGCAGGTGAGGAGCTGGAGCGCTGCAAGGCCTCATCAGGCACAGGCTCGCACAAGACCGCCTGCAGCGCCGAGGCACGCTGCCTGGCTTCAACACCAGCGACACCAGGTGCTGCTGGCCATGTGGCTACCCAAAGCACAGCCTGGGTTGACTTTTTGTGTGTTTGCAGGGCTGCTTGCATGGTTTCTGCAGATTGCTGAGCCCTGTGCTGCCATGCAGCTCTAGCATGTACCTTGAGAACTCAAAACCGGTGGTGCATCACAAAGCCATACCAGCAGTGTAGATGAGCAAAAAATTTCACAGGCAGAAGGAGAAGGAAGCAGGTTTTGATGCAGCAGCATAGTTGTGCAGTTTCCCCAGCAGGACCATTGGGTAAGCTCCCAGGCACTGCTCCTCACACCCCAGTGCTGGGAAGTTTCCCCACCAAGAAGCCACGTGGCATCACCCAGGGGCGGTCAGGTGAGGAAGTTGTGTGAAAACACAACTTCAAGTCAAAAACTGCTTTTTTTTCAGTCTGTTCCCCTTGAACATTAGTACTGTAGTATTTAGTATTTCTATCAGGGATGATATGCTAGCCATACACTTGTTATCTGAGTGTCCATGACAGCTTATAGAAGCTTCATTCTTTCACTCAGTGTGAGTTTGCTTTACAGAAGCAAGTCCACTAGATAACAGGGGTCAGTGTCCAGCTCCCTTTAACAGAGGGAACACTGGTGTGCTTTAACCTGCATTTATGCTGACTATCTGTGCTGAAGGAATGATACTGGACCCATTAACACTTGTAGGATGGATTCAGTCTCTGCAGCGTTGAAGTGTGCAAATGTAAGGCAGCAGAATTTCCATCATTACTGTAAACTCTCATGTTGCCATTTGGTGATTACTCAGTTTTTTAAGACTGAAGAGGGTCCATTAGATTTTACATGAATTTCTGAAAAGCTGTGTGTGCAAAAAAAAAGTTTTATAATGAAAGATAAAGCTGGAATGACTACCACTGATTTTTGATATGTTGCTTTTATTTAATTCAATTTAGTTCAATTTCAAAGAATGAAACAAGAACACTTACTCAAGACAAAGCAATACTGAAACTGGTACTGAAGCATGCAGTTGGAAGACAGAACTATGGGGCACAGAGAAGTATAACATACTGGTGTCCATGCTACTGGAAGCAGTAGGGTAAAATGCCTGTGAAATTCTATAGGAGGTGGTTAAAATTCTCAGAAGGATAAAATTAGCTCCCACAGAGCTTCCTCATGAATGTGGCTTATGGTGCTGCTGTGAGCAGAGCCAACTCCTGCACTTCTAAAGCTACCAAATGCATGATGGACAGACTCCCACTTTTATGACTGCAATATAAACAAGCAGAAAGCTGTAGAACTGATGGATGAGGCTGGTCCAACTATTCTCCACTTCCAGATAAAATCAGAAAATGCATTTACTTGCAGTTTGTTTCTCAAAAATCCCATCAATAGGCCTTTCTTTTTACTGTCTTGCCTCAGGACATGGTAGAAAACACTTCTCCCGGAGTTTTGGTAGGCAGGAAGTGTCCAATGAGTTACTGCATGAAAAGACAATATGATTGCTGGGCTCACCTCATAAAACACAGCTTTACACAAGAATAGCACACTTACCTTTCTGTCCTGACAAACTGACTCATTTTTTGCTAACAGGACTAACTTCCCCTCCCTTGAGCAAGAGGTACCGTTTTCCTGCAGCCAAATGGCTGACACAGTAGACATAAATACAAAACCCCTGTACAAAATGAAGTGCAGATTTACAGCTGTTTCATAAATACACTAAGTGAGAAATCATAAATTATGCTGAGCAGCTTTCCACAGGATAAGACATTTCAGAAAAAGTGCTAAGTTCCTGTTTACGATAAAAAGGATTTCTTAAACCAGCACTGATGTAGCAATTTGTTATGTGCAACATGTTTTGATTGCTGCTGTACTGAACTAATTCTATCAAGTAGTACAGCCTGTAGTCTGAACGACCTGTTTTGTAGTTGGAATCAAGAATTACAGATGAAACCATCAAGCTAAAATAACCTTTATCTTTTGAAGCAAACTATAAGTGACTCTTGTATTAAACCAAAAACTGAAACAAAAACCCCACAACTCCTTTAAAGAGATCATAAATATGCATTAGTTATTAAAATATAGGTCCCTTGATTAAAACTGATGGAAATCCCCCCAAACTCACTTCAACCAGCAGTAAGCAAACACTAAAAAACTTGAAAGTCTGAACCCAAGTTTCCAGTTCAACATAACACTTTTATAATAACAACCCACTCACTATTTAAATTATTCAAATCAAAAGACAACATAAAATAAGAATTTAGTGAGCCTTCTGCAACTTTATTGCAATGCCAAGATCGCAAATCCCTTGAAAGATCTGGCTCCTGGCCAAGACACCAACATGTGGAATGGTCAGAGACATCCCTTTGCTCACCATACCAGTTTAGCCACACCTGAGATTTACACATCAATCTTCACTCAGATGTAAACAAAAGGATTGCATGATAAACTATAAGGGTTATTGCTTGCTTTAACAGAAAACTACTTTAAAAGACCAAAAAAAGAGAAAAAAAAAAAAAAAAAAAGGGGAAAAAAAAAAGAAAGCTTAATATTTGAGTCAGTCTTCATTTACACGAAATAATGGATGTAAGAGATGCAGACAGACATTAAAGGTCACAGTCTGAGTTAATTCAGTTCTGATTTCCCATACTGGAACTCCCTTGCAAGACATTCAGTGATCTTTGGGTACATTTAGCCCTTCATGACTGAAGTAATTCAGTAACTATATTTTTTTAAAAAAGCGTTTTATTGGAAGACTTCTCAATTGGGTTAAAAGTGCAATTATTTTTTAAATTTCATAATATGATGTTTCCATTCCTAGTCATAAGGTGAATCATCTTACAAATGTGGGTTTAGATGAAAAGCATGCTTAGATTAATAACATGAAAAATCTTTACAATATTGGAATGAAGGTGTATTTAGGTGATACAGCTAAGCCAAATGAAATAGTTTGCTGTCAAGTGGGACAGCCACTGCCAGCTCTTGCTCCTTTGTAGCTGGTCTGGCTCTTTGCTGAGCCTTGTGTGAGGTGATAGAGTTCACTGAGCTGTGAAGAAAGGAGCCCAGTCAGAGGAAAAACAAAACAAACACAGAAGAGCATGAAGCCAGCCCACCCCATGAAGCTCTGCTGATACAGGTCAGCTGTCATATCTGCACCCGTGGCGGGGAAGTATCTACCACATATCAGTATCTATCTAATATCTAGATGGGATTAGTTCTCAAATAAGAAAAAAAATCACAGACATTGTAATGTAAATTTTAAATGTTCACATTATGTTTTTGTCTTGAATGTAAAGTAATGGGACCATCTATGTGGGTAAGATTCATACCAGGCACTTAATTGGCAGCTGGGGACTTGAACGTCTTCCCAGTAACTCCTACAAATAAAATACTGCAAAACAGCATAAGGAGTACATATTTAATTATGAATTCAAACAAAGACATTTTCTTTATACTAGAACCACATGGTGAAAAATCTGTTACAGTCTCCCAAAAGACTGGAATTTGTGGCATTTTTATATAAGCTTTCACAATCTAACAGACAAAAATTTAGCTGTCCCTTGCTTAAAGAGGGTCACTTTTTCTATAAAAGAACATGTTTCAATTCTCCCCTGCTGATTTCAGGCTTGAATCTGAGCTTTCAACACCTTGGTGAGGGCTCAGACCAGAGACATTCTCTTGCCAGTTGGTACTTGGTATAGCACAGAGCAGACAGCTCTATCAGTAGAGGCTGAGCCTGACCCAAGCAAAATAAGATAATATTCTGCTGAATATGTTTTATAGGAGACAAAACTAATACCCCAGCAGAAATCAGCAAGAGCAAGTGTTTACATCCTGACTGTCCATGTTATATATGTCTTTCATTAATTAACACTAATTAGTCCATAGGCTTTGTGTCATTTTGGATGGTTTAGGTCTTAAACCTAGGAACTCTTATGAATGGCATTCTCTATTAAGTGCTAGGTACCTTACAGTAGAAATGGAAATGTTATTACAATCACAGAATGGTTTGGAACCAGAATTATCTGGTTCCAAATCCCCTGCCATGGGCAAGGACACCTTCTACTAGACCAAGGGCTGGGGCATGCACAGCTTCTCTGGCCAACCTGTTCAGTGCCTCACCTCTCTCACAGCAAAGAATTTCTTCCTAATATCTAATCTAAAGCTACCCTTCTAGTTTAAAGCCATTCCCCCTTGTCCTATCCCTACATGTCCTTGTGAAAAGCCCCTCTCCTGATTTCTTATAGCCACTTCAGGTACAAAAATGCTGCTCTAAGGTCTCCCTGTAGCCTTCTCTTCTCCAGCCTGAACAACCCCAACTTTCTCAGGTTGTCCTCATAGCAGAGGATGTTGCAGATAGTAGTCTCAAAAACATATTCTACTCCTGAAATACAAATCTGAGTGCTGATTTTAAAATTCATGCTTATTTTCCTTGGCCTGTTTGTTCAGTAGAAAAGGTTTCTGTAAAAGTGACTTACTGTGTCAACCATATCTGACTGATATCTGTAAGATATTTCTCTATGACAAATCAGACCAGGTCTGAGTTTAAGCATCAGCATGCACATAATACCTAAATACAAAAACTGGTTTCCAGGATTTATCAGCCTGTAAATTAAGCTCCAATGTGTCATTTTTAGCCCTTCATCTTGCTTACCTGTTGTTTGCCTGGCAGAGCTCCATAAGGCAGCTGATGAAACAGACTTGGTCGGATTACTTGTGAACAGTTTTAACAAAACCAGATTAACCATCAAAACACAGCTGAAGGCAGCTCTGATTCAGGGTGCTGACTCAAACCCAGGACAAACAGTGAAATCCCCATAACCACTCTAACCCACAACCCTCATTCAATAGCTCCCACACAGAGATCTCCCACAGAGAAGGGGGCACTGCCTGTGTCTACACTACTACACGCTCCCTACCTACTGTAGTACATGCTACTACATAGTAGTAGCACACACTTGCAGAACCCAGTTTATCTAGGGCACACTCCTTTTCCTCACTGCCATAATTACTAGGTGAGCTCTTTCTCATGTACGGGCCCATCAACTGGAAAAAAACCCATTCAATTTTGCAGTATTTTAGTGTCAGTTTATATGAGCTTATTAATATTAATAAGACCTAATGCCAGGGATTTTGTTTCCAACCAAAAGAATTCTAACCTAAGGCATATTGTTTTCTGACCTATCTTCTCAACATGAAAACTTCACTGCTGCACACACTTACCTTGCACAGATTGAAAAGATAATGCTCCCTCCTCTTCAGGCAGTAGAAAACTCGCCTTCAACATCGATACTATTCAAATTAACCTACCACTGGTTTCTCAAAGGAAGCAAGGAGAAAGGCAGAAAAGCAAACAGATGACAGAACGCTGGGATTTAATGTTCTGGTAAATGCTTTTGTATTATTATTACAAACACAAGCATTTTATATTTTATATATATATAAACATCAATCCCACTCAACCATCCAAATTACAGTGAAATTCTAGCGGCTCACAGCTCTGACTTTGTTAGTGCAACTCAATTAGATTCAAATCAGATACTCGCTGATCAACATGAATAAAACCAGAATCAAGCCCACCACTCTAGCTCTGCTCCTAGACATGCCTCCGTCTTGGAGAGGTTCACTTTAAAAAGTGCCAACACACTGCTGTGCACAACTTGACATCCATACATTGCTGAATAATCTAGCAATTAGCAGCTAAACGAAGGTGAGCATTCCCCTATCTCTGATAATACCAAGACATGGGCAGCTAGCCAAGAATCTGATACATTAAACAGAAAAACACAGGCAAAATCTGCAAGTGCTTCTTGAGAGCACACTATTTCCAGTAAGCACATGTGGAAACTAAATACCTCTTAGGTTGCCCTCAGGTAGGAAAAGATTGATTGATTGATTGATTGATTGATTGCTTTCAAACACATTGTCCAAAGTAGCATGGATATAGCCCCTGGTATTGAGCCAGGAACTTCAACGGCAGCTGCCCACCTGCATGCAAAAGATGAACTACACAAAGATATTTGTTCAGCTAAATATTATGTTTATTCAAAAGCATTTATGAATACACCAAGGATTTCTTTAGAAATTATATCACTTTCCAAGCTACAGTTATTATATCATTAGGTTTCAGTCACCATGAGTTGAAAACATGTGAATAGCCTTCTCCACTCATCTGTGGAACAACCCAGCAAAGGTTTCTGCAGCCTATAGACTATAACAAAAGACATTCTAGTGTCATATCAATCAGAAGTACACAACTGTCCTCAGATGCAGTCACAAAATTTCATTCTGGGCTTGAAGAGTAAAATTTTCAAACACAGACATATGATTACTTATCATTGTCTTTAAATAAAACTTATGACCTGAAAAGCCCCAATCATTTTTGTAAGCTTTACTCCCCTTCTTGAACATCAGCCTCATTTTGAAGAATAGCCTCAAACTTAAAGTCCATTTAAAGAAATCTGTCAAGAGCACTATTAGAAATCTTCATTTAACAACCTATGCTGTTCATCATCAATAAACTAAATAGCCTCTTGCCAGCTCCAGAAAAGCCTTATTTGTGTATTTATTTACAGCACATACCATGTCCATAAAGCATCTCAGCAGAGGGTTCATCTTTGGATCTCAATATTAACAGAGCTCAGACACAATGCCCATAAATCAGTACACTTGGGAAGGATTTTGTTTCAACTGAACTAATTTCTCTGCACTCAAGAACTAGCTCATTCCAAAGGCTCCCCATGTCCCTGATCACACAAACCACAAGACTGAAAGATACCTCAAGAGAAGTCAAGATATTTCCTCTCCTTGCCCCAAGGCAGAGTGAGTCATATTTAAGTAATCTCTCAATGGTTATTTCTTACCTAGTCTTAAAATAATCATTTGCTTCTTTACACTGCACAAAACCAGCGTTCATTTCTCCCTTTCATAGGTCCTGTTTGATCACACCGTTTACATGTGCATCCACTTGAATAGTAGCTCTCTTTTATGTGGCATATGACCCATGTAAGCAATATTTTTAACTGTTCAAAGCACTATATAAAAAAGGAAATTCTTCGATGTCCATTTTAGGATAGTTAAAAGGCAATTTATTCTATTCTGCTTCTAAATACTTATCACAACTAAGGAGTAGACCTCTATTATCCTTGTTTTCCCTTTCTCATCAATGAAATCTTCTTTATGGCAATTATGACCATATATTCTCAACAACTACCACATACTGTCTTTATTAGAAGTTATTCCACAGACAAGGTTTTATTCATTAAAACTTATTTAAATAATTTTAACTCAGCTTACCGATCATCTGTCATTTGTTAAAGAGCAAAGAGCAACTATTTTCCTCATGCAATCCAAAGTTATCTACATGAACAATGGAAATCCCATTTCTTGTGTACAGCTCAGTTACCTGCTAGCCCTTAGTGACAGAAGACAGAAAGATGACTCCTTGTTTCCATGAAAGGCTTTAATGTGATTGTAAGCCGTGAGGTGCATTGCTAAGATAAAAAAAATATTCCACTGTGTTAGTTAAGACAGACTCTCTGTATTTTTTATTTCATATGAAGGTATTCCTGGCTGTGACTCTGAAACTTTGAAATACAGTCTCTTAGGAACCGTGAGCAGATTTAACCACAAATAGCTAAATGTGCCTAGATACATGAAGTTATATTTAACTATCTCCCTAACTAACTAGATCAGGGGACCAGAATCATATGGCTAGATAAAAGATAAGCATAAAACAGGCATTTGTAATAATTAAGTCACCTCTTTGGTCTTCTTTCCAGAGCAGGGAGTCAACAAACATCACTAGTGAGCGGCCGATGACTGGCACTTCCAACCACAGATGCAGTCTCACCAAAGCCACTCTTTGCAAGACAGCCCAGAGGGCTCCCTTGGACAGTCTGATTTTATTTGTCTGCTTTAAGAAGACCAGAGGACCTCCTTCCCAGGAGGAATCCCTAAGGCTGCTCAAAGAGGAGGTTTTCAGAGACAGTAGGGTGAGACAGGCAAGAGATTCAAGCCAGGAACTTGAGGCTCAGAAAAAAAACCCTTAAAATGCTGAGAACCAGGTAGTGGAAGCCCAGTCAGTTCCCAGGGTGTTAAAAAGGAAGTTTGGGACTAGGAAGGGCTCCAGATTTTCGTTCCAATACACAAAACTTCTGCGTACTTGAAACAAGTATTACTATTCAAAACTTGAGAAGGGCTTGTGGGCCAAGATGAGGCTGCGGATAAGCCTTATATTTATCTATTATTTCAGTTCTATCAACATGGCAAGTTTTTTCTCTGTGTATGGAGTCAATTAATGGAGATGACTAACTGTAATTCTAATGCAAAGAATGTCCTTTGAGAGGGTTTTTTGGGAGCACAATCTACAGCAGATGATCTAAATCAATACCCTTCAATTCCCTGGTACCCTACTTGGGGACCCTCTAGAGAGACCAAAGGCTATTTTGTGTCTTCACCCTGTAGCTACAAACTTGTCCTTCAGAATAAAAGACATATATATCTGTCATCATGAACTCACTTGGCCTAAACATGGTCCTCACCTGGATGGAATCATACTCAATGTCCACAGCAATCACGTTGTCATCTCCATCATTTATAGATGTTGTGTTTTATTTAGATGCAATTAAAATCTAGAGCAATTAGAAGTGGATCCAAATAATGGTTCTCTACAAAAGAAGCCCGGGCCAGTACGACTGTGACAGCCACTGGCCTTTATGCAATATGCAACCCAGCACAGCCACAGCTTGACAGACAAGCTTTGTCTTTTATAATGGCAAATCTTTCCCCTAAAACTGTGTTCTGGACAGTTTTTCAACTCACTAATGCAGTCTAATTATGAGCTTGCAGCAATTTAATTGTCTACAGGATCAAACAAATCTAGTTCTTCTTGAAAATAAGACACAATTCAAGCTATCACAGAAGGGTTGGGTTTGCTGGTGGAATTTTTTTTTTTCATTTAGTCGAGAGCTGCTTTTGTTTAAAACTAAAACAATGTTTAAAAAGGAAAAATTCTCTCCCTTTTCACTCAGCAGAGGAAATCACATTAATCTTTCTTCAGCTGGTAAGAAGTTTAAAACTGTTGAATGCTTTCAGCTGGCAGAGCTCCAAGTTTTCCACATTGTTACAGGATTTGCATGAAACTTTGTTTAAGACCAAGTTCTCATGTTGATATGATCTCACTTTAGTGAACATCTAGATTTGGGAGCCATATGCATGCAAACCGTTGGGGTCTAGTAGCATGAGTTACAGAGATGAAAATTAAAGTTTTACAAGAAGTGGTTGTGGGCTCTCATTACATATGAATGCCAGCACACAATTAAGCTGATGACACAGATCTTCCTGTGTTCTGCATGTCTGCTTATGCACACACTGCTTCTCACTGTGTGATTATCAAGGTGTTCCCCGAAATAGGCTGAGTTAGTTCATGGCTGAAAATATGGACTTCTAGAAAGGATAAACGAGGGAAATAGCTACATAGCCACAATGATAATATCATCTAAATACAGATAAATGAGCTACAGTAACATGGCAAGGAAGGGCAGAGAGCCGAAGCTACATGAAAAATTAGTGTGAAGACAACAAAATTTCTTTTAATGGGATACGTTTACAAATATGGAAAGAGAAAATATGGTATATCCCAACAGGTTAGAATGCAATTTCTAACAAGAAGCATTTAAAATAGCTTCTTCAGTCAGGAGAAAATGTGCCAAATGACTTGTTTTTTGGTTTTTTTTGGTTTTTTGGTTTTTTGGTTTTTTTTTTTTTTTAAGTAGAAAGGAAATAAAAGCTGCTGAGATAAATATTTCTATCCTCAATCTGTAAATTTACTGTCATTCTTCCACAGAAAACTCGTGGAGAGACATTTTTTTTTCTGAACCACAAATCAGTCAGTGAAATTTTTTCCTTCATTCTCTATCACCTCTGTGTTTCAGATGGTGAGGCACTCAGATGTTCCTCACAGGGTCAATGGCTGTGGGAGAGCATGCAATGCCAGCTCATTTCCCTCAACACCATACTCCATATATCAACTCCAACCCAGAACATACATGGCAAGTATTTAAAGATACAATATTTATCCTGCTTCCAGCATTTGTCATCTGTTAGCTGATATGTTTGCTCTTCTCCATAATGTCTTGGTAACAGTGACGTTCCAAGAGGTGTTTGCAAAGACACCTGTAGGTGATTTGCAGTCCAGTTTGAGCCCTTGGTAACAAAAGGTACCTCAGCACTGAAGGCCACTTTCATGCACTGCAGCCCAGTGGATTGTCAGTACAGGGCGCTGTTCAGTCGGCAATGAGACACCATAAGGAGTGCCACATTCCTACTGCTAGCAGCACCAATAATTTCCTCATGAATCTGTCAGTCACTGACTCATCCACAGAAGAGGATGACAGCTGAACTTCCAGTGACCTAATAATCATTCTAGTGCTTACAAAAATATACTGTAATATTAGCTTTCTTGAGCTCTGTTGAGGCTTCTACTCACTATTACACGAAGAGGAAAAGAGTGCACCCCAGTGAGCTATCATATTTCAGTGCACATGGCAGCTCTTACTTAGCTTGGCTCTAAAACTATTATTCATCAAGGTAATGTCATCCGTTCAAGGCAAGTGGAAGGAAAGGATGGGCCAATATGCAGAAAGCTGAATGTTCCCCTAGATATCACTAAGGAAACTAGCACTGAATAAATCATTAAAATGCACAATACTGGTGGAATATCAGATGGTTACAAGCAGCTAAAAAGGTTTCTGTTGGTACCTCTTCACCGGAGGATGGTTTTTTTCCAGATGAAGATCTCCGAGGGTAGGAAATGAGAAAAGGGAACAGCATACAGAAGCAGAGAATGGATAAATTCCTCTTACCAAAATTCTCGCCTGTGATCCTTCAGAAAAAAGATATCCTCAAGGACAACTTGTCACTCTCCTTGAACTCTCACATCCTACATGCAGCATTCTAAGGCTATCAGAAAGCTCTCAGCTATGATTGCTGAAGTTACACAGAGCATGTGTGGACTGCAAACAAGGAAAGAGTTTCCACGTTTCCACATTTGCTTTGTTCTGATAATTTAAGCATTTGAATTACAGGCTCGGGGGCTATCTTGAGCACTCAGGTCCCCTACAGAAGCCTCACAAGCTCCTAGTGAAAGCTCCAAGTGAAATAAAGTTGCAAACCAACAGTACTCTCCAACATCTCAAGCAAAATGTGGAATCAAAGAGCCTGGAAAATCTGTCCTGATTTTGAATTTTATCCTCTGAAGAACTAATGTCTCCCTTGCTTTGCAAGGCCTGTAGATCTGAAAAGAAAAGCAAGAGCCAACACACATCTTTCACCCTCTCTTCAGCGACACCAGCTATTCCCAGTGCAGAATGTGCATTCACTAGTGCAGGGTTTAGTGATGCTGCTGGAGAAAAATGAGCCCCACTCTCTCAGCACATCTAGTTAGGAAACATTGGTTAGAGCAGTTAGCACACCTTCCCCATTTGCTGAACTTTTTCTGGTGACAGCAAGAAACCCATAAGGACTGTTTTCACGACCTCAGATCTCACTGAATTTGCCTCCTCCCACCAGATCTGCACAGCTAGCAGCAAAAGTCAATCATGCACTTACCAGCACTGGCCAAAATACAGAAACTTTGCGTTACTGGAAACTTTGTGTATGAAAGGGAAACGTAGAAATAATCTGAACACCTCATCCAGTGGTGACAGGTTTCACCCTGTCCTTTTCCAGACTCTTAATTTTATACCACCTCTACCCTGTTTTTGTTTTTGTTTTCATTCTCCGCTAATGACGCGCTTCACTGCCTTGAGGAAGGATGATTACAGGAAGCTGATGTAGCAATTCTCTGGCTCCAGACTATCTCAGACAAGCACATACCAAAGCATTTCCCATGGTGTAACTCTTCCATGTTGACTATGTTTGTAATTGGGTTTTCACTGTTCTATACATCTTGATTTGTGCATGTCTAGCATGTGTTTTTCTAAGGTAGGAAGATGAGAGAAATTTGCATTAATTTTATCATTGTTGATACATTTTTGTTTTGTCTTTGCTTCATTTTTTCTCCAGAGTTCAGCAATCATCTTAAATTTGCCTAAGAGATGCACATCTACAGGATCCCATTATGTGACCATCTACTTCATCCTAAAATAGTTCATCATATCAAGATGTAATTTTGAATATGAGACCCTCCATCACCAACCAATCACACAAGGAAAACAGTAGTAACATAAAATAAGTTCAAAAACTATAACCAGGCTCTATCCTTCTGTAGGGGTTACGTTCTGCATCCCATTGAGTATTTAAAGACTATTGAAACAGGAGATGGCCAGAAGCCCCCTGATTTCACTACTCTTACAGAGCTAGCTTCCATTTGTCACAAAACATCTTGATGGCATAGATTTCTATCATTAAAATTAATTCTTGGGAGACTGTCATTATAGCTACTAGGCTTTTGCCTGAAGGAAAAGATTATGCTCCAACAGTGCATTCATGTCCTCTTCATGCCACGGCATCGGTAGTATTACAATCACCATAACAACATCATCCATCAAGGTTGGTAGCTAAGGCCCAGTCTTACATCCAGTGTTGTATCCTCTGTACAGACAGCAAGTCTCTGTTCAAAATGAAGATCCTGCCATCAGTCCTACAGTTTACATGAAGTACCAGGTCAAGCTGCTCTGAACAACTGCTAAGGCAGTGTACACAAAATAAAATCTTTTGAAAAGACGTTCAAATTCCTAAAGGGTAAAAAAAAAAATCCCTGGATCAGCAGATCATCATCATATGTGGCACCACTTACCAGGCTAAAATCTAAACTATGCAACATGTGACTAAAAAGCATGTGGCTTTCCCAACGCTACTGCACTGGTGGGGTACTTGGCAGTATATACCCAACAAGTCAGGCACCTATACAGACTGCTTCATTCCTATTCTGCAGAAGACAATACCAAACACATCAAAAGAGATCAGACTATTATTTATATCCTAAGACACAAGGTTTTTATTAATAAAATTGTTTCCTCAGAGTTAAATTCCATTAACTGTACTTAAGACAGAATTACTACACATCTTGCTCCCAGGCAAAACCTGACCATTCCACATGTGTTACAAATCAGTATCTCTTTACATTTATTGGTGTGCAGACAAAAGCCAAAGATTTCTTTTCAGATTCTGGCAAGTCAGGAATCTTTCATGTTTGAGGAATCACATTGCTATCAATTTATTTCTATCTTAAACTTAAGAATTTTCATACTAAATAACCAGTAGATACATTTTAATGTTAATCACATTTCTCCATCTTGAAGTTAAAAGCTTAGGTGGCATCACTTTTAGGGAAGAGAACTGTGATATACAAGACATTGCAAGGAAGACTTTAAAGTCCTGTCCATTCTGCATAAGGTTTCCCCCCTTCTTCCCCCTGCATATTTTTTTAATCTTGAAAGCATTTCCTACTAATGCATGAAACCCCCATTATGCTGCATATGGTTTCTATTATCAAGTCTATAATGCTTTCAGGAATTTCTTTGATTTTTCTGGTTGTTACCTCATTCTTCTCATTCCTGATTGACACAGAAGCAGCAACCCAAGTCATTCCTAAGTATCTTTCTTTAGTTACAAATCAGTCTCCATACTTCTGTAGCGTTCCTCAAAATGGCTTGCCTTTACTACCCTTGTATGAATAAGGGAAAGGCCTTGAATATTGGTTGATTATTATAGTCTTCATTATGTATTTGAAGATCATCCAGTTTTGAAGAGCTAGATTTTACCCATTAAATTTACATTGCACCCATGGACATTACACTTACACCTACGCACCTAAATCAAGACCTGGGATTTGTGCACAAACATGTACAAAAAACTGCAGAATACTCTTCATAGAGATGAAGCCAAAAAAAAGAAAGAAAAAAAAGAAAGAAAAAAAAAAAACAAACAAAAAGCCCTCCAAAATTCTTGTTTTCAAAATATCAAAATTAGTAAATTAGTGCACAATCAGCTTTCCATGGCAGATTTCCAAATAATTACTAACTCAATGGTAGCCGAGTGCCTAAAAATGTAATCACACAGAACTCACCCAAAATTTCATGGGAAGGCCTGTTTCTACCCTGCAACCAGCTTTTTGTTTCCTACCCTGCTCAGTATGTGCCATTGGGCTATGGGTGGGTGCTGGCACAAGGGAAGAATTCACCATTGTTCAGACGGAAGCCGTCGTGTACGCAGGAGGTTCTGCTGAAGGACTTCATGGTTCACTGCATCAGCCAAAGCTACCAGTGGAACACAGCACAAACAGAAGCAGCTTCACTTGGAAAATACAATTTATTCCACAGACTTGATTTTGAAAGATCAAAACACAAGTACTTGAGAACTGGAGACAGCTCTAGACATGGCTCAGAAATTATGGAGGTTGCACACTCTATAGTCTTAGGGTAAGGATATGCACCAAAGGTATTCCTCTTGCTGCAATAAATCAACCTTGTATCACCACGTTGCTTTAGAGGGTGTTGCATCTCAAATGCAATGATGTATGGAAGAAAGCGGGGGGGAAAGAAAAAAAATTCACCGTATCATTGCTTCAGGCAATAACTTGAACAATGATTTTACCATTTTCACCCTTTTAATGTTGATTTTAACTGGATATGATAAACTCAGAGGTTGAAATGAACAGAAAAAAAAAACCCTGCTGCATGATTGCATTTTGGCAGCTACGTACAATTTCCCAGTATTACACAATCAGCTATTCCATACATGAAGCATGCAAGAATAGACAGAGCCACCAGGAATTTCCCAACATTTTATTCTGTCCAGAGATCAGAGTTGGTGCTCCCTGGCTAAACTGAAACAGCTGGACAAAAAGAAAATCTCCACTGCATACAATCCACTAGCAAGGGAGACCACAAAGCAAAGCTTCTCCCTCAAATGAAATTGTGGGAGACAATGAGTAGACAACAAGTGCAAAAACCTTCGACCATGTTCTTGCTTATTCTCTTTCTTCACCCCTAAACGTTGCCCAGAAATCTCAGAAACACACTGAACACAAAAGGATTGTGTGAGACAAGGTATCTCCCCTGGAGAGAGCAGTAGCAGCAGATGCTGCATCTTCCTTCAGTATGGCACTCCCACTCCAGACTCTCCCTGGCTTAATGGGGAACATCTACACAGGAAAAAAACCCTCAGTGTTTGAAGCCTGGTCACCAGTTTAGGTGGTGCCTGGCAAGCATGTGGCAAGCAGAGAGGGGACATTTAGACATTTTTTAGGGCTCTGATGGCTTCTTCAGAAGAGATCTTAATTGGAAACACTGGAAATATCAAGTAATTGCTATGCAAGGGGCCTTGGGGTGTATGTTTTCTAGTGAATGTTCATCACCCTCGAGGAGAAGCAATAAAATCCACCGCCATTGCCTGTTTAGCAGCCCACTGGCAATATTCTTTTGTCAGCTTTAACTCCAGCCTGACTAACACACCAGTTGTCTTCTGCTCAGAAACTGTCATTAGCTTACAAAATCATACATTTCAAACAGGCTTAAGCATGCTCCCTCTAAAGGGATATATATATCCGAATTTTGGATAAGTGCTGGGAAAGAAGAGTGGTGAAGAGGAACAGGCATCGAGACGCAACAATTCGAACAAAAGAGATCTCAAGATGTCGCACTAACACGCACGCACACAATCTTCTTCTTGATAGATTGCTTCCCCTCGGCAGAGGGAGATGAGATGCTCCAGGAGAGCGCCCGCCCGGGCACGCAGAGCACGCGTGTGTCTCCCAGACGGACGGAGCCGGGCAGGGAGCGCGTCCCTGCGGCGGGGCTGCTCCGCGGGGCTGCCGCCTCTGCGGCACGTACGCGCAGCCGGCCTCGCCCGCTCTGCTCAAAGCGACCCCCGAGCGACCCCAAGCCGCTGCAGAGGGACCCCTACCCCGTCTCCTGCCTCCCAAGGCCGCTGAGAGCAGCGGGGGCGGTGTTGGAGCCCGCCCCGGGGGAGCTCTGGGGGTGCTCGCACCCGCGGGCGCTCGCCTGCCGCCCACCGAAGCCGAGGGGGCGGGCAGCGGGCCGGCCTTTTCCCCTTCCTAAATGCCAAATTTTGTGTGGGTGAGATGAGGGGGGGGCACGGGTCCGCTCCGCCATCGCGCACAGCAACAGACGCCAAGCTCAGCCTGGCGCAGCGCGGGGAAGGAAGGGTGCGGGGTACCGCTGGGTCACCCCGATGAGCCCCGGGGCTGGCAAGGGCGGCCGGGGGGAGCCCGGGGGTCGGGGAGCGGCGCGGAGCCGCCTTTGTTCCGCCGCCGGCCCCGGCCGCGCCGCCGCCTCCGCGCATGCGCCGGGCGCAGACAAAGGCGCGGGCAGGGCGGCGGGGGCTTCCCGCATCCCTCCTCCATCCGCATCCCTCCTCCATCCGCATCCCTCCTCCACTCCGCATCCCTCCTCCACTCCGCATCCCCCTCCGCCCCGCATCCCCCCTCCACTCCTCCCCGCATCCCCGCTCCACTCCGCGCCTCCCCGTCGCCCCGCATCCCCCCGCGCGGCGCCCACCCGGCGTGGCAGGAGGGCGGGGGTGTCCCGGGGGTGTGCGTGTGTCCGCCTCCCTTTCCCCGCGTGTGCCGCCACGCCCAGCTGAGGCACGGGGAGAGCGCCCTGCGGGAGCCGCGTTCGAAAGACACGCGTGTGCGTGGGGAAGAGGCGACACGGCGGGTTGTGAGGGGAAGGGGAAAAAAAAGGTCGAGAGGAGTTGTAGCTTCCTTTGGTGGGGGGAACGCCAGAGGGTTGATGGAGACCTGTGGGGAGCGGGGGGCAGCAGTCGGTGAATATTCATAGACCAGGCGCATCGGGACGTAGCGCGGGGGGCAGCGGCAGCGGCGGTCCCTGTCGTGTTTGACGGCGGGTCCGTAGCCCCTGCTCGGGCAGCCGAGCTCCGAGCCCCGGCGTGTGCCGCCCAGCCGGGAGCTGCGCTTCAAACCCCCCGGCGCGCCCACGCGCACGCGTGACCGCGGAGGCAGCGCCGCTTCCGCGCCACAATGGGCAAGCGACAATCGCCTTGTCGCCGGCCTCAATGGGCAAGCGCCTCTCCCCGCACCTCGTCCGCCCCGACGCCCCCCGCACAGCGCCCCACCTGCCCCCCGGAGCCCGCAATCCCCCTGCAGCACCGCCGCCCCCCGCCCAGCCGCCCTGCCATCTTCCTGGCGCCGTGCGTGCTCTTCTCCCAGCGCTTCCTTTCATGGAGAGCTTGGGGCATCTTCCTTTTTTCCTTTTTTTCCTTTTTTTTTTCTCTTTTTATTTTAAATTATTGTTGTTATTAATTAAGGAGACTCCCTTTGGAAACAGGCTAAAAGCACCGAAAAGAAATTGGGCATAAACCACTATTATTCCCACCACACCCACCGCTACCCCCACCCTTCCCCAGGAGAGCCTTCCCGGGCATTTAAATCTCACGGAATCGCCTTCGGTCCGTTGTGTGCCTCGATCCCGCTCCCAGGTGGTCCCCTCTCGAGGAATCGAGCTCCTCGCAGCGATATTCCTAAAATGTGCCCGGGCAGGCGCCTCCCGGGCTGCTCCGCTCTCTCTGTTCTTACCGATTCACACGCACATCTCCCCTCCCCACAAATCGAGACACAACGGAAGGGGGGAAAATGATAAAAATGGCAAAGCTCTCGCGGGCTCATGTGTAAATGGTATAAGTGAGACACACCGCGTCTTACCTTTTTGTGTTTTTCCTCTGTCTCTGTCGGTGTGTTTGTGTGCTGGGGTGTCACAAAGAGAGTCCCGGGCAGCCCAGAGCCCCCTCGCCTCGCTCGGAGCGCTGTGGCTCTCGCCCGCTCGCTCGCTGGGACTGGAGTGCCTAGTGCCTGCTGGAGCACTGCCGCCGCTACCGCGGCTGCTGCCTCTGCATTTCTCACTCTCTCCCCCTCCCTCTTTCCCTCCCTCCCCCCTTCCCTGTGACAGTCTGTGGGCAGTTCAAAAGCCACACGCTTTATTTATTTATTTCCCGCGCTGGCGGGCGGGGGATGCGCTGCGCGGCGCTGGCGCTTAGGGGGCGCACGGACCCCACGTTTAAATATCAGCCGTGCAGGGGGGGCTGGATCGCGGCTCCGCGAACGCACCTTGCAGCATTGCACCCCCACACCCCTCAAAAAAAAAGGGGAAGGGAGCGGCCAACCTCCCTGCCCCGAGGAGAGCGGGCGCGGCGCGGCGAGGTGTGGGGCGCTCCGCGACCCTCCGCGCCCGAACCGCACCGTGGGGCGGACGGGCCGTGCCCGGCGGAGCTGGGATGCTGCGCGGCGGAGGGAGCAGGCGAGCCGGGCCGCCTGCCTACACCTGCAGCCCTCTCGGGGAGCGGGAAAGCCGCTTGCACGGCGGAGAGGGGCGGCACGGGCGGAGGAGACTAAAAATTCCCTGGCCTGGATGCTCTTGGCACGCTTAAGGAGAGGGTCTGCCGGTTAAACACAAAAGGCAGCAAAATAGAGGAAAGCAACACATTTCTCAGGAGAATGGATCTCTCCCGGGCGCGCCTGCAGCTGAAGAGCTGGCCTGAACGTCGCTGGGGCTTCAGGACTGGTATCCCTCCACATCTCCCCCTGTTCCAAAGCATCCCTGAGGCCGCCGCAGCACAACCGAGGGTGCTGCACGCACTTTCCCACCGCCCTCTTTTTACAGCCTGGCTGTGGCGGAGGCCGGATGCGCCCTGCTCGTTGCTCCGAGCCCGCTCCGCGCTGCGGGAGCCCAGCGGCGGCGGCATCGATGCGCGGGGCTGGGGCGCCCTCTGCTCCCCGAGCGGCGGCCGGGCCGGGCTGCGCTGGGCTGGGCTGGGCTGGGCTGGGTCGGGCTGGGCCGGGCCGGGCGCTGGCCCCGCCGGGTGACCGGCCCCGGGACCCGCAGCCCGGGAAGGAGCGGAGCCGCTGGGAACAGACCGCGGTGGCGGCACGTCTTGGAAAACCTCTGGCTCAAGGGGCGCGGTCGGGCTGCGCCGGGGCTTCAAAGCCGGCAATACCATCTCTCCTCAAGAACAATGGAAGCCCTTTCCCATTTATCTGGGGACAAGGACCGAGTCAGGGACGCGTAGTAGGCTCGTGATAAGGTTAAGTCCGGCTTGCATTTTCGATGGATATGGATCGAAAAGGGAGCAGGGCTTGTGGAGAGGGAGGGCGCGGCCGCCAGGGTGCTCTTCTGAGGGCCGTGGTGTGCGGTGTGATGTGCGGCGTCACGCTTGCCGGACATTCCCACGAAGGAAAACTGTCGGGCAATAAAAATGCATTTGAGTTTGTGTTTTACACACCGCACCCTGCAACCTGTAGCTGTGCCGAGCATCCTCCCAGCCGCTGCCGGGCGGAGAGCCGGTCCGAAGCGCCAGAGGAGAGGCTCAGGGACGACCTGGCAGCGCGGCGGGACCCCCCGTTTTCCCCCCGCGGTCACACAAAAGCCCTGGGCGTGAAGGGAAGACGGGAGGAAAGGACACGCATGGACACGGCGGGTTCACCGGCAGGGACAATTCCTTATATTTAAGTGAAAGCAAGCCAGTCTTTTCCTCACATTTTAATTTTATGAGGTTTTTTTTTTTTCCTAGTTCTGCTTCGTATCTCCGCGTTTTCCTGGTGGTTTAACCCTCGCTCCGCAGCCGCCGGGGTGCAGAGCTCTCCATGCCACACCTGCCCCGATGCAGCGTCCCACCTTCCCGCGGCGCGGTGCGGACTGGCTGCGCCCTGCCGCAGCTGGGGGAGGGAGGGAGAGAGAGAGGGAGGGAGAGGGAGAGGGAGAGAGAGAGAGAGAGAGAGAGAGAGAGAGAGAGGGAGGGAGGGAGGGAGGGGAGGCGAGACCCTTCCCTCCGGTCGCGATATCTCTGCGCTCACGATAAGGGGCTCGGGGGCGCGGCTGCGCCGCACGGGTGAGGAATGCAGCAGCCAGCGTTAAATTGGGTAATCGAGGAAAGAGAAGAAAGGGAGGGGGACACGCCCTGACACGTCGGAGAAGGAGGTAGCTGCTCCCCGGGGAGCGAGGCGCGCCCCGCCCCCGCGCTGCCGCTGCGCATCCCGCGGGAGCCGGGGTCCGCCCGCCCGCTTTCCTTCCCGGGAGCATCCCTATAGAGGCAGGCGGCTGCCCGGGGTGCCGTGCTCCAAGGTCAAGGGAGAAAATCCCTCTCCTCAGTTTTATTTCTGAGCCAGGAGTATTTGTGAGGCAGCGTTGGCGAGAAGCGAGAGGCACGACGGGTCCGAAATCTAGCCATGGAGTAAAACAGAGGCATGCAGAACGCAGCAGCGTGAGTTGCTGCGTTCTGCAGCATGAGCGTAGAGCAGCCCAGAGAGGGGCTGGGGGCCTGGGCTGGGCTGAAATCAGTCCTGAACCGTGGGTAGGGCGCTGACGGAGCCCCAGGTTATGCTGGGCAGGACGATCAAGGCTAACCGTGCCCATGAGGCCATGACATTCTGACTGCTGAGATTGTCTTGTAAAATTGCCCAAGCACCACAATTAATGTGAAGCAATATTAGAGGGAAAGAAAGAGGCTGTTATTTTAGCTTGTGTTTAAACATGGGCTTAGGCAATGAATGTTCACCTGCATGAAATCGAGCACTATCAGACTTTACTTTATCAGACTTTTGTACCTGAATTACAAGTTACACAGGGTTCACAATATATCTCAGAAATAAAAGTGTGTTCTGAGCCATTTGCTTGGGAAAGACTGTGCAACTGAAAATGACACAGAAATAGTCATTGCTACTATCAGTTTGTGAAGGGTTTTGATCATTTTGCTGTTTTCAGCAACTGGAAGGCTGAGATGGTAACCACAGTTTACTAGCTAGTATTCTTTTAAATAAACCTACATGCTAAATTGTGTATCTCAGGGCAGCCAAATTCAAAATTTGTCAAATGCTCATTTCAGGTACTCAGCTGCATCAAGGTAAGATACATATCTGAATGTCTTGTTTAATAAAAGTGATACTTTTAGACAAATGGCTATTCTAAACAGCCTTTTTCTTAACTAAGGGTGTGTAAGGTATCCTCTCCTTTTTCTTCTGAAATGAAAACCGATGTCTGGAGGAAGAAAAAGTCCAGAACAGAGACACCTGCAAAAAAGATGAATAACCAGGTCTGTTGCGGAAAGGCAAGTCTAGGCCCTTTTGTGTAATTAACAACTGCTTTTCTGAAATCCACACTGTTACTCTGCTTTGACAAATACCTCTGTTTTCTTAGCCAGCTCTTCCTGTGACTTCTTGCCACTACTGTACCTCAGTGTTCTTCCCTCCAGCTTCAACATTTCAGACCTAGCCTTGTCTCTCTCATGGGTGTCACCTGCTGTCATATTTCCATCTTTTCCAGAAGGAAACAAACTCAATCCTAAATACTCTGTCCTCATCTTTAATTTTTATTGTTTGTTCTTCTGATTAATAATCAAGTCTTTGTTCTGTGATTATATTAGGTCTGACAAGAGCCATGAGCCACATCTCTTAGCCCAGCATGTCCACAACACGAGTCCAAAATACTCACAAGCCCACCTCCCACCTCCTTCCACCTCTCTGCCTGTATCCTTGTCACCCACAATTCCATTTTTGTCTGAGCACTGTGGGCTTTTTCCTCAGAAGTCACTAGGATCAGTAAGGAATACCTATGCTGGGGTAGCAGGGGAGCTTTCCATTCTATTCCATAGGAAGAGAGAGATGACCAGCAAACAAGGAAAAAAACCAAACAAACCAAAAACAAGTAAAAACCCTCATCTGTGCCCCTCTTACAGCCTTGCAAATGAAACACTGCCTTCCTCGCTCTTACAATCACAACAAAACCAGAGCAAATCCAGGCTTCTCGCAGCTCAGAGGGCTTCCCAAACCTGCCAGCTCCGGCTGCAGCTGCGGGAACAGCCGCCCCACCGCCCCAGCCTCCAGCTGCTGCCCTGCGCTCTCCTATTCCCGCGTTTACACCACAAGAGGGAGCATTTTGTTCAGTTTATTGGCTGATCCTGGTTTTCCCGGTATCCAGGCGAAGAGAACAACCGCAGTTTCCCGTATGTAGTGATTTTTCCCAAGCCCGTTTACCCCATAAGCATTTTCGTAATAATGGGGTTTTTTTCTTTCACCATGCTATGTAAATTTTAAGTGTTTCTTAAGATTATTATTCATGTAAAGTAAATTTTATAATTAACATCTAAACTGTAATTACAGTTTAATTCCCTGTTGATTCTCTTGGTTATAGAGTCATTTATTCTGGGGCAAATGCAAGATGCTGGTGTAAGACATATCTAAAATTTTCTATTTGCAGTGAATATCATCTCCTCTGCTATATAACTACTAGCTACATAAATTTCAAAAATTGACTGCAATGGCATCGGCAGACGCAAGGTATTATTTCAGAAATTTGCAGGCAAAGCACATAAAATAAAGAGCTTTGATCAAATCCCAAAATAACAACTTTGATAAATCACTACTGGAACACCTCAATCCAAATTTAAGTCCTGACATAAAGACAGATGCAAACTTCTGATAACAATTTTAATCTGGACAATCCAAAATCCTGTGGTGGTAGGTGTATCTGAGTCTAGTTTTAATAGACTGGTTCTGTTTATACCATAAGTGGTGCTTTGTGCCTAGAGACAGGTAGGGATATGTGGGTTGTGAACCCTACTTTACCCCAGCATTTCTGGCTTCAGCTCAGTCTATAACACAAAGCATATGTGCCTCCCAGGAGGTCCTGCACTAGCCATCGATTTTAAAAGGCTTCTCTGCTCCACTGAAGTCTGCGTGCAAGTTTTTCCAAAGATGGATATATTTGCTGTTCTGACAGTACAATTATCTGGGTTATTTCTGTCTCTTACCCCACTTACCCTAAAGAGTTAGAGTTACTTATGTGCAAAAGAAGCAAATGTGTTCAACTACCATGAGCTTCCCTTATGATTTATTCATGCCAGGCTTCTCCGTGACCATCTATAGGTTAGATCTCAGACTCTTTTCTCCATTTTCACTGGCAAGTTTCACCGAAGAAATAGCTGAATAAGGTATTCACTGTTTGGCTTCTATGGCCACAAAAATGTCTTTCAGTTAACAGCTGGAGTGACCATATCAATATCTTGATAGTGATCAGAATTGGCTTCTCTTGTAGTATTTTATTCTGTTTTCTTTCAGCTACAAGAATGCCAGTAATGCAGGAGCAAATGCACACCCGACTGGATGATCAAACTGATGTGACAGCTACCTACAATGTACCTCCTAAAAGGCAGGAGAAGTGAGTGCACAGAAAAGAGTGTCAAATACCCTCAGAGAAGAAAAACAATTCTTTGCTCCAGTACTTGGTGCTCTGATCTCTACAATGAAGGGTGCTTACATACCTTACTTATTGAACTAAAACATTATTCTGTCTGAAACACAAATTTTTGGATTCCTACCTTGAGAGAGAACTTCTGGTTGTGAACCCCAGCACCATGGCCTCAAAGTCACTGTTAGCACTGACTGCCCCTGCCAAGCCTCCCCTGGGATTTCCTCCACCCCTGCCCATGACTCAGTACCCTGTTCCAGCTCAGCCCGAGCCATCAATCTTGGTCCCAGCTACACCACTCTTGTCCTTGATCCCATCCCTGTCTCTGACCCAACCTTCTACTTCTTCTGATTGAAACTTCTGGATGGTCCCTGGATCTGGTTTATCTCCTTAACTTGCCCCTCTTTCAGCTCCTGGCTCCTCCTCCCTTGTGGATTAGCCCTGTGCTTGCTGCTCTGCAATAACCAGTTTGTCACAGGTGCCTGCTGGCACCTCAGTTAGCTGTGTAAAGACTGCACAGCATGCAGTTCCTTGAGGTGACTCCAGCTTAAGCCATTTGGTTTACCTGGCATGCTGCTCCTTGGTGAAGGCACTTGTGACAATGGTACCACAGCTCAGCTTTTGGATTCAAGCTGGGTCACATGAGGATCACCTACATCTGTACTTTTGCAAATATAGTCTTATAATTAAAACTCTCCTAACAGTGCCAGTGTTACCCCAGAGTCAAAGCAGAGAAGGAAAGGAAAAGATGGAAAAAGTTTTCAGACACGGACAAATTTTTCTGATGGGGCAAATATTCCTGGGAGCCAGCTGTTGTGGCCCCTGTTGACATCTGTTGACACCGCTCCCATCCTGGAAGCTGACTGTGGAAGCCCTGGGTACGCATTGTAGGAGATGAATTTATAGGATCTTTTGGTTTTCTTTCCACTGTCTTCCTTCTGCTTATAAACTTATTTTGTTTACCTTGCCTGTCCTTTCCCACCCTCTCACAATGAAGGGTATCTCTAGATCAGGAACTGACTGAAATGAGGTGTTCTGGGAATCTATGGTGCCTGAAGTGGGCATGGAAAAGAGTTTAAACCTTCATAAATGACAGCAGCTCTAGTCATATACCAATACAGCCACCTTTCTCAGTCCCCTTCATTCCTTCAATCTGGAGGCACTAGATTTAAAGCTGTTTCTTTATTGTGGTATTTGTGCCAAGAGCAAGCTGCAAATGGCTTGTGAAGAGTCAAACAACTACAGTTGAGGAGGCTAAAGCTAAAAATATTTGTAAATGCTGAGATTGAAGTGGCTCCTCCAGAAAAAGAGTCAGATTGTACTTGTGCCTCTAACCCATTATTCCTCGGCTAACAACATGACCATAGAGTTGTTGAGAACACTCCTGTGTGCAAAAACACTCCTCTTCTTCCAGTCAAGAGCCAGCTGTGGAGATTTATCTGAAGTCAAAATGTTAGCAGTAGATGGTCAAACAAAGGATTCAGTGCTTCAGGCTACCAAAAGCAAGTGTGAACAGCTACATGGTAAGTTGTGCACCCCACACCTAGAGGACTGAGTTTTTTATACCAGAGACAAGTACATTCTCAGAGCATGGGCTGTACATTCAGCCACAGGATTCTCCATGTTGGAGCAAGACAGGCTGTCTGCTTCCTGAATGCTTCTTTGAAATGCTACACTACACTGATATTTTTATTTTCACATTTTTACGTGCCAAGTTTAGCTATAAGAGAGGATGGGTGAAAGTACTTGAGCTTTAAATAAGCCTTGTAATGTGCACTACCAGCTGTTTGTAGCTGAATGACAGAGGGTCTGTAGCCAGGCTGTACCTTTTGCCTTTATTGAGTGAACCTTGTGGATGCTACAAATGAAAGAGCATATGGGGATTCCTGACATATGGCAGGATCAAGGTTGTCACAGTACATAAATCCAACACTTACTTACACACACAAAATAGTTCAAGCTTTACTGAAAAACTTCTGAAGGAAAAAGATGAAGACCAATGGGATCTGCGGACACGCAGAAGCTGATAACTGACTGTACCCCAGGACAGAAGTATCAGACATTGCCTGCTTTATCAGCCACAGTTCATAGACAAGTGTAACTGGAAAACTTCATGTAACAGATGCAGATGCTGCTTTTGCTTGCCCAGCAGCTCCTATTTGTTCAAGGGTTGGTGGCAGCCTTGGTGACATGCATGGCTGCTGTTGCCACCACACTGCCGCTCTGTCCTTCACTGAAGATCAGTTCATTTCAGTAACAACCACTCAGGCCACGCAAACAGCACCTGCAGCTACTATTTAGCGAGTTAGAAAGATGATAACTTTCCAATGGGACAAGGAAGGCATCATCTCTTCTCATCAAAATCACTAGAAGAGGCCTCACTATTGGTAGGTCTGACACAAAACTCAGAAGACAAGCCACCTGTTGGAATGGGAGGTTTTAACTTTCTGCAAGTATTTTCCAAGTGTTCTTCCTGGAACACCATCATTTCCGAGATGGCAAAACTCCCAAGCACCTTCCAGAAGACCTGTGACCAGCAGAGCAGTGCGTGGTATGACCTTACAGTCTAGACTCCTCAACATAGGATTTTTGTGAAGAGGAGTATGGTTTTACTTCTGGCTAGTCAAGTCCACAGATTTCTGCTTGTAGTGACCCTGACTTCTCTTTGGTCTTAAGCAAACTTGTGTGTTTTAATTCATCAGTCAAAATAACAAGGCTAATACCACACCTGGAGGTAAATGCCAGTTTAGTAAATGTGTTTTGGGTTCCATGAGCTCCATAATCTTGAGGGTGAGCTGTTAACAAGCAGAGGTTACTACTCAAATCATTAAAGAGTTTTTACTCCACATATGGTAGCCACTGCATTAGCAGGAGGGCTTCCAGGCTCAGCTTCCCTCAGTTTGTTTGAACTGAGAATGTGAACTGGGAAATGAGAGCACAAAACAGTGGCCAGTGAACAATGAATTATTAGAGTTTAGGAGATGTTTTAGCTCTTCTTTGTACTCTTCCTCTCCACTGTCTCCCCTTCCCACCCTTACAAACCAGCACTTTGGCTCCTTGGCAGAGGTAGGGGTTTATACCATTTTTGATCAATACAAAGGGAAAGTAAGGGATCTACACGAATTCATAACGTAAGTAAGAACGAGTCCAAATTGACTGAAAATCAAGTCACAGCCATCTTGCTGTTCAGTCTTCCACTCGTGCAGTCTGTCCTGCTGCGGTGTGGGGCCACTTTTCCCACCCATGCACACCCGTGGGTCCTAACCAGGGTGAGCAGAGCAGCAAGGCTGTGCTGCTTGCTAGGCTGCTCTTGGTGTGAGGATCACAAACAGCATAAGCATGGGTGATAGCCCTGTAGTGGGAGAGAAAGAGCCTCAGAGGCAGCAAGGCTGGATTTAGTGGGGGCTGCATCCCTCTAGTGTATTGGTGGCTAATGGCTCTGATGTTGGCTCAGTCACCTCTGAAATTATGCACCAGGGAGGAAGTACTGCTGCCAGAACTGCACCTAGGGCAGATGATTTTTGCCTTGCAGAAGACAAGAAGGGTATTGGAGGGGTTATCAGATCGGTTAAAGATGCTAACCTACACACAATTTTTGGCATGGAAGCTGCCAATACTAAGAATAAAAATCCTTACGAATGCACACAGAAAGAAAAGCTGACCCATGGCATTTTGGGCCAGTCATATTCTGAGAGAATATTGGTTTTCCAGGACAGATGTAACAGGCTTACTTTCGAGGATTTCATGGTGAATTTGTAGTGATGGGTAATGTGAATGCATAGGGACATGCATATTCTGAAGCTCCAATCTTGTTCAGTCTACAATCTACATCTGGTTTTCTTGTTCTGCCACTTCTACTCAATGTCTGTTTACCTTGAGCACTGAAGTTGGTCACATAACAAAGTAAATCCTTCTTGCCTTCTTTCTTTGCATATTATTTTTTAAAAGCCTATTTTTATGAAAAAGTATATCATGGCCTAACTAATTATGCCTCTGAGCACAGATGAAATTCAATAGAGAGGGACAAAATATAAGCTTTCCCATGTCGCTTTCTCACTGCTTTCTTCTGTATATAGAAGCAAATACTTGCTGGCCTTTTCTAAAGCATTTTGGAAATTTTGAAATTATTTGCAAAAATTACCAGTCACAGAGTAAGCCTTTCTCATGGAGGAACAAGCCTGTAGCCAGCAATTTATTTTATAGCCATGAGCCATTTTGTCACAAAAAGCACAAGACGCCCCAACCAGACAAAGAAATTGGAAGCTTGAAGGAAGGCTGACTTCTCCTCCTGTTCCCTATACCTACTGACATTTCTAAAGCTGCTTTCAGCACAAAATGCAAAGGCACTTGAAGCTGGTACAGCTCATTCCCAATACCATGTGATGAGTGACAGATGCTGAAGGTTTGCCTTTACTTCCAGCCTTCTGCTGAAGATAAAACAAGATTTACCTCAGTAAATAGCAGGAATGTTGAGTTCACTACAAGGTCATTGGCCTGTTAGGAATCATGGGAAGAATATACTGCAAGCTCCTGCACTGTTATGGTACAAAGGCTGAACAAGACCATTTTACCGTGGTGTACTAAAGTTGATACTGTAAACAAAAATTACATGTCATCAGTTTGACTACAGGTTGCTTTCCATTTGATTGCTTAATTATCACTTTCTGGATTTATGTGCAATCCAATTTTATTGATTACAGAGACCTTTCAAAATAAAGTGCTTGAATATACTATTTCCTCTTCTCTCACCAAACAAACAACTCTTAAAAATATCTGATTTGAGATAAAGGGGGAAAAAAGGCCATAAACTGAAATAACCTCCTTACCAAGAAGTATTCCCAGATAATCTGAATTTTATATCCTTCCCTGGTACACAGCCCAATAGTAAAATAAACTCCTTGAAATGCCAGATTTCAAGACTGGAGGCACATCACAGCATGTTGCAAGAGCTGTTTTGAAGAGTTATATAGTTCTGTTTTCTGCTTAAATCAGGGCAATCATTAATGTTATATTAGGCCTGTCATGGCTTTATCTGGAGAAGTCCTGAAAATCTCTAAAGTTGGAGACTCTACAGCATGTTTCATAGCATCTTCCAGTGCTGCATTACCATCTCAGTAAATAATGTTTTCCTAGTGTCTTATTTAAACCTCCCAAACCACTAAATGTGTCCCTTACCCTTGTCTGCTTTGTGCTTGCTACTTTAAAAAGAAATCTGTCTTAGTCATATCCATACCTTTGCTTTATGTAGTTATAGGCTGTTCAATGACCCTGTTGTCTCTTCCTTACAAAACTAAACAAGCCCAGCTCCTTAAATTTTACTTCACAGCTTACGTGTTCTGCATCCCTTGCCACCTCAGTAACCTTCTGCAAGACCATCTCCCTCATGAAGTGTGTTCCAGAGCCAGACATGTTAGTCCTGCTGTGGTCTCCCAAGCAGCAGATTAAAGGAAGGAGCAACCTCCCTTGATCTGCCAGCCATACACCCCTAAGAAAACCCTTAACCTTAACCCCTTGCCTTATTCATGATGGGAGCACACAGTTGTCGCATGTTCAGCCTGACATCCACTGTCACATGCCTGTAATCCCAGATCTTTATCACTGAGGCTGCTGTTCTTCCAGGCAGTTCCCTGCTAGTACTGATACACTGGGTTATTCTGCCCCAGGTGTTCTTGCTCTTACTGAGTCTCATTTTCTCAGGTCACTGTGAACCTGTGAAGAATTGTGAAGTTGTGCCATTTGAGGTGTCAGTAGCCACCCCCTAATTTTGTATCATCAACAAATTTGTGGAAGGTGTGTGCATCATCAGGACTGTGGATGAAACCCTGGATAATATGGATTGTAGTGTTACCCTCTGAAGGACTGCTTTTGTGAGCAGTCAGACCTCAAGCCATTGATTTCTAGTCTTTGAGCCCAAATTTCTCTTCTAGTCAAGTCCAAACTTCCTGAGCTGCTAGGTGAGATTTGGGTTACAGTAGGAGCTGATGTTAAATTCTTTCCTAAAATCAGATATATTATCCCCATCAATCTGCCCTTGCCCTCATAGTCAGTCATTTTGTCAGAGAAGGTAATTGGCTAGTAAAGGAGTATTAACCCTTTGGAACTGTTGACTAGTCTTCATTGTCTGCTTGTCCATGGGTTTGGAAATGTCCAGAGGACACAGTCCTCAGCTACCTCTCCTGATTGTTATTATTTTCTATGGACAGTGGCACCACAATCACATCATTCATCCAGCATCCACCTCTTCCCATGAACTGAATACTCCCTCTAATGTGTTGTGCCCCCTACTCACCACCTCTTTCCAAATATATGCTAGTACACACAGGGCTCTGGGAACAGGTTTTGTCCATGAAGCAAAAAGATTTATTACTTCAGTATTTTAGTAATTTCCATATTTATCACTACACCATATCCTTATTAATCTACTGGCCTACCTTTTCTCTGAGCTTCCTTTTCCAGCTGATGTTCCTGCAACATCTCATATTGCCCTTTCTGACTGTGGCCAGTTTTAGCTCCAGACTCACCTTCTGTTTTGACCATCCTGTTTTTTTCTCTATAACATTTGTCCTAATGCATTGTTCAGCAATATTGTTGCACGCTTATTTCATTATCTTTCTTTGTTCTCAATTCTTGTGCGCTCCTGTTTTTGTGTGTGTGTTTTACTTCATTGAGAAACTCCTGACTTAGCCAAACAGGCCTTCTGCCAGAATTCCCAGTCTTCCTGTCCAACAGGATGGTTTGTTCCTGAGCTCTCAAGAAGTTTTCTTTAAAAATTAGCCAGCTTTCCTGGGCATTTTTCCCCTTCATGGCTGCTTCCCAGGGCATTTTGCCTAGCAATTCCCTAAAAATAAGCCAAAGTCTGCTCTCCTGAAATACAAAATCCTAACCCTGCTGCTTTCCTTCCCAGCCCTCCTTCGGATCCTGAGCTCAATCATCCTGTGGCTACTGCAGCCCAAGCTGCCAACCATGACTGCATTTTCCACCAGCTCTTCGCAGTTTGTGAGCAGTAGGTCTGGCAGAACTCAACCTGTGGTTGAGCCTCTAATGTTGTTATTGTGAAATTATCACCAACCCAGTTTGGGGGTTTCTTGTAATGTTGCCATGTTGTTGATGTCTAGAGGCATGAAAAGCACAAGGATGAGAGCGTATAACCAAGAAACCTTTACTAATCGTCTTAGAAAGCCTCATCTTCTATGTGTTCTTGGTCAGGTGGTTCTTACAGACTCTGTGCATCCTCCTCCTGGGCTCTTGACACAGGCACGTGCTCAGTGAGTGTGTCCTCCTGCCTTATGCTGAAACACTGGACAGCCTGACTCTTAATAAGCCTCTCTTCTCCCTCGCTTGTGTCTCTTTTCCCCTGCTTATCCTTCCTACAAGACATGCCTTTACTCCTGTCTGATCATGGCCTTTCAGTTACTGTTCAGCAGGGATTTATGCTATACAAGGAAGGACTACAGTACCTGCAACCTTGAAGCCTGTTTCTAGCTAGCTACCTGTTCGTTTTCACAAGGTATGCGAAATCTGCTGTGTTAAATACTTCATATTTGGGAGTGAGTAGAATTCTAGGACACGTCCCTCTTACCCTTCTAGGACATGTCCCTCTTACCCTTCTGCACTCAGGGGTAGATATAGTTGTGATCTGAAAGGGGACAACACAGCTCTTCCCTTTGACAGGTCTCACAAGCACAGACAAGGTGTGAAATTAGTTCCCAGACAAGCCCCAGCACTCAGATTCAGTTTTCGACCCACACCTGCATTTGCACCCTTGAAAATGAAAGAATGGTTAAAATAACAATGACTTTGTCTACGCTGTGATACTACAGTTGTGCTGCACATAAGAACATTCTGGCTGAGGTAGAGAAGAAAGAGAATTTGCTCTCAACTTCAAAGTAGTCAGCGCATTCCTTTAACACAGGAAACTCTATAAAAATGTAAATATATCCTATTTCCTATTGTATTCAGTAGTGCCTATATACGTACAGCGATACAGTTCACAGCAATCTTTTATAGTGCTCCAGCCAAGCTAAATGCTTTTGAAATGCTAATGAACACAATGAAGCAATTCTTCATAACCCAAAACACTACCATGCACTCAATAAAAGGAAAGCATCCTTAGGAAAGGCTGTCTGTGCCCCTTCACATGGGAAACACTGTACAAGTTTGGTCTGTAGAACTTCTGTGTGAGAATCCAGAGCCACCTTGAAGTACTCACGTGGATTTCATTATATGCCTGATTATTTATAAAGCAGCTATTTTAAAATGTGTTTCAGCTACAAATAAGGAAAATTATACTCTCAGTCCATGTAATAAGCTGTAAGAAAGACTGTATGTGGCTTGTATATGCCTCTTGAATTTCTGATGCCAAAAAAATTTCCTTACCAATGGACTTAGGAACAGAAAATATATAATGGAAATATATGTGTGAATAAGCAGATACCCCCTGAAGTATCAAGAATCACTAACGTCAATAAAAAGGCATTTTAGATTACTTTGAATTTATTGTCTCAGTCTTAGGAGAATTCATGTTTTCTGCATTTGCTATTTGCTGACAATACAAAGAGGTTCCTGTACTCCAGGTTACAGGACAGTGTTGACAGTGCCACTGTTGATGTTCTATATGAAGGAAGGTGTGGAAAATAAAATGTTTGCAATCAGAAATGCAAAATCTAAACTTATTTCCCCCATCCCTTCATGGCTTTGAACCTATTGGACAGTTTTATCCAACAGTGATAAGAGAAATCTCACATGAAAAGCGAGCATGTGTTCATTTCTGGAGGGACTCCAGTTTTGCTCCACTTTAGGGAAAGTTTTTTATTGTCAACTTTCACCCCAAGAACATCAGAAAGTATTGATATGAGCATCCTGAATGCCTTGGGTTTAGGAAAATGTTTGGACACATCTTTAGACAGACAATTGAGACAGAAGGCAAAAAAGTTATTAAAGGCACATTAAAAACATTTTTCTTGAAGCGCGTGTACATAGCAAGTCAGCATCTCATCGTCATAAACGAGACCAGATGTGCTGTGCAGATGTTGGATGCTCTGATTTTACTGCACACGTGCTTTACAGTTGCTGGGTGCACATGCAGCACAACATGTGTGTGTGGGGTAGACACTGGACATCAGCCACAGGGATCTGGAAAACTAACTTCCACTTGTTACAGTAACTTCAATTGCTCACAGAGTTCCTTGTTTCCTTGCACAAAGCTGTTTCTCTTGATACTTTAAATCTTGCAAGGCCAGAAGAAGGATCACTTCCTTCAAACGCTGTGAAACTCTGTAGTGCATAATTCTCAGAGCTTCACAATCAGCTCCTGCCTTTTAGAAGGGATCACAGAGCACCACAAACTTGTGTGCTGCAAATGTCACCCACTGCTGTCAAAGGAGTTCAAGGCAATGTAGTTTTAAGTCCAGGATGGTGGGTGGTCTTGGCTTTCTGCAGTAATGTCTCCAGTAGTGTCTTAAATAAAATAAATGATTTCTCATGTGTCTGGTCCCTGCTTTGAAAAATCAGACATAGCTTTCAGATTGCCTCCCTGGGAATAAGCCTAGCAGCACTTTTAGCTACACTTGTGTGTCCTGCTCCATGAGAAACTGGGTATCTACCCAGTTGATTTAATGTTGGTGACAAATACCCTTGGAGACAGTAGATCAGTGCCATTCTGTGCAGCAGGCATTGCCAGAAATGGCATTATCAGAAAGCTTCATGTTTCTACACATTCACCAATCCTACAATCAAGCAGGATTCCCTTAGGGCTGGTTTTGATCAGAGGGGAAAGACTCATTTCAACTATTTACAATTTGAATGAACTCTTGAAGGAATAGAATATTTCATTTATCCTTTAGCTCTACAGAAATAGCAGACTATTTACAATTTGAATGAACTTTTGAAGGAATAGAATATTTCATTTATCCTTTAGCTCTACAGAAATAGCAGATTTAACAAGAATCAGACTCTCACAGCATGAAAAGGACCATTTTTTTAACAATTAAAATTATTTCATCTTTCCTAAAATGTTTTCTGGCACTGCTATTGGAAGTACCTTTTATGCTACACGAACATGGTGTTTATAGTCAGTCCCTCAACATCTTTATAACTTCAACTCAGCTAACAACCACCAGAACTAAACAAGGTCTGAGCAAGGTCATAATAGTACTTGCATTAATAGTGCACAGGTCTATTTGAGAAGTGTAATATATATCTGGGATTTCTCAATTGAGTTTAAAAATTGGAACATAGAGTGTTATTTTTGTTGACATTTTTTGGGCTTCCAATGAACAAATAGGCTAGAAGGATACTAACAGGAAATTCTGTTCACAAGATAAGCAGCTGCTAGCCCCCAAAGCTTCAAAAGTTCATAAGGGCCAAAAATTTTTCTTTCTGTGCCTGATTTAATGAATAGTCAGCATTCCACACCAGCCAAAGGAAATGCTTTGGGGACAGTTTTTACAGAGGCAATCAAATCTTGTGTTTGTGTGAAGAAGGACAGAGCTTGCCATTTGTTTGTGAAATAACAGTTTCAAAGGTTATGCTTTCACCACAAAAATCTTGAACTGTTGTCATTCCAAAATGCTTGAGAACTGGCCTATTTTGTAACTTACTGTTTAGTTTCTGGAAAGAGTCTTAGTCCAGAACATGTCATTGTTTTCTCTTTGGAAACCCTCATGATTTTAAAGCAGTTTTCTTCAAAAGTGTTCTGGTCTGGCTTATGTTCATTCACAAGCAGCTAACAGATAACTGCTTCAGTCTTTTGGTCTTTTGTTTGGGGCCCATAGATGCTACAGCTTTCAAGTGAACCCAAGAAGGAAACAATAATAGAGAATATAATTAGTAGACTCCATGATCCATCAGTGAGTTCTTAAAATGGGTATGCCTTCAGCAAATTTCTCAGGGCTTTGTGGTAAGACAGCTTCAGCTGATGTAGATGACATAACCTCATTTATTACTTCTCTGATTATTTACATTCAAAGCTTCAGACCTCATGAGTGAGTCACTGCTAACTCTGGGAAAATTCTGTTCTTTGGAAATATTTGCTTTCGGAAAAGTGGTGTTGGATTTTATATGTAAAACATGTTCAAGGACTGTCCTTGATAGCAAAGAAGCAATAAACTTAACTTTAGACAGTATCATTTCATATGAAATTGTGAAATAAAGATGAAATGCAACAAGTTAATGCAGGTCCTGCTTGATCTATTTGTGGATGGCTGGTGACATTTTAGAGGCCTGAATTCCTTCCAATGGAAAAAACATGCTGTAAGGAGCTTGGCATTTATGAAATCTTAATCCAAAAGGTAATAAGCCATGCTCATTGCAGGGAGATTGACATAATAACTTCAAACCTTTCATAAAATCAATGACAAAAAACATGGGAAGCCTTCAGTCAAATTGCTCTTCAGTTCTTTTCAACATATAAGAAGAGAAATTATAAAACTCGTATTCTGCTAAAACTTGTAATTTGACAATGGGATCTGACAGCCTAGACAATAAAAAATATGTACATAATGCAGAATTAATTGCTTTCAAAAATGCTATCATTAATACTAGCATTAATAAACTGTGAATTTTCTCAAGGCTTATGGAATGAGGGAACAGAGGCCCACACAACTGCTCTGACCATATTGCATTCAAGCTGCTTCTGGGCCATGGCCATTCCAAATTGACAGGCACTTGAGTATTCAGCTGACCAGAATGGATCCAATAGGTCCAACCTTTTTCTCTGATCTCCCTATCAGTAATGCAGCCTCAGAAGGTGCAGGTGTAATTTCTTTTGGAAATGACACTGTGAAAATGGAATAAAAAAATTTTCAGGAACACCTTGGTTTCAACATGGGAAATTATACCTTTTTTGTCCTCTGTATGTAGCACATTGTTTTCTTAATGATGCCCAAAGTGCACAGAAGTAGAAATGAGTTGTGGCATTCATAGACATTGATTCCTGTCTGCACATTTGAAAATATATTTTCTCTGGAGAAAGTTGAATAATTTCATTTTCTTTGTTGTTTTTTTTTTTTTCCTTTTTTAAAATATAAAATGTTCATTTCAAAACAGAAATAGATGTTTCAGTTTTGTTTGAGCTTGAAAGCTTGAATTTTATGGGAAGAGAGGATGTTATTTGAACTTTGTTGTGTTCATGTGCATGTGCATTTCATTATTGTGTATTTATATAGAAAAGCTTGTATAAAACTTCGCTAATTAAAATTCACTGCTTTGCTTTATAAATATATTTAAATGTCTAGTCTACAGGAAGCTTGAATTTTACCTGGATCACATTTTAAATTAGCCATCTATATTTTTTAATAAGCACGCTTCAAGATTGAACCACTGCATTAGATCATACCTCACTGAGCTTGGACAGAATTTACACCTTTTACTTCATGCTTTTTTTCCTGACCTGGGCTTTTGTGTTGCTTTCACTGCTTTCTTCAGAGTCACTACTTGGGTAAACTGATGTTGCTGCCTTCCCATTGCTGAAAGCAGCCCTCTGGGTTTAGCTGGATGCTGGCACATGGCACCTTCTCACAGTATTCTCACAGGATTAAGAATGTAGGTTCTTATGCTTTTGTTTACAATATCATGTAATATCATTGGGGCTGTTTAGCCTGGAGAAGAGGAGGCTCAGAGGTAACTTTATTGCTCTCTAAAACTTCCTGAAGGGAGGTTTTAGGTGGGGATCAGTCTCTTCCACCAGGCAGCAACTGACAGAACCAGAGGACACAGTTTCAAGTTATGTCAGGGAAGGTATAGATTGGATATTAGGAAGAAATTTTTCACCAAAAGAATAATAAAGTATTGGAAAGCTCTTCCCAGGGAGGTGGTGGAATCGCCATCTCTGGATGTACTTGAAAAAAGACTGGACATTGCACTTGGTGCTATAGTCTAGTTGAGGTGTTAGGGCATAGGTTGGACTCGATGATCTTTGAGGTCTCTTCCAACCTCATTATTCTGTGATTCTGTGATTTTCATTTGTGTCACTACAAAGTGTTGAGGGTTTTTGTCTGTGTTAGCAGAAAAGATGAACTTCCCAAAGGCTCCTGTGGAAGTGGTAGGACTCCCACTTCACTCAATGGGAAAATCAGTCTGGCCTGTGGGACACAAACACAAACCTGAGCATATCACTCTTAGCTGAGGCACTGCCTGAGGCTATCTGTCACTGCTGTTCCAGAAAATGCTCAAATTCAGCTTTCCAAGCTGTCCTTCAAATTCATGCAAACAGCTGCCAAGAAGCTTTTTAAAGCAATGGTAAGTCTGAGATTTGCTGAGACAGAAGGGGAAGGCAGCTGGTTTGAGTCGTCAGAGATCATTTGAATGTGACCAGGTTTTGCCTGCTAGGTGTAGAGAGACAAACCCCCACAGGAACAGGGAGCAGCAGCTTTTACAGAGACATTGGTCCTGGCTTTACTGTCACTTAGTGTGGCTACCTGAGTTAATGCCATCCTTCTTCCCACAGAGAATCCAGAATATTTTGAAGTGGCACGGTTCAGCCTATGCTGAAATACTCAGGGACAAGTCAGCTGTCCCTCCCATTTAGTTATTCCTTCTCAAAAACCAATCTGGCATTTTGTGGGGTAAATTTTCACTTCAGTATGGCATTATTATGCCACTGCTCCATGAACAGTCTCTGAGCTAACCCACACCTTACCACATCCTCAACCTTCATTTTTCAGCCAACCCTGGTAGATACAGTTATCTAGAAGATGCCACTTGCTCCAGATCATGAATAAACTTTCTGCATATAAACATTCTGTATCCACTTGTTAAGTCAACCACATCAAAAGCTTTCTTTTTCCCCTTCTCTACTCCTAAGTGATTGATTACCCACAAGCAAACACCATCTGATGATTTGATGTTTGCAGACTGCTTTCACTTGCAACTTTGAAAATTCCTTCCTATGTTACCCATACAAATATATGGTGTCCATTCATGTGGAAGTAGAATAGGAAAGCAGTTGTAACTGTGAGGCTCTTTGTGATGTAGTTAGAAATCCAGCTGCTCTCCTGCCTCCCTAACCGTTTTCCCATCGGTCATAATTCAAATTCCTTTTGGCTTCAATTTTCCACACTCAACCTCAGCCCAGAAGTGATTACATTGGATATCTGAGTAAAATCTGTTGCGCTATTTTTGAATGATTCAAGTGTGAAAAACCTCTGCCAAATGCTCTGACCATATATAAATAGAGGGAAAATTTAGAGCCTTTTTGTTTTTTTAATAATTTGTAGAGGTCATTAAAGAAAATTTCTTGAGTCTTTTCAGAAGGGGAAGTTTAGAATGGGAAATTTTGTCGCCTTGTGTACAGCAGCAGCCTTGTAACTCAGCCTCATATCTCCTACTTTCCCCCAGTTCTACAGCCACACACTGACATTTTACCCACAAGTGCATAGGGGCACACAAGTAAAGGGCTTCATTCCATCTGTGCTGTCTGTGCTGATGGCAGCATAATTTAGGTTTCCTCTCTGCTTGATGGAAATTTACCATTGTGCTAAAAAAGGAAACCCAAACCAATACACTGCTTTCTGTTCCAACTGAACTTTGTTCATCCAAACAAAGTGTCTGAAGGGAAGATAGGGCAAGTACACTACCTGGCAAAGCCTCTCTCTCAAGGACTATCTAGAGCTGTACCTATGGAGATCAGGAAGAGATGCTTGATGGCTAAAGACAGGCAAAAAACATATGTATCTTAAAAACAGGAAATGCCAAGAGGTCAACTCAAAGAACTACTGGCTAATCTGTCCCAATTAAATGGTTTCTGAGGGATAATTAAGCATGGATTTTCTAAGTGTGAATTAGGCCTGACCCATCTGATTGCCTGCTATGATCAGGATCTTCATTCCTGGACAAAGGAATTCATGCCATTTATCTTGACTTCACCAAGGCTTTCAGCACAATCTTGTGTAATATTCTTGTATTCAAGTTAGAATGTTATGGTTTGGATGAATGGGAACTATCCATCTACAAACTTATTCATGAGGCTCATAAGGGTAGGGGTAGTGGGTCATATTTTATCTGGAAGCCAGTAACAAATGGAGTACTCTGGATCTTTCCCTACAACCTGTCCTGCTTCACAGCTTTATTAATGGCCTGACTGCACCTTCATCCAGCTGGGAAATAACACCAAATTTGGGACAATTTTTGATACATTCAGGGTGTAGAATTTAGGGGTGTAATCCATAGGGACCTAAAAAGGCTGGAGGAATGGAATGAGCTAAATTTGTCATGGACTAATACCAAGTGCTGCCCCTGGACAGGAAAGACAGCCTGATGCAAGGACAGGGTTATGCCTGCCTGACTGGGAGCAGCTCTGCAAGAAGGGACCTGGGGACTTGGCTGGCACAAGCTGGGTGGGCAGCTAGCTGCACCCTGCACTGTGTCAATGGCCAGACATCGAGGGGAGGGTTTATCCTTCTCTTCTCAGCATGTCTTAAAGCACATCTCAAATACTGCACCCACTTTTGCTTTCCCAATACAAGAACAACATTAACAAACTGGAGCAAGTTCAGTGGAGGACAGCAAGCTGCCCAGGGTCTTGCCTTGTGGGGGAAATGGAAGATTCAGGGCTTGTTCAGCCTGGAGAAGAGATGGCTTTGAGGGGACCTAGCAGTATCCCATGTGTACCTGCGATGAGGGAATCAAGCAAATGGATCCAGTCTCTTCAAAGCAGAGTGTGAGAGGACAAGTGCAACCAGCATAATATGAAGCAAGAAATGTTCAGGATGGAAAATTGAAAAAGGACTGGAAAAATGACCAAATTTATTTTTTTTAACTCTGAAGACAGTCAAGCACTGAAACGGGTTGCCCAGAAAGGATATAATGTCTTCTCTCCATCCTTGGAGAATTTCAGGGCCACACTGAATAAAGCTGTATACAATTTGGTTTAATCTCACAGATGACCCTGCTTGTAACAGAAGATGGAAATACAGATCTCCTGAGATCCTCCCAGCCTGAATTATCCTATGATCCTGGCTTATATTAAAGAGTAAATATAGTCTGTTGTCTGATGATACAAATCTGCTCTGCAGCCTGAGGGTACCAGTACTGTGGCCAATATTGTATTAGGAGGCAGAGCACACTGTCTGCAGAGTGACGTGTGCTCAGCACCTGCCTTTGCCTTAAGTCCCTCCTACAATCCCACATGCAGGATTGGGAGCATTTTTCAATTTCGTATCTGAAAATCATTGCAGAAAATTATTTTGTAATCTGCCAACAAGCCCTGTTAATTCCATATGTAAGAGTAAGGTCCTGCTAGTTGGAACTTGGGGTATACATATTGATATTTTTTCAAGAAGACTAATTTAAGCCAGACTACTATTATTTCTAATTCATCTTCGCCTCAAGATCAGAAAGCCCAAAGCAGATTCAGTCAAATTCTGTGATACGGCTCTCCTTTTTTTCCCTAAAGTCAGTAGGTAACCATATTAGTTTAAGAAACAAAATGGGACTTCTAGGATATGAAACATTATCATAAAACATGAGAGCCATTATTATTCTTATTTGAATATAAAATGTTTAATATGTGAGCAAATTATTATTTTCCAGACTCATTCAGAAGCTAAGTTAATTTTGTTTTCCCATCCACTGCCATCTGGCACTGAATCAGACTTAATGTGCAGTAGTGGAAGTAAGGCTGGTAGGTCTGAGTCATAATTCAGTCATGACAACAGAGTAAGTTGTATTAGAGAAGCAGTGGACAGGGCTATAAAGAAGGTTAATTCCCAGGCATATAAAGTGGAAATGGGTAATGAAAGACTGCAATAATTAAAGTTTGTGAAAGAGTAAAAGGAAACCAAAGTTGCTAGATGAAGGAGTGAATGTTACATCAGAGACAGTTGGATCCTAATGTGGATGAATATCTGGAAACAACAATGTAAGGAAAAGCAGTGATCAAAAGGTAGCAGGACAAGATCTTTTCCAAAAAACTTGAGTCCTACACTGGAAGCTAAAAAAGAATTTAGGCGGCTAACCAGGAAGACTAAGCACTTAAGAATTTAGGAATAGTGTCGGATCAATGGTCTCATCTTCAAAATAAGGTCTGCAAAAAATTATTTTAGCAAGAGGTAAATTTGCATGTAGAAGTAACAAAACTTAGCAGAAAGCCATATACAGCATGCAGTAAGTTTTGCTAGTCTTATATAGTCCAAAACATTATTGACTCATAGTGGTGATATGTAATGTAATGATTATGAGGTATTAGTCTTGCCTACTTTTCCATAACCCAAGAACATCACAGCACAATTAATAGAGTGATTAAATCTCTGTAACTGTGATAGCAATTTGTTCTCTCTTAGTTCTTTCTGAGTTATCCTGTATTTAAGCATAAGACTTTTTTAATAAAAACAAGAAAAGTGAAAAAAGTAAATTATCTGAATGCACCAGCAAGTGAAATATATGCCTTATATTTGCATCTGACTATTTAAAAGAGGCTTACTCTTAAATGAACTTGCTTTGTCCTATAGGTTCTCCTCATTATCAGTAGAGCCATGGTGTATTAACACTGAACACAAAGATACTACAAAATATACAACTGATAGAACAAAACCCTAACAAGACTATATTTCTTGGAGTGTGTTCTTGCCAGACCTGTTTAAATACTTCTTAAAAAGGAATTTTGACTTGGAAAGCGGGACCTACATGCATGACTTGAAGTCTGAAAACCATGGCAGGAATGAAAAGAGTAGATTCAGTCTGTTTAGTGAATTTGAGTCTACAGAATTTATTCACTGTCATGTGATGTATAAATGAACTCCAGTGTAACAGGACTAGTAAAAAAAATTGCAAGAAGAGTAATTGGATATATTTTGCTTAGTGTCAGAATACATACTGATCATTTTCTGATGTTGTTCCAGACTCTGGTTTTGCTATGTTTTCTTCAGTTTTTTTCCTCACTGGAATGAGGCTGAGCTCGGAACAGCTCAACAGAAAATCAGTTTCACCCGAAACCATCAAAAAAAGTCACTCAACTTGTCAATACATATGGCTTCAGGTACCCCAAGAGGGAACAAGAAGGGAATGAATCCTGCACAGCTCCTGTCCTTTACTGCTTAGCTTCATTTAAAGAATTTACTTATCACTCATGTAAATGTGATATTAAAAGAATAATGTTTCCTCCTAGGCATAAAGCCTTAAAGTGTATTACTAACAAGAAAAACTAGAGCTAAGACTTTTGAAAGGAAAATGGCAAGCATTTAAAAAAAAAAAAAGACATTGTGGACATTACTAGAAGGCATGAAACTCTATCTAGTAATGTTAAGGCTAATAGAGTAGGTATTGATAGACCCAGTGCATAAAATGGTATGGCTGATGAACAGAATTCCTTGTACAAATTCTGTAAGAGGGAGGATGACAGTTCATGTCATTCCGGATGGATGCAGAGTTCCCCAAAAGCTGAAATACTCCTCCTTAAATTGCTTATATCCCTTTGCTCTCCCTGCTTTTTTCTACATGGCAAAGTTGGTTTTGTCCCTAATACAGAAGGTTGAACTGCCTTGTTCAGCAGGAAGGAAGAGTAGCTCACAGCTCTGACTGAGATGGGTGTACAGTCTGAGCAGAAGGTGGCTGCAGACCAGGATTTTGGCTTTCAGTTGCCCACAGGTTCTTCAGTTAAGAGATCTGCCAGTGAGACCCACAGTGAAGCAATTGCATTAGCAAGGGATTGAGATCGTCTTATCCCTGTGCTCCTCACATACTCTTGCACTGATTTGTTTTCAGATGTAGAGATAGAAGCACAGGGATGTTCAGCCAGGTAACTGTGGAGAGGCCTTAAAATGGCTAAAGCTATTTTAGATGAGATGGAATCCATACCCATGTCCTTATTCACTTGTTGATTTACATGAGCAGTGTCTTCGAGACAAAAATAATGTGAACTTGACACCAAGTGGGTATATAATTTTGAAGGCCATCAAATGAAAACATAATTTACATTGAATAAGTGTTTTCCTAGAAAATATGTTTACTTGTCTGGAAGTGTTGTGGGTGCCAAAAACTCAATTTTAAAAGACAAATGCCTCTGCAGGAAAGAGGAAGGACTGTGCAGGCCATGCACTTCCCTCAAGCCATTACAATGATTGACTCAAATGACTTGTGAGTTTAAGAGACTTCTAGCAGGAACCAGAGCATGCTGTATGCTGTTTATGTTTCAAGAAAACACGGACTATGTTGATTTACAGCTCTCCAGGTTTCTCCTTTAAGCAAAAATACAGACTACAAAAAAATTCCACAGAGGGAAAAGAAAAAAACCCACAAAATAAATGAATCCACACAAAATTCATAAGTCTAGAGTTAGAGGACATTATACTCAGGCAAGTAGCAGCATTCAGCTTCCTAGTTTCACCATCTGCTTTTCAACTTCAGTCCCTACACGCAAAGCTAAAAGTTTTAGAAGGGCAGAGGGTCACCATTACTTCAAATAATTGGTATTTTAAATATGTCAGAAATACCATGAGTGCTGGCAGGAAGCCATTAGCTACAGACAAGGAAGCAAAATTTGTCTTCTCAGATTTATAACGAAAAGTCCATGCATTATTCTAAATCCCTGCAAAGAAGAATCTTTAGAGATCAATTCAATTCCTCAGAGTTTCACATTTTCATCAGACTATTCCTCTGCCTTGGGCATTTTAAATAGCTGCTTGTGCAAGAGAATTCATAACGTAGAGGAACAGAGAAAACATTGCATGAACTCTCTGGTTTCATGCTTTTGACAACAAACATGAACTTAAATCCCTACTTTCAAATGGCATTTGCACAGGGTTTTCATTTTGTTTTGGTTTTTCCTTAAATTCTGTTAATCTTGTCATTCTCCCAGTTAGTAGCACAAAATTTTTCTTTACGTTCATGAGCACAAAGGCTTCAATTTTGTCTGATTGTTAAGATACAATCTTAAAAACTTTAACCATTGTATCTCAGAGTGCGACTAAGCCTCTGAAGTCAAATATGCCACACCAAGATACTTTTCCACAAAGAGTTTAGAATTCAAAGGGAAATCAAGCTATGCCTTTCAAAATGCAGCGCAGCCCAAGTGAGTCCACGTAAGGAGAGACAGGCATGAGCGGCTCAACAGCAGATCTTGGTTAACAAATATATTTCTTCACATTGGCACATCTGAGTGGCACCTAGTACAGCCTGACTGAAGGAGATTGGAACTCCTGCACCTATTTAGTCTGGAGTGAAAATTCTGCAAACGTGAGTGAGAGTCATACCTTCTCCACTAAGTCACATCTATTTTGCTTTACTCTGGGGAGAGCCCATCAAGTCCAGTTGAAGAGAGAGGGAGAATTTAACAGCAAGAACTTCTTAAAATTCAACACGACTTCTACTAGTCATTTTTAATTTAGTGTTTCTTTTATTAAAATGGTACTTATTAGGTAAAATTTCATTTACCCCATACAATTAATTTGAGCTAATAATGCTTAGACAGTTCTTAGCGATGTGATATTAGTGTTGGCAGAGTTTCCTCTATTGTCTGCCACGTTCTCTAAAATTATGCCAAGGCACATGCTAGGTCGTCACTGCTTATATAGAGTCAAGTAAAGCTAGCTAGCAATAGTATGCTTTTGGCAGTTTTGGAGTTGCTATTTTAAAGCTCCTTTGCCTGGAGCTATCTAGTCTCAAGGGTTACAAAAGGAATCTTTGACTTTCCAATATAGCATCCCAGAAAAGGATGTACCCTGACTTTTCAGTAATTGAGAATAGCCATAGGATTAGACCACCATTTGATACTGTGTTTGGATAAGACCCTCAATTTAGACGTTATTCATATCAGATGTTTATTTTAAAGTGAGGCATATTTAAGGTTTTAGTAGCTCAAGCCAGATTCCATGTCAACTTTCTCCATGCTATACATAGCCACCATCTGGCACAACTGCACCAGCACAACCCCCAGGGTTCCAAAGAGCAGCTCTCTGTGACACCAGCAGAGCTTAGTGCAGTTCCAAGCAGGTGCAAGTTCAACTGGAGCTGCAGCTCAGCCTTTGCAGGACTCACGTTAGAGCAGATCACGTGTTTCCAGTGCCTGACGTGTGACATTGAGGCTTGCATCAGATCAAGTTCAGATATTTGTTTTCTGTTCACCTGCATTTGTCTAAATTATGGACTGAAACCTTCAAACGAGCTACCATCTCCTTTAAATGAGCCTGATGGGCCTCTTTTCTAACATCTCAATGCTGAGGCAGCTTGCTCATGAGCAGGGGCCTGCCCATCAGGCCTCTAGAGAAACAGTCTGGTGTGTATGAGAAGTGTGTTACAAGAATCCAGATAAGGAGAACATACTTTAGGTAGATGAAAACATTTCATGATGGGCAACCTTGTCAGTATTCATTTTTTTCCTTGCTGACCTCTCTGATACAGATTGTTTTGGCTGAACCCTTTAAGTGAGGTTGTAGATACTCAAAAGCTCAGATCTTCATCTCTTAGTATGATCTCTAGACTATTCTTGAATAAATCCAGCTGCAGATCTGACATTAATTAGTGACACCAAATATTTTATGCAACAATTAAAGATTAACTGTATATGCAAAATGCACAGCAGTCTGCACAAATATGCTTGAACTATCATTAGATTTCTTTGCAAAAGCCATGATGGACTGCCCTTAAAAATGCATACATAAACTATTTCTCACAGGGCAGCAACTTTCAGCCAGACCCCACAGAACAATGACTTAATTGGGCTATGAGGTAGTCAGCCCACACGGCCATATTTACCACATTTCCTTACTCTGTTTGCAAGGATAACTAATTGGAAGCATCACATCCAAACATATTAGGAAAGAGCTGAACACTACACCTGCTGTGTATAGTTTGTGTGCTGCATATATAAACAGTGCAGAATTGCACACTGGAGAAACTCAATATGTGGCTAATGAGAGACTCTGCCACTCACTGCAAAGCAGCAAAGCTTTTGGCATTTCATATATACTCACCAAAGTAGGAAACTGTTTTGAAATTATTTATTTTATGCTAAGAGCCAAAACAGTAGCTTGCTTTGCCATTTGTGTTCTGCTTTGCGTTGGGATACAAAACTGAAACAAAGAAATTAGAGGGATAAACCTCTGTGATATCCTGAGAGAAATACTTGTAAGGAGTTGGGCTTCTGCCAGGGCAGAGAATGGTGTAACAGTTCTGCAGAGTTATACCAAAGGTATGGCCAGACTAACAGCTAACACCTAAAAGAGGGTGGCAGTGCACTCATGTTCCCAGAATACTTTTTCATCCTTTATCAATTTGCAGTTTGTTGGCTTCCACCAGCAAGAATTGCAGGCTTGGATGTAGTGACCTCCAATGGATACTCTTCTGGAAATTATTGGCTGCTTTTTGAATGAGTATACACTAGCAGTGTCCACAGCACCCCTTGGCAAGGGATTTCTTGCAACCATTTAGCTTTACATTGTAAGAGGAGATACTTCCTTTTCCTTTTATCTGAAGTCTCCTTACTTCTAATCTGGCATGCTGACCAATTCTTCTCTTGGGAGAGCAGTCAAACAGCCAATACAACCTCACCATCTCCAGGACACTGGATTTTAGGACTGAGTCTCTCTCCAGTTATCCCTTTTCCAAACTGAAGAGTCCTAGTCTTACTGGGAAATATCTTTCACATTTTGATAGCTTCCACTAGACCTCTTCTAATTTTGTTTCATCCTTATTGAATTGAAGGTGTGCAGAACTGCACACTACATCTATAGTGGGTGTGTGCCATGGAAGTATTAGAGGCACACTGATATCATCTGTCTTCTACATCTTTGCTAGTAACTTTCAACATCATTCTTGCCTTCTAAATGCTACCTATGTATCCACACATTAATAAGTAAATTCCTGCTTTTGAGTTATAATAGTTTGTTGAGAATATTTTAATCATGACGGTGTATTTTCATGAGAACCACTTAATACTGAAAGAAAATTGAAGTTCAATGTTCATTTGAAATTCCAGTCACTCTGTCCAATAAGGGTTACATGCAAATCATTCTTCTTATCCTCTAAAACCTGAAATAATTGGAGGATTTTCTCACCTTGCTGCTTGTGCCCTTCCAATTTCTTTATGGCTGTGCTGAACAGCCTATCTCATCACACCAACCTTACCATATTTCACCATAATGTGCTGCTGATGTCTCTCTCCATAACTAAAACCAAACTTTTTCTCCTGTCCTTGTATATTAACTATTTAATTATTTATGGCGTTATCTTCTCTTGTATACAAAGGCCACCTCCTTTCCTTATGAGCTCTCTGGAAATCCGGGAAGACTAAATCAGACTGCACCTTCAAAAGTTACAAGAGATTTCTGAGACGTGACTTCCTTTAAAAAACATTGATCCTCTGAAGTGTGTAATTTAGCCACGTGTTGGTTAGATAAAGTAGCTCTGCAGCAACAGCTGAAGAATTTCCTGAAACTCTCCTGGAATTTCTTTTCGTAAAAGCATCAAGGAAGTTTATCCAGATGATTTTAACCTGTTAGGAAGAGTCTGCGTGCCAGCCCAAACATGAAGATATTTTTAGGTTTCTTGCTGGAATCATCTACAGATTGTATCAGGAAAATCACACACTAGCATGCAAAGTCTTCTGCATTGTGCTTCATTAACTCAGAGCAGTAGTATAAGCAGGAGGGAGGAATTAGGACAAAGAAGATAGAAAGGGTATAAAAGACCCTCAGACCCCAGTCTGAGGTTGAATGGAGCCTGTCTTTATCTATAACAGTGATTACAGACACATATGTAGATATGTATATTCCTCCAGAATCAGTATTTTCTAAAAGAGTACATAAGTTGGAGATGATAACTCTTATGTTTTCTCACTTTCTCACTGTGAGAATAAAAATCATTTATGCTTGAGCCACATGGGTGCCCTGTGATGCTCCAAGAGGGGATACAAGGCACCAGAAAGTAGTAACTGAGTGATAAAGCAGATGTGTTTCATCTCATATTACAAGTTTAATATTAGAAGACAAAGTATTGATGATGTGCTTTCAGAGGTCACAAGATCCCACCACTTCTGGTCAGGTGGTATTTCAGATGCTTCAGTACCCAGTGAATTGGGCTTTGTGGGCATTTGCAAATATGCCGACCAAAGACTATAAGGTCTTCTCTGGGCACCCTGTTTTGAAAACAGAATTGTTGTGTATCTACACTTTTCTTAAAGCACAATGACTTGGAGATTCTCCTTATTACTTAAATATTTCAATTAGAGCATTAACTGTTGTCACTGACAACAACTGGAAATATCGCAACATTAAATGACAGTTCATGTTATCTCGGCCTCAGTGCAAACCCATAAGTGGGATTACAGTTTGAAAAGAGAGCCACGCATTTTGAAATTCACATTAGTCAGAATACTGCTGCAAAAAATGCATGTCAGGTGATTTCAGTGCTGCAGGGGTAGTGGATCAATGGGGCGTAACCACATTAACTGTGGTGTGTAACCAATGCATAACTAACTCTCACCTTTCAGTAGGGATTACAGTGGGCAATGGAAGCTTTAATATTTTTGAGGTCTTTGCTGTACTCCTCTGATGCGTTGGAACAATGGATATCTGCCATGGTTGTTCTGGGAATTATTTTGGTTAGTGTCAAACTGCCAAACATAAAGAAAATTTCCAGGCAATCTAAATGTATCACCTCACTGTTGTTGTTACCCCCTGGCTTCTTAAGCTCCTGACTGAAACAAAGCTGTGAATATTCATCTTGCAAATTTCAGTGAAAATGTTAGAAACAAGAAGAAAAATTATTCTTTAACAGCAGTGATTTTCTAAAACAGGCTTAAAATCTTCCTGAAAAATATGAAGGCATCTATAGGGTGCCAAAGAGAACTGGATGATACACACACAGGTTTTCACTGCATGTATGCAAAAGCTTCTCTTACTTTGTGTGTGGCCACAGTTCAACTAACTCTGATAAAGAACCTTTTTGGACAAGTAAATGAGAAAAAATCCATCAAATTCTATTAAGTAAAAAGACATCTTCCTTGTCAATGAGGTATCAGCCACAAAATGGTAGAGGCTGGAAGAGCATTTAGAAGATGCCATTACATAATGGCCCCACTCTTGTATTTCCCCTGCGTCTGCTATGAGTTATTGTTTTTCCCGTAAGCACTGATAAGTGTCCCCTAAAAACAGAGGAGGATAGAGAAACACCAAAAGGTAGAGGTGGAAGCAGCAAGCTCAGGAAAAAGCACAAGTGAAGCCACACAAGATGTGTTAAAAGATGGGGTGAAGGATTAAAGAATCAAAAATGCAAAGTAGCCAGAGGAGATGCTTAGCTGGGATCTCCATCAGTGTCCATTGCTCCACAAAATGTGTGAGGAAGCAGTGGATTCTGCCAGGGTACTCTACTTGGAGACACAACAGAAAAAGAGAGCAGAAACAGGATCTGCAGTTGCTGAAGTATCCCCTTTTCATGCTGGTTTATTTTTTTTCCTGTAGTGGGGGTCAGTTCAGTTTGGACAAGAAGAGTATGAGTAAGGACGTCAGGTACCAAAACTGAGTGGGCAAGTGAAGCCAGAACCTGAGCAACAGGGCTTGGATTCAAAATAAAGGCTACAGCCTGGGGCATTTGATACACTCAATATACTCCTCTTTCCCATGAGTTGGAAGCACAGCCATGCCCGTCACTCTGTAGTTAAGTTTTCAACTTCTCTGGTCTGAAGGAAAACATACATCAAACTTAGATCACATTCTAACACCCCAAATCACAAATCCAATAATGAGAAAGCTTTGGGTGATAATCTTGAAAAAAATTAATGTTCTGTACTATAGACTGAAGTATCCAGTCAGAGAAAAGAAAAGGAAGTTGTTCTGAAAATTTGGTCACAGTACATTAAGAAATGCAAAGGATATATAACTAGTGTGTAAGATGTGATATTTGGATGGGATATTTGTGCCAGCTGTGAAGCTAACTGAAAGTTTCTGTGGCTGGGCACCCAGTTAAAATTATTTAAATTAAAATTCTTCCTGAAATGGTAATCCTGTGTCTTTCAAGAATGGTGACAGTTGTTTCATCACTATTTTTAGAGCACATCTGGATATCTTGACCAAAAAATTGAAATGGTAGGTACTATTTTATTCCAATTCTTTGTTATTGAACGTGACCAAAATACCACAAGATCTAAATATTTTTTACTATACTAGAGAGCTTTCTATTTCGTATTTGAAAGTGGCAATACTACCACACTATTTTTAGAAGTAAGACTACATTTGTTTAAGTTTTGTCTGTTTAGTCTCCTTTGTTCTGACAGCATTCTTCCCATTTTTGGTGAGTATGTGTCTGCATTTACATGGTAACATTATAAGAAATAATTAAAAGTTGCATCTTGGAAACTGCACCATATATGGATGATGTTTTAGCTGTGTCCTTGAATGCACATGGTAGAATAAATTGCTCCTTCAGCATATTGGTGAGAAAGGCTTTCATTTGGTTTGTGGCTGCAGATCAGTCTTAATTTAGGCCAATACATTTTAATTTAACATTACTTTTCTGATAGTCTGGAAAAAACAGCTAAAATAATATTGCCTCTTCAACATTACCAAAGGTGTCATTTTCAGAAAATGACATAAAATGGTGAGGAATTACAATTAAAACCAAGTCTGAATAGCTGCAAACATTCCAAATGTTGGGAGTTCAGAATCCAAATTCAGATTCTTCTGTTACATTTGACCTTGAATGTATGAGCTGGGATAAATCCATTGGAGAACCACATCAACCTGGATATCAACTTTCACATTTCTCCTTTTGCCAAATCAAGACCTAGTGCCCATTCCCTCTGCCTTCAAAAGTGAATCCTGGTGTACATGCTACCACAGCTGTGGTGTGTCTCTCACTTGGAAGCCTGGCCCCTGTGGTCCCTATGTCCAGGGTGCAGAGGAGCAGCTGTGTGAGATGGGAGCTCTACAGGCATTAGACCATACGATCATTCTCAGCCAGTGGCTCACTTTCCTTCTCTGCATGAATAAAGAGTGCTTTGTTTGTACTGCAGAATCAAAGACTACATGCAGGCTGTTCCCATGGTATAGTGGGACTGCAGAAACTTGACAAGAGGAGAAGCCAGGGCCAAATATGCTGCGCGGCTCCAACCAGCCTGCACCCTAGTTTGCATCCCACAACCACCCACTGTTGCAAACCAGGAAGACTAGTGAGAATTTTCTTTAAAGCAGAAGACCATGGAAAGGAGCCCAAATGTACCTGTCTGCTCTGTGGGGACCTAATCAGAAGAGTAAAAAAAAAAAACCTGGAAAAGAGCCCAACATCTCCAGCCAGACAGACTTCCTCCTCTGGGCTCTGCCATCCTGCTGCTCTGCTCTGCCAGCCACTTGGCCCTGCCTTCACATCTGTCTTTTGTCTCCTAGGCTCACCTCCATTTCTCTTCGCTTAGACAGGGAATTAAAATCTCTCTTTCTGGCCAGTGTCTGACACGTGCTGCCGTTGCCAAGAGAGAGAAGCCCTTTTCAAACACTGCTCCTTCTTTTCTCTGTGCAAACACAGCACTTAATTGATTTTGCAAACAATTCAATCTGCTTTTCAGAGGGTTACAGCAAACTGTAAACTTTGCACTTTGCACTACAACTTAGTGCAGAAAAAAAATAAGAAATTGATCATTCTCAGGCCTTGAAAAGTTTCCACACTGGATGGCAAGAGCTGCCTACGCTGACAGGAGCAAGCATTGCCAACTGCATATGTTGAAAGATGAGGAGATGTCCCACATCAACGAGCAGGGAGCATTTCTCCTCCCAAGGATGTACTTGTGTGTTAGTAAGTAGCAGCTTCTGTTAAAAGAAAACGTATTACCAAAGTACATGATCCTAAATAGGAGCAGGGACTGTTACCAATGATCTCTAAATGCAAAAACCTTGCAAAGTGTTTGATATGAGCTGCCACATGTGGGTAGGACAAGACTGCACAGTCTGAAATCATGGACCCATATTTTAAGGCAGAAGCTTGGAAGTTGTTAGGCTAGCAAAATTTTTATGGCAATCCTTTGACAGAGGCTTTGAAGACTGACTTTCTAAAGGTGGAGAGACTGTCAGTCATTTTTCACTACAGAAATTAAAGGCAGGGTACACATTAGTACGAGAGCAGCTTGGATATCCTAAACCAAATCCCTAGCTTATTTTCCTGCTTTTCAGCTCCAAGTGCAGTTGCATTTCCCCACTGACTTCCACATGGCTGCATGATGATTCCACCCAGATTTGGCTCCTCTGAGAAGTACCTAGTACTTGTCTTTAAATGAGAAATTGATAGAAAATTTCTGTTGCACAGAGTTTGCATAGACAATCCTAATCAGGCAAATTCAAAATTTATAAGCCTTGAGAAGAATTAGAGAATCTTTTATACATGTTTTATTCCTTTTTAATGAATGCCTTGATGCTGTGGATTGCAGATAGGTATTTGTTCTTCTTGTAGATTATTTCATCTCAACTGAGTGAACAAAGGACAGCTGATAGCAAGTTTTCAGAACAAAAAGACACTGAAGAAATTACATAAACTTCTTCCCTTTGATGAAAGCTTTAACAAGTAACCAAAGTTCAAAGATGTAAGAGGCATTAATGTTTACAATATTTTCTTTTCTTTCTATAATTGTCCCTAGTTGGGAATATTAACTGATGATATTTTGAAGTGAAAACAAGCTTGGTTTACAGAAGACCTGTCCTTGCCCCTTATAACACGTCTTCTTCTTCATACACTTCTGGTGTATTTCCAAAGTATATGGTTTTAACAACAAGACAAACCTTTGTCCAGACGGTTTATAGTGGTGCCAGGCTCCCTGTCCTTTCCTCTTTGATTTGAATCTATATTTCTTTGTGTATTAGTTTAGAGACAACAGGATACTGCATCATTACCTTCCCTGAGGGTGGCTTCCTTTATTTTTCTGAAGCAGCCATGATTGCTACCTCTCAGTAAACTGCTGCAATCAGTTCCTAATTGCCTTTCTTTAATAATAAATATAACATATGATGGCTACTTAACTCTTAAATTTGACATATCCAGTGGACTTAACATCACACTGTGTGAGGTTACAAAAATATGGTTAAGGAAATTTGTATTTGGAAATCTCAGCCTTTTTGTCTAAACTAGCTGTGTACCATGCCCATTTTATGAATGGCAAAAAATAGAAATTAACACTGAAGACATCTGTTTGTTCTTTCCAGCATGGTGCACATTCTGTTCCTGGCTCTTGGAGGCCCCATCACAAATGTTCCTGTACTGCAGCCGTGATAGATTCCTACTCCAAACTTTGTATTTTCACATTTCTGAAAAAGAAAAGACACATTATGTAACATGTTTTTAGAATATATGTATACGGAACCATTTCTTGGCAAATATTTCCAATAGGACTGTAACTATAATCCCCAAAGGTTAGGGCCAAAATAAATGATTAATTATATAAAGATCAAAATGTAGAAATATTTCATTTTTTTATTTGATTCTGCTCCATTATATTGTACCATGTAACACTACCTATTTTATAGCACCTTGTTACTGAGAATGTAATAGTTAGCATTCAACTTGTCATTTTAAAAGTTAACAAGTCCATGATAGTCATTGTGTGAGAGTTACTAGAAACTAATTAAAATTACATCCAATTGTCTGCTGTAGCTGTATTTGCTGTGTACTTGAAGGAGTTTCATGTCATGCCTGTGGCTGAAACCTCAGTGGACACTTGTAGGACAAGCAGTGACAAAAGAAGCACTTGGGATGGGCACAAGTCCCTGCTGATGTACACGTGGGTTTGGCTTGGTCAGGCAGACCTGGTCTGCAGAAATATTTGTGCTACAACAGCAAAGCCTTCAAACTGGGCACTATGCTATTCATGTTTGAAACAGGGATGAACTACATGTTTCCTGTGCCCAAAGAGGGCTAAAACCTCTTGTTGTTGTGTAAGGTTGTGTGAGTCTAGATCAGTTTATGAAAGTACAGAAGAAGAGTCAAAGCTATAATTCCCCATCCCCTCCAGTACTTGGCACAGCTGAGCACTAACAATTCTGTCACAGCTCATATGGCACATTTGCAGAGGATTTTCCTCTACCATTCTTAAATCCCAGAGGTCAGGTGTAGCACCACCAAAAACCTCCTCCAGCAGGAAGAGAATTGTTTAAGAATTACTGTTGAGCATGGTTGAAGGACAGGATACAATATACAGCTTAGCAAGAGGGATAGTCACACAAAAGCTTAAGAGAAGACTTTGGCTTTACTGGAGTGCCCAGAGGCAGCATTTTTTTTTTGGAATGTGTATTTGGATGTTGCTGGTTTTCACTGTTGCTCTTTGCTCAGTAGGGCTGTGTTCATGTCCAGGTCTCTAGTACCTTCCCAACAGGCTGGCTGGCTGAGAGCTGGCAACTGAGGGCTCAGCAGGAACCTCAGGAAAGTAAGTCTGGTTTCTCTTACTCCTAAGCAACACAAGGAATGTCCTTTTTTACTCTGGGGTGTAAGAAAAGAACAGCTAGGTTTATTTTTGTTTGATCGCTTTTTAGTTTATAGTGCTGCATAGAAGCACGGAATCACAGAATATGCTGAGTTGGAAGGGACCCTCAGGATCACTGAGTCCAACTCTTGACCCTGTGCAAGAGTCAAGAATTGGTAACCCAAGAATCACAATTGTGCCTGAAAGTGCTGTCCAAACATATCCTGGAGTCAGATATGCTTGATGCTGTAAACACTTCCCCAGCAAGCCTGTTCCAGTGCCCAAACATCCTCTGGGTGAAATGTCTTTTCCGGATATCCAGCCTAAACCTCCCCTGACTCAGCTTCATGCTTCTTCCCTGACTCCTGTCACTGGTCACTACAGAGAAGAGATCAGTGCCTGCCCCTCTGCATCCCCTCATGAGGAAGTTGCAGACTGCAATGAGGTGTCCCCTCTGACTCCTCTTCCCAGGGCAGAACAGACCAAATGACCATAGCAATTTCTCATATGGCTTTCCCTCCAGACCCTTCACCATCCTTATTGCCCTCCTTTGGATGCTCTCTAAAAGCTTAATATCTATTTTTTTTAATATTGTGGCACCCAAACCTGCCCCCAGCACTCGAGGTGAGGCCTCCCCAGCTCAGAGCAGAGCAGGACAATCCCCTCCCTTGCCTGGCTGTGATGCTGTGCCTGAGGCACTCCAGGACAGGCTTGGCCCTCCTGGCTGACAGGGAACTGCTGACTCATGTTCAACTTGCCACTGACCAGGGACTCCATGTCCCTTTCCATAGTGCTGCTGTAGCAATTCATTCCCAGTCTATACACACAGCAAGGCTTGCCCCACCCCAGTTGCAGAATCCATCATTTTCCCCTCTTTAATTTCATATGGCTGGTGGTTGCCAGCTCTCTAATTTGTCAAGGTCTCTCTGCAGGGCCTTTCTGCCCCTGAGAGAGTCAATATTTCCTCCTAATTAGGTGTCAATGGCACACTTACTTAGTGTTCCTTCAAATCCTGTTTCTGAGTTGTTGAAAATGTTGGAGAACTGAGCCCAAATTGGAGCTCTATGAAACATCACTGAAGACCAGGTGCCAGCTGATGCCACCCATCACATGATGTGGTATTTCTCCAGCTGTCTGATGGACATTTGGTCCAGAAGGATACTGAGAGAGTATCAAAAAGTTTGCTGAAGTTCAAAAGATTGCATCTCCTGGTTTCCCTTGGTCAGCTAGGTGGGTTACCCTGTTGTAGAAGGAAATTTTCTCCCTACAGTGGCTTCTGCAGTATTAGTCATCACTTATCCACTTTCCTGAAGCTATAGTACACAGATAATTGAGGGAAAACAGCCCCAAGAGAAGTAACAAAAGTGACGTGGGAATTCTTAAAATTAAAACATTCTCTTTTCAAGTTGAACAAAATGTTTTCTTCAATCTGAAATGGCTCTTTTGGAGGAATTCTTGCAGCTTCCAGATCTATCAAAAATGTTGCCCCTGAGCACCACAATAAAAAAATCCACTGCTCAAAGCAAGATTAGGTAGCTGAAATGGAAGATACACTGAACCACTTTGATGATAAATCTAAGTGTCTTGTCTCTCCTTTACCCCATAAAGTATTAATATCACAAATTAGGAATTCCTCTGAAATAATGAGGGAAGTGATTAAACTGACTGTGAATTTGACAGCACGCCTGAACAGTCAGCATGCAAATCAGAACATATGCTAAAATAGCTATAGATGGCCCTGGTTTACATTTTCTTACTTTGCTTCTATGTACTTATCTTTTGGTGTGACTGCACCAGCATGCATATGAAATGAGTTCCTAGCCACTGTAATGGAAGCTAAGTGGAATACTAAACACCTGTTTCCATCACTGCTTTTCCACACAGAGAGGAGATGAATATTTTCCTATGAAATAAAGTAATAAAGCAGAGCAAATCCCCAGGGCACAGCACCACTTGCTGCATAATAAATAACAGCATCATTATGAAGGATCCTGTTGTTCCAGGTGTAAAGACTCTGCATGACATTGTAGCTATAAGAAAACTGATTTTGGGGGCACCAAAATGGATAAAGTGAAATGAACAAATCAATTTCTTCTCCTGTTGTGAAGAGGAGGAATGAATTCTTCTCCCCATCTGCTTTGCTGCTTCCAAGTCAGGAGAGATTCTCCACCATTTTTTCCTGCTAATTTAGCTGCTACAGGGAAGCCTGCAGTGTTGTCCTGCAGCCTGTCTTTCATGTGTTACTCCAGAGAAAGAGAGGGCACAGGAGAGCAGGAGGCCAACAACAATTCCTATGGCATAAGTTCTTCAAGCAGCCTTTACCTCACCAAACCCAGCAATTTTAGTTCATTTTTACCATTTATCCATCATCCACAGCAGAAGGGGTGTATCCTATTTTTCTTGACAATCAAGATTGGCACTAAGGCAGGTGAGCAGGTTTTGCAGAGGACCCTCATGTAAGCTCATTGGAGCATTGTTGCTAATAATGCAAAGGTTGTGGGTTCAATCCCTATTTACTCTTTTGGAGTGAAGGGTTGGACTTGATTCTTATGGGTCCCTTCCAACTCAAAATATTCTGTGATTCTATGATATCAGAGTAGGTAGGACTTAGTTTATCTTAATACAGACTGTGAAAATAGCTACTAACCATAAATGCAATAATGGAGATTAAAGAATGGATAAACTGTTTAGTCTGAAAATGCAGGAGCTGGAGACTTCCAAGGTCTCTGAGGATGCAACTGTCAGGAAAAAATTGCCAAACATCTTGAGTTCAAAGGTAGAGCGACTTCTGCTTAACAGGATGACTCCTTACTGAGCTTCAGGGGAGGCAGGGCTGCCTCCCTTTGTACATCCCTGGGAGATGAGATGTTACACACTGGAATGCTGTGCACAGCACCTGCACAGAGCTAAAGGCTCATGGACCTGTTTACGTGGAGTGAAAAGGTGATGTTGAAATAAAGTTCAAATTAGAAAAAAATAAAAAGTAATTAAATACTGTGTTGGCCTTCACGGTCAGGGTGGCTCCTGCATTGGACTTGAAGATCAGGGAGTTGCATATAAGCTCTGTTTTGCAGCCCACACTCAATTGTTAGAAAAAAGAGCAAAAAAAGTGAGTTTCACTGGACACTTCTACATTGTATTTGCCCTGTTACCTGGTCTTGTTCAGTGGAATGGGAGACATGTGATTTTCATCTGCTGATCTAAGTGAAAGTGAGTTCATACCACAATGTCTGATACCTTTACTAACATGTTGGGAATGTGTGCTCCAGCCATACCATTCCTGCAAGAGAATAATAGAAGTTTCACAGGTATGAACAAGCCAAGGACTATTTCTTAGTCATGCTCATGTGGGAAGAAAGTCATAAGAGAAGGGTAGACAAGCACCATCTCTTCAGTCATCATAGCAGTAAATTGGGTTTGAGAAAGAATTCAACCTTATTCCATTCATGGAAACTGGAGACTTCAAGCAGGTTACAAATTGAATGTTTTGAGTACCTACTGTAGCTCTGGACAAGGGGAAGAAAGTAGCCTATTTGTCAGTAGCATTTTGTGCTGAATAAATCCTAGTGTTTCTCCACCAGTTCCTTGGGGTAACTGGGTTGGGCAAGGAATAGCCAATGACCCTGAACTGACTGTTAAGCTGAAATTTGCACAGGGAAATGTTGGGAAGTGTTTGGAGACATTCAGCCCAAACTGAACAGCTTTAAGTTTACACGGGAAAGCCAGTCTTTTAGTATATGCTCCTTCAAGGAGATTAATGCATAGAAACAGGTTCCAAAGCCTTTAATGAAAGGGAAGAAAAATTATTTATCTTTGGTTACTAGATCTCAAAACCTCAGACTTATAAAAGATATCCTTAGGCAGAATCAGGTCAGTGCTATGGCCTCAAAGGCACTACAAGTCCTGAATGTCCCTGCCCAGCCTCTCCTGTGGTTATAGCCATACAACCCATACAAGCTATACAAATAAGCTCAGAACCTTATCTTAACCCTTCCTGAGGCCTTCTTTGATCAATGCCAGAGGAGTCCTGGTCTCCAGCCCTGCTCCATGCATGGAAGACCAATGCTTCAGCCTCAGGTCCACCCCTGGCTCTGTCTTTGTCCCTTTTTGCTCCAGAGTGCACCTCCTGGAGGAAGCCTGAGTTGGCTCATCAGTTTCTTTGCTGGTGGCTGCCAATGGACCCCAACATCAGCCTGATGTGTTCAGACCCTGTGAGACAGGCGTCAAGTAGAACCCCATCTTCTCCTCTCTTGTGGAGCAGCTCCACTGTCCTTGCTTCCTGGCATTCTTGGATCATGTTTTGAGATTAAACAGCACTGGGTTTGTATATAACAGCCCCTCAGACATGTAAAATAACAGTAAGATGTAAAAGTGAGCCTCACAGCACTAAGATCTTTTTTGCTACTTTTTAAAAGCACTGTGTTGTGTTCTTTCATAAACAAGCTCCTCATTTGAAGATTTTTTTTGTCTTTCATTTTTAGATATTTATCCTGACTATGGGATTTTCCCAATAAATTTATGCACATGCACCAATAACATCCAAAGGTTGTATATATCACCCTGGCCAAACAAAATCATGCTGGATTAAGCTGTCTCTGTTCAACCCATACTTGACACTTCCTACTGTCACTGGACCAAGCAAATAGCTGAGGTGTTGGTATGTGCAGTTAAGATGCATTTTTTCTTTTTTTCCTGTCGCTTGAATCTCAGCATTAAAATTCTCAGGTATGGCTTCTTAACAGAATAAATTGTTCCTATCGACTTTTCAGGCAAGGATAAGGGAGACACATTAATAATTCAAATGTTTCTGCTGCTTTCAGAGTTTCAAAAGCCAGGTGTGTGGTGTGATATTTTCCAAAAGGTCAAAGGCATGTTTTACTGCCAGTGAAATATTTCATATTTGGGTGTTATGACTACACTTTACATCAAGTGAGCAATAAAAATCTGACAGTGAATGCATGTTTAGAAAGTTTGTGTCAAATTGAATGGTTCTTCTGCAGATGATTATTTCAGCTGTATCTACTAATCATGTGGCCAAGGGAACTTTTTCACAAAACTGTGAAATAGCTCACAGAGAAGAGCAGCCTCAGGCTGACCTTTAGTGGTGCTTTCCAAAGACTTCTGCTACAAAAAAAAGTATTCCAATACATTTGCAGAGTAGCCCTAAGGAGATGTGGATGAGCTTTTCTAGTAGGATGGGAGTGTGGAGAACAAGAAGCAGTGTTTGTTCTTCTGGTTTGCGTCTTACAATTTGATCTACCTCTAGCAACCATCTAAAGGACAGTCATCTAGCTAAAAATTGATTCTTCTATAAAGACACAGATTAGTTGTAAAAGAAAAAAAATTGAATTATTTATTGAAATCTGTAGCATTTCTCCATACTGCAAATTGAGAATGTACTCAACTTTTTTTAAAAAAAGGTAATCTAAGGATAAAGTAACCTTTAATGTGGTATAACCATGACAGCCCATGCATCTAAGCATGTAACCTCAGCTCATAGCCACGAATTTTGGATAATGATATGGCAGAGAACACAAAAATTTCTGAAACCGTGGTTGCAGCTCAGTATTAAAAAACCCCAAAAGATTCTGTGCTTAGCAAAACCAGTCAAGAAAGTAAATCCCAGCTGTAGGGTTGGAGTAGCTGTAGGATGCTGACAAGATGTGGGAGTCAAGATCATTAGAAGCTGGTCTGTTGACTTTATCCAAGTCTAATTAGGTTAGAAATCTTTAAAGATTTGGGTTTCTTGCAAGATTTACAGTAAAATATGATTTTTGGCTTGGGAGGAAATACCATGAGAACAGTCTTTACATGGATGTTAAAGTAGTAAACTTTGTTTGGAGCCAACCACACAGAATGTGATGAGGTGTTTGCCAAAAGGTTATTGGAAAAGTTTAAAAACTTAAACATTTTAGGCAGAAAATAGTGATGAAATGTAAGCATCAGGGAAAATACAAACTAGTTTGTGTACGTTTCCTTTCCTGTTAAGGTGATGGCAAGGCTCCTGTTGTCTTTGTTGTGCTTTGAATTGTATCGGTATCACCAACTCTTTTCCAGTACAGCTGTTTATTATGAATACTTGCAGTGAAAATGTTGAGGAAAAATATATTCAGCCCCTGCTTTTCTTCCATAACACATTTACATCTACATCTCCTCCCCATGCTTACTTTCTCTAGAGGTGTCTTGAGCATCTGATCACTTACTCGTAAGCACAGCCATACCCTCAAAGTCATTACCAGGCTTTCTTTGGTCTTAGCTGCACCACGCTGCCAGAAAATACCATGGATCTCCATCTTAGCTTATAATGAAAGTGTTTGAAGGGAATCAATAATTCTTTGTAGGGTGGGAACGTGTTGGTGGCATATCCCAGTGAAGTTTCCCTGTGCTTCCAACAAGGCCTCAGCTGGACTACCTTTTATACTGTTATTCTTGCATATTAGAGACCTGCTGTTTGTATAGTATGTGATGGGCAAAAAAAGTATTTCTCCCCTGAGCTTGCTGCTGATCAACAGCATGAAGCTACTAAACTAGGCCAACAGAAATAATGCTGCATGGAGGTTCAGCCCTTTAGATAGCAGTCCATTTGACTGAGAGATCGGAGAATGTAAAACCATGTAACTTCAGAAACAGGCTGCAACCTATCCTGCAAACAAAGCTATTTTCAGACACCTTTTGTCTCTGTCATACGTATCTGGATGATAATCTGTGAAAAGTGTTATTTATTATTTTGGCCAAATGAGAACAACTGAAATTCAGGGTAGCTTGAAATTTTCTGGGGAAAAATATCTAGACTGAAAGTATTATAATAATAATCTATATAATATAATATATATAATCTATAATCAATATAATATAATATATATAATTTACTTTACTTTGAACTATGCTGTTGAACTAAGGATCAGCATTTACTTCTCTTAAATTATCTACATACACACAGCAAGGTCTGCTCTTCTGGATAAACTTATCTACTAAGGAAAAGACAGTACTTCTAACAGAGAGATGAGATATATTTCCATGCAACCTATTCAGTATAGAAAAAAACCCATCAAATATTAATTGTATCAAAACTGAATTAGTGGGAAAAAAATTCTGGTTTAGAACAATATTACAGAATATCAGCCACGATCAGTTGTTTAAAGCACTGGTGATGCATGTTTTTATAAAGCCAAATAGTTTTCAACTCCTTCTGTTATCCACCGATAACAAATAATTTTAGGTTTTGGCCTATTTAATGAAAATATTTTATGTTTCAAAATCCTTGGAAGAGGGAGAGATCTTATTTTTTTGGCTCGTCTTGAGGAGTCTTTCAGAAGTTATGGAAATCAGATAAAAGTGGGTTGATGAAGCCAAAAGATTGCCAACATGGCAAGTCACAAAGCATCATCCTGTGCTTTCTGTCATTCTATCAGCTCAAGCCTACCATGGCTGTTCAACTCAGCAGTTGAAAGTGTCCTGTTTAATTCCCTGAGACACTAAGCCACAGGTGATTACACTGTCTTCAGCCTATTGTGGCCCTATTCATCTCCAAATCTTCTAAATATTCCAATAAAATTTACCACAGATGCAAACATTACAATAATTACTGTAAGCCTCATAGAAAAGAGTGACTTAAAAGTTCCTCCTTGGGTAACTACTACAATTTCTTTTTTTTTTTTTTCCTTACTAGATATCAGGAACCTCACACAGAAGAAATGCTCAGAAGCTGAGAGGACTATGAGCTCACCTGTGGGAAAATATATAAATATATATAATTACTTCCATAAGGCAAGAAAACAAAGAAACAAGCAATGAAGCCAGGGGCAATACCCGTTCACTTTTCACTTCTTGAGTAAGATCAGAGCTAGCAAGGAACAAGCAATACAGCTGAGGGGAGTTTCTTGTCCTGTCCAAGAGAGCTACAGTCATCATCCTGCGCCCTCTTAAATCTATACAGAATGGATAAAAAGTTTTGGGCTTTCAGAAACTTACTACTTACTTCAAAATAATGTGAGCAAAGAGGTGAATTTTACACTCTTCAAGACCGTAAAATGTTTTTCTTTTCACCAAAACTATTTTTATTTTGTGAGAAGTTACTTGATATATTAATTCACATAGCAGCAGAATTGTCAGGGCAGAGGATTCTGCCTTAACCTTTTTCTTCTTTTTCAAAAGTATGCAAGATTTCTAATTTTGGCTTTAGCAGGATAGCTTCCTCTACAATCCTAAAACAAAAATAGTTTTCATCACTGTGTAGTCCAGTATAAACAGCCCTAGAAAACACCTTCCAGGCTTCCAGCAGCCACTTGATATCCTCTTTGGATAACTGTTTGGCTGCAGCAGGGATAAAAAGAACCTATGAATCTATCACTTAATTGTTTGAATTTTGCAATTGGACCTTCATCACTGCTAGTTATATTAGTCCTATTGCAAAATTAAGCCAGTGGTCTAAACATTACTTAAGCAAGCATGCTTTCCATTACCCTCCTTTCTTTCAGTGCTGTGCAATTTTCACCTAGGTTATGCTAGGTTTTTCTTTTCATTCTAGTTCCCCTAAATTACCCTTCACTATATTATAGCCCAGGCTAAGCATAGATCCAAGCATTCTTGAACTGAGTGGAAAATTATAAGCATGTTTTGGTTTTGAATGAAACCAAATCTTTGACAATAATCCAGTTCTCAGGAATAAAGTTAAATTTGGCTAGGCACCAAACTCGAGGATCATTAGAGTGCCTTGTATAAGCTTTGTATGTGTTACATCGTAAATAGTGATGGTTTCTTTTTTTACATCTATTTCCTTTTTCATTATGTGTTTTGCAGTGTTGTAGCCCTAATAGCAGTTAACAAAAAAGAAATAAGTACTGGTAAGAGAATCTGAAGTCTCATAGCTTTTAAATCAAATTAAATTCTGCAGTCATGAACTAATCAATTGCCTTTCACTTTTGTATGATTCAAGCTGGAAGTTGTGATTTAAGTTTTCTGTAGTTTAGCATGGTTTCTGTATAAAGCCTTTAGAAAGACATAAAAGTAGCACATAATGAAAAGAAGTGCTGAATTTATGCCATTGAGAAAAAGAGCCATAACACACTCATGCATATCATTTCTTATGCTGAAGAGAAAAAAACCCCAACTGTTCATAGCTAAAAAGTGAATACTAAATACCATTATTTCATATAGTTACATTAAAGAATTTGAGTAAAGATGTTGGAGCTGTTACTATCCTTGAAGGCAAATTATGTTTTAACACAAAACCAAGAAGTCATCAGAGGTAAAAATGGTTATGTCAAATCTGGAAATGGGTGGTAATCTGGAAGAAGAGGATGAACTTTTAATACACACCTTCTCTTGGGTGCTGTGTCAAGAAATGCTAATCACTCTTTTGATCACCTCTGATAGCTTATTAGCAAAATATTTCATACCAAATTTGGTGTTAGTGCTGGGAGGGAGAATCTTTCTAATCTCTCTAAAAGAGATTTAGAAAACTCAGTCAATGTGCAGTTATACTGGGGAAATAAATCACCTCCAGAACACCAGTTGAAGTAGTGGCTGAGACAGATATCTGCTACCCAGCTCCTATTACTCCTAATGTCAAGTTGCTGTAAGGAATGTTTAAATTCAAGAGTCGGTCACCTGTCCTCAATTAAACAACTAATGTTTTACCTGCTGAAATATTAAGGACAGGCTTTGGTGTTTTTGTTTGTCATATTGTTCCCAGCTAGCCAGGCCTGCTGTCAGTGATTCCTGGGCCTTCTATAGTATAAATTTTTTTTTCTCCTATATGCACTAGGGGTTGGTGGAAGAACAAACATCAGGATGTTGGTGTCTGTTTCTGGGGATGTCCGAGAGAAGTTTTTTTGATTACCCTACAACTGGCGGTAGTGCAAACCTGATCATCACAGCTTCAGATGATGGCCAGCAGAGATAAGCACTGTCCTCCAAAAACTTGAACCAACAAGAACCTTTTAATAACACAGGTTCCAATCCTCCATTTGAAAGTGTGTCTTGTCAGGAATTTTGGAAAATAAAGGAAAATAACTGCAAGTTACTGAGTTCCACAAGATGAGGTAGGCTTCATTTTCACTGGTGCTCTATTATATTCAGAACATTTCTAAATGTTAAAGATTTAGAAATATTTTAACCTTGGATGAAAATTTATTTGCACCAGAAGTCAAGCAGTTGCACTCTAGGATGTTCACATTAATTCAATATTGTGGACTAGAAGCCAGTCTCAGAGTGTCAGAGTCTAGATGAATTTGGTTTTGTAACATCTGCATTTTTGTGTGTTTCTGGGAAAATGGTCAATAATAAGATGTGGCAAGGTCTTTATTCTCTAGGTCTGGTTTCATGCTGCCAATCCACAATGCAGCAGCCTCTTCTGCTTTGATGTGGCAGGTGAAGCTATGAAGGAGGTGTTAGGCAATATTGTGAACTGTTGGCAAGTACATCCCTGTAGGTTTGAATAAGGTGAATTCTAAAAAAGGCAAGGATTAAGAAGTTTTCAGCTCTGGTAATAATACATGTATTAGCTTTGATAATTTCACATAGTAGCCCAAAAACAAAAGTTACAACTCTGGACCTCATTAGCGCAGGCAGCAGGCTGAACATGGGCTTCAGTTGTTCCTGAGTTGTTTCTTCCTTGTACACTGAGATACACTCATCTTCCCAGGAATAATTTGTTCATGTGCTTCTGTGACTTAGAAAAAATTTCAGTGAAGAACAAGTCCTGTCCAATGTTTTTTGGCCTAAATTATACTCTTTGTGTTACAGACCAACAAAAATGTTTATGGCCAGAATCATCAGCACTGCTACAAATCCCTCAGTAGCATTTGTGGCAATTCAGTAAGACCTCTAGTGTCATACTGCAGGCCCTGTCAGTGACTGTAAGCCAAACAAATTTAAATATTGGAACTCTGCCAAACAGAGCGCTTCAATAAAAATCTCAAATTCCCTGTTCTGGCATGGCAATCATGGCAGTCACTCTCAAACCGTACAAGTCAAAAAATATTGGAAAGGAATCTTTTCTTCTAAGCTTTAAAGTACAGCACAGACAATTTAAGAGGTATCAATTAGCATTTATGCTACACTACTATACTGTGGGGAGACTTAGAAAGAAGCTATGGAAAACTTGCAGCTGTCTATTTTGTGAGGACTAAGCTGGAGCTAGACTGGGATGTAAGTCATAATATTGTCATCCCTGAATGAACTTGCCCACATGAACCTGCCCATCAATAAAGACCATTCAACCACTTGTTTTCTCTTTCAGGAAATAAAGAAAATAATAAAGTATACCTGGGCTGCGGAAGCTCACAGAGTCTCAGCTGCATCATTTGCCAGTTACTATTGCAGAAATACACAATCATTAAAGCATTGGTTAGGGTCAACATCTGGATATCAGTCAGTCCATTCTTCTTAAAACAAGAATTATCACCATTCCTAGTTCATTACATCTATCACCAGCTACTATTGACTTTAAGCAACAGTAGAGCAATGGGTTTGCTTAGCTGAATATTGAAAAGCAGAAAAGTCTGCCCTCTCTCTGCCTAGCATCTTTCAGTGTTTCACTGCCCTGCTTGTGAAGAAATTCATCCTAGTGTCCCATCTGAAAATTCAAAGTCAGAACACAAGTTTCTTGCCCCTTATTAGGTTCTCTGCTCCTCCCATGAGAAGTCTGTGTTATCCCTATAATATCAAATTTGTGGACAACACTACGCTGGGTCAGAGTGTTGATCTGCTGGAGGATGGGAAGGCTCTGCACAGGGCCTGGACAGGTTGGATCAATGGGCCAAGGCCAACAGCATGAAGTTGCACAAGGCAAAGTGCCACGTCCTACATTTTGGCCACAACAGCCCCATGCAGGGATACAGGCTGGGGACAGGAATGGCTGGAAAGCTGCCCAATTGAAAAGGATCTGGGGGTGCTGGTTTACAGCAGCTGAACATGATCCAGCTGTGCCCAGCTGGCCAAGAAGGCCAAAGGTATCCTGGCCTACATCAGCAGTAGTATGGCCAGCAGGACCAGAGCAGTGACCATCCCCCTGCACATGGCATTGCAAGGTCACATCTTGGGTTCTGTGTCCAGTTTTGGGCCCCTCAATTTGGAAGGACGTGGGAGTGCTGAGGCAGAGAAGGGCAATAGAGCTGGGGAAGAATCTGGAGCACATGTCCTGTGAGGAGCAGGGATTATTAAGCCTGGAGAAGAGGAGGCTCAGGGGAGACCTTATAATTCTCTACAATCCCCTCAATGGAGGCTGCAGCAAGGTAAGGGCATCTTCTCCCAGGCAACAACTGACGGGATGAAAAGACATAGTCTTAAGCTGCACCAGAGTAGGTTTTGGTTGGACATCAGGAAGCAATTCTTCACAGAAAGTGTGATTAGATATTGGAATGGGTTTCCCAGGAAGGTGGTGGAGTCCCTGGAGGTGTTTAAGGCAAGGATGGAGGTGGCACCTAGTGCCATGGTCTCGTTAATATGGTGATGTTAGGTCATAGGTTGTATTCAATGACCTCAGAGGTCTTTTCCAACCTAATCCATTCTGTAATTCTGTGATACCCTCATGTATTTCTGTAATTGTAGTCTGCTACGCAATTCCCTTTTAACCCTTCCTTTGCCAGACAAAGTACAACACCCTCAGGTTTTCCTTGAAGATCATGTGATTTATGTCCCTGGCTATCTTTGATAGACACTTCATAGACCCTCTCCAAATTTTATCATCTCTCTTGAAGTGTATGTGGGTTCCCAAAAGTGTACATAGTAGACCAGCTACACCTTGCTCCTCCAGCAACAGATTAAGCACAGAATAATCTCCCTTGATCTGCTATGTTTCCCCTAAGGTAGCCCTTAGTGGTTTGCTTTGATCATGATGGGAGCACATGGTTAGCACATGTTCAGCCTGGCATCGAATTTATTGATTGTTTTAAGAGATGTATTATATCTGAACACTTACAGTTGATACTAAGCTCTTCTCCTCATTTGAAATGTAAAAGATCTCTCCTGAATGGATTGGACCCTAGGCAAATAATGCTAAGAGAAGAAGGTGACATGTAATAGTCACCAGATGGCTTCTGCCCACATGGTACTTTTTTAGAGGAGGACTGTCCTGTGCTGCTTTCTTACAAGCTGATCTACTTTAGCTGCTCAGAAAACAGCTGTGGTAGTTCTTAAGCACTGTTTACTGATTGAAACCATGTAATATTATTAGAAACATTTATAAGTATTGAAAACATAACAATGCTGAATGATCTAGCATCTTCATGGAACAGCTGATATGCCGGTACCATTCTCTGAGATATGTTTTACAGCTGTAAATTGTGATTAAAAGAGAGGGGGAAAATGAGCACAACAGTGGGAACTGTTCCAAGGGCAGTGATAAAGATCTCCTTCCTTGTCTGGAATTGCCCTTTAAGCCCTAGAGCCTTAATCAGCAGCAAAAGGAAGCAAAAGCTTCCTTCCCTGACTAGACCTGATTTCAACAAAGATGTGAGAGTGTCTTTCACAAAATGCTCCCGTCATAATCTGTGTAAGAGGTGCTTTAAAAATAAAAATCAAAATAGCTTGGTTGTTCGCTTCCTTCAGTTGTTAGACTAAATAATAAGGGACCCTTTCTGATGGTCACTTTCATGAATACAAAGCTGCCCCTGTTTCACTGAGATAAAGCACTTCAGCAGTGTGTGTTCTGCTTCTCCAGATACAGTTTATCTTGTTTAGATGATGACATTTAGGAAAGTAATCTACATCCAAAAAGTGAAATATAAACATCTTTATAGGAAAAAAGTTATCTAAAGTTTGCTGGAAGATGATTGTATTCTTCAGATCTTCCCATCAGTAGAAAATTTTTGCAATTCCAGATCTGACAGGGAATTAAGACTGTTGTCCTAAAGTGTATTTCACACTGGGTCATACAAAGAGCATAAATTTCCGTCTTCTTAGCTCAGGACAGAGAAGGAACCCAGGACAGACTGAAAAGCAGAGGCACATCTGTACCTCATTACTATGAAAGAACCTCTGGCCTTTCCAACACTAACACAGCCCAAAGACAGGGAAACATAACAGAATAATGGTGACTAGGCCTGAGGAATGATACACTCATATGGAAATGGGCTTTATGAAGGGAGACTGACAGGAGCTGGGATCAGAATTAGTAGCAAAAGTCAGCTGCTGAGGAAGAATACCCTTTGTGTTTTCAGTGTGTGGCTTGGCAGGTTGCTTAAATACTCTCCTTGCTTGAACACTCTCATTGCTTGAACAGAGCAATGGAAAAATTGCTAAATGTTGGTATTTAAGTGTTTAAAGAGCATCCTGTGTCTATACTGAAGGGAACTCTTATTCCAGGCATAGATAAGAATTGGGGTACTTTCAAAAAGTTGCATTAACCAGTTTTGTAAATCCTTAAGTGACAAGTGTGGTAGTAAATCACAGGAGAAAGTCTTCCATTGTATACCACAAGAGGAAAGCTGCTGTGTTTTATACAGGATAATCATTATTCCAAATATAATGAGTCAGGCTGTAGATCTGTCATGGAGAGCTTTGAACTCATACTAAAAAGCCATAATTCATAGCACTTACAATTTGGAGTGTTTACTTAGGATTGCATGTGCCATGCCTTTACAGAGAATAGGAAATGTCACTAAACCTTCTTAATCAAAGCTACTGTATTGTAATAAGCGTTGCTCCCACATTTCTTTTCCCTTTTCCCACCAGACTCTCAGCTCAGAACTAGAGCACCGAATCTGCCTTTTCCTAAAGGAAAAACATCTTTTCCCTTTGTTTGCCTATCCTTGTTACTTTTAGGACCCCGGCAGCTTCAGAAATCAGCCCCATAGAAGACAAAAGAGCTATAGTTTCTGGTGTATGGCTGATGAAGTAGGCATGTAGGCATGTCTGTAAGAGTTGGGGAATGGAGCAGTAGCATACTTCAAGTGCTTCTGTCTGGGGCACAGTTGAATATTATGCTAAATTAAGTTTGCTGACAAGTACCTCAGACGAGTCTATGAAACCTCTTTTTCTGTTCAGGTTTGCTAGCTTTGATGTTCTTATCTGCAGAACTTACAAAATGCAAAGGCTACCCAAAGACATTCAATATCTGAAGTTAAGTGTGAATTTAAACCAGTATAAATAATCCCTTTTTCTTTGAACAGTTCCCATGGTCCTTGATATAGTTATTTTGATCTTCCAAATATTGGTGAAATTTGTGGATTTGCACCATCTGCATTTTTGTTTCCGATAAGTTGTCTTCATTTACAGTTGATATTCATGTTCAGTGCTGAAGAAAACACTTTACTTAAATATTAATTGGAGTGAGTCCAAAAAATATGTTTCAACTAAAAAAACCCTGACAGTTTAAAATCCTGACCCAATTAAAATTTTTAAATTAAGCATGTTGGTCAGTGTAATTCGTTAATTTTCCTTGCCATGTTGTGTAAGATGCTTTAAGCAGGCTGTGCTGTTCAGCCTAAGCAGAGTATAAACAGAGTATGCATAACTCCAAGGAAACCTCTTCCATCTGTTTGTAGGGTTTTTTACCCTGCAGTTTTAAGCCAACTCCCGAATGACAGAAATGGGATGTTTGACAGGCATTAGGAGTTTGTGTGCAAAGAGCAAAGAAATAATGAGTGAGAGGGACAGTTTTCATCTGGAAACTAGAAGCTGCAGGGTTTACAGGTGGCTGTGGGATATCCTTTGTTAACTGGTCATGCAAATTGGATCAATAGGAAAGAGCTGATAGCAGGGCTCCAAAGGGCAAAGGGTTTTGGTCAGTGCAGGAACAGGGCTGACAGTGATGCTTCCCTGCACAAGGGTAGTGTTGTTGCTGTGGGTTTTAATCTGAGTTAGATGCATGAATACAGATGTCACTAGGAAAGAATTTAAAATGTTCAGGTTGCCAGAGGTTGTGAAAGAAATTAACAAGGGGTGATAATGTGATTGGTCACATGTTTGTTCTCAAAGTATTTTTTCCCAAGGAAGCATTAGCCTAGGTCATTCATGCTGCACAGAGTAGAGGGTCCCCATGATAATTTTGATTACCCAATGTTCAATATCATGCAGCGCTCAATTCAGAGTAATAATCATGAATTATGGGGTTTCTTATCCATGTATCCAATTATCATTCATTAGCTTTGGGTTTGAGAATAGGTTTATATGAAAATAGAAGATTATACAAGTGAATGTATGCCTGCAGGGTGCCACAGTTTGTACTTGCCTTTTGAATTTTTCAGAAAAAAGTATGAAGTTACCACTTTCTCCACAGAAGCTGATGCATTGCACAGACATCAGTGGGTAAAGGATGAGTCAGGTTGCAGATATGGAAATGAAGGGGAGGGTTAGCTCCTAGATTTAATTTTTAATTATTGGATTCCAAGCTGAATTTGGAGAGCCTTGTTTATTACAGGCTCTTCTGACACTGTCAAAGAATCAGTTAACTGCTACAGACAAATTGGTAGCTACAGTTTTATATAAGCTCCTTTTTACCAAATCCTTCTATGTTTCAAATGCAATTGAGACTGAACTTCTTTGGGATATTTGCCTAAGGAGAAGTGGGTTTTGAGCATCAACTTCAATATTGAAGTTGTTTCTATGACCAATACCACAGAAAAAGACATAGTTCTGTTGATAGAAATCCTGAAAAATGAAGATTAGGACAAGAATAAAAAGGATAGTATGGGGTATCAACAGAGATCAGAGAGGGGAGAGAGGATAACAAAAAAAAGGACAAGGAGTGGTGAGGATGGGGACAGACAGTAAGAGAAAAGGTCTAAGGAAGTAGAATAAAAGAAATTAGGCAGTAGGGACTGTGAGGAACTAGAAGGGATTTGATTCAACTGTCTGAAAAGGCTCAGGAAAAGGCACCTGTGTCTCCTCCAGTAATCTGCCTGAACAGAGAGGAGCAGTCTATTGTGATTACTGTTGCCTCAAATGACTGAGGTCTGTGCCATGATGCTAAAAATCCAGCTCTGTTGACAGGCATTGCTAGAAGTGTCTTTTATTAGATCTGGAAAAGGGCCTGAAAATTACTGCCTGTGAAAATATTAATACTTTAAAATCAAACTCTCGTCAATCATGTCAAAAATAGTTAACTGTACTAAGTTGATTGTCTGTAACTTGCATTATCATACTTTCTATATAGAGCATAGTAGGACTTTTCTCCCCCTCACTGTCTTCATGATTTTGGCTTACATTATGTCACCTTTCATGATACTCAGGCATTTGTTCAATATTGAGAAGAATTAATAATACATTTTGCAATCACTGCAAGTATTTTTAGAGGACTACTGATTTCTTATACTGTAACACAAATCTGAGCCAAATTTCTTTACTGAATAATATCTTGGATTTAACCACAAGAAGACATTATCTGTTTGAAATAACTGGAATTGCTGTGTTTTCCTGAGAGGATTCAGCTTTAAAAACAGAAAGTCATTCATAAAAAAGTAAATGTATCTCATGAAATGCCTCTTTCAAAAGTTAATTTGATGTTTTCAACTACCATGTTCTGCAGGCAGGTCTAAAGATCTAGAGAGCTTGTAGGGATTTAGTAAAGTACCAGCTTAAAAAAGAGCTAAAGAATGCTTAATGTCTCAGCTTTCTCACTGATTAATGTGTATTTTTAGGGGCTCCCTGTCTTTTAACTAATTAAAACAATGTATTAAAGCTGTGTATGGTTGACATACACCAAATAACATGTGTAACATATTATAGTTAATAAAAGGGGAACTGCTGATCTATAGTTTATAAATGACAAAAGAACGCTGCTCTTAGTTATATAAATTATTCTTTAACTTGAAGGCTGCTAATGTTGCTGATATAGCCCATTGTTGAATGTAGCCTGCTACAAAGTTTTTAGTACCTTTAACTTTCATTACTACAAAATCCTTGAGTGGTTTTTAATCACGTTGCTGATTTTTAAGCAGCTTTGAGACACCAAGAGAAATTACTCCTTTTAAACCCAGTAAGTCCTGACCTGTAATTCTTAACCTATCCCTCCTTAGACAGTGTGTGATGTTTAATGGGTGCACATGCAAGTTCTACATTCAAATCCAGCATCCCTACAGAGAATGGTTTCAACCCCCACCATCAATCCCACCCCCACTATCAATACCCAAGAGGTACAAATTCCAAAAGGCTAACTGTGTGAAAATTAGAAATTTGTTAAATTGAACCTAAAGTGAGTAAACTTTGCAGGAAAAGAAAGTTAGTGTAGAAATGTATACTGGAAACCCAGCATGCACCACCTGTTAAGAAGGCTTGAATAAGAGTGAAAAGGAAGCAAGCATGTCTAATCAAAACAATAAGCAGATTATTAGAATAAAAAGGCATCTTTCAAAAAGATGGAATTGTATCCAAACGAGGAAAAGACAAAGGATTTTGAACTCTGGCAGATTAATTGTATAAATGCAATAGTGCATGTCAAAATAGAGCTCAAGGAACAATGAGCTAAAAGGATCAAATGAATATTAAATTTTCTTGCAGGCATATGAAGAGTGGGAAGCATACTAGGGAGGCTGCAGGGCCAAATGGTAGCCATAGCATTGAAGGAGCACTGAGAGGGCACAAACACTGCTGAGAAGCCAAACACATTTTTTACTAAAACTTTCTTTGTGAAATAAATTTAAGATGAACGTTAGATCCCTTTGGAGAGAGATGTTCCTCAGAGAGTAAGTCTGACTTAAGTGGCTAGAGAGGTCAAGAAAACAATGACAATGGAAATATTAATTAATGATGGACAGTGTTTATACCTGGGCTTTAAGAGAAGTCAAGGATGAAATTGTTGAATTGACAATGGTAATGTGTCAATTTCATTTCATTTCAAACTATTTCAAGCCATTTCATTTGAAACTATTTTGGTACATGATGACTGGAATGATGGCAGATATTATAGCAATCTTTAAAACAGGTTCCAGGGAGACAGAAGGAAACCACACATCTGTAGCACAAAATTTAAATCAAACAAGTTAGTAAAACTCTGAGAAATAATTTAACTAATGGACATGTGAATATATGTGATTTGTATGGGAAGATGGCTGGTTCAGAATTAGTCATCAGTTTCCTTCAAAAGCTCTTGGGAATCCAAAGAGCCATGTGGTAAGACATGGATCAGCAATGGGATGGGATGTGAGGGATGAAGGAAAATGTTATTCACAGCCTTTCAGAAAATTCACCAAAGTCTGTGGGTGTCCATGCTCAAATCTGTGCTACCTTATAGTATTTATGAAGATTCTCCAACGCAGGGAAGAATGATGTGCAGAACTCCATGATATCAGAAGACTAATTAATTACTTTATTATACTATATTATACTATAACTATTTGACACTGTATTACACTAGCAAGAACTATACTAAACAGAAGAAACTCGTGATTGTCTGCTGACCAGACAGTCCACAAGCTTGGACCTGACCGGCTAATTAGCATAAACAATGTCCACCAGAATCCAATCAAGCGATCACCTTCAGGTAAATAATCTTCCAACACATTCCACTCCTGTGTTCAAAAACACAAGAGCAGCAAATGAGATTAGAATTGTTTTGATCTTTCTTTTCTCTGCTTCTCTGCATTCAGAGGGCGTGTGAATATCAGACTACCTAAATGACAGGGGAAGGAAAAGGCAAGAAAGACATTGAGAAGGAAGTGAAAGGATTGACAGAGGATTTGTGTTCTTCCTGATAGTAAGGATGAAGACGACAATGAAGAAGAATAGCAGAACTTTCTGAAACTAATGACTGGACAATAGAATATTAGATGAAATTCAATGCAGGTAAAGGTAAGGTGGAAGAATTCCTTTTTGCATAAATACTGGATTCTGCACTGAACAGTGACATTCAGGAGGGAAGTCTTTGGATTATGAGCTGAAATTCAATGGAAAATGTACAATTCAAAGTCTATTGAATAGAGTTCAAAAAAAGGCAAAATAAAAGTTATTCAAGTTAGAAAGGAATGAAGGGAAAATCAATAGCATTATTTTGCATACATGAATGCACTGTTCACTCTCAGCATTAACACTTCATACAGCTCTGCCTCCCTTATCATAAACAAACAAACAAACCTAAAAACCCAAAAAACCACATAAAATCATAGAATATGCTGAGTTGCAAGGGATTAACATCAGGATAATCAAGTCCAACTCCTGACTCTAAGAAGGACACTCCAAGAGTCACACTATGTGCCTGAGAGCGTTGTCTAAACACTTCTTGAACTCCATCAGGCTTGGTGCTGTGAACATTTCCCTGGGGAGCCTGCTCCAGTGCCCAGCCACACTGTGGGTGAAAAACCCCTTCCTAATATCTAACCTAACCTAATCCTCACTTGACTCAGCCTCAAGCCTTTTCTTCACGTCTGTGACTGGTCATGCAAGTGAAGAAATTGGTGCCTGCCCCTTCTTTTCCCCACATGAAAAAGATGCAGAAGCAATGAGATGCCCCCTCAGACTCCTCTAGGTTGAACAGACGAAGTGACCTCAGTCATTTCTCCTATGGCTTTCCCTTAAGGCCTTTCACCACCTTCATTGCCCTCCTTTGGAAACTCTCTTATGAGTTTAATGGGGTTTTTTTATATATATTGTGGTGCTCAAAATCTTATACTGTACTCAAAGTAGGCTGCAAAATAAGTTTAACTAAAACTGGAAAATCTTTTCAAAGAAGGTAAACAAGGATAATTGAGTACATGCCAGAACCACAGCCAGTGTAGGGTTTCCCAGTTTGAAAAATAAAGGTTTTATAAGGCAATGTGATAGAGGTCTTCAGAATCATGTGCTGTGTGAACATAATGGTAAAGATTGTGAGTTTGCCGTATTTTGCAGTTTATGACAGGCTTTTAGTAGGAACTGAATCCAAAGCAAATGGAAGGAGGGAGGTTTTGGCACAGTTGGTGGCAGACTTGAAGGACTCCTTCCCAAAGAATGTTGTGGATACTTAAATTTTGTGTGAGTTGAAAAGGATAACTTGGAGAAAAGACCTATTTAGGGTTTTTAAATGGAAAAATCATGTTAGGCCTAGACTACGTCAATCTAAAATATGTGGTGGTTAGAAGAGTATTTGAGATAGGCCTTGTGCCCTATACTTACTCCTCATCAGCAACTGTATATTGCCAATTTCAAAGAGAGGTTATGAAAAAGGAAACTGGTCTGTATTGGATGCTCAATGAGCATGCCTCACTATAGGCTTTCCACTTGGATTATTCTAGGAGGATGAAATATATCATTGTGATAAACCTTGCTTGTTGAGAGACTTGAATGAATGATCTGCGCTGAAACAAATTTAATCTGTGGTTTATGAAGGATAGTCTTAAACCCAGAGAACCATTCAGGCAATATGCTATATTGTGGTCATTTTGCCTAGAGTTTGAAAGAGTTAGATGTGCTTAGTAGACCAAAATAGAAAGAGTACTCATTATTTTAGCCCTTGCATATGTTTACTGCTGCCAAAATCACCATAATTATCCAATCACAGGTGAAATGGGATCAACTGCTCTCTGGTGACAGACAGCTTTATTTGATTCAGGATTTGATTAGGAACATAAGGAGAAACAACACTGATTCATAGTAGAAGTCCATCTAATATCTTGCCTATGACAGAAGCCAAAAGAGAAGGAAGATAATAAGGCATAATGGGTATCTTCCTTAAATACCTAGATGTGTCCTTAAGCAACTTCCTACAGGGAAACTGCCCCATGTCTTTTCCTTTCTTTGCATCTCTTCCAGTTCTCCTGCATGTATTTTGAATGATAATGGATCTGTATGAAGTATTTACGTGTAAAGGTACATTTATGAGGAGTATTTAAACACAGGATTTTATGTAGTGGCATAATATCTTCTGCCCCGTTCTCTATTCCTTACTTCCAATTTCCTAATATGTGGCTTTTTTTTTTTTTTTATTAGAATTTCCTAATATTGTGTTTGCTATTGGACACAGAGTCAAAGATTTGGGGAAGTACAACTCCTAGATCTTGTTACTGCATGGAAAATTTGATTTCAGAACCTATAGTAATGGATGTATAAAATTAGGGTTGCTCTAAATTTATCTGAATTTCATCTGCTATTTTATGACCTAGTAAACCTTATAACACCTTTCAGCTAGATATTTCTCTTCATTGTCCTCAACAAATTGCCTTATAATGCAATTTTCTTGTATTATCCTTTGTGTGTCCCTTCATAGTGACCAGCAATGAAAGATACCTCCAAAGAGAATACATGTTTAGAGTCCTGCTTTATTTAATTTAGCCCTGACTCTGCTGTTAATCCCATCCTTCCATAGTGGACTCTGCCAGAGGTATTTCCTCTCCGGACATTATGCCATGAAACAATAAGTATACACGCACTGTAAAACAATTCCACTTATCATCGGTTTCATGCTATGCTTTCCTACAGCAGATCAGCAAATGCTCTGAAATAGTTTCTTTGTGGGAACTCAAGAGCTATGTTACTCAGAGTTATTAAGATTGTGACTGCTGTATTAAGGAAGGAAAAGTTTCAATGGAAGCCTGAGGCATTTTCTACGAAAGTTAAATACATATTATAAGAACATTGTTAGCCAAATCCCTTCAGGATCACAATACAATCCAAATGAACTGGGTGCTGCTCGATACTGTGTTTCTCACTGCATGATAACATGCCATTGTAGTGAACTATGAGAAGAAAACAGCATTTAACATGGTTGTTACTCTCCTCCATAAACTTTTATGACAAATTGTTGTAGCTGAGATGGTCACAATACAAAGCAACACTCAAAAGGCTTCAAATAATTTTTATTACATCATGCATGCTTTTTTTATACATTCTTACAAAATTCATAAGTTTACACTTTGTTTGTCTTTCATGACCAATGAGTAAAGTGCTTATTGGAATAGGCAGTTGCAGATTTCTCTTATTTATCCTTCTTTCTTTCTTTCCTGGTTTCTATGTCAATGACCCTGGTAGAAAATTCCTTCAGGGGTAAACATGGATGCTGTTATCAAACTTCTCTCTGGCTCACAGAAGTCACTGTAAAACTTCCACAATAAATAGCCATTTTGACACCATCAGAGGAAAATAAATTCTGGTGCAAAGCAAAACCCAGCACAGAATCAAATGGAGACCAGTATGTAGTTGAAATACTGCCCCATATGGTTGGCATATTAGCCACAGTCCCAAGGCAGCCCAAATGTATTGAAATGAGCTACAATCCCCAAAAATCCTCCCCACTGACAATACTGATTAGGTCAATTCTTGGTAAAAGGGGTCTAGGGTGCGAAACCTGTCAAACACCAACCTGGTAAAAAAGTTCAAAATTTACTCTCTTTTTACAACAGACTTTCTTACTGCCAGACCAAACTGGCATAAGTTTGTGCAGGACTGTGGACATGTGGCTGGAGAAAAAGGGAGCACCCATAGCAGCTGATATGCTGTGAGTTCTCTCTTTATAATATATATATGCCTTATTTTCTCAACATATTCTTAACATATACTGCATGATTCCAGATCTGGCACTTTACTTCCTTCTGACGTTAATTTAAAATCAGCAGGAGGTAATTTCTTATTTTGTGGATAGATAACAGCACTTAGTCTACTAAATTCATTTTTATGGCAAAACAATTCTTCAAATTTGTGTATAAACAAGGGGCAAATAATGTACTTTTCCACTTGTAAAGTTAAAGAACTTCATTAGCCTTGACATATTTTCCTTTTTGCCACTCACTTTTTGTAAGAAATATATAATATTAATTTTAGAGAATAGTAATTACCAGGGGCTAGCAGTCCCATTTCTGCATTGGAAAGATATCATTTGCAAATAATGGGAGAAAAATTTCACTTGTGAAACTGCATTTTTAGACCAGTGATCATGTATAAGAAATAAAAGGACAGGTTTACCGTAGCTAAAAACCCAATTTTACTGTAGCCAGAGCTGAAATACAATGCCATCTCTTTCATTCTTCCTGTGTTTAACTTTTTGAATTTATCATAAATAACTGCAAAGAGCATAGGCAAAAATTAATTCACATGATTCATTTAATGGTCACATTGTTTAGCCTCTTTTTCTCCAGGGCTACAGAACTTTGCTTTTCTGTACCCTCTGCCTGGCCTTAAGTCCTGAGATCACAGACATTGTGAAACTGTAAAACAGAAGATTTTCATTAAAGGTGACTGTTTAACTGTTGTGTCATGAGCACTTAAGTAACCCAGGAATAAGATTTGTGCAGAAATTCTGAAGCAAGCACAATAAAGACTGGCTTCTTTCGTCAATCCATGGAAGATAAATGCAATCCCTGCTAAAAAAAAAAATAATTATAGGGTTGACATCAAAAATGAAAACCAAAGAAAGTATAGTTTCACAACCAATGAGGGAATTGGAATTTCTATTTATCATCTGCTTCTGCCAATGTCTTGTGGTATCAAATAGGATGAATTGGTCATTTTATAGAGAATTTATTCGTGGTAGTGGGATAATGATAGAATCAGAAAATGTTTTGTGTTGGACAAGACCCTAAAGATAATTTAGATACAATCCCACTGTCATGGACCAGCACATCTTCTGCAGTATCAAATTGCTCAAAGTCCCATCCAGCCTGGATAATTTCAGTCTCCGCTGTTTCTTTACCCTCATTCTTTTCACTTGTTTTCCATTTTCATCTACTTCAGGTCTTGCTTTGACAAATACCTCTTGTTCCTTGTCCTTGTGCTCTCCATTCCCCAAGCAGCACTGCCCCAGCCTCCCAGTTTGAGTTCAGCAGCCCTCCCTCATGACTGCCCACCACGCTTTGACCCACGGGAGGGGGCTCCTATGCTGAACTTATTTGTTAAACACTGGACTGTACTTGCTGATGAGCAAAACATACCTGAGGCAAATTGGGTTTCACTGACATGTCTAAAACAGGTTTTCCATGAAGAGCTGTCATTTCCAAAGGAGTCCCATGCTCCCTATATCTCACTGATAACAGTATCCTGGTTCTCTGGTCAGAGATCCCTACAGAGCACCAGGCAGGATGACCTGTGGCAGCCTGGAGCTACAAGGGTGCTCTCCTGCTTGCAGCTGTCCAGCTGGCCAGAGGGTCAGCCTCAGCTTCTCTCCATTCACAAAGCTTGGAGAAAGAAAACATTAATAGAATATTAGAATTAATAGAATAGAATAGAAAATAGAAATTAATAGAATATAAAATATACTATTTTAAAACTTTATTTTAAAAAGTGGTAAATTTTTCCTATTAAAACTCACATGCATAAAAGTAGTATTGCTTACTAAAAACCATGCATTTTTGTTCTCTTTTGCCATGTGAGAGTGAAAATATTTCTTATATAATTCTAGAAGAAATTAAAGATTTTAATTCTCTTCCTATAAAGAATGTTTGATTTCTACATAATAGGAATGGTGCTATTTACACAGTTTATAGTGGGTGCCACTGTATCAGAGGTTTTGAATAGAGCCCCTTTTCAGAACTGCTGCCCATCTAATAGGTGCAAAATGAAATGAGGGAAATTCTCTCTCCCCCAAAGAGACTGTGTAGCCTCCTGACTTGGTATTTGAAAATTTCTCCTTTGTCATATGTAGTTTTAAAGAGGTAGATGTAAGGAATGGGAAGAGACTCAAGCAGGCTTGTATGGATTAAACCTGGTAACCAAGACTGGACTTTGACTAGTCAGGGTTTATTGTTTTCTGCATTAACTGTTTAGCAGAGGCCATGCAACTTTCTCACCAAGCAATTTCCATCCAGCATGGTAATTTATGTAAACTGTAACATACTGTAAAACATTGCATTCTGAAAGGAAAGCAATCTCTCTATGTAAACAGTATAAGCAGTCAAACATACTTTAAAGCTTGTACCTAATTTGTGGTTTGAACTTCACTTTGCGAACTTCATCTCTGGCCACTGAGTCTTGGAAGTCCTTTTTTTCGTGAGCTCTCCAGCAAATCTTTGTCACACCATTTGTAACTCTTAACCTTGCTGCAAATAGGCAAACACAAAGCTTATCTTTTTTTATGCCTCTGGCGTCTACTTGCTTGTTTGACTCCTCTTTTTTCACCGTTAGCAGCTTCTTCCAGTGCTTATGATTTTTGTGTCATCAGTCTTAATTTAGCTCATAAATTCCAACCAGGAACTTTTTTTACCCATTACCATGTATTAACACTTCTGTCTAAAGTCAAATTTTCGCTATTAGAATAAATTGTTTTGCATAACCCAACAGTAATTCTAGTACCAATGTTCTGTTATTAGCCTAAATAAATATTTGGAGTGGTTTTTCCCAGTTTGCCACAACAGTTTAACCTTTTTTTTTAAGCAGTAGTCTTATCTGATTTTTAGTCCTGAAGTACAAGTCTTTTTTAAGGACTTCCGTAATGCTAAATTAAATATGTATATGAACTTTACCTCCAAGCTTGAAGTCAGTGAGTTTGAGGAAGACATGTATCTACATAATACCCAGGAAGTAAATGAAGAACCATTGCTTCCCTATAATTATGTCTCTGTATGACTTGTTCCTTTTCAACACTGATAAATCATATTTGCTCAAGTTTCCTATTGGAGCTACTAAAGATGGCAATTTTTTTAGTTTTTCCAGTGAAGCCTTTTAGAGGTCAAAGTACATCATCACCTGAGGGTGAGGGAATTGTGCTCTTAACCACATATTTTGTAAAATGGTAACATTTTGTGAAGTTCCTATAAACTGTAATTTGTGCTTGCATTAGATACTTAAGGTTAAAATTACTCACTAGAGCATTTGTTTCACTAAAACTGATGAGAAATATTTTAGATATGGCATTACTCTTGACAATGTTAAGAGCAGAATATACTGCAGTGTTTTTTCTCACCAAGTTATTGGATACAGATCCTATAAATCATTTACAAACTGTTGACAGCATAGGTGAGTTGTCTTTTAGATAGGAAAGTTTACTCAAGTGTCATTTATAACAGAGAATTATTGGGAAGACCATAAGCCACTAACTCCAGATGCTGAGCATGTACCTGCCTCTAGATCTGAAAAAGAGTTTTATGAGAGTTTTGTTCCTCCAGTCCTATTTGTGTAAGGTTCTTGTTCAACATTTGAATGATAGAAGGAAAAGCACAAATCATTTTTGCCTTCTCAGGGCTCCTTTGTGACAGGTTGTCTATGTTGAAGCCACTTCTGTGGAGACAGGATAATGTAGACCTGACTGAACTACCTGTAAACTGGTTAGTATGGCATGTGAGCAGCACAGCAGTGCAAGACTGCACCAGGCAGAAAATGCATTAGTTGTTCCATTACTTGGATAGCTTTTCAAGGGTGTGTTTCAACACAGGTCTCTTGACCAGGCTAGCATAGGAGCTGCAGCAGTATTCCCAGTGAAGTTGTCCTCTTTGATTTTTGACCTGAGTGATTCCAAGTCTAAAACTTGTGAAGTCTACTGGTACAGAACACAGGGCCAGTGCCATCATCAGGCACTAAAGTATGGTGTAAGGAGCCATAAAAACGCTTGGACAGATCGATGTATCCACACAATGCACTGAAACAGCTGTGTGAGCAATGAAGCTCCTCTGGAGTGGCACTACAGAAAGCAAAGCAAGCCTGTCTCTTGCACATGAAGCTTCTTGGACCCCAGGCACAGAACTACTCTGACCCCTAAGCATTGATTCCTTTTCTGGAAACTGCTTCTAGGATATGCATGCCCAACACCATCATGCACTTCCATGCCGTAGGAGAGCTTTTGTACAAAATTCCAGTCCCCTCAGTCCACACCTTGCATTAGCTTAAAGACATAAAAATCACAAATATAAATTTCCTGCAGATCTTTGTCAAGTATAGTAGAAGAACATTTTGTCAGACATTTCCCATAGTGAAGGAAATTGGGTACAATATGAACCTCTTACCTACCTTCTTAAAAACTTCATTATAAATACTTTTTTGTCATGTCCTAATAGTCTTAAATAGTCTTAACATTCACTTCTTTAAATGTTTTTAAGCCTTCCAGTTGTACAGCATTCTTTTTGGGAGAGGATCATCAGGTGAGGTTGCACCCCCAGTTTAAGGAGTTTTGTGTCCCTCTAGCTCTATTTGCCCTGTCCCTTGTCCATCTGACTGCTCTGCCAATAGATCTGCACAGCTGGTCTATCATCACAGACTGTCATCACGGTGTCCCTGAAGAACAAGTGGCAGCCAGCTGCCCTTCCTGTCACGACTTACAAAGCTGCAGGCAGGAGTCTGGCTGTGGAAGCTGCATGGGATAGGGGCCAGGGCAAGTCTCCTACCCTGCAGGACAGAGATAGCTGGGTTTCAGCTTGAACATTAGAAGGGGGAAAGCTCTTGTTTCCCAAAACTAGCTCAGGAGGTGGCTTCTGGAGGAAGTGGAGCTGTGGTAGCCTCAGAGATCAAAGTACGCCCTATGAAGTGCTGGAATGATAATTCTTATGTATCTCACCCTTGCAGAACCCATGAGCAGGTGTGAGTAATGTAAACTTTGCCACTCAGTGCTAAAATTCATTTCTCAGCTTGTTGTCCATTCACTTACTGATGCCACCCCAAATTTTCTCACATCTCTTTTCATGACTTTCACATTACTTGAAAAATGCTGCTATCCTTTCCTTGTGCTCTCCTCTCTGCTTACACAGTGATACTAAGTGCTGGAGCAGTTTGCCTAGGGAAATTTTGGAGTCACCATCCCTGAAGGCATTTAAAAGATGTGAAGATGTGGCACCTGGGGACTTGGTCTAGTGATGGGATTGGCAGTGCTGGGCTAACATTTGCACTGGCTGATCTTAAAGGTCCTTTCCAAGCGAAATTATTCTATGTTTCATGACAGAGCTCTACTGCAAAACGGCCACATACAGGAATCAGAAATGGGGCCAGGCTACAGAAGAGGGCTTAGAAATATTGACCAGACACGCAGAGCTAGTGTCAAGAAAGCCAAAGGTCAGCTTGAACTGGCAAGGCCATCAAGGGCCTGGCTTGGCCTCCCTGCCTGGCTTTTCTGCACCCCCAAAGCAAAGCCCACAGCTCCCTGCCACCTTATGCATCAATAAACTAATTGATTCATAAACCCAATATAGAGAAGAGGGGCCAGGATTTACATTAGTGCAACAAAGAAAGCTTTACACCTTGCTGAGGTCTCTGCCCTTCCAGAACAGAGCCTCCCAGTACCTCCAGCAGTGCCAGGGGCTGTAGGTAGGGAGGGGCAGCTCATTCAGCCTTGTCTGATGGGGCACCACTACTTGACAGAATGAGCATCCCATAAATCAGGGGCTGCTGGGGGCCAGCTGGGCATTCCAAGCTATGAAAATGCAGAACTTGGTGTGGTGGTTGATAGGGATCAAACAGTGTGCTCAGCTTTATTCCCAACACAAGCTGGCAAGGTTTTGGGGGTCTCAGGAGGGATTTTACCCCTGCCATGGGGTAAAATCCTTCAGCCTGAAGCCTGAAGCCTGGCAAGAGCCCCAGGACCCCGGTGTCCTCCTGCCTGTAGGTGGACACAGTATGGGTAATCTAGAATGTAATCTTATCCCACAAAGAGTTGTGGCTGGACCCTATTACTAAAACTTAGGAGCAGCCGGATGATAACAGGCCATACCTGTAGCCAATAAGAACAGTGGTATAAAAGGGTGGATTGGTGGGAGTTGGGGTAGATGGGTGCTGCAAGGACCAGGAACAGTCAGTGCTCTGAGGAGCCCTGTAGGAGAAACATCGAGGAGGTGTGAAACTCTGAGGATATGGAACCCTTGCACCCTAATGATAAAAGAGCTCTTGATATATAGTAATATATAAGCCAACAAATGGATACTGTGTCCTCTTACACCTGCCCAGTGTGGCTGGGGAGAAGCAGGAGTGAGGAGTGGAAAATCTCCCGCCTGTGTGCTGCTGCGGGGGATGCATGGCCGGGGCTGCATGGGGACACCACGGTGGCAGGGACAGCGTGAGTGTGGAGGGCGCTGATCAGCCTGGGGATGCTTTTCCCTCAGTCACTTTGAGGAGGCACGCTCCTGAGGGTGTGTCTGGCATCTCCAGAGTCCTGCTGACTTGGAGATGCTTTAGGGACCATGCTGCCGGGGCACCCTCCAGCCTTCAGTGGGGCGAGCTGGCGTTCGGTCTCAGCCGCACAAGGGCTGTGCCCTCTTTTCTTCCGTCCCTTAAAAACCAGACCCGACATCCCCGTCCCGTGTGGGTGGACACGGGCGCACGGTGCCGGTCCCGGCGTTTCCCCCGCGGGCCGAGAGGCAGCGCTGTGCCCCCGGCGGCGGGCAGGCCGCGCCCCCCACGGCGGGCAGGGCCCCGCGCCCCTCAGGACGGGCAGGGCCCCGCGCCCCACGGGATGTTCCGTGTGGGATGCGCCCCAAGCGCCGCTGCTTTGAGGCTTTTTCTCCACCCCCCGGCACATTTGGGGTTTGGGTTTCGCACTACAAACTAAGGAGGTGGTTAAAATTAATAAACCCTGCCCTTTCTAGCAGCGGCTCCATCCCGGAGCCAGCCTGAGCAGGGCAGGGGGGGAAAGGGTTCGCGTTGCCCGCATCTCCTTTGCGGATGGTTCTAGGGGTGAGAGTGTGAAAAACGCCAATCGCTTGTTTTTAAAATTTTAAAAGTTTAATAGTAATAAAATGGTTATAAAAATAGTAATATAATTAGAGGAATAAAAATTTGGACAATTTGGATTAGGACGATATGAGACAATAAAAACTAAAGAGTTACGGACAGTCTGGGTACCTCTTTCTGGGCAAAATAAGCCCAAAAAGTTAACAGAGGATTAACCCTTAAAAGCAATGGCTTGTTGCATATTCATACACCTCATACATGATGCATAAATTCCATTCAAACACAGGATTCTGTCTGATCAGTGTCAGCTTCTTCCTCTGAATCCTGATGGGAAGAAGTTAGTTTCTTCTGATAAGAGAGAATTATTCTTCTGATAATTCTCAGTGGAATTCCCCCCTTTAAAAGAGTGTCTTACATAGCATACTTCTATTTCTCCCTTTGAAGCTTTTCTGTGTTAATCATTGAATATTTTGGAAATCCCAGCCTTGAGATCTGTAACTTGGGGCAGTGGAAACTAAGGTTCAGGTCCTCACTGCACAGAACATGACAAAAACCATGAGAAGTGGACCATTCCAACAGCAGAGACTGGGAAACCTGCTCAGCATTCACCTGTAGTCTGGTGTCTGTGTTGTGGAACTGAGTCAGACCAAGGAGTAATTTAAACCTTAGCCTGGCTTATCAGCTATTCCAATCTATATAATCTGGATCAAAAGTCTCCCCAAATGAAATTTCCATCAATATTAACACATTCCCACAACCTTTTCTTAATCATTGGTATCTTCTGTCAGTTCGGTTGGAGAACTCCCCATCATCTATACTGGGTGTTAACAATGGTGTGGTATGAAAATAGCCAAAGATTCATAGGACCAGCTGAGAAGAAGAAGAGTTTGAGAAAAAGAGATGTGCTAGTCCTAGACCTGCTGACAGGGAGAGCTAGCAGAGGATCACACTGGTAGCTTTCCATCTTTTACTATATTGCTTTCCTGTAAGATGTACCCAGCACAAGGGAATTCAGGAAATAGCACAATATAACCTTAAGAGAAGGATTCAATGGTATGGAGATCAGAAAATGATAATATGATAACAACTTGTTATATGTGAAAAGTAATTGTAGGAAGGCTATGTTCAGAATTTCACTTATGCCAACAGATAACAAAATGTCTAGAAAGTCACTGCCAAAGAAAACTGAGAAATAGAGAGGTTTTCCAGAGGGGGAAATCAGAGCTAGTTTAATTGTTAATCTATTCATAAATTACTTTATGCAAGACAGAATAATCAATATTATCAGTGATGTTTAATTACCTTATCAGAATAATAATATTTTGTGCAGCTCAGGATAGTTTTACATTATTAATAACACAGTAAAAGAAGAGTGATCTTCCTGGACATTGCTAAGCTATATCTTTGTGGGAAATAGTAAAGGTAAGAAGCATTTTTAGAAAGCTAGGAAAAGCAGGCCTTAGACACAGAAAAAAGAGAACTAGCTGCAGCTGCAAAGTCTGAAAGTTGAAAAAGTTACAATGGTATAGCAAGCAAGGACATGAAACAATAGCTTGAGTTTTAGGCTTGGCTTAAGACTGCAGAAAAATATGCTTAGCAAGATAGTAGAAGATTTCAGGCTTAATAATGGTGTATTGTGTGTTGCTAATAAAAGGCATACAAGCAAGCATTGCGTGAAGCAGGTGTAGATTTACTTTCAGTGATTGGCTAGAACAATTTTCTGTTAGCTTTAGCAATATGCTATTGGCTAGAAAGTTTTTTAAATGCTCTGTAACAAAGAAATCTTTGGCTATTGCTGGCAGTATGTCAGCTTTTGCCATATTTCTATTGTTTCAACCATCAAATGAGGCTGATGCTGCAAGAAAAACTCAAACAATGTCTCCCTCCTCTCTCTCAGTCCTGTCCTGTTCATGAAATAACCTTCAAATATATATCTTGACCTGCTGCTGCCTTCAAATCTTTGAAAATCAGACTCTGAATTTACATAAGAAAACCTTTCCTATTATATAGAAATATAATAGGGTTTCCGACTTGTTGTTTTCTGAAATAATATTCTAGTTTTTGAGTAAAGATTCTGTTCACCAAATTATGAAACTTACATGTGTATCATTCCTCTAAATCTCTATTATTATAAATTTCTCATGATACAACATTTTGTATTCATATTTATTTGTCTGGCATGTGCATATTTGAAAATTCAACTTATCTTTCAAAAAATGCATTGTTATGACAGCTTAAATTTTGAGAGATGGGTTCACTGAACTCTTCTGGTCCCCTGGTGATTAGCATTTGTGATTTTTCTTTTTAGTTATTGTTCATCTGTTCACTATTTACAAAAAACTAATTTTATTTTTTTGTGAATGGCAAAGAATTGGTGGGTGACGAATGTGTTCTCCTTCACATGGTATCACAATCCATACACTTTTCCAAGTATTAGAAACTATAGCCATTTTACAGGTCTTACTGGAATACTAAGTCTCTCATTTTATAATCCTGTTATTTAGATATTTTTAACAGTGCAGGCTGAATAACTAATCCCAATAGAATTGTTCTCTGACTAAGGCATGAGCCCAGGATATCTGGGTTACATGTGCCTTTTTGCCAAATTACTAAACCTCTTTGTGTGTCACTGTTTCCTTAAAGTGGAATTAGCATGTGGAGTGTAAAAGCATATTTAATATTAGAAAGGGCCTTGAGATCCTTACATAAAAGATACCATAAAAATTATAAACATTAGACTCCACAGGTTCTTGTCTATGAGGACTTTATTTCCAATATTGCTATAAAGTTCCAGTTAACTGTGTGTATGAATGGGCTTCAGTAAGTTCTACAAACTGAAAATAAAAATTCTAAATATCCTTGAATACATCAACTCTAGCCAAACTTATGCCAAACTTGGTTTTGAATTAAAAAGGTTTTGAATTAAAATTATTTTGTATTAAAGGGATTTTTTTTTCCAGATACAAGGCTAGAGATGGTGAGATAAATGAACTGATGTTAGGCACTGGGAAGCCCATGTAAATTAGCCCAGACAAAGAGCCCCAGGGATGAGCTCACAGAGTTTCCCACAGCTCAGAGTGCATTTTTGCAGTGTGCACAGGTAGGTATTTAGTGAGCTGCTCACAGAGATGATCTCGCTGGGTCACCACTGGCATTTAATTCCTGGTGTTGCCAGTGGGGCTTGTGGAAATGGGGGTGAGTGCTGCTGGCTCTTTCAATTCCTGCCTTCAAGCCATTGTGTTAAACTTAATTTAAAATCCTAGCTGATTTTAGGGAGGATTTGTAGCAAACCTGTTCTGAAAAATGCTGAGATAGGTATATCATACCACTGCAAATCACCTTATTTTAACAAGCAGTACTCCAGTATGTTGTAAACCAATAAAAGTGCCTTATATTACCAATAAGCTTTAAGTTTGGACGAGCCTTTAAGAAATGTAAGAGGTATGAAAACAACAACCAGCAACTGTAACACCAAGGATACTGGAGACTACAAAATGTTGATGACTTCAACTGCTGACCTAGAGTACAAGCTCAGATCTAGAAGCTGAAAGAGCAGGAGAGATGGAAGCTCTATTAAAACCATTTATCAAAATACATTCATGATATAATGCACAACATATCTAAAGTATTGCTACAGTTTTATTTCCCCATGGGCCAAATCCTGTTGCTGTTTTCACAATAAAGAAAGAAAAAAATGTATTTACCTGAATGGGAATAGTAGGTTTACTGCATTCTCATGGGGAAATGAGAAGAATGCAGAAACACAAATGCTGGTTATGCATACGGATGTAAATTTGATGGTGAGCGTAACTCACTTTCCCATGTTCTTCTTTGTCATTTGGTATCTGGTGAATATTATTCAAACCCTTACAGCTCTAGAAAAATGTAGGCAGAATTAGTATTTTTTAGGAAATAATCTCTCATGATTTTGAATTGATCTATTTGCAAGCAGGTCAAGTTCAGAGTTGGTTAGCTAATATAAATGTAGATTATCGCCCCCAAACCAGCTTTTTTCCCTAGTATTTTTACTAAAACTATGCACTATAAATAATTCAGAGCATTTGCAAGAACATGAAGTAAATTTTGACCTCCCAAGAGTGAATTTTAATTTGCTCCTGGCATGAATAAGAAAACAATTAAATTAATAGCAAGAAAAATCACATTCCCTAATTTCAAGTGGGATCTGGACTTTATCATCCCACACAGCAGATGAGCTGCCTTAACCACCAAACTGTTTGTTCTTCTGGCATGCCTTCTACCTATCCAACAATACTTTATTCTGGACTGAAAGCATAATTAAATGCCTTACACTTTTTTCTTTAGTGAATATTTTAGAAAAAAACAATTTGTCCAAATAAAAATTTTAAAGCTTCTTGCAAGTCTCTAATCTGATGAACACAACTATTGAAATGAATCTCTGTTTTAAAGCTTTTGGTTACAACATGCCTTGGTTGTGCCTTTGTCCCAAATGCGCTTTGCTTTTCACACTGCCATAGGAGGTCCTCTGCTGCTCGCCTGTGCCTGGGAGAAGAGCTGTGGGAGGGAAGAGAAGATGCTCAACTTCCCCCAACCTCATCCTGCTCCTGGACATGGATTGACAACAGGATCCAACACTCTGCATATTCCTGAGTAGACCTCAGAAGTAGGCTAGCTGAGCTTTCAGATGACTTTGGGTACAATCTGATGGCTGTTTGATTTTTTGTGTTTAATGCCACTCCTCTAGCACTTCTTTCTGTAGGAAAGACATTTTTGTGTTGTTCTTGTGAGCCAGTGAAGGCTTCCTGAAGATAAGGAAAACCCCATATCTCTCTCAAGGAAGGTACCAAGGCTATCACCATGATAATGCAAAGAAAGGGAGAAAGTCAAAAGATATGGACGTTAGTTAGCTCACAGAGTGACGTGGCTCCTTTTTGCCTCTTGAGAGTTTTGCTTTTTTTTCATGACCAATGGACAGTGTATGTGTTTGTTAAGCAAATGTAAATATCCTGTAAAACTATAAAGGCAACATGTTGCTTTAATAAATAGCCCTGTACAGCCTTCTGATCCGAGTCTTGATGCTTGCGCTGTGTCACTTTCTATAGTGACATCCTTCCTCTTAACAAGAAGTACCAAAGTACTGGCAGGAGACCCAAGTGTGAGGAGGGAAGGTGGTCTGTGGGCACCTGTAACAGCCCCACTCCTGAGTCTAGGGCAGGGGAAACACTGTGAGCACTGCCAGACCCACCCGAGGGAAACTTGACAAGAAAAGAGGATTTTTCCTCTACCTTCCCATCTGTGAGCCCCTCATATCAGCCCCTCCTGCCAGCCCATAGCAAAATACCAAAGGAGAAAAAGTAGAAGCAGAGAGTTGAGAAAGACCTTTGTTCTCCCTGTGTTACTGGAAAACTTAGAAGCCAACACTGCAAACCTGCAGCCCCTTTTCTATTGCTTTTATTACACAGATGGAATCTCTTTGGACTGGACTGATGTTTTCAGCTGATTTTAAACTCCACACAAAAATTCTTATTTCAAAGCAGCAAGATTATATGTGCCCTTGGGTACAAAAGCCTTTGAATCCTGTTGAAATGGAAGAAAAAATAAGAAAAAGGGATTGTCATTAATACTTTTCAAACTCTAATAAATAACCTGATTTTTGTTTTGAGGCTAACATGCTAAATTTTAAGGAGATCTGTTGCAGGAGATAAGTGACATCTGAAGAAACATGAGAGACTCTTAATGGATGCCCATGATCTGCTTGCCTTGTTTTTCAGAGGAATTTTCCAGATGTTGCAGTAGCTGCACATCAGTTTGCAAGGTCCTTAAATTAATTTCATGCTGATTTATCATTACTTCATCTTTTCATTTTTGCTTATTCTTGTTTCTTGTGTACTTTTATACTTTTTTTCTACAGAGTATACCCTAGACTAATTTTTTAAATGCAATCTTTCGCTTGCTTTAATAGTAATAGATCATAGCCCCCACCTGCCTTTTGGAAAAAACACTGATTTCTGCTTTAGAACGTTGGTCCACCTACAACTGAAAAATAGCGAACCTGATACATACAGAGCCCTTGTATTCACAAATAAATAATAGGGCATTTGATTACTCAGTCAGCATGCAGTAAATGCTGCAGTTCAAGCAGTACAGATAATCTGGTTTTTAACTCTGTACCATCTTCACTGTTGTAATATAATGTGGAAGTATTTATAGTGGATAAATTAATAGCCAATGGATTTTGGATCATGCATCTTTCCTATCAAATATTTCATAAATGTTAATGCGGATATTCCTCAATTGTCCTAGAAGCTCTTCTTAGTAATTGCTAGCTAGAGAGGAGAGGATTATTATTTATGGTTTTAGTACAGGGAGAAACCCCAGTTGCCAGTCTCTTCAACACAAAATCCTAGCATAGCTAATCCAGTGGGGGTGGAAATAACAATCTTACTGCATTTACAGCTGGGGTCTCTCTATAAAATTACAAAATCAGCAACTGTGTTTGCTATAAACAGCCACTATATAAGCAGTGTAACTGTTACTGTTCCTCTTTTGCCTTCACATTTGTGAGAGTTCCAGGGAAAGCTTCTCCCAAAGGAGAATTTGTAAAAATTTTGATCTTTGAAAATGTATTATATTGAGAAATATTTTATGGTGTATTGAAAATATTTTTAATAGAATTTTTTTTCCCATTTATGTAAAGAAAAGTTTGTTTGGAAAATAAATTTGATGGCTGGGAAACCTTGAGAAACAGAGCTTTGTAGTGATCCAAATGGAACTTCTAGCAACATATCTGTTGTAGACATATTAAAGAATTGGATAAACTCTCATCAGCATCCCTGAAGAATAACTTCTATATAAGATGGATTTACATGCAGTTTTTTGTGCTTCCTTTCCCTCAGTTTTCCCCACTTTTTATACAAGAGAAAACTGAATATGTAGGAATTGCAGGGTTTTTGTTTGAGCTGAAAGATCAGCAAATTTCTATGTCATTTTTAATTTTTTTTTGTTGTTGTTGTTATTTTTCTGGCACAGACCACCTTGATACCATAAACTTCGTGGCTGCTGGTGCTGCTCTAAACATCTGGCAGAGAAGTCTGATGAAGGAGAATCATTACTGTGTGATGACAAAATTAAAGCCTGCACAAATGGAGAAAATTAAGGTTGCCGAGGTTACCTTAAGGCATTTCCTGTCTGCTCTGTGCTCTGCCCTGCAGGATGGTGGTTTGTTCATTTTGACATGGCATCTGTATGTACGTAAGCTCCAGGACTTGAAAATTGCAAACAGAACTATGTCCTAAAGTGAAAGGTCCCAGAGATAATTCTCCTGCTCTTTTTCCATGCAACAGTTCCACAGCTGTTCTCAGCACGGATGAGGGGCCAGTGCTGCAGAAAACAGCTGCCTGGGGAAACTTGGTCTGTCAAGATGATTCAATAAACGATTAGGGCCTGTTGAAGGAAGTTGCTTTTCTCTGCCTTTCATTGCTTAGGATGAGTTGAAGGAAAAGAGTATCTGCTAAAATTTTACATCTTACAGGTTTGTCAAAGACACTTTTACATACAAGGTAATCTTTCCTTTGAGGATCCAAGTACGGAAATGAATGCAGGGACACAGCATTGAGGGCCTAATCCTTTCACAAGTTTACTGAGTCCCACAGGAGTGCAGTTTGCCTGGCAGTGGGCCAGTAGACCTTAGTGAGTTGCCCAAGGTCGAGAGGAAAATCACTGACAAACTCACATGCAGAATTCAGGTGTACATATCCCACATCACACAGGCATGTTCCATTTTAGTGATGTGGATACACTGTTAGGGTTAGGCAGTTCAAACAGCACAGTAGGTCTCTGATGTTGATAAAAATGCATGCATTATACTCAATAAGACATTATCTAAATTCTATTAGAACAATGTGTAACATTCAACATGGGCATAAATCCCTGCAGTATCGTAGCAAATTGAAGATTATAGCTGTACACAATGAATAACTTAAATTGCTTTCAATATACATTTTTATAATGACCTGAAGATAATTTTTGCTATTCATGCTTATTTTAGACATCTTTGCAGTTCTTGAAGTCAGTAAATTGGAGGAAGGCTTACAGATTATTTTCCCAACATGTACATTTTAAAAAGTTACCATAATTTGCATTTAGCACAGTGTCCTGGCACACTGGTCACTCTCAGGGGGTTTGCCTTGTCTGTGCCTGTGCATGATCCTTTTAGACAGATGCAGTTTCTGCATTTTTTTCCAATATTTTTCTCTTGAAGTAATCGGATTAGCATTGTATTAAAGAAAAAAAATAAAGTACCTGTAATAACCATTTCCCTGGGAGCTTTTTTATTACATTTTGTGATTTGATTTTAGGTGGTTACTTTAATAATATTTTGGTTTTGTATATCAGAAACCAACAACATCCTTTCAAAAAATTTGAATCTTCTAACACTTGAATCTTAAAAAAAAAAAATCTTCATTGTTGCAAATGCTCAACAAAAATTGGACCATGATTAATTTTAAATTTTTCTATTGACATAAATGGGATTGTTCATGTGTTCAACAGTGAATCTATGTTTACTCTGAAAAATCAAAGATTAAAAATTAATATGGCTTTTTTGTATTGATTTATTTTTCCCTGACCAATTACACTTCAAAGGAACTAATAGACTGAAATTAGGTTGTATCCTCCTGCCAGTTTATGTTCTTTCCTCTAAAAAATCATCTGCAGATAAGCTGGTGGGGAAGAAGGTGCACTATCAGTATGGGGAAATGATCTAAGCTTTGTTAATCCACTTTGACCAAGGTGATACATCCAACAAGCTTTGTTTTATGGATATTTATAGTCTGCATAAGTGCTTACTATGAAAGGTGAAAATCAGGTAGATGTAGCTTCCATTGTAAAATGGAAGTCTGCAGGTTTTTGCCACATCAGACTTCAAAATGGGGTCCTTCTGTCTGCAGGGACTTTCCCCACTGCCTAATTACTGCTAATGACACCAAAACATAGTCAGCATCATGAGCATTATTTCACTCTGTGAAACCCTGGACTCACAAGCACAGACTTTGATGATGTGCAGTGTCCCTGCACTAATTACAAGGGAATTTCAAGAACAATTTTAATTCAGTCCTTGGCTACGATCACACACAGCTGTTATATTTCTGCACCTGTACAATCTGCTTTCTAGTGCCAAATTCTGCGAATCCTGGCTTTTTGCAGCTCTGAATTCTGGGTTTTATTTGCTAGCTATTAGGTTTATTTAACCCTTGCCAGCTATTAAATTTACTTTACCTTTCCAATATCAGCTGATCTGCAACATTTTCAGAAAGCTACAATACCTTAAACTGTGAGCACTGGGGAAGATAAGGTGAGGTGTAAATTATGTAAGCCATACATTTTTAATTTTTAACATTTCAGTAAAGTGTGGGCAGGCATTAGGTGACATGACTGAGTCCCAGTGACAAGGGTTTGGTGCATTGTGCTTTGAAACCATTTGGGTGGCTGGCAGTGTGTGTCCTGGAGCCCTGGTGACTCACTGGCACTTGGCTGCACCTACCAGGTGGGGACATGGAAGAGGTTCTTCCTCTGGTTTCCAGGTTCCCTGACTTTACTATTACATATCTTTTCATTCAGTGTTAGAACTGAAATGAACCACAGGTCTGCATTTGTCAAACATAAGCGACTGAGTCCTGGTGGACTGGATATGAATGTCACAGCCGTATATAGGCTGATATATCCTCACAGGAGAGGTAAAATTCCCTTCTGTACTGTGCCAGGCAGTACAAACAGGGTAGGAAAATGCACAGTGGATCATCAAAAAAGCTATAATTATGAATGCCTTGGTTTGCCTGCTCCTTTAAAGAAGGTGGAAATCCTTTTTCCCTGGGTTGTGGTGACCAAGGTGGCACAGACTGACAGTGCATCCCAAGAATCTGCATCAGGATAAGGGATATACCACACTCCAAATACACATTCTTCCACCAGGAGATTAGCACAGACACTTTTACTGATGGGTTAAGCCCATTCACTGGCCTGTAGACTTGTGTGCATCATGAATTGTCCCATATTTGCTTTTGCTGACTTTTCTGCAGAGGGCAGTCCAGTGTTAATGCACAGTAGAAACATTAGCACTCAAGAGCCTTAACATTGCAGCTGAGATTGTGACTGTGTCTGCCACTCAAAGCAACATGGATGTGAGGAGTCACAAAAACAAGGGAATTATGAAGCAGGAGGAATTGAGGAAAGTGAATCTAGGTGAGGAGGAGTATATGCATCAGTATTTCCTTGCACAGAGTTTTTATGTAAAATTTCAAATAAGATGAAGTTACAGATCTGTATTTCCACTGGAATTTTAGTGAATCAGGCTCCTCTCCTGTGGTTTATGACATTACCTGGTCCTTTTGATAGAACTGCAATCTGGTAATTCACAACTGGTTGTAATTCATGCATTATATAAATCTGTCAAGGGCTTTCAATGATCCCATAAACAATGATAACATAAATTTAAAATTTAAAGTAAAAATCTTTATACTGCTCATAATTGGACAGGGTACTGGCATCCATTAATTTTAATAATGTATGAGGAAGATGAAAACTTGTATTTAAATGTTAGATGCACATGTAAAAATCCATGCCCAATGTATTCTTTTGACAGTGAGTATCTTTTACAAAGACCATTTGTGCTAGAAAAGACAATCTTCAACTTGTTTTTCAGATCTGTGTCTGTTCATCCCATTGCATATATTGTTGCACTTCATCTGTGCCCCATAAAATTCTAAACCATAACATATGTATTCCAGCAAACTAGAATATTTATATACAACATACATAAAGCTAGCTGTCATCTAGCAATAAGGAAAAGCAGTAAATATCTGATCTGGGAATGGGTCAGTGGGTATTTCATTGTCCTTGAGACAGATCAATAATAGCTTGTTTGCTGTATGTCTTGTCATCTTCCCTGGACTCCATGGTGTGCTTTATTGACCTTAATAACTACTATAATACATCCAGAAGAAATGAAAAAAACCTCTTCTCTATAATGAAAATCTGATAGCTTATCTGTCAAGCTGTCCTATGCAAAGAGCTACGACCATTCTGCCCCATCCCCCAGGAAATTGCCATTAGATATGTCACAAGATTATGAACTACCATGGAATTTTATATGAGGTTCATTTTGAAACTTCTCTATACAGGGATATTTCTCCCAGTCTCAATAAGTTGAATGTCTTCAATAAATTGAATCCTGTTCTTTCTGTCTTTTAAGACTTTAACTGAAGGGATTTTTCATCAGGGAGAAGGAGAGTAAGTGAAAGAAAACTAGGCCCATAATGCACCTCATGACCATTCTGTTTAAAAAAAAATATTATTATATGTATTCAGATATGGAATTCCCCATTCTCATTGCATAACTTTCAGCTCAGGAAGCAGCTCTGAAGTGCAGATTTTCCATCACTGTATAACCGAAGTTCCTAAAACTATTGATTTTCAAAGATCTTTCAAAACATAGTTTACCTTCAGAATTATTCAGACTCCAAACCATTAGGTAAGAGTATGGTGGTACCAGTTTAGAGATGTGAATGTTTAAGGGCTGTTTCAGAATTTCCCTATTGGCAGTATTTTCTTCATTTCACTCTACTTCTGCAGAAATAGAGATGTTTGCTGGTTTTATATGAAGTCTTTACTTGCAGACTTTAAAGATCTGATGTGATTCGACTGTCACTAATTGGATGACCTATTCATGCCTGCAGACCTGACTCTCACTGCCATCCCTGTGGACTGTGATGTTCCTGACCAAGCAGAGCTTTAGCACAGCTAAAGAGACACCAGCTGTTTCATAAGCTACCTATGTGCTTATCTGCTGCTATCAGGAATATTCAGAACTGGCGTTTACTTTTAGTGGCAGGCTTCCAGGCAAAAACAGGATTATATTTAGAAGCTGGATTGCATCTGCTTAACTGAAAAAGCTTCAAAAACACTTCAATTTTTGAAATATTTCAAAAGCTGGAAACTGCCAGCAGTTGAGTCAAGAAAATGTTTGCTGAGTTTTATTTGTCCATTGCATAGCATCCAAGTTTGAGTGAGGGTAATTAGACACAATGTGTCCTTTTTGGCTGCTGTTTTATCATGGTGAGCATAGAGACTGACCACAAAAGATGTCATGAGATTACTGTACCAGCAGCACTGATGCTGTTCTGTCAGCATTTCAAATTTTGCTACTGAGAAACATACAGATAAGTCTAAAGCTGAGGTCAAAGCAATTTGACAATAAACTTCTACAAAATGAAGACAATATTCTCTTTGTTAGCCTGTTTCTCTAGATGGGAATGCTTCGGTCTCCATTCTATTTCCTGCTGGCATCATTTTTTGGAATCTCAATTCTGTCTTGGTGAATTTTTTAGGAATAGTGTAAGACTGGAAGAAGAAAACCTCATGAATGGATCTGATGTATTTTGGACAAAAGATGGGGGAGGACTACAGAGCAAGAAGTGGTCACTGTGACTGTCCTGATCATGCCACGCATTGTATAGTCTGGGTAAGTTAAGGTCACTCAGAAAAAAAATCTCCTACTCTCCCAAAGCCAAAAAGAAACACATTTTGACTGACAGTTTTAAAGCAGTAGAGACACTTAATTAGAAACCATCTTGATGTGTATGAACTGGGAAGTCTCACATCAAATTTGTGTTCCTACACACTGAGCCAATCCCTTGCTGTGCCACTGCATCCCGCCTTGGAGCAGCACTGCACTGCCAAACTGCACAGGTGAGGCAAAGCTCTCAGAGCCCAGACCAGTGCTACCAGAATACCCACAGGACCCCAGGGTGCAGCACAAAGCCTTCCCCTTCAGGGGTTACAGTTTGTAGCACAGAGTTCTGGCACAGCTTAGCCACGGGCCCAAGACTTACATATTTGCTCTGTTTGTGCAGCAGCATGTGGTAATGGGCAGCTGCAGATTGAGGCCTGAGCAGCATTCACTGCACTGAAACTGGAGCTGCTTTCCCACTGCACCACTGTTCAGAGTGCAGTCCAACCACTCAAATGTTATTTGTCAGTAAACTCCAGCACATTTCCAACACACCATGGGAGTAACTTGCAATTAGATAAAAATAACGTTGGGTGTATTTCATAAACATTGTTATCAAGTTTAAATGTTTAAACAGGAAGGATTTTAAAATTAACATTTAAAATAGCTCACACATCACTTAATGTTCTCAGGTTTTATTGCTGGGCAGTAGCTGCATGTTTTAAGGACCACTTTACAAAGAGAGCTGTCCCTCAGTGCAGTTCAGTGACAGCTGAAGCACAAGCTCATCTTCAGGCAGCTGAGCCATCACAGCAACCCTGACATGTGCTGTGAAGGAAGTCTGTGAACCACTGACAGCTGCCACTCATGCACAGGACTCCGTGCCTTAGCCAGAGCTCCAGGCAGTTCCAAAAGCCCATTCATGTGGCAATAATTTGGAAACAAAAGGTACCTGGTAGCAAGAGAAACAAACAGGCAGAGGTGAATAAGAGAGGAATGAGAAGAAAACTCCAGGAGTGCTTCAGCAGGTTCCTAGCTTTGTGAGCATCCTGAGGGCATCTTTTCAGTTCATGCATAACTAACTTGCTCAACAGAACCCTGCCCAGACTTTTCAAACTGCATTAACTCCTTACATCTAAGTAAGGAACCTTGCTGATTTTCAAATTTCCTCAGCTTGAGTGCTTCTATAAAACGCATAGACTACTAAAAATAATTAACTGTACAATTAAAAAGACATACTTTTTCTGTAGGAATAGTTATGGATTGCTACCTTGCTGCAGTCAGGCCAAGTGTTAGAAAAACATGCAATGAAAATTCTGCAATTCTGACTGAAATATACTGACAATGGTAATCCTTTATCATCTTACAACTGGGAAGGTCCATTTCTTACATGCCATGTGTTTAGTGCAGCATGAAGACAAAACAGGCCTTACAATTGCTACTCCCTTCAACATGTCTCTACTTCATAGAGTAGAGACATCACAAAGATTATGACTGCTAGAAGCTCCTGGTAAACATTTAGTACAGTGGTAAAAGAAGATGACTTCCAGTATGATGTTTAAATTATTTATCTCTTTTCCCTAAAAGCAGATGTTTTCCACAGCACTAATCCTGACACCTGAGTAGCAGGAAGAGTTGAATTTCTAATCAGGATAAAACACCTCAGTATAAACACAGTGCTGAGTCAGACATGTGCAGCCCTTTAATCTATCACTTCCTAGGAACAGCAGAAAAACAACTGAAAGTGTGTTAGAGTTGTGAAAAGAGAAGACACAGAAATTCTCATCAGAGAGAGGCTCTGAAGGCAGCCAAAATGGATGAGAATAAATCAACCTGGCTGACTCCTTTAACCCTCTTCTTTAGACCACAGTTGTGGTCTGTCTGTGGCTATAGCTGGCAAAGCCCTCCTTGCTGGGATAGGGTGAATGGGTGACTTGAAAAACCAATCACTGGTCTGACTGAGTGGAAAAAGAACAGTACTCAAAGGCTGATGAATTCCTGATTGTTCCCTGTTAGAAAACCTCACCAGTAGCTGAATAACCTCACAAGATAACTTGTTCCATTTTAGAGAGCCCTACTTGAGTGCTCTGCTGCCACTATTTCTTAGTATTGAAGCACATGACAATTGAATCTGGAAGCTTCCTTATATTAAGAGAAGAGCTTCCCTAGTTCTAGGATGAGTGACTCAGGATGGATCCCAAGCCACAAACACTTCCGTCATCCAGTGAGTCAGTATCCTCTGAGGATGCCATTAATAAAAAGCAAAACATACAACCCTAATTTAGCACACATTTGGTTCTTAACAAAACTCAGCTCAATCTTTTGATGTTTGTTTTTTAATGTTGACTTTTTCCCTGAGAAGAGATTCACCTATTTTTCTGAGGATAAGAGGAAACCTTCTCCCAGTGCTTCTAGGCAAGCGTTGATTCACTAAATGTACCTACAAAGTTGATCTACTTGTCCCTTTCAACTAGTAATGCTTATTCAGTCAGTCAGTAGCAAAAGCTGCCCTGAATTCAGCCAGGCATTCTTATTTTGAGTCAGGACAAAATGCCCTTCAGATTTGTTGCCACCAAGAAATTTATTCTATATCGGAATGGAACGATTCTCTCTCCAGCCTAGGCAGAGTCCCTCTGCCAGATTAGTCTTCAGTAGATGAACACCGGCAGCAGAGTTTTACCTGTGCACAGAGCAAAGGTTTGATCTTCTGCAGTTTTTACACCGATAGCAGTGACTGGGAGGAACAGCACTATTCTGCTCATCCTCCAGGTGATTTCCCTCCAACTGAGTTTATTCTGCTTGGATTGCCCCAAATACAAATGCATCGCTCTTGGTTTCGTCTCTGAAGAGATTTACACTTGCTTTTGAAGTGTTTACACTTGAAGGAGAATTTTGCTAGATGCAGAAGGGATTAGCTATGTTGCAGGGCTTCTAAAGGGTTTAGAATGCTTTTGAGCAAAAAAAAAAAACCAACATCTAGGAAATATTCAGTATCTTTCCAATGGGAAAAAATTACCAACATAACTGAAGGGCAGATCCCACATGCACCACACAGTTGTACTCAAACTTCTGCAAACACACAAAAACAAATCTTTCCAGCTGTGGAATTCTGAACCAATTGCGGGGGGGAAGAAGAGAAAAGGGTTCACTGGATAATATATTCCACTGCATCCCATTTGTAGCAACTGGGCAGAAAAGGCAAAAAAGGAACAAAGTTCTGGCAGTCCAAACACACAGGTGTTTGCTGCTTCAAGAAAGAATTTACAAAGATCCAAAGGCAAGTTATTTCCCAGTTTCCGGTTGAAAGCCCATTGGAATTAGAAGGCTTGATACTGTCAGGTAGTTGAAAAATACCATGTTTGCTGCCGTTTTTGTTACTCAAATGTTAACAACTGTTTTTATGGAATTGTTTTCTACTTCATTTTTTGTTTACAGCTTGCTGCTGCATCCTGTGCAAATCCTGTAATTCATTGACTAAGAAAAGAATTGCATTGCTACGGTTTTATGGGTGTTAGGGGACTGGTAAATGGTAAAACAGTTGGGGTAAGAATCAAGGGAAACAGAAGATGAAGTCTCACATATCCTTTAACCAGCCTTGTACTAAACATGACTACCATGTCTTTCCAGTCTTCTAATTCTCATATGTGGCAAGTAAACAGAAACACCAAATACTGCTACAGACAGACTGCATGCCAAGAATGTAGCTAGCACTGGGCTTGCTAACCCCCAACTTCCTCTAACATCTCACACTGGAGTGCTCAGTGTCTGTGTACACAAAACAAAGGTTTTCCTATTTCTAAATAGGGACCTCAGCTACCTCAGCAGCCTTTGATTCTATTCTGGGACAACAGACTGATGTAAGCCAGGAACTTTGCTTTTGTTTATAACAAAGAAATGGCATGTTTATTCACTTGAATGCATTCAGTAAATAGGCAAACTTGCACAGTTATAGTTTGACTGAGACCCAAACAAATCCTAAAATTATGCACAATAATATACTAAAGCAAAACAAGTGTATTTGGGCAACAATTTAGCTACCAAAATTGAACCTATTGCATTACTGCAAGACCAGAGAAGGTTTTGAGATAATTTCAGACAAGATTCACTAAGTTGTAAATATGATTATGAAAGATACTATCATTCAATTTCATTTTCGTATTACTAAATACTGTTTCCAAAAACCTCTGAATAACATTCTCCTCTAAAATGTTCTCAGTAGGTTCTCAGTATTCTGAGTGTCTCACTAAGACTGTGTGGTTGTCATTTAAGCCCTCACAGACTTTGTGGGAAACTCTGTCTCCTTTGAAATGAATATTTAGCTCTCCTGTGCTATGATGGGATTTCTTGATTTCAAACACAGGAAGGAATCTAGGGGCAAAGGGGAAGAATATTTCTTACCATAGCAGATGCATGGAAAGGAACTTTTAACAGAAGAGCACTGATGGAAAGTATCAATTATCCCTCAGGATGATAAAGCCTTAAATATGCAAAACAGATAAACTTTCTCCAAAGCACGAGAGACTGTGAAGGTTGCTTTTCCTGGCTCTTTAAAGCTGTGACCTGATCCAAGGAACAAATGCCAGCAGAAATGCAGGGTGCCCTGATAACTGTATTTTCCCATGTTGCAACAATATTTGTATATCAGGTATTTATATGAACCTGCTCAGGTATTGATCAGAATCAAAACTTTTTCTTACAAGTTTTTGTTTTAAGAAAACAAACACAAAACCACAACCCAAATCAAAAGAAAAGATTGGATCAGTTGTTCCATCCCCCATTTGCTTCATCAATCCTCAGAGATAAAACACCTATGCTACACAAGTAAGGAGTGCAGGAAAATAATAGCACATCTGTGGGGTGAAATATCCTGCTGGGGGCTCGTTGCCCATCCTAGGTGCATTTTAGAGGCTGCATTTCAGACAAGCACTGATCTGGTCCTATATCCTGATCCTTATTTACCAAGACTGTTTCTGGAGCATATACTTTTGCTTAATTTTCCACAGAGGGCACAGAGTTTGCATACTCTGAAACTGTTCCCCAACAGGAATCCATGCACAAGAAGTGGCAGATATCTGGAAAATAATTTGTAATGCGCCAAGCTACAGGATTCAGCTAGGATTACCCTTCACACATCACAGCTGAGGAAGTAATAAATGGTGGGGAGAGAGCATGGGCATGGTTTAAACTGGCCTGACACCACAAGGGAGAAGGCAGCCTTTGATTTATATTTGCTGGCTGAACAGTGCCAATTGCTGAAGGTATGACTGGCCTTTGCTGGTCTTTGATGCCCTTTTACTAAAGATTTTTCCTTCCATAGCACTGCCAATGGCAAGAAAAGTGTGGGTGTTGCTTGTTTGCCTCAGCAGAACAAGGATGACCTAGTTTAAACTGCTAGGGGAAGTGTTTTGAACTAACCTGGCTTACACGGCACTGAGGCAGCTAAAGGTGCCCTCGTGGGCTCCCCTCTGGCCCTGCTCTGTGGGTGGTGACCTTCAGAGAGGTGCTGAGATGTTTTGTACATGTCTGACTACCTGATAAATGAACATGTCATAAACTGTGACTTCAGGGTTTGCAGCTACAAGCTGCCTTCTCACACTTGTCTTCATACAGGCTTCCTGAGTGAAGGCAAGGAAAATGTGTTCACAGTCTGATTCAGAAGACGAGAAAAGCTTTTATTCCTTTTAATGTTCTTCTTATGATTTACTACTGTCTTTGTCCCTTAACTGATTCTAAGCTTTTTGATAGTTTTTGTCTGTAACTTCACTGTTTTTTTCCAGTGGGAATCTTTATGTGAAAAACGAATGCTCCTGTACAATACAACTCTCTCTTTTTTGGCATCTTCTGTAAAAACTATATTCCAAGTTGATAAAGAATTTAAATGAATAGGTTGCAAGCCAAATTTTAAGACAAGACCAACTGGATTAAAAGATGCTGGTGACAACTAAGTGCAGCATCAATCTTAAATGAGATGAAGGTCAGTGAAGCTCAGAACATCAGGACTAAGCTGCACACAGGGAATAGGCTGCCACGACGAGCAGTGGTGCTGCCTGAAGGGCCCAGAAGGAAGCAGGTCACTTCATGGTACAAAGTATGGAGGGAAAAGACAGAAAAAGGGTTGTAAGCATTGAAGAGAAAGGTTCTGCAAAGGGCCTGAGTAGAATTCAAGAAATGGGTAAAAACATACAGAGTCAGAGAGCTGTCTGTCTTCATATGTGCTGCCAGATGTTGAATGAGGAGGTGGCTCTGACACTGGGAAAAAAGTCTGGAGTCTGAGAAATCACATACCAATATCTTGTAATAGAGAACATTTTCTTATGTGGAAATTAAAACTTAGAATCTCCCAGGTAGAGGTTCTGCTCAGAAACTGAGTATAACCCCACATACTTAATGGCCTTCACCAGACCCTAACCTGGTAATGCTAAATGTGCTGTCATATGGCAATCCAGCTCCACAGGAACAGTTTTGGATCTGTACATCCCAAATAAGAAATGGGCATTCCTCAAAACTGGTGTGGTAGAAAATTGTGGTCTGTGCCACAAGAGTCTGCCTTTACGCTGTCACCCACTGCAGAAACATTTGTCAATGCCCATCATCTTGTCTACAAAAAGTTGGTTATCCAAAACCTGATAGGAGCTGACAAGTGCAATAGCAGCCCCAGAGTGGGGGTAAAAGTCCTCGTTTGGAGTAAGTTTAAAAAACCAGAAATTCTCATCAGAAATATAGACCATAAGCAAGCCTGCTCAAAAATTATGCGTGCTGTGAACAAAGACACCAAGGGGAGAAATCTGAGAGCAGATTTTACAGATAATACTGGATTAAATGGGGCCTTGAGCCGTGAACAAAGAAACAAACTGCCTCATTTTGGTGAGTAGAGAATGTTAATTTAAGCTCCTTTTAATCAATAAGATTGAATTAACTGAATATATCATTTAATTCTTCGACTGAAATCAATCCACATGCCTTACAGAAGGAAAAGTAGTGCTGTGGCTAAGGCAGATAGCCTACTTCAGTGCCATCAGCAGGGAAAAGAAAACTCCTCTAAAGGGTGAAAAAAGCTTTTGTGCAATAAACCTGTCAGGCATGCAAAAGCTTAAATCACTCAGTTCAAAGATACCACTGGAGGAAAATGGCAACTAAAAATAAGATAAGCTAAGAAAGAGCAAAGCATCATATGCATGCAATGAAAATTCATCAGCCTTTCCGAAAAATCATTGAACATAAAACTTTTAGCATAAAGATGCCCCCCATAGATCTTCTATTAAGGTCTGGGCAGCAGAACAAGTCTTTTTTATTGAAAAGACAGCAGGATTTGTGAAATGTATAGAAGCCATCACCATGGACAACCAGATGCAGTGAAGACAAGGACTTGCTACAGCCCAATCTGTTTGGTTTCAAACACATTCACTTTTACAGCCCTGAGGGCACTGCCAGTCCTGACCATCCCTGTCCATTCCCAAGGGCTCCCCCTACCACCCCATGGCCCAGCGCCCTTGGCTGGGATGGTGGGATGGGCCCTGAATGCCAGGCTCTGCCATCACCCACCCAGGGTGCCCCCAACTCTCCCAGCCTTGGGACCCACCAAACCTCATATGGCCCTGATGGTTTCCATAGATAAAAATTGTGGGGGAAGTTTCTTTTAAAAAGGGGCATCTAGAATTTGACCAAGTGTGCTCAAAGTACTGAATCAGTTATTGGTTTTTTGGGATGTAATCACATCTACAAACTATGTAATATATGCAATAAATCTTTAAAAAAAGCCCTACAAATCTGGTGTGTGGAAATTCCCCGTGAAGAAACACAGTTCAGGTGAAACATATGATTTATAGATAACTGGGCTTTAGTCAGTAAGTTGATTTTGCCTCTGGAGCAGAAATGGAAATCTGCATATAATGGGGTAGAGTTGTTGATAGAGACAGGAGCAATTTAAATCTGTTTTAAAAGTCCAGGGTCTTATAAAAGCCCCAGCTGCTAAGAATACTTTGGGATCTAAGGAAGGACGAGATGTCTTTTTTTGTCAGACACTTTAGCCAGATATGGACTTTAGCAACTACTGGGGGAGGGGAAAAAAGATCAGAAAGACTGGGTGAAGATGAGTCCTGGCCCATGTAATGCAGCAAATTTAACTGAGGAATACTAAAATAGCCTAACAGACCAGCTGAGAGCAAAGACAACCTAGCAAATGCCAAAGCTCCGCTGCATGGAGTAAGATCGAGGATGGAGCAAGGAAAGGGGTCCAAGGACCAGGCAACTCACCACCAACCACCCATAAGATCTTCACAGTCTGGGAGGTGTCTCATCAAGGAGGAGAAGCGAGCTTTTGGTCCATTCCTTGTCCTCACCCGAGCTGAAAGCTGAGCCGGCATGCATGTGAGCAGCTTCAAAAGGAAGCAATTTACCTTAGGCACACAATCAGTGAAGGAATTTCTACCGATTAAAAGAAAATTGGAGCTGTGCAGAACTGGCCAAGTCTCCAGATGTTCATGGAGCTTTGTACACTGAGTCTGTGGGGTTTTCCAAATTCCAGAACAATTGCATAAAATGAGTAAGAGACTAGTTTGGGGTCATTTTCAGAGCAGGAAAAGGAAGCGCCATGTTTCAAACCCCCTTTCCTATGAAACACAGATGCTAGTGCTTACAAACTGTGAGCAGAACTGACACAAAAAGACATAGAAGGAGAAAAGGAAGAAGCTTGTTGGAGTGACTCTTGCAATCCTGTTCTACTCCTGCAATCCTTCCTGCAACTTTTCAGTCATTCTAAATCCTAACAGTCTTAGGAGTTTAACAATTCTTTTGCAATGCCTCCCCACCACAAGAGAATATCATTATTTCTGCAATGTGTTTTTAGGCTGCATAAAACTATTCTATTGGTAATACTTTCTTGTAATTTACTGAAATTCTCTTTCAAAAAGAAAACCAAACAAAACACAGTCTGCTTTTATTGTATGACTGGTTCAAGGTCTTCATGAATTCCTATGCCAGTTGAGTTTCATGGACCTGAGTACAATGCAGTAGCCAGACATGCACGCTACATTCCGATAACATGGTGTCAAACAAAGTATTCAATCAGAAGTCAAAATAATTTAACAAATGCCTCCAATCTGACTCAGCCCTTGCCAAACTAGGGCTTGTATGAGAGGGGAAGCTTTCTGGCACAGTGATTGTGGATAAAAACCCCTGCTTCCCTGGAGTAACTTTGGAAGTGCAGTAGCTTGGAATAGAGTTACAGAGCTCCCACATTGGAGTTTATACCTTAGAATCTACAGCAAAATATTGATTTAGGCTAAATTCTGTGTGAGCTGGTACTGTGTAGACAGGTGGATTCAGGTTAAATCCTTTGCAAATCTTGAGTTTCAGAGCAACTGTAGGAAGGTACAACCTGTTTACGAAGGAGTAGATGGTAGGGGGGTGACAAGAGGAGTGATCCCCCAGCAGCCCTCAGGGTGCTGCAGGGTGTCCAGCAGGATATCTCCCAGCTGGGCTTGGCAAGCTGCAACAAGCATGCTGCCCAAGGGACTCTGCACTGTGCTACAAGCAAGCTGCTAAGTGTTTCTGTTTTTTCTGCTGCAAGCCACTGTCACTGGCCATGGGAAGGGTGAGCTGGGGAGAGCTGCTGGTCTCTAGGAGCTGGCCATGTCCAAGGCAGCTGCTCTCTGCCTGAAATCTTCCCCCTGCCTTGTTTTTGTGTGATAGGACAGGCAGCCACAGCCCCCATGTAAGCTCTAACAGGTACTTGTTTGGCAGAAAGTCCCTCTTCTGTTGATTTCTCCCAGTGCTAACAGTAACAGCACATCCGTTTCCATGGATGTCACTGTTGAATCTCCAAGACCAGCACAACCCCATTTTGAACATGACCTATCTCAAAGACAAACATCTTTTACCTGCTCTCCTCCTTATTCAGATAAAAGTGGTTTTTTGACATAAAGGTGAAACTAGAAAGTTTTTTCTTGTGTTGTGTATCTAATCTTAAACTTGTTTTTTTTTCGTGGTGCTTGTGCTCTATGTTGGCCATGGCATCTTAAAAAATGAGAGTTGCAGACTCGTGATTATTTCTACTATCCAGGGCTGGTCTCCCATATGTCTGTTCACAAGCTTAAGCTCCCAAACCATTATTAGGGTTCTGCGTATGACATAAAAGCAGAGTAGTGTATTTGCTTTTTTCTTTATGGCTGTGACTTACTTTTGATACATTTCTTTCTGCAGTGTGAAAGAAATAGACCAATATTCGTAAGATTTGATACTCCTTTGCTGTGTTTCTTCGGCTGTTAGCTACTACAGGGTCAGCACAAAATTATTAACAAGATATATTAACAAAACCTGAGCACTTTTAATGTTCTTTGCAGAAATGTAAAGGACTGGAAAACTATACAAAGGAGGGCTATTTTCATTTTTAGTGATGTCTCAGTGAGCGGCTGCCGCAAGACGCGTTTAGCAAAGGAACAGGGATAAGGCTGAAGAGAGCTCCTACACAAGTTTGCTACACATTTACCTAAGGGCTGCCTGTCCGCAGCAGAACCCTGCAGGTACGTATTTTTTAACCACCTCCGGCAGCACCTCTCTCCGGATGGTGGAGCTTTGCACTGCCGTGCGATGTCGAGCACGGGAGTGGAGCCGCCCCCAGACCGGGGCAAGCCTCCGCGCCCCTTCCAGCCCCCGCGCTCCTTTCACTCCGCATTCCAACGCGGGTTTCCGCGCCCTAAGCCGCCGGGCACGCGTCCCCAGGACGGGGGGCAGCAGCGGGACGGGACAGGACGGGCCGGGCCGGGCCAAGCCAAGCAGAGCTCGGAGCCGGGGGCGCTGCCCGCACTCCGGCCGGGCCGGGGCGGGGCGGGGCGCGGCTAAGCGCGGCGCAGGGAGCGGCGCGGCCCCGGCTCCGCCTCTGCTCCTGCCCCGCCTGGACGGGACGGGGGCGGCTCCGGGCAGGAGCGTGCGGCGGCGGGAGCTTTCCTTGTCCTCCTCCTCCTCCTGCTCGGCGTCAGCCCCGCTGCCGGCTCCCCGCGGCGGCTATGCGCTGCCGGGCGGTCCCGGCCGAGCGGCGCTGAGGGGGCGGGCGGACAAAGGCTGCGGGCTGCTACCGGCGTTGGGGCGCGATGGAGCGGCGCGGCGGCTGAGGCGGCTCGGTGGGGCGAGCCGAGCCAAGCCGGGCCGGACGAGAGCGGCACATGGTGCGCAGCTGGTGCCCGGCGCTGCGCACCCGCGGGCGGGCCGAGGGGCCACCATGGACAACTTCTTGGCGGAGGTGAGCGCGGGCCGGTGGGATGGATCCTCCTCCTACTCCTTCTGCAGCGTGGGGTCGCTTTTGTCGGTCGGGATACCGGCAGCAGAGCGGCGGGAGGCTCACGGAAAGTGTTCGTTCCCTCGAGTAGTTCGGTTTGCAGGGCGCTCACAGGAGCAGCGGCCGGGGAGCGGGAGGCTGGCGGAGAGGGAGGGAGGGAGGGAGCTGCGCCCCCCAATTCCCGGCTTCTGTGGCTGTGGCCGGGGCGGAACTCGGAGCCGCCGAGCTGCAGCGGTGCTGCTCGGGCTGTCCGCAGCCGGGCGGGCTCTCGGCGCTCACTGGGCTCATTAGAGCGGCGGGGGGTGGAGGGAGGCTCCGGTGCCGCCGCGCTGCCCCCCAGCCCCGCGCCCACCGGCGGCAGCTCCCCCGCGGGACGCGGGCAGCGGGGGCGCCGATGCGGAGCCTGCCCCGCTTCCTGCTGCCTCTGAAGCCGTGCCTGGTTGGGAGCGGGGAGTCCCTCCTCGGGGGTTCCCTGTGTGCAAGCCGGGGAGCACGCTTTGTCCGCCCTGCACGGGCACCAGAGGCTTCAAACGCTGAAGGTTTCAGAGGCAGGGCTGCCGCTGGGCACCCTTTTTTTAAGGCTTGTTCATTGAGTTTGTGTTGTTAAGTACAGAAGAAATCTTTTATACAAAATGAAAAGGAGGGACGCTGCGTTCCTGAAAGTCGTTTGAGCTTCACCGTGGTCTTGTGAACCTTGTCAACTTCGGCATGTCGGGTGAGGAAACCAAATCAAGGGTGCTTTGCTACTGGCTTAGGATATTTGATAAAACTCAGAACCTGGGTCCTCTTCTGGTCCAAGCTAGCTGAATTTTGTACAACAGTATTCTACTGGATCAGTTTATCCCGCCTTATGAACATAAAGTGTGCAGGATCAATGTCTTCTCTGTTGTGCCTGTAGTTTGCTGGCAAAGCCCGTGACTGGGTTGTGACTTCTGGTGACTGCCTGCACACTTGCTTTAATTGCACCTCTTGCCAAAGCAGTTGCACTGTCGGGGTTGTAAATACAGGCCAGGCATCTGTTTTACAGGGTTGTGATTAATCTGCAAAACTGTCCTTTGCCCTCATGAAACAACATCCCTCGTGTTCTTGGTGCTGCTGTTGATGCTTCCACAAGAAAAATAGGTGATCTGTTTACTGAAATAGTAATTAGTCAAATAAAAGAAGGTCATACACTTTATTGCTTGTTGGCTTTTCATTTGTCAGACAACAAAAGTTCTGTCAACTGCAATAAGAAGGAAGAAATGCAGGATTATCTTTGATGAAGTCTGAGTTAAGTAGTAGTACTGCCTTTTTTTTTCTTTAGAGGATATAGCCCTCACCTTTCAAAAGCTTGTAAGCCATGAGCAATATGGTAGCATTAACTTAGCCTTGCAAAATTAGTCTGAAGAGTCATTCTCCCAACACAAAGTACTGCAGTGTGCCCTACATAAAGGTGAAGAAGAGTTTTCATGGTTTTGACTCCCCTATTAGGCAAAATTACTTGCTCCAGGGAAAACACAAGTAAATTTTGCCAGTCTGTGTTAGCATTTCAGCATATATTTATGTTAATCTGTGGTTGCTTCATGTGGACTTTGATCTTTCTTAAGAACTTTGACTCCCTTTCAACATGCAGATATTACTTTAAAAGATCAGTAAATATAGCACCTTGACTTTAATCTGCATCCAAAGTCCCACCCACAAGTATAAACATTTTCCTTCTTTCGCTCTGGAGCGGAGCATATGTAAATGGAAAATAGAGAGCATGAGGCACAATAGCAGAAATGCACTGAGTCTGACCCAGCTACCACAGAAGAATGTCTGTTGAAGGCACTGGATTGAGCCACTAGGTAATTTAATTTGTGTGAGGCAGACATCCTGCAGCTGCTCTTTACAAAAATATTTGCTGACTTATCTAAGGGAATTACTGTTCTCGTTAAAATAAGTTATAGTGTGAGGAAGAAGGAGGAAGCTGGATGAAAGGCACAGGTGAAAAGCACAATATGCTCTGCTCTTCTTTGTCAGTGATATAAGCCTGCTGGTGTGATTATATTTTGGGAGAAAAGCTGATAGTGGGAAGAAAATACTGGCACTTCAGAGGGGTCGTTCCTCAGCATTACCAAGAAGCTCCTGTTCACGACACTGGAGGCAGAATTGTCTTCAGTCTGGGTGTTACAGAAAATATTGTACAACTTAAAGGTGTTAATAGGAAAAAACCAAAAACCCTGCATTATTATTTCTCCCATATTTTTCCATTGCCAGATGCTAAATATAACATGCCTCAGTAGAGGGTGATGCTTACTGGAACAAAATGAGGCAACTGAGTGAGACACCACTGGAGAGCAGGAGATGCATCACAAGGGATGTGGTCCTGTTGGGACTTGCTGCCTTAAGTGAGGTGTGGGATAATGCCAGGCTCGTGCCAATCATCTGACACTGCCATCATGTGTGACTTAGCAGCTCTTTGATTTCTCCCTCTTGCTGCTCAGTTTCCTTTCTTTACTCTTTCTTAGTATTCTTAGCTTTTATTGTTAAAGGACGACAAGTGGTTGCATTGTCTCCTGGGAAGCCTTAATTTCCATCCCTGTCCCAATTTTCTAGCTCGACCAATTTAAAAACAAGCCATGGCTCTAAGTAAAAAATTAGGCTGGAAAAGTTTGTCCTGTAACTTACTCCCCAACATGCTCTAATTGCTGCAAGGTATAAACATAATAACGAAGTTGAATTCTAAGTACAGAGGAAAAGTGTTTTGTGATGTTTTTTTAAAGGCTTTTGATTGGTCTATGCTACCTTACAGTCTTTAAAAGCAGGTTGGAGGTAGAATTTTAATTTGTTTTGTTTTGTTTTTGTAGTCATATTTTCTTATCTAAAGTATTAAAACCTGTAGAAACCCTGTATGGGTATGTGCAATCGAGCCATTTGGCTGCATTGCTTAAAACAGCCTGAAAAAATTGTTCCCATATGTTTTACCAACAGCCCGAGTGTTCTCAAGGGAACAGGCTCCTGTGGTAGCTGAGGTCAGACTTTTTTCCAGTGAGAATGCATCCCTGCTAAGAGGGGATGTATGCCATGAGGGAAGGAAGAAAGTAATTTCCAGATGAGGCAGACAAGGAGAGGGGAGCTCAAACTGTCCCTTCAGCATCTCAAGTTCCCAAGCAGGGCTTATCAGGGCAGCAGGGGAAGAGGATGCAGAAGTCAGGTTTATCTTCTTCCTCTTCCATGGCAGTCACTTTGACCAGTACGCACGGGATGTTGCACCGAACTGTGGTTGCTGTCCTTGTCACAGAAGAAGTGTGGCATTAGCTGACCCAGTGGAGGTCAGAAAGGGCTTGAGGTTGGGAGAAACTTCTGTAAGTCATCTTGTGCAAACCTGTCCTTCATGCTGATGCTCAGCTTCTGAGGAGCTAACTTGCAGCACAGTGTGTATAGTGGTGGCTGCAGGGATTGTTTGGGTTTATCTGTTGCCAACCTTAAAAGAATTCCTCCTAACCTTGCAACTGTGGAAATTGAGGAAAAGGGAGGAGAACAGCTGTGTGTCCTGCCTTCTGTGTAGCCTGTCTGGGTAGATGATGTTGAAGGAGACCACTATAAAGGATCACTGTCATAGAGGTCCTGCTGATGTTTAGCCAACACTGCACCCAAGTTTATTTGGAACTGTGGGGACCCTCCCAGTGTCCTTTGAGGAACAGCAGATACTCTGTGCTTACCATACTTTTATTTTTAGTATTACCACTGGTACCTGGAGTTCAGAATGGTTTCCTTAATTTCTGCTCTCCACAGTTGCACATACTTGCCTGTGTACTTTGTTTTAAGGAGAGGGCTTCCAGCATGTATTCTATGGGAGCAAGTGTGGAACCTCCCTCTGTGGGAAGGATATGGGACAAAAATTTAGCTTCAGGAAGCTGTCAGAGGAGGTATCTGCTTGAACCTGGAAGCTCTTATTCAGCAGCTTGCAGCAAGCTTGTTCTTGATGCTTTCCTGTTTCAACATTTGGCAGATCACAGCCTCACAGCACTGAGTCCTTTGAGGGGTTCATCATCTCCTGCAGACAAGTGGCCTTGGCACCACCAAGGTTATTCACCTAATGAGAAAACCTGGTGATGCAAATAAATACCTGCATTGCAATACATGGATTCTGGCTGTGCTGTGCAGCACAGTGTATATGTTTGGGATGACCTTTGAAGTCTCCCCAGTTTTCATCTGCAAGTGTTTTGATAGCAACACAAGAATGGGTCTGATGTTCCAGCTTTAAGTATTGGAGCAAGCTGTGTAGCTTACACCAGCAAAGTTGTCCTTTAGTCTGGTGGGGCAAAACCTGTGAGTGATGGCATAAAGGTGTTTCTGGAGACCTTCTGTGTGCCAAAGCCATTGCCAAGCAGAAACAGTGTCTCTTTTGGTTGTTGACATTGGCTGTGTTCTCTGAATTTTCTGAGCTCTGACTTCTCATATATAGGTTTTCTTGAAAGCTGATGGTTGTTTTGTCTACAGTTATTTTTAGGTTAATTAGAGAGCACCGTGTTTTGAATAGAAGGTGTTTCAAGGGGGCTTACCTTATCAGGTCAGAAAGATGAAGTTTTTTTCAGGTTTATTGCTCCAAGTTGGAAATCACATTCAGCTCATCAGTATCATGTAATGGTTACTGCCCACCACTGATATTCACATGTGCCTTTCATTAGACAAATTTGTGCAACTGAAACATTGTCGTGGCTGGGCTGGAGCCTAGCAACCCTGTTGGCACTGCACATATTGTAAAATGACACAAGAATTCTCTTAAAGCCGTAAAATACGTAAGTTTTCAAGTTGGCAATGGAGACTCTACATTCTGCAGGGTCTGCTTGTGGTTTTTTGGTATGTTAAGTCAGTCTCCAACTAAAGAAAAGCTGTGAAACCCACTATTACAGAAGACTTGGCTGCTTCTGAGTCTGGACTTTTTTTTACATTCTGGTGACACCTCACTGAAACGTTAACTTTTTTTTTTGTCTTTTCCCTAATTTTATGCTTGTATTAGCACTTTGTCTGTAAGCTGTTTTGCTCTAAGAAGATGTTCTTTATACATGTTTTCATTTGGTGAGTACTGTGTATGAGTGATATTGACCATTGTGAACCTCTTCAGTGGGTTGTTTGGGGTTTTTTTTTGTTTTTGTTTTTTTGTTTTGTTTTGTTTTGTTTTGTTTCAGAGCTGTCACACAGCTTGCTGGCTGGTAAAAGGGAATAGTGCTTGAAATCATGGCTAGTCCCAACTTATTTTTGAGGCCAGGTGACACAGGCTTTTATCAAAAATGTTCCATATTTTTTTCCATGATTCTGTGATGGCAGGAGAGGACCACTTTGGGGGAGAGAGGAAGCAAAAATGAAGGGTAGCTTGAGCTCTCAGTGTCATGTGGGGAGTTTACAGCACTGGTCCAATGAGTAACTTGAGATACCTTGCAACCTTTCAGTGCTCTTGTTGCGCCAGTGTGCCTCAAAAGATGGAATCAAAAGTTTGGGCCCCCTTATCAATAATTATGCATGGTTGTACACAATAGGCTTCTGTTCTGGTGATTTCAGCAGGATCTTCATTTTCAGTGTAGTAAGACCATTATAGTCTCATGAAACTGGTTTTTGACTTTAGAAAATAGCTGAAGGAAAACTGGTAGGTCCATGGCTCTGTGTGCTGGGGCATATGTGTGAATATCTATATACAGTGTCATTGTGTCAATCAACCCCTAGTGAGTGAATAATGTGCCTCCTTCTTATTTTCTTTCAGTATGGATTGTTAATATTGGTGGTACTCCTAAAAATTTTTCTAGCAAGACAAATGCCTTTTTGTGTCTCTTGGATGGGTGCAGACCCAGTGGAAGGTGCAGCAGCTTCCAGCCAAGAGCGGGAGCAGCAGCTCCACCCCTGGAGCATCCGGCGAGTTGACTGCAGTGCAGTGGCAGCTCTGAAGGGAAGTGTGTCCTCTGGGTAGTTTGATCTCACCAACCTTTTTGGCTGCAGGGGCAGTATTTTTCCCTAGTGAATCACTGTCTCCAGATGTGGTCAGAGCCAGGAACATGGTTTTGGGTGGAGTACCAGTAGAAGGGCAGAGGTAAAAGTCACTCTGAATTAAGACTTTTGCTGAGGGGGCAAAAAAAAAAGAATTATCAGCCTTAAGTCACTAATTGTGACAACTTTACAAGTTTTGGGATGTGACCTCAAAACTTGTTTGATTAATTATGACTTCAGGCTTGTATCAGAGGGTCATGACTTAGGCATTCTTGTTTCTCTAGGTTTTTCCTGATATTTATAATTATGTGACATTTTAAACCATGGGTGAGGCGTAAATGAGGATGATTTGGTGTTAGGGCCATAGCTAATGGTAAATTACCGGGTTTAGGCGTTACTGGTTCAAATTCTGCATAGTGGCTTTTTTTTTTTTCCAATTATTTTAGGATTTTCTAAGATGTCCTATATCTGAAATATGAGGATTATCCACTGGCCATATTTACTGTAATGCAACTTTCTTCTGCACAGCCCCCTGATTAAGAAAGGTTAAGTGGATTATCCTTTTCTTAAGAAGTCTCTTAAGTGGCTCAAACGCCCCATTCTTATAAATGCAGAACTTTTCAAGTTTGGATTCAGAATGGAAACTGATATTGACTCTGCTCCAGATCTGCCTTGTGAAGTAAATTATATCTATGATGAAGAAGAAACTACACCTTTGCTATGTGGAAAATATGAGCATTATATTAGGAAAATATACTGGGAAAGATTCATGATTCATTAGGAGAGAAGGAATGAGCAAAGATTGCTTGTATTTCTAAGCGTTCCTGTGAGAAGATGGGGGATGTTGGAGGAGGATATACTGTCCACTTCCAGACTCATTTTCTGCAAACCCGGTGATTAATACTGTAATCTCAGGCAGGTTCAAATACCATTTGTGCTTGTTCCTGATATCCTGAGCCAGGACAGCCAATGTAGGGATATCTGGCAGCTTTTCTGCAAGGTCTTGTTCTGCAGGCATTGTGAGTGGATGGACACTTTCCCATTGCAGACTGACTGGGAAAGGCTGCTGAGTTGATTCAGCTGTAAATGCGTCATACCTGTGCTTGTTTTACTCATTAATGTAAATACTTGCTCTCTATTTAGCTGCTGTTTTCCTTTGGGCCCAGTGACCTTTTTTCAGTCCAGCCTGTGAAAACCTTCTTATTTAGTATAAAGTTTAAGGAGTTGGGTTTGTTTTTTTTTTTTCTGTTTCATTGAAATTTCAAGCCTGAGTGATGCTGGAGTAACTTAATAATATATGGGGTTTTCTGTTGAATAGGTTACTAGAAACAGACACAATTTTGGTTCACACTGAAAGTGTGGCAGAAACTGGGGTGTGTTTGGTTTTGCTGGCCAAAGTTAACATTTCTGTTTTCTGTAGGCTCTTCTGTAGAGGGGTTTAACATAAAATTTCTATATGAGATCTTGTAGTTTTTCCTAGTGTGCAGTTGTGCTTAGGTACTTTTTCACCAAGGGGTGGCCACAGTCAGTAACTGGAAAAAAACCAAGGCACACTTCAGCCCTTTTACGGCCTTGAGGAAATCTCTGCAGTTTATATACCCTGGTATATAACACTTTTGAAAACTTCCTTCCATATACTCTGGTATATGGAAGGAAGTTTTCAAAAGTGAAAGGTACTGGTAATTGTATGGTTTGCTAAACTTGCATTGAAAATTCAAATGAAATAAACCTGGAGCAGGATTTCTTGTGTGTTTCAATGTACCCTGTACCCAGTAGGTAAATGTAAACATATTGGAGTAGTGCCTGAATATGGGAGTCAGTGTAATACCTTTTACTCCTTCCAGGATTAATGGCATACTGCAGGAAAACTCTCTAGAGGATAGAGTTTACTCCTGTTCAATCCAGTGTCCTGCCAGACTTTAGAGTCGAATAGGCTTCCTGTATTTGTATGCTGATACCTTGTAGCAGATACATACATTGTTTCAGTGAGGCATGTTGCCTGCTTTGTGGGATCAGACTTTGTTTTCTTTGAGAGTATGTCTTCATCATGCAGCAGCCCTTGCTAGGCTTTTGACCTAATGTTAAGCTGAGGTGAATATTCAAGAAATGAATGTTCATTTTAATCCATCTCTTAGATGGATTAAATGTTTCTATGGCATTTTGGTGAATTCGGTTCTGGTTTGTTCCAAATGAAGGAAGGAGGAAGAAAGAGAGGGTAGCTCAGTAGCAGATTTCAGGGACCAAGCTGTGCCTTCACATGGGATCCTGGCTGGTGGCATGCACAGGGTGAAGGGCTCTGTTGGAGGACTCAGGAAGTAAAATATTAACTGCCCTTTGATGTATTAGTATTGCCTTTTCCTATATATTCTTGGGAAACTATTCATAATCCTTTATTAAAGGTCAGTGATACAAGAGTGTGTTAATACAAGTCTCTTTTGTTTTGGAGAATGTCCCTAAGGGCATTGCTGTAAGGACACCTTAGCAGAGCAAAAATGAATGTTTGGTTGTTGCTTTTTCCCCTGGGGGGCAAAACTATGTTCCCACTCTGAGCAGGTTTACCCGAGGGCATTTTATCATGGCACATCTGGCTCTGTAGTGGGGTTGTCATTATAAATATTGAGGGTCTTCTGGGTTGTGTTCTCTGTTCTTAACTTCTTGGCATGGTAATGCTGGCAGAGTGGCACCCTGCTGCCCAAGTCTGCTATCATGGTTTCAAAGACAGGATTGATTGTGGTGCCTGTAGCACAACCTCAGGTAGAGTCCCGAGGCTCAAGGGTTGCTGAGTACCAGCTGTCAGCTGGAATTACAAAGCAGAGTATTACTGAAAGTTGTCATCACAGTTAACACCCCAAATCCCTTGGCCCTCTTTCTCTTACGGACTTTCAGAAGGCTTTAGAAAACTACTTTTGATGAACTTCCCAGCATCTGGAGAAAACATTTCTGTAGTTCTTGAAATGATTGTAAACTGTGAAAGTCGTGCTACTGGCAAATCCTTGTGTGGTTTTGGTGTTGTGCACTGCATGTACCTGTTGATCTTCCTGAGAGAAGTGCAGGATCTCTCTGAAAGATTCTCAGGCCTTCTCTTTTGCATTCAGCCAAACTGGCCCTGGCTTTGGGGACAGCAGATAAGAGAAGTTTATTCTTTGTTTTAAAAAAGTATTGATGTTTATAGCATTACCGGAAATGGATTATTTGTTCATATTTTAGTTGCTGTTGTTTAGAGTGACACTGAAATGTTTTCTCAGATTAAGTTAAATATATTTGTTAAGAGAATGGGATTGTTTTTCTTCTGAAGTTGTTTATCTTGAGGAGAAGTCAAATCCTTTTGTTTAATGTGCACATCTGATTACAGAGTCAGTGGACATCATTTCTGTTTGACCATTTTAGTGGATCAAACCCAGCTTTGTGTCTTGGTTAGGTTGTATTTTTATTTGCTTCAGAAAGGAGCCAAGTTGGCGAGACACGAGTCACATCAGGAGTCACACTGGAGTTCACGTCAGGACAAGGAGTAGATGCTCATTCTGTAGGTCAGACTTTTTGCTTTGCTGGTCGTCTTCTTGGATCCCTTCCCCTTATTAAATATAGACTGGGTTTGTGATTAGGGCTTATCCCCTCATTACAGCTTTCTGGTGATGGGTACGATGAATAGGTTTGTTTGGTGTGTCCAATCAATTAGTATATTCCCCAGAAGAGAATAAGAGCAGCGTTTACAGCAGGGCTTTGAAGGGTGGCATTTCCTGCTGCCTTTCAGACCGTGTACCAGGAGGAGTGTCCCATGAAGTGAGCTCTTTGTTCTTGAAACTCCAGTCAGATTCTGCCGTGTGGTACTTGATAAGCTATTTCAAGGAATAAACATACGCAGCAAATCTATGCTAGAAAATGTAATTTGTGCAGCAGACCCTTTTTTCCCTCCTTGCAATAACATTTCTAATAATTTGCACACCAACTTTAAGAAATTTTAACAAATTATAAATGGGATTTTGGCATTTTCAAGCACTTAAGGCAAAAGGCTAACTCTCTATTTTGTGTTAGTTTAAGAGTCTCTACTCCCAGTTTCTGTTCCTATCACACCGTTTCTACCATCATTTTGCCTTGGTGATCCAGTACCTTAAATGACTAGGAGTCTGGTGCAGTACTTAATACCCCAGATTTCTTTTGTACAGAAGCCCATGAATAAACTGAATTGCAATGTGATGAAGTAGTTGTATTAAACTTTTACTATGTAGTTCTACCTTTGTCAGTAGCATGCCTTTGTACCATGCAGTTAAGGTGGAGATGCCATCAGTAGCTGCTGGAGGACAGAAAGTGGTGCAGAAATCTGTGCATTTTATGAGCATCCAGTGATCCTTTGCAGGTGGCTTGTTCTCTCCAGTTCTTACTGAGTGCAAAAGGAAAACACCGAGTCATGGAATCCTTTTCCTTCAGACAGGGAATCAGTAGTTACTGTGTTCCAGGTGCTTCTGGACTCAGGCAAATAAAGGCTGTAATTCCAAATTTTGATTCCTTGAAATTGTGTGCCACTTACAGAAACACTTCTTTATATTGCTTGGAAACATTTGATTTGAAAAGTGAACAGTCGCTTTATGCAGTCAGAGAGGCCACAAAAGCTTTGCTGTTTTCCTGGGATTTTTATTTTTTCTTATCCTGCTGGAAGGCATCAGAGGTTTTGGTAGGCAGTATGAGCTGTGACTGTCCAAGAGCACAGGGATGTGCCTCCCACTGTGCATGTAGATATTAGGCAAGAAGAGTGGCTGCACATAAATCAGTGGCTGAATTGAAGGGACAAGAAAGGCTTAAGGCAGCAAAAGCCCAGACACCTGCAGCAGCAGATCATGGGTCACATTGCTGCTGGGATGGCCCCAGGCACTCCTGGGGAGGTGGAGAGGAGCTAGCATCAGGCTCTGAGCAGGAGCAGATGGTTTAGCAGGATGGCTCCTCAAAGGGGGCTCCTTGTTGGATACAGTGTGTGATAGCTACTGCTTTAAAATGCTTGAATTAAGCTTTTTTTGCTTTGTAGTTCCTTTCAACTTTTTAGAATAATCTTCTGTTGCTGTCCTCTAAACAGCTGGAGTTTTCCTAGCTGTAGGTTTTGAGTGAGCATTTGCTGGTTGGGTCTTTGGTATTATAGAATATCCTAAATTGCAAGAGATCCACAAGAATGATTGAAGTACAACTCCTAGCCATGCACAAGACACCCCAAGAATCCCACCATGTGCCTGAAAGCATTGTCCAATGCTTCTTGATCTGTGTCAGACTTGGTGCTGTGACCACTTCCCTGGGGAGCCTGTTCCAGTGCCCAAAGCACTCTGTGGGTGAAGAACCTCTTCCTGATATCCAGCCTAGACTCCCCTGACACAGTTCCACGTCATTCCCTTGGGTCCTGTCACTGGGCACCAGAGAGAAGAGTCTGCCCCTCTGCTTTCCCTCAGAAGGAAGTTGTAGACAGTGATTAGGTCTCCTCTTACTCTTTTTTCTCCAGGCTGAACAGACCAAGTTACCTCAGCTGCTTCTTGTGCGGCTTCCCCTCCAGATTCTTCGCCATCTTTGTGGCCCTCCTTTGGATGCTCCTTGATGGCTTTATACCTTTCTTACAGCATGGCACTCAAAACTGCACACAGGACTCAAGACTGAGGCCGGCCCAGTGCAGAGCAGAGCAGGACAATCCATCCCTTGCCTGGCTGGTGATGCTGTCCCTGATCCCCCCCAGGGCATGGCTGGCCCTCCTGGCTGCCCGGGCACTGCAGGCTCATATCCAACTTTCCATGGACCAGGGCACCAGCCCATCTCTCCATCCCCAGCCAGCACATACATTTAGGGCTGCCCCATCCCAGGGGCAGAATCTGTCACTTTTCCCTTTTTGAACTTCATATGGTTGGTGATTGCCCAGCCCTCTGATTCATCTAGGTCTCTCTACAGGGCCTCTCTTCCAGTGAGGGAGTCAACAGCTCCTGCCATTATAAATGCCAACATTTTGGAAATTCTTGCATTTTATAGTAGTCTTTTTAAGTATTTTTTTTAGTGGTATTGAGCAATGATGTGCTTCTAGATAGTTTGGTATAGGCATATTGGAGAAATCTGTGTTTTTTCTCAAGAAAGCTGCCGTAATACATGTTGCAAAAAATGGGACTTTGGCATTTGTTAGTAGTGCTTCATGGGTGACAAAAATTATTGTAATAAAATCTTGCCTTTTGTGGTTTCGCTACTTTTTGTTGTTGTGTGATCATCTTTTCCACTCATTTTGTTCCCGACACTCTACCAGAGGAACAAATAGTCAGCAAGTGGCTCTTTCTCTCCAGAAGTCTAATGGTGGGACTACCACTTGTTTTTCAGGAAAGAGCTGAATTTTTATCAGATGTTTGTAACTGTTAGAAAAGGGAAAAATTTAAAGGGTTCTGTCACTTGGCAAATGTTTTGCTGCTGAGGCTGCTGGAGGTAGTCTGTACCTGCAACCATTGGGATGTTTGCTCTTTACACCTTCACTTGTGGAAGGGTCAGAGACCACTGGGAAGTAAGGATGCTGCTTTGTGCTTTGCAAAAAACAAGTTGTGTCAGTAAGCTCACAGGTATGACTCCGTAAGGTGCTGGTCATTTTGTGTGTGTATTTATTTATTTAGCCTGATGATATTTTATTGTACTCCAGCTGCAATGCTGTTCTGTTCCTTCCTTTGCCTATGTACCAATGAAGAGGAAAGGCGTGGGGAAAGAGAATACCTTGTATTGTTTGCTGGTGTAGATCTAAACAGGGTATTTGTGCCTTCTGTTAACCTGTTGTTTCTTGCTAATATTGATGTTAGCTACAATTCTTGTATATTGCTTGTATTTTTTCCATTTCTTAAATTTCTTTAATAAGTACATTATTTGGCACAGCTGCTGTGTCTGTACAGGAGGAAGTATATGGCAAAGAATTACTTCAAGGTTATTTAGAACCAAAAAACAAAATTGATTAGTTTGTGTATCTTTTCCCTCTTACCTTTGTAGTTAGAATTAACTAAAGCAGCAAAAAAAAAAAAAGTGTTTGTTTGTTTGTTTATTTTTCCCAGTGACCTGGGAAGCTTGTTCCCAGTTGAAAAACCATACTGAGCAAGAATAACATAAATGCCTGAATTGCTGAAAGTTTTAATTCCCTGTTGGAAAAGTGGTTTGTTGAGGAGAAAAAACAAGGTCAGAAGTAGTAGACATTAGTGGCTATAAATAAAGTTACTCATTTAGGCCCTCAGACGGATAAAAGAGAGAGGTTGTTGAAGTTTTTCATCTTTACCATGTGGTAAAAAGTAAGGTATGTCATGCCCTGCTGTTTTTTAGATGGCTTTAAAAATAGCTCCACTTGTGCTGTTTTCTGCTCAAAGGAAGGTTTTCAAGCGTACTTGCATAAGTGATGAAAGCTGTTTGGCCCCAGTCTGTAATAAATACATGAGTTTATGAATCATTTCACTTCTAGTAAGTTGTGTTCCCTGCAGGGCAGTGTCTATTCTGTCAGTACATTTACAGTTCTGATAAAACTCTGAATTTTGTTCTAAACCCGTATCTGTGGCCATGTGAGCAATATGGAAATGGTGTAGGGAGTAGCTAATGTGCACCCATGGGTCAATTGGCCTCCTCTTCTGTAAAATAAAGCATGGTTTGCAACCTCATGAAGGAGCAGACTGATTTTCTTCCTTGGGGACAGCATTCATGGAAGTGAGGAGGATGCAACAAACCAGCCTGAAGTAGCAATGCACCGAGACTGCCCTGGAGACCCTGGCAGAGTCTTGAAGACTCCAGGGGCTCCCTGCTCTCAGACAGATGGCTGGTTTTCCTAGGCTTCAAGTGTTGGGATTAACCTTATTCAAAAGGGCACCGAGTGCAGTCTGGGTCTTTCTGTGTCTTTATTGCACTGTGTACAGTGCTAAACCCACAAATTATACTTCTAGTTCAAAAGTCTTTGTTTAAGAAGCAACTCCCTTCCACGCTTAGCTGTGTTTTTGCCCAATTAAGTGAAGGATTTTGGGGCTTGCCTGAATAGGTGAGTAATAATTAACCTCCCTTTGACTTAGTGGTGCAGAACTAGAACGTTCTTCAAGCCAGATTTCTTCTGCCTTGGTGTTGGCTGACTGAGCAGTGACACGTGTCATGTCCTCTTTCCCCTTTAAAGCCAAGTGTATTTGTGGGCATGTTACATTTGTTGGGCTTGTCTGGAAAGTAAAACTAAAGGTGCAATGCTCTTGGGCTTTTCCCGAGTGCTTTATTAGGACACTGAGTGTTCTGCTCATTGTGGCTCCCAGCTCCCTGTGTGCATTTTGCCCAGCAGCTCTTCCAAGGCTGAGGGGGCTGTTATAAAGGTCTCTCCTGATCCATGGGGGATGCAGGTGAGCAGACTGTTTCCAGTCTGTGAGTATTGCTTCTCTTACCAGCAGATGTTGGCAGTTCCCAAACAAGTGGTTGCAGTAGTGGTTTCTGAATGGGAAGGAGCAGGAAGTTGCTGCGTAAGCAAAGGCTTGTGGGGAGGTATGTTTAAAGGCACAGGAGAGTTTTAGGGTTTTGGTGATATATAGCTAAGCTATGTGATCATGTCTAAGGATAATGAAACCAAAACAAGCAGTGCGAGTTAGTGTTGACACTTGAGTTTCTAAAATTTGGTGCTTTGACATAGTACCCGGGCTGTGTAATTCTTTCCATGGAAATTTAGCTCCTGATGTTGCTCTACTTAAAATAAGTAAAGACATGGTAATCCCAGGATGAATATGGGACACATTTCCATCTGAGTAAGAGCAGAGTCATAATGTGTTTAAGCATTTTTTGAAATACCTCCGATTTCTCATTTCTAGCTGAGTGCAAGTAACTTGGCTTCTTACACTTCACAATCCAAGCTTGCTGTGGGAGAATTGATGAACATTTAGGGAAAGATGTCCCTGATTGTGACAGGGAAGGTTGAACTAGATTATCTTTAAAGGTCCCTTCCAACATAAACCAGTCTATGACTGTGAACACTGCATCTACTAGGACTCAGGAAACTCCCAAAAATTTGCTTAACAGTAACCAGGAAAAAATGATTGTAATCCAGGAGGTAAATACTGCTGGTCTTGGTACAAGTTATATTGAAGCAGCAGTGATGCTACTTTAATATGGTAGCATCCATGGTCCAAGCACAACTTCGGCAGATCTGCAGTCACCCTCACTGCAGTGCACACTGCAAGGCCCCTCTGCAGTGCTGCTGTAGCTCCCAGGTGGGCAGCAGTGGGTGGCACAGCCTGGCATGACCACCACAGCCATGTCCATCCTGTCAGGGATGAGGGCAGGAAGCCTCTGCCGCAGTCATGTCTCTGTGCTCTTCTCACGGACGTGGCTTTGTTAGCAGATGACTTGTCTAACTCGTCACTGCTTTCTAACTCATCTCAGGATCATTGCTACATTGATTTGTACATTGACCCTGGAGCTGCTTTTATTGCAGACATGTCCTTGGAAAGACAGAAATCAGTTTTTCATTTCTACTTAATTTCTTTTAATGAAGCCACCCAGCTGTCTCCTTACCTATACAGGGCATGGCATGTATTGAGGGAAGAACTTTTACCCCTGGTGTGTTTGTAGGGGAGATATTTAAATCTGACCCACAAGATCCACAGGAGATTTTTTGTTTGTTTTTTAGGAAACTGTCCTTAAGAGACTACTGTCTTTGAAAGACAACAGATACTGCTGCCATATTGGCACACAGAAGGTGAAGTTCAATGATGTTTCATTTAAATTATCAGAAAGGAAGCAGAGCAGTGTGTGAAGTTGAGAATAAAGGAGGGGATGCCATGTAGTTCCTACCTCTGCCCATGCAGCAGAATTGCCTCAGGGCTGGATAGGAGTAAATACACCTCAGCCTTTGTCTTTCAGGCACCAGATGGTATCATGAGAGCTGCTGTTAGGAGCAAAAAGTCCTGAGCTGGAAACATGATGAAGAAAATAGACTTAAAGAAGACTTGGACATTGCACTTTCCCCTAGATGAGCAGGAAGCAGTTGCATGTGACATTATACATTATTGTGTAAACCAGTAACTGTATTTTACAGGACAAGCAGTGCTCCACACCTGTGGCACAGCACGGTCCGTGTTACTCATGCAGCTGCCTGGGAGCAGCGGGTGTGGATGTGTGTGCACTCAGGGCGATCCATCACCAGCCCATGCTCAGTCTTCAGTATTCAAGAATCAACTTGCTGGGGAAAATTTCTGCTGGAAGCTTGGTTTTTTTTTCGCAAGAGAAGAACCACTGAATGATTCACATCCTTTATTTCTGTAAACGTGTCCATAAATCACTTTTAGACGAAAAATAAATGGATACAGTTTTATCTGAGGGAAAGCCCTGTACAGCATATTAGGCTAAAAAACCCCAAACAAGCTTCTTGAAGGTTGGCTGAAGTTGTGTGTTATCTCTGGAAGGTGGATATGCTTGAAGTGGGTCTTATTGTGATCTGGAGGAATAAAAATGGAGCAAGGGTCTCTTTATACTGGCTATGGGCCTATATTCTGTAGTTCTCCTGTACAAATGGTATCTTGCTTATGTGAACATGACGTGTGGATTTAATTCCTACAAGAAGAGAATGTCATGAAACCATGTGTTTATATGAAAATATACACAGAAGTTCTGAAGGTCACATTTGTACATAAGCAAATATGCTCGTGTCTCTCTGGAGATGAAAGGGAGCTGAAAACGTGACCAAAACAATGTTGTGTCAGCACTGTCTTAAAAAGATCTATGTTCAGTGAAAAACATGCTGCCAGAATTGAGCTTTGCTCATCTTATGAGTAAGCAGCTAGAATTATGATGAAATTATAATAATTTCTTCAAAATAAAGACAAGTTGGTACTTGAAACAACAGTGAAATTGTAGGAAGAGTGGCTCACAAGCAATGAGACGAAGGTGACGTGATGTGAATGCTGTCGTGGGATTTGAATGATTTAAACTGCATTGCTGCACATGCCAATGTGCTGCAGCCCTCAACTAAAGCTTCACTCTTCTTTTGTCATGGTTGTCCAGTTACTACAGTGTTTTCCTTTCCAATATGTTTTTCCCTTTCCAATGTGTTTTTCCCTTTCCCTGGCTGGAGAGGTGTAGTGCATAAATAAGGCTCTTGCCCTCACTTGGAGTTTGCACCCATGCAAATAAAACCAGATCTACTGCCTGTGCTAAGCAGGGGGCCAAGTTCTGGGTAACTTGCTTGGAGGAGGAGCAGCAGGCACATAGTCCCTGCAGCTTGCAATATTTTCCACTGCACACATGAAAATGGTATGGGGCTCTGAGGACTCAAAATTAATTTCCTTAGAGGTGAGGAAATATCTGTTCCTGCCTGCAGAATGAAGTATTTCATATGCTGCATCGTGGGTTAGAGGTAGTATGTGCGGTAAGCAGAAAGTTATTGCTCCACTCTGAGATGATGATTTATGATTTCTTTGAAGAGAAAATTGGTTATTTTTAAGGCCAAGTCTTTTTGACCAGCCAAGTAAAAGAGCAGGCAGTGTAGGAACACATTGCTACTGCAACATTTATTTGGAGTAAAGCCTAAGCAGCTTTTCATGTTTCTTACTTCCTAGAGTTCAGGAGTGTTGAAGAGCCACCAGCTTCAGCAAAACTGTCTTGTGAGGCTGGGCTTTTTGGTACTCATGAGCAAGATGCTTCTCAGTTGTTTTGCCACTGAGATTAGTGATAACAGACTGTTGTGTTTGTTTTTTGAAGAGTAAAAATATAATTTTGGCTAAAGCAGTACGAATAATTAGTAACACGCTTGAAGCCATTCACTTTTTTTGAAATGACATTTTTGAGAGTAATTCAGTAGGGATGAGTACCCCTCTAGGTGACCATGTTGGATCAGTTTTCCCAGAGGAGGTCTGGGCTGAAGAAGCAATCATTCATGTGTTTGTGTCACATTCATATCAGCTGAAATCAAGCACGTGCTCTGACTAATGAGGCTTTCCCAAATCCTCTTCTTAATCCACTAATTAGCCAAAAAAGCTTCTCTTTGCAAAATTCCATGCTTCAGCATTTGTGGGAAAATTTTTCTTCAGTAGTGTTTAGGTCATTTTCTTTTAAGAGTTCTTAAAAAATCCCAACAAAACAAGACAAAAGCCACCACCCAAACAGAACAAATAGCCAGTTAGTTTGGTTTTTTTTTTATTGACAGCATAGTAATATGAGGAGCGACTTTATTATTAGCGTGAAAACTAGTAAAAGATACTGGCTGGGTATAGGCAGAGGAAGGTATTTATATTTGTTTTATACTTGCATTCTTTTGTGCCATAAATATCTGATTATGAGCATGTACAATTAAATCTGTTTCAACAGCACTGTGTGAAGCAGTCATGGAAAATTCCCAGTTTGAGCTTCTGCAGGCCTGCTATGAAGCCCATTTGCTTTGAGTTTTGCTTGGATTATTACTTCTGCTTTGAGGGCTTCCGTTTGTTAGGGGAGTTTTTTGTTTTGTTTTGTTTTGTTTTTAAGAATAAGCACCTCTACAGGCAGGGAGGAATCAGTAATACTGCATTTTGAGTGCTGCACTTGCTTTTTAATTTAGTCACATTGGCAATTTGACTTGAAATTATTGTGCAGTCAGCTTCTTTATAGATAATTTAAAGCATCATCCTTGTGATGGAAAGCTTGCAGAGCCCTCCCAGGTCTCACAGACTGGAGAACTGCACCACGCTATGGGAAGCAGGTGTTTATGGAATTGTCTGGGCTGACATTTACAGTTGATTGACTTAATTCAAAAGTGTACAGAGGAGTTGGTTGATGTAATTCATTGCAAATTAAAATTAATTTCCATGTTAAGGTTCTTGCTGCTGAGGAGACACACTTTCAGAGGTAACTGAAGGGAAAAGTCCTGGTTCCCTGGGCTTTAGGGTCAGTGAGGGTTGCTTGTGAGGACCTTCTGTGCAGTGTGCTGACTCATAGCTTCCAGCATACCTGTGGGTGGCAGGGTGTGGGAGGAAGCTGGGAGATGCAGAGCAGGGATGTGTAAATCTACTGGAGCAGTTAGCTTGTAGGAGAAAATTATGTTTTTGTCAGACTTAAAGGTGCTCTATGATCTGTGTGTGTTGTTTGTCTGTTGCCTGATAGCAGTGTCCCTCTACAAATACCTGTAAGGAGGTGGAAGCCAGGTGAGGTTGGTCTCTTCTCACAAGTAATGAATGATGGGACCAGAGGAAACAGCCTCCAGTTGCACCAGGGAAGGTCTAGACTAGATATGAGCAAAAATTTTTCACCAAGAGTGTTGTCAAGCTTTGGATCAGGATACCAAGGGAGGTGATGGAATCACCATACCTGGAGGTATTTGAAATATGTGCAGACATGACACTTGGGGATGTACTTGACTGATCAACATTTTAGATGTCTTTCCCAACCTAAATGATTCTGTGATTTTATGTTAGTTTGTGGGTAGTCTGAGGTATTGGATGATGTGTACTGATTATGACTACTTGAAGACAGGATGTGTGGGAAGAGGAGTGGGAAGAGTGGGAGTGGGAAGAGGAGCTTGCTCTTGGCTATGGTCTTGCTAGCTCTGGCTAGCAGCTGGATCCCCCTGCCTGTACATGCTGAGCTCACCACAAAGATATTTCTGCTTCATATGCAAATAATGTGTCACACCTCCTACATCTCTGCTGTCATTTCATTACTTTCACCAGCCTAAAAACCTGCTGAATTTCAGTTTTGGATATCATAGAGTCATAGAATTGTCTGTGTTGGAATGGACCTTAAAAACCAGTTAGTTCCAGCCCTCCTCTGCATGGGCAGGGACACCTTCCAGTAGACCAGGTTGCTTCAAGTCCCATCCAGGTTGCACTTTGAACACTTTGAAGGAGGGGGCATCTACAGGTTCTCTGGGCAACCTCACAGGAGTTTCTTCCTTATATTTAATGTAAACATGCCCTCTCTCAGTTTAGAGCCATTCTTCCTTGTGCTTATACTATGTGCTCTTTCAAAAAGTCTTCCTCCAGCGTTCTTGTAGGCCTACTTTAGGTACTGGAAGACCATAATAAGGTCTCCCTGGAGCCTTCTCTTCAGCCTCAACAACCCCAACTCTCTGTCTTTGTAAGAGGGTTGCTCCATACCCCCAGGCATCCTCGTGGCCTTTCTTTGTCTGGTGTATCTCTGTCTCAAGACAGCTGTGTTCTTGCCAGTCCTTCCTCTGGTCTTGCATCAGTTTTTCTAATATGGGGAAGCACAGCTTTCCACAGCTGGCACTTGCAGGCTCTTCCAGGCTGGGGAAAACGTGACTGTCAGTCACAGCTGGCAGGTGTTTGTGTGAAGGAAATGGGATCTCCTTTCTGGTTGAGTTTGGCATCTTGACCCAAGTGGGTCACATCAGTTAGTAAAGAATGTGATCTTATTTCAGACCTGATCCTGGAGAAATGGGGGGCGGGGGGGAAATTCTGCCTGTCTGCTTCAGCAATGCTTCACTGCTTGCTTGAGCTAATCCCCATGGCTAATGGCAAGGGCTTAGTTTCAAGAGGTTCCCACCTTGATAGATGAATGGTGCATCTGTGGGAGATTACAGTATATAGTCAAAATTATTTGTCTGAGGAGGTCCTTTGCCTGCTGACATGCTTGTAGGTGTTCAGCCCTGGTTTAACAATGCTTTTGCACACTGGACGTAGTAAAGTAGAAGATAGTCTGAACTCAGATGTATTTCCTTACTCCTGGTTATGTCTGAGATAAATGCCTATTTTGTCAGGGGGTAATGCTTTAAATCACTTCTGCTTGGTTAAGGTCTTCTAATTGCTTTGTGGTTTAGTTTAGGTTTTTTACAACCTGCTGTACAGTAAAACACGCATGTGTGCAAAAAAAAATAATTACAGAAGCAACTTCTTTGTGTTTCTGCTTCTCCTACTCCTGCTATAAGTACTAGGTTGAGGTAGTCATTTTTCCTTTTGATAATTACCAGCTCTTTTAAACATGCATTGAAGAAAGAAAAAGAAAAAAATCAGATACCAGAGTCATACAGTAGGTGTCTGTCCTTGTCACGGAAACAAGGATGCAGAATGGGAATGTGTCAAGTCTCTAGGTGTGCCTGCAAACGAGGAAACGTGACGCACCTTTCTGTTGAAAGGTGGAATGCAGATTTTACGTTTCTTTGGAAAAGGCGCTGCAAGCCGTGGGGAAGGTGTGTCACTGCACATCCAAGGAACCTGTGAGCTGCCTTGGCGGCTTGTCCATGGATGTGAGATGGAACAATGTGCAATTACAGTGTTCTGTCCAGTGTATGAAGTGCAAGTGTCTGTGACAGGAGAAGGTTTGCTCATATAAAATACATAAAATACTCTATTTCTATGTTTTCTACTAAAGGTGCTCCCTTCTGACAGTTCAGTAGTGAATGAACATCAAAGGAGTAATTTTTTTTAATGTAATATGTAGGAAAAATTCCAGTAAAAGCAATAATGACTTGTCACAATGACTCTGCTGACTTCCCCTGTAGACGTTTCATTTTCTAGTTGCACAAGTGCAGAAGAATCTAAACAGATACCCTAACGAGGGTAGCATTACTGCAAGGAAATGTATCTGGTCAGAGAGAAGTGGAGTAAGCAAAAAAGCAGGAGATTGGTTTTCAGAGGGTTGTGACCTTGGGAAGCTGAATATAATGAATGCAGTGTTTCAGGCTGCCTTTTTACCTTGCCTCTGCTGCATACCATTGGTATTCATCAGCAGTGACCAGGCTCTGCAGTGGGGAGCATTGCAAAGCATCACCTTGTTTCTGAGAAGTTTAAAGTTGATAAAATGCTAAAGTGTTCAAAGTGCATGCAGGAAATGCTGTCTTTTGACTGAACTTCATGGATTTCTAACTTTACTCACTATACAAACTTTATTGCTAGATCTCCCTTCAATATGGATCCCAAACTCTCTTTTATACTGAGTGGCACCTTCTGCCTACATTACAGTGATGTGAAAGGCCGCCGTGCAGCCTGCTTTGGTGTCACGTGTCCCCTGGGAAAGCAGAGATTAGCCCTGAGTGAGTCTTCTGCTCATACTGTGCAACAGCTGGGAAGGAGACTGGGCTGGCATTAAATTTCTCTTCTACTAGTGCCACCTAATTTTCCTTGTCCTGTGTGTTGGCAAAGTGAATTAGGTGTTTTCAACTGCCTGTTGCAATTTATTTTTCTTTAAAAACTTATGATCACAGGTTTGAGAAGTAACTCGTAATCAAAAAATTTCATATTTACTGACACCTTTGGGTTTGTTTTATGGTTGGTAGGTTAGATCTTGTTTATAAAAAAACCATGAATTTTGAAGTGAATAACAAGTTATTTAGGTTGTAGGCTTCTATCCTTTGCAGTTTGACACATTGTCTTCATATTTCAAGACAAAATTGAAAAACATTGAAAGACAACAGCAATAAAATTTTATGTGTTTTACATCTTTGTTTGTGGCTGAGTTCTAAGATTTGTTGGGAGTCATTTTCTGAGTTCCTCACCTGAGAAAGAGGAGAAGAAGGTAATCATTGGAGAAGGAGGGAATGGGAAGAGCTAGCTGTTTTCCTGTCTGCTCCAGGTGCAAGAGAAGTACCCACCGAAGTCTCAGGGAGCGTTTCCTTCCAGGAATCCCAAAATATTGATCAGAGTATGTAGGATGAAAGAAAAGATGATATAGGAAAGTGGAAGAAAGGACACTCTTCAGGATTGTAGACAGGTGCAGAGAGATTTCACAGAGTCCTCTTAGTATCCCTTTTTTCAGATGCTGGAATTGTGAATTAATTCTGAAATAAATAGCAGGTGGAATAAACTTTTTTTTTTCCTCCTGTGTATGTAGACTTGTGTGTCTCTTCACAGGCATGCTGGGGAGTCCTAACTGAGGGTCACCCTTCAACTCTTTTTCCACCACTCCCTCTCTTCTAAAAATAGAGGAAAATATATTTAAACAGTGTTACCCAGATTACTCTTTTACTTAGGTACTTAGTTCTGTTCTGTTGACTAAAGCTCCCATAACTCTTCAGTAAAAAATCTTCCTTTCCTGTGTAGAAGTACAATATCCATTAGTTAGTGTGTTATGAATGCTTTCATACACTGCTGGGATTTAATAAAAGCACTGTTGCCTGCTTGCTTTTGTTTTTTAAGATGTGCATTCATTGCTGCATGCCAGCCAGTGAACTTCAGAAGGTCAGAGGACAAAAGGCATCAGATATTATGCACCATAAGAAGTGCGCGTGTCCTTCTGAGTTACAGAACCTTTCCCACAGAGAGGCTGGTCACAGTGTTCTGTGTGAGGAGCCAGGCTGAGCTCAGGCAGTGCTCAGCCAGCCCAGCAGTGCACCTCTGCATCCCCCAGCTCCCCGTGAGCACACGGCGTGCTTGCCAGCCTTTCTGCCTCAGGTGCATGGGAATGAGCCAGTGCTCTGCCCTCTAATGATAAAGTGTGCCATTACGTTCTGCTTAATTGGTTGTGTTTTCATCAGGTGATCTCCAGACAGGCAATTTGGAGTTGCTCAGTGATTATTGTGGTTTGCAGTGTACAAATTAGTGTGGGAAGTTGCTAACATTACCCTTCCAAGTTTGGACTTCAGCGTCAGTGTCGGCTGTTTCAGTGTTCATCCACATTGCAAAAGGCAAGGAGGGAGAGCATGGAAGGACACTGTGTTGCCTGCCATTCTCTGGGACACCCATGCTCTGGCAAAGGTGTCATCCCATTTTCCAAACCTGCCTCTAGAAGCCAGGCAGCACAGGTGGGCTTTAGACGTAGAGGAGTATGATTTCCCTCCTTGTTACCTCTGGATTTTTAGTATTGTTATTTATTTAATTTTAAGGGATTATTAGGTCCTGGGAATGTAGTACTGGTCCCCACCACCTCAAGTACCCATGCTGGACCCATTCTGTATGATGCTGAAAGCCTGTTAACATCTGCCCAAGCTTCCCAAATGCACCTCAGTGCTGCAGCTCCCCACTTGCTGCAGGCCAGAAATCCACGTTTTTCTGGCTGGGTGTAGACATGATGTGTCTAATCTTCATCAGCCTTTCCTGGGCTCCCATTCCTGCCTTTGAGCTGTGGTGTGGTGCCTTGTGCCCACCCTGAGGGACCACAGGTGTGTGGGCCAGGCTGCTGGGCTGCCCAAGTGTCTCATCTCTCTGAGCTGGTGTTGTGAAGGCGTGCTTGTCCCAAATCCTGGGTGTTGGCCCTGAGTTTTAGCAAAGCATACAAGCAGGATGGAGCTGGTGGAAGCTGCTCTGGGAGTCACTGTGGCTTGTGGGAATAGAGGACCTGAGCTCCAGCTGCTCAGGTCTGAGCAGCCCAAACCTCTCAAGTGCTTGTGGTCAAAGTGTAGCTGGGATTTGTTCCTCAGTGAGGGGTCAGACCACTCAGATGGGCTTCAGAAAGACAAGGCTGAAATGCACCTGCTGTACAGGTACAACAGCACATCCAAATTTACCAACTGTTTTTCATCTGTTTCTTCTTATTCTATAGATGTTTTACGTATATACAGGGTCCTATGGACATCTGAAAGACATCATAGGTGGGCAAAGTTAGCAAAGAGTTCTGGTGTTTGTAGGGCAAACCCCATATAGCTTGGCAAAATTTGATTTAAAAAACAGAAAACAAAGAAAAATCCAAGCCAAACAAACAAACAAACACAAAAAAAAAAACCCCAAAAACAACCAAAAACCCCCAAACAAACAAACAAAAACAAACAAAAAACCCACCCAAAAAACCCCCCAAATGGAAGCACGCGCTAGCCAAGGAAAAAAATAATTCAGTATAAAATACATCCCTCTAATACTTGTGTCCCTGTGGCAGAAAAAAGATCTGTAACGATCATTTTGTGAGAGCAAAGCTGCCAAGTGAAATGAAGCATACTAAATCATCAATTGTAAATTCAATGTGAGAGGATCAATGCAACTTAACGAAAGAACTTATGACCTGACATTTATAATTCTTCTATATTCAATAATCAATGTTTCTATTAATAAAAGAATAAAAGAACTGTGGTCCATTATTCTCTTTTCTCACTCCTTTTCACACTTACTTTCTAAGCTTTGGAATGAAGTCTTGCTAAGTCTTATGGTACCAAAGTGTGACCCGTGTCTCTACAAAATCCTGAGTTCTAATTTCAAGCAAATATAGAGCTTGGAAGAAGAGGGGGGGAAAATAACCCAAAATATTTACCAAGTATGTGGGCTGGGTGGGTCAGTTTGTTTTGGTCTTATGATTCTGATCCTATAGCTGTATTTTACAACAATTGAGTCTGGAAATACTTTCCTTGCTTGCCCATCCCTACTTTAATGCATGAAAGTTTTTCTTGTGTAAACTGATGTTTTTGAGTTACAGGGAGACATAAACAAAACATTAAAAAAATCCCTCTAATGTTTTCAGACCTGTAAAAAGATCATGAAAAGTGACAATATGGAATATAAAACTAAAGTGGAACCTTTTGTGCTTTGATGCCAGTAAATTTTAAAGTGAAAGTGGTAGTATTGTTCCTGGGAATAATTTCTAAGTATGCTTGTTACCTTGCACAGTCAGCTGTTTAATATGGATTCGTTTTTTCACACCAGAATCCCACTTGATACCCTGATAAAGATATGCTTTCCTGGAATTGCCTGCTTCTTTGGCATGAGAAGGAGAAAAAAGAAAAAGGCAATGCTGAGCTTCCTAGAAGCCAAGAATAGTCCTTACCTTGCTAAATGCAATTTCTCCTGCTTGCTTTTAGGTGCAACACTGGCGTTGTATCAGTGATGCTTCTTGATGCAAGAAGGCTTTGACTAATACTACCAGAATAAAAACAGATAGCTGACAAAGACTGTTCAAAGGTAGAAGATGTATATTGATCAGAAATTTCATCTGCTTTGCAAATCCAAATTAGGCTGAATACTGTCCCTCTAGACAAGGCATATCCACGCTTGTGTAGCACAACTAGCATCTGTAGAAAAGCTAGTACTACGATGTAGTTGTTTCATAGTGGATTATCCTCAAAAATTTCCATATCCAGGTACATAGAGATCAGTGTTAAGAACTGAACAGTGCTTGACTAATGAACCTAATGAAAAGTCCAGTGTCTCATGAAAATAAATAGTAACTGCTTCTCTTCAGAACAAATGTGCCCAAATGAATGTTTTTTCTTTTTCCACTTAATTATCTTTGAAGTACTCAATTAAGATGTTGCTCCTCAACAAAATGTTTTGAAATGAGACTGAAGATGTACATTTGCAAGCAGGAGTTCACATTTTGGAAACAAGAGTCTCCTTGGGCTTTACAGACAGTCAGTGATAAACATCTCTCAAGTTCAGTCTCAAACTAAACCTTGATTCAGAATGGTTGGTCTCTCCCATGCCGTGCAGCTAATGCCCATGAGTTGGCTTGCCTGACCTTTGCTTTGTGTCCAGACAGGAGAGGCAACAGGAAGGTGAAAAAATTGCTTGGGTGTTTTGCAAAACTTGTGAAACGTGGTTTTGAGACCATTAGCCACCTGTGCAGATGACTTTTGAGTTTTTAAGGGCAAAGTTTCTGAAGAAGAGCAAAGCTGTGTGATTGAGCCCAACAAAGAAGGTAGTGAAGAAATTTCTACCTTTGCTTTGCCTCATTGGTCTTTGAAACCCGAGTCCCAAGAGAGCAGCTTAAGCAAGGAATGAGAAGAGAGTGCTAGCATGATTTCTCACATGTGTGGATTTAAAAATCCTCCCCCCTGATGTGTGTTTATAAGCATGTCATGTAGCGTAAGCAAAACATTGCCAAGCTGGCAGCTTTTGGACTGGAGACTGCCAGGCCCAACCAGGCATGGTGGATGAGCTACAGGCATTTTGGCAGGCTGTTCTCCTTTTCCCTGAGTCACTGGTAGAGCTGCAGAGCAGTGTGAGAGCTGGCTAGATGATGTGGCAAAGAGATGTAAGCAGGAGCTAGTGGTGATTGAAATTGGGCAGTTGTGCTGGGACCAATACTGCTACTGGCTGCATTGCTGTAAGCTTTGGTGATTGATTCTTAGTGGAGTCTCTCTTCCCCTGGTGCTTTCTTGTGCACTGTCCTTCCTCAGTTCTGCATTCCTTAAAATACCTGTTGGAATTTTTTGTGTTTGGCTTTGTTGTTAGGAGTTTTTTGTTGCTGTTGTTTTGTTCATGTGTTTTCGCATTTGTGGTCATGACTGCTATTAATTAAAAAATGAGTTTCTGAGAAAAATATGAGTGCTTGACAGAACCATGCCGTCATCAAAGACAGAACTGCAACTCATTGAATTCTGTGGATGCAGAGTTGGGACTTTGTTTGGTTCTTAGGATAAATTTTAAGGGGATTTTTGAGTGTACTGTATATTCCGCTTCAAGAACTCAAATAAGGGGAGAGAATTACATGCTACTTTTAAGATGACTATGAGTACACCAGGATGTCTGTCACTTGTCTGGCCATTGCTACCCCCTGCCCCACCATAGGTCTGGAGAGAAAGATGTGCAGTGGCCCTAAGCTCCTTTGCCCATGTGCACCCTGCATCTCACTGCTGTCCTCAGTAGCTGTCTCTCTTCCTTCTCCTCACCCATGTATTTTCTTTTTGGATTACTTATCTTTCTTACTGAGTTTTAACAGATCAAAATCCTACCTCCTCATTCCAAGCTAAGGTGGAAGGGTGAGAGTGGTGGAGGCAGTGCCATAAGCCAGGCAAGTCTGTGGTACCCAATGATGATGATGATGTAAAGTGGGACTTGAAACTATAGATCCAGTAGATAGAGAAAAGTTGCTGTATGTGTTTCCCTGCTTCATTTTTGCAGTTCTGTTCATGGTCAGTTGCCAAGTAGTACTTGGATCAATGCCTTTTCATTTCAGAATTAACCAGTAATGCCTTGGTCTTGACTGCACAGAAACTGTTATTTCTTTACCTTACATTTGCAGGCATGAGAACAAGCTGTTGTCTGCTAGCAGCCTGACTTGACCACAATCAATAATGGCAGTAGGCTTTTCCAAGCTCCTGCACTGTCATGTTTTTGCAGCCATGATGCTGGGGCATGGGTTAGGCAGTCTTCAAAGTGAAAAAAAGCATTTTGCAAAACTTGTCAAAACAAGTTTGCTGAATCTCTCGTGAAAGTCATAACTCAGACTGTGCCAACACCAGTAACTCTTCCAAAGAGACTTGGTGGTGTCTTCTTGCTGGATTTGCTTTTGAGTGCATGATAAAGTTGCTGCTTCCTAGCCATGCAGAAATCTGTTGTCCTCAAGAGCTGACAACCACATCTTCAGAAGCTGTAGCAGAGAAGTGCAATTGTGTTTTGATGGAGTTGTCTTTGGCTTTTGAGTGAGGTCTATTAGTGATGGATGTCGTCACACTCAACAGCGGAAGATGAGGAGGAACATGCTTGTCCACCTGCATATGTTGAGAGTAATGTCTGTGTGCTGTTATGTGGGCATAATTGAAGGATAAAATTTTTTTGTGCAGTTATTTGTTGCGGTTTTTAAAAATTGTGTAGAAAATACTATATTATATGAAGCAGTGGTCTTGTAAGAAGTGCTGGTGCCTTCAAAGGGCTGAGGAGGGTACAAATTTATTCTGGTTCCCTTTCAAGTCAGTAATAATATATGTTTTAATCCAGTTTCTTGTTTTTAAAGTAGTATACCATCACTAGCTCTGTGCTATCTCCAGTTACTGAAACAGGAGGAGATGGAGCCTGTTGAAGGTTAATCAGCAGCTGTTGTGCAGACCTCAGGAGCAGGAGAGCTGGTGCTTTGATCTGATGTGGGGGATTGACAGATAACAGAAATATCTCGTTTTCAAGGGCATTTTGCTCTGCAGGAAACTAACTCCCCTAAACAGGCCTTATATCCCATGGAAACATCTTAATGGCTTTGTTCTGCTTTAAAACAGGAAAGAAAATAGTATTATGTAAGAGACAGAACTCAATTTATTGAGAGGAAGGTGTTAGTATTTTACTCCTGAGTGTTTTCTGAGGAAATTGTGAATACTACTGTAAGGGTTTGAAAAGTAATTTTACTCCATTAAGCTGGATTAATTATATGCCGTGATTTATGTAAATAATCAGTTCATGAAGTTGAGTTTAAGGAACTGAAATTTAGATTGCATTTTCAAATAAACTTACAAAGCTGTACTTTCTTTCACTATGTACAGGGTTCAACTAGTCCTTCTCTGTAGCTCTGTCCATCCCTTTCCACGCTACCATTCCTGAATAAACACTGCTGATTCCTGACTGTTGGCAGAGAGGGGTAGCCTGGCTGCCAAGAAATGGAGCCTATTGGTGGCACTGTCTTGGTGCAATTTCTGGAGTGTTCATTGATTTCCCGTTTGTACATTGTGTGACAGTAGTAGCCACAGACTTTTATAGTAGGTCCCACATTCAACCACCACTGATGACCAGATCTTCTGGAAAACTTTTGTTGATGGAAAGCAGCACCAGGGAAGCCAGGCAGTGCAAAGGAGGGCATCTAGACCAAGAGCAATACATCAGACAAATGGCCATTACTGCTTGTTTCCCTGGACTTAGATGTGAAAGAACATGTCTGGTTTTCTGCTCAAGAGGCTGAATGGTTCATATGTGAATTGAAGTCAGTGAGGGATATTCATCTTCCAGTGAACTTTCCATTGAGTAGTCTGGCCAGGCACTTAATATGTTTTGGGTACCTAAATTTAACTGTTTTCAGTAGCCAAAGCCAACAGGGAAGGGTGAGTTTTCGGCACAATAACTGACTATTAATTTGAAATTAGCAAAGTTGTGATCTTTTTCTTGATGACTTCTTTCTTTTCGTGGCCCCTCCCTAGTTGTTGTCAGTTTGTGACTTAGGAAAGAGAAGGAATGAAGATAAATATGGTTTTGGTTATCTTTTGCATTGAAAAGCTACGTCCTGCTTGACCCAGTTAATAACATCTCTTCCTGTCTCTCAGACTTTGTGTTTGGAGCCAAGCTACTGAGGTGCATAAACAAAAAGTTCTTTAAATACATATTGACTATTGTTCCTTTTACTTTGCCAAGCCTCAATAGTGACATGCTTTTTGAATGCAGATGCAGCATAACCTACATTCATAGCTCTTCATTTAAAGCAATTTTCACTGTTTTGAATCAACTGCACTGATGTATTGACTGGATTTCACATTATAAGGTGTGAATGAGTAGCTTTTGCACTGAGGTAAGAACACAGTTGTTATACAGTATCTGCTTTTTCACATGTAGACATATATACAATATATATGTATATAAAATGTAATTAATGTGAAGTTATTTTATGCAGCATACAGCATGGGTGCATATAAAATCTAACTTGTTAATTAGAGTTTTGCAATGAATGCTCCACCATTTTACTTAATTGAGATAAAGTTCTCTATTAAGTTTGTGATTTTCAGCATATATATCCAACAGAAAGTAAAAAAAGAATGGATTTTTGTCATCTCCAAGGAAGACAAGAAGTAGTGTTTGCATTTTCAGCATCAAAATCTCTGAGGTAGAAGGACCAGGACTTCTCCAGGTGGTCTTGCAGCTGTGAGATCTGCAAAGCTATTTCCTTTCAGTTTTGCAGTCAGGAGAAATGTATTTGCTACGGAAATGATGGCATACAGCTGTTCTTCTGCAAGCACTATTCCAAGTATTTTTACAACCTTACTTCATGGAAATAAAAACCACTGGGCTGTAGTTGATGTTCCATGGCTTTCTTTGCCCTATTACCACAGAAGGCTGGCTGTCAGGGAGCTCTGGAGTAACCCAAGACACCAGGTTATCCCTGAAAAAGAGGTTGAGGTCAGTGTAGCCACCATGTGCATTGAGAGGATTCCTTCCTCAGGTGGGTCCTGTATGCCAAGTCTTGTCCATAAATTAGGCACTGGTGAAGATTTTGTCACCAGTGTATGGCTAATGCACTGCAGAGAGATGGCAGCTGGATCAATGTCTGTAGCTTGCATTGTTGGCAAGGTATGTCTTGCCAAGACCTTTTTTTTTTGCCCCACCCATAGGAGAAGGCCCATGGACAGACACTCCATTGTAGAGCTACCTTGCCAGGGAACTTGCTGTATTTGCATTCCAGATGCCTCCAGCTTTGTGAGCTGCATTGTTCAGGCCTCCTTTGAATAGCAGCTATTGACCCCTAACAATGTACATTTGTTTAAATCAACCCCTTTCCCTGCTTTAAAAAGCTTATTATAGCACTAGCCCAACCAAGTGAAGGCTTCTGTGCCGGCCCCTTCTTTTCCCCTTCACAGCCAGAAAAGATATTTTGCAGCATTAATTATTTTTTAATTTCAAGATGGAAAACATTCTCGTCCTTCTGAGAGGCTATTTTGAATGCTGAGGTTTTGGCAAATTTTGTTGTGGCTTAATGTTTACAAGCTTTTCATTGCTCTTGAAAGCATAAACTTCACGTTACTTGAGCTTCTGAGATGCTGGCAAATAATAAACCAGTGGAATAACAGGGGTTTGGTTGTCCTGAAACACTTGAGGAACTTGACTGCTTTTTGGCAGATAGGCTGTTTTGCTCTTTATGTATGCATTTAGGTGCATTGAGCTCATGTAGAAGGAGAGGGTGGAGACTGACCAGGACAGACCTTTAGTGCCCAGCAGCAGGCTGGCAAAAGTATTTCTGGGGAGGGAGGAGGGGATTGCGTGTGTAGGCTGGGACCAAATTCTCCTTGCTGCTTAGGATGACAGTAGTAGATGCATCTGCTCTTCAAGCTGTCTGGTCTCCAGAGCCTGATGGTGACAGTAGCCACCATCATTAAATCCCTTGCAATTTGTGTTTGCTGTGGAAAACTTTGTTGTGCCTTGCTGGGAAAGCTTTGCTGTGCTATGCTTCTGTGGGGTTATTAGGTCAAGGTAAAAAAGACCGGTGAAATAAAAATTTTCTGAGAGCTGGACAACATTGTAGTCCTTTCATTTTATGCCATAATAGTCCCACTAATAACAAAAAACCATTCAAATGTGAAACAGTGGTTGTCTGACTGAGTAGGATGGCTTAATGAGCTAAGGATTCTTTCTTCTGGTGTCCTGTGTTAAGTCAGGAGTATCTCATCTCATGAGGTTTCTATAGACACTACTGTTGGACATGTTAGTAAAGTGTTGCCTGCAAGTTGAAGGAGGTGATCCTACCCCTCTTCCCAGCCCTGGTGAGCTGTGAGCTGGAGTGCTGTGTCCGGTTGTGTGCTCCCCAGTGCAGGAGGGACAAGGATATACTGGATAGGGTCTAACAGAGTACCAGAAAGGTCATGAAGGGTCTCTCTCCTAGGACTACAAACTGAGAGAGCTAGAATTCGTAAGCCTGGTGTATGTAAATACCTGGAGAGAAGATAAAAGAGAAGGGAGCCAGGCTCTTCTTGGTGGTGGTCAGAGGTACAGAGGCAGGGGGCACAGACTGAAACACAGGAGGCTCACACAGAATATCAGGAAACACTTTCTACTGTGGGAGTGACTGAGAGCTTTCACAGCCAGTTCTTTGAGAGCCTGCTGAGCCCCTGGGCTAGAGGCTCACCAGAGGTCCCTGTCAATTTCAGCCTTCCGTGATGCACAGATGAAGTCATGTGGCTGAGGACATGCAGGAATCCCAGGCAAAGCTCAGCTCACCTTGCTTTCACTGTATGCATGGTTGTAGCATGGGTGCATCATCACATCATCTTCTTGCTGTGTACCCATGCTTGTGGGTTTCTCTGGGTCTGGATTGAGGGCGCTTGAGACAGTAGTTTATGTTCAGACTTAGGTGTTTTTATTTCCGATCAGTTAAACAGTTTCACTACTGTGAGTTTGGCAGCTCTTCATTGGAAGGCACAAAATGGCTAACAATCTCTTGTTGCAAGGTCTTTTAAGACTAAACTATCCAATTAAGAACTGACACCTAGATTATTTTCCCTTTTAACCCAATAATTGATCCCAAAGAGCCAACAATGTGGACTTTTCTGCCCAATTACAAAATGCCACCCAAACCCATGAAGAAGAAGGTAGAAGAAGCATGAAAAAGAAACCCAGTTCTTTTTCACCCTGTGCCCTCCATCTTGCTTCCGTCCACAACGTACTAAAAATCTCAAAACCTAATTTCTCACTAAGTGATACACCTACACTACTCTCTATAATTTATTTCACACTTTTGTGTATTCTAGTCTTATCTTGAAGTCTAGGAAACTTTCTCCATGAATGAGGATCAAAGTCAGTGCTCCCCTAGGGGTCAGGGCACCCCAGAGCAGACAGAGAAATATTCCAGGTGCTCTCGATTTCCACACAAGCTTATGGGGTTTAGACCCATTCCACGGTGAATTAAGTGGGCTCTGCATCATCCAGCCCCACAGGGTAGCTGAGAGCCTCAGGTTTTCACTCTCAGGCACTCTTGGGGACAGTGAGCTGATGGCAGCACCTGCATTAATGTGAAAAACCCCTTTGTCTCTACATGATGGTTGTGGTAGATATTCCTTAGTACCAAATATGTAGCCTTCAAGTTATTGCTCCTGTGTCTGTACCTGAGGGACACAGGACATTTCTGTTTGCTGGCTCTGGTGCAGAGGTAGCAGAGGAAGTCCAAGAGCAAAGCCCTCACATCAGCCTTCCTTCCTCTGGGAAGTGCAGGGTGAGAGGTACCCTTGAACTAGTCAGCCTGGGGATGTTTGTGGTTTTCAAGAGAATAAAAACAGAGCAGTGCCCTTAATTTTCTGATGACCAGAGTCTCTCTCCTGTAGACCCAGGAGAGTGCGTGGAAGTGTTCCAACTGCTGTTACTGGGTTTTTAATTTAATGTTCAAGTGTTATCTATGGCTTTTACCACTTCTGGGGAGGGTCTCCCCACTGTTTCCTAGTCCCCTGCTCCCCCCCACCCACCTCAGGATCTGGTGCTCTCCTTTCCCCTTCCATATCCCTAACCCTGCACTTTTGAGTTTATGAACATTGCATTTGAACTGTTTCAGAATTGCTGTATATCCAGAAACCACCTGACTCGAGGTTTTGGAAGTAAAAGGGCAAATGCCCCACAGACGTTCGCAGCATTGAGATTGGAAAGCAGTTTGTGAAAAGATGCAGGGGCAAAAAATAAAGAGGAATGCTCTTGCCTTGTCTGTGTCCAGGTGAGCTCTTCCCATTTAGGGAAACCAAACAGCAAGAGTTTTTAAATCCTCCATGAGTACTGTTTTGTCTCAGTGCTGCTATTGTCCCATCATAGAAAGAACATTTATTCAACATTGTCTAAAAGCATATGCAACTTGTAATGTGGCTGAAGTCCATGGTAAGCTCATGAGCCACTCATCTTAAATAGGTAGCAGAATAAAAATCTGTATTTGTCTTGATTATAAATCAGACTGCACTCCATCCACTTTAAAAAGACTTTATGTCTGGTTTCTCTGTGTGAAAATTCAGGCAAGGACAGCCTTTGGATGCTAGCTTGCAAAATTATTTTAATTGGGTTTTTTTTCTATGACTATACCCCCAAACCTTATGATTGTCTGGGTATATCCCAGCACTTTCCTACCACTCCTTTACTTTTGCTTTAGGAGGACATTTGACTGTTCTGGTGAAAAAAAATCTCTGTTCTCTGAAAGCCACTAAAATACTGTTGCCCTGATATGGAGCCAGATGTTTGAAGAGAATGAAGTGTAGTTTTGGTTGGAAGTCAGGCCATGGGTCACTGCTGCTGAGTGTTTTCATGCCAGCTAAAGTCTTCTCCTGCGCAGGACAACTCGCGTGGCTGTTGCTTATGGGATGGCTTTTGCTGCAGCTGCAGCATCAGCTATGGTCCTCCTCCCTTGTTCTCAGTGCTAGATATTTCTCTTTTCTTAATGCTGCCTCTGCTCCACCACCCAGGTGGCAGATGGAACATTAAGCTCTACCTGTTCTACTAGGCTGGCTTGTCTCACTGACAGTGTCCCCAATGCCTCCATAGCAAATATCAGTTCTTTGTAACCTTGCTTGCTACTAGTTGGTCTTTTTTTTAATCCTCTGCATTGTTGTGCAGCGAAGAGAGGAGAACTATATAAAGGGAAGTAGTTTAGAAAAAAGTGAAAGATAGAAGTGCTGGGAGTGTCTGACTGAGGTTGAAAATAAACAGGTAGGGAGCCAGCTGGCTTTAGGGTGGATCTTCTAAACTGTGTGTAAATTCAAACAGGGTTCTGTAATTCTACATGTGCTAGCATGAGGCACATGACTCACAGAATCAGAGGATTGGCTCCAGCTGCTCTTGCCGGCATTTAAAAACTTGTGAAAAAAAAAGGCGCTTCAGTGTGGTTCTGCTGTGTTTACTGATCGAGCAGGAACCAACAAATACTCGCTAAGAGATTATTTTATTTTCTTTCACATGCTTATTTGGATTTCTCTTTCTCTCCTATTCCTTGAGAAGTATTTCCAGAGAAAAATAGTAAGTAGAATTATTTCCTCAGTTTTTCTCTTATGTTGTCTATAATTCTGGCTTTTTTTTTATTGCAGGGGTCTCGGGTCTGGCTGCGAGAAAATAATCAGCATTATCCCAGCACTGTTCATTCCTGTGCAGAAGGAGTTGTTGTATTCAGGACAGACTATGGTCAGGTATGGACATTGCTCCTTTATGTTTTGTCTTTCTCACAACTCTGTAAAAAATAAGCTTTCACAGAATCACAGAATGGATCAGGTTGGAAGGGACGACAGTGGTCATCTGGTCCAACCTCCCTCCTCAAGCAGGGCTGTCCTAGAGTACATGGCACAGGATTGTGTTCAGGTGGTTCTTGAATATCTCCAGTCAAGGAGACTCCACAGCCTCTCTGTGCAATCTGTCCCAGTGCTTGGTCACCCTTTACCTGCAGTAAAGTTTTTACTTGTCTTTAGGTGGAACTTCCTGTGCATCAGTTTCTACTGGTGGCTTATTTTCCTGTGCTTTTGAGCCACTGAGCAGAGCCTAGCTCCATCCTCTTGACATCCACCCTTCAGATATTTATACAGATTAATGAGGTCATTTCATAGTTGACTCTTCTTGAGGTTGAATAGGACCAGCTTCCTCAGCCTTTCTTAAGGCTGTAAATAAAAGAGATTCTCCAGACTCTTTACCAAGAGGTCTCAGCTGGACCTGCTCCAGAAGCTCCATGTCTCTTGTACTGTGGACTCCAGAACTGCACACAATACTCCAGATGTGGCTTCACCAGGGCTGAGCAGAGGGGCAGGATCACGTCCCTTGACCTGCTGGCAATGCTCTTCCTAATGTATCCCAGGATACCACTGGCCTTCTTGGCCATAAGGACACAGTGTTGGCTCATGGACAGTTTTTTGTCCACCAGGGTCCCCAGGTTATTTTGTGCAGGACCCTGCACTTGCCTTTTTTGAATTTCAGAAGGTTCTTCTCTGCCCAGCTCTCCAATGTGTCCAGGTCCCTCTGAAAGGCTGCACAACCTGAAGTATCGATCTCTCCTCTCAGCTTTGTGTCAGCAGTGAACTTGATGAGAAGGGACTCTATTCCTTCATCCAAGCCACTGATGAACAAATTAAATAACTCTGGGCCCAGTATAGAACCCTGGGGGACACCATGAGTGACAGACCTCCAACCAGACTGTGTGCCACTGATCACAACCTTCTGGGATCTGCCACTCAGCCAGTTCCAAATCTATTCTGCTGTCCACTCATCCAACATAACACTTATTGAGTTTGCCATGAGGATTTAGTGAGAGACAATGTCAAAAGCCTTGCTGATGTCAAGGTAGAAAATATCCACTGTGCTCCCTGCATCCATCCAGGTAGTTGTTTCAGCACAGAAGGCAATCAGTCTGGTCAAGCATGAGCTACTTTTAGTGAGCCCATGCTGACTACTCCTGATCACCTTCTTGTCTCCTTTGTGGGTCGAGATGGCCTACAGAGTGAGGCACTCCATCACCTTTCCAGGGATTGAGGTGAGGCTGCCTGGCTGATAGTCTCTTGTGTCCTTCTTCTTGCTCCTTTTGAAGACTGGGGTGATTTCCAGGAACCTCCTGGCTTGTTTGCTGTGTAGCTTTCCAGCAGATGTCAGGTTAGTTAAAGCCCCCCCACCATGTGATTTTGAGGCTGCTGTAATTGCCTAGAAGAGGTCACCCACCTCCTCCTCCCAGTCAGGCAGCCTGGAGCAAACACCCAGAGTGTCAGCCTTACTCATATGCCCTTTTGTCCTGACCCATAAGCTCCTGACTCGCTCATCATCCACCGTGAGACAGAGCTCAATACATTCCAAGTGCTACCTCACCGAGAGGGCAACTCCAGCACTGTGCCTTCCTGCTCTGTCTCTCCTAAACAGTGTGTAGCACTTCCTGGCAACATTCCACTGTGGGAACTACCCCACCACATCTCCATAATCACAATAAGATTGAAGTCTCACTGACCAAGGTGAGTCACATCTATGCCAGCATGCCTGGCATTGCATAGCCCATTCTGTTGTCAAAACCCCCAGAATTATGGTGGTGACTCCGGCTGTGCATTTTCTTCTTGTGTGGAGGGCATAGTGGGAAGCTAAAAGGTTTGTGAATAAAATATTAATTTTGTATGACCTGAATGTGCAACTTGGTTTTAATAGTTATTTCTGTTGCCTCTCCAGTCAGTTGCTATGATTGTGTCTGATAAAGCTGACGTAATGCTGCTGGGTGTGAAAGTCTTGTTCCACATAGGTTGGTGATTATGTAGTTTACTGGAGGAAGGTGGCCTCTTAAAGGCTATATTCCCTTACAGTAACAGAAAGTTGGGGCTGGCACATGGCCAAAAAAATAAAATCATGTCTTTCAGAGACAGGGAACCCTTGCTTTCTTTACATGCCTTTCTCCAGGCAGGAAAGGAACCAGACAGAATTGCAGAGTGGCTTTTGATGGGCAAAATGTAATGTACTCATGATTAAATTGCTGCTGTGCTGGCACTGTGGGATGAAAATGCTGGAGAAACCACATCAGTGAAGAAGGGAAGAGTTGTGTGTGTCATCTGTCTGGACTTCTTAAAGCCTTTGACATAGAACCCCACAACATCCTTCCCTCTAAATTGAAGAGATAGGGATTGGATGGATGAACTCTTTGGTGGATGGGGAATTGGTTGGATGATTGCATCCAGACAGTGGTGAATTGGTGACAAGGATGTTCCTTGGAGTTATGGACTAGGACCAGAGCTGTTTAATGCCTTCATTAGCAGCATTGGCAGTGGGATAGAGCACAGCCTCAGCAGGTTTGCAGGTAACACTAAGCTGAGTGCTGCAGCTGACAAGCCTGAAGGATGGAATGCCATCCGGAGGGACCTGCACAAGCTTGAGAAGTGAGCACATGCATATACTTCATGAAGTTCTATGAGGTCAAGTAGAAGGTCCATGCATTTGTGTTGAGGCATCCCCTGGTATCCATACAGATTGATTGAGAACAGCCCTGCCAAGAGGGATTTCAAGGTGCTGGTGGATAAAAAGCTGGACATGAGCTGGCAGTGTGTTTACAGCCAAGGAAACAAACTCTAACTTGGGTTGTATCAAAAGCAGCATCACCAGTAGCTCAGGAGAGGGAATTCTGCCCCTGTACTCCACCCTCATGAGACCTCACCTGAAGTGCTGTGTCCAACTCTGAGACCCCCAGCACTGAAACGTCATTGACCTGTGGAGCCATGGAGGGAGGCCATGGAAATTATCAAAGGCATGGAATGCCTCTCTTATGAGGTCAGGCTGAGAAACTTGAGGTTGTTCAGCATGGAGAAGAGAAGGCTCCAGGGGGACCTTGCAGCACCTTCCACTACCAAAAGGAGTCTACAAGAAAGCTGGGGACAAACCTTTCAGCAGGGCCTGTTGCAGTAGGACAAGGGGTAATTTTTTAAACTAAAAGAGGGTAGATTTAGATGAGATTAAGGAAGAAATTCTTTATTTAGAGGGATTTGAGGCTCTGGAACATACTGCCCAGAGAAGCTGTGGATACCTGAAAGTCTTTCAGGTCAGGTTAAATGAGGTTTTGAGCAACATAGTCTATTGAAAGGTATTCCCCCTTGCAGCAGGGGGATTGGACTAGATGACCTTTACAGGTCTCTTCCAGTCCAAGGCATTTTATGATTCTGTCATTCTTTTCTCTTGCACCAAGTTATATGTGGCCAGGTTATTGGTTCTCAGATTTGGGACGTTTCATATTCTGACTTTTTAAACTGAAATTTGAAGTCCATTTAAGTGGAAAGGCTGAAACTGTCTCCTCTGTTGGCTTTTTCAAGCTAAAATAAGAAGGCTCCATCACATTCAAGCATCACCATTACATTTGAGCTACAGTGTAGAAAGGCTATTGTGTGTGTTGTTATGCTAACATCCTCCAGGAAATGTCATTTTAAACACGTCGTTCATCTTAAACACAAGCCTTCTCCAGCTCCTAATATGAATCACCTGTATGCTTATATGGGAGACTACCTGTAATTTTCACAGGATTTTGTAATTGGATGTGTAGTCATAAAGAGTCTGACTTTTAGAAGTGTTTTGAGCTGAAAAATCCTTACACTTAAGGGAACCACAGATGCACCTGTAAAAGGGACAGCTTGCTTTGGTGCCCTAGAAAAGAATGGCAGAGCTAGTGCTGACATCCACCAGCAAATAAGTTGCTTGTTTATGGTGTTTTCTGTGTGTGTTTTCTGTGATGTTACTGCCTTTTCATGGTGTCCATAATGCGAGCTGAAACTTCAGGTAATATGGAAAAAGTCTCAAGTCTTTACCATGATGCCATCCAATTGATTGTTTAGAAAACCTTGGTGTTACAAACACCACTAGGCAAAAAATTGCCTCCTTTATTTGGGTGTGCATGTGTTAAAATCAGGTGGTGCAAAATGGGAAGGACATGGGGATTGGCCTTCAGACCTGTGATGGCATTCCACCTCCTCAGCAGGTCTGAGCTGGCAGCTGCAAAGCCAAAGGCATAGTGGAAATTCGCTGCATTTGAAAACTTCAGTCGTTTTCAGGGCTTATGGTTTCAGGAGTGGGCTTTGTGTTCAAAAGGACTGTGCTAGCTGACATTGGTAATTTCTTATCCTTTCTCCCATTGCTTTTCCTGATGTGCTTTTAGACCATCCTGCCCTTGCTGTTTGGTTACCTCTGGGCTGCAGAAGGTTGCAAGCAGGTGAAATGGAACTGAGATAATGCTTGACTATTACCTCTGACTGTTTGGCAATCGCTGCAATGGTCTATAACTTTGAAGAACCAGAGAGGGAAAACAAGGGGTGAGGTTGCAGAAATATGGGGTGATGATGCTTTTTGAAGCATGGTTGGTGTATTGATTGCCACATCATTTTGACAGCTGGAGCTCATGTTCAAGTCTAATGACAAACTGATGAAAACGCTGGGACCTCATCAAAGCACAGCATTGTTATTCATCTTCTCTGATTCACTAGCTTCTACTAGACTTTGCACTTCTCACCTTTCCACTGAGCATTCTGCATGTCTTCCTATGACATGATTGGCAGGGCAGTGGGACTGGGAAGCTCTGTTGTTGGGGTTGGTTTCAGATTTTACTTTCATGAGTCTGGGCTTCAAGTCTTTGCCAATGTCAGTTTGCAGAATTATTAAAATTTCATAGCACAGTACATTACTTCTTAATTCCTTTTTTCTGTTCTGTTGTGAGTTGCAGTAATTATTTTGCTACAAAAATCTGTAGCACCATTCAGTTCTATGCTCAAGGGGTGTTGTAGGGAATCCTACCCAGTGTGAAGGTAGGATTATATAATGGTATTTTAACAAGCTGCAGAGCAATTTCTTGATTTTCACACAGTGATATAATTCCTCCTCAGGTGTTCTTGTGTATATTACCTGAGTAATATACAGTTAAACAGTTCATTTGCTAATTATCATTATAGACAATTGTGATACTGTTGCCTGCTGTTGTCATCCTCTGTGTGAGTTTTACAACTAGCCGATATGATGGTCTGTGGGAAATATCCAATACATGAGATATGGTGTACCAAAATGGGAATATCACATTGTAAGTTTGGATTTCCCTGAGCAAATAGCTATGAAAAATTCATAGCTCTTTATGAAAAGAAGAAAAATGTGGCACTCTATGGGGGTAGATGAAAACCTCATTAAATACAAGGAGGGGAAGAGTACGTCAGGCCTGTGTTTCAGCACCCTGGCCCAAGATAAAGGAGTGGAAGATGAAAGGTGTGACCTCCTTCTTAGCACATGTTCATGGTGCTGGGCTGCAGCTGGCTCTGGAGTAGCTCTCCAAAGCTTCCTGCAGGCTGGCCTTCAAAACAGGGAGTCTGCAGTGACTGGAAAAGCTACCATGTGCAGACAATTCATATGATAAATATGTTTTCCTTTATAAGCACAAACCTCATGCTTTCCAGGAGAGAAGATGCCGTACTCATTTGCTAGCTGGTGGGTGGGTCGGTTGTGTTGTTTGTTTTTCTGTTCCATTAGTGCAGAGAGCTGGTAAAGGGCTCTGTCCTGGATGGTTTGGAAACACCAGGTCTATGACTACTGTCATTTATTATGATTAACACATTATATTCATACTTAGTAGGAATATATTATGTCAATGAAGTCTATGAACATTTAGAATTAAGAAAGTAGGTCCTAATCTTTCCTTGTGTGTTTAGATACACATTTGTATATAAAATTACATTACAGTTACTGAGATTTTTTTTCATGTTTGAGGATATATTTGCCGAATTTAGTTTTGGGGTTAAACTGATTTCTTCCTTAAAGGTTTTATTTACAGTAAAGCAGACACTTCCTCATTGTCTTACTGTATTTTTAATGAAGTTGTATGAGCTTATAAAGTGCTCAAGTGAATGTTTAAATAAAATCCTAAAAGCCCTGCTGTCGTTCTATGCTTTGTTTGAAATTACTTACTTCTGTATATTCAGTAATCAGTGGTTCAATTGAGAAAAACCTCTTTCCAGTTTTTATCCTTTTTCTTTGTTTTTTTTCTGAATACTGTGAACTTCACTTATTTCAGATCAAAGAGGACTGCATTGTGCTCCTGACTTGTACAGACACACGTGAAGCTGTCTGCAGTGAAAGCATAGATAGCAAATACAAAAAGCTTGGGGAGGAGGGAAATCTTTCAGAAAAGCTGTGTTGTTTTGCATGGCATTGATTTCAAGAACATTTTTCTAGTCACCTAAATAGGACTCTCTACTTTTTCTTCCATTTATACATCCAAGTACATATAAAAGTAATGCCAATAAATATATAGTCAGCACTGTGAATATATAGTCTGTGGACTAAGGAGTCTTTTTTTTTTAATGCAATTATTGCTCTTGGTGTAAGTAGCACTATGTTTGAGCCTTTGAGAATTGAGGACTTTCAGAACAGCACCCAAGAATACACATTTTTAATAGCATCTATTCCCTTGCAAGTGAAGAATTGTATATGTGTAAGACATAACTAATGTATGTGTGTGTGGAGGAAATCTTATCTGTACAAACTCATCGAGGGAGAAGTAAAAGTGGAATCAATTGCTGCAAACTGTTCTTAGTCTGACACTAAAATTTCAGGATACTTAATTGCATACCTACTTAGCTGACTGAGAGAAACTTTTACATCGAATGTTATAAATAGAAACAGCTGACTGATAATATGCAAAAAATGTAGGCTCTTTAAAAACAGATGTCATATTTCACCACTAAGGACTTTGTCAGTTAAACCAGCTTTCAGTGAATTTTCTTCACAAAGAAGTCCTTCACAGCATGGTGTTATGTCAGCAAACAGAGTAGAGCTTGGTATCCTTAGTTTCAAATCAGAGGCACCTGTAAATGGTTTGGGCAGCAACAAAAGTATTTTTTCCTGTGTGTTTAAGTTATTGAAGCTCTTCTGCGGCATTTCTGCATCCCAGGAATTGGAAGGCTACAGATGTTCCTTGTTAAACACAGCTCAAGTATGTTTTCCATGGAGGTTTTCACTTTTTTTTTTAATTTCTGGTTTGAAGGCTGGGAGAGTTTCTCATCGTGACTGCATTTAGATGTTGTAGACCTGGGTTTGGTTTGAGGTTTGGGGTTTGTTTTGTTCTAGCTGTTGTGGGGGCGGGGTTGGGGGAGTGGGAGGTGTTCTTTTGTTTGACTTTTGAGTTAGCAATAAGATTATGTTCACGTTACTGTGTGGTTATACCAGGAGAGCTCATGTTTTCCTCACTTTTGGTTTAAAATTAAAAAGAAAGCTCCAAATGCAGGTAATGGCTAAGCATTTCTCATAAGGACTCTTTTCTTTGCCTTGTGTCCTTTCTCACCCTCACTTGGGACTCTCTTGTGCTGGCCTTTGCTGTTGTGAGGAGCCCTTTTAAACAAGAGTCTTCCGTTCATATTCACAGGGCATGAATAACACCACTGAAGTTACTTGGCTTAAGTTACTGAAGTCAGTAGGACTGTTTATCAGTAAATGCTGTGTTTGGCTGCATCCATAGCTCATAGGATCAGGCATCAGAGAAGTAAATCCTTCTGGACAAGGATTTTCTTAGCTAGCATTGAAAAGCATCATGATTGCTTCTAGCTCTTCCACATGAAGGCCTAAAAATATTTCCTAACAGTGATTTTTTGGACATTTCCTTGAATTCAATATCTATTACCCTTCAAATGCACATTAACAAGGGAGCATTTTAAAAAAGCCCTTTGTGAGCTCCCTTGTATATACAGCCTCTTAAGAAAATACACAGATACATGCAGTGGGCTTTGGTCTTGGCTGCTCTTAGTGTTAAATGAATCCATCTCTTTTTGAAAACCTTATTTATGAAGACTTTCATGCTTTATAATTTAATAGTGCATATGAAGAGTAGTGACTGCTGATTCTGGACATTGGGTAGCTCATGTGTGTTTTGGGCAGCAGATCCTTTGCCTTTGGGGCTCAGGTTCAATGCCAAATTCAGCAGCTTTACAGCAGGAAATCAGATTCCATCTGTCTAAACATTGTAAAGTTCATTTTATTCTCCAGTCAGTTATATTTGGCTTACTTGTAATAATTCTACTGGTTAGTGTACTTAAAAAATCTTGGTGCTGTGGCTATTAGTATGTTAATTTCTTGGGGGTTTTTTTGTGCTTTGGGCCTTTCTTACTGTTGTTGTTTTTAAGGGATATGTGTGGGAGTTTTGGGTTTGGCGGATGGTGTGGGGTTGGGGAGGGCCAGAAGTCAGCCAGAGCGCCTTTTAGTACTCAGGATTTATCTTCTGTGGAGAAGTGTTTACATCTTTATGTTGGATGTCAAAGTTCAGCAACTCTCGCTGCAAGCATCTGTTGGCGCGCCTGTAAACAGAGCTCGTGACAGATGTGAGCCGGCAGCTTCCTCCGGGAGCATCCGCAGGGAGCCTGGCCTCCCTGCCTTGCACAACTGCACTTGGCTGTCCCCGGGGCCCTTTGGTGTCCCAGCCTGTGGGGCATCTCCCAGAAGGAGCTGCGAGGAGGGGTGTCTGTGCCCCGCTTGCCCATGCTTGCTCCATCCCGTGCTCTTTGCAGAAAGGTGCCAGCGGAGCGAGCGACACAGCAGAGGCTGCACGTGCCCTGCAAGCCCTCGTGTCCCGCAGGGCCACTGAGCTGTGCCACCCCAGCCCTCCTGGGAAGCATTTAATGGAGTGTAACTGCAGTGCTCAAAAGCCTCCCCGTGCCTGGTAAGGATTTCATGCAACTGCAACAAACGTTTTCCTTAATGGAAATGCTGCTTCTAAACCCCAAGTGTTACTTGTCAGTACTGTGTTTGAGCACTGGTTCAAGTGGAAGCACTCACAAATTGAACAAGTGTTTTGGATTTTTTCCATGTGTGCCATCTTCTTTTACTTTATAAATACTTGCTAATTGGAAAAATCATTAATTTGGATCTCTTAAATTCTCCAACATGGAAATATTAAAAAGACATTTAATTATGCTGAAAGGAGCAATATCTGTATCAGAGAATATTTTTCTGCCCCTAATTCATGAGCTAATTCAGCTTGTCATTTTATCCCTTTATAACAATGGTGCTATTTTTATATGACTGCCATTCTCTGAATGTTTGTTAAAGGGTAATAGGGAAAGCCTCTTTTTGTGTGTACTTTTCCCTGAACTATGTATCTATTACATAAAAAATTACAGAGCAAGTTATGAAATAATTCTTGGATGTGTTGCACATGTTCTGTTCTTACTTTTTTCCTGTTAATTCCCTTTCTGCCAAAACCACTATCAGTTTGATTGATTTCAGGAAGGGGAAAGTTTTAATCCTGAAGTGAGATATTTTAAAAGAAAGACTGAATTGTAAAAAATCCACCAATGCAAAACAAAACAAAAACCTAAAAACCAAATCCCCAAACCCATCCCAACTGCCTGACCAGGGTGATGTTATTATCCCTGCAGAATGAACTTTCGGGCTATCAGTGTGTGGCCAGTTTTGGTCAGAAGTCAGGGAATTTGCAAGTGAGCAATCAGGAGATTTCTAATGCACAAATGATGGGGGCAGGAGGGCTGAGCAATGACCATAAATAACTCTCTTAATGTTGGATTTTCAAGGGTTTTGTTCTGTGCTGCCTAAACAGAACAGTAGTGTTTGCTCTAACTATACTGAAATTAATTTGTTTGGCATTAGTGTGGCTGTTGTTAAGTATTTTCCTACCCATATAAATTTAATCTTTATGAACAAAAGCATTTATCTGTGAGCAGAGTTGTTTTATGCTTTTTACAAGGTCTGACTGAAAGCAGTTGGCATCTGAGACGCTGACAAAGAGGTACTTTCTGCATCCCCTCTGGTTTGCTGTGGCCACGTAATGGTTGTGGCTACGTAAACAGTTGAGATGTCAGTCTTCTCTCTTGCTTTCTGCAAAGAAAATCCAAACCATCTGTCTTTTTTTTGGTGCCTTTATTATGCTTGTACTAAAGATAGCAAAACTCTTTGTTTTAAGATTAAAGCAGATGTACACAGGCTGCCATATTAATTTCTTTTGTAAGGGAACACAGTTCAGCTGTTCACAAAACATGGGAAGGAATTCAGGCAGCATCGTGCCAAAAAACGATGACAACAATGAATCTGTAGCTCCGTGATGAACAAGCTTGTCACTTCGGTTGTTCCCCTGTTCCTAAATTCCCTTGGATGTGAGGCTGGTCTCATTGTTCAGCATTGCTGGTGTTTTTAGGAACATATGGTTTAGGTTAAGCGCAATTACATGCGGGGATACTTCGCTCTGCAACAGGGCATTGCTCAGTTTTGCTCTGGTGAGGCTTTGTACCTTACAGTGCAGATAAATGGTGGGTGGCCCCTGAGATTTTTACTTGGAGAGGATGAGTTGATCAAAACACAAGTGGCCTAGAGTGCCCTATTTTTTATTAAATGGATCTTAAAATTTCATAGTATTATTAATTTTTTTTTTAATTAAAAAATGACTGAATAATTCTGGACAGGATTTTACACAATGATGGCTTCTGAGAAAATGCTGGTGCATGTGCAAGCACCATTTAAAGAAGTTGATAGTGGCGTCCAGAGGCCATCATCTCTCCTTTACAGTCAGCCCCCTGGGAGCCACTGTTTGGAAGAGCCATGTCCCTTCCCCACCCCACTTCTCCATCAGGGACTGAAGACTGCACTTATGGGTTTGATCTGTGAAAAATCTTTTTTTACGTTGCTATTTCAAGTCATTAGAATAATTTTAAAAAGTGTAGCCATTGGGGAGGTGTGTGGGGTACTGCATTAGGTGTGCTGGTGATCCCAGCCCATGGGCTGGACAGCTGGTATGATGAGGTGGAATGATGAATCTGTAGGAAAGGAGACTGTGTCTACTGACAACTCCTTTGGGGAAGGCTGCAGTGCCTCTGGCTGCATGGTGCTGGTTCTGGAGATGGAAAGCTCATTTGATCTTTGCGCTGTCCTGTGGTCACTCAAGTAGTCCTGAAATCCATGTTACCTCTGTGTACCAGAGAATACAGAAACAAAGGGGAATCTTCTGCAGCTCCAGGTACTCTTCACATACAAGCTGACTTTAAGGAAACTAAATCTGAACAGCCAGACTGGTATTTCAGTGCCAGATCACTTTCAAAGCTTGATGTTTGAAATGCTGTTTGAAAAATGAGGTGGTACTTGCAGAGCTTCAGGTTCTTTAAGCAGGCAACACTGGAGCTTCCCTTTGTGATAAGATGTGTCATTGCACCTTTGGGTACCTCATGACATTTGTATTCTTGAACATTTCAAAGTGACTTGTTTGAAAACGTCAAGTGTTCTCATGAGAACACTACCAGAGCAAGATTTCCCCTGAAGCATTTCTGCAGTGTGATAATAAACTCTTTCAATGTTAGCTGCAAAAGGAACTTTAAGCGCTCTTTCATAGTGGTGCTTTTATTTATGCTAAACCAGGGGAAGAAAATGTTAGTGTAGGTCATGTGCCTCCTCCTCATCCAGCACTCTTTATTTTGTAAAACAAGCCAGGTCCTGTTTAGCATACACATGGTGAAGCTGAGAGACGATTTAAGGAGATTTATCTACCCAAGCTGACTTTACCGAGAACAGTCACAAAATGTACACGGGGAAAACCCCTCTGTGTTGCAAATCATACCCTGGAGAGTTCAGAAATGCTGCAGGGCACCTTTTTGCACTGTAGAAAAAGCAATGTGCTGCCCCTTTGTAGCTAGGTTGTTGTGGCACACACTGGAGAGGAGAGGGACCTGTACCAGGGCGAGCAGTATCAGTCATCTCTAAGCAGCTTCTGGATGTTCTGGAGTTATAAGGATGTGTACAAATGGGGGTAGAAGTAAAGAATTTTTCCTCAAAGCACCCTAGTAGTCTTCCTTGTTAATTTTTTTTGTTTGTTTCAGGGGGTTTTTTTTTGTGCCTCCTACCTGCCCTTTGTTCTATCTTCTATGCATGGGCTCCTGTGCTTTTATTTGTTTGGTCTCCCCAAGCTTCTGCTTCAGATTCAGCTCCCATTCATCATTCATCCTGCTCCTTCATCCCTGCAGCCTTGCTCCCTGCTTTTCTCTCTGCCACCCAAGTACACATGCTCACACATTGGGGCACGGGGCAGGCTGGCAGTTCCTGAGGCTGGGAGCACGGGATCTGTCTGGGAGGGTGATGGACCCACTGTGCTCCCCAGCCGGGAGCACGGGGTCTGTCTGGGTGGATGATGGCCAGGCCCACTGTGCTCACCAGCCAGCAGCAGGGCAGCGGGGAGACCTCACTGCAAAGGCAGCAAACCTCAACACAGCAGCAGCCCCACAGAGCCTCCTTCAGCTCACGAGGAACACAAGGATCAGATGGCCTTTTCATCCTCCATTCCAGGCTCTGGTCAGGGACAGCATGAGCAGCAAGTGGCATGTTGGAGCTGCCAAGGAAGCTCCAGGAGCTCTTGCTCAGCAGCATCCAGAGCATGCCAGGGGTAGGAGGCCTTTCCCAAGGTGTTTGGCTGCTAAATGTCTGAGCCTCTACTGAAGGCTTACTGCAAGATTTTTCTCCAGTGATTTGTAACTTTGTAGAGCTGATGACTTTTACAGGAAAGATAAAATCTTGCCTCTTGGAAACAATTGTTCCATTATTAAATTAAACGTGCTTCTCTGAAGAATGGCCTCGGAGAATGTTCGTGTATCAAATCACCAGAGTTATTGTAGGCCTGAATGACACAGAAGTACTGTTTTGCCTGTGATGATAAAATAAGCTACTTTGAAAAACCATGCATTTCTAGTAAGATGTGGTCCTGCCACTGAATACTTTGTCTTAAGCTTTCAATATGTAGTGGAATTGGGAAACAGATTTTGGAAGGGAGCAATCTTAATAGGTAGAAGTGACACAAGCGTATAATGAAAATAATTGCATGTATTTTACTGCTTATTAATTCTGTCTTGAAAGTGTGTTTTTTCACGAGCATCGGCAAGGAGTTCTAAGTAGAAGAAAATAATAAATCCATTCCATTATTAATGCTGCTTTCAGGCAGGCATTTAATATACATTGAAATCTGACGGTCAGACTTCATTGGTGTTATCAGTGTATCATTAATGGCTTAAATGCAATTACAGAGGACTTCTGTCACCACAAGATTTGCCCAGGAAATGTAAAGTTCTGACAAGGATACTTCAAGGTCTGCTAGGCATTTGAGATATGTTAATGTTTTTCACATGTCCTCAGTGGTGGGGGAAGAGAGGGCAGTATTGCTGTGTGATCAGGAGAGCAAAGGGAGCGTGACAAAGGCTCGGTAAGTCCAGCACAAGAGCATATAGTTCTAGGAAGAATGTGATCACTGGACTGGGTTTGTACATGACCAAAACCCTTGATGTGGCTACGGGCTGCAGCCAGCAAAGACTGTGTGGAAGGTGAACAGGAGGCCAAGAAGCATAAGGCTGCTGGGGGTCCATTTTTTCTTAAGCAGTACCCTTGGTTTTCTTCTGGGTTGTTTTTCTGGGCATTTTTAAAATGCTTGCCCTACATTGCCTGCGTGTGACTGTGTTAACAGATCAGAGCAGACGCTGCTGTGAATATTCAATTACTCCAAATTGGTTGCTGAACTCTGTTAATCCCAAGCATGCTGACAGTGTACGTATCAAATGCATTTGTTCACATTTCAGAAATGAGCATAGCTATTGCAATGCAGTGCAGTGTCTTAATGCCCCTAATATGCCGATACAGCTCTTCTGGAAAGTATTGTCATGTGTACATATGTTGTATAAATGATGAAATGGGGAAATGTGTAGGTGCTCACACAGATATATATATATACATATACACGTGAACTGTTTCTTGAAATCAATGGACTTAGAATGTGTTTACTCTGCATCACATGCAGGTCCATACCTGTAGAAAAAATGCTTGACAACAGTAGCCTACAGAAGTTTTCTAAGTGAAGGCTTGATTTTTCAGGTAATTTGTGTAATCTAGCATTAGCTTCATGCTGATGCTAGATTAAAGCAAAACCCGAGACCTTGGCTAAAGAAAACACAGTCAGGTAGAATAGTATTCAGCTTGTGGTACTGATAAGCTACACAGATGCACTTTGAAAAGTCCTTGAACATTGCTACTTGAGTCAGTGCTGTTTGAATATGAAATCCTTAAATCTGACTCTCTGCAAGCTGAACAAACACAGTACTGTACATTATGTCCTTAGAGCAGATTAGGCAGTTTGAAGTCGACAAAGATTCAGACACCACAGAGATTCAGAGCTGTGGAAGCTGCTCTCGAGTCATGCATTTTTTGCATAACTTTTAACTTGTGTACAATGTGATGCTCTTATCAGTTTCGGTGTTGATGTTATGTAAATACTAAGCACCTTATCACATGTGGTTCAAGGTTGCAGTTACAAGCAGTGCTTCTTCTATTTATGTATGAAAATGGAAAGAAATGTCTTATTAGAGGTGTGCAATTGAATAGCAAACCAGGGAGAAGCATTGTAACTTCATTGGAACTTGTAAAGCAAACTCACCTTTGAAATGATAGCAATGGGAAACAGTAGCCAATTCTCTTTTGCTGAAAAAATTCTAAAGGGACATACTAATTTTTATAATGGAAGATGAAATTAACGATAAGGAAGCTGTTGGAACCTCGCTCCAGGTTTTTTCAACGCTGGTAAGTGGTATCTTGAGCTGTTAGGATCTGTGAATTAATGGCACCACACTTTGCCATGTGAAAGGGAATCCAGTCAGCCTCTTTCCCTTACACAGCACAGGTTTTACCTCTGCTTTTAGTTTGCATTTGTGATTATGTGTCAGTGATCAAAATACACTAGTTGAAGTGTTACTTTGAAGACAGTGTCCTGTCACATCCATAGCAGCTCAAGTGTGGAGGGATGTAAAGTAGCAGGTCCTGCATTTAATGCAGGACACATCAGAAGCAGGTGAGTTACTGCCTGAGGTGACCCCCTCCCAGTCTTAGCATTAACTTTTCTTGGCAGGCATAAGGAACAATGTCCTGGGTTGACAAGGAAGTGAGTTTTCTCGGGAAGTTATAGCCAAACCAATTAGTGATCAGATTTGAATATTGACACCTGTTGTAACCACTGAAGATGTGGACATCCCTCTGAGAACACAGGGGGTTAAAAACAGAGGACTCCCAGAGCCAATCAAGCACAAGTTACATAAGGAGAAATAGCTGTCCTCTGCATTTCCAGACCTACTTACTAGTCCAAAATACTCTTGCCTTTTGGAAGAATTTGTGAGATGGTGGACAAGCAGAACAAAAATCTGGATGCTAAGATAGTAGTTTCATGTACTCCTGTAATTAGGCTCTGAGCACTTGTAGCTTTGTTAAATCTCTGTTTTATTTGAAGCTAATTTGATTTCCAATCTGGCAGGAACTGTCCCCTTAATGTCAGTTTTTTCCTTACCCTCCTTGGCACAGTGCATGCTTTCCAGAGACCAGCGTGTGATTTCTGCCTAGGGAAGGCACCCCCACTAGTCTGATGTAGCTCTTGAATCATACAGCTACCAGCATGCACATCCCTAGAGTGAGTAACAGCTCTTTGCAGTACATGTGTAAATATTTACATCCATTTCCCTCCCACTTGGTAAAGCACTCCATTTTTGTACAGTACAAAGTGCTTTGTATACAGAAAAAAACACATTGTTTAGTTGGTCGGGTTTGTTTTGAGGGGGCGTTATGTTTATTTAACAGAAGGCCAAATGAGTTGCAGCATGCATTTTGTGGGGTAGTCCTGCTTTCATCCAGTTTCACAGCTGGCCTGGCAGATTTATGACGAGGTGAGGGACTTCTTCAAGGTCAGACAGTGAATCAGTGGTTGGGTAGAACCTCGGGTCCTGCTGACTTCAGCACTTTGTTTAAAAGTTCCAGTGCACAGCTCTGGCTTTGCAAATTAATGCAGAAAATAAACCAAATTTATCCTCAGCCCTGCAGTAAATTTCAATAAACAAATTTTGTGGAGGCTATTAAAATGAGCTTGATTGGTACTGAGAAGCTCAGACCTGTCCTTGCAGTAGCGGGGAATTCTGGAAATTATTTTGGTCCTTCTTTTTCACTCTTTGAAAAGGTTTGAGTGCTTAAACCCACAAATTAAATACAAGTAGATGTGTGCATCAGCTACTGCTGTTTTATCTTTGTTGCAGAGCAGTAACACATGAAGATCCTCATCCGTTTGTTACACCTCTGCACCAAGTAGGGCATAAAAGGAGAATTGACAAACTTGTAGTGCCAAAACCATTGGAAAACTCACGGAAGGTTTAGGTTGGCATCTCACTGTGTTGAAGTCAGGTAGGGTGAGCTGCAGCAGTGAGGGTGGCTGGGGCTCCTGCAGCCAGCCCTGGCAGCAGCTGTACTTGTAAGGAGCAGGTGCCTCCCTGGCATTTTCCTTTACAGGAACAAGCAGTATGGCCATTCATGTCACCAGAGGGACCAGCTCTTGCTGCCCTGGACTTGAAATAAAGAGGTTCCTTAGGTTTAGAGCTCTCTCCAGTTTTTTTGTGCTTGTGATTTTAACTTTTTCCAGCATTTCTATAGATGCCAGGTTCTGGCTGTTGCCTTCAGCCAAGGGCATCACATGATGCTTGGTGACTGAGGTGAGTTTGTGAATGCTGTTTGCTAATTTTCAGTTATGAAACTTAAGAAGTGATCTGCATTTCTGTTAGACAAAAAAAATTACGAGCCTACCACTGGAAAAACAATTAGCGTCTGTGTCAGCACAGGTTTTCCAGAAGCAGAGCATCTTGCTACATTGTCCTGACATGTCTGGTGAGTTTGGAGTCACCCAGAGTGGTGGGACTTCCATGATTTGTCAGCAATAATTCCAACTTCCCTTCCTTTATGCTGCTTCATCTGAATTCATGCTTACATACATATCTGAATGTACAAGACCTTGAGAATAAACTCTGGAAAATGTAGCAATGATTTTTTTTAACTGTTTTGGTTTAGATTATTTTCTTTACTTTCTCAGTAAGCTGTATTTTTAACAGGCATGTGGTTTAATTTAATTTTCTCATCAAAAATGTGCTGTTACCAACGTCAGGTCTTAAAACTTTCTTTTGTTGTGTATTGACTGCAGTATTCCTGAGGCACTTCTTTGTGCTTTTATTTTTTGTCTTCTACATATGGATGCAAATGGATATATTCAGTTCAGTTCTTTTATGATAACTGAGTTCTGGCCTTGATTTGAATTCCTCTTATCATTTGTACGTGCGTGCAAAAGTTAGAGCATGTTAGAAAAGTAAGATGTGCTCTCACTATCTGTCAGATGGAAAGCAAAAATAAAATCTCCAGCTTTATGCATTTAATAGTAAATTAATAGAGATCTTATCATTTGTTAGAGATGCATATTACTAACCTCAGCTGAAACTTGATGTGTGGTAGGAAATCAAGCTAATACTTGCTCCATCCATTAAAAGGAGCAAGCACAGCAAGAGGCCAGGATAATGAGATGAGTATAAAGGGAGCAATGAATTTTACTATAGTTTTGAAAGCTCATTATTGAACAAGAGGTTTGTGAAGAGGTTTGGAAGAAAAGCCAGCTCTTGCTGTTGGAGTACAAATGGAGTTTGAACTTTCTTTTAAAAGATCTTGAATCTGTTACAAGTGTATTGAACTACATAGTAGTGGTAAGTGAGTTTTGGTCTCTGAGCTCATGGAAAACTTAGTTTCTGGGTGTATAAATTTACTATTAAAAGGCCTGTTATTTACTTCTTAGTTTGTGTTTGAAAATAGGTCTGTGGGTCAGGTTAGAATTAAGGAGGAAGTTTTTCACAGAAAGAATGGTCAAATACTGGAATAATTTACCCAGGGAGGTGGTGGAGTCACCATCCCTTGATGTGTTTAAAAAAAGATTGGATGTGGCACTTGGTGCCATGATCTAGTTGAGGTGTTAGAACATGGTTTGGACTCGATGATCTTAAAGGTCTCTTCCAACCTAGAAATTCTGTGATTCTGTGAAAAGAAAAACAAGCACAAACCACCCTCAAACGGCACTCTTTGTTTTTCTATTTCATTTGAGAAGAATTGCAACTTTTTAATCGCAAATAGTCTGAAACAGGTCTGTATCCATGGGAACTTAAGCATTTTTCTTAATAGAAAATACTAATGAATACACCCCATTACACTTTTCAGCTCCAGGAAGTTTAGCAGTCATATGTGCAGTAGTTCTCTGGGCAGTACCTGCACTGATTTTCACATGTGCATGTTGGGTTTAGCCAGAGATCCTGTTGCCATCCCTGCAGGGTGGATGTAGCCTGAGGTTGGCAAGGTGAGCATCCAGCAGGGTGAAAGCTGTCAATCTGATGTGAACACAGTATGTGGTTGATGGAGCAACCAGAATCTGCACTCCTGGCAGCCTCTGACCACTGGAAATAAACATTTACTGATTGCTGATCTGGATGCACTTCTTTGCCCGGCGATCTAGCAGGAGTGCTCGCCTGAACTTGTCTCAGCAGTGTTGTCTTCTGGGATCTTTAGACAAGATGGTAGTGTCTTACTAACATTTAAAACTCCTTTGTGTTTCAGGAGCCTGTGCTGTAACCTTCCTACATGGCATATTTTGTGCTTCAATAGCTTGAATTGTGGAATATCTGTTTCCTGTGGTCAGTATCCCATTCATAGCATCTGCCTGTAGTGTTGTACACTAAGAGGATGTCTCTCCACTGGTTCTAAACGTCTTTCAGAGATCACTGAGTTGACAAGGCTTTCCATGCTAACTCACATTTTGCACCACTGTTTAGAAACAAGTTGTCTTTCACTCCTCCTTTTCTTCACAGCACTTTTTCTTTCTAGGAAATGGATTGTGCAAAGTCAAAATAAAAATCTCTGTGTGGGCACTGCCACCACTGAAATTTCAGCTGATGTAGCAGAGTGGTTTCACTGTTGTGGTGCAGTTGTATGAGAGGAAGGAGGACATGCTTGCACTTAGGCACTGATTTTCTGGGAGCAAAGCTCTTGCCAATTTCTTCTCAGCTGGGCAAAAAAAAATTCCTTTATGTCCAAGGACCCCAGGCCAGTCAGCATGGTTTTTTGTCTCATATGCACATGGAAAAGGGTCAAGTGATTTCAGAAATAGCTGATACAGCTCTATTGGAAGGGATTTGACTTGAAGTTGCTGGCACTATAGTAGAAGGAAGGGCCTTTGCGCTGCTGGAGCCCACAGCACCAAGGGAATAATTTTTGAGTTTTATTGCTTTTGTGCGTGTTTTAGTTGGATTGAGCTGTGCCCCAAGGGGCCTGGAAAGACATTTTGGCAGATGTGCTAGCACTTCTCTGACTGTGTGGACAGCCTGCTAACCCTGGAACAAGTAACCCCAGTAGCCCCATGAGCAAAAGAAAATTCACTGAAAAAGCACCATCGGTGTAATCACGGTGAGGTCAAGGCCTCTGCTGGGAAAACCTCGTATCTGTGATTCACAGGAGGCATCAGCAGGCTCTGGTGTAGACCTGTCTTAATGGGAGAAGCCTCTGGTGATGAGAAGTGAATTTGTGTGGAGACCAGCAGTTGCTTGCTCTCTGTTGGCAGCTCTGCATATCTGGGAGCTTGAGTTACCTTGCAGGAGCAGACAGAGGGGATCAAAATGAGTCCTGCTTCAACTTCGTTACTGACTTAATCCCTTTGAGGAGTTCTGTGCCTGGCATGTGCTCCCTTTGGCTCATCCTCTCTAGGAGTGCATCCTGATAGTCCAGCTTAAACGTTCCCCTCACCAACAGGCTTCCTCTGCCAGGAGCTGGGCTGCAGGTACTGCTTCCCTGCCTGGGAACAAGGAGCAGCATTTATGGATAATCTCGTGGTAGGGTGGAGGTTCTGTCTTTTTGTGCAACATCTGATAAGGGGACCTATTTTGGTCTTGGTCAGATTAGTTAAATCAAACCCTATAAAAATGATAATTGAAATCAGCTGCTCTAATTTAGATAGTGGTAGGAACCTGTATAGCTTGCTTTTAGGGATGCTAAATTTCTTCCCAGCAGCTGTTGAATATTAGATATTAAGATTTTGTACTTAACCTCCATCACCTGAGTTGCAGCTTTTTCAAGCCATTTCCTTCTCTGAAAATTTCAGCTACAAAGAAGCTGAATTTGGTGCTTTGGAAACTGACAGTGATGCCTATGCTTTTGCAAGTGCTCATTCTCTAGGTATGCTCCTGTGGTGTGTTTTTTTCTTCCCACAGCATGATAGTATTTTTGCAGAGATGCACAAGATTGTGTACTTTATGTTGAATCTGCAAAGCATGTAAAGTCTTGAAAGGGTAGTATCAGCAAATTTGTTGGTTTGACTGAACTTTTTCAGATGAATGAAGCCCAGAATTGAGAAGATCCGATATAGCAGTAGTTTTATATTCTTTACAACAGAGGGATCTCATAAGAATAACTTAATTTTTAAACTTTAATTTAAGATTAATTTTCAAACTATACTAGAAATTTTTTTTCTTTCTTTTACCTACCTGTCTTGAACTAAATGAAGTGATGGGTAATTCCTAACTTGTGGCTCTGGATATAACTCATTGTTGGAGGTCTTTTTAGGCTTTGCCTTGTTAGTTGTGTCTTGTTTCTTAGAGCATATGCTAACAAAAAGGGTATGAAGATACTGGTGTAAAGATTTCTACTTGAAGTCATACTAATGGCATGCACTTTTTTCCCCTCCCTCTGGGTTCTAACTGTGGCAAGTGTAAACAGTTACTCAAAGGCCCAAGTCTGGCCTTCAATGCAGAGCACTTCACTTTTGACAAGGCATAGTGCCTTTTTCAGAGTCCAGCTGTGCTGCACACGGCGATGCAGTGGGAGCCAGTCTTGCTCTGCTGTGTCCACAAATGCACTTTGCTCATTCGTTGCTTTATGAAACATCTTTCTTTATTGCTGAGGCTGTGTTTGCATGATTGCCTTGATATTAAGCAGAACTACAGCCACACTTGAACTTGGATATTAGGTAATACGTCTGTCCCACCTTTGTGGAGCTGCCCAGATGTGTCCTTCCTATGGTCTTTATTTTCCACACCACTGAGAGTGGATTTGCCTGCATGATGTAAAATTTGATGGTACATGATTGGAGCCATGGGCTTCATGGCTCTTGGATGAGGACAAGTAAAGTTGGGTATCACACAGAATGCGACTAAACTCAAGCTTTAAAAATCAGGTGGGCAAGAGTTGGGAGCCATTAATCTTGCATAAGAAGTGCCCATAGAGAAGTTTCTTGTACTAGTTTAAGTTAATATTATGAATAGCAAAAATCAATATCCAAATGGAAGGGTAATGAATGCAAGATACTTTAGGGGGAAGGAAAGAGATTTGCAGTATTTCAGGGCTCAGACTTTGCTAAATAGAAACTGAATTTAGGTATTTCTGAGTTTTCCTATGTTACACAGCTGCTCACATCAAAAGATCATAATGATGTCTTTAGCTTCATAATCTGTGGCTGTAGGAATGAAACATGTTCTTGTTTCTAGAAACTTCTGATTTAATCTGCCAGGCTGAACATATTTGCAAAAAAATCATGGCACTGTAAGAGCAGGAGAGAGCTTATGTGTGGAACTGTCACTGGATTTAACCAGAGAACATAAGCCTAAGACTCAGTTCTGAAGCATACACAAATAAGGTGGAACAGGCAAGAAAAATAATAAAATAATAAAATCATTTTGGTTAGAAAAGATCACAAAGATCATGGAGCACAACTGTTAAACCAGCACTGCCATTGCTTGAATCACATGAGGTCAGTACTCCCAGGGAGAAGTGGCATTTCCCAGGAGCTCAGGCTCTGGGTAGCTAAATTAAATGGTTCTTTAATGCATCTCTTGTCTTCTAATCTGATGCTGTTTGTTCTGCAGGAGGATTTTTCAGTGTTATAGCTTGTATGCTGTTCTGCAGTAGGTTCAGGCAAGTATACCCACCAGCCTGTAAGTTACATGGAAAAATACACTCAGACCAACTCTGTTTTTTTTTTCTTCTACATCCCTTGCAGCATAACTTGCTTCTTTCTAGAAAGAGAAAAACAGAGAAAATGAGAAAATTAAAGTCCTTGCTCATCTTGCTTTCCACAGAAATCATAATGAACAACATAAGAAACTTTGTAGACGATTGGAAATTTATGGTGAATAATTCTAGCATTTAGAGGGATAGGGACTGGGATGTAAAAAGCCAGACAACTGCCATACAATCCCCAGTGTCCTTCAGTGCAGGGCATTAGGACTCACACCTGTGTGGGCTTATCTGCCATCAGGTCATCTCTGTCCTGGGTGGACATGCAGCTTCATTCCCTGTTCTCCAGGCCTGTTTCATGTTCAGGCTTATGCACTGAAAGTGTCTGTTACAAAAAGAACAATTGGTTGGTGTCCTAACAGGGAGATGGCACCCTCAACGAGATTGTGTATTTGTAAGCTGAACCTGTCTTGGGATGTGAGAGAAGTCACATATTTAAGGGAGGATAACATTGAAAAGGCAGCCTTTTGTTGCTAGGAGGAATCTCTAAAGCTGAATCCTAAGATGTGTATTTATCAGAAAACACAGTAAAATAAATTTCTTTGAGTACTGAGAGTAGGCTGGGAAGGTAAATAGAAGGCAATACTATTCACTAGTCTATGAGACTGCCATGTTCATGTATCTCTCTCACAACCTTTCCTCCAATGCAAGAAATCAGAAAAGGTGACCCAGTTTTAATCTGTCTGTTCTAATGGGTTTTTAGTAACATGTTAAGGTAATCTCACAGTATTTAATGTCAGACTTCTGGCTATCTCTCATTTTAAAGAATATAAACTGGAGCTTTTACAGTTTCATGTGCTTGAGGTTTGTCAAAGTAAATTCAAAAACAAACAGCAGTATCCTTACAAAGACAGAAAAGTACTGGTATATTTTTCTTTGCAGCAATAGTTTGGGTTTTTCTTTCCAGAGCTATAAACATTATGGTTATGTGTAAAGCTACCAAGTAATTCTCTGAATATAAGACATCTTTGTTGTCTGTCTCCATTATTCTGACACAACTACTGAAGTAGTACTGTCCTTATTTGGGGTGGAAAAAATAGTGCTGTGAATTACTCTTTGCTGGTATCATGGGAACAGTTTTAATTTGGTTTCTCCAGCATACACATACATGCTATCTGGTATGTGATTTAACTGTGGTTTTCAAATGTAAGCACAGGCAAGCTGTGGAAAATAAAATCACACACACACCTTTTAATAAGGAGAGCCACCTTCATGTGTGTTCAGTTTGCCCTTTTGCTTCTTGCAGGGCAGAAGTTTTATAGTTCAAATGCAAACCAGCCAGTTTATATGCAGATTTTATGGGACTAACATATAGAACAGTCTCTCAAACTTTTACAGCCAAGAGCAAGTTCTTTCCCTTATCTATATGTAGTGCACATTCTTGCACATAAAGCAATATCTGTGTGGTGCTGTAAGACTTATGGCATGGCTTTGAAAAGTGTTGCATCTCTCAACCACTCCATCTGCCTGTATCTCTGGATTCATGCCCTGCCATGAGCAATTGGTGCTCCTCTCTCCTCACCAAGTTCTAGCAGTGCCACTTGTTCTTTTCTTCAAGGAAGCCTACCACAGAAATATGACCAAGACAACCTATAGTCAAACCTTCTATCATTCCTTTAAAAAAAAAAAAAAATTAAGATTTTGTATTTAACATCCACAAGCTCTTCCCAAGTGCAGTGGAAGGAGATTCTTAGTGCATGGTAACAGAAAATGAACAGTATTATATACAATATTATCTCTAAGGATTTAAGAAAGGGGAACTTGCAGAGACTCTTAAGACAGAAAGAAGAAAAGGTCTTTTAAGCTGTTCTGTGAATTCTTGGGCTCCTGGGCCTGGTATATTTGTTCATGCTCCTTGTAATATTACCAAGCAAAAGAATGTAATATTGTTTTTCCCCAAACTAGACATATTAAAATTTAGAAGTGTTTTCATATTTGTACTTAAAAATCTCCAAGAGGTCTCTGTACTAGACACTGTAAAACTTTATAGCAAAGAGGTAGGGTTTTTTCCTAAAAAGGTTTCAGTCAAAGAGCCCACTCTGGCCTTTCTAACAATGTAAGCTTTATTTGAGTAATAGTCAAATTTTCTAGTATGCATTTGAGAAAGCCTAAGTAATTGGTACCTGACTGTGCAATCAGTCTGAGTACTGCTCCTGCAGCAGCCCAGGAGTGCACTGTGCAACTTCAGTGCAAGTTAGAAGGTGACTGTGCTTGTAAATAAGCAATTTCTCTTTTTTACGTCCTTTTTTGAAAGATTTTGAACTAGAGGATAAATATTAATTTATGCCCTTTCCATTATTTCTGCACATTTTCAAAACAAGATAGAGTAGGGTTTATCTGTTTTTTTATTGAATGTGTTGCCTTTTTTTTTTTTTTACTTCACTGCTTCCATCTCTCTTCACTGGGGTATCATGGTCGAACCATTGTGCAATATTCAGCTGGTTTTGTTGATCTTTAATCAGAGCAGTTTTTGGGCAGGGGAGGCCTGGAAAACTTCAGTCGGGCAGCCCCCCAAATGTAAATTAAAATACCATAAATGACCTGCCAGGGCCATTTTGACCCCTCTGGCTCAGCGAGGGCTGGCAAGTGGCTGCAGGAACCCTCAAACTCCAGCTGCACGTGGCTCTGAGGGACCTCAGCTGCCAAGGCCCAGTTGGGCTCTCGGGGTGTGGATCTGGGTTTCACGTTTGTAATGAAAAAGGCTTAACCTCCTTGGCTGCTATCTTGAGATACGTGCAGCTTGGTTTCATGCTTGTCCAAACCTGTTTTGTTCTTCCTGGCAGCAGACTCTCCCCTTGCTGCAGCTAACAGTGCTGGGAAGGGTGGGGGAGATGGAGAGCCAGTCCCCAGCATGGGCTTGGGAAGTTTCAGATTTCCTTGCTGAACACTGTTGACAGTTCAGCCTCACATGGTGGTGGGCACCTTGTTGTGAGAATAACAGGAGAGCCCTGAGAGTCTTGAAGCTTTAAGCTTTCAGCTTTGCTGTGTGGCACAGCTAGCAAAGGGCCTGGGTACATTTGTAGGAGGAATTCCTGGTTGAAGAGAGCGAAACAAAGCCCTACTGCAACATGCTGGCTGACCAGTAGCAATGCTCACTGACCCACTGTGCTTCTCCAGGAGCTGTCAGTGGTCATCTGCTGGAGACTGCTGCTGTTGTCTAAGCATGCTGGTCCTGGAGGAAAGTAAGATTCCAAGGGCAGAATACACTCCGTAGAACTGTAAATAAAGATGGCTTTTTGAAAATACTCTTTATGATAATTTTTGTTGCTGAAATCTCCTTGATTAGTTAACCTATCAGAATATATTATTAAGAAGAGCCCAAGATTTTGCTTACTGTATGGAAATTCATAATTATTCCAGCTTTTTCTTCTTTTCTCCCACCTGTCACTTGTCAGTTACTATTCTTGCCAAGTCCCCTGAGCAGCAGTAGGAGCAGAGGGACCCCCTGCCCTCTGCAGTGACCCGTGGTTGTCTGCTGGTAGGGAGGCAGGATCCCTTGCTCCTTCCCTCTGCAGACACAGACTCTTTTGTCACAGTCCTGCTAGCAGGGCATGCGAGAGCATTGCCTCTCAGGAGGGATTATGGTATGTTATTATTGCACACTTGGGCAGCCAACCCTGCCGTAATCAGACACTGGCAGGTTGCTAGCCACAGAAACAGCCCTGTGGACCTGTCTTCTGAGGTTCAGTGTCTGAGCCTCTGAGAAGAGGGGTTCACTGGCATGCAGAGCTGAAGCTGATCTTCTCTTTATCCTTGGCAAAGCCAGTAAATCCATGCCTGCTGCATGAAGCTTTCTGCTGTGGCCTTTTACCCCTTTTGGTGCTGCCCCAAGTTGTGGTGAGCTCACTGCAGGGCCCAGGGAGATCAGCAGGAAGGCTGAGTGAATGATCACTCCTTTCCTAGACCCAGGCTACTTCTGTACCGTGGACTGTTAGGTGCCTCTGGGACCACATGTGCTGGAATCCTGGTTAACACACATGGCAGGAGGAAGCTGTGCTCGTGCTCTGTGAAGCCAACTGAGATTCAGTTCCAGCCTAGTCTGTGAGATAGAGTTAAATCCTCTTCTGTCCCAGGTCGGTGCTGCCCCTGGCAATGGTTGTGAATGGCAATGGCCGAGTGTGGATAAATCATCTGCACTTTTTTTTTTTTTAATTTGACAGTGCTTCGATGCTAGCAAAAAAGAATTTGTTGATATTTAGGGTGCCTTCTCAGGCAGGAGAAACTGTTCTGTTGTGAGACACAGCGCTAACTCAAGTAGATTAAAAGGCAGCTTTGGACACCTGCTGAGAGCTGGTCTGTCACCGCCTACAGTATAATTACAATTACCTCTGCATGTCAGAGCCAGGCACATAAGTAAGAGGAGGTCACCTCCTCCTGCAGTTGTTTAAGGGCACCTTCCATTATCTTAGGTCAGAACTGGAAAAAATCCCAGTTGCTGTTCAGCTGAATGAATGACTGTAGTGACAGAGGGATTGGCCTTCTGTTCCTCCTCAGACAGCATTTTCCTGAAAGCCTGATGAATTATTTTCAGATCAGCACACATGGTAAAAGTCAACTTTGAAACGGCATGGCCTTGTTGACTAGTCTGCTGTAGAAACTGTACTGTGTGCTTAGGTTTGGGGAAAATGCCCAGTGTTTCATGTTCACCTGCCCATGATTCTGCTTTGGGCATTCTCCATTGTGTGGTATGGCTCATCATGTCCATATTTGTTTTTATGGATAGACGCTCTTAGGTGCTTACTGTATTCAGGGCTTCAGTTCCTCCCCTTCCCACCTCTTGCCCTCTTTCTCCTCCCCACAGTGTAAGTTACCATTGTACACCTGCAGGTTTTGGGGGAAGGGAAGTTGAGTACACAGTTACCTTGTTTAAAGGAGCGCTATGAGCTGTAGATGAAATATGCCCTTGGCTGTATTCCTAGCAGTATAGCTGTGTCAAACCCTCTCACCCCAGGCAAACTGCAGGAACAGCAGGTAGTAAATGCTGGCTTAATGAAAAGCCCCTCTGATCCTTTAAAGATGAGAAAAGAGTGAGTGAGGGGCTGATGTTCATGCCAGGGTTGTACCCAGTTCCTATTTTCTGGGCTTCAACAACAGTGAGAACAACCCAGGGGTGTGGATAGGAGTGTGGTGTGCTGATAAAGGGGAGAGGTTGGTTTGTCTTTACAAGGCAATTTGGGATACTGTAGAAGTGCCATTTTGTAATATTGTAGGAAAAAAAAAGATTAAAAGTTGACTTTAAAAAGAAATATAAAAGGGCATTTTCTTCTAAAACAAATAATTCATGCTTCAATTTGGATTTAAGCTTTCACAAGTGGATATTACATGAAGTGTGTGTGTGAGGTTAGGTCAGATATTGGGGGCAGAATCTTGGCCCAGAGGGTGGTTGGGCACTTGAACAGGCTTCCCAGGAAAATGGTCATGACTCCAAGCCTGCCAGAGTTCAAGGAGCATCTGGACAATGCTGTTAGTCACATGGTTTAGTTTTAGGTATGTCTGCAAGGAACAGGGAGCTGGACTCCATGATCCTTAGGGCTCCCTCTCAACTTGAGATAGTCTATGACCTGTGCAAACTCATACAGAGCTTTGTACCATCTGTCATTTAGATTTTTTTATTCTTGTAACATAAAGGCAAAAAAGCCCTAAAACTGTTTTTTTTTAACAAGCGAATATAAGAGTAGACCCTTATCTAAATTTCACTGGAGTGGGTTAAAAGAACTTGAAAATGAATCCGATCCCTCAAAAGATGAATTTCAACTTCCTCCAGTTCACTCTCATGTCAGTCTCTTGCATATTCTGCTTCTCTGGAAACATGTCAATCTGTAAAGACCTAAAACGTGTTTCTTTAAATTAAGGCAGGAAGGTCCTATAAGAGCAGTCGCATTGCTGTTGTGAACAAAAGGTTGTTTGATTAAAAATCTGAGTACAATCAAATATTGTTGCTGTGAGGCATAATGTTGTTACACTGGCAAAATCAAGCCAAAATTTGGAGAAATAATAAATAACTGAGGGAAACATAAATTGAGCATTTTATAGTTAAAAGTTGTCAGGAGATCTGAAAACTGAGATTATGTGTTTATGGACTTCCTTTATACCTATGCAAGTTGTCATGTCTTTAATTCACGAACAGCTCTAAAAATAGTGCAGAGATTTTTTTTGCCCTCAGCACTGGATTAATGACTAATGCCTGCCAGTATCCTATTCTTTCTCTATATTATTTTATTGCCCCAATGTATTTAGGGTGTCTCACATGACATTGACACTTCCCTTTCGAGTAGAGCATTAATTAGTTGTCTGACAGCCCTTTTGTGTTTCCTGTGACATTTAGGTTCTCCCTCGGTTGTGGGCAGAACAGACAGGGAATCAGTTGACTGACAGCTGGTCTGAGGTGCACCTCTGCCAGAATCCAGGGACTGGACACTTTGAATTCAATATGCAATGCATGTGTGGGTTGGAAAGCAAATTCTAGCCTTGACAGCTGAGACAGGGTGGTTCCAAAGGGACAGATCTCCTTCTGGGGAGGTGATGGGTAGGAGAGGGCACCAGGAAGGAAACTAGGACCGTAATGGCAAGGGGCAGAGGTGTGTGGGGAGTTGCAGAAATGACTGGAAATAGGGGAGGATTTGCAAGAGGAACACAGAGTTGGAATTGGTTGTGGAAAGCCCTGGAGGAGAAGCATGCTTTGCTCTGTTGCCAGTGCTGTAAGACCTGCCGGAGAAGAAGCGAATTGGGTCTGGGAGATTACTGCTCGAGCCTCTGTGCGTGGTGTCTTTCAGGATGGAGGTAGTTGAGGGTTGTAAGACCTTGCAGGCCTCCCTGGCTTGTGCATTGCTATGGGAGTGCACTGGACCATGCTGCCAGTATCCAAGTGCAGTCTGTGCTGGCCCTTCTCCAGCCTGGCTCCTGGCCATGTTGGTTGTCTCATGGCTGGTGTGAGGGTGGCCTGGAGCCTGCTGGGGTGCTCCTGCAGGTCTGCCAGCTCCTGACACCCAGCCAGCACTGGGTGAGTGATGCATGAGCTGGAGCAAAACCTCTGGTGTCTGGCTGCATCTGACCAGCGCTGAGGGGTTGGTTGCTGCCCGGTAGGAGGGGTGATGGAAACCTAAGCCCTAAATTGTCTCAGCACATGGAAATTTGCTATGAAGACAATCCATTTCTATGCAAAAACCTTTCTTCTGGGTCTGTCTTCTTTTTATTCCCTCCCAGGCCTCTGCAGCTTTGTAGAGGAAGGAGCACCCCAGCCCAGTGGCCGTGGTCTCCCTGTGCAGGGGGAACCAGCTTGCACTGGGGTGATGCAAGGACCATTACATCCATTACAGCTGGTGTTGCGGCAGAGCCTCCTTTGTTTTGACAATAATACTGATAAGTGCCAGAAACTTTCCTGATGGGAAATTCCTACCAGGCAGCTGTGCCTGGCAGCAGCTCCCCAGGTAGCTCTGGGCACCCCTGTGCATGACTTCAGGCACAGGGGTGCATGAAGTTTGGGCACCATCAGCACCCACGGGCCATGGGGGCTACACTGGCAGCCCAGGAGGGGTCAGTTCATGGAAAGTGTTGGGTTGAGATGAACGTAGAGGGATGAGGCCAAAAGGCTCACAGCGGCATTGCTTGGGTTTCGTTTGGAATCCTGGAGAGCATCACTGGAATATCACCTTCTCTGGTAAGCCTTCATTTGGGAAAAAGCTTACTCTACAGGGATGTTCCTTTAGTGCTCCAGCTCCCATAGAAACATTGCCTCTGATTTCACTGCTGTGAGTTGCACACAGGCAGCTCCTGTTCTAGTCTTGGAGACAGTCCAGTCAGCTATCTGCAGGGCTTTTTCCTTTTTTATTTTGTTCTTAGAAAAAAGACCTATTGAGATTAGTTACTTTGTGTCTCAAAAAAGCTGGTATAATTTGTAGGCTGCTTATTGACCATAGTTGTTCCACTTCTTGATAGTGGGGCATATTATTCAAATCCAGCTTTGTTCGTTCCATTGCAAATAGTCATTGTTTATTTCTATGAATCACAGAATAAATACAAATTTGACACTGAAACTTCCACTTGAGCAATAAGTGATGCTGAGAGGAAAGCTAATGCTCTCAGTGCCTGGCATTGTCCATAGATGTGCTTTTCCATTGTGTGGAAAATGGTGGATAAAGGGTGAGAGTTTTTAGTGTTCTGGTCTTCCTCTTGCAGAGACCATCAGTTTTCACCCCTTTGTCCTTTAAACTAGTTAAGGTGATGTGCACTGAAAGCAAGAGGAGCAATTGCCATTACATCTGTTTGCTGGTTGCTCCTTACAGTAACACTGATTTGGGAGTGCCTTTGGTGGGGTGTCCCAAGACAGATGGAGATTGCACCCATGGAGAGCATGGGCCAGACCTTCTGTTCCTCTGCTACAAGATGGGATCTGCTCTCTCTCATCTTGCAGTGGTGTGTAGGTCAGAGCCTCCTGGGTTTCTGTGGCCAGAGATGGTCAGACCTTGCTGCAGACTGTCTGCCTGTCAGGGAGCTGGGGACATGTGCTGGGGTGCATCTCCTGTGTCCTGCCCTTGGACTGCTCCACTTGTTCCAGCATCGTGGGAAAGCTTGGGCAGCTGCAGTTCTCTCACTTCTTTGTTCACAAACAGAAAGCAGCACTTTTGCATGGTGAAGAAGGTGCTGGTGACATGTGAGGAGTGTTGCACATTTTCTATACTACTGCAGTCCCAGTATTTATAGCTGGGCTTCTTAAACTTTGAGCTTTGTGGTGTCTGCAGGTGCTGTAAGTTATAAAGATCACTTGGAAAGAAAGTTAAAGATGCATTCTTTGTTTTTTCCTTGTAAAAATTCTATGGACTGCCTAGAGGCTTAGCTTACAGTAGTGTAATCAGGGTAAAATGGATGTGCTTAGTTCCAATTAAATTTCTTAATTGTCTGTGTAGGGAGGCCCAATTGAAGGGTCATAAGTTCTGAACCTGTAATTAGAATCTTGTTCTTACTTGATGGCAGAGCTTGTCTATGAGTGGAAATGGTTTAGAGAGTGAAGTAAACTTCAAATACCTCTTGTGGAATGGGCGTTAGGTGGGAGGTGTTGATCAGACAAGATTGTTGACAGTGGTCAGCATGTAGAGGAACAACAAAGAGGCACAATTTAGTGGGTTGATGAGCTCTGCTGTGGCGCTGACCAGGGCTGTCATCCTGGCAGCGTGCTTCCTGTCACTGTGGAGCTTGGGAGCAGAAAGGGAAATTGTGTGTGGGTGTGAGAACCTGAAAGCTGTAGTAGGAAAGCCATTTGGGGAGGTGCTGCAAGTGATGGCTGGTGCTGTCGCTGCTGGAGGGTGGGGAGAGGGTGAGGAAGGCTTCACGGCAGGCTCCCAGCACCTGAACCTGGGAGCAGCTCCTGGCATACATGTCCCAGGCCCCAACAGTCTGAGGAGAGGTGAAATGGGGGCTGAGAGGAAGGGTTTGGAAGGAGGTTGATTGATAGGACAAAGAACAAAGGCTGAAAATGGCGGGAACCAAAGTGAGCAGAGGGTAAGGATAAAGTGTAGGATTACCGCAATTTACAGGCAGTGTTACTGAACTGATTGGGTCGGTACAGTGGTGTGTAAAGTGGTCATTTAGACATTTTTCATTAGAGATCAAGATTAACATCTAACAGGTAAGGGAGGCCAGGACTGCAGTGTTTCCCAGCACAAAAGGGGGAGAATTTTATAAAACAGATGGAAAATAGGCTGATTCTCAGTTGATGTGTGTATGGATTAGTTGCTTGAAGAAAAGGCCAGGAGGTCACAGGTAGCAGATTGGTGGTAATTTTTTCCTGACATCAATGAATGTTTTACATAAAATTATTTCATTTGCATAAATGTTTTACATAAAATTATTTCATTTTCCTCCATAGTGCCATAGGTAAGAAACTTCATTGTGCAGTTTTTTGGTTACTTTGATAGAGATTAAATTATATTTCATCAAAGCAAACCTTGGGCCCTGGTACATCTTGCTATTTGAAAGATTATTTTGGAACAACACAGTGGGTGTCTAATGTCAACTGATACAGAAGTATAGTAAATTACTGGGCAAAAACATTACTTGGGTTTCACTCTTGTCACAATTAACTGTAGAATTTTACAATGTCAATAGTTCTTCTGCTTTACATTTGATCTTAAATTACTTTAGATTTATAAGAGAGCATCCTTGTCCTGTATTTTAAGTATCTAATTAGACAGTAGATCTCTCTGAGAAAAAAGGGTAAAATACTACATTTTTATTTTTGTTTTTAATCTCTGGGTCCTTGGGCTTGTCATGATTTATTTTTCTCCCTGGAACACTGCATTCCACAGCTTGTAATGGCCTCCTTTTTCTGCTTGGACACATCTATAAAGACATTTTGTAAGATTTATTGCATTCATTTAACTTCTAAACATGAGGGAAACACAAATGATGATCCTCAGTTCAGACCAACAGCAGAGAATAAAAAAAGAATTAATATTTTTAAGTGGATGTTTCTCTGTATAGTCCTGTGTTTTGCTGGGCTGTGCTCATCTCTGCTGTGGGGTCAATGACAATAGGGAAAAAGATGCCTCAGATAACAGAGGGCACTAATATCATGGACACATGAGCCAAGTCCTCTGGAGCTGGCAAGTCCTCTGGAGCTGTGATGTCCATTTTCATGGACAGCAGCCAAGGGAAGTCGGTTGCTCCATGTTTGTTACCTCTACCAATTAAAACCCTCCCAATGGCTACTGTGATGTCTCATTTTCATGGACATCACAGTAGCCATTGGGATTAATCCTGTGAAGAGTTCACATAGGGCAGTCCATGGGACAGCAACAGGAAGGCTGTGGGCTTTACTTTTTGGGTCAATTAGTTTTACTTTCTGGTGCTTGTGGCCTGCCCAGATGGTGTTTCCTAGTATCACAGGAATTACTGGAAAAACTGTGGTTGTTTGCTTGTATATTTTTACTTTGTATACCTGTCACTCAGGTGACTTCTGTACAGTAGCTTTTTGTTTTCACTTTTCCCATCCTACTAAATTTTATGTTTACCACATTTTACATTATCTCTCTGGTTATATGAATTTGAGCGACTTAATTTAAATTGAGTTATGACAAAACTTTAATATTTCTAGTTTATGTGTTTGGATACCAGGATTATCTTCTGTAAGACCCTGCAGTTTCTAGAGTACACCTAGGGCTGATAAAAAAATTCTTAAGCAGCAAAGAGCAGCCAAGGGAAGTCGGTTGCTCCATGTCTGTTACCTCTAACAATTAAAACCCTCTCAATTTATTGGAACAAGACTGACAGCAGGGACATGTTAAACTGCATAACCATGCCCAAGCAGACAGTATTTGGCATTAGTCAGGCAGTACCATGTTCAGCATGTGTTGTTAATGGCAAGATTATGGCAGGTGACCAGCTGATGCAGTTTCTGCCCACAAGGTGGGTAATGGGTCAGTGTGTAGAAGGGGTTGTTTAAAATGCTTGCAATATGTGAAGTCTTCAGTAGGTGACTTTGCACATTTTCAGAAAACAGTTTTAATAATGATCCAGCTCGTGTCAGGGCTTACATGGTGCATATGAGCCTACTTCTGCCTTTAAATAAAAATCTCACAGAAATCTCACTTAAAACAATGAAGGTTGTAATTCAAGTACCAACTTGTTGATCAGGAAACTTTTGGAGTACCTTCTGCCTTCCTCCTGTCCAATGTGGGTCATCAGCGCCAAACCCAAACCTCACTTCCTTGTGAAAAACACCCTGAATGATTCAGTTGAGTATGGGATCCATGCAGGCAGGAAATCCCAGGTGTGACTTGTAGCTTTTGCAAGAAGTGGGGATTGTGAGGGTTTTTTGATGTACATAAGCACTTAATTCAGCATTCTCTTAAACTCACTTGACTCAGCTGTTGTGAAATCTCTTGATGCCATTTAATAATCTGATTCAAGCAGGGATTTTTTAAATTTGGCATCATGTCACGAAATGGTACCATAAGAGAGAAAACATTTGTGTTCCTGTCATTGAGAGCCTACTTTGACATACTTTGCTCGTATTAATAAATTGTATTACAAATTACATCTCTTGTTAAAACGTAATTTCAATTAAATCTTGAACTTAGGGGTATTTTTTCAATGGAGAAACTTAATTTTACATTGTTTTGTGGTATTTCCCTTAAATGGAAGGCTTGAAAGACAACTTTTTTTTTCCTCCCTCATGCCAGACTAATTGTGCAGGATAGCATTTGTCCTCTGGCTTTTTAGGCCACTTCTTCATTTGAGTCCCTTTTTGGCATGTTCATCAGAGCACTGGTAAGCTGGGTTGGGACAACAGGGCAGTTTTGAAGGATTCTCCTTTCTCAGTGAAATGCACTTGACTGTTGTTAGGCTGAGTTTGCTGTTTTGTTTTATATTTCTTAAGCTTGTTCTTTTTGTTGTTGCTCTTTGCATTTGGTCCATCCTATCTCAACCTCTAATTTTCATTTCCAGAATAACATCAAGAGTTCTTATTTTGCATGCTGTCTCTTTAAGGTTAGAGTTTTCCATGTATTCAGCGTGTTTGTTATCTTGAACCATTTATATCTAGAAAGGAAAGACATTTTTGCTGAATTCTGATTTAGGCTTGTCTTAAATCTTATTCTAGTTTCCTGTGCATTGGACTTGACCTTCCAGAAATGCTGGGAGGGTCCTTGAGGATGGATGTTCCTGCACTCTGCCAACAGGGTCCTCTTGAGGTTCAGGAGCCAACTGGGTCATCTTCCTGTTCTTTGTGCTGACCCTGCAGAGTGGCTCTGGGTTCCTATTTCCTGAGGTTTTCAAGTGCTTTAATATTTCATAACGCGATCTTCTAGTTAGTAATGATAAAGTTCAAGGTAGTTTTTCTATGTCCTTATCCTAATAAAGGCGTGATTCAAGATGAAATAAAACAAAGCAGGCTTTTCAGCAGCAGGACTGCAGAAAGCCCATTTTAAGGAGATGAGGTTTGTACATGTGATCCTGCAACCCTCTCTCATGACTTCAGTCTTATTAGATGACTTTGATCAAGTGTTACAGTGGGTTTAAGAAATCTGAGGGATGCATGGTTCTGGCAAGAATTAAAAATAAAGGCGAAGTGGCTACTCAGTTTTCAAGAAGAGCTCCTCCTCCTTTCTTATTTGGGTGGCAGCTATTATTAGAAGTTGGTATGTTTTCTAGCTAAGTGATGCACAGTCCTATCTCTGAATCAGCTCACAGAATAATTTCTTCACCCAAACAAGAAGGCAGTGGCAAAGATGGAAGTATTAGAACAACTAAACTGAAGAAGAGAAAATAGTGAGTTTGAGTGGTAAGGATGAATCTGCAGAGGCCATCTTATGTAGTGCTGCCACATGCAACTCATTTGTTGTGTTGTTTTTCTTGGTGTTTGTCTGTGAATTCTTTACATTAATAAACTTACTGAATGATGTACAGGGTGCTTTGCCTACCTTACTAACCTGTGCATCACTCATCAAAGGATAGGCATCGCAAATATTGAGGTTATCCTCCTAGAAGTGATATTTTGCTTTCCTTCCATGTTCACATGAGATGCACTCACAGGATATGTGTCATCCTCTTTTGGTTTCCTAATTCTCCCACTGAATCTGTTTTTCTGTATCCAGGATGATACATAGCCTCTGTTAAGTTGCTTACTTTTCTAGGATTTGCTCTCCTTATTTCGCTTTTATTTCCAAATCCTTCAGCTTGTGGTATTTTTGTTCTACAGTATGACTTTGTTTTTCCTGTATGGTTCTTCTGACTAGAAACTGCAGTTTATAACTTTTGAGATGTAATTATCTCTAATTCCACTTACACTTCGTGTGGTTAGTCTTAGGACTGCTAACACATTTTTCAGCTGCAAAAGTTTTGCTGTCAGTTGATGCTCTTCACATTAGTTCTGTCTATTAGATCTTCTGTTTGGACCACATGCTCCTACAAGTGGCTGCTTTCTCCATCTTGGCAGGGTCCCTCTGCCCTGTACAAATCATTGTCCTGTCATTTTTATGATTCTTCACCACTAAATAAGGCTCTGATCTCACCATGTCTGTCTTTTTCCCCTCAACCAAGGATTAGGATGTTCTGAACCTATTGGAACTTTTTGACAGTTTGCTCACATACCTTGTTGATGTCTGTGATGCCTCCCAGCTCCTGTCAGAAATTTCTTTCCCGGATCTCCTTTCTTCCCCAGCTTTCCTTCAGTATGCTTTGTGCTGGTACAAGTGACACCTGTAACGGTGTGATGACCTGTCCCAGCATTTGCTGTGTTTAGGATACTATTTTAATGAGGAAATGTCTTCAGGCTGTACTTCTCTGCCAGCTGTTACGATATCCAAGTACACAGCTTTGGTGTTTCATCTGATCTGCCTTCAGCCTCTTGCTTCTTCAGCCTCTCTTTTCTCACTTGTCTCAGCAGGACAGACAACATCACTGTTTGTCTGGATGGCCTCCTGCAATGTCACTCCTTCAGTCTTTCTTTGCCAGGAACATACATAAGTTTTTATGGTGCTAAACCTCTGAGGGGTTTCCTCCTCCTCCGCAGAGGTGACCCCTCAGGCACAGCGTGACCCCCAGCCCGCAGCAGCACTCCCACAGTGCTTGCTGGTGCTTGGCTGACAGTTATGGCTCTGCTTCTGTTGGCTTCATAAATATTATTTTAAAGGATTTCAGAAGGGTTTGGGTTTTTTCTAATGTTCCACATTAGTATTTCCCCAAAGTAGTTGCACTAGTTCCATGCTTTGACTTTTTAACACTGAAATGGTGCCATTCGCAGGGACAAGAATTGCCTGAGGAGTGTTGGTTGTGTGAATGTGGGCATATGTCTATAAGGATGAGGTGCCAAGATGTAAATTTGCAGGAAATGGGATGTAGTCTTTATTGATGTTAATAGCATTCATAAAAGTTTAACTATATTGAGGATGTGTACATCTTCTTGCATATTTGTGATAGTTTTACAGAAGATATATGGAAGTGTTTTCCAACTAAGTATTTAAATTATTTTTTAGAGCTTTTACTCTCTGTTAAGAACTGGCTTCAGAAACTAGTCCCAAAAGTCAATTAAGAAACCTGTTGGCTTATTAATTTCTAAATATCTGCTGCACACAGAACTTAAAGTGCTACTCACATTAGGTGTAATGACTGTTTCCTGACTGGAGAGTTGAATGGAAACATTTAAGTGAATTTCAGATCAAACATATGAACACTTACAGCCTATTAGAGCATTAATTTTAATTAGCTGTTTTGGACAGTCAAGCATTTCCTCCCAGAGCAATTTGAGTGTAAGTGGGTTTTACTGTAAGAGGTCATTTATTGTTTGGTTGGTTTCGTATTTTTGGGAATGGTTATTGCTTGGTTTATTTTTCTCTTGATGAAGTTTAGCACAAATCCAGTGTGAAACAAGATTGCATTTGCCTTCTAACAGGAAAAGCCCTTACAATCCTCAGTGCACTGTCAGTGTGTTCTAGTTTCTGATGACCCATGTAGTTATTTGGGGCTTCAATCAGTGTCAGAGAATCTGTGGAGGAAGGTATCCCTGCCAGGATATTATATTTTGCAAGCCTGCACACTGATAAGCTGGATAGGGGGTATGAATGGGTATGAAAGCTCCATTCTCAGACATGAGTTTTTGAATGTATGCTCTGATTAATATTGTTTTTGTTTCCCCTCTTTCAGGTATTCACTTATAAACAGAGCACAATCACACACCAAAAAGTAACACCTATGCATCCAACAAGCACAGAGAGTGTGGAAGACATGGCAGCACTCGTAGATCTCCATGAAGGCTCCATTATGCACAACTTATTCCAGCGATATCAGCAAGATAAAATCTATGTAAGTTTTTTCTAAAATTAAGAAAAATATCCACTGGGAATGTTTCTGAATGTTACATACACTTCTACATTTTCAGTGACAGGGCTGTGTAAAGGACTCTTATTTTCCTCTTCTCCTTTAGACTCTCTGCCCCAACAATATGTGCTGTGAATGTCACCAGACAGGATGTGCTGGAACTTAGTCTGTCACTGCCATTTTGAGATCGTGTTAGACCAAGATCCAATTCTGATCAGCTTCCCCTCTTGCATTGTAGTAGAAAGGTTGTTATGAAAGAAGTATACAGTTGTCAAGCTGAGTATTTGTGCTGTTAAATAAAGATACTTGGTGTTTGGGGTCTATGAGAACAGGCAGGTGTTTATCAGTTTCCAAAACTAGGAATTAGTGCACACAGAATTCCTTTTCTTAACTCTGTAATGAAGATTTTTATAATTATATTTACCTGCTCCTTCAATATTTTCATTAATCTTAAATTAGATACAAATGTTTTGGAGTCTAGAACTGCAGTAATTATGAGAAAGATACAATAATATTAGCAGCTGCTACAGGTTGCAAAATCACACTTTTCAGTAGTTCAGTGGTTGGCCATTTTGATTTGGGTTTTTTTACTGGTAATTGTGGGACACAATTTTTGTTTCATCACATTTCTGGGCCCTTGATTTGTCCATACACATGCTTTATTTCAACCATTGTCTACTGAGTTTGGCTTCTTATTTTTAAATATTAAGATATCTAAGTGAAAAAATAAACTTTTCCTGTATTTAAGATTTGATGAAAAGCAAAAAAGGGCACAATGAAGTAATATTCCTCTGCACATTACCCTAAAGTGGCTAACGTGGGGAATCCTCAATACTGAGGATTTACATAAGTCTTTATGTATATGTTTTTCCTCAAAACAAATGAACTGTTTTACCTTTCAGAAAAATCAGCAAACAAAAGTTGAATAGCATAAATGAAAAACCCTGTGTGTGTGAGTAAAAAACATATACTTGATAGAAGTTTAGTTTTCTGTCAGTGTTGTTAGATTAGCGTGTGGTACTCAGTGTGAGTCAAAATTTTAAAAAATTGTTTTATGATGTGCACTCACATAGAGGACACACCCCCTTCTAAAAAAACATGAGGGTATGAGTGTGATTTTTTTTTATGAGGCATAGAACAGCCTTGTTCTGAAGACACATGTCCTAGCTTCTGTCTTAGCTTGTCAAGGCAAGTTTAAGGTGTTCTGATCCTTGGTGCTCAGCGCGGTGTACTTTTCTAGACAAACAGGTTTGTGTGCTGTTAATGATGACAGATTTGCAGTTGCATTGTCCCTTCAGTTTTGCTAATTTAACTGCTTACTCTTTTGAATCCACCTGAAAAATGATTGAAAAGGTGGTTGGAAAAAAATGTATGTTTTGAAATGCATATGAAAGCCTTTATCTTGCCCTGTATGTGTAACCAGGACCAGACTATAGAAACATCTTCTTTTCTCCAACCTCATTGATACCCTACTCCTACTGCAGCAATAGTATTTTTTTAGCAGGAAAGGGCTTCAGGAACAAAAATATCCCAAAAAACTTATTTATGTCTTGAGTAATTTCATGAAAGTTTATAAATATAGGAGCATGTATTTTAGAAGGGGGTGTTGTCATTGCAAAAGGAGATCTGTCATTTTGAGCCAAAATTGCTTCACTATATTGAGCAATTCAATCATATTTTAATGTTAAAAAAAAAGACTGGAGATGCATTAAGCTTTCCTTTGTTGAAGGTTACTTTACAGCTGATCATTCAAGGAATATTAGCAGCTGCTACAGGTTCATGTAAACTTGCTCGATCATTCTGCTTTGGGACCAAACTAGTCGTAGTACAGGACAGTAAAAACCATTAGAATTTATGCCAGGAGCAATCAAAATTTTACAGATTATACATTTGCCTTCTCCCTTGAACAGGAATGGCTTCATCAGTGTAGTTCACGCATTGTCTCTTGTGTCTGCCTCATCACCTTGGCTGTATCTGCCCCCAGGTGCATTAGGTATAAATCGGGAAGGTGTGTGCCACTCCACTGTGGGCTTAGGGGCTGATCATCCCTTTGAAAGACTACTTGCAATCCCCGGATACAAACCACCCTATAATTGCTGTGTTTTGTCTTTTAGCTTTTATCTTTTACCTTTTATCTCAGTTCTGTGCACCTTCTTGTTCACATCCTGAGTAGGGGGAAGAGATATGCAAAGGTTTATGCTGTCATTTTTGAGTCTATGCTTGTAGTATTACAAATATATTAGTGTGGTTCTTGAGCATGGCAGCTTTTTGTTCCTTTTCTCAGTGGCATTGAGACCAGGAAGCACCTTTTTTACCTTAACAAAGAATACACTAAGTTAGGATTTGAGTTTTGGGGCTTGCTTGTTCACACAGACACATTAACATTATATCAAGTGCAATGTACTTAATTGCAGTGTAAAGTGTATATAATTTCAAAGGTACAGAACAAACAATTAATGGGAAATTTAAACAGTTACTTTCTCAGAAAGACAAATGTTTATGCAGATCTTCCTCTGTTAACTTGTGTGTTGTTCTGTATTTGAAGAGCTGTTTCTCCAGCATTTAAATAAATATCTTCAGATGTTTGAGCTCAGTTTAATCTTCCGTTACTTATTAACATTTTTGTCTCACATACTCATACCCGTGTTGCTAAACTTTTCACTACTTCCTAATTAATACTACAAAGTTATTTGCTGTTGCTGCCAAGTTGTGTTAAACATGTCAGCAACTTTATTTGTTGCTGCCAACAACTGCAGCTTTAAAGGGTCAGCAGAGGATTTTCTATATTTCCTGATATCTCCTGGGGAGGGATGAATATTGACTTAGATTACAGATTATGTTCATAATGAGAATGATGCCTGGCTCTGAGCATAATTGAGGCTCTCAGCTGAATCTTTGCTGTTTGCAAGGTGAATGACTAAATGTTGTTCTTGTCTATGTGCAACCATCTTTTTGTATCAGTGTCAAGTCTGTTAACATCTTGTGATAAGTTTTGTGTGAATTTCCATGAAAGAGTGTGTACTTCCCCTTTCTGGTCTGTGAGAAGCATAGGATATACAAAGGATATACAAGTCCTTTTCTTGATTCTTCCAGGCAGGCTGGTACTGACTGGTATTTTTTTCAGGCTTTGTTATTAATACTGCATTTATTTGAAAGTTTGGTTCCATGCTATCAGCACATTTGTTGTCCAGGAAAGGACAAAATTTAGGATGGCAGTGATCCTACGGTACATGGGCTTTCATTGCTACTTCATCCCCCATTTTGTTCCCGTTGGGAACAACAGTGCATGATCCAGCTGTGGACATCAGCATACAAGGTTTAATGCTCCTCTTTGAATACTCAGATTAGCTTGCATGCTAGACTAGTATGTGGCAAAATATGGACAGATAAACACTAGTGCTAAAAATGGAGGATGGCCACATTTGAAAACAGAGCCTTTTGTGAAGGCACTTGGGGAATTTGGTCACCTCTGAAGTGAGGCCATCACAGGGCATATGATGTGGAGAGGGCAAGTGCTGTGGCAGCCACTCTTGTCGGCATTCAAAGGCATATTGTTCCCAAGCTGTTGATTCTAGTTTACTTTTAGTTAAGTACACACTGAGGAGCAGACTGTCTCAGCCTTAGAGAGAATTCTGTAAACCACATGGCATGGATTGTGCTGTGAGTCACACAAATTATGGTGTTTGGACTGGCTCTGGGATGAGTTGCAGTTGTCTTGTCTCTGCCAGTAGTTGGTTATTGATGCAGGTGAGCAAATTTCAGAAGAGCAGAGTGGAGGATGAGAGAGCAGCTTTTGCTGAGGTGAGAGGCAGGTTGGAAATAACTACAGTGTATATTGTACAGGTCAGTGCAGAGGCTCTCAGTGTCATATCCACCCTCCTTTGCATGAGTTCAAGCAATAAACAAGTTTCAAACCCCTTTTGATTAGCTTTTTTCTTTTGAATTAAGTTAAGAAATGCTAGGTAGGCACATCCACCTTTGAAGTGGTGGTTATGATTTGACACATGCCTGCCTTGTTTAGGTGGAGGATGTGCACCATGCCCAGAGCGGCGTTCTGCTTGGGCTGCAGTGTGGTGGTCCCTCTGTCACCCTCCCCTGATGGGGAGGGAGAGTGACTTCCAGGTTGTCCAACAGTTGGGTGTGGTGTCCAGGAAGGGTGAGGGACAACACAACCTATTTTTGCTCACTCTCAAATTAGGAGTGCAGCTCTCCCGCCGATAATTATAACCATCTGTTATGTTTGCATGCATGTGTATGAAAAGTTCTGTACCAGCCACGTCGACATGTAGTGCTGTACCAGCCACATCCACATCAGAGGGAGGATGATGGTAATTAGGAGCTCAGTTTTCATGGCTAGCTTAGCTTCTCTCTTCAGCTGAAGCAACAAACATTGAATAACTTGGATGAAAAAGCAACATGTATCCAATTTTTGAAAAAGGTGTAAACTGGAAAAGTTGTCTCTTGCCTGACAAAGTTGTTGCAGAGCTCCTAGCCACTTCATTGTGCAGAATGCTCAGTTCTATCTGTTCTTAAAAGGGATTTTCAGTTAGTTATGTATTGATTTTTAAATCTATTAGTGTTTATTTACTTAAGCAGCACATTCAGTTGTAGTTTGTTAAGCTTGCAGTAATTAGATAATTTATCTCCCTCGAAGTCATGAGGGCTCCCAGAGACAACTAGTTGATGTTTGTGCTGTATTAATCAATAATCACCAGAGGGGTTTTTTCAAATTCTGTTTGCAGACACAGACGCTTTAGTATCTAGGTCAGTTGCTCTCTGTGACTTGTTTTTCTGGGGTTTTGCATATTTGGTGGTTTTCCGAGTACAGTAAAACTCCTTTTGGATCCAGTGCAGTTGCTCTGTACTGTGCTATGATGGTCAGCAGGAAGTGGATATTGCTGCATGTTACAGTGAGAAAATAGTGGGGTGCACTAAAGTCATGGTTGATGTAATGCAGGCAGACATAATTCATACACTGCGATAGCACTCCTGCTCAGATGTCCTCTAACATGGACACAAGTTGTAGGTGAAGGTAGAGAAACAAAGGAAGATCAGTAGAAGGCAAGAAAATCGTAGAATCACTGAGGTTGTAAAGGTCCTCTAATGTCTTTGAGCCAACCTTTGACTGAATGCCACCATAAATACCGCTAAACCATAGCCTTTAAGTCTTTACTAATAAAGACAAAGCTCATGACTGGTTTCTTACATGGAAAAAGTTGGACACACTCTGTGTGGAAGCTGAACCTAAAAAGTATGTATGTCATGGACCCCTACCACATCCTGGACAGCTCAACAGCCTTGGTCTTTGGCCTGTCATGTGCCTTGTTATAAATAACTGTGGGCCATGGACTTAAAAACCCCAGGCAATGGTACCCAGAAACTGTGTAATTAATTAATACCATAAAACATGTATATAAAAACAGTACATGTGCCTAGAAAAATTCCTCTAGCACCTAAAAGTACGTTTATCTTGGTCTTATCTGCAATCCAGCTGTGGTTGCATGGTTCCTCTCCAGAGGCATCCACTGCTGTAGAGCAGTCCCAGGTAACCGGTTTGCAGGATCTGCTCTGGGGTCACTGGGGAAGCTGCTGTTTATTTAATTGCTCTGCTTTTACAGTAATGAAATCTTCAAAGATTTGTGCTGATGAATCACAGTGTTTTTTATGCCTTCCTGTGCTACTGAGAAGATGGGGAAAATTCTTGCCACCAGCTCTTTCCACAGAAGTGTGGAAGCAGAGAATGCTGTTGCTAAGAATGCATGACAAATGTCTATACATAGCTGCTTACCTCCATAATTAGAATGTTATGCTTGCACACATCAGATAATGTTTTCAAAATGCGGTTCAAAGTGAGTTCCTGTCTCCAAGCATTAATTACAGCTTCCATTTCACATCTGTTACTAGAGAGCAGCAGACAAAGATCTATAAAAACACAGCAGGGTTTTAATTGGAAATCTAGTGAAATTTATTTCTGGTGATTGTTATTCCTAAAGGCTGGTCAGTTATATAGATCAAAAATTCTCTACCACAGGCAAATTAACTTTTTTTTTTTTTTTTAATATTTGTGAATGGAGAAACATAGCTGTAATGATATGAGAAGTAAACAAATGCCATCATTTGGTTAACCAACCTTGCTTCTGACTTCCTTCATTCTGCATGACTTGTGGAACTGCTAATAGTTGTAATAACAATAGCAATAAAGAGTGTTATTCTGAACTCTTGTCCTCACAAAGTCCTTCACTGAAAATACTGGGGATTTTAAAGGTGCCTATTTTCAGATCCAAGGAAGTATTTCAGCCTGAGGTGTTGTGATCAATGTGATAGCATTAAAAGAAATGAAAGGTGTGTGTCACTGAGTACACTGCCATGTATGGGGTGGCTACATGTGCACAATGCCTGCACCAACACATAAATTTATATTATGGTTTGCAGCACATTAGGTGGTGTTGGTAACCTGCCGGGTGTACATATGACAGTAAGGATCTGACCTGCTAGCATCAGTGGGCTGCTTTAGTGAGGTGGAGAGGGTAAAGAGGTCAAACTTTTATTAAAACATGAAAGCTTGCTCTTTCCAGTTTTAAAACTGGCTTAGAACCAGTTTTAAGCCTGGTTAAAACTGTTCACAGATTGTTACAGTCTCAGTTAGTTAGTTGGTTGGTTGGGGAATAAATAATAGATGGACTGGCAACAGGATCAGTTCCTGTTGACTTCCATGAGTTTTCTATTTGTAGTACAAAAGCTATCTTTGATGGCAACTTCATATAGAAAACTGCAAATTAGAAATCTGTCGTCATGTCCAGATTTTGTCATTGGTGATGGTATATATTGCCAATATCTTCCCAGATTTGAAGTCTAGTATTCATTTATTGCATGTCTCTGCTAACTCTATGAGCCGAGAACAGAAAGCAGACCAACATGCAAAATCAAAAGAAAAATCCTAAGTCATTTGCACAAATTCCAACAGCAGCTTAGTGCTGTTCAGAGTTTTTGCAAATGGTGCTGAATGTTTCTGCACATGCCGTTGCCTCACTTGGAGGTAAGCTTTGGCTCCTTTCTGTGAGATCTGTTGTTCCCAGTCCAGCAAAGTCTTTGAAAGGAGGGCAGAAATTTGGACTCCACACCTTAGGGTGCTCATCTGTTGCCAGTATGTTTTCTTTATATGTTAGGCTTTTACTGTAAAGCGAGATTTAAAGCAAGCTGCCCAAAATTTCCTGCCTATGCTGTACTGTCCAACTGCCTTACACACATATTCCAGCAGTTTAATACTAGAAATGCTGCAAACAACCCATTTAAAGTTGGGAGTGAATTAACTTTTATAGCTATTGCTTATCTGTGTAAATGGATTATTGATTCATAGCCAGCCTGTTATTTTTTATTTGAAAAGAGGTGGTCTCTCTCTCACAAGCAGTTTCAGCTTTTTCCCTTTGATGTTTGTCTGTCTATCCTTTTAAAAGCAAACGGAATCCAAAAGTTCCATTTAGCAGATTTTTGACAGTTAATTCCATTTGCCATCTCAGTCCTGATTTCTCTGCTGACGGCTATTTGGCAGCAGTTCAGTGCCATGCAGCTAACTACCTGGCATAGAGATAGATTTCAGTTATGCTGGCTTTTGATTTCTCTTTTCATGCTCTGTTAAAGAGTAATTCCTGCTCTTCCTGCTTTCCTCCTAAAAAAGCCCTTTCTATAGGAGAGATCTTCAAATATTAAAGAGCCACAGAAGTTATGGAAATCTGGATATCAGTATGTAAAATACTTTCAGGCAGAATTAAACAGATCTGTGAAGCTTTATATAAAAATATTTCGCCAGTGTTGTAGAGACACTGCTCTTTGGTTCATCGTTTTACTGGCATTTTGGTTTTCCTTTGTGCGTATTTTCTCTGAAAAGCCCCTTCATCTCTCCAGTATGAATGTATAGGAAGGAAGAAGACCATTTTTTTATTTTCCTTGCTGGAGGGTAAATTAGACCTTCAGACAGATTTGAAAGGCTCATTTGAGCATTGTGCAATAACAGAGCAGGAGGAAGAACTAGTTTGTGCCACAGGCCATTTGAAATGAAGTGATAAGCCATGCCGTCTCTGCTTTTTGTGAGGCCTTTTTTGATTTGAGCTCCAGCTCGCCTGGTTAAAACTGCTCACAGATTGTTACAGTCTCATGTGCAAACTTATTTTCACATGCTGTATTGCAGCCCATGAAAATAACAAAAATCAATGTCTTGTTCTAATCAATCGCGTTTGTGTTAAGGAGGTCACCACCTCTATCTGCGTGGCAATGGCAATGAGAGGAATTCTTCAGTAATTGTTTATATGAAAACTGTACAAAAGATCATTATTCTGACCCAGTAGATAGGACTGCTGCATGGTAGAGATTGCATTGTATTAGTCAGCAAAAAAATACAGTAAAAACAAGGAGACTTGGGGCTTTTTATACAGGAGGAAAACTGCCAGAGACCTCTGAATATCTTAAAAGAAGGAAAAATGTCTGTCTGACGTCTGTATTATTATGTGCTGGTTTGGTTTTTACCTTGGGCTGTAACAGTGCTCTTCTATCAACCTTTCTTTAAATTGGTTTCATGCTTCTTAACTGGATTGCTTTTTATGTGGATTCAGGCTAACACTTGTAGTGTTTCCTTGAGTAATCCCCATCCACATGGAACAATCTGTCCAATAGGAGAAAATGAAGAACAAAAGAAGATGAGATTAAGCTGTGAGCGTATCTCTTAACCAGGTGGAGAGGTCTTCACCATCTATGAGCCTGTTGTGGAAGTAGAAAGGTGTCTGCATTTGTGCAGTTTGGGGTATTTACATTGGCACCTAAGGTGACCAAAACCCAGTTTTTAACCCTTAAGAAACAGACCTAGACAGTTTCATTTGATTTCCTAGAACACGGAATCAGTGACTGTGCAAGATTGAAGCTGTAGGGAGCAGAAGGAATCTCTTAGTGTAGAAGTTAAGGTAGCTGGGTTACAAAGCACAACTTTTTTTTCCTGAAGAGATAGCACAGCCTTTGCCCTTGGAAGTGCTTGGGAACAGGACTGTGTTGCTTAACTCTGTTGTGCCAAGGGAAGCTTAAGGTCACATTAGCTGGGTTGAGGGGTCAACATCACAGACAAGGCTGCATATGAGAGGGTGTCCTGTTGCCGAACAGTTCATCTGAAATCACGTTTTAAAATATTCCAATACTATTCCAAAATCTTCATGTGGGCTGTGCTGGTGGAATCACACATGAAGCCTGGCTTTGGAAAGGCCTTGTTCTGTTATGCCTTGGATCTGTTCTGTGCTCAGCACAGAAGGAGAAAAGGCCAGCAGGGAAGTGGTTGGTAGGAGAAGCTGCTGCAGTTTCCGTCATGGACTGAAGGACATGGTTTGAAAGTACAGCTGAGCAGTGTGAGAAGACACTTTTCAAAACCAGTGACAAGGAGAACATGTGGAAGGTGGATCTTGGCTGTAGATGTCTGGTCTTTCTAGTGACATTCCGTGTCATGTTCTGGTTCCCTTGTAAAGGTCCTCTCCTGTGGGTGTTAACTCTTGAATTTGTAGTGTGGCCTGTGTATTTACAAGCAGCTCATTTTGTAATCAATCCAGCTGAACTTAAGAAGAAAAAAGCAACAGTTTAGGGGTCATAATGTTGAGTGCATTTACAAGGAACACAGATAGAGAGAACAGCAAAGCTGATGTAAATTTGGGTGGTTGGAATTTCAGCATGAGTCACCAGACATGGTGAGGACAGCAGGAGCCCAAGGATGTAAAGATGATTATAGAGTATGGCATTTCCATCTTAGGAATGGCTTGAGTGGTTGAAAACATTTAAAACATGCAGTTTTAAAAAACATTAAATTGTAGTTTAGTACCTTACTTTGATTATGGTTTTTAAGAAAGCTTTGTTTCAGACATGAGACAACTGGATTCTGTCCCACTGAAATTAGCATGGGACTAGCTGAAAGACAGGGTATACTTACCACCATGAGGATAAATTGAGATCCTACCATGAATGAGGGCATTAATTACCATCCTCTTTATGGCATACCATTGCCCCTTCTTCTGCCTCCCCTAAAAAGCACACCAGAATGTGGCCCAGCCATCTTTCTCCTTTTTCTACTGATGCATATGTGGTAGACATTTGGTTTTCTTTGCCACAGGATAAACTCAACCCTGATTACCATCAATCCTTTCACCTGAGAGAGCTCTGAACCACAAAGGCCATAGCTGCAGTGTGGAACAAACTCTTCTGTTCCCAGGTTTTTCATCCTGACACCTTAACATTTGGTGTTGAAAACATAACAAAGTTTGATGGCTATTTTGTGGTCTTTTAAAAGTTGCCTGCCACTGCATGTTCTGTGGAAACACTGGTTTTATTTGGTAAGATTCCTGTAGCTGTGATGATTTAAAGGTGCGTGAGATGCAGAGGTTGTGTGGAATGGTGATAAAAATCTTTTCCCATGCCTTTTGTAAGAGTAACATAGAAGTAGCCATTTGAGTAGCTTATTTGAGGTGAGCCAGTTGTACTGCAGTTTAATTTGAAGTTTCCCATATATTCAGGGTAAGCCCAGAAAATAAGACTTATGGAATAAATTGCCAGGTTAATACCAATACCCCATTAAAAAAAAAAAAAAACAAACAACTTTACTTTTCAGACACAGAATTAGCTCCTTAAGAGACTCCAGGAAATTCAGAAGTTTTTCAAAAACAGTCCAGAAATATATTTTTTGAGGCATCAGTAAGCATGCTTTTCTTTCTCTAAAAACATAGGTTTTTCATGCTTTAAAGAAGAAAGGCTTAAAAGTGCTCTTAAGGAAGTTGAACAAAGTTCTGATTCTCAATGTTAATGTATATATCTGTAACAAAACATCTTAATTTCTGTATTTGATCTATTCCAGCATCTCTAGTTCCAAGCTGTGAAGAATATTTTGAGTTTTGGTGGTAGTAAGGAAACACAATGATAGAAAGAAGTAGAGTAAAGCAGTCTTCTTACGCCTGTTTTAATAATGCAAGGAGTTTCTGTTGAGATTGTTGATCAAAGATTTAGTTCAGGAGCAGCACATAATGTGCTTCCACAGAGTCCTGCAGTCTGCTTCTGCCTTCTCTCTCCCACTCTCCCTGTAGCACAAGATATGGAGAGCCTAAGTGTGTGTCCTTCCTTGCTTCCCCCTCTTTATTTATTTATGGAAGCAGGAAGAGTGGGATGTCTCAGATGCTAGAAGTCTGTGAAGTACAGAGGGGCACCTTGATGTAAAGAGTGTAAGGTCATGAGAAGGGCAGTGTAGAAAACATTTAATGACCTTACACGGGAAAAGCGAGCTTGGGTAGAACACAGATATCATAAAGTTAGTAGAAAGAAAAGGTTTTGTGGAGAAGTTTTGACATAAAAGGGAAGAAGTGCAAGGTGTATGGTTGCTGGATATGGAACAAACCTGAAAGGATGTACCCCAAAATTCTAAAAAGCACCTGTGAAGGGGAAAAGATGAATAGCAGGGTGACTCTGGTGTATTCAGTATGTTTGGTTTATAGGACTAATGAAGTGGTCTTCCATTAGGGCAGTTTTCTTATTCATTGCTTTTTCATTATAGAGAATCTAAAAAAAAAAATAAAAATTAAGGGGAAAATTTCTTACTCTGTTTTTTTCTCTTTTAATCTGAAAGCCTTTTCTACATGGGAAAGTAAGACATTTCAAACTGTATTTTGTTCCTACATTGAAAACTTCTTTCTTGTAATACTAAGTGTAAAATAAACAAAAGTGGACTTGGATCAATAAAAGCTTGTACGTAATTTAGATTTGTTTGACATCAAACTAAAAAAAATTGATTGTGTTTTTATTAAAAAAACCCCACCCTCTCATGTTAGGCAGGACTACTCTGACTATATTAAGTTTTGCTAGGGTACTTCTGTGGATAACAGCAATCTTTGTCAGCTCTTGTTTAAGAATAATTGTTTTTCAGTGTTTGAAGAACTGTGGGATAATTTCAAGACAGAGGCTCAAAGCTAATTGCTATCAGAAGGCAACAAGCAAAACAAAAAGCATTCAAAGAACTGAGGAAAAATCTCTTCCTTTCTGAAGTACATCTTTAATTTTGTCTTGCCTTACTCCATGTCTAGCTGAGAAGATAGGATTGGAACTTCTAATTTTGTAAGTCCTTGTAGACAATCAGCAAACAATCTTGTTTACCCTTTTTGCTGAAAGGGGGAGTAGGAATGTCTGTGGTTTGTGATTAAAAGTGTTTTAGGAGATTAATTAACAATGTAAAATTCCAGTAAAAATTTGAAAGCGCAAAAGGAACCCAACCTTTAATACAGTGAGGAAAGTGCTGCATTGGGATTCAGGCTGAGTAACTCAACTTTCATTTATTCTTTGGTTTAAATAAATATATAAGCCATGATCTGATAACAAGTTGTTGCTGGTTTAGTCTGTACCAAAGTAGTTCAAGAGTTTGTGTATGGTTCTCTGTGAAGCCTTGAGACAGTCATGTATCAGGGAATAGTAAACTGCCCTGTTCATTGCCATGGATTTAAGGGGTCAGGCTTCTAACAGGAGTTCTCACAGTATATCACTGAAAAAACTCTCAAACTATTTCAACTGGAAGTCTTCAGAACTCCCCTGTCTGCTTGCTAGTGCTCTGGCAGCATTTCTCCCATTCATAATTGCTTTGGAATGCATTCATTAAAATAAGTAATTATTGACTTCCAGAATCAGATTAGAAACTGCAAAGAACAAAAAGAAAATTTAGATTACTGTCTTACAAGCAAAGTGGAAGTGTCATTCTTACGTGATCATACCTTTTCCAAAATTTCACCTGCTATGTGGTGTTGGCATCATATATAATTTAGAGATCCTGCTTCTGATTGCTAACCCATTTAATTTGCCATATGCTGATGTCTGGTGCACAAATGGTGCTCAGGAGACGACACACATCCATGAGCAGTTCTGCATTTTTTTGTGTGTGTTTACAGTGGTTTAACCTGCTGCTAAGATGCTTGCATTTGCCCGACCAGAAGGTCTGCCCTGCAAGAAAGGGGCTGTGTTGTGTGACTGCTCAAGGTCTCCAAGGGAGGGCAAGTGGAGGAGACTATGAGAAAGATTGAGAGGCACTTTTTACAGAGGCATGTACTGACAGGACACGGGGAAATGCCTTCAAACTGAAAGAGAGTATGTTTAGGTTAGATATAAGGAAGAAATCCTTCACTGTGAAGGTGAGGGCACTGGAACTGTTTGCCTAGAGAAGTTGTGGATGCCCCATCTCTGGAAGTGTTGAAGGCCACATTGAATGGGGCATTGAGCAATCTATTCTAGTGGAAGGTGTCCCTGCCCACCACAGGGGTGTTGGAGCTACATGATCTTTGCTCTCCTTCCAGCCCAGGCCATTCTGTGATTCTATAAAGTTGAGAGTTGAGCATTTTTCATGGGAGTACATGTATCCTTCCCCCCTCCCCGAGGTCCCTAACTTTGGGGCTCTTAAAGCTGCCAGTCTAGGATCTACTGCTTATAAAATATTGCTGTTAGTAAGACCTTGTGATAGGTACTGGATGGGATAAGTACTAAGCCTGGAAGTGATGTAGGAAATTATTCTTGCAGCAGCAGATCTTGCTTCAGTGGAATATCCCAGAGGCAATTTACAAAGACTTTTGGAAGATTTGTCTTTTAACGTGACCTTTTAAAATAATTGAGATAGTTTTTAATAACACTGCTGCTTCAGCCCATTGATACTTTGCTGATCTACCTTGGGTGAAGGCAGAGCTTTTGCTTAGGCCAACTAACTCCTTAGTCCATGCAGACTAAATTGTGGCTACTCCTGGGTCGGACTGTGACGCCTGTTAGGTGATAAATGTGATACACTGTGTCTGTGAAGAATATGCTTTTTTCATGATCTGCCTTGGGATGAGGAAGTTGTTTTTGAAGTCCTGATCTTTTTCTGTCCTGTGCCATTATAATTTGGTGGCAGTTTGTGCATGCATTTAACTTGTCCTGCAAAGAGGTAGTGCATACTTAAAGCACCAGAAGACTGGAACCACAAAACTACACCTTTGTTAGTAGAGACTGTGGTTCTTCACATTTTTGCTGAAAGGAAAAGATAGAGAGAAGGAATTTTTTAAATAGTGACATGTCTGAAGCATTACTCAATGAGGTGATTTTTTTCACCAGTATGATTTCTGCTGTTCACTAGGTTTCTTTTATTGCTGTAATACACTGCCCATTTCTCTATTATACCTCATTGCATTACAAGGCAATGAAACCAGCTCACTTTTTAAAATAAACTTTTATAATTCAAAGTAATGACTAATATTCTGGAAGTCTTTTTGTCACTTAAAAAAAAAAATGTGCTTAAGTCATGTGAAAAACTGCCCCATTTTAAATGAGCGTATGCCGAAATGGACTGCTGTCACCTCTTCTGATATTTACTGTTTTGAAGAGAAGCAAGAAAAGTCCCAATGTGTAGCCCATGGTGATGCAGTTTTGCCGGTGCTTTATTGTGGAGGTATTGTTCTGTCAGGTACTTACTCTTGCAGAAGCTATAGAGTGATTATTTACTTATGAAGCTAGATGGTATCATGTTTCATGGGGATTTTTTTATTTACATCTTTGCCATGGCATCTGTTGTGATGATGTGCCTCAAGTAACTCCTTTCCAAAGACTTCAGCCAGACTTTAATAAGGGAAAGAGGAAGATCTGTAGCAGTCTCTTTTATTGGTCATACTTGGACTGCAGTCATGTAATTAAAAAAAAGAAGCCTCTTAAAATTTTTCCCTGTGCAATCTGTGCTGAAATATGTAAAAAAACAGAGAAAGTTTTTTTTCAGAGCCTTCCTTGTTACTTATTACTTATTTAAGAGTCCAAGAGGGGATGATCCCAGGAAATTAAGCTGTTGTCTCGGTGCTGTAATTGCCCGGAGATACGATCTCGTGTTGAAATGGTATCTCTCTTCTAGATGAAATCTTCTGAGCTGCTGCACAGCATGGCGGGGGGTGGGGGAGGCAGGGTGTGTTATAGAACACACAGATTGAAAATTCACCACTCTGTTAAAGGTGCTAGAGTTACAGTGAGGAGGGATATTCCCCTTACTGCTAATAAAATTGTCATGATTTCAAGGGCACCACAGCAGTTTCCTTCGCAAACGCTCAAAGCTGCAATTTGTGTCGGGCCTGATGGAGGGTGAACAGGTGGATAATGGGGGCTGTAACAGCAGGGTAACAGTGAGAAAGGAGAGCTGACACACAGCTATAATTGCATGTTAATTAAGGAGAAAAAGAGAGAGGCAGGTAGATGTGGGCTTTTAATGCTGCAAAAGAGACTGATAGAGGGGAAAGGAAAGTATGGGGGAACTGATGGTCCCTTTGTCTTAGTGAATGCCCTGTGGTGGCTTAGAGAAGGAGGCTGCAGGGGGAACACATGGGGCTGCAGGGGTTTGCAAGGTGCTGCTCCCCTTATCCATCCATCTCTGGTTAGGGGGCTGTGGAGATGAAGAGAGCCCTAGTCCTGCTGTCAGCTCCACAGCTGGTTCCTGTCAGTGATGAGCGGGTTGGCGAGGCATCTGTCTGTACATGGGGGCTGTGTTACAGGGCTGGAGACTGCCCAGCCTGGCTCCTCACCAGTCCAGAGCAGGGCTGTTGTAGCCAGGTGTCAGCTCCCTGCCTGTAACCACAGAAAGGGCGTTTAATGAAATGGAATTTGGACTGCAGAAGTAATGCTGCACCTGCTGTACAGTACATCAATTAATTTCCCATGCCCCAGAAACTCTGGAGATAGCATGGTTGATGTTATCTCCTACCTCACTTAATGGGATTTTATTAGAAAAATATACTGAAGTAGATAGAGGGTGAGGGAGAAACTGAACAGCATTGTGAACAGACTGTTGAAAATGATCAGGTTACTACAGCCTAATGAGTTAAGGCAATGGGATGGGCATAAGCTGCTACCTGGGTGGTTTTGCATGATGTGCTGTCTAATTGCATTGGGATAGAAATTAATGACTTGCCAGTTGCTGTTCTGCATGCAACTAATATTAAAAATGTTGTGGAAACCCAGTGATTCTGGAGCATCTGCTGCGTCACACGCTTTTCTTAGAGCCTGCTATTCTAAATATGATGGTCCTAGTGTCTACCATAATGCATGATACTTCTGTTTTAAAAGTGAGTAGCGGAGAAGGACTTGGATGCTCTACATGGAAATACAGACTTTTCCACCATTACTGTGGGCTCAGTCAGGTTTTTAGTAAGTTCAGCAAGTCCCTGAGGACACATGAGAAGCAGCTGTAGGCCAGCGCTGATAGGCATTACCATGCAGCTGTAAGCAGCATTAAGGCAGGGATTTGTACAGTCAATAAGCTCAGTGTTATAGGTGGAGTAAGCGTGAGAACATGACAGAGATGGGAACAACTCTGGCCCTTTTGTTGCTTTTCTTGAAAGGAAGAAATCAGGGAAAATTGCTGGCCACCTTTATCCAAAGGATTGTTATGGTTTTGCAAGTGTGTATTTCTTGTCTGTCGTTAGAGAAGAGTGTCAATCTGTTCCCCACACATGTGCTAACAGCTCTGGGGGTGCTGTGTGCTTGCAGACCTACATTGGTTCGATAGTGGCCTCAGTGAACCCCTACAAGAGCATCCCGGGGCTGTACGACCGCGCCGCCGTGGAGCGCTACAGCCGGCACCACATGGGAGAGATCCCGCCCCACATCTTCGCCGTGGCCAACGAGTGCTACCGCTGCCTCTGGAAGCGCCACGACAACCAGTGCATCCTCATCAGGTGAGTGCTGGCTGCTGCTGCTCTGGGTACCCCTGATGGTGAGCTGTGGCATTCACGTTTTCTGAAAAATCCCTTCGCCCAGGATTTTTCTCCTGGGAAGCTGAGAAGGCTCAGAGAAAAAGGAAAACAAATTCTTATCTCATTTGCTTCTCCTGTGTTGTGCTCACATGTGGAATGTGTTTGGAGATTGTTTATCCAGCAGGTGATTGTTTCATTGGTTTCTGCTGTGGGTTGTTTTCACTCTTCTGCCAATTAGTGCCAGGCTGTGTCAAGCCATGAGTTTTCATTATTATCTTTTTAGCCTTCTGTAAGTATCCTTTCTGTATTCTTTAGTATAGTTTAGTTTAGTATTCTTTTATAAAATATAGTATCATAAAATAATAAATTAGCCTTCTGAGAACATGGAGTCAGATTCATCGTTCCTTCCATTGTCAGGGCACCCTGCAAATACAATAGAGAGGTGGTTTGAGAGCGTGGCTGTGGGCCATGTGGGGAGGACTCCAAAAGAAAGAAAGCTTTTTAAAGAGCATGGTTTCAAGAGAGTTCTGGACTTCTTTTGTGTCATTCTGCGCAGCTCTAACAAAACGTTAATTTTTTTTTATGTGTCTTACAATTATATTTTGTGAAAAAAGTCTATTGAATTTTTTTGGGCATTTTTTGGTCTTCATGCATCAAATGTTACCCTGTTTTCCCACCAGTTTAAACATCTCTGTGCAGCTCAGTAGTTTGTCACCACTAGACTCTGATTCCTGTATGGAGAAGAAAAGAAAAATTTAACCTACCAGTTCTTGAGATATGCAGTAAATAAGAATAGCAAAAGAGAAACCCCTCCACATTTCAGCCACTTAATCCTGCCTGATTAGTCTTCCTTGCCTAATCTCGTTGTGCTTTAATTTAATGATGATTTAATAGCTTCCCGTTTACACCACTGTGTTGCTGGTATTCAGGCTCTGGCTAGGGCCGAGGGTGCGTTAGGGAGCAGTTGGCATTTCAATAGCTTTTCACTGCTTCCAGCTCCTCCTTCCTTCTGCCTCCAGAAGAGCTGAAAACGCAGCCAGCTCTTTTCCCGTTCCCTCGCCTGCCAGCTCAGCTGTGTTGGCTCACACACAGGCAGGGAGACCAAAGTCTGGCCCACCAAGCAGGGAGGAGCAGGCCACTGCAGCATGGCCCTGGCCACCGTGCTCCGGACAGGGGATGATGCTCAGGGGGTAGGAGACCTTGTGTTTCCCCTCCCTCTCCTCTCCTCTCTTGCCTTCACAACATTTTTGTGATTAGGCCTACTTGCTGTCACCTTCCTGCACCACAGGGCTACACGTGTAGAGCTCTTCAGGCATGAGTTGACATGATTTTGGCTGTCTCACGACCCCCCCAGGAGTCCCTGTGATGGCTGTAGGACTGACTACAGTATGGGGCAGACAGTGGGACAGAGAGGGGGTGAGGCACAGTGAGAGCAGCACCTTTGGCAATAGGTGACTTTCAGATTGGGGGCCATGTTGCAAGGCTTCATGGATAAGAGGGGGATTTGGTGTATGTAGTTCAGCACCCAGGCTGTTGTTAGAAATGTGGGTTAGCTGCAGCACAGCCAGGCCTGCCTTGCAACTTTCTGCTGGCTTTCAGGTCACAGTGCCCACCTGCCCTCGCCTCTAGGCAGATTCTGCTTTGCAATGACACAAAGCTGAAGAGTGTGTTTTTTCAGCTTTCTGTAACTGTATATCTCCTTCTTATTACTTGATACATAGTTCTGTGCATATAAAGATGAGCTCAGGTAAGAGTCCAAGCAAAAATAAAATTCACAGGGATCTTTGTCATGTGACAATAGATAGCCTGGAGTCATGATTTTGTGTTTTATTGCCAGGCAGTTACTTGTGAACAGCCTGTGTACACAAATTTAGGGACCAAAACAATTTCTGGTGGCCACTGGTATTTTTGCCATTTTGTACTAGTCTCAGTATTTTACCTTTCATTCTAGTTCCTCACAAGCTGCCAAGAGGAAAGGAGGTTATGTCCTAAAATGGACATAAGCAGAAGTGTGTGATGTTCCAGGGGAGTCTTCAGCACTTTCTGCTCTGTAAACCATGTGCTTTGGTATAGATAAGCTATAATATAGAGAAGTTTTGTATTAGGAATCCCTTTTAAAATTGTTTACTGTGGTCATGAATTGAAACAGTGATTTATGTAAGTTCTGTGTTTCAGATAAGTGGCACAGTACAATTTATAAGGGTATCTTGTTACTGCAGAAATTGAGGAAACGTGCAATATAAATTAAAAAAAATTGAATGCCAAATCTGCTTTCCTGAAAGAGCATTAGCTACTCTATCTGTAAAGGGCTCAGAATACAATTTTTTTAAATTACTGAAGGTTTCCATGGCCTTCCTAGAGCTTAGGAAAATCCCTGTTGTCACATATCTAGTTTAGGGCATCGGAAGTGGAGGTATAACAGTGTCCTTGGCAAATTCAGCATCCTGATCATTCCTGCATCTTTTTCTGGTTTAGAATTAGACATTGCAACAAATCGCTGTACTGTCACTGTAACTTTCTTGGTTACTACTGGCATTTGAAAAAGAACGTCGCCAAGTGGAGCTCTTTAGTGTTTTAACTCGGACAAATATTCTGGTCTTTCACTGTAATGTAATAATGTAAGAGATGATGAAGAGGAAAGTTCTGTTGCATCTCGAAAACACGGTGGTTAAAATGAGGGAATTATTCACATTCTGATAGGCAGTTTGAGCTGCTCCTGACCTTGGGATCTCAGCATTCGGTAGCAAATTGTAACACCCGCACAAAAGAAGGACTCGGAACGCTTTCTGATGATCCTCTGGACTTCAAGTGCCCCCTGCTGGCCCCCAGAATTAGCTCAGCTTTGGTTTGCAGCTGCTTTCTTCAGGCTTTTGAGTTCAAAAACCTGTTAAAAATATTAATATTGGGGTATTTTTCTGGCTGGGGTAGGGTGGGAGAATTGCAGAACACGAATTAGAAAAACTCAGAATATCATTTAAATGTGAGACCATTTTTCCTGTATAACCATCCAGGTCAGAGGTGAAAAAGAAGGAAATACAGAAGAGATGATAAACTGAATCACCCAGAGATGCTTATTTATTGGTGTGTGTAACAGGCATTAATTAATTATAATGCTGCATGAAAGGGACTTATCAGCCTAAGATGCTAACAAAACAACACACTGAAGAAACTGTACACAGCTGGTGTATTAGAATATGTACATAGTTGTGAAATGGTGTTTTAACTGTCCCAGGCCAAAAAACTAGCATTTTTTCTGTAGACAAAAACATCTGCATCAATGAATTCTCAGTTTCATGTTGGTCTGAACCATTACTGCAGGGTCCAGTTTCATTTAAAACTGGGGAGGGGGGGGCAAAGCCCACCATGTTGAAAACATCTTCTGATTTTTCAGCTGGGTGCCTCAGGAATGTGAAGAAAGTCCATCTAATTTGAGCAATAGCCAAGTAGCTTGTCCTGGTGTAGGAAAGGGACTGAGCTGCCCCATGATTAGCTGAAGTTCACAAGTTGAGACCAAGTTCAAACATCCATGCCTTTATTGCAAGAGTAGGAAAATATCTGTAGGTTTGGCTTGGTTTGGTTTGGGGTTTTTTTGCTGGTCTGTTTAAAGTGACCTAGTCTGTGCAGAAGCAAACAAACGCTCTTCTCTCAGATAAAATTTCAATTGATCCACGTCAGAGCACTCCCAAAGTGTAAAGGGAGCCACAACCATTGCTCTGTATGACATGCAAGTTAGTGCCATGAGTGGAAAATCACTGTCTGAGAACCAGTTTGTTCTCTCTGTTATTATTATCTCATGACCTGAAACTTTTTTTATTGTTTTTCAGCTTGAAAATCAGTATGAAACAAATCTTTTATATGGGACCCAGACCTGTGGTGGATGTGGTGTCTTTGTGAGACTGTTGCACCAAAGTTCAGATGTGCATTTGATGAAGTATATTTGCTGAAGGGGCCCGTTTTGTCTGTGTGTATCTGTCTTGGGGTTTTAAAGGCAGCAGGCTGTAAGGCCCCAAAAACCTCACTTGATGAGACTCCTGAAAGGATTTATAGTTGTTTGTGTACTCAGACACACGGGAGAAGTACTGAGAAGATGTTCTCAAGGGGGTCAAAACAACAAAAAACTTCACTGGCAACTTTAGAAAATCAGAGAACTTTTGCAAAGGTTTAGAGCAGCATTCCATCAACACAAAACACTTCTCAAAGCATTAACTTAGCTCTTCTGTGCTCATCCAATTTTAAGTTACACGAAGTTCCAAGAAGAGGGAATTAGTGGCAGAAAGAGAGAAAGGCAGAAAAGATACAGAAAAGAACATGTATAGATATCACTCCTGGTTCCAGTGGTGTTCAGCTGATAGAAATTCCAAGAGGAGGTAGGGTCAAGACATGTGTTGAACTCCTATCTCACTTCAAGTACCCTTTGGCCTTCCTTGGCCCTTCCCCCACGTGGGTCATTTGGCCCTCAGGAGCTGGGTTAGGGCTTCCAGAGGTGCTCATGGGGCAGTGCCTTTGGTGTGTCAGTGATTAGCAGCCACTACAGACTGTTCTGCTGTCTCTTACCCAGACAGAACAGGGAAATGATTTGGTGTTATCTCCTTCAGAATGAGGAGTCTCTCTCAGTGACCCCTTTTTATGCTGTGGCAGTTGTGAGTCCAGGCTGCTGTGTCCTTAGCCCTGCATAGAACAAGTTATGGAGAAAGTCTAAAGATCTTCTAAGTGGGGGCCTTCTGGCCTGCTGTCAGACTTAATATGTTCACAGTCCTGAACGTAGTGATGTGGAACAAGCTGGGCACTTAAACTCATGGGCTGGAAAGGTTGCACTAAAAAATTCACCCTTTTACTGACCTTGTAGGCAAAAGCTTTCTAAGCACTCTGAAAGATTGATCCCATGTAACTGTAAAAGTGAAGAGAATGCAGTGGTTACTAACAAATGAGCAGAGGACATTGTATAAATCCATCCTTTGGACTTCATGGAACTGAAGGTGGTTGAGAGGAAAATTTTAAAAAGTAATAAAAAGTATAACGTGGGAAATGGCTAATGGAGACAGGCACCTTGAATTTGGGGCACTAATCATCAAGTCATGCACAGCAGAAAGAGTGCCAGGCTGAATTGTTGGTTTCTCCTTCCACCATGAGAACTGAGAGGTATCAAATGAAACTAATGGAGGTGGATCTGATAAAACAAGACCATCTGTTTTTTAAGGGAGTATGGCTAGAAACTCATAGAAGATAAGTGTGTTGGGGGTTACAAGACATGTAAAAACCAGATTTAGGTCAAGAAGCCTCTGAACAGCAAATAGCTGGAAGCTGGAAGAACACAGAAGGGAAAGAATCTGCGTCTTCCATGGGCATATCCAGTTGGCAACTGTCAAAATAGGACACTGGGCAGGTTCAGAAAAGAACCAGTTCTGAGTCTCTCCTATTCTGAGAAAAAAACAAGAGCATATAATTGTGCATTATGCCAACTGTACCAGAGAGAGATGCAGGAGATATTTTTCTATCAGCTTTGAATGAATGGCACTCGTAGAATGGCTCTCAGTTACAATGGGGTAACTTTCAGCTTCCACAGAACTACAGATTCTGCAGATCAAGGGACAGTGGGTGGGGCAGAGGAAGGATGGTACCAATGGAAGAGGTGATGTCCTCAGTGTCACCCTGTGCCTGCTTTTGAGCTATATGCATGGCTCAGAGGGAGAGAATTAGGCAGAAGAGGTGTGTATCACTTGATGATTTATTCCACTAGACAAGAATAATGCAAGGGTTTATGAAGCTCTCTCACAACTACTAGTAAAAATGTTTTTTAATGGTGAGTATTGAATGCAGGAATGAATGTTAAGTGTTTCTTCTTGGGCAGAAGAGATAAGTGAAAAGAAAAAGGGAAGGAATACTGAAAAGGCCAGACATCAACAGCAAAATTACATAAAAAACATCCATGGTAAAATGACATACAAAACACTACAGAATTTGTTTGATGTGGTATAAATATAATGGATGAATCACACTTGCTGAAACGTATTGGCATTTATGAAGATGTCTCATTATATTTCCTGAATGTCTCTTCCCTAATTTTATTGTTGACATTCATTTGCAGGAAAATGTCATGCTGTATTTATGGGCGGTGCCTTTCTTCCTTGCATTTTACTAGAAAGCATTATTATACTTTGTTGTAACCTAAAATCAGTGGGGCCATTACTCAGCAATGGCACAACAAAAGACTGTCAAATTATCTAGGCTTGCTCCACATGCCCAGTTGTGCTCCATCAAAGTCCAAATTCCCACTTGCTATAATGAAAAAGGTGAAGTAAGACCAAAATGTACCCTTTTTCTTTGGGAGTAAACTGGAATTAAGTACAGATTAATGAAGAGCTAGGCCACAGCTTAGAATACAATGCTGTTGCTGTAGATGAAGAATGAGCAAGCTAGACAAACTTTCCCTACAAGTTATATTTCTTAATAGCTCACAGTGTCTGTTTAGGCTACGTAAATGAAGGGAAAGGTACTGGGGAAATGAGCCAAATTTAAACTTTCCCTTTTTAGAGTGTTGGTTTTGAAGGGAAACTGAGTATATTGCCTTCTGTTTGCCTCAGCAGGGTTGCTTATTAATAATTTGCTTTTAAAATGTCAATTTAGCATTATCAAATGGCTTTGTTCTCCTGTGGGTGGTGATGAGAGGTTTTATATCTCTGATGGTAATGAGAGGTGGAAATTGGCACACAAATCTGGTTTGTTTCAACAGATATATAAAAAGTTTGTTTAAAGAGTATGTAAGAATTCTCACTAAGAATTTCAGTATTAATTATATGAGTAGCCTTTATGTGTTGGAATGTGTATTGGTGTCTCTAACTTCCTCCTCCTCCCAGCAGGGCTCCTTCATTAGCTGGATTGCTGCAATGTATACCAAACTTTCCCATATAATTCTTAGTTTGGTCTTTATCCCTTTACCATGTCTTTGTTGTGAGTTTATTTTAACGTGATGGTGGGAAGCGTTGGATAATTATTTGCATTCAGAGAGCTCTTTGTTGTCTCCTAGGTGTGTGTAAATATGCAGTCAGTGCCTTGAAATGCTGTCTGGGCAGCTATAAAGCTTAAGGACAGCTTGTGTTTTTCCCTGGATGTCATATTCAGGAAGTTTAATGGGGTGTTCTGGCTTCATTTGACCATCACTTCTAATCACCCCAGTCTTCCTGGCCTCCAGTAATGTAGAGTTTGAGTGGCTAGCCAGAGGGCTTCTTCACTGGCCACTGGAACTGTGCAAACCATTTCCTCCTCTTCTTTCAGTGGCGAAAGTGGTGCTGGTAAGACGGAGAGCACTAAGCTGATTCTCAAGTTCTTGTCTGCAATGAGCCAACATTCACTGGAGCTGTCCTCCAGAGAGAAGACCTCCTGTGTGGAGCAAGCTATTCTTGAGAGCAGGTATAGAATCTTTCAATACACAGGTATTTTTTTCAGAAGATATAAACCTTGACATTGAAATAAGATTTTGCGATGTAATCAAATATGTGTGTGTTTACTGAACAGTGAAATGTGTACAGGAGAAAGGGAAGTACTCCATTAAACGAAATTACCTGGCTGCTCTGGAGAATTGTGAGCCCAGTGGTATCTCTTAGTGAAGCAAAAAAAACGCAGAGTTGTGAATTGCATGAAGCTTTAATGGCGGCTTTCGTTTGTGTTTGGGGCTGAATTCAGATAATTAGAGTAATGGAAATGGGTGATGGGAGGGAGATACCTTTGGTTCAGTTTGTGTAGCCTGAGGATATGGTAGAACAAGATACAGCATAGTGAGGATAAAGTGCTCAAGCGGTAAAAGCATGCTGAGGAAAGGGAGGATAAGGAGAGCTGATAAGACAGATGAGTAAATGCATCAGATAAATTGGACACAATCTATGCAAGCAGAAAAGAAGTCTTGGTGTTGACATGAAATTACATGGTTCTAAACTATTTAAAAACAAAGGCAATTCGAGATGCTATTACTTTTGTTTATCTTGCTTCATCTCTGCTGTACATGCTGTATCTTGATGTAGTTATTTTTTCTAATTTTCCTACGACAAGGACTCCTTGCATCTATCTAGCAATTTGCATGTGCTGAGATTTCTTATTTCTATAATTTGAGTACTGCAGTGAGAATTGTGTGCATCTTTTGAGCAATTACAAAAGAAGTAGGAAGTAGCAGTTACTACTCTGAAGCTGCAGAGTAGTTCAGTGTGATATTTCTTCCTGTTGTATGAATGCTTGCATCTTCTGCTAGAAAACTGAGATACCCATTGCTAAATGGAGGATAATGCTGGGATGTAGGCTGCTGCTGAGTGGAGTGTCAGAGAGGAGCTTGTCAGAGTGCTGTTCCTTTCACCAGCTCCACATGAAGTTGTTGGCATGCTGGTCACATGTTAACACTCCTGTCGTTTTCTCTCTTCACAGTCCAATTATGGAAGCTTTTGGCAATGCAAAGACTGTTTACAACAACAACTCAAGTCGCTTTGGGAAGTTTATTCAGCTGAACATCTGTCAGAAAGGGAATATTCAGGGAGGAAGAATTATGGATTGTATCCTTGTTTGATGATTTGACCCCTGTTTGTGGGAAGTGCCCATGTACCTCCTTGATGGAGGGCTGAAGGAGAGCTGGCTTGCCTTTGTCTGTCCTTTCACCTCATCCTGAAATATACACAGTTAAATTGAGCTGGTGTAGGTGGGAAGGGGAAGCAGCAACACCAAATTCACACATGCACTCATGCTTTTGTGCTGGTGTGGGGTGTTTGTACTCTTGGAGGAGCAGCACTTCGTATTGCTGCCCCTAGCGTGACATGGCTCGTGTGCATTTCCCATGTAATGAGCTAAAACAGCTTGAATCCCTGTGAATAACTTGAGTTGTCAGCCATTTCCCTCATTACTGTACCCAAAGATAAGCTGCTTAATTCTCTGGAAAAGTACTTGAAAGAGCAGAGCTGCTCAGTTTCTGCAGTGTGAGTCTGGGTAGGTTAAATCCTTGGATTTGTCCTGCATTTCCCAAAATCAGTCTATGAGCCACCTCCACCAGAGCAGCAGAGGTGTGGGGATGAGGAATATTCCAGGGAGATCCTACCTGTTGTTTTAAACTGTGTTTTCAGTGGGGAAAATTTAATTCTTGAGTTTTTTCCAAGCTTTAGGGGGAAAAAAAAAGCAGATGTCATTTAAAATTCAGAATCTGCCAAGTCTAGTTTTGATGGGATGGAAGAGAAGGCGTCGATACACTGATATTAGAACTGCTACAATATTAGCATTGTTGCTACTTTATTTATCTTGTTGTAGATGTATGAAACAGGCTTAGCGTGCTTTAAGAAAAGACCATGATAGTCTTCCTATTGTCTCAAACAAAAGAAGGAAGATTATAAAATCTTCTGCATTAATTGATTTTTACTTTTTTCCTTGACTGAAGCTTCTCTTGCTGGCTCCAGATTTATTGGAAAAAGTAAGTTGATGTTTGCTTTTGCTTATTTAATTGTGTTTGATTAAATTTTTGTCTGAAACTGTGGATAAAAAAATTGTCTTCAAAAATGATCACTTAAGTAGAAACTATTTTTTACTTTGACAGAATCGTGTAGTAAGACAAAACCCCGGGGAGAGAAATTATCATATATTCTATGCTCTGCTGGCAGGGATAGAAGAGAGAGAGAAAGGTGAGTGGCAAAACACAAGTCACACAACTGTAGTGGTTTTCTGCTAGCAGTCAGCAGTGGTGACAGCAGTGGAGAATTTAACTGCAGAAACCCACTAACCCAAGCTGAGAAATAGGTTATTTATTCAGCTGGGATTCAGTGAGTGTGAATTTGAGCTCAGCTTAATAAAGGAACCTACTTAGCTGAAGAATGTCACTGAGCTGGTGGTAGTTTTCCTCCCAGCTTCTGCTGTGGCCTTGGGAAAATTACTTGGGGACAAACACGCCTCATTGTGTTCAAACTGAATATTTTTGCTGGTACTAAATAACTCCACAGCAACAAAGATGAATAATTCTGGTTGCTCTAATCCTTTCTCATAAAGAATAAATCCACTGAACAAAAGAAATGACATTTGTATACGTGCAAAATTGCCTAAAGCTGTTTCAGCATCTCCCTGTGGGCCTGCTGTCTTTGCATGCTAAAAAGTAGAGTTAACTCTATTATGCAGCTAAATAAAACAAAACCCAGCAAATAACCCCCCCATCTAATTTTAATATAAAGCCTTGTCTTGTGCATTGTCATAATTTCTGAGGAAATGAATTGTGAACAGTTCAAGTCTGACATAGTGACTTGTGGAGTAGTTCTGTTTTGGTATTCCTTTTCACTCACCCTGTTTTCTCTCATTAGATGCTTTTTACTTATCTGTACCTGAGAACTACCACTACCTGAACCAGTCTGGATGTACAGCGGATAAGACAATCAGTGACAAAGATTCTTTCAAGGAAGTCATTGTGAGTTGCTTCCCTAGTTCTTTTGCTTTAAAAGTGCTGGAAGTTCAGGTGTGTGGGGCCCATTAACAGAGCAGGGTACAAAACCTTCCTGTACTTTCCTCCATGTGCAGCTCTCTCACTGAGGGATTAATCTTACAGGGATTTATACTTTCTCAGAATGCTTCACTTTTTGAGCATGCCATTATCTTTCCTCCAGTATTTCATTTTTACTCCATTGCTTGAAAGTATGCTGTAATTTATCAAAATGCCTATGTTTTGAAATGAAAAGAATATCTGTTGGGAAGTCAGTAAGACTTTTATATGCCTTTACCTTTCCCTGCATTGTTTTATATTACAGATATATATGCATATGCAGATATATATATATATACATATATATATATATATGTACACACACATATATAGACATATACATATACATATACATGTGTGTGTATCTGTCTATCTATATATATATATATATATATCTCACTGGTTTTCAATCTGAAAGCTTTGCCCAATTCATGTGGTATCTACTGGGTGGAGTCTGCAGTACAGCACACAGGGAGCAAAGCACCTGTGACTCTTTAAGTTGCAGCTGGAAAATGCAGTTGTATGTAGTAACTTACACAACAGAGTTATGAAAACATAAACACAGATTAAAAACCCAGGTCCTGATGTAATTTCTCTGAATGGCTTTATGTTCTCACCTCCACAGCAATTAGTCCATACTGACCACACTAATTGGGTATTGTAGCACTGAGGTGATGTGTGTTAGATTTTAAAAATCAGATAAAACATTTGGTTTTATGCCCTTCACCAAACTGTTTTTGCTTGATTATGTTAATCTTTTTGCCAAACTGATGAACTAATTTCTAGTGGATGCAGCAGATTTTTTCAGTGTAAAAATCCCTCATCTTGTATGGCAGAAGGAAGTGTTGGAAACGTTGGTAACTTACCTGTATTGTAGTCACATGCTGAAGTTGATTGTCATGAGATTTAATTTGTGCTAATCATGCCAGGCTAGGCAGACCATGAAATCAGCTGGCCAGGTGATGTTTGCCTGCTGCCTGCAGCGTGGGCAGGCTGGGAGTGGGGCTGCCAGGCTGTGTTCCCAGAGCAGGAGGTGGGCAGAAACCCCCCAGCTCATCCTCACCTACCTTTTCCTGTTATAGTCATCTCCTTTGCCTGCTTTTATTGCAGTGTAAGTCTTGGAAGTGTTACTGAAGGGAAACTTTTTTACAGGAGACAGGAAGGAACAGCACAGTGCGAAGGGAGATGAACTTGTAGTGCTGCTTCCCTTTAGTTGTGAGAGGTCTTCTTTAGAAAATAAACCTTCAACTGTTATCTCTACCCTGCTTTGAATTGTAGGATGAGTCTGAGGCTTTTTCATTTTTCATTCATAAATGGATGATTTATGAAAGATAAAATGTGTCATCTGTCAAACACCTGCAGTGACTATAACATGATGAGTCTGACTGTAGGGGCACAAAACAGTGATCTGGTCTCAGAGAAGTGCATATTACACCCAAATTTGGAAAGTTTGGTCACTTCAAAAGGCATACAGTTACCCCTTCTGCATCAAAGGAAAGCATGTGTTGCTCTTGTTTTAGTGTTTCTTTTAATATTTTACTATTTGCTCTTCTCCTCATTTATGTAATTGAGCCTTGATTGTTGCCATATTGTTTATTCATAAATTCAACACTTTTTATATAGATACCTTTCTTCTTCAGTTTGACTAGAAGTTGTCAGACCACATTGGTAAGGTGCGTGTTTGGGCACAAAAATGATCAAATCTTACATGTTGCTGTTTTTTCTCCCCCATGCCTTGTTACCTACAAGGCCAGTAGGCAAATTTTGGTAAAAACATGCAGGAGGTAATCAATTAATAACTCCAATTATAGTAATTGCATCTGATGCACAACTCAGCAGGTCGTTCCAATATTTATATGATTTTAATGATGAATTTGAAAGCAAATTACAGCATCATTACCACATCAAAATGAAATTTCTTAAAAGCAGAGTGATGCTTACATGTTCCAAGATGTCCCAGTGATGCCTTAGAGTGTATTCAGTTTGGGATGAAACCAAAGGAATGGACTCGAGCCAGCTCTCTTTTAGTCCTGACTTGCTTTCCTAAGGCCTCCCATTTTGAGTCTGTGCATGTTATTGAAGAAGCTCACATATCATTCCAGACTGCAATGGAAGTGATGGAGTTCAGCAGGGAGGAAGTACGAGAAGTTCTGAGGCTGTTGGCTGGCATTTTGCATCTGGGAAATGTTGAGTTCATCACTGCTGGAGGGGCACAAGTGTCCTTTAAAACAGGTGAGAAGGCTGTGCATCCCAATCTAAATGTTTCTTGGGGTTCTGAAAGCCTTATTTGTTGTTAGTATATCTGAACATAGCAAGGACAAGGAGTGAAAGGGTTTTACTGCTTTTTAACATTTGTAAATGTTGATTAAAATGTTACTTTGAGAGGATGGGGTTTGACAGATAAGGCAAAGTAGTCTGCTGCTGGATGCTAAGTCTTAATTTGGGAAGACCTTGGGCACATACTTATTCCATTAACAGTAATGAAATTCTATTTGAATCTAATTCCTTCTTTGAAATATTCTCAAGCTGATAAAACAGAAGTGCTCAAATACATTCCCAAACCAGGATCTCCACTGAAAGAATCTTTTTTTAGGGCTTTCAGTATTTCAATTTCATATCTGAAAGAATGTGTTGGTATGTCCAAAGATTGAGCTGGTGGGCATTTAAAATGTTTGTTCAAGTATAGCATTAGAGAGTAGAATTATGTACTGTTTTATATACCACATTATAGCAAAACTGAAGATTAAAGTATGCATGGAAGAAAAATGTCACTGGTTAATCCTCATCATCCCAAGGAAAATGGAAACACATTCATATGGACAAAGAGTCTATTAATGTTTGTGTCTGGAAAATGTGTTACTAGATTAAGTTCTTGATGTAGCAATAAGAGGAAAATAAATATTTGTGACTTACTTGTGATGTACTTCTACAAATAATTTCCTTCAGTTGCTCATGTTTATGCCTTTTCATGAGCAGCAAAACAGTATCCTAGAATTTTTTGTTGTGTTTTCATCTTTAATCCCTGTCATTTTAGGAGCATCTTAAATGGTAGTGGTAGTTGTGGTAGTAGTAATAATAATAATAATAGTCAAAACCTAATTGGTTTCATAGCTTTATATATTTAAGGACATATTTATATTTGTTTTTCTCTTTTGCCAGCCCTGGGTCGATCTGCTGAGTTACTGGGGTTGGACTCCACACAGCTAACAGAGGCTTTGACTCAGAGGTCAATGATTCTCAGGGGAGAAGAAATCCTAACACCTCTTAGTATACAACAGGTAAAGGCATCTCAATTTTGACATGTTTTTAGGGTCTTTGAAAGATGTCTTAGTCTTCAAGTCTAGAAAAATCAGTGATCACTTAGGAACAGAACCTTAGCTCATGCATCAGAGTTGTAATCAAAAGTATTACATAGATATTTTTGGGAAGGGTATAATCTCTATAGATCCCTATAATTCTGGCCAGGGCTTATAGCTTGTCCCTTGTTATTTTTATGAACACTGATTACTTCCCATTTTTTTCAAATTCTAAACATGTAGGCTGATATTTTTTTCACTATTTTCACTTGTGTCAGGGGGATGTTTTTTCAAAATTTTCAGGAGAAATACTTTTTATCATTAGAGAGTGAATTAGAAGTAGGTATGCATAACATTATGTTTCCCTCTGGAAAAGGGTGAATTAAGGTATTGTTTCCTACACTTCTCTTTCCTTCCTCCACACCTGAAGTTTATAATTTCCTAGTGCTTTGAATGCTACCTTAAGTGTAATTTCAAAGCCACATTTTAAAGTGCAGCTGTTTTAAGTTAAACTGTTAAAGGCCAAATCATGATGCTTTGTAAGTGTTAATACAATTGCTGCCAAGCTACATAGGAATAGGGTGCTGCTTGCATTATGCATTGTTTTGTGCTGTGCTAAGGACACTGACCAGCAGAGTTTTGTCAGTTCTCAGTCATGGGGTGGTTGATGTGTTGTCTATTCCCTCTTTAACACAGGCAATAGACAGCAGAGATTCTATGGCTATGGCACTTTATTCTCAGTGTTTTGCATGGGTCATTAAAAAAATCAATAGCAGAATCAGAAGCAAGGAAGACTTCAAGACTATTGGAATTTTGGACATATTTGGATTTGAAAACTTTGAGGTAAGTTTCAAAAGCTTATTTAAATTGATTGTCTGATATTTATGCTTAATTTATTTATGCTTTACATATTTTTGTCATCTTCTTTGAAACTTGATTTTAAGCACGTTATTACCTAACCCATTCCCTTGGTGGGAAAATAAAATGCTTGAAGCGTATGCATTTTTGAAAATTTCTTCTCTCTTTAGGTAAACCGTTTTGAGCAGTTCAATATTAACTATGCAAATGAGAAGCTTCAGGAGTATTTCAACAAGCATATCTTTTCCTTGGAGCAACTGGAATACAGCAGGTAAGAGAGAGAGGAGCAATCTTGAAGAATTTTGACAATATCATGTTCACTTGAAGTCTTAGTTTGCAGCTACCTTAGCTTCCTTTGAAAGTCTCTGAGTGGAGCAGTGTATTTATAAAAGCAAGCTGATTTTACTGTGATTTGCAAGATAAATACACCAGCTTATCCTATTTCTACAGCTAAAATAATTTCAATAAAAAGGCCCACTTTATTTTCCTTAGGGAAGGACTAATTTGGGAAGATATTGACTGGACAGACAATGGAGAGTGCTTGGATCTTATTGAAAAGGTAAGAAAGAATTTGATCCTGTTTCCTGTTTTTAGTTTTTTTTTCTGAGGCAATATGTCTTTAAAACGTTTGTCAACGCAAAGAACAAGTGAAGAAAATGGTGGATTTTGCATGTTTAAATAGCAAACTTTTAATCAGATCATTTTCATGTATGGCTGTGTTAAGGATTATATTGTGAGCTCTTTTCCCTGCAGCAACTTTTCTCCATGCATGATGGTATGAAAAAGCAATATTTGGAGATGATTAAAAAGAACCATTTGATCCATGCTCTCTCTTGCCACAAGGTGGGCTGTGTGTGTTATCTCCATGGCAGAGTGTGTGACTCCAAGAGTTCAGACAAGTGGCTGCGGGCAGGGGATCCAGCGGGCAGGACGTGACTGCAGTCAGGGCAGGGTGGCTTTTCAGGAGCTGCTCTGAGCCCTTGGGAAGTGGCTTATTAAAATGTGCACCTGGACAACCATGTTTTCCTGAGAGGCTTTTATCAACCTGGAGCTTGCTGGACACATTAATTAACTGTGGGGTAGCTTGCTTTGTTTACCACCTCTTCTACATGAGAAGTGGGGAACATCAAAGGAAATCACACAGAGGCATATGTAAAGCAAAGGGAGGTTGTGCTTCACCCAGGGTGAAGTTAAATTGTGTATCTTTTGCTCCGCCTCTGGGCGCTGTGGGTGCTAAAAGTTTGCATTGGTTCAACAATTGGGTGGACAATTATATGAAAGAAACTTTTTTGAAAGGCTGTTCTACACAAACTCCTCAGATTCCTGATCATTGGAGATTTTGGAGGCTAGGGATAGATTCTGGGGCCATGTCACTGTATGCATCTAAAAACTGCCTGTGTCAGGAGAATTGATTCTTCCAGTAGCTTGTTTTTCTTTATTTTTCCCACAGATCATATACTCTATATTTCAAAAGGAACCTTGCCAGAAAAACAGGATTACAGTCACCTTCAATAGTGGGGTTTTAGTTGTGCCTCTCTGCACACAGCAACTTCAAGGACTGTGATTTTTCCAAACGGGACAACAGCTGTGTCCCTCCATGCACTAATTCATCTTCTGCCTCTTCTTGCTGTTCTAGAAACTGGGACTGCTAGCACTCATCAATGAGGAGAGCCATTTTCCTCAAGCTACTGACTCCACCTTACTGGAGAAGTTGAATGCCCAGCATGCTGTATGTGATACTTTGCTGATATTTGCTGTGCAGATTATGTCGGATCTCTTTGCTTTGGTAGAAATTCATGGTTCAAACATATGGGTGCATAATTCTAGAGGATTTTTAGATGTGATCCTACTTCCCTGGCAATCCATATACTTTGTTGACAAGGCTGAGTTGGTTACTGGAAGAACATATCCTTGGTGCTGTTCACTTAAAGTTTTCTATTGTGGTGAATAAGTCAAATTCTTCTCTTAGTGAGAGCTCTGTCAACCTGCAGTAGCTCAGAATTCTTAGATCTTCAGTTTCCCTTGATGTAATAAAGCATTTACCTTGATGTCATTTACTGAAATTTTGCTGTTTCCTCTGTTCAGATTAGTGTTACCTTTATTTGTGATACTGGAATTATTTTTCACAATTTCTGAGATGAAAGCATATCCACCAATCTTCATAACTGCCAGTTTAAGACAGAGCCTTCTGTTTCAAAGTGCCTTTTATAGATGGTTCTGCCAGATGGGGTTCAGGTTTAGTATAATGCCTTTTTATGTGCTATAAATCTGTTATTACTGCATTTGAAGCAGCCCAGACTAACAAATCCTATTATCATGAGTTGCTTGTTTGCTTTTGGAGCACTAATCTTCCAGAGAGTTTACTGGAAGACAATGGTCTGTTTAGGTATGGGTTGAGAGGATTATGTGACAACCCCCTCCAAATATTTTTCTCTTTTTTTTCCCTGTCCAATTAGAACAATCCTTTTTATGTAAAACCAAGGGTTGCTGTTCACAACTTTGGAGTGAAGCACTACGCTGGGGAGGTAATTTCTTTATTTGCTGAAATTATTCCAAGCAGAACTTTCATTAGCTTAATTTTCCCCCAAGGCTGCTCAAAATTAACTAAAGCACTCTGTTCCCTCAGCAGTTTTTACAGCACCGCTCTTGTGAGAGGTGCCTGACTCTTTGGCTTGTTGTTTGAACCAGCTCTATTTCCTTCTAGGTCCAGTATGATGTCAGGGGGATCTTGGAGAAGAACAGGGATACTTTTAGAGATGATCTCCTGAACTTGTTACGTGAAAGCAGGTAAGTTTCTGCGATTTTTGTTAAGGACATGATGCTAAGGGGTGATATATCAACTAATTCTGCCAGGATTGAACACTTAATTCTGCCGAAGTTTAAACATGTTAGATGTTGCATAGCAGCAGACCGTGACAGACCTGAAAGGAGCACAGCATGACACAGAGATGAGTATATCATATCACAGAAATGAGCATATGAGAGTTGCCTTTAAGCAGGTCTGACTGTAATCAATTCTCACAAAGTTGGGTTTACCTACATTATGCTGCTGTTGCTGTTCAGTCCAGGGGCTTCCCAGAGAACTAACTTGCTGCTCTGTAATGAGTAAGGATGCTGGAAGGTGGTCATAGTTTTAAACTGTGTCAGAGTGCCTCAGAGGCAGTGTACATGTGTGGGTTTTTACTTCATGTTTGTGTTTCTGGCATTCCCTAATTGGTTGAACACTTGCTGTCAGAGACTGCCAGGGTACAAACTGCCATTTAGCAATTGCTTTGAGGGGACAACTTCTCTTAAGATTTATCTGACTGAAAGTCTGAGCTTGGATGCCTTTGGTACTTGCATGTCTCATGTCATTCTGCTGTGTAAGGTCTTGGGCTCCTTATGGTGGTACCCTGTGAGCTTTGGTGGTACCATATCCCTTTTTGTAGGTATTTGGTTGAGACTCTAGGATACACAGAGGAATGTCAGAAGAAGAGGGAGCTGAGCCTGGATGGTGCTGTCTCATCTGGTGCCCTCCCCTGTCCCATCCAGTCATCCTGCCTTGCTGTGCAAATTGCTTGTTTGTAAATCCCTTAAGCCCTTCTGTGCCAGGGAAACTGTTAATAAGCAATTCCCTCTCTGTTATTTGTTCTGGATTTATGACATTTCTGATATAACATCTGTCAACTGAAGTATCTAGGCAAAAATCTTAAATTAGTTAAACTGAGCTGGGCCTGGTTTTGCTTTTACACCAACATCTGTGTGGAGCTTGAATTAAAATGTCTGTGTTTCTGTAGAAATGCTAAGAGGAGAATACCCAACTGATAGGTAGAAAACAGCATGCACAGCTGTTATCTGAAAGTGAGACTTGCATGGGTGCCTGTTTTGTGTTATGTCCCTAACTAAGCTGGAAGTCTTGTTTTTTAGTCTTTGTTCAGGTACAATTCTGGTTGCAGTCAGCTGCAGTTTTGGTTGAGTGAAATGCAGTAAAACCTCCAGGACTTCACACTTCATTTCCCTAATGATGTGTTTGGAATTGAGAAGAAAGAACCTCCTTGTTTGTTTGGTTTTTTTGTTGTTGTTTTGTTTTATTTTGTTTTTTCTCTCTGGATGAATTTTACAAAGGCAAAATCTATTGTTTATTAAAGATTGTGGAGAAAACAAGCAAATAAGTGAGAAAATAATCAATAAGCATGTTTTTGATGGTGGAGCTTCTTGCTAAGAGACAGTGCTTTCTTTGCATTCTGTAGTGGTGAACCTCACAGTCTGTTAAGATACACTTTAGAAATACTATGTTTCTTTTCCATTTCAGTCTTGATTTCATCTATTACCTGTTTGAACACGTTTCAAGTCGCAACAATCAGGACACTCTTAAATGTGGAAGCAAGCACCGAAAGCCTACTGTCAGTCTCCAGTTCAAGGTCAGTTGATGTGTCAGCTCTGCTCTGTAGCTAATCAGTGACAGACAGGCCCTGGTCAGTAAGGAGCAGGTGCAGATTGAGAAAGGCAAAACCTGAGCATGAAAACATTGCTGTCTCTGCTTTGACACTGCCCTTGCTAATTAACTGATTGACTATGGCAATGCTTCAAGTAGGCACTAACCTTTCCATCACACCATCCCCACAAAACTTTTGTTGCATTCCCCACTTGCCTATTTTTTCTTATTTTAAAGCTCATCTGTGAAGTTGGTCTCTCTTGTCCTGATTTGTCTTTATAATCTAAATCCAGCCACAAAATCCCTCAAAGCCTTACAGCAGTGCCTGAATGCTGAGAAAAATAAGTGCTGAATAAATACCTCATTAAGGTGTTGCCTTGCTTTAACTTAAAGTTTGGAGGGCATTTTTGTTAAACACCTTTTTATGAGGCTTTATAGCCTCTCATCAAAAAATGGCACCAAATTGAAATCTAGCATAAAGTCTATCTGCAAATTATTTAAAAGGGAAAGATTGGCATGGAACATCTCCTAAATTGCATGAGTACAGGTCTGGATTAGTTGCCTTTCATTTTGTTTGAATTAATATACATTTGCGGAGTTCATTCACTTTTTAAAAGAAGAGCAGACTCAAACCCCTTAAGGGCAGATTTTATCCTAATAGACTATTGCTAAGTGTTGGGCAGAACAACAAGGAGTGTATGCTGGGGCACACACAATGTCTTTTATTAAAAAACACTGATGTATTTTCGGGACAGCTTGCTTGTGCTACCATAACTCATCTCAGAAGTATCCATTTCTTGTCATGAGATGGTGTTATTTGCTGGTTTTCTGGGGTAGCTGAAGGTACTGTTTCCACTTGGTTATTTCTATATGTGCAAAGCAGACCTTTAAAATGTTAACCTTACAAAAACAGACCATATTTTTTCACTCATTTGGCAAGGCAGAACAAAGTGTAGTAGTCCTTCTGTTCTCTGTCAGAGGCCCTGGAAAACGTAAGGGTGATAAAACATGAAATCAAAACATTATTGCCTCTTATCTAACGCTGCAGTAACTGACCATTAACCAGCTGGGCTGCTTTACAAGATGTTGACCTTCACATCATGCCTTCCCCAGAGAATTAGGTTGGGTGTTTTGTACATGTTTTAAAGCCTTACAGGGATTAGTCCATTTTATTTCAACTGAAGATAAGAACTTTGCCTTCACAGTTTTATTCTCATGATAAATTGGTTGACTCTTCTTTTCATTTGATGACCTGCCTAATGCAGGCCTGGGGGTGCATGCAGAAGAGCAGAGTTTAGATACCATCTGTTTCAGCCTGTTGATTACCAGGGCAAGCTCCAGATTAGCTCATCACCTGACAGTGACTTAGAGGCTTGCAGCACTGTGCAGAATCTGGCTGGCTGTACCAAGGTGAAAGTGAGAATAGTTTAAATCATTTTTGTTTAGACTGACCAACTTTTCCAATCCAGGCTCCAAGTGGGAGCCTGGGATGAGAGAATTGTGCACAGATGTGTAATGTTCACACAGGTTTAATAAGAATGATGCCTGTACTTTTCAGAGCTGTAAATATTTGTCTTTTCACAAAGATTTTTGTCTTTGTATGTTCTGTTTAATATTTGCTGCCCAACTCCCTGGTCCATAGGCTGGCAAAGCAAGCAAACCAAGAACTGCCATTTATGTTCCCAGTTATTTTGCTGTTCCCTCACTTTGCCCTGCACCAGTGTGTGCACAGCCATAACTCTGCTTGCTGCCTTTTTCACTGCATGTTCAATCACCAAGTAAGTGCTTGGTCTGCAGATTAAAGCAAGACTTTGTTATAACAGACTGACATTGACAGTTTTGCTCCAAGACATATGGCAGGACACACAGTGTTGCTCCCTTAAAATGTGCACTTTCTGCCTCCTTGGCAGCCTTCTCTGTATTCTCTCCGCTGCCTGAGTGCCAAAAGTGCCACCTTTGAGGGGTGTAACTTTACCACTGCTAACTTTTTGGGCTCTTCAGAGCCTGAGCTCCTCTCCTGTACAATCATTTGTATCTCTGCAAAGTAAACGCAAGACTTCAGTTTAAAAAGGTTCATCATACTTAATGATGCAGAATGAGGCAAGTTGGAATAAGATACAGAATGATGGCTCAGGCGAGAAGGGGGTGGATGTGTAATTAAAGTAATAATCATAAAAGGACTGAGGGATTTTGTGATTTTTATCTCCAGGCTGAGGTTAGACTGATAGTCTAATGTGCATTGGATCATTCAGAGTTCTAAAGCTAGGAAAAAACCTGTTGTCTTCAGGGAAGCTGGAAAATGAGTGGGTTTGGGGTGGTTGAAATGAAAAGAGGAAATCTGAGTTATTGGATTTTGCCATAGATTTGCCATAGACTTTTGACTTGCTCGTTCTGTTTGGGAATGTGGATCCGAAGTCATAAGCAGTCATTTGAAAGAGCCTTGAAACAACAATTTTGTGTGGTCCTTATGAACAGTTTTCTTCATATCAATCTGTGAGTCTTGTTCGTTGTTAAACAGTGATGCCAGTTTTGATCTGAAGAGCCAGTGGAAGAAGGGAACACACAGGAATTGACCCCGTCCCTTTGGAAGCAGGGTGCAGTAACTTCTGGTGTGCACCACTAGGTGTTGCAGTTAGATGCTGTCTGCAGTGCTGAGCTGCAGGAGCTCTTGTCTGGGGTTATGCTGCTTGTACAAAAAATCCAGCTTGTGAACCACTGTCTTCTCTCTACCTGTGTTTCAGGAATCACTTCATTCTTTAATGGCGACGCTGAGTTCTTCAAACCCTTTCTTTGTTCGGTGCATCAAACCTAATGTGCAGAAGGTAAGATTTTAAATGGTGTCCATCTTTTCTGTACATCTCAGGCCTAATCTTTTGCTGCCTGTTTGGTTATTTACCACTGTGTGAAGCAGAGGGTAGCAGTCTTCATTGATTTTCTAGAAGGCTTTCAAGCAGAAGGCACTAGGAAGGGCTTTTGATTTTTTTTGGTTTGCACATGGATTGTGCACCTCTTTAATAGTCATTGCCCACAACTCTGATAAATGACTGGCTCTAAGGAAGGTGATAAACAGAAGGTAGAAGGCTGCACTTCTTGTGTGACGACTCTGTGAGAACCTTTTTAGGGAGAAAATATCAAAATCACAAAGTTTGTTTTAAGACACTATAGGCAGTGATTCAGATGTGTATAGAAAAACTGGTGTGAATTACTCTCTTGTCAGACTCTTTGTCTTTCAATTTATGAAAATACGTAGAATTGTACATGCTGGATGTTTTGTTCAGTTTCAGATTTTTGTTTTTAAAACAGGCTTGGAGACTAAGGCTTACAATATCAAATTGTCTTTTGAGTTACAAATGATGAAAGGCAGTGTCAAGATTTGCCTAAATATGTTGGAGGGCTCTCCAGAAGTGAAGTGGTAATGGTATAGTAGTCATTGAAATTAATATTGCTAGCCTGATTCTAGTATCATGGGGTTTTTCACATCTGTTTTGGACATAATAAACTGTTACTCATTATATGGTCTGCTTTTGTCAAAAATACAACAGCGAGAGGTGCTAGTGAAGCTGATTTATGGTTTTCACATGGCAACTCAGAGATTGGTGACTTTACTATAAATCCATATTTAGATGTTCTATTTTTCTGGGCTGCCTAGTTAATCAGGGTGCCAACAAAACAAATGTGTGGATTTCGTTGTAGATTTTAGTGCCACCTGGATGGTGGACATCCTTGACTTCACATGTTTTCATTTGCTGACTGTTCTGCTATTTGTGATGTGCCAAACAGCATACAGATTTTGGGCACCTTAGCAAGAGGAAGCAGCCTGGAAGCAAATGAAAATAACTTTATGTGTCTTGAGGTGTTTGGTGCTCTGAGGTGTGAAGTCACCCAGGCAGCTGAGCCCACGTGGATGACAGAGCCCTGGCAAGTAGCTGGGATTCATGAGCTTGCATGTTTAGCAAAGTCCCTGATCACAGAAGGAAAGCAGTTTTGAAAGGCTTGTCTGCTTCCCTGCTCCTGCTTCTGTCTGGAACCCCCATGACCCTTAAATAGAAGGATTTTGGTAACAAACTCTCAGGTTTTCCTTATCTGTCTTTTCATACCTGACTAATAAGGCTCATCTGCACAATAGCAAAGGTACAAGGATTTGCTGTGATTGATGCAAGAACCAGGCATTTGTTGCATTTCCATAGCAAGGAAAACACTGAGTTCCTACTCCTATGTTCCTTATTCTTCCAGTCTTTTCCCACTAAAATGCTTCATCCCTGACAAATTTGGTGTGTTGCTGTATCTGTACCACTAAAACACAGTTCTCACAGAATTAGCCACTGTACAAGGAGAAGAGGCTTGAGACAGTCTCTGGGGACCACCTCTACTGCAGGAGTCCATGCAGGAACCGTTTGGAAATTTCTGTAGACAATCCATTTCAATGTACATGTAAACTCTCACTGAAATCTTATGCAAAAATGGCTGTACTTGTTTTCCATTTGCCTTTGTTTGATTGCAAATTTAACTTGAATTAATGGCTTTACTAAATAAGAAGTACTGTTTGAAGAACAAGAGTCAAGTGTCGCAGAGCTTCTCTTTTGTAGCTGATTCAGTAGAAGACTTGACTGAAGATGAGAAGGAAAGCCATATAAAATGCTTGTCAATGGCATTCTTCATTCAGGGAAGTGTTACCAAAATGGACCTTTGAGATTCACTGTTGGAAGTTTGCCTGCTGTATGCTGCTCTCTGTGCCCCACTCTCCGTTGAACAGACGCAGTAATTTTTAGTGTTGACCTTGTGACATTGGTGGCATCTCTCCTTCTGCTGCAGTGCAGGTACTGCAGCAGGCACAAGACCAATGTTTGGCTTCTGTGTACCTTTGCTGGATTTGTAGGTGCACATCCCATTGAGCAGTTTGCAGTTTATCCTCTCATACAACATGTCACTTCTTTCCAGCTAGACAAAGGAAAATAAGGTGACTCAGTTTGCTGTGAACCAGCATGGCTCAGAGACACAGGAGCTGTGCGTGGATAACCAGGGATCACCTGACTCACTGTGCAGGGCTGGTTAGGAAAAAAAACCTGCTTGAAATATTCGAATGAGCTACTGAAGTGGAGTAAACTTGGATCAAAAGAAAGTAGAAGGTCTTCACTGAGCATTTTCCTCTGTGTTTTCCATCTGCAGTCGTGGTGATATGGAATGATAAATGTCACAGGGAAGGTACTTAAGCAGTGCTTGCCAAATACCTAAGTATGTGGAAGAAAGGGGTGTTTTACTGCTTTTTTGAAATACACAGCATTAAAGGAGAGCTGGACTGGGGAGATTTGTCAGGGAGAGAGCTGAAATTGGGTTATTGGGAGCAAAGCCTCTCCATCTACTTGTTCCTCTCTGGATCAGATACAAATAGGGGATACACCTATTGGTGAACATCCTTTATAACTGGAGGGGAGGAGCTGGGGGAACTCAAGAAGTGTGCTTGAATTCTGTAAGTGAATGAAGTTAAGCTAATAGAAGTCAAATTCAGGCCTTTGAAAAGCAGAATATATAGCAAGCTACTTTCTCTGCTGTTCTAGATACTGAAGCGTATTCATGTTGGTAGCAGATGTGATCATTTACAGTAATTATTTCATTGTTTTAATTTTTCTAAAGTTCAATTTTTAAATATATTGCAGTGGCAAGCAAAAACAATTCAGCTTAAGCAGTAAACCACTGAACATTTACATATGAAAGCAGGTTCTACACTCATTAGTGCAATTTCCTAAAGGGAGCGCATGGAGTACATGACCTTTTGTCACAAGACATTTCAGCAGGCAGGCCTCAGACAGAAGGACAGAGGACCCATTAATCTTTGGGAGACCCCAGAACAATCAGGGTATCTGTTTTCACAATTTCCAATCTGTTCTGAACTATCCATAACATGGAAACTTTTCTACTTGGTATGCTTAATGAGTGTTTTCTGCTAATGAAGTGTCTTTCTCCTCAGCTCCCCTTATCTTCACTGCAGCTGGCAGAACTATGTATCATTTCATCCCTTTGAACTTTAGCACATCTTTCTCTCTTTTTCGGTTTCATGTTTCTTTTTCTGTCTCCTGTTTTATTTGATAATGATTCCTCCCTGCAACCTTGCCTTTTCTGATCTCTGTCTCCCTTTCTTCATGTACCTTAAATTAAAAAAAAAAAAAAACACCACCACAAAAAAAAAAACCCAACAACAAAACCAAACCAACAACAAAAAAAGGACTGTCTTTTTAAAAGAAGCTGCAGCCATTGCTAAAATCATCAGCTGAATGCTCTTCCAGCTTGCTGCTATTAATAAAGTTGCTAAGCCTTGGTGCTATTCAGTAGACAGATCAGAGTAAATTTAAGATCTAAACTTCCTGTTCAAGCTGTTTCAGAGGCAGAAGTATTCTTGTTGCCCAGAAGCAGCCAGCCTTGTGCAGTTTGGCTCAAGTGCTTTCTCAGGTTTCTATTTAGGCTATTTCTTGAAAATACATTGGCATAATCTCCAGTGGCACAATACTGGTATAATCATAGCGAGTGACCCCACCTCCAGCATCTGTAGGGCCTCAGCTGTGCTGGTCTCTCAAAGCCTCAGTTATTATAGCTTGTTTTTATAATCCCCTCTTCTTGAGACCTCAACAGGTTCAGATGTGGCCGTTCTTTCCTGCACATAAATAGGTATATGCACTTTTCTTTTGTTGCAGATCTAAGGCCAGATCTACGTCCAGATAGACAAAATCTTGGCTTAGTTATAGTTCACATGAAGTATTTAATGTAGATAAAAATTTCACTTTTTAAATTGTTTTTATAGGAAACTTGTGTTGATGTGTGCCACGAGGCAACAGGATTGCAGGGTCCCTACTCACGTCTGTCTGCTCATTTATTGTCTGTCTCATTCCTCTGTTGCAGTGATGGTCTTGTCACTGTCAAGATAAAAGCTGCCTTTTTTCAGACCTTGTGATCTCTAAAGGGACAATTTTGATTCTCTTCATATTTTTACATTAACTTTTTTTTTAATCTTAAAGTTTAATTAAGTTAGGTAAATAAGTTAGACAAAATTAAACCTGTATTGTAAAGCTACTGCAGGGTAGGGGCTAGAGGGAGCAACAGGAAAATTGAAACTGGTAATACCTTAGCAGTTCAAAGGAAGGCTGGTAGAAAAAAGTCTGTAATAAATTCTATGAGGTCTTCTGCTCTTAGAGTCCTATCATGTTCTGTATTCATTCTGGGAAAATTAGTATCAAGGCAATAAGATTGTTAACATTGCTTCTGGAGGCAGAGCCATTTGAAGGGATCAAGGTATGGCTATTGGCACCTCCAGTGCACTTTGAGGCATAGGTCATTAATGACCATAAGACACCCTGGAATAGCAAGCAGTTTGTCCTCTAATATGAAATAAGATACAAACCTATTTTGCTTGGCGCCTGAATTAAAGCTGTATTCTTAAAATAGCTCTGAATCATTACAAATGTAAGTTTAGCATGATACCAGCCTAAACACCAGGTAGAAGTACAGCTCAGGAATGCAGTGCAAAGGAACAGTGATAACAGAGCTTGACCCCATCTGCAAGGGTGATTGTGTTCAGGGTGTGGAGCAGGTACTAGTGCAGGGAACGCAGTAGGTGAGCTGGTTGTCAGGCTGGAATTGCAGTATTGTCATCTTGAGACATGGCTATATGAATTACTGAGTTTGCCTTCTAGGGAGATTTTTTTTTTTTTTTTTTTCCAGAAATATGGATAAGGTGCAAGTCTAATGGTACTGCATTGGGAAGGGTACTGACATATAACCTTGAAAGATTCAGGCAGAGAAAGTCTGAACTTCAGGGGTATTCTATTGTACCCGACACAGAGGATTGCTAAGCATCTGGATAACTTTGCTTTCAAAAGTCTTTATTTTAAAAAAATTATCCTTAATAAGATGTTCTAGTTCCAAACTTCTATGCCCATGGAGTTGTATACCAAGCATTTGCTTTATACAGTAACAATCAGCAGACTCTGGGTCTCCTTACAGGGGAGCAGATGTCTTTGCAGGTTTTTAAAGATGCTGAGCCCAGCAGTTAAAAGCTAAAAAGTGTTAGGTCCTAAATGGAGGTGTCTTTATGGCTTAGTCAGTTGCTAAGCCCTGAGGTAGCTCTGCTGCAGAATAGCTGCAGTGGTGTCTGGTACTGGGAGCTAGCAGATCACAGGGTAAATTTGACTTGCTGTCCATAAGGAAAAGGTAATAGATAGCCTGGTCACATAAATAGTTACTCTGTCATACTTTGAAAGTAGAGAAAATAGATAATGTAGCCCAGGTGGAGCTGCTGGGTGTGTGTGAGGCTGTCTGTAGAAAGTTAAGGTCTAGCAGGATTCATTTACAGCTATATGAGCAGCTCATATATTAGAGATCCTTATTGCCATTTTAAAAAATCTGTCTTTAATCTCAGTTGTTCCCAATAAATACTTGGTTTAAGAAAGCTTTCTGACTGCCAATTACTGCTGTCATTGTTTCTGGAGGCAGCAGAGCCACAGGCTGTGAGCACAGATTGCTCTTGCTCGGGTAGCTTGGGTCAGACTCAGGGAGCTGCTGCTCAGGCTCATCATTTGGGAGAAGAGCAACTGCTTCCCAAAAACACAACATGTTGGCCTGATCTCACAGGTCAACAATTGCTAACCATTTATCCTCCTTACCCTTTAACTAGCTCATAAGGCTTTATTACTCATAACCAGGAAGGCGCAGTCGGAAGGTGTGGTGTCGTGCCTGGCCAACGCCACTTAATTCAGCTACCTGGATCTTGTCGCCTTGGGTTTTGCAGAATTACATAGCTTCAAATCAAGCCTTGTGGAGTATGTCCCAGCTGCATCATTTTGTGACACATCACTTGAGTAATTAGGTCAGGCACTAGAGGACTCATTCCTTAGGTAAAAGTGGTAAGGAGAGTGGGTGTGAGGAAAGCAATCGCTCCTGCTTGCGGAGTGCTGGCAGTAATGTAACGTGTGAATCTGAATCCCTGTCTGAAGGAGCAAGGTGTTTCGTGCTATGTGTAAGCCATGCCTCTCTTCAGTGTCCTCTCTGAAAGATCACTCCCATCACTGCTGTGGTGCAGCCTCTTGTTAATGCTGTCTGAGAGCCACTGGGTTGTCCCTTTGTCCCCATCCCCGAGTATCCCCGCTTGCTGGGCTGAAGTAGGTCATTCCACTCTCCGGGCAGTCACCCAGGCAAGGCATGTTCTTCTTCTTCATCAAGGTTTGTTGTTTGCTAAGCAGGGCTGACAAGGCATTCCTTTGCTAAGTGTATTAGGATTTGTCTTTCAGTGACCGTGGTTAAGGGGTTTAAAATTGAGCTGTTTAAGGCTAGGGACAGAGAGCTGATATGGGATGCTGCAGGCAAGGGAGCAGACACTGTGCTGTAAAGGTTGCACCCAGCTCCAGGCAGAGCAGGCGGACAAGAGTTTTACTTGTTTTGCAGCATGTACCATTTGGTAGGACTGTCCACAAGTGGTAGGAGCAATTTCTGGATCTTGGATAGTAACTGTGGCAGTATGTAAGCAGGATGGAGGGACACATGGGGAGCAATTGCTGCTTCGGGAGCGACGTGGATGGGGGTAGCCCAGATGGCAAAGTATCAGAACAATTCTGTGGAAAAATCAAATGCCCAGGGATGGGATATTTTTAATGTGCAACGTTTGCTGTGTAGTTCAGTGTAATATCTAGAAGTGAGAAAGATTTTGACTGCTTCAGCAATTGATCTGCCTGCAGCAGAGGATCTTACTGCCTACAGCTGACTTCAGGCACTACAATAATTCTTGCATGTTGTGCCACCTGATGGGGTTTTTTTGTGGCTTATGAATTCCTTCATATGTGGCTATGTGGCATAGATAGGTAATAGTGGAACTGCAGCTACTGATCCCAAGTCTGAAGTATTTGCTTTTTATAAATACCAGCAAAGAACTTGGCTTTTCTTCCTTCTTGTGCGCTCTACCAAGCATTTGAATTGCAAACATTGTCATGCAAATGTGTGCGTTGAAAAACTGTGTACTTCATCAAGCTCTGGAAGTTTTCTTCTTTAACTACTACAAAAAAAAAAAAAAAGTCCCCCCATCTCTAAATGGCAATTTACATTCAAATCCTGTTTGCTGTGTTCTCATGGTAACTACTCCGAGGGAACATGCACAGTCCATGATAAATAGACATCTCTAGAGCTCCAAAAGCATCACTGGGGTACAGAGCACAGTTCTTTTGCAAAAACTTTAAAGTTCGCAAGTCTCTTCCTTGCTAAGCTGTGTCACAGGGTATATTGTGCATTTTATCTCTTAAGGTTTAGGAATTTGTTAGCTGTGAAATATATTTAACATTCTTGCTGCCTATAAGGTGAGATTAGCCCTCGTGTCCTGTTAGTCAGGAATATCCTCAGTGATTGCTGTAGAGCCAGCCCTCGCTAGGCTTGACTTCCTTTGAGTAGCAGCAGGAATGAATTAAGCAAGTACAGCCAAAGATATCACATGAAAGACTTGAAATACCAGAGCTGAAGAAAGCTCTGTTCTGTGTGTGTCTGTGTGTGTGTGTGTATGTGCATAGCTGCAAAAAAAATCTGCTAAAGGTTCAGTTTTTCACAATGGATGAACGCTGAAGGGGGAAAACGTCTTAAAAGGTAAGGGGTTTAATTCGTGCAGGTTTTTACAATTTATTTTAATCTTGCATGCTTGAAACTGCAGTGGACTTGTAGAAAAAGTATAGAAAGTACCTGAAGTTCGCCTGAGCAAGCTGTACTGGAAACATTTCTGAGCTTGTATTTTCTTTTAAAGAGGGTAAATGCATGCAGAATCAAGTTTATGAGAAAAGCACTGAATTTACTGGTCTAATCATATTTTCGAACTCCAGGAGAGCTTTGCTGCCAAGCAGTCTGCTTTAATAAATCACACTTTGTTTGAAAGTTAAAGGGATGATTGTTTGCAGAGCTGGGAAAAAGTCGACAGAAGTAGAGCTGTGCGTGCAGATGGGGGAAGACCTCTGTTGTAGTGATGGGCTGCTTTCTGGAGGAAGATCTTTTCTGTTGATCAGTCCTTAGTGTATATTCAGTCAAACCAGCTATGTGAAGTTAAGGATTACAGTATTCCTGCCATTTATTAAGGCATAAGACATGTATTTTTGCATTGATTGCATGATAAGAAAGTAATATTGGGGATAAGTGTATTCGAGGTGGGGGGGGGGAATCAAGCAAGGTATCTTCAGATCCCAGAAGTCTCAGTTAATTTTGTAATTTTACTGGCAAAGCTTTCATGGTGCACACTTGAAACAGTAATTTTTTTGCCATAGAAATACAGGAAATGGTGTATGCCTGGGGGAAAAAAACTTACTGCAGTAGTAATGGAAAGGACAGCATAGCAGTTGGTATATATTGATCTTCTTTGCTGTGTCAACTCTCCCTTCTGCCCCCAGTGAAACAGCCCTCTAATACAGCAGCTAAAATAGTGCTGTTCACAAATGGTGCCTTTACTTCTGGGATCTGCAGTTTGTGCCTTGCTTTCCCACTTAAAGTGCTTGTCTCTGCAAACACTAGAATTCAGCCACAGGGTAGAAAATTAGGATAAAATTGCTTGAGAGAACCTGTTATGAAGGGAATGGGTTTGATCCTGCATCATTGAAGTCTATGGGAGTTTTATTCTGGTCTCAAGAAGTGCAGCCCTAGATTTGCCTTGCAAATCTAGATGGAGGGTACATGATCTGATAAAGTGCCTATGGGACCAGGAAACAGTGTTGCCATAACTTGTAGTTGTTCTTCTCTCACTGATGTTAAAGTCCTTTTAAACCCCAAGTGGTAGCAGTGCTGATAGGTCAAAATGTAGCTGGTTTTGTTATATGCACATTCATGATATGTATTCAGCATTTCTTCTGCTAAATCTTCTTAATTTCAGAAAAGATAAGATTTATTTTGTTTCTCATTTGTTGGCTTTTTCAAAAATATGTATTTACAACCCGTAGCATAAATGAAAGCTTAACAGCAGTGGTTATAACATAAAAAACAGATTACTGAAAGTTAGAGATCTGTCCCAGCTATTAATAGATCTTTGTCAAAGCTACTCTCAGAACACAAAATCTGTGTGAAGAGCAGAAGTTAATGTTGTTTAAGAGTAGAACTTGAATCAGTTACTAAACCTTTTTCTCTTTAACTGTATCTGTCTGTTTACATACATACATATATGTGAGTTTTCTTAATTTATTCTTAACAGGATGCAGAAAGGACTTTGTGGGGGGAAATCTCACTATGATCCATTTGTAAGGACTAAGTACACTTCAGAACATCTGGTGCCACCTCATCAGATGAAACATTAATCACAAAATGCTTATTCGAAGAACATCAAAGTGTTTTATCTTTGTTGTCTTACGCTCGGAATTTACTGTTTCTGGTGGGTTTAGGCAGTTTATAAACCTCAATAGCAAGGCAGGTCCATTTCCTATCACAGTCCACAGCAGTCAGATTGTGGTTTCAGTTGTATGAAGTGGAATGTAGTAGCTGTAAAGTCTGTGTTTGAGGACATCATCAGAGCTGGAAGGGTGGTTAGTCTAACCTACAGGAAGTTTTTGGCTGACACATTATCAGGTTTTTGAGGTTGCTCTTACTGGTTTGTCTTCTCTCCACATTCCTGATGTGTATTCCCTATTCAGGCCACAGGGAGCTGGGCAGCTGGTGCTGCTTGCAGGAGCTTTGCTGGGGAGGTGATAGCAGCACAGTTCCTCAGGCTTTGTGGGCAATATTTGTTTTGTTGCTTGGTCTCAAGCACCAGGCAAGTGCACACAGTTCAGGTCTGTGAAGTTGCTGGTTGCCAAGAAGCCCATTGCACCATGTAAATTATCTGGGACACTGGCAAGTTTTTTGTTTTGGCAGCCACCTTGGATTGTGGCATACACCCATAGTGTAGAGACGGCAAGTCTGTCATCAAACTCATAGTGCTATGTTCTGTTTCCACTGTTCACATGATGTAATCAATCATGGCATTTTTGAAACTCACTCTAGGAATCTCCTAAGTAAGTGGTGAGTAGTGTTTTGGAGGGGTCTCCAAACCTTTTTTAGTGAAGCAGATAATGTGGATGGGTTGAGAGAAGACATCCACTTTCAGAAAGCCAGGTAAATGCCAGATCATCTGTGATGCTAGCTTTCTCAAAGGAATGGCTGCCCCAGATTCAGCATGATGAAGATGAGTATCCATCTGCAGCTTGCCAAGCACACCATTTGTGCATACTTCATACTTAGCCAAAAAGAAACTGTAGCCAGCCTCATCAGTTAAAAGTAGTATTTCAAAGGGAGAAATGATGATTTTTATTAGAAGTGGTGCAGGGCTAAATTAGCATCAAGGAAGTTTTTAATGTAGGCACACAATTCACATGTCAAACAAAATTGCTTTTAGGAAAGCTGATTTTATCTTAAGTGTTCCCTTCTGAGTCAAACATTAAGGGTTATGTTGGGTTATGTACTTAAGCCAGCCTAGGAATTTCTCAGGGAAGAAGTGGCTTTTCAGTCATCTAAAACTGCATTTCCCTGTGACCCCTGGCATGCACAACACAGTGCATCTCAAATCAGCCTGGTTCTTCCAGGACATGCACATCTCATTGGCCTCAATGGGCTCTAAGCACACATGTGAATGCTTTGCTTAAGTTATTACTGGTTTGATGCTGCTTTGGCCAGCATGTAACAGGGTCACAATACCTCGTCACACAGCTGTGAAGGGGAGAGACATTTGTGCAGCTCTCTTGCAGTGCATGCCCAACCTAAAGTCACAAATCATCTGCACAGAGAAGACAAGGCTTGTTGCATCCATTGCTTCCAGTCCTGTGTGTTCCATGCAGCTGGCCTGGTCCCAGAGAAAGAATCCTGGTAAGGCAGCAGTGAAAATGCTCTTAACTACTCATGGAGTCTCAAGACTCTGTTTTCACCATGATCAGAAAATATGGAAGAAGGATAGAGAAAAATCTACTTCTAGGACAAGAAGAGGCAATATCTTATTTGAATATGACACAACAGATTGTAAGGCCATAAGTAAGAGCAGGAGTTTTCTCCACAAAATCATCTTAAAAATGGATAGAGTCAACCAAAAGTGTGGTTCACATAACTAAGTGAAGATGGAACTAAACCTTACTGAAACAAAGGGCTGTTCACCAGCATCCATGGCTGTGAATTCTGCAGGCTTGGAGGAGATGAGCAGTAGCATCACAATTAAGGCACTCAGAAGGCAGTTGAATGTTAAATTAGTTAGATCCTGATGTACTGTTACCATTTATTATAATTTATTCTTTCTCTCGCTCTTTAGATACGTATGTGTAGATAAATCAGTTAATAGTTACTTTGACAACCATATTGATATTAAGGAGGTTTATTGCCATTCATTTTGAATAACCCTACACCATACTAATAAAACAAAGTGAATTTACTTTATAGTTAACTCTTACTTCACAGTTGCCTAGGAATTGGAACAAAAAAGTCATATCAATGGTTGTCAATGCAAAACTGTTGCAATGATGTGACAGTGCTGGGGGTTTTTTCTCTCTACTGAATGCAATTAGTATCAATGCAAAAGGCACAGGAGCTTCCTGCTGTTCTGGCCCTAGGTGATGTTGACTCACCTGTGTGTGGCCTCTGTGGCAGCACAGAGGGTTGTGATCCACACAGCTCTTCTATCTCATGTTTATATAAAATACAAAGAAATCAGTCAAGGGGCTTTTTGTTTGACTTACACTGGCAATTTCAGCATTACCAGAAATACCTATTTTGATTTTGATGAGGTTCTCAGAAACATTGCAGAGCTGAAGGAGGAGACTCTACAACTCTCAGTGGGAGGATGGGATGGGATTGTTGTGTTATAAAAATGCTGTCCAAGGAGAACATATTTATTATCTTTTTCTGTGAAATTAATGTACACAAGAATGAACAACTGACTTCTTTTTCTGCCCCTGCCCTGCAAACACACATTTCACCAGTCTTGTCTCTTGTCTAGTCAGCTGCAGATCTGCAAAGCAAGTCCTGAGTATATAATGTAAAAGTATATAGGAATACAAGAACAGCAGCTCAGAGGATCAAATTAGAAGAAAAATGCCAAAATTAGACTGACACTTTGTGAGATGTACTGAGATATAATATGCAGTAGGAATTAACACACCAGTTACATGGGATTGAGCTGGGCCGTTCATGTGGACCATCACACAATTCTTGCTGTCAGCCAGGCAGACATCTGTGCTGGTCACAGGGAAATCCATCACCTCTGTAAACTGGAATTTCCCCTCTCTAGACTTAAAAATGGTCTTAAATGCAGTGTTACAGGGTTTCTGATACTTAAAGGAGATCTCCAGACCGCACACTGCAAGTCTGCTGGATCTCAGCTCTGGAACAGCCCCCCAGTACCCTGGGCTCCCTCAGGTTGAAGTGAGCCTTTGGAAATGACCCAAATCAGCCAAAACCATGTGCAGCCCACTGGGGAATTTTAGGTGCAGAGGGGCTTGTGTGCTGGGCACTGTGGCAAGGGAGGGCCAGCGCAGGGGATTGGGAGGCAGGGATGCTCCAGGAGGGCTGGCTAGCAGAGCCCAAAGGCAGCTGTGAATTGAGGCCTGTGCTGGGCTGGGAATAATCTGCCCTTTCAGTGCTGCCCGACCTCGGGTGTCCTAGCAACACAAAGCTGCTCGGCTGAATATTTCACGTCGTTCCTCATTTGCACATATCATATATTGGCTGTGATTTAAGCCTGGCTGATTTCCCATTATGGCTTTCGAACAACGGGCTCGGTACAGGAAGGAGAGGAGAAAGGGCTACTGAGGAGAAAATTTTACAAAACCACACAGGTTTTTTTTCGGCAGAGGAATGGCTCTGACACATTTCCTTGCCTGAGAAGGCACAGAGCAGCAAGTCTGAGCATTACGTCAGCCTTGTGCTTTGTTAGGCATCTTATATGGAGAGAATGAGCTGCATGCAGCGGCAAAATGCATTGGAGAAACTGCTGGTGGCCTCAGTATTGAAAAGGGGGTGTGATCAAGTGCTGATTTTTAATGTTTATTGAATTTTATTTTAGTTTTTTTAGCTATGAAGTTGCAGGCCCTCGGGGCTTTACAACAAGCAGGAACACTCCATCTTTAAATCAACTAAAGCCAACCGACATTTTGATTATTCTAAATCTTGTAGTTTGCAGAGGTGTGATTCATGATTGTTGTGTCACACAGCTGAGCAGCACAGGTTTGCTCACAAGTCACTGAACTGACTTCTGAGATAGCAGGGAATTTTAAGTATTCTCTTTAAAGCAATGCCTCAAAATAGAAGAATAGCAAGATATAAATGGCATTTGGGCATGGGATCGTAAAGAGATAGTATGTGATGAGATCTACAGAAGCAGCAGATGGGTGCCCAAATCTGTTGCTGGGAATAAATTCAGATTTGGATTCAGAATCCTCTCCTACTCTCCTTGTGCTCTACAAGTTGATGTCCCTTGTCCATCTGTGGAATGCAATGTTAGTGCCCCCCACTCATGAGCTGGAAGTGAGGTTCTTCTACCTTGTTCTTTTCACTTAACTTGCAGTAAAGAAGAGGAGGCAATAACCCTCTCTAATCTCTTCCCTTATGTGCAGCTGTAGTCTGAGAAGAGGTTGCTCAGTTTTGTGTCACCAGGGAGAGCAAAGAAAATTGTGGTAAGGTGGATCAAAGTTATCTGCAATACCATTTGAGGATGTGCTGCTGAAGTGATCCTGTGTTAGCATATCAGTGAGATTTGGCTTCTTGGGGGCTTTCAAGGGTGAGATTACTTGTAGTAACAGTGCACCAGATACTAGAAACACACAGGATTAGGTTCTTACACAGATTGCTACAAGATTTTACAGCCGTGTCAGGCTTTGGCTGTGCAAGAGGAAATTAAACATGTTTTCTCAAGTATTTCCATCTTAGTTTCCTATTCCCTGATGAAACTTTGTATCTTTTGGGAATAAATTTTGATACCAAGCATCACTATCTGAAGAAATCACGTTAGAGGGACCATGGTAAAGCATGTTTTACTGCTTTTAAGCATTTAGTAATGCATTTATATGCCCAGCTTGCCAGTAAATTGTCAAATAACAAAAAGAAAAATCTTGTAAGCTATTGATAAAAAGTCTGTCATGGAGGGGTGACAGTACAGCGGAAAAATGAAAACAAACAAAAAAACCAACACCCCCCCATGAAAAAAAAAAAAAAGGGTGAGGTCTCAGGTCTCAGTCTGTATAAGTTATTAGATGACATGGAGGGTCAGGATTTCTCCCTGCAGCTGGTCTGTGTGCAGCCTCAGCAGATGTGTAGTGGTGTGTGCACAAATCTTCTTAACCCATAAAGAACAATGGAGATGTTGGTGTTGGCTGTCCTGACATGGGGTTGGTAAGGAAGGATAGCTGTCCCTGCAATTAGTACCTCACAGCATGTTTCTTCATGGTTGGTCTGTGGCTCAGGCAGCCTGATTGATTTTCTTCAGAAGCCTGCTGCTTACTCACAATGTGGGGAGAATGAGGCCAGATTGGGGTTTAGTCTGCAGGGACTGGAGGCTTTAGTAAGGACGACCTCGGATGAAATGGCAGCAGATTACACACAGGTGGAAAGGAGGGTCCATGAAAAGTTCCAGCTGGGGTCTGTGCTGTGAGTCACACCTTCTGTCAGTGTGCTGAGACCCTGCCAGCAAGGCTTCAAACCTTAAATCCCTGTTTCCCAACCGCTTTTAATTGCCTGTCTCACATGGATGGGCCTGCAGTTCTGGGACAAACAGCCCATGGGACTTGCTGTGAATTTCAATGCAGGCCCTGAATAATGTATTCAAACAAAAAGGGTTCACTTCAGCTGAAAGTTTAGGCAATCACTTAAAGAACTCTAAATATGCCCTTAGAAAACCTTGGTATCTCCAGCATTGAAGCCTGTGCCTTTAACAATTCGTTTCTATTCCATTAAATTGTAACCAGTGTGTAAGAAATAAGTTATTCTGAGTAGCTAGCATTCCTCTGGGCCCATATGAGAGAAGTAGCAAATCCTGACTACCTTCAGAAGAAATTATGGATACCTGTAAAAAGGAAGGTTCACAAAGAGGCTGAGTATATTTACTCAGGGATAGCTTTTAGTCCATACAAACCAAACAGAAAGATTGAAATGCATGAGTACAGGGACAATAACTAATAAAAAGTATATTAAATAGCCCTGCAATTGTGATTTTATTGTTGTTGATGAAAGCATTGAAATCTCAGCATGCCAGTCAGAATCATTTGAGCATATTTTCCCCAACTAAGAAGCTACTTCCAGCTCTTCTTCCTGCTGAATATAGTCAAGCAGGACCTGAAAAATGACCACAGCATCTTTGTGGATGGATCTAATTCAACAGTGTCTTGACAAGTTGAGATTTTTAATCATTAGTGCAAGTAGTCAGTGTAGCAATGTACTGCCTCACAGCTCTTAAATGGGCTGCAGTCTTAATAATGTCCTTGGGATACCCTTGCTTGTAAAGTAAGCTGGGTGACAGGCTGAATATAAATACAAAAGCATTTTCACATTCATTTATTGAGGCTCCTGCTTTGACTGTTTTGGTAGAGTAGAAGACCTCTAAAATTACAGTATTCCTTCTATGCAGTACTATTTTTAGCACAAGAAACTCTAACCTGTGGCATGAGAGTGGCTAATTTTGCAGTCTGTCTCTTATCTGAAATACTCAGGGCTGCAAGATGAGAAATGCAGGTCAGATGCAGTAGTAGGAGTTGAGGTGATCAGCTAATGGTGTAAATGATTGCTGCTGGTAAATGCAGTGCTTTCAGGTTCAGACCTGCAGAGACTGTAAAAAGAGCCAGCATGTCATTACTGAGCTTGCAGGGAAATCTGGCATGGAGTTTGCAGCGGAACTTTTTCAAGGCACCAGGATTATTGCAATATACCCATGTTCTTTTTATAGCAAGTTACCACCAGCAGTGTTAATAATTTTTAAAGGCTGTTCATGGATTTTTGGGGTGGGTGTACAGAAAGAAGCCAGGAGAACTTCGGACATGTAAAACATTTACTGTTGTTTCAGGTTTATTGAAATATTCCTTGACTTGCCAGTGCCACACAATAGAAATACCAAATAAATAATAACTGTGGCGTGTTCTTTGTTTTTATTGTCCTGTATGTTTATGGTGTTTATCTGGACACCAGTACTCTGGGACAGTAAGGAAATGCCTTCCAAAAACCTGTCTGTGTTTTAACTCAAACCTCTTCCAGTTAGAGCTGGCTGCATGCTAGAGAAAAATGTAGAGGGTTCCTTCCTTGTAAACAGACTTTTAGGTAAGTGGGTTCAGGTGCTCCAGTCCTTGGGCAGGACATGCACAGGTTTTAATGTTCCTTGCTTTATGTGCTGGAAGCACATAAATTCTTAGGTTGAAAATCTGTTGAATAAACTGTTGTCACCAAAGCTGATGGTGCAACTGACTGAAGAAATCATTTGTTGGAGCTAGGGGGGTGACATGCACACAGCCGTGCAGCTGCAGTCTCCAGGTTTGACAGGCCTTATCCCTGCCTGTCCTGGTGTCATGGAGTATTTCCCTATTGCAGGCAAGGGCATTTCCCTTTCACTTCTTTCAGGTTACTGGCAAGAGTCCTTGACCCCAGTAAAGGCTGCCAAGCAGTACATTTGGATGAGAATCACTGAGCATTATTTGGTTTTAAAAAGGCAAGCAATGGGCATGCAGAATTCTTCATATTAGTTCAGCTAGATTATAAATATTAAGAAATTAAATTAGTCACATTTTTCAAACTTGTCTGTGAGGAAAGCCTGACATTTGTTTTGACTCATGGAGCTGTTGACTGAAATGAAAAGACCCTGGGGACCGTTTCAGAAACATCTTGCTTAGTAATTCTTGCTATTTCTGACAAAATATACACATTTGTATGTGAAAACTAGTTCCAAACCCCCTAAAAAGCAGAGAAAGACTGGCCTCTTCTTAATTTCTGGTGGTTTTCTCCAGAGTAAAACTGCCAGGATTTCATTTTAGGAGTGAAAGAGGAGATTTAAAGAAACTAAGACATTGAAAAAAGTTACTAGTGTTTAAACTTTAAAAACTACTTTTTTACATCTGTTTCATCTTTTCTTTCTCTGCATGTATCTTCCATGAAAGACCTTCTAAGCCAGAGAAATCAACAATTTTAAGGCGAAGTAGCAAAGTACTTTAAGTAGCAAAGCTGACATAGTTCTGCTTAAGTTCTTACAGGGAAATCCTGAAACAAGGGAGTGGGATTTTTTCCTTCTCTCGTCTCACCCCTATCCCTCTTGCCAGTCTCACTGTGAATTCCCTCCCACCTGCCTAAAGCCTGTAAGGCTGCTGTAATTTGTCATTTTTGCGCCTGTTCTCTCGTGAGGCAGCCAGGAGTTCAGGGAGGAGGAAGGATTTACACAGGGTGAAGTTAGGTATGCTCTGTGTTTCAGCAGATGATTGATTTCTGTGCAAATGATGCACAGAATGAAAAACTGTTGTGTTCTCTGTGTTATTCAGACCTTGGGGTCTTCACTAAAGGTACTATCCAAAGAAAGGGGAAGAAAAAGAAAAGTTATTTCTTAAAGCTCAGTCAAGCTGTAACCTGAAGAACTATTTTATTAAAATTATGCATAGGTGTTAAATGTCTGTCCTAATGACTGCTTCTAATTGTGATTTCAGGCAGAAGCTCTGCCCTTTTGGAGACTCACTGTAGATCAGAGCAAGCATTTAGTAGCTTAAGGAACCAAAGTCTCGCCAGTTGAGACTCCAGGTCATGCTCAAGTCTTGGCTTTGGTGCTGTCTGGTGCAAATGTAGTGGAGATTTTTGGATCCAGGAAATAATGAATTACAAGTTGTGTCTGCAACACAATCAAAAAAGCACCCTTATCATGTGGAACAGACCTCGCTTGTAGTTATTAATTTCACATTGATATTGCTCAGAGGCTTAACATGGCTCAACTGATGTGACTCTAGCTGTTGCTCAGTGATTTTGTGGGCTGGAGTGGTTCAGCACTGCCATTCCATGATAAAAGTGAAATATCTATTGAAAATTTGGTTGATTGTATCTCAGAGAAAATTTTGAAAGCTATCTGTTGACTTTCTTTTCTGTTGCCTTCTCTCTTGTAAATTTGATCTTACTTTGCAGGAATCTTAGTTTTAGGAATGACTTCAAATTTTTACTGTGGAAGATGTACTGTTTTAACATCAGCCATGGTTCTGCTGCCTATCTGAAGTTTTCCTAGAGAATACAATTGCTCCCAAGTGTTCATTTGTGAACCAAGTCAAGCTTTAACAGCAGTACCGGTAGAAATTCAGCAGACCCCAGAGCTAGGTCCTGTCCTGTATTACTTTGGTGTCAATTGGAAAGTTAGCTTGCTTACCACAGGAGGTCTGAAGGAGAGAGGGAAAGGTGATCATCAGCTGCACAGGTAACCCTTTGCATGGAGATTTGATACTATTGCAGGTTTAACTCATTGCTGCACCAAGCAGTGTTCAAGTGGAGATGGTTGTCACTCTGTCTGAGAAGTGTCTGCAGTTCAGTATGGGATATGTGCAGTTCTTGCAGTCTAGTTCTATAAAGGCACATGCAGTTGATTTCTTTTAATTGTGAGGAGTCCTGCTAGAAGTTATGCTTGAGGTTATCCCTGCTGTGGGGGGATGGGGGAATGTTTTAGTATTTCATATTGAAAAGCATAAGAGGTAAGGCATATCTCTTATCACCAACCCTCTGTTTTCTCAAAGCAGCCATACTTGTTGCAGATGTAATTCCAATGATATGCCAGGAGGATTTGACCCTTCAGTTTAATGTCTCATGTGTCTGTGAGTAATTAAAAATAGCGAGTAATGTAAAGTGATGGAGTAGGCATTTAAAGTGGTTGATTAAAGTTGCAATGATCTCCATGTTGCCTTGTGCTGACAGCATGCTAACATCTCTTGCAATGTTTAATGCTTTCTTTAAAAACTGCAGGTGTTTGAAGTTAGATATCTGTGACATTTCCACCTTCCGGTGACCGGGCAGAGCTGTTTCAAACTTCTGTAGTTGTAGGGAAAATGTTACCAAAATGTTTCTTCTTCCTCTGTGACTCAAGTCTTTCTTTTTTAAACAGTAACATGAGCTTTCAAGCCAGGTGTGGTGCTGACTTTTGGCTTGTTAAGTGCCTGGAGGTGGCAATAAAAGGGTTAGGTGATATGTCAGCCATCTGTCTCTCAAAGCAGGAGCTGCTCCCTTGCAGAGGGAGAGGCTGCCTAGTGAGAGAGACATCTGTCATGTCACCAGCATTTTGCCTGGCTGTGGTGTATCCCCACTCCCATCCATGTATCTTCCTCCCCACCTCAGCACACCGAAAATACTGTTGTGTTTACAACTCTTGAGAAAAACGCCACCTTTTGAGCCAGCAAGTTTGGGCAGAGTAAAAGGACTAAAAGTAGTTTTAGTGTTAAAGAAAAAAAAAAGAGCTGTGTCTGCTTGTGGCAAACATCAGCCTTGAGTTACACAAGGTGAAAAGTGAAAGCTTTTCCTTGTGATTTCCTTGTGTACATCTGTGTCCATTCCCTGCCTTTCCTATCGGGCATCATCAGCCACCTGCACCGAAAGAGGCAGGCATGGACATGCAAAGGGCAGCTTTGCCAGGCTGGTTCCCTGACACTTGGATGCCATACAGTGGGCACATCCAGGAAACCCTGCTGGCAACACCAGCCATGATTGATACCCTCACTGAAAGCATTCATGCTGAGTGTTTTCTGAAATTTGGAGATTTCACTCGCCATGGCAAAATCGAAATGAAACATGTTGAGGGGGATGGGTTTGTTCGCATCTTTCACAGACCAGTTTTTTCCCTCTGGTGTCACCACTAGCACACAGTGTTTTGTTTCATGAATAAAGGCACTGATGGAAAAGGTTATACTGGATAGTTAAAATGAGCTTTTGAGTCTGTGCTTTCCTGAAGGTACTTTTTATAAGAAGGTAAAATTTGGGGGTGTAATTTATTTGTTAAGTTGAATTTATTTGTCAAGTTAAAATTTGGGGGAGTAATTTGTTTGCTAAGTTGAACAAGAGGCATGATTAAAGCCAGTTAATAAATACCAAGACAGTCCTCTGATCGACAGTTTCCCAGGGCTTGATCTTGCTGTCACTTTTGTTGGCTGAAGAACTTCAGATCTTTATGTGAACTGTTGGCTGTATCTGTGAAATCCCACCTCCTGAATCTGCAAAATACTGAACACTGTGCTCCAGCTCTGCAAATGGCTGCAAAGGAGGGTCAGCTGATGGGTTAAGGTGGATGATGATAATTCATGCTGATGAATTAAATGGTGTGTTTACATGTGGTGGCATTTCCGTGTGGGAGCTGCCCCTGTTTTACCAAGCAGCAATTAGTGCTGTCTTGAGCAGCTTTGCATGGCTCTGTCTGGGTTACCTCAAACCATGGTGAAAATACAGGTGACTCGGGGGTTCTCAGACAGGCTGAGGGCATTCCTGAGGCTCCCAGTGGCAGAACCATGCTGATCAGTATTCACAGGATTGCATAACTGAGTGGCTCTGGGGTTATCTGTTTTCTGAATGGAAAACAATGCTGAAAGAACTGCTGGGAACTAAGGGAAACTTACTGCTCACAGATGAGCAGGGGGGGTCTATTTACACAAGAGAATATTTCTACTGTTCAGAATAGCAATCAAAAGAAACTCTTTTAAATACAGCTTATTTAAGATTTGAGGTACCACTGGCAAACTGTCCTCCCTATCCATAGCAGATAATTGTCAATACACTAAAAACTGAATATTTTCTGGCCTTCTGGTTTTGTTTTTTATTACATCCATATGGCTTGTATTTGTGTATCTTCAATATTTGGAATCCTCTACAGGGACTTTAAGTTCAGTTGCTGAAGAAGCAAAATAATCAGGCTTATAGCTGTTGACCTGTTAACTGCCTGTGCTTCTTTCTGTTGTTTCTGCCTGCACAGCAATAGCCTACAAATACACATGAAATGGAAAGAGTTGATGAGTTAAATGGATGTAAATGTCCTGTCTGTAGAAATTATATTCTGTAATTACCCCAGGATTTCCATTCTGCAGATATTTTTATATGCTCAGGACTGCTAATATCCTTTAAAACATTGTGTAGCCAGTTATTAGGCTTTGTGCATTTCAGATTCATACAATTTGCCCTTCTTTATTTCCCCTGACATCTCTAACCATTGCTATTAATATTGTTGTTTTGAACCTGCTTATTGCAGATGCCAGACCAGTTTGATCAGACAGTGGTGCTTAACCAGCTGCGCTATTCTGGGATGCTGGAGACGGTCAGGATCCGGAGGGCTGGTTTCCCAGTCCGGAGGCCCTTTCAAGACTTTTATAAAAGGTAAACACACTGACTCGTGGACTTCAAGTGTAAGTCAATATTCCCATGTTGAGGAATAAAAGTAAAAATAATCATATGGCAGAAATAGAAGTTAATCTCTCAAATGAAGCAATAAATACTTTTTGGTTGCCAGGTATAAAGTCCTGATGAGAAACTTAACTCTCCCTGAAGATTTAAATGAGAAATGTGCCGTCTTACTTCGTCTGTATGACAACACAAGCACTGAATGGCAGCTTGGAAAAAATAAGGTAAAATGACCTGACTGTGCATACTGTGGTGCTGGTGCATATACAAAGCTGAGGGGACAGGATTTAGACTGCACAGCTGCAGAGATGTAGTTCTAATGATAATTACTTCTGGTCTGGCCTTTAACGAAGCTGCGCATGCCTGTTGGTGCTCTTGAAACTTCTAAAGCAACAATTAATGGTTGTGCTGAGGAATTTGCTGTCTAAGGCACTTAGAAACTGACTGGTGATTTCAGTCACAAAGAACAAGTCCACCTGAATTTTCTGTCACTGCTCACAAGTGGTAGCACTGGTGAGGATCAGAACTTAAAATATGGTGTTTGGATTTTTTTCATTTTTTAGAAGTATGGAACATGTGGGGAAACACTTTTGTTCTGCAGGGAGCTCCACTCATGCTAGTAAACTGGCCTAACCAATACCTCTTCAGTGGCAGAAATCAGGGAGAAGAATTTTAGCCAGTGTTCACATGGCAGAATTGAGCTCTGAATGTGTTTGCCATCCTAGTCTGAGCTCCAAGTGTGTTTGCCATCCTAGTCTGAGAGTCTTTTCCAGAGGTACATTAGACCTTGATGTGTGTTCTACCAGAGAACTTGACCCACATTATTTTTCTTTAAAGAAAAAAAATCAAATTATTTTAGAGTAAATTAAAGAATTAAATTTTAATTTGAGAAATAAAACAATCCAGGTGTTTTTATGTGCTTATTTTGCAAGTTTGATTGTAGACAACAGCTTGTGATTTATGCTCTTAGATTTCAGCAAATGCATTGCAGACTTGGGAGAAGATTCCCCATTTCAGGATTTGAGATCTCCTAAATATTACAAACTATTTTAGAACACTTTTTAGTACCATAAGGTAGCAAATATATTTTGTAAAATCTGGTTTCTGTAGGAAATGCTCTTCCTCTTCTCCCCACAACTGGATGGTTTGGAAGGGTTTCTTCTCTTCCTCTGTATGCTTAAGGACTCTTAGACTTACATTGGGAAAGTTGTTTTAATCATCTTACAGTTGCTGTAAGAAAGAAGAAAGAATCTGAAATATTCTGATGGCAATTGATGTCATCTCCCATCCCATCTTTGTAGCCAGTGGCTCACAAACAGCACGGTGCTAGCATTGGGCTGCAGAGCTGGGCTGTGCATCCCAGCCCATTTCAGATGTAGCATATTAACAGTGTTTATGCATGGACCCTGGAGAGTGCTTTGGCCTCTTAGGGACACATGTTTATCAGAAATAGTTTTTTATCAACTGCTCATCAGGACCTCAGCAGGAGCCAGAGCTCTGTTGTAACTTCCCTCACTAGGGCCTGGGCTCATCCTCCCCCAGGAGCTGCCTGCACACTGGTGCATAAACAGGAGAAGAGCACAGGAGGACACTGCTTTCAGACTGAACATGGGATGAGGCACTGTCCTGTCCCTATATTATTTTAGAGGGATAATAATGGCATTGCAAGGATTTGGCTTCAGTGTGATTTTTTTTCCTTGTCTTTTACATCTCAAGCTGCAATGCACCTGGTCAGGAAAAGGCATTAGTCTGAGCTTAACATCTGCTTACCATCCATTTTTTGTTCCAGAAGTAGCTGAATGCTTTCCTGAAGAATTTTGTTGTGTTTTTGAAAGCCTGTGTGTAAAGCAAAGAAAGTTTGCCCACTGAGTGAAAGGAAAGGCTTTTTCCCTGAGGGAAAACTTCATATAGAAAGAGCTGCCCAGTGCAGCTCTGACTTTGGGACTTTGAGACTTTGTGTGGGACTTTTTCTGTTCCTGTTTCTCGGGTAACTTGTACTAGAAAGTCCCTTTCTAGCTTTGTTCAAAACTCACAACTGTGCCTGTCCTCGAAAGTGCTACTTTGGCTTTGATGATGGGCTTTTTTCCCACATAAACACGGAGGAAAAACCAGCTTCTTTTGCATGTGAACACCCCCAAAAGGGTTTGGTTTTGGTGGTTTTTTTGGGGGGAGTGGGCAGGGGGGAGAATGTGAGATTTTTTGGTTGGGTTTTGGGGTTTTTTTACATCAAGAAAAAACAGCCAGCACTTCAAAGATGCATTCCTGCTTTTATGTGTCTTTGCAGCCCTCCTCCCTTAGCAGAGCCCACCCTGTCCATGAGCTTTCCTCATCCCCATGCTGTGGTTTGCAGCCTGGCGCTCGTCCCACATTATCAAAGTGTCACTGAAGTGGCTATTTCCAGCTGCCCATGTGTGAGGCAGCAGCATGCCAGGCTGTTGTCACCCATAGCTGACACCAGCATACTTGGCCTTTAAAAAAGAAGAGTTGAGAAGAGCTGGAAAAAGAGCTGACAGCAGATAGCTCACCGCTATGTGAGCGTGTGGTAAAGAGCAGATGTCAAGGCAGGTGGAAGAGGGAAGCCACCTCCCCCATGCCCCTGCTTGACTGGAGAAGCAGTTTTACTCATTTAAGGCAAAATAGGCTGTGTTAGCTCAGTTTATGTCAGTGGATGTGCTAAAGCTCCTCTGAGAGGCACTAGACAGTGCAGATGAATGGTCCAGGTTAGTGCTTGGAAGAGAGCCTGGGAAACATTCTGTCTGTGGGAGGGTGGCCACCTCTGGTGAGGGGTCTGGCCCCATCTGCTCTCTCCATGTAATATCAGGAAAACACAATCGAGCCCACATGAACATGAAGGCACTCTCACTTCTGCCTACTTCTGCAGTCCTGTAGCAATGCCTTTGGAAGCTGCAAGCCTTGTAAAGGGTTGTGGAGCCTGATGTCCCTGTGAAAAATGTAAATTATCAGGGTGGTATTTCTGCCCCTCTGATTAGAAAGTTCATCCTAAGCCCTGCAGCTTTTTTGGCCTGTGTTACTCTAGTGGAAAAGGCTGTTTAATGAATCCAGTAATTGCATTACATTTGGAAAAACCCTGCTCCTAATTAAAAGTTACAATAGAGTAATCTGACCCTTCCCATTGAAATCCAAAGTTAGAGGAACCATCTGCAGGTGTTTTCTTTTAAGAGGACTACGTTTTTTTTTTCTTTTTTCTGCTGAGGAAATAGTACATTTTTCTCTGAATTCAAAGCTGAGGCTTGCTGCTTAGACTGATCTGGCCCTCCCTTAAATATGATGCTGACCAAAATTTGTTAAGTCAGAATTTTTCTTCTGTAGGTGTTTCTGCGGGAGTCCTTAGAGCACAAGTTGGAGAAGCAGCGGGAAGCAGAAGTCACCAAGGCAGCGATGATCATCCGAGCACACATCTTAGGATATGCAGCCCGGTAAGTGACAACATGAGAATATTAATAGTAAGGATTGGAAATAAACAGATGAGTTGTCAAGAAGTTAAATCCTTCTGACACAATTCTCAACTTTCCATGGGGGCCAGGCATTCAAATCCTGTAAGTGGCTTTTGAAAACAGCAGCTAAAAATACTCATGAATAATACAAAGTTTGAATTGTTTTAATATAATGAATAGGACAATGCAGAAATTTGGAAGTCAGCCAGTTTCTATCTGATTGTATCATGGAATTAGAGCCATGGTAGGAGCTCTAGTTGGATGGCACCTAGTGGGGCTGCCCCAAGTCACCAGCTGAGATCCTGATTTATCTTTGCTTCTTCATGGAAGAAGACAGAAGGAAAATAAAACTAATCCATTGGGTTCTTGGAGATGAAGAATCTGTGGTTTTGATTAATGTTTGACTTGATTACCTGGCTTCATGCATAATGTGTTAGGTGAAGTTGTTCATCCCATCTGTTTATTTCTCTGCTTTTTCTATAAGTCAGTTGAGGATAGTTTAAGGAAGCTTGTTTGCATAATGAGGTAATTTCTTTTCATGTGCTTATTAGTCCTGTTCTTATATTCTGACCAGTATGTTACTTAAAAACAATATCCCTTTTTTAATGCCAGCTGTTTTGCTATGCATGGTCTTTCTTTTCAGAGATGTGGGATAGCTATATATATTCTTTCTCTGCATGTGTGCACACACACAGAACTGTCTTTTGGCAGCTCCTTGGCAGGGGCAGAAGAACATGTAAGACATGTGCATTTCCTTAATGAAGACACACAGGGTGCTGTCAAGAAATGAGAGAATCTTGCTTTTCAAAGGGACAAGACTCTGAACAGTGGGGGAGCTATCACAGAGCTAGAACTATCACGGGCTCTCTATTGCAGGTCACTCAGGCAAGGTCCCTCACAACTGTTTTATTACAAATTTGCTTCTTTCTTTTCTCCCCACCAGAAAACGGTACAGAAAGGTTCTCTACTATGTGGTTGTGATACAGAAGAACTACAGAGCATTCAGTGGCAGGAAGAAGTTCCTGTGCCTGAAGAAAGCAGCCACAGTCCTTCAGAAGCAGCGGCGAGGCCAGCTTGCTCGGCGTCTTTACAGGGAGCGACTGGAGGAGAAGCGGAGAGAAGAGGAGGAAAGAAGAAGAGAGGAGGAAGAAAGGTGCAGTCTCTGGCTTACATCACTCTCCTGCCTGTGCCTTGTTAGGTGTTGGTCTGAAAGCCTTTGTTTCAGGCTATTCTTGAACAAATGGTTTTGGAAGCCTTTGCTGCTTTTGCTAAAAGACATATATAGCTATCATGGTGATTTCATAGTCGCAAACTTATTCGTTGTGGTCTTATTTTTGGCTGTCTTTTCCAGGTGGCAGATGATCTCTGTAAGCTGAGCTATTGCCATAGCAAAGGAATGCCGTGAGCTTATGTTGAGCTTGATTGACTGACTTTTTTTCTTCACTCACTTTTAGGGAAAGACAAAGGCAAGAAGCAGAGCGTCTTGCCCAGCAGGTAAATTACATTCTTAATGCTTTCAGCCACCCTGTTTATTTGAGTATCTCAACCCAGCAATTACAAAAATAAAAGGTACCTGTAGCATTAAAACTAAACTAATTACAGGAGCTGGCAGATAAAACCAAAGGAAACTCAATATATTTTGCATGGAAATTTCTTTCACCTAATGCTTCATTTAATTTCTGGCAAAGATTGAATTTTCTTCACATACTTAGACTTCCTCTGCTCAGCTATCTTTGAGAAAATGTAATCACACTTTAGTTTGTTTCTTTTTCTTTCCTTTTCATTTCTTGCTGATTTGAAGACAGGGCTCCTTTTAAATGAATGAGCATGGTGGAGTATAGAGCTTTAGAAATAAATTTTAAAAAACAAACTTGCATTTAGGGGCCTAACTTGATTTTATTTTGTTTCATTTTATTTTTATGCAGGCTGAAGAAGAGAGAAAGAAGCAGGAACTGGCTGCCATTCAGAAAGCTCAGAAGGAGGCAGAACTGAAGCAGGAGGTGGAGAAGCAGAAAGAAAGCAGGCAGGTGGAAGAAATCCTGCGTCTGGAAAAAGAAATCGAAGACCTGCAGCGTGTGAAGAAGCAGCAGGAGCTGTCCTTGACAGAGGCTTCATTACAGAGGCTGCAGCAGCGTCGAGATGAGGAGCTCCGGCGGCTGGAGGATGAAGCATGTCGAGCAGCCCAGGAGTTCCTGGAATCTCTGAACTTCGATGAGATTGACGAATGTGTCCGAAACATTGAGAGGTCTCTCTCTGTGGGCAGTGGGTATCCTGCTGAGCTGGCTGAACAGACTGGTAATGCCTGCAGTGAAAAGCCCAATTTTAACTTCAGCCAGCCATATCCTGAGGAGGAGGTAGATGAGGGCTTTGAAGCCGATGATGATGCATTTAAGGATTCGCCCAACCCGAGTGAGCACGGCCATTCTGATCAAAGGACCAGTGGCATCAGAACAAGCGATGATTCCTCAGAAGAGGATCCTTACATGAATGATACCGTGGTGCCAACAATTCCTGCTGCCAGCGACGCCATGGTCATACCTCCTGCCCCCGACACAGTGAGTCTTCACAACTCTTCCAGCGGCGAATCCACGTACTGCATGCCAGAAAATGTATCCTGCAGACCCCCAAATTCTGTGGAACTTATTTCTCCTGATGGAGACTATGATTATGACCAGGATGACTACGAAGATGGTGCTATCACTTCTGGCAGCAGTGTGACCTTCTCTAACTCACACAGTAGCCAGTGGTCACCGGACTACCGGTGTTCCGTGGGGACCTACAATAGCTCTGGAGCGTACCGGTTCAGCTCTGAGGGAGCTCAGTCTTCTGTAAGTAGCAATGTTTATGTTATCTAATAATTGATAGGTGCTTTCTGATTATTTTCTTTTCCCTGCTGTGCAGCTGTAGATTCACTGTAGCTGTTCCTAGAAAACATTGTGTAGCTAGATTTGCTCAAAGCACCTTTGGTAGTAGTGGTCTGTTGCCATCTAGATGCCACTGGTGTGAGTGCATTAGAGTCAGAGGCTGCTCAGATGCAGTTTGAAGTCCTGGGCTTTTGCACAGATATGGTTTTAACTGCTTTAACGCAGCACTGTCTGTTACTTGGTGAGGAGCTCTGTGCACAGCGAAGTTCTTCTGTGTGCATGTGTTTGGAGTTGGGGTACCAGGCAGCATGTTGGGGAATTAATTTCAGGAAAACTAAATTTAGTTATGTGTGTAAGTTGCAAGAGTATTGAAGAGTAAGATGCTTGCATTACTGATGTGCCAAGTATATTCTGAGATTATTTGGAGAGTAAAGTTCACGCAATGGAAAATGTTTAAATTGCTGAGGCAGACACACATTCTGCAGAGAAATTTTTCAGTGCTGTTTGCTGAGTATACTGTGGGGTTCCCTTCTACAAATATTTTTGAAAGAATATGGTTTCCTTTACCACTCAGCCAGTGTTTCTGTGAGACTGTCTAATTGGGAAATTGAAAAGGTATTTCAGGAACACTGACTTGTTTAGAAGCAAAACTTCAATGATATAATATCTACTACATTTGAGGCAGTGATAAGCAGTCCAAAAGCCATTGTGGGTGTTTGGATAAGTTGACAATTCTTGCCTGAGGAAAAAACACTTTCAGGGTCTTTGTTGAAGATGCCTTCCTGCTGCATGACTCTGGATGTGTGTCAGATACAGAACAGAAATTCTGACTTTCTGGGGTGAGGGAAAGCTAGTACCTCAGCTTGTGCAACGTTTCCTTTTCAATACATTTTTAAGCTGTTCCTCACAGCACTTCAGTGACAGGGGCAGGTAGCACAGGATAGCTTACCCTGACCATATTCTTGCAAAGGAATAACTTTCCTGAGCCTCTACAAAGGTTTTACACAGATTTGTTGTGTAATCAAACAGTTCAAGCTTAAACTTACTACAGTGTACTCCTTCCTTTGTTAACTGGGTGAAAACCAATGAGGAACCTTCCAATACATAATAAAATGTTTTAGATGGAGTTTTCTAAACCAACTTGATCTAAACTCTTTCCTGAGAGATTATGACCTTTCTTTCCTTTCTTGTCTAGTTTGAAGACAGTGAAGAAGATTTTGACTCCAGGTTTGATACAGATGATGAACTTTCCTACCGGAGGGATTCAGTCTACAGCTGTGTCAGCCTGCCCTACTTTCACAGTTTTCTGTACATGAAAGGTACTGGATGAATCAGAATTTGCTAGACAAAATAACTAGAAGTATTTATTGTGTATTACACTCCCAATTCCTGTAGAGTTAGGCTATTTTCTCATTTTTCAAAGGGTGATGGAAAAGTTACTTTATTTAATTTGAGCTGTTCTCAAGTTAAGTTACTTGCAGTGGCTTATATCTAGCAATGTTATTCCCCTCTGCAAAAAAAAAAAATCAATATTTTGGGCTGCCTCTGTTTCATCTTACATCTTTGCTGTCTCACAAACAATGAAATATTCAGTGTACATAGAGAAAAATAACTCACAAATCCAATTGTACCAAATTTTGAGGAAAACTGATTCCTGCTGTCAAAACCTTGTAACATAGACAGCATTCTGCATTGCAGACCAATTTTACTGAACGTAGTCAAATTCCACTTTGCATCTGGAAGACATGAATAAGGTTACATGCAAAGTGGTGGTGTGAGAGACTGTGAAAGAATATACAGAGTTCTCTGCTTGAAATTCTTGGGTTTATCTTCTGATTTTTGATAGCAAATTGTAATCTAGCTGAAGCCTTGTATGATTTCATCACTGTAGCCTTATTTAGGTATAGGAGCAGTGATGAGTGTACACACCCCAGTGTGTAAAATAATGCAGTTGGCAGTAGCATGGCTCTTACTTTCTGACATAGCTAACAGTCAGTTTTTGTGGAATGAGAGGAGCATATCAGTTTGGGTAAGGTTTTTATTACTGTGCTGTAACTCCTGTGCAAAAGGTGCATTGCCTACTGTATGGCCACACTTAGGTGTGACTGAGCTCACACTGGTGTATTTCCTGCTCTAAACATAGCCTTGTCGGGTTTTGTTGTTTTGGGTAAAACATTGTTACCTCCTAATAACCTGGAGAGAGGAAAGAGCTTAACATGAGATTTTTTTTAGATTATCACTGAAATATATTGAAAACAGTCTTAAAATCAGAGTCTTGTGTGCAGCAAGACTTTTCAGTAATTTATTATTATAGATATGTTACGTATATGTAAATGTAATTATATGTATGTTTCATATATTTTTGTAATACAGAGACTTACTAAAATTTATAATTGAAGGGTGTTTAGATTGACAACAATATTGATGGCCATAAGGATATGCAAAAAGGAGGTTTTGTGGCTTACAGCAGACACTCAGTTTAACTGCAGTGTTGTTGGTCAACACCTTTCAGTTTTGGTGCTGTTCACAGCATCTGGTTTATGATACAGCTGTTTGTTTTCACTGCATATAAACCCACATTTGTGTCTCTTGCCAGGTGGCTTAATCAACACGTGGAAGCGACGCTGGTGTGTCCTGAAAGATGAGACCTTCCTGTGGTTTCGTTCTAAGCAGGAAGCACTTAAGCAGGGCTGGCTTCACAAAAAGGGGGGTGGATCATCTACGCTTTCCAGAAGGAACTGGAAGAAAAGATGGTTTGTTCTCAGACAGTCCAAGTTGATGTACTTTGAAAATGACAGTGAAGAAAAGCTAAAGGGTGCCATGGATGTCCGAACTGCCAAGTAGGTTTACACAGTTTCTTGTTAGCCATGGTTCCTTCTAAGTAATACTTGGGGCTCAGTCTGGGAAGGCACTGAGTGCCCTGCCTACAAATTGTGTGAATGCAAGCAGGAGAGTGTGTGGGGTGAAATTAGTGAAAGCAAGTGTTGTCCTTAGTTGGCTCTCTCTTAAGTCTAGAGAGTGCTCCAGAGCTAAGCCAGTGCCAAATACTTCAGAAAAATGCTGCTGTAATGAACCCATCTATGCTTTCTCCCAGACTAGAGGCCCTACTTAGTCTGTAATGATTCCCAAGGCAGTTTGGGGCATGTTGCCAAGTCTGTAGCTGCAGGCAAACCCAGAATGAAGAGGGTGGAATTAAAAGGCCCTGAGTATATTGAAGTTCACATGGGTCAAAGCTGAATTTTCTGTATGTATTTAGATTTTTTTTCATGCTTTAAATAATTGTGGTAGTGTAGAAAAGTCTTTAAAATGCATATATTCATAAAAAAAAATAAGATTACTAAACCTAATAACTTATGCCTTGTTAGCTGAAGTTCCTTAAGCCTAAGAATTTTACGCTTCCTGAAGCACACAGAAAAAAAGAATTTTCTACCAGATGCTATTTTTCTTTCTAAACAATTTAGGATTATCTACCTAATTTAAAAAATTAAAGTGTGCTAACATTAGTTGTCTCTTTTCTCTATAAAGTGTACCTAAGCTTTCATCCAAAGCAGAGAGAAGCAGAAATGTCTAGTAACACTCAGTTCCGCTCTGTGCCTTGTAGTCTGCAACTATCCAATTCGTCTGTTACTTTAACAGAGAGTTTAAACTAAATTTAAATATTTGATAATCTTTTCTTTGGCAATCCTGGCTTGAGCCTGATTGTAAGCAGGACAGAAAAGTTTCAGTGAGAATCCTGACTTGCTGCTGAAATACAGTGGGCTGTTGGCAGTCAAGTAAATCTCTGAATAGAAGCTGAAGATCCTACCTTTTGTTTTTTTTTTTTGTTAAAACTCAATTTGACTCTGTCTCACGTACCATAGCATTTATTTGGCATATTTTTCTAATATGTTCAATCTCTCATTCTTTTTTTTGTTGTTGTTGTTACCTCATTGCTTCACTGGCTGTGCCCTATAGATGTTCTTTGCTGCACGTACATTTAAAATTATCAGACAAAGGTTACTAAACCTAGTTTGAACTGTAGGTTCAATCAATGACTATTTGTTTATAAATTTGCTAAAAGAAAGAGTACATGTATTTAAAGAACTGTGTTTCATAATAAATAAACAATAGCTTTTCTAGATAGTGTTAATATTTACTGAGTGCATTCCTGACATATAGTGCCACTCACATATTTCACCACTCTCTGTTAGAGACCTTGTTCAGTTTTTAAAATCTCAGGCTGATTCACTTAAAACACACAGCAGGGAGGTATTCTATTGGACACTGTTACTGAGAGGGAAGGAATCAAACAGTACAAAATTACAGCTTTTTGTATTGATAGCAGATAGATCATCCTCATGAGTCTGATATGCAGAGCTTGTATATATTGTTTGTAGGACAGAGATTTATGAGAATAAATGAGCAGGTAAGAAAATATAGCAGTGAAGGAAATAGTAAGCTTCAGGAAAATACAGCCAAACAACAAAAAGGAAGTTAAGTTTATTTCTTAAGCTACAGGGAAATCTAATGCCATACTTCAATTATTGCTAAAACCTTCACAGTTGTTTTTATTTCAATACTTAGATGTCCAAACTAAAAATTAGAAATATGTAATTTTTCAGCAGATGAGTACTCAGATTTTTCTGGAAGTCATGTTTGGAATTGTCCTTGTGCTGACTCACAACCACACAGAATCACTAATCCAGGTTTTGTTTGCTTGCAGTTTTCAATCTTCAGCAGCTTTCTTTTAGAATTCCAAAAATCACTTCGTTATGCAGTCAGTTCAGAAATATATCCATTTCTTCCCTCAGTTATCTTTGCCTCTCTTGGGGTTTGATAATGCTTTGCTTTTTCTTTAGTTCTTGGTAAAATGGTAGCAGAATGGTCACATTGGTGTAGTGACATTCATAGTAGTTTGAGTATTTGTACTATGTGGGCAGAAAACACAGCTGTGGTTTGGCAAACTAATACTGATAAATCACACTGTGAGTCTTGCAAATGAACCTGATGAAAACTGCTGTTATTTTAAGTATCAATAGTTTGTGAGCATCTCAGCAGAACATAATTTTCAAAGTGTTGATAATCTGTAATGCTCAATGTTGGTGTTTTCCTTTTTTTCAGAGAGATTGTTGATAATACAGGCAAAGAAAATGGTATTGATCTAATAATGAGTGATAGGACCTACCACTTAATTGCTGAATCTCCTGAGGATGCAAGGTATGAAAATCATCAGGTCTATCTTCTTTTCCTTTTCATTTCCTTTTTAACCTCTGTGCCATTCTGACTTTGGCTTGTCACTAATTTGTTTGACCACTGTCACAAAATATTTAGGCTGTGTCAAACACATTGCATTTAAGGCTTGCTGAGCAGAAAACCTTGTGGCAGACAATTACTGGGAAGACTCAGATTGCCAATGAAAATTCGCCTAGAATTTGGCTGTTACCCATGTGTTACTAGCAATTTTCTGAAATACAATTTGTCTGTAGAGAGGCAGTCATTACCCACCAATTCTCTCCTTGTGGATTACCCTGCTGTGTTTAGCTGCATTGATCAAATCAATATTTGAGACCCTGTAGTCTGTCTGAAATTAAGCATTTTGTTCTTAGGGGTGGGGTCTGTTTGTTTAAACAGAACCTAAATTTTTTTCAGATAGAAGTTGTAATGCAGTCACTGTATTTTAGAGCAAAAGCATATTCATGTAAGAGGAGTGTGTAAGAGAGTGCTTCCCTTTCTGCATATCTAAAAATGGTCTTGGTTTGGTTGCTAAAGGATCCATATCTAACCATGGGGGAGGCAGGTGAGTGAGGAGCAAGTCTGACTTGTCCGATCAGTTGTAGAGCATCTTTAAAAAAAAATCCCCATGTTACAGTGCAAGATAATCATATGCTTGTCTAAAAAATCAAGCATTTAAATAAAGTAACTTAGTAATCAGAGCTTATTACCCATTGCCTTGCTGCCCCAAGGCCAGAATACAGCGTGCCTTTGTCAACATCTCTTGAGCTACTTTGCTCAGAAGCCTCAGAAGTTCTTTTGTATTCTGTTCTTTGCAAAGGTGGAATGCCTTTCTATGTCACAGGACCCTGAGTACAGGTGTAGATGTAGCAATGCAAAATCCATCCTCATTTTTTTAGGTATCCCTAAAGTTATTGAAATAACTTAGGAGCTTTCTAGCAGTTACTGTTAAGATTCTTGTGGGATGTAAGCATATTTTAAAATGAAGGCTTAGCTAAAGTCTCTTCTACCAGACTTGTGTAGGTGCCCTAGGGACCAATAAGCAATTACCAGCACACAGACTTTACTGTTGCCATGCATCTCCTTCATTTCTTTCTTAAAGATGGAGGAGGAGACACTATACACCCTTGTTGTGTATAGTAAGAATAACAAACCATCCAGATTAAATTACCTTTTGCCAGTGTATTTCCTGTTTCTTTTTTCTCACTCATCCCAGAAGACTTAATGAGGAAGATGTGTGAGGATTTGCAGACAGGCTTAAGTCAAAGCCTTGTTAACAAAGCATTGTGAAAAGCAAAGTATGAATCATTGAGCTGTGTTTGGTTAACATCTGCTATTGAAAAAATATTTTGTAATATTTTTTTGGGCTAGATCAGGATCTGAGGTTGCTTTTTGTTCAAATTAAGGGAAAAACCAAGAAAAACATCCTCTTCCTCCCAGAAGAGGAGTTAATATTATTGAAGAAGTAATGCTTCAGTGGGCAGCTATTGCTGAGAGTTTGTTCCTTTCAAATCCCTAGCCTTTTTCCCTATTTCTGTGTTCTGGGACTCGGCTGAAAAACAAAGGAGGTCCTGAGAGGGAAAAAAGCAAAAATAAAGTCTGCCTTTGTTTTTTGCAAAGTGCCATGATTCATTTCATTTTTATTGTTTACACAAAGATTAAATAAAATCAGGAAAACTCTGAATTGTTCTTTAAAATCCATCCATAAATTATCACTAGATGTGCATACAGTGCTAGGAAGTCCTTTTTCTTTAATTTTATTTTTATTTTTATTTAAATAGAAGGTTCACTTTAAATACATTTGCAATTCCTGAGCCCAGAAAGGAAAGATGAATTTAATTTGTGGGAATCTTTTGGTTGGTGAGGCTTAGTTTCCTTCAGTTTCTTTACTTCAGTTTCAGCTTTACTTCAGCTGGTGGTTCCTCCTCTCTAGATGACAGCTTCTCTCCTTTTTTTGTGGCATTGCCTTACATACAGCAAACTGTTAAGTGCAACCTCTCTGTGGGCGTCTCTGAGTCTTAAAAAAAGAATCAGAACTAAATATGTTCTCATCTGCTTTATGGTCTGGCACTCTCAATCTTCATTTTTCTTGATTGCTTGCGCTGTTTCTAATAAAAGCATGAGCTGATAAAAGGAATTTAGGATATGGCAGTGATGGTACTGTTTGACAGCCTACACAGTTTTTCTCAAGCTATTTTAGCAGTTCAGTTTACAGAAATCTACATTTTGGGAGAACAGTTGACTTCTGAATGCTGGAGTTAGGGAGACAGCTCTTCAGTGTCCTAGGCAAAAATTCTGTGACTAAAAGCAACTGCAAAGATAACTTCGTATTAAAGTCCAGTAGTTTTGCAGTAGGTTGAGATTTTCCTCAACCACGTGATGGCAGAGGAGCATCTGCAGCAAAGTGAGGAGTCTGTTTTAAAGGCTGAGCTTTTGATCCCTTTGAAAACTTGGCCCCAGGTGGTTTTCATTAGAATGGCAAATTCATATCTCAAAGAATGGCATTTAGGAACCTGTTGAACAGGCCAAGCTCTGCACTTAGATTTCAGTGGGATTCCTTAGAGCAGTTGAGCTTTATCATATGCAAATGCCAGAAGGATAGAGGCTTCCCAGAAGTCAGAGGTGTGGTTGGAATTAAATCCATCTGCAATTGCTGCTCAGGACTTGGGGCTGAAGCACTGGAAACCTTCCTGCCACTTTTCCTGTTGTGGATCTGTGCTGCCACTGGAGTGGCACAAATTTGCTCATCCTTCCAGCAGCTGGATTTTTCAGTGGTCCATAGAGAACAAAAACTGTAGAGGTATTTGCTTGGGGGTTTTATTCTTTTTTTCCCTGTCAGTTGTGCTTCTACAGAGAGCTCAATGGACTTTTGTGGTCTTTGCAGAAGTATCACTGTAAGGAATTACTACCAGTCACGCTATCAGGGCCGCACAATTTATAATCTGAAGGCTGGGATCCCATTAAAAGCTTTGTGTGTAGCTAGGAATGTATTTTATTCCAGATGAAATGTGGAATGTGTAACAAAGACTATCCAAGCCCTCACGTTTCAGTGTGCTTACAGCAGTTTTTCAGAGATGCCACTTAGTGTACCAGGTACTTTTTGTCAGGAAGAAGGGTATGACACGAGCTTGGATGGGAGATTTGGAGCGGCTTGCTTGCACCCAGTGTTGCTTGAACTGACATAAAGCTTTTATGCCTGTTGACAAAAGGAATCTTAAGCAATTTCAAAAACCTGCAGAACCTGCTACATCTCTGCAGAACAAAGGTGACAGAAGGCTTGTGCAGAGCCAAAATTTTACTTACACTGCTGCCTTTCTCTCCCCAGCCAGTGGTTCAGTGTACTGAGTCAAGTCCATGCGTCCACAGAGCAGGAGATCCGGGAGATGCATGATGAGCAGGCAAATCCACAGAATGCTGTGGTAAGTCTAAATCTAAAGAACTTTTCAAACCAAATATTTTTAGAAAACAGGGCCACACTGGTGGCCCCAGCCTCTGAGAGTCACAACCTACTTAGTTTAAATGTGGTGGTAGCTGTGACACTGGCTAGAGCTCCCATGTCTTTGGTCCTGTAGCTGTACAAGGAGAGAGTGTGACTTCTGATTCCTCTCCCATCATTCACCTTGATGAAAAATGACTGTTGGTTTTGGGGGTGGTTTTTCTCGTCCACTTCCTTATCACATCACAGTGTATGCTTGATTTTGAAATTTTGCAAAGATATTGTTAGTGAGTAAATTAAAAACCCAAGAGTTAAAAATTTGAGATTTCTCTGATCCTGCATTTATCATTCTGTACAATATATATTGGTAATTAATAGAATACATCTGGAACCTAATATCAAGCAAAGGAAAACAAAAACTTCTGCTTAATGGATTTAGAAGTTTGTTTTGAGAGGATATCATTTCTATTGGGATGGCAGTGTTCAGTGCAAAATTCAAGCATGTTTGGAAGCATAGAAAAGAGCAGGTTTTGAACTGTCTCCATCCTAACTACAAATAATCTTTCACTGGATCTATTCATCCAAGTCTCTTAGTTTTCCCCTCAGCAGTTTTAATGGTTAGGAGAAACTGATGCCCAAACCTGCAGTTCGTTTTGCTTCAAAGCTGCTGCTTCTTTCTCCTGTTTCTCAGAAGAGTTCTGTGAGTAATATAACAGTGAATGTCTTCCTCATTTTCTGGTTGGATATTTGTTTATAGGGTACACTCGATGTAGGACTAATTGATTCTGTCTGTGCTGCTGACAATCCAGATAGGTAAGTCAGAACCATGCCTGGTGACTTTCTTTTTCTCCTGGCTCTAGCTAAAATCAGGCACTTTATGCTTTAGTCTATATTCTACTGGCCAACCATGTATTAAAATGATTCATTATTGCCTCCCTTTTCATAGCACTAAACACCACATGTTAAAACATGGAGTAGGAATGATGGTCCCTTTTGGGGGAGCTTCAGTGATTTCCATGACACTGCTTCATACCTGAACTCTTCAGTTCCTAAAGTGATCCAAAACTGGAAGATTACATATTTCTTTCATTTATTCAACTAATGTTCCTGAAAAAAAAGAACAGCTAATTTTTGAGTTCCTTAGTAATGTAGTAGGCAGAAAATTTAATTTTAATGTTTTTTTTTCTGTTCAGTTTCTCCTTCATGAATTTTGTATTCTTCAGGGATGAAAACAATTTCCCCAGAATAAAAATGTCTTATAAAAAAGAAGTCAGTGCAGCATAAAAACCAATGAAATGTTGGGTTATTTTTAGTTCTTGAACTACTAATGGTGTTAAGGGAAATAAAAAGTAATCTGGGTTCAGACTACAACTGGTTTATAAGGTTACTGGATGTGAGGTGTTATTTGAACTGCAGGAGCTCACTCCAGTTTCTCCTCATTGTGTATATGTGTAAAACAGCTGGTTTTAAGTTAGTGCTTTGTCCCTGGCCTGCCAAAACACTGATACCAGAAGAAACAGTGAATTTACAAGCTCAGTTTTTCTAAACCATACAACACAAATGTCCAGAGCTTTCACAATTTTGAATTACCATTTCTCCTGCATTATGTTAATGCAGTAAGTTAAGTATTTATCTTGTAAGCATTTTTCACATGGATTTTTTAGTCTTGTCGTTTATGTCGATTTTGGGCATTTGCTCCAGATGAAAATATTAATGGTAAAGGATTAAAGCAGGCATTGTAGACCAAGGAACCTGCCTGTCTGATCCAGAGAGCCATCAGCACACTTCTCTTGGACTAGTTCTTCATGCTTCAGTGAATCCTGGTGTAAAAGCCAGACTCTCATTAAAAATAGATTGTGTTCTCTGTAAATTGGGTTGCACTGCATTAAAATAAAAGAATAGATGTTCACATGCTGCTTTACTATAGACCTTTGTATACTGTAGTTTGTTTTAGCTAATGTAGCTACTGAAGCAAACACTCTAAATAGATCTGACCCTGAAACAGTTCTGATTCACGTGCAAAGCTGACTGAAGTTTGGAAGTATTTTTCACCACAGATTTAATTTGAGATATGACAAGTTGCAATTTAATGTAAGCTTTCCCACCATTCATAGTCCTTGCATTTTGGTGTGAATGTAACATAACTGAGTATTTTGAAATGCTTAATGTTTTTCTTTAGCTGATAACTAAATGATGCATTATAGGTGGACAGTATTTTTCTGGATAGAAAATGCAAAATATGAACAGTTTTTATGGTTATGGGGGTGAGATAAACAGTATGTATGCTGATTATAAAGGCTGTTTCAATTCTCATTTATTTTCATAGACCCAATTCATTTGTGATCATCACTGCTAATCGTGTTCTTCACTGTAATGCTGACACTCCTGAAGAGATGCATCACTGGATAACCCTGCTCCAGAGGTCAAAGGGGGACACTAGAGTGGAGGGACAAGAATTCATTGTGAGGGGTAAGAACTGAGTGGGACAGTAAATAACATCTGTTATGCTTTGAAGAGATTGTCCCCACAATACAATGTGGACAATATGCCAACATGATTAGCGTTGCAGCCTCATCTTCCTGTGGTGGACTTTACTCACAAATTAATACAGCTGAAATTATATTCTTGCTGTGCCATGTAAGGAAACACTGTAATGATGACAAAGGTGTTTTTGTAAGTTGACAAGATAATTCTTCCAGTGAAACATCAAAATGGAAAGGTTTTCCTATTAATTTTATCTTATATTTTTTCATTGTTTAAGAATTTTACTCGATGTTGTTTCATATGTGAGCTTATCAGTTCACGCAATGTTTTTGTTGTTGTTGAAAGTATTCAACTTACTTTTAGCAACCTACTTTTGTCCAACTCTGTTCAAGAAAATGAAGTGTGATTCAAATTGTGTCCTTAACAGGGTGGCTACACAAGGAAGTAAAGAACAATCCAAAGATGTCCTCGTTAAAACTAAAGAAGCGTTGGTTTGTTTTGACACACAATTCTTTGGACTACTACAAGAGTTCTGAGAAAAATGCTTTGAAATTGGGTACACTGGTCCTGAACAGCCTCTGCTCAGTGGTCCCACCTGATGAAAAAATCTTCAAAGAGACAGGTAATTATTTGCTCTTGTTCAGGTATGCTTTCTGTCCTTCTACCTGGTAATGCAAGAAACAATGCATAAGAATATTTTAAATGGAATATTATGGGTGCAGTTCCATGAACAAATCCAGTTCCCAAGTTACTGAGGTATTCTACAGGGAATTACTGGGTGAAAAACAAAGGTAATGTATAGAGGAGTAAAATTTGTTCTCACCAACATTCAAATTATCACAGACTGGCACTGCAGCCAAGTTAGCCTGAACACTTATGCTTACACATCAAACACCTGGGAGAAGACATGGGTAACACTATTCTCATACATTATTTTATGTGGAACTAGGAGGGCCAGCATTGGAATAGGTATACGGAGATGCAGAGTAAGAGTCCAGTTTGTGGTAACCTACATACTACACCTGAGTCAGCTCCACTGTGCACTTTCAGAACTGGTTTTCAACTCAGAAGCGTCTGTTTGCAAATGAAAAGTGACTGTTGACAGTCCTGTATTATCTCATTCGGGTCACTGACACTTCAAAGAGACTTTCACTAGTGAAAGATGAAACACATTTCCTTTTACTGAATGTGTTTCATAAAAAGCCTATACAGTAACGCAGAGGGAGAATTTGAACTGAAATGCTCTTCCCTTCCTGTCATAGTTTCCACTTCATTGGTGTAAAATTAAAGGCAGAGGAGATAGTTTGTGTTTTATGCCTGTTTGTACGTGTGCCACAGACTCTGAGAGACTCTTACTACAAAGCAAGTCTGTCTCAGATTTTCCTGTTACAGACAGGACTGGAGAAGAAGGGCCCACAAGCTAAAAGGACCTAAGAGTATTCCACAGTATTAACAGTGTTGTCTTACAGTGATTTTTACTAAGACTACTGGATAAAACAGGGAGCTGCATGATGCATAGTTGTAGTCTGAGGCTACTCCTAGTCTTCTTTAAAGGAGAAAATCTCCTTTAATACCACAGTATTTGTATTATGATACTTAATAACTCTCAGACTTTTAGTTCCTTAAAGACTGCCTGCATGATCTGGGCTGCAGCACAGGGTGTCTGCTGGGCTGCAGCTTGTATGATGAGCAATTTTGCTGTTGTGGAATTCCAGGTTACTGGAATGTGACCGTGTACGGACGCAAGCACTGTTACCGTCTCCATACGAAATTGCTTAATGAGGCGACCCGCTGGTCAAGTGCCATCCAGAACGTGATTGACACAAAGGCACCCATTGATACTCCAACTCAGCAGCTCATTCAGGATATTAAGGTAGGCACAAGCAGGATGGCGTGGGGTGAGAAAGAATGGTTCCTTAAATCTTTGTTTTGGCTTTGCCATCTTGGGTAATAAAGCAGAAAATTACATTTTAATTACACAGGGACATGGACTAAAATTGTGGAACTTGAATGTCTTCTCTAACCTGATAAAGGAATTTCTGTCTAAACAGTAGAAGAGCAAACTTTGAAGTGCAGCTTGGAGGGCAAGAGGAATAACTTTTTTCCATTAAAATAATAACAAGTTTTACTGGTTTGTGTAACTTGACAGGCTACAGCTGGCAGTAGAGCACATTGTTCAGGTTCATGAGTTAGCAGATGTGTTTGACTCTGTCCACAGTGAGCAGCACACCAAGATGTGAACTAAACAGCTCTTCTGACTTTTTTTGACATTATGGTCCTTTTCTTTTGTTATGATAGCATGGGCTAAGCATCTCATATCTCTGTATGATGAGAAAAGCATTCAAGTAATGCTTACTGTTTTGCAATTAGTAAAACAGTGATTTTATTGTTTTACTGATGGTAAAACAGTGCATGCTCAGCCAGAGAATGTCCTTCTGGAGCTTTTTGCTAATGTGCATTTATGAGAGGATGAGGATTCTCACAAGAGACCAAAGAAATAGGCAAGAGGGGAGAACTGCTACTGACCTTTTCCCTTAGAGAGTGTCACCTCTTCTCTCATGGAAAAGAGGTATTAAGTTCTCAGTTCCAAGAATATGAATGCTATTCTTCATAGCACGATAAATGTATGGAATTCAGTACTGATAGAAGACAGTGGTCACATATCTGTCAAACCTAGCCTAAGAAGAACAGTAAGAGTAGTATTTGGATGTGTAGAGTGGGTGCACCAGGTTTACAGCAGCACTTTGGACTATTTTGTTTGATAGCTTGTGCAGTTTCTAACTGAAAGGCCAATTAGTTATGCTGGAGAAATGCTTTTAAATAAAATTTTAATACAGGTATCATATTTCCCCTTATGAATTACTGGAATAAAAATGAATATAAAGTGGAAACACACTTCAAAAATAGTTATGATACTTCATTTTGGTGTCCTGCAGCTCTGCTGTAGTTTGGTTTTTTTACTGCACAGATAAAGCAAGCCTATCCAAGGCCTGAGGTTGGCAGGGACTGAGCATTCATAGCCCACAGTATGCCATGGCAGCCACAGCACCCACAACTGGATTTTGCACCAAATGGTGTTGGTAACACTGATTGCTTAGTTTTTTACAACCAACCTAAGGGCACAAAGCATTTCATTGTTCTTAAATCTGGACCCCAAAACCTCTTTTTTTTTCTTACCCCAATAGGAAAACTGCCTGAATGCTGATGTAGTTGAACAGATTTATAAGAGGAATCCCATTCTCCGTTACACTCATCATCCATTGCACTCACCCTTACTGCCACTGCCATATGGGGACATCAATCTCAACTGTAAGTTTTCCAACAATAGAAACACTTTTTGTTACGAAATACTAAACCAGAGGGTGGAATTTTTAAGTCTACAGTGAACTAAATGGTGGCAAAACACGTTTATGATACAAATAGACAAGTTTCCCTGTTCTCTTTTGAGAATAGCAGTTTGCTAGCATAGAGCCATGGGCTTGTGGTGTTCCTGCAGGAGTGTTACAGAAGGGAAGGTTGCTATTGCTTACAACAATACAGCTAAGAAGACTGAGTTTGAAAATTCTTGCACTGAAATGAGCAACTATTCCAAATTCACTTAGTCTCCTTGAATCACATTCTCCTCCTCAAACTATTGTTGCTTCCTACCCCCTGCAGGAAGTTGCAGCAGCCACAGCTTCCAATTAACAGATGTCAAATTAACAGATTTATAAGATGGGATAGGAAGTCTTATTTATGGGAAATAAAATTTAGGAGTGTCCATGGTTTTAAAAAGAAATGTTTTGTTTAGTCCTGAAATGAGTGTAATTATCTCTTTTAATAGTCTCAATTCAAATACTAATTTAGAAGTCTCTTTTGAATGAAGGGTTCAGAGCTATTAATGACTGTGAACCGTGTGTCCTTAAAAAAGATTTGGTTATCTTAGTTTGCAACAGCATATTAAACAAGATCTTACTCAGACCAGAAGGTTCATCCTTGGGAGGAGGCTGGGAGGTTGACATGGAGTATGATATGGCACTTCAGCTGTGTCACTCGCTCTGAAAAACTGTGCCACAAAAAAACAATCAATCAAGATACACCTTTTCAGTTATTAAATTTGGAACAAATCTCAATAGCAAATAAGCTCATAAAATGAGTTTGCATCATACATTTGAAATGGAAAATACAGGTTCTAATATCCTGCGTAACAAGGTCACAGAGCAGCATTATGGGATTTCCACATTAAGGCTGGGTTCTTTTCCTTTCATATCTCATCTAAGCACATTGCTCCCAATATTTCTTTTGTAGTACTGAAAGACAAAGGCTACACAACTCTGCAGGATGAAGCCATCAAGATATTTAATTCCTTACAGCAGCTGGAGTCTATGTCTGATCCCATCCCTATAATCCAAGGTATCCTGCAAACAGGACATGATTTGCGACCTCTCCGAGATGAGCTCTACTGTCAGCTCATCAAGCAAACCAATAAAGTGCCTAACCCTGGGAGTGTGGGGAACCTCTATAGCTGGCAAATACTCACCTGCATGAGTTGCACATTTCTGCCCAGTCGCAGCATCCTCAAATATCTCAAGTTTCATCTCAAAAGGTGAGAACCTTTGGTCTACTAAAGCACCACAACTTTTAGCAGTGTTTAGATATCTAGAAGTAAGACTTGAAGATGTATTCACTTAGCAAACTGGCTATGCCAAACAGTGAATCTAAAAATGTTACAGGAAGAGTGTATGTGAGTTGGTCTGGATGGAATTACAAACATTTGAAGAATCAAGCAAGATGCCACAAAGTTGAATGCACAGTTTGTTAATGTTGGCAAAAGGGGCGCTTCCTGTAACTGTATAAACTTAAATGACTTTCAGCCCATATCCCCAGGTCCCATTCTCACCTGTCCATACCAACCTGTTAAAAATTCTTCATCCCACTTACCTTAATTTTATGAGATATGCATTGTGCACATAAAAGAACAGAATCATATTTAAAGATGTATTTGAGGTACAAACCTATGATTGCAAATCTGATTTTTAAATATTAGTGAACATTAAATAATAATAAGCCATTGTTGTCAGTTCAGCATTAACCAGAAAGTGGAGTTCCTCTTGCTGTGATGCAATGGAAGAATGCAGAGTGTGTCGTTAGGAAAGTTAGTTCACCAACAAACTCAATAATTTAAAAGCTTTTTCTGTACTTGGAGCATGTCAATTAAACAGTGTACTGGATACAGAAATAATCTCAGGGGAAAAAATTCTCAAATAAGCAAACTTAGCAGCTGGCAGCTTAAAGTAATAAGCTTTGTCTTGCAGGGTTCGTGACCAGTTTCCAGGAACCGAAATGGAGAAATACGCACTGTTCACGTACGAATCTCTGAAGAAAACCAAATGCAGGGAGTTTGTGCCATCACGAGATGAAATAGAAGCACTGATTGGCAGGCAGGAGATGACATCCACAGTTTATTGCCATGGTGGGGGCTCCTGTAAGATTACAATCAACTCACACACTACAGCTGGAGAGGTGAGGAGTGGTGACAGAATGTATTTGTAACAAAATGTGTTTGTCCCTTCCCATGCCAGTCCCAGGCAGCAGTAATGCTGCACTTCGGAAGCTCTGGGGCTTTCTCTGCCAGTCTCTCCTTTCTGGGAAGGAAAGGCTTACAGTGCTGTCCCTGCCCACAGTATGTTCTGGAGAAATCCCTGCCATAAAAACTGTCTTTGTGCTGCAGAGACTTACCCAACTGTAGTTCCTTCTTACAGGAAGAATTACAAGAAACACTAAGCAATTAGGCAGAGAGCCTAATTATTGGAGAAACTTTAGTAGACATTGGTGTGTATGAGAGCCAAGCTGCTTCCTAAAACTGGAAGACTCTTGCTGAGTTGGTGAAATACCAAGGGTTATGTCTGGCCAGGAGATAGCACATACATATTCTGAAAGAATAAAATGACAGTGGAATTTGACAACAATTAATAATGCTGATGAGGACAAGTTAATAACGTTTTTAGCCTAATGTAAAACCTAGCTCTAATTGTTTTCGAAGTATCTGTCTTACTCTGTGGTACTGTTTTTCCATGCTATGGTTTTTTCATATGCTGTTTTTCTATTAGGTGGTTGAAAAGTTAATTCGTGGCTTGGCCATGGAGGATAGCAGAAATATGTTTGCTTTGTTTGAATACAATGGAACTACTGACAAAGCAATTGAAAGCAGAACCATTGTAGCTGATGTCTTGGCAAAGTTTGAAAAGTGAGTGTACCTCTCCTTCTGTCTTCACTCTAATAAGCAGCAATTAAATTTCCAATGTCAGTAATGCTGAATTTTCTCTATGACTTGCTTGTTTGTGATGATATAGCTGAATTACACACGTGGCCATTTCTGGAACAAAAGGATCTCTTTTTTAGTTTCCTTAAAAGACTTAATAGCCACTTGGTTTTCCTCTGTCCTGACACCAGTAGAGGGATATTTCTCATCACTATTTCCCCACTTTCTTCTCCACTACTACAAATTGTTGCACTGTTACTGGCAATGTGACTGTGAGAACTGAGCTCCAGGCAGTCACTGCCATTCTGACTGTTAGCTAACTTCACATGGAAATCACCACAGTACAACTCACAACATTTCTCTTACCAGTAAAATTGAAACCACCTATAGAACGGTAGTAAGAAGATGTAATAAGTCTGAATACCTGTTTGTCATCCTTACATTTTATGCATGCAATCCCCCTGTTATCCACATAAAATCAGGGAAAAAAAGGTGTATTTTAAATGTTATGCAGTTCTATAACAGGACTTAATAATGTCACTTTTATTAACAGCTGATTTATCTAAAAATCAACATTTATTAAGAGAATATGGGTTAGAAACCTTTGACTTGAGAACTGAGCCAACATTTGTCCTTGATTTTGCTGTAGGCTCTAAATACACAGACACACATAAAGCAAAGTTCAGCTGATGCCTTGCTTAGATTCCACAGGTGGCAATTTAGAAAAGAGTTTGATTTCACAGATCTGATCTCTCTCTGTCTTCACACAATGATGCAGGCTTGCTGCCACTGCTGAAGCTGGGGAGATGCACTGGAAGTTTTACTTCAAGCTCTACTGCTTCCTGGACACAGAAAACGTCCCAAAGGATAGCGTGGAATTTGCCTTTATGTTTGAGCAGGTAAAGAACAAAGATTCTATTTTTAGGCACTTTAAAGAGGAGGGGGAAAAGGGTTCTAGGCAGCAAAGAGAGTGTTGTTATTTTGCTTCTCTTCAACTGAATGCACCACTACTCAAGCATCAAGAGCAAAGGAAGCAGTTCAGTAGTCAAAATAGGCCTCTCCTGACATAAGTGAAGCACGTGTGATTTTTCTAGTGTTCTGTTTCTTACTTCTACATTACTTGTCAGTTGCTTTCTGTATAGTGGTAGAAACATGAATAACTGGATCTAAGCTGTGTAAAATAGAATAATACTTGCTTTTAATTTTCCTCTTCTTAAACTATTTTCTGAAGAAATTGTAAGAAATTAAGTGAAAAAAAAGTGTGACTGGAAACAATTAATAAGAGATTCCTGTTGGCAACTGTACAGAGCTAATTGAGCAATAGCCTTTTATCTTGTCAAAAATGGATCATTTCATAGGTACCATAATATAAAAGTCCAGCCTCAGCAGTAAGACAACTATGATGAGCAGAAATCCACTCAGTGAACATGCTGAGCCCAGAATGAGACTACACTGCAAAACATAAATTAAATTGATTTTTAATGAAAATTAAATGCATCAGCAGCTGGATTTCTATTATATCAATCCCTGTAGTTACTCAGAAACTCACTGATGGCTTTTATTATTGTTGATTGATCTTCTCTTGTTCTACTGTATTGCAAATGATTAAAAATTCTTCCAGTAGTCAGCTTCTTTCAGTGGACACTAGACACAGATAAAGATTTCTGTATAGGGTTAAGATTTCTGGCTCTTTGCAACACCAAGACACTGACATTCTGCTGGTGAGCAAGACTGATGTGATCAAGAACTGATGTATCTCAATTTTCTTACATATGGAGAGTTTTCTCCTTCTACATCTTCCCTGTAATAGAGTGTTTCTTCCTTGTTCAGTTTAAGTTTTAAGACACCATATGACATCCCAAGTCTACCAGAAGTGTCCTTCCACAGCCTGCTACTGTAGCTCAGTCCAGAACTGTTTATTGTTGGCTGAAGGATCTGGGCAATAGTTTGCCCTGGCTGGGCTTAGACACACGACCGTTTTGTCTGTCTTTTGCTAGCTCTAGAGGAGTCATGCAGTGCCTCTGTTTGGGATGAAGTTCAAACAGCAAGAAGAAAATCTCTCAGAACTCTGCATCCAATCTGCTACATTACATTATGGGCTTAAGAGGCAGATTCAGGCAGTTTTCAGTATGAACAGCTAAAACAAGCACATTTGCTGAAGCAGATTGTTTTCATGTGGCATTCTGTGCTGACTAGTGTTTAGCCAAATACTTTATGTCATGCCAAAACCAGTAGTATTTGTTGTAAAGTATGACATTCAATCCCTACCAGCAATATTACAGCAATACCTTGAGGAGGTAACATTACATTCTAACATCAATTCAGTTCTATTTTTACTAATTATCTGCTTTTGATGTCAGTCATCAACTTTTTTCAGACAATTATGAAAATTCCCTTTCGTCATCAGATTTAACTCTGCAGTCTCCATTATTTTAAAGTCTGAATCCTTTAATGATCATAAGGTGCTGAAGAAAATCTTTTAGTTCTTCCTCATTAAAATACTGTCCTTCCATTTCTAAGACAGCTCTTTCTTCTGCATGTGTACAATCTCAGCTAAACCATTTTGCTTGTTTGGAGGCACATTTTGTACACCTAAACAAACTAGCTGTTACTTAGCTTTGAATTTGCTGTGTGTTTTCTAAACTTGCAATTCCTGTATCTCCAGACACGATGGGTGTTTGTTTCCTCTACTACTGTCACATGAAAGAAAACACCTAGCTGCTCCACATTTTCCCAAGTTTAAAGGAGTGTGCAGAGAGCTGGGATTTTAAAAGAGTCTTCTTGGTTCAGGATCTCATCCCCAATGCTGCAGAGCATTGTAGTATGTAGATGTTGTACTAACTTGATTTGGGATTCATTGAAGATGTATTGTTTCCCCTCAGTAAAATTATGAAGCTGTCCTAGAGCTTGGCTTCTTTGGCTGGAAATATCAGTTTTCACAGCCAGATTATTGATAGCAGTAAACAAAACTGGAGACCCGTTTCTTCCTAATGCCCTTGAACATAGATGGCTTCTCCTCAATCAGATGTTTAGTTCCTGTTTTCTCCCCTTACATTTTATTTTCCTTTTTCATAGTTCAGTTACTTTTAGATATGGGAGTTCACTAAAACCTGTCCTAGTAAAAGTAATTCCATTTAGCAGGTTCCTCAGTTGCCTTTCAGTTCTTCTGGTAAACCCAATCTTATCCAACTTAAATTTGCCAAGAGATTTACCCCATTTGATTTATTTAATGGATCATTTATTTCAGGTCCTGGGTTGCCCTGGGAGTAAATCTACTCCCCTTGTTTCTCATGTTTCTTTCAAAGGCTGCTTTATAATAAGCCACCTTTTTTTCCCCTTGATAGGCTCATGAAGCAGTGATTAAAGGACATTACCCTGCTCCTGAGGAAACCCTCCAGGTCCTGGCAGCTTTGCGTCTTCAGTACCTTCAGGGAGATTACACTGTGCACACCACCATACCAGAGCTGGAGGAAGTGTATCCCTTGCAGAAGCTGAAGTCTAGGATTACACAGTCGACCAAAACATTTACTGCACCAGAGAAGGCCGAGAAGAAACGAGCCAGCTTTCTTGAAGGAACACTGCGGAGGAGTTTCCGAAGTGGCTCTGTCAGCAAACAGAAGGTTGAGGAGGATCAGATGTTAGACATGTGGGTCAAAGAGGAAATCTCAGCTTCCAGGACTAGTATTATTGACAAATGGAAAAAACTCCAGAGGATGAATCAGGAGCAGGCCATGGCAAAGTACATGGCTTTGATTAAGGAATGGCCTGGCTATGGTTCAACACTCTTTGACGTAGAGGTAAGACCCTATGAACATTCAAACTGCAGCTTACACTGTATAGGTGATGATTTCATTTCTGAGCAGTGAAACCATAAATACAGTATCACAATGCTCAGACAGCTGATGTAATAAACTTTGAGCTATTAAAAGCCTACTCCCATTAGCAGGCACTGTAGCTATTTAAATCCACTAGTTTACTGTAAAATAGAGGGACAGAATGCTATTCTGACAGGTTGCAAACAAGTCTAAGTATAAAAGGCTACATTTAAAGAGGAACAAGCAATATGCACTTTTAACAAATGGTTACAGACAAAAACATCAACAGTAAGTGTTGTGTGGCTCCCACTGTTCCCCTTGCTGTTAATTTACTTTTTTTTCCTCTAGTGTAAAGAAGGGGGATTCCCACAGGAACTGTGGCTTGGAGTCAGTGCTGATGCAGTTTCTGTCTACAAGCGTGGGGAAGGAAGGCCTCTGGAGGTGTTCCAGTATGAACATATCTTGTCATTTGGTGCTCCGCTTGCCAACACCTACAAGATCGTGGTGGATGAAAGAGAACTACTTTTTGAAACTAGTGAGGTAAGAGCAAGGCAGTTTTGTTATTGTAGTCTTCCTGTCCTGATAGCCAGGCCACTTAGTAATTCAAGTAATGGCTGCAAATGTTAGAGATTTGTTCAAGATCCCTGTAAAGCTAAAGGGAAGACAGAATGACACAAAGAGAAGTGCTGAATGTTTTTGTTTAGCTGCAAAAGGGTTTTGTTGAAAGCTTGACAGTTTTATATTGTTAGTGTCCAAAGAAATTCATTCATATACTGTTACCTCACTAAGAACTGTGCTCTTCATACTCTTGGCAGGTGGTTGACATTGCAAAGCTGATGAAAGCTTACATCAGTATGATCGTGAAGAAACGCTACAGCACCTCTCGATCCGTGAGTAGTCATGGAAGTCAGGGCAGCTCCAGGTGAAAACAAAACCAGTTCTACTGCACCCTAAATAGAACACATCACTCCTTGGCCTCAGAACGACCTGGCAACATCAATCACCTTTGTTGACAAGCTAACCAAGAACCGGAGTTTCAACGGAAAATATCTTCAAACAATCTTTTAGAAAGACCACAGGGGGGCAGGGGAAAATCAGCTGAAATAGTCACATACCTAGAACTTCTGGCTCATTGAAAACTTTCCAAAGCATTATTACCTTCAGTTGATGTAACAAATGCCTTAAGACTCAATCCACTGCAATGCAAGCAGTAATAAGTGCCTTAAAATATTAAGCCTAACTTGTATTGACCTAAAATTGCTGATAAAAGTCAAGAGGATTTCCTTTGTCCTTTCAGAACACTGAAAACAAAGTTATACTCATCCATTCTGCACTAATCTACTGGCCTGTATACAGGTGGGAAGGGGGAGGGAAGAAGAGCAAGGTATATTTTTTTGGAGCGCTGCTGGCAGCTTTCCTGATGGATGCCAACACTTTGTTTCCCCTTGCTTCCATGGAAGTGCACACTGTGCATGCATATTAAAGCTGTCAGTGAAATTTGACAAATTTTATTCTGGGTTTCACAAGTCTTTTGAAGCAAAGGGAATAAGTATGTGCAATGGTGTAAACAGTCTTTCTGTACATTTTAATAGTTCAGAGTTATAGTTGTTACAATTGTATGGTTACTTTTTAAGCAGTTTTATTAACAAGTAAATTCCAAAATTTTCATACACTGATTTTACTTTTGCAAATATGTATTACCATATAAGTAGCAGAAGTCTGCATTCTGTATCTGCTGTATGATAAAGAGAGATGTAGCTGAGAATATTTATAGAATACCCTAATATGGAAATACAGTTATCAGTTCAATTCTCCATAATGTCAGCTTAAGTTTTTAATAATAATTTTTTTCTTTGAAAGACATCATGTTTTATACTTCTGGCTGGACTCCTTAACCCAGACTGACTGCCAAAGGCCAGAGCCCTTCAGAGTTGACTACAGAAGGCAACGTTATACAATGCAACTGCTTTAATATTTTAGTATTTTACCTGGTTGCCTGATGAAGGTTCTTGACAGTACCCTGTAAATAAATTGGGGAATATCAGCTAATAATAATTTGATTTTGGACCTTTATTTTTGTACAGAAATACTGTAATATAAGGCAAAACTTTGTTCAAAGGTATCTTTTTGTCCACAGATTACAAAAAAAAAAAAAAAAAAGAAAAAAGAGACCTGAAAAACCTTACTGTTGTTAAAAACCTCAGCCTTTAAGGAATCATGCCTACTTACTGGGAAAAAAAAGTCCAGCAATAAAGAAAATATATGTAATGTGCTCTGTTTCTATTTTCTACTGAGTCAGACTTACAATAAAACTTGAATTTCCTTCTTCTCAGGAGGCAAGCCTGCTGCACAGGCTGTGTGTGTGTGTGTGTGTGTGTGCGTGCTTTTGCTTGGAAAGGTGCATGTGCTGAGTGTTGTTCTGGGGCAGGTGTCCTTGTCCATGCAATGGACAAACAGAGGGAAGTGCTGCTGAGCAATTCCATGCCACAGTGAATGTTCAATTGATTCTTCTGCTATTTATGTAGCCATGATGAAAGATGGTTTATTTCATTAGCCAGGCACGTCATGGCAGGGCAGCATGCACTGCCCTCATAGTGCACATAGCCTTTGTAGGCTACAAGGCTTGCTCTGAGAAATCCTCCACCCTCCTCCCACTGCCAGATGCTTCTAGTCACTTCATCTGTTACACCACCCCTCAGTTCCTAAAGGCTTGCTAAATCACACTGCTGATTTCATATCCCCATCCTCCCAGAAAAGGTAAACTTAAAGAATGTAAAAAACTATAACTTCAATACATATAGTTGCACACACACAGAGTATCTGAGACTGACTCTTTTTTTAAATTTTTCCCATATGCAAGTTGATTAGAAAGAATTTAGCTGCTCCTAGAAAGACATCCTGGGAATGGCACAATCAATACATTTCAGCCAGCACAGCGGAAAAGTTCAATTTTGCCTGTGTGTAAACATGCTCAAAGAAGTCCCTGCACATCATCATAATAAGTAATTGGTTTACAACCCAGGAGTACACAAGATGACAGTCTTATACAGGGTCACAATCTTGAGAAGCAGACACCACTACCTGATTCATTTGCCTCCTGACTGACTTCTGGATGCTCTCAAGCATTGGGAGGGATGTTTGCTCTTGGTCAGTGCACAGAAGTGCCTGTCACTACATCACTGTAATTAAGAGCTTCTCTTCATTCATGCCAAGCCTATCAACCTGCCATACAAATCTTAGTCCAATAACTCTTACAGAGGCAAAGAGAAAAAAAATCCGTAATTGTCGATACTCAACAGAACAAGTGCAGAGATTATCAAAATAAATACAGCATAATAGACACACCTGAGTTTGGAAGTGGAATGCTTGTCCATGTGTTTGGAACTGACCCCAGTTGTGGAACTGCCACTCATTCCCCCTCTGGAAGATGGTGGTTACCCTAGGTGGTTACATCAATTCTGTCAAAAACCCTCTGGGAGCACACATTGGATTCCCACAGCCTGATGGAATACAGCCACACCAAGAGAGCCCAGGAGCCCACCAGCCAGGAACCCTCAAGAGCACAGGCCTGGGAAGAAATCATACAGACAGGCCTGGGAATAGTGTCAGCTGCAATGGAAATAAAATTGTATAGCTACATCTTAGTATGCCCTGAAATCATAAAATTGCAGAATGGTTTGGTTGGAAGGGACCTTAAAGATCATTTAGTTCCAATCCCCTTGCTGTGGGCAGGGACACCTTCCACTAGAGCAGGTTGCTCAGGGCTCCACCCAGTCTGGCCTTGAACACTTCCAGATATGGGGCATCCACACCTTCTCTGGGCACCCTGTGCCAGTGCCCCACCACCCTTGCAGTAAAGAATTACTAAGATCTAATCTAAACCTGCCCTCTCTCAGTTTGAAGCAATCCTGCCTTGCTCTATCATTACAAGCACTTACAAAGACTCCTGCTCCAGCTCTCCTGTAGTCCCATTTAGGTACTGGAAGGCTGCTCTAAAGCCTCCCTGGAACCCTTAACAGGTAGAACAACCCCAATTCTCCCCACCTGTCTTCATAAAAGAGATGTTCCATCTCTCTAATCATCTTTGTGGCTCTCCTCTGGACTTAGCTGGCCATGCTTCAATTCCTCCTGCATCCTTAGGATTCTGTCCAGCACTTTTCCCCTGCCTCATAATACAATACAACCATTTCTGTCAGGGTGTCAGAATTCTTAATAAACTTAATTACAGAAGCTATGCAGTGCAAATTGCTTTACCCCAGAAGAGTTACATCAGAAAGTCAGGTTTCAAGCTCCACATTTCTGAGGCATTACACGGACTCACAGGTCTGCACCAACTCAAATGCTCAACACAGGCATGCTACAGCACTGCCAGTCGTGCTGGCCCAAGTCCATTTTGCAGAAACATGGCCAGAACAGTGTCTGCTTTTTCAATGCTGACAGACTCTTCTCACAGCACAAGAACTTCACATCAGTTACAACTCTGTGAAGTACAAAAGGGTACCAGCCACATATGACAACACTGCCCTGAATAAAACGAATCCTTTATGGAGCCCAGCCCTATAAAGTCACTGCATTTCACCCCACAACCTCCCATAGGATCACAACAGACACAAGGCCTTCGGTGCAATACAAAAACTCCCCATGCCACAGCAGCCTTCCAGAAGAGGGCAGCAGCGATCCAAGGAAGGGAACTATCACCGAGTGGTTCCACCTGTAGAATGAATTTACCTGGTCTTTATCAAGAAGTTGGGGTAGGAGAGGGAACAGGGAGGACAATAAGTCTTCCCATTATTCTTGCTCTCCACCTGTCACAAACAACTGTCTCAGGCAGCTCAAAGAATCATCAGCTAAAAGGTACCAGCAAAAGCAGGTTTAATATTAAAGTGTGCCAAAATTTGTTCAAAGGTTTGCCCTGCTGCTTACTAGATGGTTAAAGCACACAAAGAAAAATTGAAATAAAATCTAAAATCAATCCATCTAAACCAAAAATCTACTAAAATTAACTTACATGGAGGCCGGGGAGAAAAAGGGTAAGAATGGGAAAGGATAAGGATAAAATAGAATGAGGGAGACCCCACCTATTGAGTCACAAGGTTCAGAGTGGACCCCTTTACCAAACTTAGTCCCAAAAGTGACCAATGATTTAGGGCTAAAGGTTTAAACTGCACTTAAACTTAACAACACTTAATTGATAGCCTAATTAAAAAAAAATTAACAAAAGATTCTACAGAATTTACTACAAGCATGACAGTAACTCACAGGTCTAACTTATTTCTTAATCTAATATACTTAAGAATCTAAGAGATGACTATTCATGGTAAATTTTCTGTGGTGCATTCAGAAAATATACTTTTATGTACACAGACCTAAAGGAGTATGTACCTGTGAAAAATTCCCCTTAAGTTCAGCTCATGTTGGATGCCATTGCACCTTTTCAAGGGGCGAAGGGTTGAACCTCAAGCAATGGGGGTATCACCCAAGGTCTGTCAGTGGCTCCAAGTTTAGCAAATTTGAGAGTTCACTGGCCTTGAGAGGCCCCACTCAGAAGGAGGATGCAGATTGCAGCCTGCTGTGGTCCTGGAGAGTTCACAGGGTCTCAGCCAGGACTGAGGTTTATAGGGTTGCAAGAGAGCTGGCTTAAGTCATAGTAATTTTCCATCCTGGATGAAATTCAGGTCAATCATGTTTTTGAAAATTTGATAACAAAATCACTGTTCCACTTGGGTTGTTACTCAGGCAAGGAAAATCATTTTCTAAGGGTGTTTGTTAAAAACTAGGAGCTCATCAGACAGCCTAAGTTCCTAGGAACAGTATTTCTGATGAGCTCAAGAGGAGTTTTGTAGATGCTATGGAACAGAGAGAGAGAAACAGCAAGCGGTTCTCACAGCAGCTTGTGAGAAATTTTAAAGAGTTAGAAAAATGTGATAACTTGTTAAGTATAAACAATTTGCAGGTGGTATTTTTGTACTTTTTCTGTTCTTCTCAAAGACAGTGTGAAAAAGATGCTTTTGTTAGCTAACAAATCAAATAAAACCTATCTTATCACTCTATAAAAACTGTGCAATTCCTTTGAATAAAACCTTCTTTGTCTTTTCTACAGTCCTGCCTGTCCCCTGTTCCTGTGTCAATCTCAACACAGAAGTAACAGAGTTTAGCTCAGGTGTTATTTCCTTTTTCTTGCATAAAAGTTCATTTTTCCTTTGGTCCCTGACACCCACACACATCTCCTTGGGCAGAGGAGAATCACGCTGACATTTACCAGCTGACCAACAATAAGGGGGACAGGAACAGGGGCAGGCCCAGACTTGCCAGAGGTTTAGCAAAGGGGAGAACTATAGTAACCAATCTAGTAGCAAAAGGAGGCTGAAGAGGGGATACTTCAATTAAGCACAAGCTTAATTGAAGTATCAGACAACTGGACAACCACTAGACAGGACTCTGGGGTATCCCGAGGGATATTTAATATCGCTTGCTGGGATATTAAATACCTCTGTTAAGTGCCTGTACCCCAACATGCAGTGGCAGAAACAAGCAGGAGGAGCGAGAGCTCTGTGTGCAGTCACAAGGCTTTGACCTCACTGCGGTCCCAGAGATGCCGTGGGATGGCTCCCACAGTGGAATGTTGCCAGGAAGTGCTACACACTGTTTAGTAGAGACAGAGCAGGAAGGCACAGTGCTGGAGTTGCCCTCTCGGTGAGATAGCACTTGGAACGTATTGAGCTCTGTCTCAGGGTGGATGATGAGCAAGTCAGGAGCTTATGGGTCAGGATAGAAGGGCATATGAGTAAGGCTGACACTCTGGGTGTTTGCTCCAGGCTGCCTGACTGGGAGGACAAAGTGGGTTACCCTTCTACAGGCAATTACAGCAGCCTCAAAGTGACAGGCCATTGTTCATGTGGGGGACTTCAACCACCCTGACATCTGCTGGAAAGCTACACAGCAAAGCACAGACAGGCCAGAGGTGTCCTGGAAAGCACTGATGACAAATTCCTGCCACAGGTAGTGGAAGATCCCAGAAGGAACAGTGTGCTGCTCAATTCATAAACAAACAGGAGATTGTGAAGGTGGGTGCAGCCTTGGCTGTAGTGGCCATGAGATTGTGGGGTTCAGTGACAGGTGAGGAGGGAGCAGGGCAACAAGTAAAATTACAACCATGGACTTCAGAAGAGCTAACTTTAGCCACTTCAGGGACCTTCTTGGAAGAATCCCATAGGAACAGGCCTTGGAGGGAAGGGACGTCTAAGAGAGTTGGTCAATATTCAAGGAGCACTTCCTCTGGGCTCAAGAGCAATGCATCCTGATAAGAAAGAAATCAGGCAAAGGGAGCAACACACCTGTTGGATGAAAAAAGAACCGCTGTCATTACTTATGCATACGTGGGAACTATAGTCGAGATGGGAGCAAGGTCAGGCCACTTTGAATACAGAGAGGTTGTCAGTGTAAACAGAAATGAGGCAAGTAAAGTCAATACCCATCTGGAATGAATTCTGGCCAAGGATATCAAGGAAAATAAGGGCTTTTTCAAATACATCAATAACAAAAGGAAACCAAAGGATGATGTGGGACTGTTACTAAATGAAGGGGGGGTCTCTTCCTAAATACCTTCTTTGCATCAATCTTCACTGACAAGATCAGCCCTCAGGGACCTCTAACCCTGGAGACAAGGGCAAATGAACATCAGAGGGAAGACCTTCCCTTAGGAAGGATTTGGTCAGAGAACACCAAGGCAAACTTGACATCCATAAGTCCATAGGCCTTGATAAGATGCATCCATGCATCCTGAGAGAGCAGGCAGACATCATAGCAAGGCTGCTAATGGTCACCTTTGAAAGGTCATGGAGATCAGGAGAGGTGCTTGAGGGCTGAAAGAAAGCAAATGTCACCCCAGTCTTAAAAAAGGATAAGAAGGAGGACTCAAGCAATGACCAGCCAGTCAGCCTCACTTCAATCCATGGCAAAGTGATGGTGTGCCTAATTCTGAAGTGACAAAACAAAGCTGGGAGAAGTGACCAATATCCCAGAACACTGTGCAGTCTTTCAGAAGAACCTTGACAGGTTGCAGAGATGGACAAAGAACTGCCTGAAATTCAAAAAGGGCAAGTGCAGTGTTGTCATTGTACTGCAGGGGTTCCATACTGTTGTCTCCTACCACAAAAGTTTCATACCTTCTTGGTGTTTCTCATGGGCATCTCCTCAGGGCACTGCCTCATTCTTCTTCACAAAGCAGCCCACTGACTTCAGTTCCCTCTCAACCAGCCACCCCACTCTTTTATAGCATTCTTCTTCTCATTAGTTACAGCTGTGGCCTGTTAAAGTCAGGCCTGTTCCTAATCTTTGATAATTGGCCCAGCTGCAACTCCTTAGGGGTAAGATTACTTACTACACTATCTTTATTTCCTTATGTTCTATCCCCCTACAATGCAGGGTCCTGCCTCTGGAGAAGAATAACCTTATGCACCAGGACAGGTTGGAGCCCCACTGCTGGAAAGCAGCCCTGTGGAGAAGGTGCTGGGAGTCCTCATGAATAAGAAACTGTCCATGGGGTGCATTAAAAATAACACTGCAAGCAGGTTGAGGGAGGTGATCCTGCCCCTCTGCTCAGCCCTGGAGTGCTGTGTCCAGTTCTGGGCTCCTCAGTACAAGAAAGACATGGAGCTCCTGGAGCAGGTCCAGCAGAGGGTGGAAAAGATGATTACAGGACTGGAGCATTGTTATGAAGAAAGGCTGAGGCAACTGGGCCTGATATGCCATGAGAAGAGAACTGAGGTGGAGTCTTATCAATGTTGATAACCATCTCAAGGGAGAGTGTTAAGAGGATGTAGTCAGGCTCTTGTAGGTGCCAAGTAGGACAAGAGGCAGAAATTAATGCAGAGGAAGTTCCACCTGAACATGAGGAAGAACTTCTTTATGGTACAGGGGCCTGAGAATTGGGGCAGATTGCCCAAAGAGGTTGTGGAGTCTTACTGGAGGTATTCAAGAATTGTCTGGTCACAATCCTGTCCCATGTGCTCTAGGGAACAGGGATGACCCTGTTTGAGCAGGGAGGTTGGACCAGGTGACCCACTGTAGTCTCTTCCATCCTGATCCATCCTGTCACTCTGTGAAACATCCTCTCATTTGATTGCATTAGAATTAAAAACCAGTAGGTTCTGATGAAATTCCATCTTCAAGTCCTGTTTTCTCAATCATAAGGAAGGCTCTTGCATGCACTCTGCACAATAAAGGATTCTGAAAGACATTTCCAATTTTTCTTACACCCTGCCTTCTGAGAGAGTATTTCCCCATCCATGTTACCACATTCAGATATCTAGGTACAGTGCTAGTACCCAGTTTTGTCTACCTAGAAATTTCTCTACTTAGGCATTTCTCTCAGTAGGAACTTCTCAGTTTACTAAACCTAACATCACACCTAATGTTTTTACTTAGATCACTCTTTCTGCAAATAAAGCCAAAATGTCCAAATTTGCTGATTCACAGTAATTTTGATTCTTCCTCGACAATGGCAACTCCAGTATGAGCTTGCCTGTTCCATAAACTCCAAACAAACGCTAGATTCAAAAAGGTTGCTGGCCTGCTTGGCCTGCTCTCACGCGAAGTTGACCAAAGAGTGGAGCTAAACCTATAAAGTCATTATCCACTCTCCACCACACATCATCAAACAGGTAATGCCATCTAAGAGATTACAGTAATTAGCTCCAAAATTAGATCCATGAAAATCAATTATTCTTACTGATCTTCTACATGGCATGATTACACAGGCAGGAACATCAGCAGAGTTTGGTGTTAAACACCTATAAATTGTTGCATAAATATTTTATGGGATTGCTGTACAGTACTATGTCTGGGGTAAAAACATTGTTTTAAGTGGCTTAACTGGCTTTGAACCATAAATGTTGTGCCATACATTTTCTCCTGTAAACTCCCTTGTCCCAACTCCTCAACAGTTACATCAGAAATATTAATTTTTCTAATAACTCAAGACATAAATATTTATAATGGTTAAAAAAAGTGTATATAATTGCTACATTAGCTCAATTCTATAAAACCTGGATTCAGAAAAGAACAACACTGCATTTGAGCATGCAATATTTACTACTGTCCTCACACACTTTTACTGATCAAAAAGGAATATCTGATGTGGGAGATATTAGAGCTTCCTGATCATGATCTCTATTACAGAAAATATAAAATTGAAGCATTATTCTTCCATATATTAATTCATTGTTGAGTTCTACTCTTAAATCTTTGAGTTCATAGGCATTAAGAAGCATAACCTCTAGAAGTGAGGGAAAAAAGTCCCAAACACTAGCATTTTTGAATAAGAAGCAGCATCAACATGAAGGTCCATGGTGGACCAGAGATCCATCTGCAGCCAACTGAGGACCCTTTTGGGGACCATCCACATTTGGGCAGGTGGATGCACAAATGAGGCTGTGACCTTGTGGGAAACCCATCCTGGACCAGCTTTAGTGGCAGGATTTGTGACCCCACAGGCGACCCTCCCTGGAGCAGCCTGTCCCTGAAGGACTGCACCACATGGAAGGGACCCTACGCTGGAGCAGGGGAAGAATGTGAGGATTCCTTCCCCTGAGGAGGAAGGAACAGCAAAGATAACATGATGAACTCACTACAGCCCCAAGCCCTGTTGCTCTGCACCACTGTAGGGAGGAGGAGGAGGATGAGAAATCAGCAGTAAAATCAAGCCTGGGAAGAAGGGAGGCATGGGGGGAAGGTGTTTGGAAGGTAGTTTTAAGATCTGGTTTTATTTCTTATTATTTGATTGATAAATAAACTGATTTCCCAGTACTGAGTCTGTTTTGCCTATGACAGTAACTGGTGAGTGCTCTCCCTGTCCTTATCTTGACTGTTGAGCCTTTCATTGTATTTTTTCTCCCTGCCCAGTTGAGGAGGGGATTCATGGAGCTTTGTGCATCTGGCACAAAGCCACAGTCAAGCTACCACATAGTTTTAGTTTACAAGGTCAATCAGGTCCCATATATCCCAACTGCCCAACAGATAAATATTTCAGTGAACACAAGAGTATTTTGAAATGCACAGACTTGTACATAAAATACTTTAAAGACATGTCACAGTCCTAATTGTATTTTGCATATCACAGGACAACATTTAATGCACTCTTGTTCCATAGTTAACTATTATATTAAAGTTAAATAAAAGAACAAAGAGGATGTAGTTTCAAGCATATTCCTCAATAGAGACTTTAGGGATACTGCAAAGGCTAAGAGGGTGTGCATCAAAGGAGAAAATTGTTTGCCAATTACTAATTGGAAAGTTATTCTACACTTAAATGGTAACTAGGAAAGATATCAAAGCTTAGTGAAAAGATGCAGGAGAAATTCCACAAAAGCATGCATGAAGCTTCAGGATGAAATGGGATTAACTAAAAGTGCATGGTACATATGTCACCTATGACACCAGTCTTTAAAGAGTTTTGAGGAATCTAGGCAACTAAAGACTTTTAATGTTAACTACTCAATATTATAATAAAGGATATAATGAGTGGACACCTGAAGAAATATGATCTATTGAGAGGAGACAGCATAGGTACTGATTAATAAAGCTCTGCTCTAGAAGTCTGCTGAAGTCCTCTGACAGATCTCTGAATGAGAGCAGTCTGGTTTACCTGGATTTCAAAACCAGTTTTGGCAAAATTCATCACCTAAGGCTTAAAGGGGGCTATGAATATATATAAGAAGTCCTGATGTGGGTAAATAATTGGCTAGAAGATAGGGAACAGACAGTAAGAGAAAACAATCAATTCCAAACAAAGGAAGGAGATCATTCCTGAGGTTCAGGAGAAGCTCTAAGATCTTCAACCTATTGAACAGTGAACTGGAAAATGACGAAGAGCAGGCTTAGAGTTTAGTGATGACATCAAGTTATTCAGGAAAGCCAGGATAAGGGCAGACTAAAAAAACCTGCATGACTTTACAAAACTGAATAGTTGTCCAATGAAATGGCAAATAAATTCCAAGTAGATAAAGTGAGGCGGTGAGGTGAGGGGGAAGCCCCTCACCAGAAGGAGCTGTACAGCAGGCTCTGAAGTGAACATTAGCACTTAGGGACAAAATGGTGATGTTTCATTAGTTACAGGAAAAACAAAAAGGGAAAAAAAAATAAAGCAGTCCTTAGAAATTATTACAAAAGGAAACCACGGCACACTGTTATGAAACTATTAAAATATTTGATCTGTTCCTACTTCTAACAAATGCAGAGATGATATGACTAGAACCGCACAATAAAGTCATTTCTTGTTGAGAAATCTTACTTCAGTTATAGAACTGAAAAAAAATCAGGAAAAGGGAAGATGGATGTTCAAAGTCATACCTTATTAAGAGTGACTAAGACACAAGAGTGCTGCAATAGTAAGAGTGACTAAGACAGAATTCCTCAGCCTCAAAGCAGAGACAAGTAAGAAAGTGCCATGGGTATGACTGGGCAAAGAGTCAATAATCCTGCACTAATTATAGGTCACTAGTAGGACAAGGGAAGCAATTCTTCCCCTCTTTCTACCATTTCTGAGACCACATCTGGAATACTTTGTCCAGTTTGGGCCAACGCAAGACAAGACAGACGCTGACATACTGGAAGAAGTCTGGAGGGCCCCTGGAATGTCAGTGGCACACAGATGATGACACAGAAGGAAAGGCTGGGAGAGCTGGCTTCACTCACTCTGGAGGAGAGGGGTTAACAGGGAACTACTTACAGAGTACCTGATGTGTGGTTATAGAATGGATAGGGACAGAGCCCTTCCCTGCAAGGTGCAGAACCACGTTAGAGGAAATGGGTGAAGTAAGAAATTTTGAATAGATAGTAAGAAAATATTCTTCACAATGAATGTGGCCAAATGTTCAAACAGGTTGCCCAGAGTGCATTGCAGAATCTCTAGCCCTCAGAGATGATCAGAGCTAATCTGGGCACGCCACAGAGCAACATGTCACAGCCAAGTAACAGGGGTGCCAAGTGTGTATGTCGGGAGAGAAAGGTCAGATTAAATGTCTTACTTGTGCTCCTTCCAAACTAACCTAGTCTGTGATCCTGTCAGGAATGAATCTAATAGAAAACAAGCTTAAACAAAAAAGAAAAAGGACAGAAATTAATTCCATTTTGAGTTGGAATCCTCAACTGAATTCAATACTTACTCTATGATGACATCAGCATTTTCAAACATATTTCAGAAGCATTAGAACACTTTTATATTTGTTCCTTTGAAACAACCACTTGCAACGCTTTCTCCCTGGTTTTTATCCCTTGTTTACACTGTAGTTCTTAGCACCAGACCCACACTCCCTAACCTAATTCTGTGCATTACAGCTCACCCATGCAACTGCTCACTGGTTGCTAGTCCTGGTTTTTCCCATCCCAAACTCAAACTGCACACAAACCTTTTAAACCCTGGCAGGCAAAACATCAAAGTACAGGAAGATCAAAGACAGACAACCTATTTACTTTTGGTTTTTTTCCCTGAAAAAGACATCTAAACTTTCAATGGCTGAGAATGAAGCATCCATTTATTCTCTCACATTAATGTTTATACCAGAGTGCTTTCAGTAAAATCATTCATATAAACCAAGCCCATGAAAAATCAACAGTGAAAAAAGGAGAACTGGCATCCATCAAGCATTCTTTTTTCCCATTAGCTAAATTACAAAACCTATTCTGGAAGAGCTTTTCACTAATTTCTGTTCATATCCTTCATGGTATATGTCAGGAAAGCAGAGGCCAGTAATCTAGAATGGATGCAACCTTAATCAAAATCCAAAAGAGTTCCCTTATTTGCAGTTTACCCTTTCCACCTCACCTCATCCTCCCTCACCCAGATTCCATCCCCCCTTTTCTGAGGAGAGGGGGTATTTTGGAACACCAGGAACTGAAGGGAGTGTCACAGAGAGTAAAAATTTGGGGGGCAGGGGGAACATACAATCATCCTCAAATGTTTAAAAAAAGAAGTAGAATATTGGTAAGGGAGGATTGCCTCAAACCTACCATGGTTATAATCTTTAGGACAGTGATATTACATTGCCATTATCCTAGAGCTGTTTAAACCCAAATTTTAACATTTTAACCCCAGTGTGCTTTCTGAGTTTAATTATCTCATGGTCACTTTAAAAGTGCATGAGGAACATCTGACTCCTTCCCAGGCTTACCTATTAACTGTTTGGAGTTAGCTACATTAGGGTGCTGGATAGAACTGCCCACATTACTGAAATAACTGAATGCTAGCAAGGGAAAGCAAATTGCCTCTGGCTAAGCTGGGGATGGTTTTTGCAAGTTATGGGCAGTGTTCACTAGAGCAGCAGTTTGGCATCCTGCAGTGACCTGAAAAAAGGGTGACTATAGGAGAAATTCTCTCATTTGTGCCCATCTCTCTACCTCCTTTTCCTTGCAAAAAGGCTGGCTTTTCTCCTGTGGACTGTTAAGATTTCCTGTTAGGATTCCCTCTGCTCCCTCTCTCAAAACCAGGGAAGGAAACAACTACTGTTCAGCCTAGGAAAGCATGAGATGCTCAAGTGACAGCAGGAGGAGTGCTCAGTAACTGTGAGCAGCTGCTGGCACACACAGGAGGCAGCTGCCTGCTTTCCAGCACACAGAGAACAACACCTTGTTTTGACCAAGTCTTTTTAGGACAAATTTTTATTCATCAGCACAAAACTGAAGCAAGAGAACGAAGTATTTCTCCAGCCTCGCTGCAATTATTTCCCTTTATTTTTCATGTGTGTTTCAGGTTACTAGAGGAGCCTGTCTCTTTCCTTTTGCTCTCTCAGACTTTCAGAGACAACACTTAATCACATTTTAGCTGGGCTTATTATTCAGGTAGGTCTGCCTGGCTCTGGGTTTTTACACATAAGAACACAGAAGTATAACTGATTAGCATAAAACTAAAATGTCCTTTAGAAAAATGTTTATTGCTTATTTAGAATAACATTCTGTATGTTTCCTCTTATGTGCTAGAGAGAGCATGTGGAATAAGAAAAAGTAACTCCTTCCAAAGGCTATTTGGTGAAAATGCACAATAGACTTGCAATCCACAGCCAATGTTACAACTTAATGCTGTAATTTTATTTTGTCTTCTTTTACTTCAGAGAAAAAAAAATGACACATTGACCGTCGAGTGAGTGTGACTCCTTTTCCCATTAAAAAACATTCTAATGGGGTAGCTCAAGCTTGAAACAGATGTCAATTCCCAATCCAAAATTATTATTCTAGCTCTTGCAGTAAAAAAATATTTTATTTTACACATTTTATCCTTTGAAACACCTTCAACAATTCAAATTTTTGGCTCTTATTCAGCAACAGATGCTCAAGTGACAATTCTCACCAGGCATGCTCTCCAGGATTCAGATTCCCAACAGTCACATCAGCTATTACACACATCACCAGCTCGAACACAGTGCCACACTTCCATCTGGAGCCTGGGGCTGGCCAGATAGGTAGCAGTGCAGATGACAGGACAGCACAGTATAGATTTTAAGTATTTTTCTTGGATGTTAGCCATCAAACTCCCATAGGCTCCTCTGTGTTCTTAGAAGCTTCCAATATAAAGATAATAGCAATTTACTTCCATTTGGTTTTTCTTAGGATTTTGGGGACTGTTATCTTAGAATCATGGAATCAACAGAATGTTGAGGAGCTGGAATACACCTTAAAGACCATCTAGTCTCACCTCCCTTGCCATGGCAGGGATACCTCCCAGCCAGAACAAGCAGCTCCATGCTTTATCCAGCCTGGCTTTGAATGCTGCCAGGGATGGGGCATCCACAACGTCCCTGGGTCACGCCTTCTAGTGTCTCACCACCTCCACACCAAAGAATTTCTTCCTAATGTCTAACCTAAATTTCCCCTCTTTAAATTTGAACTCATTACCCCTTGTCCTATCACTGCAGTCCCTGACAGAGTCCCCCTCCAGCTTCCCTACAGATACAGGAAGATTGCTATAAGGTCTGCACACCATCTCCTCCTATCCAAGCTGAACAGCCCCGATTTCCTCAGCCTGTCTTCATAGGGGAGATGCTCCAGTGCTCTTATCAAGTTGGGGGCAAGTTGATAAGCACTCCTCTGGCCGTGCTGCGGCTGTGCTTGCCTGCGACACATACAGGCGAGGAGCATATGAAGGAAGGACAAGTCTCACTGGTAACACCTTCCAGCGGGCTTCACCTTCCCAAATCTCGAAAGCAACCGGGTCGCCCAGCTTTCCCACAGCACAGAACCGGTCTCTCCCGGAGGCCGGGGACACTCCCGCCCAGGGGCGGCAGCCTCGGGCCCTCCCGCCCGCTCCCGGCGCCTCCCCCGTCCCGCCGGCCGGGCCCGCCCCGCGGCACCTGCGCGGAGGCGGTGCGGGGTAACGCGGGGGCAGCGCCGCGCCCCGCCCCGGGCCCGCCCCCGCCGGCCCGGCCCGGCCCGGCCCCAGCCCCGGCTCCGCCCGGCCCAGCCGCAGCCCGGCGACCGCACCGAGCCATGGCGAGCGCGGCGCTCCCCGCGCAGCCCCAGGAAGCGGAGGCCCCGCAGGAGCGAGGCGCGGCGGCGCCCGGGGAGCCGGAGCCGGCGGAGGTGTCAGGCGGGGCCGGGGCGGCGGCGGTGCTGGGAGAGACCGGGCTGGCCGTGGGCTGCTGCATCGCGGCGGCGCTCAGCTGGGAGCGGCCCCTCCGCAGCCTGGGCGGCTTCGTCTGCGCCAACCTGCTCTTCTGGTGAGCCAGCCGGGCCGGGGTGGGCGCCGGGGCCGGGGTCGGGACCGCCCCCCGGGATGGGAAAGCCCCCGCCCGGCCCGGCCCGGCCCGCCCGCCCCGCCCGCAGCGGGCGCCTCCTCCCCCCGCCCCGCATTTACCCCGGCCTCCGGGAGGAGCGTCTGCCCCCTGCCCTCCCCTCCCGACGCCCCAACGGGGAGCTACCCGTGCCCCCGGCGAAGGAAGGTCCTGCTCTTCGCTCCACCTGCCCCCCGGCATTCCCTGCCCTCCGGCATTCCCTGCCCCCAGCCGCCGCTCCGGGGCTGGCGACGGCCCTCAGGCTGAGTGCATCTGCCTGGTCGGGTTCTTTCACCCTCGGTTTCTGCCCCAGCCTCGCACATACAGACGCTCTGCCCCCGTATCCCACAGCACGATGCGTGATGATGATGATGAGGAGGAGGAGGAGTCTCAGGTGGAAACTGACCAGGGCGGCTGCAGGACAACCCGCCGAGAACTCTCATTTGGCACAGCCGAGAGGAGCCGCGGGCCCGCATTTCTGTGCGGAGTTTTGAAACCTGCTGAAATCAGGTCCCGAGCCCATCGGTTGTGCTGTGCTGATGCCCTGGTCCAGTACTTTAGAGTTCACTTTGGGTATATGTGCTTTTCCAAATTGGTGGCCTACTTAGTGGAGTCTTTGTGAAGTGGGCACAGCCGGAATGTTACTGCAGTGCACCAGTTCTCTTTTTGGACTAAGCTTTTTGTAGTCAGAGGCAATTTAGCTGAATAAGCCTTGGAGATTAACATAGGGATGTGTTCATTGTTGTGTTTGTCATGTCTCTTTTGTTAATTTCTGTAGGAAGAAAAGTTGTCTATGTGAAACTTCTTCAGGGCTTTCCCATGATCTTAGGTTTTGTTAATGCCTATGTTTTTTTGCTTTCTGATCTAAAATATTGTTGTATGCCTGCTTGATCATGTAGAGCAATTTATAAATGAGTGCACTGCCTAATAATACTGCAGAGGCTCTTAGGACTGAATAGTGTTTCCTTTCCTGCCTCCTTTCCTCTTAAGCGAGTAAGAGGTAAACAAGCAGTGCAGTGGATTAATAGCAAACTCCTCTTGATTCTCTATAACCCTAACAGTTTCATGTTTTAACATGAGATCCAATTCATAGAAAGAAGACTTTCTGGACCTTTGAGCTGCACAAGAAGATCTCAAATCTCAAATATTTTCAAAATCATTTTATCTTTGATTCCAGAAGCAAAGTGGCATGACGTCTAATTTAGGTTGACTTTCATTTTCCATCTTGCTCTTAGGTATCCATGGTAAATCCTTTCATTGAGAAAGTTACATAGTTTTGCTCTCATTTTCTGCATACTTCAGAGGTCACCTGTTCTTTCAGCCACTTGGAAGAGTCATAATGCCTTCTATTTCTTTTCAGTGAAGCTCTGATAAAATTTTCAGGGACAACATCTAGCACAATACATTTCCATGTCTTAAGGAATAGTAGCTGCTGGGCAACCTGTTGGCTATTTTTTTTCCAGATTTGACCCAAGCAAGGTATAAAATGCCTGCATTATTCAATGCCTGTAAGAAGTTTCCTTTGGTAGTCTTACTGGCAACTTGGTGACCAGTATTTGAAGTTATTTTATCAAAATTTATAGCTCACTCTACTGTGTTACTTTCAGGATGATTTGGAACAGCAAAAGTCAGGGCACAAATTGCTCATTTTAATTTGGTGGTATTGTACCTCAGAAGGAAGCTCGCTATCCTAGTGCCAGGGAGTTTTAAAAGGTGTAGACAAGCAAGGAAATGTGTAGAAGCAGGAATGATGACCAGTAAATTCTGTGGTTTGAGAACATAAGGAAAGATCTTGGTAACAAACCTGTGAAATCTGACACTTTGAAAATTAAACAGTCATTTAAATCTGAGGTCACATTTCCCTGCTTTGGTATTGGGATTGTCAGTGTTTGCAGCACAGTGTGTTTGCTGCTTCTCCTTTTCTTGTTTGAGATCCAGCTGGTCAGCCCGGTTTGTGATGACTCACACAGTCACAAAATGCTTCAGGACTGGGAACAAGTGTCCACCCCTGCTGCCTGTGAAGTCTCTCCCAAGCTTTATGCTGGCTGGAGCCTGCAGGTAGAAGGAACATTTCCTAGTTGCTGGTTCTTGTGCCTTTTCTTTCTTTGTCGTGTGCCTACAAGTATCCATGCCCCATAGGGGACCCCCAGTGCATGCAGCCTCTAATCAGGATATCTCAGGGCTCAGAAGTCTGTATTGCTGGATGGGAGACTTCTCCCACTAGAGCAGCAATTGGTGGAAGAAGGAGAAAGGGGAGGTGAGGTTTAATTTTACAGTTTTCTGAATTTTGGAAAAGCAACACCAGCTCCTTCCTCCCATCCATTTAATTTTGTTGGGACTGTTGTCCTCATGATTAGTTGAGTTCTTGTATGTTCACCCATCAAAATATTGCATGTGTAAACTGTTGCAGTAGGAGCTGTTGGGAGTGAACTGTTTCTCTGGTGTTACCGTATTTTCTTTTTTTTTTTTTTTTTTTTTAATATATTCCATTGTAGCCTCTTTTGTGTTAAAAAAACCTCTTAGCCATTGTACTGTATATAAATGCATTTTTGACAGTTACTACTAAAATATTGTTCTTGTAAGTACAAGAAATTTACTAACTTAATTTCATTCTGATTTTCTTGATTTTCTTAATATTCCTGACAAATTATTGTGGACTCTTTAACGAGAGAACAGTGAAAGTAGACACAAATCTGGCTACTGAAAAAGCATTTTTCAGTTACCACCTCCATTATTTTTTCACCGTGAACAGCCTCTTGCCCCAAATGAACCTGAGCAAAAATCTTTGAAATTAACAGGGGTTAAATATATATATTATTTTGCACCTACCATCTGAAATATTATTTAGATTCTTGTGCTGTATATAGTTTGCAGACTGAAATCAAAGTAACACAGGAAAACAAGGCTGTTTTTTCCCCCCTCTTTTACACCTGTTGTACCAAAAAAGTGAGTGATTGGGCCAAGAACAGAGAAACTCTGTGCTGGTGCCAGAAGTTCACTCCAGGTGTTCTGAGTGTTAGGCTGTTGACTGATAACTTCCAGTCTTGGGTTTAATCTTATCCAAATATTAACATTCAGTCCTAGATTTTTAAGCTAGAATTCTATCCTAATTATTATTCTCTGTGTGTATAGAATAGAGGGGATAGTGGCAGCTTTTTGTTCTCCCAATCTGTAATTTTAAATTTCTACAAGGTCAGAGGGACAAATTTATTTTCAGTAATTCTGTATTGTTTCATGTGTTTTGTAGTTTGCAGATATCTGTTTCAAATACATGTTTTCTATCTGCAGATAAATGTTTCAAACTAAAGTACATTCATGTCTGCAAGGTCATCCCTATATACACCAGTTGCATCTGTTCACCAATTGCCCAATTTCCTGATTTCCCTAGGATTTTTTGTGAAGGAAGGCAGCAGAAAAATTAAGATGTAATAGATCTTTTCTCTTTTCCTGTATTGTGGAACAAATTTGTTGCATTACCCTACCCTATTTGCTATTTTCCTCACAAGCCCAAATCCATTTTTTTTTTTGAGAATTTTAATATACCTTATGACCTCAGAAGGTGTATTTGCATGTTACTGCAGGTCTGTTTTTAACAATGTTACATGATGTTATTGTACTGACTCAACAAAGTAACTGACCAACTGTGTAAAATAAAAGTATCAGTCCTTGATTAAGACAGGTGTGCAGGCCTAATTTTCCATTAAAAATAATATTTTGTCACCATCCATACCCATACTTTTTGTTTGGTTGGTTTTTTGGTCTCAGATCTAGTGAATATTTCCATTGTCTGAGAGAAACAATCAAGAGAGAAAACAGTATTGCTTATATCTGAATTGTCTGTGTACATTGCATCAGGTAAAGATTGTGTATTTTCCAGACAGAAAATCTAATTGCTCTTTAAATATTAGTAGCAAAACACACATTCAGAGTTTAGCGGCTTGGTGTGTTTTGTTTTTAAGTATCCAGTTTGTTTTAGGAGTTGTTATTGAAGTGTTTGTTTTGTTTTAAAGTATCCAGTTCACTTTAAGATTTGTTCTTAAAGTGTTTCTTACTTGAAATCTCTGCTTGTCAGTGATAAAGTATACCATGAAGAGATCTCAAAGTACTTTTCATTCATTAGTTCTTTTAATTTAAGACAGCAGTACTAAGCTAAGCATTTCTTTCATGTATTTGCACACAACTTGTAAATGCTATCCCTACTATACCTCACCTGTCTATAAATCAAGTGCCCATTTAGAGAGCAGTGTGCATGCACAATGTATACCTGCATTTTTATTCTTTGTTACAAGAAGAAAGAGAAGCAGCAGCCCTGTTTTATCTATTTGTGGATTTAGGTTTTTGTTCACTGCCGGCGCTGACTGTGGCTGTCACTGGAAATGTAGTCTAGGGGACCTGCTCAGACATTCTTGGTGACAAAATGTCAAATCAAGTGACAATTGGAATAAAAGAAATCTTTGAAATCAAAACATAAAGGAAATATATGAAAATTAACTGAGTTGGAGTAAGGCAGGGTATTGATATTCTGAGGCCAGTTTGTACTATGCTCATCTTCAGATCACTTAATTAAATTTGTAATATCTTCCAAGTCAGGAGACTATATCTGGATTTTTCCTTATAGCACCCAGATGCTAAATATGGTTTTGAATGTGGAAAATTTGGGTCTTTGGCTGCCTTTGTTACAGGAAATCTTAGAGCTACATTCGTGGTTGTCTTGGGATTACTTTCCCGAAATCCAAAGTATCAGGATAGCACACAAGTGAATACTCCTACCTTAAATTCTAATAAGAGTTTACATCTCTGATGACTCAAGTAGGAAAAGTAGAGTAGGTTAAATATTGACATTATTATTATTTTGTAATGATAATACCTTCATTATCAGAAAATAGAAAAACAATCTCACATAGACAGTTTTGAAATTTGCTGTACATTCACATGAATGGGTTCTTACATGGTAGCTAGTTTGTTTCTTCTAATCTGATAGTCTTTAGTTATTTAATTTGCTGCCTTTTGCTAAGTCTTTGTAACTTATTGTTATTGGAATTTATTTTATTCCACCTAGCTGTAGTACAGCAAATTGCTGATATTTCTTTAGGCATAAACAAATGTTTGTGGTTTGTTGTTTTTTGCTTCCTGGAAGGTGGTATCCCAAAATACTCTTCCTCAAGTAAAGCTAAAATTCCAACTTCAGCACAAGTTGTCATGTAATTTTAGGGTCTACTTGTTTTTACCCAGGCAGTTTTAGGCTTATATTCACTTTTCCAATACAAACTGTGAAAACTTTTGAAGGCTTTGGAGGTAGAAAAGTGGAACAGAAAGTTAAATTCATTTGATTTAGTTAACAAAAATTATTAAAAGCCATTAACAGCATTTTAGTGACAGTTTTCATACTTTTGGCTGAGGGATTAGTTTACAGGAATGAAAATTGACATTGTTTAAGAGCCAGACGGTGTTACATAAAAACCTGGACAGCTGACAGCATTTTTCAACCAATAAGATGAAATCAGGATCAGTCAGAAAAGAAATCAAGTGGGATAATTGAGGAAAAGCAAGCATTACTGAAAAATTTAGGATTAAATCTAGGATGAGAACATGATGGAAGATGGAAATCCAGAACAGAGGAGAACAGAAATGAATTGCAGCATGGCTTGTGTTTATTCTGTCTTGCTGAAATGTATGTATGCTGTGTCTAAAGCAGCTGTTTCAAGAGAAAAATTATAATTTCTTCATGTATTGCTTCAAAATAATGAGACCTTTCAAATAGTAAGTAGAATTTTGAGAACAATGGACGTTTTAGGGGGATATGCTATGCTCCATAGTAGATGTTACAGGACTAATGAGAGCATTAGAAGAAAAGGAGATTTAGGGCAGCACGGTAGAGGTGCTACTGGTCAAACTGCTGCTACTGTATGAGAAAATGGGATTAAGATTTCTTCTGTACTTTGCCAGAGCACAGGTTAATTAAGGTCATCTGGGCATTTGTCTGAAAAAGCAAAGGCAGCATGGTTATTTGATGTTATGTGTTTAAATCAAAATAATTTTAACTTCCATGGACATATCATCCCCTCTTTTCACTGAAGTAACAGTAGAATTTGATGTTATGGTAAACTCAGAAGGTAGGTAATTCAGATCATTTAAACTTTGTCCTTCTCAAATGCTTTTTATGTGCCTGTCTGAATGCAACAGGTTGCAGTAAATCTGATCCAAAAGCACAAATATTGAAACTTGATTCCAACTGCTGCATTCCCCAAGAGGTTTCCTTGCAAACAGTGTGAGATAATTTTGCAATGTGAAATTATTAACTTAATCCTATTTCCCAGACCACCAGTATACTTCAATGTACCAGTTTATAAGCACATTTTATCTTTAGTGATTAAATGCAAAGCATTAGAACAAATTTTCTAGTGTTTTTTCTTAGGGGCTTAGAGTATTTTTGGTTTTATTTGGACTTATTTTAAGGTTAAGAGCTGGTTTCTTGAGTTGGGGTTGAGAAAATACACAATTTGAATTCCCATCCTGTGTGTTAAGTTAGCATTGTCCATCTGTCTTTGCTTTTGCCCTGAGATCTGTGCACAGACCTTCCAGAGAACTACCCCTTCTACAGATGACTGTAACAGTAATTTAAATTTCTAGGAGTCTGTTTCTTAGGACAAGAGGTTTATTTATTATTGAAAATTTTTGAATTCTAATAAGTTCTAAAAGGGTTTCTAAAGAAAAACTGATTTGGTCTGTGCTTTCTGGCTGAATAAATACAATCCTAATCTTTTCAAGGAAACCTGACAAATAAGCTCTTTGAATAAAAGAGTTATGCTTGAGTTTTCTTAGTCTTAACAAAGAAAGAATTTTTTTAAATTATTCAAGTTTTAGAATAATAAGCATGCCTTTTCTGATTGAGGGTTATTTGGTTTTTAATTATTTGTTTATTTTTATGTACCTAGTATTAGAATTTTTAGATTTCTGGGTGCTATCCAATGGAGCACTCTTTGCTAGTTGGCACATAGGTTACAAATCAACTGCTTTTCCAGGCTTCATTTTACTCTGTTTGAAATATCTCAAGTACCTAATTTTCTCTCTTTATTTAGAGAAAAACTTGAAGTGAAAAATGGTGCTTCTTTCTAATTTATGTCTCTATGGAAGGTTTTTCTCAACTAAATTAGACATGATCTAAAACATTTTTAATGTACACATTTTTAAGAAGCATTCCATTACAACATTTCACAGGTTTTCACCTAAAGAGATACACAGCTTTCTAAGTTCAAAATGCCAGACACCCAGAGTGCTAGTGTATATATTTTAAATTTTAATTAGCATTAGATGTGGAATAAATGCTTTTGAAAATATTTTAGTCAACAAATTGTGCTTTTTGGAAGGGTAGGGAGGTTTTTTAGACTGAATTTAAGCCTTTGTTCTTTCTAAAATTTTTGACAGAACATATACAGATGTGGTTTTTTACATCTAATTCCCTCTCTTCAATATGGAATCTGCTGTACCAGTTTTTGTGTATTTTTCAGACATGCAAGCTAAATATAATATAAATATAATAATATTGCACCAAATTATATTCTATAAAGAGATTCCACCAAAAAAGTGTGGATAACTTACTCTGACTTAAGTGAAAATCTACACTTTTTGTGTAGGAATTGAGGAGGGATTTTTGCATTATAATTCTTGAACAGTTACCTAAATACTTTGGCTCAGACCAGATGTCTTGGTTTCAGCTGCGATGGAATTATTTTTCTTAATGATACAGTGTTGCAGTGCTGTATTTTGGATTCAGTATGAGAACAAAGTTGATAACAAACTGATATTTCAGTTGCTGATCAGTGTTTACCCCAAGCCAAGGACTTTCCAGTTTTCCATGCTCTGCCAGCGAGCAGGTGCACAAGAAACCAGGAAAGAGCACAGCCAGGACAGCTGACCTGAGCTGGCCAAAGGGTTGGGCTGAGCACTGGTCAGCAGGTGATGAGCAGTGGTACTGTGCATCACTGGTCTTTATTTTTCTCTCTTTTTGTTGTATCACATTTCATTTATTATTATTGTTACTCTTATTAACTTTATTTCAATTATTAAAGTGTTCTTAAGCCCTGGCTTTTACTTCTTTCCATTCTCCTTCCCATCTCAACAGGGCAGGAGAAAAGTGAGCATCCTTAATTGTCAGCTAGTGTTATACCACAACACCAAGATGTACTAAAGGAACAATGGGAAAAATACTGGATTATTGAGTTCTGACTTCTAGTGTTTTGAATGAATATGAGGCTTGGATTTCTGTATATGTAGATAAAGCATTTTGATATTTACAGAGGCTTAATATAAAAATCAGTTCTACAGAAGAGCAATTCACATAAAAGTTGTAAATTTAATAGACATAAAGAGCAATTCACATAAAAGTTGTAAAATTAATAGACATAAAAAGCAGGATTCAAAAACATGCTTTGGAATGGTTTTTCAGTGAGGAGAGTTAAGCATTAAATTACCTGTAAATACAAGTGTTGAATATATATTTTTCCTTCTTGATTCACAGGAGGGCAAACAAAATTATTGACCCTCTCATCAGTAAGGGCACAAGCTTTCTGATGCTACCTTTACCATGTATTTCAAAAATGTTGTTCAGGCAGTGTGCTTCATGCTGCACTTAGAAGAAAACAAGCCCTCTTTCCCTTCCCCAGAATTCTTGCTTGAGACAGTCATCAGAATTTATTGCAACCACACAGGTGTTGATTGCTCCAGCAGTAAGTGTGGAAGAATGGTCTACATTCAGCTCCAAGCAGGAAACAATTACCACCAGGAAACAGTCACTACCACATCTTTTCCTTACCCAAATGCCTTCACTGTAGATGTTTGTCTGAAACAGCATTAGGTGGTCCCCTGTAAGAGCAAAGTACACGTAGCTTTGAAATTAGCAGTTCAGTATTCTCAAAAGGCACTAGAAATATTTCCTCTCCACAGGGGAGGGCCATTCTCTGTGTGGTTTATGGCCATGCTTGCTTATCAATGTTGAATTTAGAGACGACCAGTTCTATGGAAAGCTCTGGCTGAAATGTTCACCTAAACATTTTATGAGGAAACAGTTATATACCAACCTGTGCTCTTTAGCTCCATGGAAGTGCTCTGAAGAGTTTGGCCTCTGGTTTTAAGATGTAAATATGAGTTTGTGGAACATAAAACTGAAGTCCACAAGTCACTCATGCAGCCAATAAATGTGTCATAAAAGGTGATGGTGAAGCAAAGCTGCATGCTCACATCTGTGTTATTGACAGCTTTCATTTATTTATGTGACTATCTCTGGATTTCATCTAGGGATAGATGGCTGTTAAAAATGTACCTGCTGAGGCTTTCCAGAAATAACTAGCACTGGCTGCTGATAGTCTAAATAATTTAATTTTTGATTGAGTGTTTTCTTATGTTTTGTGTTTACAAAGTGCAACTCATTCATAGCTGTAGAATGTGTTGTAAAAAACTCAAATCCTTAACAGCTGAAATGAAAGAATCAAATTGGGTTATTTAACATTTGAAAAAATGTGGTAGAACTGCACCTTCCCTGTATCTCATGATACAATTAAAAATAGTTCTTGTCATGCCCTGTAAGTTTCATTATGTTTACTGACTGCAATATTTTATGATATTGTTAACCGTCAAAATTTCTTCGCTGTCTCGTGACACTTGAATAAGTTTTTACAATCCATTTTGTGCAGTTCATTGTCTCAGGTGCTCTGGGACAATTTTGGTGTACTGTGAGATGCTGCTTTTTGATGCAACAAATTGACAGTATTGACAAATGACCATCCATACTTTATACAACTGGAGAAAAGACAAGAAGAAGGTACCTTAGACTGCTTTTCTATCTTTAGGTCCACCATCATGCACTTGAATAATTTCCACTTTTAATTGTGGAAGTTGTCAAGTTTTGATTCTTACTTGTGCAGTTTAGAATAATTTCAGAACAGCTGCAATTTAACCAGGCCCAGAAAGAGAAACTGTTATGGTTTTAAGTTCTAAGGTCAGCATCTTACCAAAAAATATTTGCCAACCACTTCTAATAGCCTACAATAGTCACAGAATGAAAATTCCATTCAGTTTGGTAGGGGCTTCTTGAGGTCTCTAGTATGGCTTGCAGCTCAAAATAAGATCAGTACTTAATTCAGATGAGATTGCTCAGAGTTTTGTCTTCACAACCATCAAGGCTGGAAATTCCACAACCTTTGTGGACAGCCACTGCTTAATTATCCATTGATATTGCTCCTATTTCATTTTACAAAAATGGTTTCTCAGTCTTCCACTGTGGAGTTGAGGGGCAGGCTGGCTCCATCACACTTACATTCTTCCTACATAGAAGGACGTAGGATGGAAGAACGCTGGAGGTCAGCTGGTCTGGCTTGCTCAAATGATCTCCACTTGGAGCACATTGCTCAGGTTCTCACACAGCTAAGCTTTGGAAAGTCCTACTCTGCAGTGGTCTGCCACCTGCTTAGCACCTCCATTAGCTCTTTCACTTGAGTGCTCTGGACCAGAGGACATCCTTCACAGTGAGGCCACTGTTCCTTCTTGCAGCCTCCAAGCCAGGTGGCCGTATCCCACCCCTGGGGCTGTGTCTGAGTGAGGGCCTTTCCTGTGCAGGGAGTGCCTGTTTCAGCCACTGACAGGGACCGAGTCCTGGGCGCCTCATGACTGGGTTTTATTGCAGTCCTGCACTACCTACAGCAAAATTTTTTGTCCCCTTGTTGTACAAGCTGTCCTATTAACTGCTGAAGTAGTTATCTGGAATGAATTATTTTGTACATTGTTTCTTAACCCCTCCGTTCCCCTCGAAAACATTCACAAAACACTGCAGAATTCAAGGGGGGAACAAATCTTGGTTGTGTCTCCAGGAATGGTTTTTACTTCTGCACCACTTGTAGAAGAAATTAAACAATTTGACCTTTAGTCTGGTTTGTTTATTGCTTAAAAAACAGAACATGTTCAGTAAGCTTTTCTTACGTAGCATTCTTCTACAATACAGAAGGGGTGCAGTATATGAGGATTTCATTCTGGAGCCTTGCATTTTTGTCAGATGTATGTGTGTGAGAAATGCTTAAGAGTAAAATCTTTTTTTTTTTTTTTTTTCAAAAAAGAAGGGGCAAAAATGCCCTAACTTTTGTTAATAAGCAGAAGTACCACAGAAACTGTTAGTCTGGTTGCTATGCATCATGTTGGTAATTCCTAGAATAATTCTGAATCCTAACAGTGGCAGTAGCATAATAAGTGGTTTTCAGATCCCTGCATGTTGAACTAATGTTTGATAAGCTTATATTTGATAGATATATGCCAAAAGAGTGCAAGGAGGCCTTATTAGCTTTCCACTAGGAAGGGCTTCAAGGATGCAGATCTCTTGACATATGGCTCACAAATAGTTTTTCTAATCTGTGTTGCTCTGGCACCTGAGGGCTGACACAAGCTGGCTGAGTGAATTCACAAGGGATGGTCTTTCTTGCAAACATCACAGTCTAGATAAAGAGCTAATAACGTTAAGACGTGGGAAGTTCAGTCAGAATGATTCAAAGCTCTCCAAAGAAGTTAAGAGTCCTTGTTTGGTGACTACATTTGCTGCTTCAACTAGATTGCAGTTTTTTCCCTCAAACATTGGAGCAGGGACACTGCAGTATTGAGAAGGTGGAATGACATGACTTGGAAGCATCTTTCAGAGAGGTTGCTACCTTGTTAATCCTTGTTCGCTAATCCTAGTCCTCATTAGTGCAATTGTTTTTAACAGCAGGTGACAGCTGTGATCACAGTGAAACTAACAGCGTGGTTTAGTTGTGGGCATAAAGTAGGTCAAACATGTTCTGTGCATTTTTTGAAAGACACACTAAGCCTTCTTGGTAAGCATCTGAACTTACCTTGAAAAGCTAGTAAGATGTGTGTGTATGTACACAGATGCACACACTTGTATATACATTTTGGTATTGATGCATGTATTTGAGACCATCAAAGAGTGACCAGTGGTAATTGCTAAGTCAGGGCATTCTGTGTGATTCTATAAACATTCATGCAGATTCACCGTGAACACCCTGTAAAATAGACATGGTATTAAGCCCATGGAAGGTCTGCATTTGTTATAAACTTCTGTTGCCTAGAAGTTGGATGAAAAATTCTTCATTTGACTTTTTTACATAGCATCACATCTCTCCCCCAGCCCATTATCAGTAAATTAGGTAAGTAGGCTAAACAAAGTCTTCCATGCAGTGGAACCTAGCACTTAAACACAATCAAAGATTTTTAATGCTGAATAATATTACCAAGAAAAATAGTAGGACAATAGAAGGACAGTACGATGCAAAGCTGTTACAAGTTTTGATTTATCAAGCTATGATTGGGCAGTTTTGATAGAGGTTGCCCTGTAATAATTTTTCTGTACGCTTCTCTGTTGGACTTCTTGAGCTGGCTGAATTATACAAAGGTGCTGATTTTATATATTTTATAGAATCTTATAATTCAAATTCTCTACTGATGTATAAACCTTTTATATCTGGATAAAACCTTCAGAGTGAGCTTATGTGTTTGTATTGGAAGTCATATACTGGTCTGCTCAGGGTGATTGGTATTATGAGTTTGTGTTAAATGTGAAAATTAGTGGCATGGACATTTTTTTTAATGTAGATTTTCTCTTTGAGGTTTTCAAGGAATACTGGAGCAATTTGCTACTACAACAGTGTGTCCTGAGCTTGTTAGAAATATTGTGATGTCAGTTTTCTTTCTAAAAATCCAGTATGCTTAAAGGATACCTCTTGGCTTCCTGCAGTGGCTATGTTTGCTACTATTTTCACTCCCCTTCACCCTCTTTCTTGCAGAAAAGCTCTGCAGCAGAAACTGGGTAGAAGCTGAGTAGACCGCTGCCCTGTTTTCAAATCTGAGAGGTTTCTTGAAAACATCCCAGCATTGTATGATTTTGTTTCTGTTGGTATTCTTATTTGATCCAGGGCCCTGGACCATGGCTTCTTACTGGTTTTGGCTAACCTCAACTTTTTAAAGTTAATTGCTTTTACTTTGAAAAATTAACTTGTTCAGTGTTTCTTTTCAGATCACTGATTTAAAGTGCTCAAACCCAGCTATTAAAATACTTTTGTTTTTCAAATTTATTTAGTTGAATTTTAATTCTTTTTACTTCACACCCTTTTTTTGTGAGTTAAGATATTTGCCAGTAAAACAGATAGAAGAGCTTATCTCCAAACACACCTGGATAGCAAAGTCAGCAATGCATGAGATTGTAATTCATACTTTCTGAGTCTAGGTCTGTTTGACTTGACTAGACATGTTCTAAAAATTATGTAATTAAAACCAAAACTCATGAAATCTGGTTATGAAGACAAGTTTTAGTGTTATACCATTGTGTAGATTTACCTCATCTTTGTGTTTGAAAGAATGATTTGTATAAAAATCTTGCTTAAACATAGGTTCTGGAGAAAGCAAAAGAAAAATTGTTACCTTTTTTTTGTGCATTGTGCCAAGACAATTAGTTTTAATGAAACCACAGTTAATTTAAAAGTAGTACTTTCTATGCAATAAATAATTTTTTTTCTTTATTTTCTCTGTGCATAAATAAAAGCATGGACAAAAATCTACTACAAACTTAGTGTTTAATCTTTGTATCTTTAAATGCAATGCTTGGAGCTCTCAATATTTGCTTCTCATGGAAAGGTTGTGGGGAGAAACTGAACTCAATTATTGCAATCTGAGTCTATTACTTCCTATTTATTTTCAGTATTAGTAGCAGCTGTTAGTTTTTGCATGCTTCCAATGAGTTTTGAAGTATTTAATATTTGTTTCTTCTTGATATTCTAGGTTTGTTGCATTGACCCCTTGGAGAGTGTATCATCTGACTTCCCTTATAATACTTGGAGTGTTAATTCTTCAGATAATGAAGGATTTGGTATTCTCAAAAATAAAAGGTAAGTGTACTGACAGAGTTCTGTGCTTAAACACCTGCACTTTGGAGCATGCTGATTCATTACTAAAGCCAGGCCAATATTATGATTATTGTAAAAGTATCAGCTAATATTAGAGAGTGATAGTAGATCTGTGATGGTCTATTGCCATTTTCAATTAAGTTTTGCTATATTTTATAGGGAGGGCATTAGGAGATTTGTTTTAGCACTTAGATGAGTGTAATTGTTAGGAGTGAACAGTCATTCTTGTTTCTTAACTGCTAGGTCTGAAAATGCCTTCTTTTCTAGAATACAGAGTTTTTCTAGACATTCATACTTCTTCCAACATTAATCATGTAATTTTTGGAAAGTTTGGGACATCCAATACATATCAGCGAAATTTTTAAATAGATAGAGAAATTACCTATGTTAGCACAGTTGAAATAAAAGTGAACAGTATTTTCTTTTTACTTTGTATAGCATTTATTTTCCAGAGCGTATAAAGTCGTATGTGAATACAAGAAATTTTGAAAGGGATTTTGAGTTTGTGGCTGGTCTGGTGGTTTGGAATTTTTTTTCAATTCCTGTCCTGTACTTCATTACCATCTTAGAAATTCTTTGACAAAATGCTCATTATAAGTTTTCTGTTTTCTTTGCCATGAAGATTGTTCTTTTCAAGATTCTTATTTTGCCTTTTATTTATTGTTAAATCCCATGCAAAGTGTTTGAAAAAACATCTGAACATAGTACAAAAGCAGGAAATAGATGTCAGAGAAGTATGGTATTCCTCTGTGATGTACTAACACTTAATTTCTGAATGCCAAAGCCAGTTGTTCCCTGCTTAGTTACAACAGGTATTTGCTACATTTTCTGAAGGATTTACTATCATTCCCTTTTCTGGGAGTCTTGGTTACCATTCTGTTTCCTGCTTGAGTATTGCAAGCCCAGAGGGCAACTTTTAAGCTAAGCAGAATTTGATTTTTTAAGCTCTGTGCTATATAAATCATCACAAACATTGAATACCTTGCTAGCTGGAGGGCAATGATTTAGGTAAATTCACTCGTACCTGTAAATAATATTTTTATAGTGACCAAATTCAGGATGTACCAATCTCATGTTTATGTGATTATTTAACCATTCATTTTAAAGATGAGGCTAGGAAGACCTCTGTTTCCTAGCTTATACAATAATTATTTACTGTAGTAAACTAATTTATTTTACCATTGTCTTTGATGCCATTGTAGACAGAGTTCAAGAAAAATCAGGCCCTTGAAGTAATACTGTAGGAATCTTGTGGTAATGAATAGAAATCAATGAAGTGCCACTCCAAGAAGCAGAAAAAATTCTTCCCAGTATATCACGTCCATGTAACTGCTTCACACTTCCAGCCAGCCACTAGATGGCAAGACTATTACAGATTCATGGGGAATATAGAGTGGGTGTCAGTGTGTAGAAGTAGAGGGTATGTTCTTGTTAAAGTTGTGTTATCATCTTCATTTCATCCTTCCACGGGGAAATGTAGCCATAGAGGATCCTGACTTTTTCCATTAATGATTTTAACTGTATGTTAAGTTTACAGAAAGCAGTTTGAGAACTGTTACTGTGAGATGATATAGTTTTCCTGTTTGACTGATACAGAGAATTCCTTAGTCATTTTGTCTCAATTCTGAATATGTTCTATGAATAAATAATAAAATTCTTTCTGATTTAGTGCATTGTGTTTCATCTTACATTCTTACAATTGCAGGTGCGCAGCTTTGGAGGACCATCACTAGCAAGTAGGTATTTTATTTTTAATGCATGATTCTTTATTACTTTATTTTTTATAGTTGGCCTGGAATTTTTTTTCTTTAAAGCCTGTTTTCTTCTAATAAATTACTGAATTATTTTGATCTTAAAATATTTTCTAAGTTTATTAGTGCTTGTTCATGATTTTTAATAAATTCTTTCTTCTGATTTGAGTTACATTATTGTATATAGTAATATATAATAATACTTCTAGAAATGTTTTTTGTTACACTGGGATTATCATGCTTTGTGTTTTCTGAGAATTAGTGCTTTCTTTGTAAAGCAGAATAATACTGTGTTGGTCAAGGAGGTAACTTTTAGAACTCAGAACTTTTAGAACTTATATCAGTGCTGCTGACTAGAAGTAGGCAAAATGGCTGGGATTTCTCTTTAAGTCAACATAAGTAATTGATCTTTATAAATGCAAATAAATATCAGTTGATATCCATATGAATATAAATTAATAATTTGGAAGCCTATTGACTTGCCTGTCTTAGAAAAATGTTTATGTCATATTACTGTAAGTATATAATTTATTTAATTTGTTGGCAGTTGTCCTGGTTCCAGCCAAGACAGAGTTAACTTTTGCAGTGGCCAGAAGGGGCGTGGCCAGGACTCAAAGGACTTTTTATTCTCTAGCACCTCTCCTCATTTTCCAGGGATGGGAGAAGGAGTCCCTTCCAGGTCCCATAGTGTGGCAGCATGGTCATGTGTGGTCGGGAGTTTACACCTGGTGTGTGAATCATTCACCTCCCACATACACTGATATTGGCACTGTTACTGTTTATTGTTCTTTTTCATTGCTGTTTCCCATAAATTGTTCTTATTTCAACCTGTAATCTTTACCTTTTTTGTCTCCAGTTCTCCTGTCCAGCCCTCCACAGGGGAAGGGGTGATGGGGAATGAGCGAGCAGTGTGTGGTTTGGAGTGTTTCAGTGGGAGCGCTGAACTGGGGAACACAATTCCTTAAGCACAACAGCAGTATAATCAAGGTCTGAACGATTTGCAGGCAATCCATTTTCAGAACAAAAGGTTGCATATTTAAGGCATTCTTCTTCTAAAGAGACCGCCAGGATTTACTATATATCTGACATAATTTGAAAGCATATCCATTAGTATACTATTGTATTATAACCTGACACTGAAGAAACAGTAATGCAGGGTTGATAAAGGGAAGATCCTGGGCTTTGTTCTTTTGTTTTGTTGTCTAGAGACAGATATCAATGTCATAGCAATTACAGAAGGCAGTTCAGTGTGCAGCCCCTGTTCAGTTTCATACCTCTTAACTTCCACATGTATGAAATCTCATAAGCATAAAATGGAGTTATATGGAATTGATGACAGATTAGTTTATAAACTGAGCAGAGTAAAATGCTTTTACCATAGCTAGTGCTACTTCATGTATCTGTGTAGAGTGGCAATGTGTCAGGACCAGGACATCCCTCTGGCTGTCCTGAACAGCCAAGACTCCTGCCAGGAGTCTCAGACACCCTGGCACAGAGCCCAAAATGTGCCTTTGGTTTTGATTATGACCCGTGGAGCAAATTACCAACCTTGTATGAGGATCAGCAAGCCACAACAGTTTAAGTAGAATATTAGTGAAGTTATCACAGAGTGGAAAAGTAGATTTTAGGATTTTTGGTATGGGGGTTCAGGAGGCAAGATGGAGGGAACTGGGTGTGTCCAGCCTTTCTCCTTCTTCTTCTTGGCCTCCATCTTCTGCTGTGATGTCGGCACTTACAGATTGGTTTAGAGTAGAAGCTCACTGTCTAACACAGGTGATGGGTATTGGAAAGTAATTGTAAATATTGTACACGTAGTTTGTAGTATAAAGACATAACACCACCCTGGGGGTAGACAGAGTGCCTGGGACTGTCTTGCTGGCTGACCTCGGCAGGGCAGTAGAAAATTTTTTATAGATAAGATAAAATAAACAACCTTGAGACCGAGAGATGAAGAGCTCTGACTCCTTCTTTAAGCGCCGGGCTGGGAAAAGAGACTTTCTAACTTTTCTTGGGGTCACTCTGACCAGCTAATGATCCCGACAGCAATGCTTCAAAATTTAATTGAGAAACTACTCCTGTGGCACAGTAGATTAGTATGATTTATATTTAATTTCTCCTTCCTGTTATTTGCCAGAGAAATTTACATAAAATTTATTGTCTTTCAGGGTTTTGAATCTGACTTTACCTGTCTGTTTACATTCAAGAAGAGGAAGGAAAGAAAACAAAATTGCTTGTGAAGTGAAAGGAAACATAGGTTTTTGACTGCCTTTTGTTTCCCTGAAAAATAATTCTGCAGTCTGATAAATTTTTCTTCTCTTACTCAGTTCATCAGGTCACCAAACTAGAATAGTTGATTTTAATGAAAAAGATTATAAATAGTACTTTAAATATGTTGGATTCAGGTTTTCAGTTGTTCAGAATGCTAGACTTGATTTGCTGCTCTGTGGGGAGACAATGCAGGGAGTGAAAAAGAGAATTTGATGAGCTCACCATAGCTCATGCCTTTGGGTAATATAATACAAGCATTGTATGTGTCCGTCTAGCCCAGCCTCTGCTCTCTGAAGGGATCCAGCCAGGAGAAACATGACCTTGGGTAATGTCCTGCATTAAAGCAAGGTTCTCTTGGTGTACTTTCCCAGTAGCTTCCAGTTGAACCTTACCCCCACCCCCCTCCCAAGCTGTTCTAGGTGGACCTACTGTGAATTTGTCTCCTTGCTTTTGTTCTTAGAAACTTTTGCTGTTGGCAACACCCTGTACACAGAGATCCACAGCTGAACCACGTGCTTTGTGAATGGTCTTCTGTTTGTTTACTGCCCTATAATAGTTTTTAAGCTCTTCCTACATTTTTTCTTGTTGGAAGAAATATTGAGCAATTACTCTCTATTAGTATTCTCCAGCAAGCTGTGAGTTTAATAAACTTCTGTCCTGACTTCTTCAGTTCATGACTGCTTAATTTTTCCTAAAATAGAGATCTCTGAGTTTTGATGTCTTCATTGTGCTTTTCTGCATTTTTTCTTCCATTTCTGTGCCCCTTTTTGCTGGGGAGACAGAATTACAAATAGCATTCAGGGAGATCCTTGGACTATACATTATCCCTCTCTTCTTTTCATAATAAATCCCAACATTTGATTGGAGTTTTTTTTACTTCTACTGAGCTCTGAAATGATGTTTTCATGGATAATCACTTCAAGGTACTGTCTTGAGTAGTAAAGATCAGCTTAAAGCCTATATGACTTTAAGAGTTTTTGGGGGTTTTTTTCTCTTTTAATTTCTTCACATTTCATCTGCCTTTTTGCAAGAAATCATGTGATACTTGATTAAATTCTGCTAATCCTTGCAGCTGGTCTCTGTCTTTACCAGAATAATTCCTCTCATTTGTCATGGCTTCTTATGCTCCATAAAAGCATTTGATGATAGACCTTGTTGAAAGCCTTCTCAGAAATCCAGGTGATTTTTTATTGACATCTGTGTTCATCTAAAAACAGGTTCACTTTTGGAAAGGACAGAAGGTTTGAGATACAATGTCCTTTATAGCTTACATTAGGACAGGCATGCATGCCCTTTGTTAGGTTTTCTGACAGTTTGCACAGAGCAGAGATGAGTGTTTAGTGGTTTGCTGTTCTCTGGCTCTTGTGTGCCTTCCCTAAAAATAGTATTGCTTTAGACACTTCACAGTCCTCTGCCTTAAGGCAACTTTAAGAGATGCCGTTTAACCAAAATGAAATTTCAACTGTTGCACCTAACCTTTCATTTATAGCTTTTATAAGTTCACAAAAAGACTTTGCATTTGTTTGCACTGTGGGTGGTTTTTCTTTTTCTGAATGCTCCTATAAATGTGCCTGTTGATTGTGTTGAAATTGAAAGAACTGCTGTAAGATGTTGAGGCTGGGTGCATGATTCCTTTTCATTTTACTGAAAATTGGATATGAAAAACTTTTTTCATATTATCATATATGAGCAAGACATGCCAAATATATCCCCATATCTAGCAAAGAGTCACCGGCTCTGAAATAACCTACAGAGAAAAAAATGTGGTAGATCTGTGATACTTTCAGTGAGAGACAATGCCTATTTAATAAATGTCTATTCTAATAAATAACACGTGTGCATGATTTTTCTTTGGCATCATGGCCCTACAGCCATGTTTGTAACTGCCTTAAGGTCCATGCAGAATGGCTGTGTGCAGGCAGGAAAGGTTTTCTAGTCTGTGCCAGCTTTGAAACTCCTCTGGATTGCTTTGGCAAGTGCTAGTTGGCATCTACCAAAAATGTGCTAAGAGCTATTTAAATGATTTAACTGCAGAACTGACCAATTCTAGTGCTTGATAGAATTGCCACACACAGTTTGGTTTATCGAAACAGATGTAGGTAGTACCAAAATTATCAGAACAGGCTCGTTTCCTGCCCTACCTTTTTGTTGTGTCATTCTGATTTTGAAAATTAATCTCAATCAGTCACCAGCACAGTAGAATGTTTCATAAATGGTGGCACCAATTTCTGATGAGATTTATAGTGAAATGGTAAACTTTTGGTAGTTGGAGGGTGAATTACTGATTGTGACTATTCTGAAACTTGCATTTTTTCAACATTCACATGCATTGTGTATTTCGTCTCCAGCATGTACATTCCAAGTATCAGAGACTGAAGTACTTCAATGAAAATGCTGTTAATTTGTGGCGGTTGTTTTTGGTTCTCCTTCATCTTTCTTGAGCACTAGACTAGTCAAACCAAGCATAGCATTACTTTTTTCATAGCCATAACTTAAATGCAGAATACTTGTTGTCTCACATGTAAAATGTGTCCATGTAAGAAGACCTGTGATTGTATTTCTAATGAAGTCATTTAGTACTATTTTAATTTTAAAATTTCAAACTGAAGGTAAGCTAAACCTCCCTTAGGAATGGTACCACTGTAGCACATTTTTTCCCCCAAATCTAGTTCTGTTTCTGAGGAACTGCTGTACAGGTATCTTGCCTTTTTTAAAAATGGGTGACAGCTTTTAAAGGAGCACCGGAAAAGGTCACTTGTTAAATTACTCTTCCTTATTATAAAGCTGTTTTATTTCTTCCTATCCTAGTAAGATTTTTTTGAAATCTGGAGCTTCTCTAGTCAGTAGATGTATTAGAATATCCACAGGAATTGTAGCACACCTTCATTTCTTGAGTGGTCAAATTTTAAAGGTCAAATTAATACTAATGCAGAATTATTCTTTTATAACAAGCCTAAAAAAATCTTAGTTGCAGCCTGAGAAGGGACTAAGTAACAGTCCTTTTAAAATGCCATCAGAGAGTGACTGAAGAGAATAAGCCAGAAAGAAAGGAGTTAATGCTCTGAAGACCAGCAGCTCTGCATAGCTTGTTTTCATTCCCCTGTTATGTTTGACCATTTTCGCAGATCAAAGCTACCTGGGACTTTTGGGAAGAGCCTTGCCTGACCAGTCATGGTGTTAAGCTCCCTACTGCACTAATGGCTGCTTCAGGCACAGACTGCAGTGGGTGTGTAGCACTTACTGTGTTATTAAACATTGAATGTTGTGGGTATAGTCCTTTGGACTATGAAAATAAATCTTGAAAAGGATCTCCTGGCCCTGTAGGTTGGAAGAAAGGGGTTTTTTTATTCCCAAAGCACATTTTCTCCTCTGCTCCCAAGAGGAGGGAAAAATAAGCAAGTGCAGCACCATGAACAGCATGTCTAAACCGCTGCTGCTCATGTGATTGGTTCAATGAAGATTTGGAATTCTGTAAGAAGAAACAGTAACATTTGCAAGAGAAAAAGGACATTTCTTGGTGGAAGCTTTTAACTGGCAGCTGTCTTTATTGAAGTGCTTTAGGACTTGATGTTGAAAACCATGGTTAATATTGAAATGCTCTTGAAGCTCGGTAGTTAACTGACTGAGATATTTCTGAAATAATAGCCTTCACTGATAGAAGGTTACAAACTGACACACAGAAGTTATTTTCTAAGCCCAGGACATTCCTGTTCCTCACCACCTCTTTCCTCCAGTCCCTTCTTTGTGGTTTCCTTTTATGAGAGTTAGCTCTGGTGCTGCTTGTGGACTCCCAGAGCCACCAAAGTTGCTGCCCACTTGCAGGCAAGCGTTACTGTTTGGTAGGTAAGAACATCAATTACTGGGTCAGCTGATGTGACAGATCAGCTTCAAATTCAGGTCATAGCTTTTCCAGATCTGAATTCATCTTTTGATCTACACTGGTTTCACAGTTGCATCAGCTCAGCTCATAGACATTTGTATGCATTACAATGGTCAGTGTGTTCTGAAGAACAATATTCTGAGCTAGCACCATTCAGAGCTTGACAAATTTCACGTAATGTGTGGCTATTGGGCCTTTTTCCAAGAAGGGGAAAAAATAATCTTTTGAATCTAATAACTCCATAACTCTAATAACTCCATAATGCATTTGTGCAAAATTATTCCTAATATGTCACTGAAAGCAATGAAAAAAACTCTTTGTGTTGTCCCTAACTATAAATGAGACAGTTGCCCCTTTCATCTAGTTACCATGCTTTGTTTATTATGTCAGAGGCTTTACATACCTCTCATTTACATATGTTTTGCCTGCTGGGTTTGCTTAAGACAATCTGCAAGTCATGTGCCTAAATATTTCTGACATAGTCTGCTTAGCCTGATTTCATGATCAATGGAGAAAGATTTGAAATACTTCTTGAGATATATATCCTGATCTACCTCTTCCCAAAGAAATGTCTGTAGGCGGGTTAGGTATATTGTGTCTTAATGGTGACTTTGTTTCCCTTGAATATAGGCAGGACACCTAGGGTGGTGAGACAAGTAAGGGTGTTTACAACCCTTGTGTCATTGTTCCCTGTTGATCTGAAGTCCTGTCTGTTTTGAAGATGCCATTGACTGCTGCTTGTGGCTACAATAAGAAACTGACTCTTGCGCTCTTGGCACAGCACACAGGAATACCAATCCACAGCAGTAATAACTGCAGGGCACGAGGACTTGGTTTATTTACCTCTTTGTGTACGTAAAGTTTGTCTGAAATGAGTCTCAGGCACAGTATGATTGTGTATTCAGATCACTCTTGAGACACTAATGATATGCTGCATCACCGTATCTCAAAAGTCCTGTCCTTCAGGATGTTGCAAAGACATTTCTTTTCAGATGAGTGGGTTAGGAAATAAGAGGTCTTTTTCCATTAGAAACTCCAATAAGATCAAGGCTGTAGCAGAAGTGTTTCTATTATACACTTGTTAATCCATTTCCTTGATGTTATAGATAGGAAAAAATGTAATGTGAGCCAAGGGCAGTCATGTGGGTCAGTCAGTACCAAAGCACGGCACCGTCAGTTCCAGTTTCTGTTGCACAGTCTCTTTGTCTTGCTTTGGTCATCCAGACAGGATCCATTCCTCACATGGCCCTACACAACTGTGCAATCTGGTAACAGACTGAAGAATATACTTCCTGTGAACCTACACCAAGGCAGAGAGCAAAATAGTCTAACAGATAAATAGATACAAATAGGCTCCAGAGAGCAAATATTTGCTTCTTCAGTTATTTCAATGTAGTCTGAAGGCATCTGGAGTATTCAAAGACTTCCAGCCTTGGTATTTCATAGTGGTTGCTGTTCTGTTCATTTGGCCTCATATATTTGTATGAGTTTGTGTTGGAAGATATATATGGCTGGATAACATACCTCAAACAATTCTGCTTCAAATATGGTTCTCCAAAATGTTCTTAATATATAAAAGCTGTTGCAGTCCTTCAGGAAGTGAATGCATACTTGTGGAAAGCAAGTAGAAATTGAGTTTTATTTGCAGCCTAAACCCATACTTTTTCAGTAACCACTCTACTGTTCAAATACCAGATTGTAATTGTCCTTTGTTTTATAGAATCTGTTGCTACAACTCAGATAGGCAGCAATATGTCTGAGGGGTTTTTTCTAAAGGCACTTTACACATGAATGATTAAACCTTCTGCAGATTGCAGAAAGAATTGTCTACATTGCAAAAACCTCTCAATGCTTCATTTTTTTGTTTTTTTTTCAATATTATGTGACCTTATTTCTTCTTTCTGGCTAGTTATTTCCAAGTTGTTAGCTACCTTTCCAAGTAATGTATTCTGCTGGGTTTGTTTGCTTTATTTTGATACATGATAAAATAAACATGCTGGCAAAGTTTTTCTTACAGGAGCAAAAACCAATAATTCAGTAGAAATGCTGTAACTTTGGCAGAAGTGTCACACTTAGTCTGAAAACTGTTTAATACCTTTTTCCATACAATTGCAGGAAAAGTTTGGTGGTTGGTTGGTTCTTTTTTTCTTTAAGGAGAGGGGAAATGAGGGATGTTGCACAGGATTTGTAGGTGCCATGTATCTCACTGGTAGACATAGTTGGCTTGTTTGACTTGTTATTTTTCTTATATTTGCCAGAAATTATATGAAGTGCACATAACCAATTTCTTCTCACACAGAGTAGTTTGCAAACTTTTGAAGTCAAGCCTACTCTCTGTGGTTCTCTAGTAATTTGCTTATATCTCATTTCTGTCTTAGCCATCATAAGGCATTTTCCTCTCTTTCAGAAGCTCAGCTCACCTTTCATTATGGAGGATGCACAGAAGACATGAGGAGAAAATGTTGGAATTGTCACGTTTCTTTACAATTACAAAAAGAATACTGCATTCCTCTTTCTGTTAGCCTTGCTTGTCTTCTGTCCCTATTAGTTAAACATAAAGGTAAAACATTTTCTTAGCTGCAAGAAGTGCAACTTATGAAGAAGCAAGGGCAAAAACAAAGGACCAGCAGAATTGTACTGGAGCTACTTTATTCTAACCCAGTTATATTTACAGAAAATGTCATTATTCGTGTGTCAGTATCTGTATTGCTCTGAGCATGATGCTCAAACTGAGCAACATCAGTAAACACTTAGCAGTATCAGGTAAAAGACATGACTGGTGCTGTGTATGGGAAATGTCTTGTGAATGCATCTCAGGCATAGTTGTTTTTTTCCTAAGAACTTGTAAATAACTCAAGTAGAAACATTATCCTTTTCCATTGCACTGCTTGTTTAATAAGATGTTTCCCATTTTGCATTTATGCACTTGCCTTGTCAACTAAAGCATGTTCCTGATGAGTCAGGGTAGTTGATTTTATGCCACTTCTCAATCTGAGCTGCTATGTATTTTGAACCCTGACTCTGTCCTTTGCTGTGTCTGCCACTCCTTCTGGGGTACTGCAATTCACTCATCTGAAGGATTAAGGCAAATACTGAATGAAAATGTTAAGGACATACCAGTCTCATATAACAAGGCACTTCTAATAGCCTGCCCTTGCCCTTTGGTATAACTTTTCAATTAAATGTGAAGTTATGGGGATTGGATATATGCTGGGTTTTTTTCCAGTTTGCTTTTAAGTGTCATATAGCAGAATTTCAAAAGCATTGTAGCAGTTGAGATGTATGCTTTAATCTTCCAGACAGGCTGTGTACTTTTTTAAAAGAAATTCTTTTTACTTTTTTGGATTTTGAATAATCCTCCTTGACTGCTTTAACAGCTTCTTAGCTTTGTTACTTACTTGCTCAGTGTCTTTCTAATATCCCAGTAAGAGCAGTTGATCTAAAATTGCTTGGATTGCCTTTTTTTCTGTAGTTTTACTTCATAATCTGTAATTCCTAGAGAAATTTATTACTCTGTTTCTTTGTCCCACAATCCTATCCTTTCCTGTACCCCACTGGCTAGTTGTAAGCAAAATTATTCAGAATTATTTTAAACTTCTAGTTCTATTTAGAGAGCTCTGAAAGCATTCCATATTGTTTATTTTGGGGCTCCAGTACTGAGATATGAAGGAATCATTTGGAAGACTATTGTAGTGTCCTTCTGGGAAATTTTTTTCTTCTGTTCTGGTAACAGAAGTGTTCTTACACAAATATTTAATTAAAATTTTAAGCTTCAAAAGAGCACCTCACATAGTCTGATTTGACAGTTGTTTTTTGGCCTTGCTAATCTCACAAACAGGTGATTTCAGTTATAATTTCTAAGCATATTGTTTCAAAGCCTTTTGGGGGTTGTGTATGTGTTCTGTTTGTATCTTCTCAGGGACAAACAAATATTATTCCTCTGTTAAGCCAGAAGGATTAATTTCATGAAAAAACACAAGGCAATTTTATGTGGAGGTTTCAAAAGATCCTTATATCTAGCTTTGTGGTTGGACTGAATAATCTTGAAAGCCTTTTCCAAACTAAATGGTTCTGTGATTTTGCCAGTTTGCCTCCATGCTGAGAAAAAAGTTCATCTGGGTACTGTAAGATGTGTATTTTCACTATACTTAAATAAGTTAAGTTTTAAATACTTCTTTTTTAAAATCTTGTAGTACTTTGTTCAAGTGAAGTCTCTGCATCCATGATTAAATGTGTGAAATAAATACCTGACATAAGTGCAGTCTGTGCAAACTGCATGTTGTGCTGCAACCTGTGCAAAAGTGGCTCAGTAGTTAATTTCCTTTGTTACACATTGGTAAACATGAACTGCTACACTCAGTTGGAAAATGCGATCATAGTCTGCGGTGATGGGAGGAGGATAGATAGACAGCCTTTGTTCATAATTTTTTTGTTTAAACATAGTGCATTTTTTCTTCAGCAATTTTCAACATATAGTAAAGCCAGCTCTATTCCATGTTTGATATTTTTATCTATGGAGCTGCAGTCACTGTTCAGTTATTTGTGAGTGTTTTGCTCCAGGATCCACTTTATCTAAAATGCAGTTCTGTTAAAGGCATCTGTGAGCACAGGCAGGTGGATTTGCCCATTGTGGACAACCTGAGAGCTGCTAATTCTGAGCTGACCCAGTTCTGACATGCTCACTGGCATGTCATGTGCCACCCATATTGTCATCACTGGGGAAAAAATGCACCCTCCCCAATGCTGCCTGCCATCATCTCAGCTTTCTCACATCTTTTTTTTGTCACTGTGTTTATTGTAATGATAGAATGTTTATTTTGATCACAGCACTAACCAAATATTAGGTAGAAGATTCATAGAATTGAAGGTATTTGAGGGTTTTTTTAGTTCAGTTTTTTCCTAGCACTTTGAAAGTAAAAGAACTTCTTAAAAATGATGGAGTTGAAAGGAAAGTTATAAAGCGAATACAGAAAATGGCACAGAGGGAGGTGAGTGGAGAAACAAACCAGGGATTCACAAGGAGAAAATTGCTAAAAGAATTAGTGTTACTCTGAAGCTCTCCCATACCACTTGTCCCTGTCTCAGCTTTGCGCTTTCTCAGTAAGGAGTGTTTAGATCTACTCTTCCATCTTAGACAAGAGCAAGGATGGCAGGTGCTGCATTTGAATTTGCAGACTTGTGTCTGCAAACAGCTGTGGTCACCTGCTGCTTGGCAAGTTTTCCCAGCTTTCAGCAAGAGAGTCTGAAGGCGTCCTTCACTTTTTAATACTTTCATATTTCTTACTTCTACGGCAATAATGACACCAGTACTTTTTTTACCAGCTGAGCTAAAACTTTAAAAATCTTAATTACAGGGAAAATAAACCATACTCACTTCTGTTTTGAGATGTGGACCACACTTTGGTCATACATTGAAAGCTACAAGCTTCCCTTAAAATCCTTGCCTATCCCATCTTCATGGGACTTCACAGACAAGTCTGTGAACATCTCTGTAGAGAAAAATCTATCTGAAAAACTGCAGAGGAATTGTGCTGGTACCATCCACCTCAGATTATTTTTTCTGTTTTCAGTGATTTCTTCTGAAGCAAGCAATTAATCTTGTTGTGGAGTGCAACACCCCACAGAGAGTATCAAATGAATTAAAAGAGGTAATATCTGGTTGCCTCCTGAATCTAATGAAATGTTGTTTTCCGGCTGTTCTTGACCAGCTCAGCTTTTTTATGCTAACCATAGCATCTGTTATTCTTTCCCTTTTTTTTTTCAAAGCTGCTTGGAAATTGTCAGTATGGCAGGCACATTTACATATTGTTGTCAGTTGTGAATATTACTGCACTTTCAGCATAAATACTTTGCTTTGGGTTGTGTTTTGGTTTTTTAAAAACTTGTTTCTATTTACAAATTGTTGATATAAATAGAATGCTTCAGTGCAGGGTGTAGAAGGATACACTCTTAATTTGGCTGCCAGCCAAAGCAGCATTACAGGAGAACCTGTCCAGGGGTGTGATTGACAGGTATGTTGTCAATAAGAAAGTGAAACTTGGAACTGAGTGTATGCAGTAGAAAGTGACAAAGACCCCTCATATCTTAAGTAAAGATCCTTCCATTTGAAGGCTCCAAGAGGTTGGGACATAGTCTTACAAATGTCAGCCAAAAAGTAATGTCATGTACTTTAACTTATGTGTTGAACTTACTAGGTTCAAGTTACAAGAACTGCCTCTTGAAGGGTGGCAACAGCCTTCCCAACCAGCTCAGACAGGAAAAGGAGATGACTTGGATTCAGTCACATCATTTTGAACAGAACAACTGGTCACTGCCTCTGTCAGGTCTCACCCTCAATATTTATCCCTATTACATAAAGACTTATGAACAAATATTCCATGTTCTGGGATTTTCTAATTTTTGATGGGAACTCATGTGTCTTGCAAATTGTAATGATGCAGAAGTAGCTTCATATCAATACAGCAGAACTGACACTAAATTACTGACCAGAGGGCAATCTTCAAGTGGAGATACTGTACTCCAAGGCTTTGCAGACAGCACAAACTGGAAAAAGTCAATTCCTTGTTAAGGACATCTGTTTTCTAGGGCAATTCTCTGAGTTAGCAAGACTCTCTCTTCTAGTTCAAAGACTTCAAAGAGCTTAGGCAGACACAGTTAGATGTCTAGACAGTCAGACCTTAGCTGCACATTGTGTTTGTAAGTTTGAGTTGGTTAACAGGCAATAGTACTTATTTAGAGTACCATAGTGTTGCAAAAGAGAACATAAACCTGACAAACAGTTGAAAGATCCTTTTCTACCTCTTTGTAGGCTTACACCATAAAATAAATGTAACTACTGCCTAGTCTGGAAGCAGCCTGTTGGATTGCCACAGAGCTGCTGGATATGCTTGCCTGCCTCAGAGATTTGTTTAGCTTGCAAACATAATGTTGCTAATTTTTGCATTTTTTAATGTATTTTAAAATGTAGATTATTATAGAATTAGGTGGGTTGCATCAAATTAGTACCTAAACAAGAACAATATTGTTGCAACAAGTACCATACTGATCGTAAATAAAGGATGATTGCATTTTTGATGAGTGTAAGAGTGTGAATAGAATGACAGACCTCAAATTGCTCATCGGGAGAGAAATTCACAAAGCTGACCTTTTCAAAGGGTAGAGAGTAAATTTAAGCGAAAAGAGAAATGTTAAAATGGTCATGTCCTGTGCGCTATGTTTGTTCCATTGCACATGTAATATTTTTGCCATCGGTGTTTTTATTCTATTCTTACCACTTTCCATTTTAACAGTTGAACAACTGTGAGAGATAACTTGCAATCCCGAAGTCATTTGACTTGTCATCTTAAAGGGTATTTATAAACTATAGCATTCAGGGAGCCCCCAGTGTTACCTTAAATAGAGAGACTCCTTTAGGATTAGGAAGAAAATTGGACTGTTTCATTTTGGAATGGCTTCTCTTAAATGTAAGGCTAATGATGGTTGATTAAAAGCTCCATAAAAATAGGTAGCAAGGTTAACCATATTCTGTACTTTTATATTATCATTAAAGATTACATGAAAAGCAAATTAATGTCTTCTGCTAAACATGTGAAAAATATGTATTTCTCCTCAAAATACAAGTAGCTTTTATCCTCTTTTAATATTGGCCTGTATTAACTGTTTCCTGTAGGCAGAAATGCTGCTTTTGCTATATATATATTTTTTTTTTATTATTATTATTATTTTTTTTTTTTAAGGAATAGGGTTTGTTCCGCAAAAATAACAACAACAAAAAAGTGCCGGTCTTCTAAAAACCTATTGAGTTAATTTCTGTCAAGTTTTCAAATTCTAAACAATTTTTAAAGGACAATAGAAATCTGAGAATAATAAGAAAGAAAAAGAAGCAAGCAATTTTGATTAATTTGAGAACTTGCTAAAAGAAGCAAGAAGTTTTTGTGATCAATGAAACAAAAAATATATACTAGTATTTAGAAATAGAAATATATACTAGTTATTGATATGGAGGGAGGAGGGCATCTTTGCTTAGAATATTTAGAATGGTAATAGTCATGAGAAAGATCAGAAGTAGTAGAGTAGTCGGGTACTTTCTATAGTAGTCAGGTTTTGACCTTTAATTGCATCTGGTTTGCCAAATGCAAGCATTAGATTACAAAACGCATGATGGAAATTATTTATAGGGGACACAAGAACATATAGTTGTAGTTGGGGTTTTTTTGTTTTTTGTTTTTTAATGCTGCAGACATCTGGGTGGTTGTAACATGTGAGGGTGTGCTTCTCAGCCCAGCATCTGATTAGTCACTAATTTAGGAAGGAATGTCCTGGCACAGTTTTGTTGAAGCATGTGAGCCTATCAGCAGAATAACATATTATACTCTTTTAGGTGTTTCAACATACAGTTGAGTAAAACAGCTCAGCTGTTTTTCAGCAAACATCATGCTATTCCTTCCAAGTCTCCTTTTTGTCTCTTATTTCTTATTGATATAAGAGACGTTACATATTTACTACTAAATATATATTTCATGCTTTTAACACTTTTAAAATTATTATTCCAAATGTTTTAGAGTCTAAATAACACTGAAGATAAATTCTAGGCAGCTGTAAGTATTTTATTTTTACACTAAGGGAAACAGAAAGTAACATATGCTCGTATTCTGCATGGCACTCAATGAATACAGATGATCAGACATATTAAGGTGGCCAGTTTAATTAAAATTTTCAGAGATAAATATTTGCTGTAGCACAAAACCACGTTCTCCCATGTCAACCTGTATGTTATGGCCACAGCACCATATGAAACATATTTCCTTTCCCTAGCTTAGATTTTCCCTAGCTTAGATTTTCCCTAGCTCCTTTTTCAGAAGTTCAGCCTTTTTTTACCACGTGCTTGGATTAGTAGTATGATTAATAGGTCACTGATGTAGTTGTGGCCATTGAGGTTACTGTAGGTCAGTTCATAGTGAGAGGTAATGCTAAAGAGAATTTCATAGTAAATTAAAAAAATCTGCTATTTGTACTGGAGCTGTTCTGGCAAATGTATTCATAAGAGATTTGAAAAGGCAGTGAGCAGTGGGATGACCAGGTACCAAATTATTCAAGAAAATTAAGGACCAATAATGAATAATTTCAGAAGATCGTTACAGGATTCTTTCTCAGTAAAAGAGCATCTGAAATTCAGTGTAGATAACAGTGAAGTTCTGCAGAAATACCAGTACCAAATTCACATATAAAATAAAAGTGTCTGAAGATGACGGTAACCACTCATGAATAAGATGTGATCTCACAAAACCAGCATTGGTCAACAGACTAAATCTACTGTTAAGTATCAGTAAAAAAGACATGAAGGGAAAAAGCAATGACAGTCACATGCCACTCTCATAAACCTATTGCATGTCCAAATCCTTAATACTCTGTGTGGGACTGATCTCCTACCTTTCAGAAAACAGTACAGGAGAAAAAATAATCCAGAGCACAGCAACAAGGTAGAACAAATACACAGAACTATTTCCTTATAAAGAACAAGTAAATGAGGTAGGTCTTTTAAAAAGAGAAAATGAATAATTAGAGAGAAATACAATAGAGGTCTCTCAAAATACCGCACAGAACATGCTTTCTCTCTCACTTCTGGAATAAGGAGGCATCAAAATAGCAGGCAGAAAGGTGAGGAAAAATAAAAATATGTAATAAGTTTCAGAAATCCTTGACACCTGATTGTTGTGAACATTGGAACTATACATGGATTTTAATTATAAATTACAGGACAGTTTTAAAAAAGAAAATTAATTGAAGGCTTTTAAATAGAAAATCACTACTCTGAATTTGGAAGTCCCCAAGCTGCAAATTGTTGGAAGCTCTGTTGTATTTTATGGAGCTATCATGATGCATTATCCCATATTTTTATTCTGTTGCTTAGGTGTCCCCAAGTATTCAGTTTTGGCCAGAGTTAAATACAGGGCACAGGGCTAGATGGGCCTTTGACAGGCCCAGTCCAGCTGGTCACAGTAATACCCAAACATTGACTTTTTATTCAGTTAAGTGACACAGTAAGACTGAAATAAATGTAGCTATTTATATCTGCATTTGTATATAAATTGTATATAAATGTTAAACTCTGAGAAATCTGAGAAGGGCACGTGAGATAGCTGTTGCTCAGTTTTAGATGGAGTGTCTGTTGCTACTGTCACATTCCAAGGAAGTTGCAAGGTCAGTGTGTACCTTAACATCACGCTTTTGTACATTTAGGCATGAGATCAGAGTAATATAATTAACCAGAGCGACAATATCTGAGGTTTGCATGTCTGATCTTTAAAAAAATACTCTTCTAAACACATGTAACTTGCCTTAGAACACAAACTGAGATGTGTTTGAACAATTATGTATGAAGGTCTCATGTCAGGACTGTACAAGGTGTTGCCATTGTATTCACCATAAACAGACAATTTTCTTAGAATGCGTACCTTGACAACTTCTGTCCTAACTGGTTAGCTGAATCAGATATTTTTTATAATAGTCAATGTCTCAAGGTGTGGGAATTCAGCTAGAAACTCAATATGATGATACAGAGAAACAGAAGTTTCTGAAAATGACGCATAAATAGAATTTTTTGGTTAAAGTTTCAAATCCTTTAACCAAAATCCCTGCAGATGTATCTTGGAGAATACTTACTTCTTCAATCAGTAATCAAAGTCAAAACATACCGAAGAGGCACTTTTCTTTTATAACAAATACTTTTAGCAGATGGAAATTAGTCTTTTGAGTCTTTCTTAGTCACTGAAAGGAGGCAAAAAGTACTGCAGGTTACCTGAAAAGCAGTTGAAAAATTATGTATTTAAAGTGCTCTGAATGTTTCCCAAATAAATTATTTTGGGTGGGTTTATTTTGTTTTGGTTTTTATTTAGAGGGTTTTTTTGTGTGTTTTGTTTGTTGGGTTTTTAATAGGAAAAGTCACGTCACTGCATTAAAGTAAAAATCTGAGTTGAGAGGGGTTTTTTCCATCCTCCTACTTCTCTTCTTTATAGGAACATCTATAAGAACATCCAGGGAGATGGGCCCAATGATTTTTATTCAGGATTCTCAAGGAAAAAGCAAAAGCTGTGATAAAATATTATGTGTTTTACAGATTTATATAGATATGTACAAATTTATAAGTAAGTAACTTCTAAATTGAAAGCTTAATTTTTTCAGTCTTCTAGCAGCAAATTGTACTTTTAAAATGTATTTTATGCAGCTTAATGAAAAAGGATTCTTTATACATTTTTTGATGTGCCTTTAAAGATGAGGGAAAAGGAAGTTTTAGCAATGACATGAGCGGCTGTCGTGCTGTATAATACAAACGGTCTATACCTTTGTTCTAAGCCACCTTCTGAAATGCCCTGAATTTAAATAAAAATTAATAGTAAAGGAGCAGGGAATGGTAAATTTGTCTCTGGGACAAAAGCCTAGCCAACTGAAGTGAGTTTTGACTTCCCCGGGGTTCTGCCAGCCCCTGAGCAGAATGCCCTGGTCCTGTCACCCTCTCCAGGCAGGTGAAGGTTATCGGGTGCTCTGCCCTTCTGGCTGAGCGCTCTGGCAGCGCTCGCCTGGCCAGCTCGGGGGATTCCTCTCAGTCACAGCTCAGCAGGTGCCCTTGCTGACAAATGGGTCAAGCTGCAGGTCCTCATTGATCATCATCCCTCGTCTGAACCCTTCTTGACTTCTACTAGACCAGGCGCCACTTGACTGTGGTTTTTTTGGGGGTGGGTGTGGTGGTGGGAGAGCTGAGTTCTCTCTTGCAGTCTTGGCTGCCTCTCTGCGTTTTTCCATGGAGCTGTGTCATGTTGCATTGGCTTCCCATTGCTTTAAATTTGCACATGTTTCACGGAGGACTGGGTATTAAAAGAGCAGAATGGTTGGGTTTAACAAGTGAAGCTCTGTGAAGAAATTGGTTTACCCAGTCACTTCAGGATAAAGTTAGCTTTGTTTTAATCAGTGCACTCAGAATTAACCATCTTACCCAGCTTCTAATTGTGTATGTGTATGAATTACCATCGTGTGAAACATACTGTTGCTTTGTATAATGTATTTCTTGCTGCTGCTTCTCATAATTACCTATAATTACTCTTCTATGTTGTCACAAGTGATACTAGGTAGAACTATTTTCTTTAAGTTTTGATGTTAGCATTTAAGAAGTTTATGTCTATTTTCTCTCTTCAGCTGGTAGGGCTATAATGGGAGGTAAAAACATAATATGAACTGTGGTGACAAGCTCCTATTTTTTTCTAAACCAGCTGATTGATCAGCATACACAAATACATTCATTCTAAAGTGGCATGCATTCTGGCATTTTCCCCCTGATTTTAGTTTGTAAATACTTAAAAATTTGCTTATATAAATCTGCATGTTACTGTTTTTGTTATATCAGTATATCAGAATTGCTAACCTGCTGTTACAAGTGTTGGCGTTGGAAAGTAGCGTACAGATGTAGCATTCAGATTACCAGTTTCTCCATCACGTGAAAATATGGCCTTGAAACTGAGTCATGTTAGTGATAATTTAATAATTTTTTCTTTTGCCACAGCTGCACAGTTTTATAAACTACCACACTGAGACTGAAGACAATTCTAATGAAAAAAGCTCTTTTTAAAGGGAGAGAATATGAATGCAGTTTTATCATCGGACATGTAAACACTGGAGAGTTCATGTCTGGTCACATAGTAAGCAAACAAATAGATAAGTTGGTGCTAGTAAGTTGATAAATTTGCAGTCATTTAGTCATCTGTCTCACTTCCAGTATATGGGCATTGAAAAAGGCTGTGAAGCTTAAAGAATCAAAATGAATCATACCTACTATAAAAATGTTTGGCTAGCAATTCTGAATATCAATCAAAACTTTGGCTCTTTGTGCTGGGACGGGAGAATAGGGTTGGTGTCAGTGAAAATGAGGAATGATATGTAACTATGTGCTGTGCTTACATTATAATGTACTTGAAGTCCTGCAGTTGTTCATCCTTAAGCTTATAAGGTCTAATTCAGAACTGGTGACCTGGACTTGGACCTAGTTATGGCTTGCAGTTGCACTAATCTCTCTCTGGAGACATTTTCTTATGCTGTACCAAAGAATAAATTATATAATTAGGTGGAAAACTGGCTCCTCTCCTCATGTTCATAGGATGATTGCAGCATTGAAGTAATGGTGTGTCATCTAAGCAAATTGGGAGCACCAGCAACATCTTTTAGACATAGGTGCACTCAGTATGTGGCCTGAGTATCTTCCTGTATGGTCTGCCTTTCATATTGTTCTTTTTGTCAGTAGGAAAAGAAAACGATTGCTGAGAAGAAACAGATTTAGAGTGCTACAAACAAAGAGACAGGGAGATGGGCAGGGCTACTCAGAATCTTGAGTAGCATGTATGCCTAGGGAAAAAAAATGCATTTTAATATGACTTGACTGAATTACAGATCATGAGAAGTAGGAGAAAATTAGTACCTTTGTAGAAATGCAGTGTAATAAATCAAATAATTTCATGAAACAATATGTGAAAGGTTTCTTGAAAATTTTGAAAAAAATACTCCGTTATCTTCAGAAATGGTTGAGATCATTGCTATGTGGGTTTAGGTTTTTTGTGTAGTCTTTTTTTTTTTCCCTCCAAATATTTATTTCTTTTATAGCTGTGTAACAAGATTCCATGGCCAAAAAGTCACAGAGCAGTTGAGATTTTCACCCTTAGTGGTAAGATCTACCTTCGTTCTCCAGCTCCTTTCTGTTTGTCACACAAATCCAGCATGATCTGTCATATTTGTAAACAGCAGGATTTGCTGTCTTCATGTGACTAAAATGTAATAATCTGCTTTTAAAACTGCAGTTGAAGTGTCTCTTACTTCCTTTAACTCCTGTTTCTGCTTGTGTTTGAAACTTGGAAATACTGTCATGCACCAGGGAGCATTATTATGTGTGCTTTGTGAGAAACACTAAAACCTCATAGTGACAATTCATTGTTGCTGATACAAATCAGGTTTTGGTGTCTGTTGATAGTCAGTCTGCTTTCATACTCAATTTTTTATGATTCTCTAAAAATACATATTCATGTGCCTTGTTCTGCCCAGTGAATATTTCTTGCATGTTGTATCTTGTTTAGCTTTTTGAATGTTGCACTACTTTTTTTGTCAAAAAGGAATGCTGTTTGTTTGGGGTGGTTTTTTTCTGAAAATGCAGCTTGTGATCTTAAAAATGTTTAACAATGAATTATTTCATCCAGGTATAAGTAAGAATCCTGCATAAAATGCAGAATTCCATGAAGAAAGAAAAACTTTCCTGAGCACTTTTATTCTTTGTTTTTATTGGTCTTCAACTGTTGAAAGATTTTTTTTTTTATTTTTATTTTTTTTTTGCAATCCTGAGCCTTGGTACAGCAAAATGCCAGACTATGTTTTGTGTGTAATAGGTGTCTTCATCTTTTTTAGCACACTGCTTACTGGTTGTGGTTACACCTGGTATAATACCCCAGCAAAGAACTGAGCGGGTTCAGCAGGTCCAGTTTGAGGATTTTTAATTTATGCTTGTATGAAACGTTCTTTCTCTTTTAAAACCAGCTTCCTTTGTTTATCTCACAGTGTATGGAGAGACCTCAAAGCTAAGTAAATATAATAAGTATTTGCAGTTTTAATTCAGCTTTACATAGAAGAATCAGGACAGGAAACTTTTAGCAAATTTTGGTTGAAAATATGGGAAAATCAGGCACACCCATCAAAAAGATGAAATATGGTAAAACATATGCTTTCATATGTGTGTGCTTATAAATATAAAAATGTACACATGCCTGCACACACACACAAATGTGATTGTTTTATGCAGTTTCCTAAATTGAAAAAGAGGGGAAACAGTCCATTTTGGGGGACTTCATGTATGTTAATAATATGATTTTTTTCAATAGCATTAAAAGTCATTACACCTTAATTTTCATCCTAAACATGTATTTGACAATAATGGTTATTTTTAAACCCATGCTTTTGCTGAAGATAACATCAGTACAAACCAACTACCTAAAGTAAAAAAAAGTAAAATGCTAGACTTTTCCATTACTTCTGAAAATGCAAACTAAACTAGATGTTCTTTTGGGAGTGGGGTTATATATATATATATATATATATATATATATATATATATATATATATATGTAGATTATATATAATTTTTTTTTATTTTTCATTCACATTATTGAAAGTGAGACTCATAGCTGAGTCTCACTATTCATAGCTGAATAATTAGAACAGGGTTATACATTGAAAGCACTGTGTTTCGTTTTAGATGAGGAGAGACATAGAAGGCAGCAGTGGTTGTGAGTAGTTCTTGTTGTCTGGGTAAAGTATGCCACAGGCTGATTGATTAAAACCTTTGTGAAAGCTTGCAGCCTCGGTGGGATGCACCACCTACCTCCTAAAACGCTTGAGCATTGTCAGTATCTATCTTGAGTGTGTAAAACAATGTATCTGACACTATTTCCAATCCTTTTTAGCTTTTCAGTGAGGCTGCTTCCTTGTCTCTGGCAAGAATATAGCTTTTATTTCCCTTCTTCTGCTGAAGACTTGTGCAGTCTTTGGTGCCTGCTGGTAAAAGGAAAATTTTGCATAAATGTCAATACTATTTGGGGGAAAGGCCATTTACTTGATAATTATGGTACATGTTTAGTCCAAATCTGTACTCAACAAGCAAAACTGGTAAGATTCCCTGATCAAGCAATATGTCAGGCAGACTGTCAATCTGATCTGCATACCAGCACATCTTTTGGGGTGTTTTCATATTTGACAGTAAAGAGCTGTTGCTCAACAGCTCTCAAGGAAGTTTTCAGAAAGGTCTAGAAGAGGTCAGCTTAGTGGAAAACAGGATAATGGAGAGAAGCAGAAGTAAGAAGAATTTATTCTTAAAGTTATCCAAATAACGTAAAGATCATGTACTCTAGAAAGCTCTGTGTAAAAATGTGGTAATGACAGCCAACAGAGCATGAGGAACAACTTAGAAAAGAGGCCAAAATGTGTAATTAATAGTATGCTCTCACTGGGAATAACTACATTTCTGGTCTCTCCTACCTTAAATTGGTTATGGTAAACACAGGAAGAATTTACAAAAGAATAGTGAGGCTGTTTGAGGGCATGCAAGAACTTACATGAATGAACCAGGTGAGCAAAATAGGGCTTTCAAAGCTGAATGAGCTGACCAAGAGGTGGACATTGTAGATATAATCTTCTTCCTCTTGATTACAAAACCAAGGGCTTGCATGTTCCTTTCAGAAGTAATAGCACAAGGAGGAGGAATTCACTGTAAGGTAGAAGGGGTTGTTCTTTCTGTTGAAGAACCAACAGAGCCAAGGGGAGGAAGAATTTCAGAACACGCTGCAAGAAGTGAGAGAGACACAGCAAGGCTGGAATGTAGCAGCTCAGACAAAGAAGTTGCTCAGAGAAGCACAGATTAGTCATGTGAGTTGAGGCCTCAAAAGTGGCAAGAAGAACTTAGAAGGACAGAGTAGAGTGACTCAAGTTCAGTGCAGTTAATACACAGCTTAGCTGCAGCTAAGCAAGGAAATAAGAATCTCCTTGAAAAATAACATGGATAGGAAAATACTTTCCTTCCTCATTCTGTCCTTTCTAGTCACTCTGAGTTTTCAATATTGGAAAAGTTTATAACTTTTTTTTTAGCAATGATAAAAAATTGTAAACTCTTCTCTAAACAACTTTGTCTTTCAATTTTGCAGTCCCATCAAAAAAACCCCCAAACTATAACGGTCTGCAAAAACAATAAATCACTGTGAAAAGCTGAAGAGAGTTAAATGTCATCTGCATGTTCCAGTATAAAACATCTTGGAAACCAGTTGAAGTGGCTAGACCAGAGCAAACAATATTGGGTGGGGGTTGGCTGGCTTTTTGTTCCCTAACAGTATGCAGTTAAGCTGCAGATGCTCTTGCCACAAGATGCTGTAGGTGCCACCATAGGATAGAAATCCACTCAGAGCTAAAAAATAGGCATCACTGCTGGCTCAAATCTCCACAAGCTGGAGTCTGGAATACTATCTGTAGAAGGAAGCAATGTATTTTTTCCTTGGCTGTTCCTTTTGGATGCAATAAAAGATGCCAAAGCCCTTTGGCCTGGTTCAGTACAATAGGTCTGTTTACATGCTGCTTCCACCCAAGTGTTCTTGGAGAGGTCAGTCCATCTCATGCTGCTGTGAAATAATCTGGAACCTGTTCTGCAGGAAACCTCCAGAAGGGCCAATACAAAGTTCAATTCCCTTGGATGCAGAAGAATTTAGAATGATAAAAAAAAATTAGATGATTTTTCTAGATAGTCTTTGTGATATCAAGCAAAATACTTCAGTGTGATTGCAGTTCTACTAATTATGCACTCATGCTGTTGTCAAGTATGATTTTCAAAAGTGATGAGCAGTGATACCACTAGAATACCACTTCAATATTAGAGTATTGAAGTGTTTTATAAATGCTTTAATTCCAACCTAACAGGTCCTTGACATTTTAGATAGGTACTCATTTAGTAGGCATTTTTTAACCTAATTTTTCCAGGTCGTCCTTATGAATAAGTAAATAAGGTGATATTATCCTCCTTGCTTCAGCGTGAGCTGGAAAGAGTTGTAAGGAATTGTAAAAGTAAACAGTTTTTCTGCTGTAGCAATAAGCTCTGGGTACAGAGTGTGACCAAGAAATGAACAGTCCAAAGTTGTACTTGAGGAGTTTGGAGTACATCAAGTTCCAAGGCTGAAATACAGGGATAGACTTGATACTGAAAGTTTTTCAGCTTCTGAGTGTGATCATCAGCATTAAAATGGAATATATAAAAAGGCATTTGACATAGTAAATTTATGTGGTTGTGTAAGAGTATATTGCAGTGCATGGAAACTGAAGCAGCCCAAGTTGCATAAGGGGTTCAGGTTTGTTTGCTTTCATTTTTGATGCTACATTTAAATTTTGAATGATGTTCCTTCGTGTTTGCAGATTTCAGTTACTTCTTTTGCTTCATTTTCTAATCAGAAGACATTCACAACTTCAGTCTGAAGATGAAACTGTTACACAGAATCATTTCATAAATTAAGATTTTTGAATTTAGCATCTCTGTTGTTTCAGGGTAAGCTTGAAGAAATTCAACTTTTAATTATTTAATCTATAACTATCAGAAGTAAGAAAAGAAAAAAGAAAAGGAAAGAAAAGAAAAAGTTATTACATTGGAGTAGGGAGGTATCCGTGACCATGGAAAGTCTTGTTTGTAGGCATGACATTTATTAATGCTTATTTATATATTGCATTGCATAATTTAGTCAGAGAACTTTACTCCTGTTTTTTTAGATCTTACTAGTCCTTTTGAAGAAATTTATATGAAAAAAAGAAGAAAGAATCCCTTGTCGTTCTAAAAGTTAAGCAGCTTTCCAGAAATTATGCATTACTCACAATGCACCATATATAGGTTAGCAAATCAAAGATACATGGCATACCTTTGCTCCAGCTTTGCTTTGTTTTTTTTTTGTTTTTTTTTTAATTTATTTTTAGCATGTTACATCCCCGGGACAATTCTTACTGTCTTATGCAAGACAGGCAGGTGTAAATCTTGCTGGGTTCCTCCCTAGGAAAAGAGATTTCTTACGTGAAGGTCTCTGGATGTAATGTGGATTTGAAAATATATTAAGAACAACAGGTCAGCCTGTTCAGTGAAGGAAGGGAGCTGTGTGAAGGAGCAGTGCTGAGCCATGTGCTGAACCACAGACATAGGGATCCTTGGAGTCTTGGGCTGTGTGACAAAGCTTCACCAGCACAGATAAGGTTGCGGGGGTGTTGAAAATTAATAGAGACGTAGCTGGTGTAGCTGGAGTGACAGAATCCTTGTCACGCATACAGCAATAGGAGGAAAAGCCGTAGGAGGAAATCCATATTCAATTCACCTTCACAGAAGCAATCAAAGTATTTTGGCAGAAAACTTCCTCCTGCCAGCATACTTTAGTTTTTGAGGACTCTTTCAGCACAGTGTTCTGCTATTCCTATCTAAGATTAGTTGTGGCAGATGAGATTAGAATCAGAACTTAAATGCAATGCAATTAATCATTATTGAAAACTTGTCTTCCTATTCTTTATTTTAAAGGATTACTAAGTTTATTTAAAGAATTACTAAGTTTTTCAGGATTTTTTTCATCTGTGAATTTAGTCTTTGGAGAACAATTTTGCTTCTTCTGACAGCTTGTGACTGACACTTTGCAGGGAGGAAAAAAAAGATTTTTTATAGTTTTAAGAATAAACACTTTGCTCTCATACTTTCAAGCCTTTCACTTTATTTAAGTTTGAGTGATTTAGCTTCTCATCATTTGGGCTGCTGTTTACACCTGAGAAAAATGGGAGATATTGAGGAAGATTTCCAGTAGAAGCAGAAAAATAAAAGTACTAAATGGGTGGTGATTCTCCCTCACATGACCAGAAGGAAAACAAACTGTTTGGCTTTTGACCGTGCTTGCTACTAAACGCCCTGTCATAGTGTGTGAGGTGAGTCACGACTTGTTTATTTATAGCCACGGCCAATCAAAGGCGACCGCTCTGAACTTCATTCAAGACCAGCAGCTCTTAGGATGTCTTGTAAACATTTGCTCTCTGAGCAAGGAGCATTCTTCCTGGTGGAGAGCAGCACAGGTGCCTGGCTGGTGGCTTCTAAAACACAAAACAGACCAGAAGATCGTTGCCTGGATTATCTAGATTGGTAGAGAGAGACTGAGAATTCCCTTTTCCATCTGAAATGCCAGACAGTGAGGATCTGGGACAAGATGACAGGTACTGTACTTTGCTTGTGCTGGCCCTCCCATGCAGTGCAGCAAGGACTGAGGCTCCACGTAATTAATCTGTGTATGCTCCTGAGTGCTCAGCCTGAGATCAGTTTTCTCTGCGTTGTAACCAATCTTCTGCTTCTTGGGGGCTTTGCCTCTCATGCTAACCTTCTCAGGGGGGAAGTGTGGGTCTTAATGTCCGATAGAGGCTAAATGGAACAGCTCTGAGGTACCTCTTAAACTGAAGGTGAAGGGAAGAAAATACTGTGTGGTTTCTACCGTCACTTTTGCCTTCAAATCCACAATATGTCAGGCATGAAAATAGTTTAGTTGGAGCTATGCTACTGACAGAACACTATCTCATTTCTGTGAGATAGGGCACTGAGTCCCTTTGAGGTATGCCTGTCTTTCTGAAGTTCAGCTTTTATTTTATTTAGCTGATAAAACCAACAGTCAGGACAAAAAAAAATGTTGTTGGATCCAAAACTTGATAACAATTTTCAAAATACTGTTTTTCTCAAATATGATCCAGCACATTCCTATGTAATAAATGCCCTAATTAAATTTAGCCAAATACTTTTTAAAATAGGTATTTGAAAAGTAGATGTTATTGATGTTTGGCTATGGCAGAGTTTATAAAGTAGATTTCTTAAAGTCCACAAGGTTTTTCCATAGTCTTGATGCTAATTAAAATGTTGGCTCTAAAATGGTGTTAATGAAATATTTGATGTTGTTAAAAGAGTATTTGTCATGTATGTAGAAAGAGATGCTTTTTTTTTAGAAGTTAGTGAACAAATGCCAGAATACAGAGGCAAATCTAAGAAATTAAGCAACTACAGGGATCAGAATTGGGCATTTCATTATGGCTTTGGGCTTGATTTCTTCTAGTTAAATTTGAATCTAAAATTTAAATTTATGTTGATGTTTTTCCAGTATGTCTGTCAGTGTGTTGCAAGATGAAACACAGGAGATAGTTCTGGTTGTCTGTTGTAGAGCAGCACATTGAAGCATAGCCCCCAAACTGGATGAGCGTGGGTGAATGGATCCCCAGGGACAATTGGGTCTCTGCAGGGGTGGGGTCACCTACACATTTCCGTTTGCAGGGATATCTGGGTCGTGCCCTGTATATATATGACATAGATTACAATTAATTGTAGTTGCAGGTAGTGTTTTTTCTTCTCTTAAGGAAATGTTGACTCATTTCTGATAACCACTGAAACGTTAATTGCTGCTCTTCATAAAATGTTTGGTGAGATCTCCACTTTGTTCAATTGTTTATTTTTCAATAAAGAAAACTGGAAATATGTGTGACCCCTTAAAAAAAGTTTTCAGCTTCGTAATAATATCTAATTTATTTTGTTCATAATTCTTTTTCCATAAAGGCTTGCAGCAAAATTTGGCAGCTAAACAGAAGGCCTAAGACTCTAAGGCCTCTTTTTCTATCAAAGTTGGGAGGTTTTTTTTTGGAAGAAAAAAGATGAGCTTTTCTAAAGCAGTAACCTGGAAAAATATAACAGAGCCCGCTCTGCCCATTTCTCATTTTTGAAGCTACCATTAAATTAACTGACCCTGGTGTTCATCCTTCATTCTTTTGTGTCTTCCAATTTCTTTTTCTGAAATTAATTTGCCTTTTTGTCTTGGTCATAACAAATAGGATATAACTGGAGAACATTGCTGAAGAAGTGCTAATGAGGCTTGGTGGAGGTCAGAATATTTTGGTCCAAGTTAAACAAGAGGGAATAGAAGGAGGAGCTATGGGTGCTGTACAGGAGCAATTAATCTTAGAATTGCAAAGGAAGAAATTGTTATGTAAATGAGCAGATAACAGTGTAATTTTAAGGGCACACTGAATCAAAGCTTCAGCTTGTATGCATTTAAAGAAGGAGAGCAGAAGTATTTTTGTGGAAGGTGCAGAATGAGCTTTGATCCCTGATTGGTTTCAGTGCACTGCTCTCCTTGTAGGCCCTGCTCAGATGCAAATACTTCTTACATCCTCTCTCCAAGTTCATGTCCTACTTCAGAAAATATGTAATATTGTGTCACAAGTGTATTTCATGAACATGGTTACATCATAGTTAAGTATGTGGCATTGGTCAATACTCTGTTAGTCATAATGCAAATTAAAATGAAAAGCAGAGGAACAGAGGCACAAATACTTCTTAGTAAGGCTAGCCAAAAAGTGAAGAGCTGTGAAGAGCAGGTACCCACTTGAATCTTCTGTTGTGATCTGGCACATGGTCATGGTTGGTAGCAGATGAAGAACAGTGAGGAAATACATGGCCACAGGTAGAGGATTGAAAACAATCTAGCATAAGGAGATATTTTCCCTCAGTAATTCTTTATCATCAGGTCCACTGCAGTTTTGGTGTATGACAATATATTTTTTTTTTTATTGACATTTTGTGAGGAATCTAATGATAGTCAAGAATATATAAAAGACATTGTGAATATTGGTCCTGAAGTAGTGGAAATATATGGCTTTAGGAACTCTCACTAACGCATCAGAATAGTAAGTGATAACCTACTTGTACAAAATACATTAAAACCCATGGAAAAGAGTCAAAATGAAGTTGTGCACAGAAAAAGTTACAGTAATCTTGTTAGGTAACACATAAAGTAATTTAAAAACATATTATTTGGTACTTGAACGTACAGTTTTCCTTTTTTCCTTTTTTCTTTTTTTTTTTTTTTTTTTTGGTTTTTTTTGTTTGTTTTTTTTTTTTTGTTTTTTTTGTGCAGCTTTTCTGCACTTCAGGGAATACTAAGCTCATCTTTCCTAGCTGACTTTGAAAGGCCTTGAGCTAGGAATATCCCAGCTGAAGAATGAGGAGGCTGTGAAGGAGGAAAATAAATTGATTTTATGAAAAACACTAAAAGAGTTGTCTTTACAAGAGAAAAATCATTCCAACAGAATTGATTCCAACAACTGGGCAGATCTGTTTAAAGTTCTGCAAATAGAACTTTATGGTCTTATGGTTGCTTAGTAAGGAGTTTCCTTACTTTTCTGAACAAAAATATCTCTTTTGTGTTTGCAACAGTTACAAATGGGAACCTGACCTGAAAGATCCCAGCCCTTGGACCATCTTGGTAGAAGGGCAACAGCACATAGTAAACAGCATTATAGTCTTTGCTAAAGAGAAAGCAAGTCAGTAATAGTATGTACATGGCACTGAAACACTCTGTTCTCATGCAAAGAGACTTTAAAAAAATCTTAACCGCATAAGTCATGAATTTGGACTAATGGCATTTGACTGTCAGACCATGCTTTGAATGACTTGGAACTGCTGTAGTAGCTGGTGTTCTCCTCAGGGGGCTGGGCAGGAGGAGTACAGGTCAGAGGAAGGGTTTCCTGGGGGAGCTGCCAGTCTGCTCACCACAGTCTGCCCACAGGAGCTCAGCCCTGAAATGCCCCAGTTTAGCTGGAGTATATTTTGTTTGTCTTAGCAGGACATCCAGCAAAAAGTGACAACATTTAATACTGGCTGCTGTATTGAGGAACTTGTATACTGGAATCACCTTCAAAAAAAGCTGTAATTAACCAGTTTGTGTTCGGTCAGCTGAAAAAATACAATGCAGCTCCTTATTAAGACTCCATAAGATGACTGATGCATAATACCTGAATAGAAGAGATGAACACATGCCCTCCAGAATAAAATCTTGTTAGTAATGGTTCTTTTTTTCATTTAAGTAATGTATTGGATAAGATGAATTCTCCTGTCTCTTTACAGAACACTTCAGTGTATTTTTATAAGAATAAGTTTGCTTTCATTTTCAGAAAACTTTGTTCTCAACTAGTAATATAAGCAAAAAAACAATCTTAATTTATTGGGTTGGTACTGTTTAGCAAGACATCAGTGGTAAAATGTTCCCGTGTCAGTTGAAGAGAGGAAAACATAATTATGGCTTTGGTTTAACACTCTGTGCAAGGTGTATATAGAGTTAGGGATGAAAGGTTGCTTATCTGTCACATGGTCCCACCACTCTGCTATGCAGTCCAGTGGGAAAGGCACATCCAGCCTCATCAAATCCTGATGATTTAAACATATTTCTTGTACAGTAACATTACAAAAAATCATCTTGGTCAGGAAATAAAAGGGAGAAAGCTGTGAAATAAGATTTTTTTTCCAGCTTTTTATTCCACACCTTCCCTTGGGAAAAAACCAAAACAGGAACAGCAAATTGGCCAGATGCACTGTTAATAAAAAGCACAAAATTGAAGTGTCAGATGCAGATAGATAAGGCTGGGAAGAAAACGCTTTAAGAGTTTGAGAAGCAATGTTACACAGTATGACACAATTCATTTAGTTCTTATAAACAATGTATTTCAAGTACTGGAGGTATGATAATTAAAGGCGATTTTTGGATTGGGAAATGTTAGCTACTCTTTAAGGGGATAACTACATTTTCCAGCTTACATTTAAAAACAAGATCTGTCTCTATATCTTAGAGATTCAAAGGGTGCCAAAGCCTCAACATTGAAGGGATGGTCAAGTGTGATCTGTTAAAGGATGTTAGCCACAGTACCACATGTTAGTTAGCCTAAATCTGTGCAGCACCTTTGGATTAGCAATTGGAAATACGGTGCATATGGATATGTACAAGCTGAAGAGATTTCTGTTAGGAAAACTTTGCAATATTGGGAGCAAAAATGTGGAAGATGAAAATTCTCCCTGAAGTCTAAGAATTAAGTATATTTGTAGATGCATCCTGGTTTTGCTTTTTTTTTTTTTTTTGGTGGAAGTCTTTGATGCAAGGACGATTTTACATGGTATCCCAGTGATTCATTTAAATTGCAGGTCTTGTTAACTTGGTCATGGCCACATGACACAAATACAATTATTTTAGTATACTTAATGATTGCATAGGATCCAAAAGTGGCACAGGATAGAGCCCAGTTGTACATAGTCACCTTTAAAATTAGCCACATGGGTCATTAGGATGCTGTGCTGTGAGTTTAGTAGTGCTGGCCATTCTGTCTTTCCACATCGTGCACATAACATTCACAAATGTGTTACATTTTTTGTCCATAAGGCTAATCAATAGTGCATTGTGTTCCAACAAAGTTCAATAGTAGCTTTTCGAGCTTTTGCCATTTGTTTTTAATATACATAACTGTGAAATTTCCTTTTAACACTATTTTATATTTTGGAAAGAAAAAGGGGTGTTTATTTTCATTTTCAGTATATGTCCTTCTGAAATTGCTATGTAAAATAAAAAATTTACACAAAACTTTTTAGTCTAGATACTATTTTAAATCCCTTATCTCTGTACCTTAATAATTTAGAAGAAAAATTTTAAAACCTACTTTTTGTGTATAAGTCTTCAGGTATAAAGTGTTTGCTTCAGAGAAAAACTTTATCATTATAATCATTCCCTTCTGCACAGCAGTGACTTCTTTCTTACAGCAGAAACCTGTGAAAGCTCTGAAAAGGTAGACCTGCTTGATTGGGGTTTACCAGCAATTTGCAGCCTGGATTTCCTTTGAGTTTCATTATGAACTCCTGGTTGCCTGTTTGTCCTTTGATATCCAGATCCCTTACAGTTGCACCATCCTATAGGTTCTATATATTAACTTTTTTAAAACTACCAAATAGCCATATTACCTATATTTTGATTTACATATCTTTGGGAATGTAACTTTTGGTTCTTTCACCTTGACTACTACATTCCAAGTTACCCTGAAAATTACAGAGTGCACAGGCTTCAAATGTGTGTGGTTACAGTTGGGAAATCAGGAGGGTTTAGAAGCTCTATAATTACAAACTCTATGTTTATGTGGGTGCAGTCCTTCTGATCCACCACATCATGGTGTTCTCCTGTCACTGCTGCAGTTCTGAGTAGGGTATCTGCATGAAGATACATAGAAAAGTGTGCGCACATAATTCAAAACAATCCAGCACATCACGAAGAGATCTTTAAACCAGTAACATGAGATCTGCTGACCTTTCTGAGAGAAATGTGATGGGGCTTTGCTTGAACAGATGTCTAGCTATGAAATGGGAGCATGACACCATCAGTCATTTTTAGCAAACATGCCACTGTCTCTTCTGGCCAGGGTTTGTGACTGTGATCATGCAAGCGTCTGGGTGGTAGAGTGTTTTGGGTAGGTTTTTTTTTACAATTACTAGGCAACAGTTTATATGTTTTCTCACTTATAGAAATGATGCAATAGGCAGTCAGAAGGATGTGAGTAATTTATTTTTTCTGAACACCTTCAACCCTATTGACGGTAGTTTTAGAATGGAAGTGTAGCACTGCATATCAAACTAAGAATAAGTGATGGGAGCATAAACTATTATTCTTTCTAAATTACCCACAAAGGCTTTTGAAAGTATTCAGGGTTGGCTGATTATCCCCAAAGGAGCACCTGGACAGCAGTCCCAAGAGCTGTTTTGGCAGCAAGTATAGGGTTCACATTTAAGTAATGTACTAATATTATGCTGAAATAGATTTATATTCTTGGTTCACTTATGTCATCGTCAGGCACTCCACATTTGTCATCTGCATCACTTCACGTGTCTTCTTTTTCCCTTTTTATCTTTAAATGTGACCATTGGAAAATTAATTTCTCTGGAGTATGCATATTGTGTGCTTGTTTCCTTTTGATCTAATGCAGGCTTCATAGTTACCTTTGTTTTTACAGGGCCATGACATAACCCCTCTGTCTTTGTGTACACACATTATATGTTGTACATGCAACTATATGATGTACCTCTTTTCTTTCTCACTCCCCTTTCACCAGGATCTGTTGCTTCCCCTTTGTTCCAACCCTCTGGACTGTGGGTAACACTGCTATTTAGGTTGGCTCAGAGTAAAAAGACAGGAAAGATAGGTATCACCAAGGCTGGTGGTTGTTGGGAGGTGTGAACAATTAGAGGCAGCATGTGCATCTGGTGGTCACACCGAAGATCAGCAAGCTGACTTTCTTACACCTCTAATTGCCTAAGATCAGAGTAAGGCTTCCAAATAGTCTCTGGTGTTCCCTGTAAAATAGAAAATTGTGTTGTCTTATGATTTCTTGTGGCCTAGAAGCGACTGCCAAAGTACTCTTTTGTGGAGTTCAGTAGTGTGTTTGCAAAGTTTTGAAGCAAATTTCCCCTGTACCATCCACTCATCCACTCCTCTTGCTTGTCTTCTTGTCCATGCACCACATATGGATCACAGGGCCAAAGCATATAGCAAGATATTTTATCTGCACTGCAGCTCATGCTTTCAAAAACTTGGCTAAAGAAAGCATCGCTATTACCAAGCAAGGTTACTGCAGAGAACTTTCCCTGCAAATGTGCACTTTTTCTTCATAATTTGCATTTTTGTTTTTGAATTGTTACTAGTTATAATTGTGCCTTGTTATAGCTTCTTCTCTTTAATCTATATTGTCTTTATATTAGTGGTGAAAATAGTTTGCATTTTTATTGTACTTTCTGCTTTTGTATTTCCCCCCTGTTTTTGCTATCAGCTTAAAATTATTAAAGTGAGTATCTACAGTTGTCCTAGATATTTCAAAGCTCTAATTTGATAGCAGGCATCAGGCCTGTTCATTTTTTATTTGTGCTTCCACAAAGTTCTACTTTGATTGTCAACAATTTCAAATAAAGTGTAGGAGTAAAAGTCTGTAAAAGGATTTTATTATTCAGAACACTGTCATCATAGTAGTTTTCAGTAATGGAATAAATGGGCAGCTCTTAAAATACTTATTATTAATGCTGTAGAATGGTTTATAGAAGCTGGAAGCAGTGTTTCTTTAGGGGAAGTAGCCTATCCATAAGAATTGGAGTTCCTGTAGGCCAAAATGCTTGTATAATACTTTCCTGAACCCACTAATTATCTCAGATTATGGAAATTGAAATCTCTACTGTGGGTAGGATACAGACAGTTCTGCGTAACATTGCTCACATCCAGCTGGGTTCCTGCAGTGATCTCTATGAGTTATGTTATGGTTCTATTTGCATCCTCTGTCACAGACAAATATCTGCATTCAATGCCTTGCATGGCTGGCAAATTGCCAAAGTCACCTAGTCCAAGACACAGGGCTCTCATCCTGTGCATTTCATGTGTGCTGTTTTAAATAGTTCAATGTTTGTTTTCCTCAAAGGGGAGGAAAAACCCCTCACCCTGACTGTTTTGTGTAAGAGGAAATCACACCAGTGCAACACCATAAATACTATAATGCAGGCAGGAATAGGGCACCACTTTTGGGGTCGGACTTCAGTGAGCCTTACCCGGGGCTGAATCCGCTGTTCCCTGCAGGTGGCGGTGCCCGGGCAGTGTGCTGTGTCCCCACCGGCCGGCGTGGCTGTGTCGCAGCCGGGCCCCCTCCGCCCCTCCCGTCCCGTGCTGGTCCCCGCGGCTGTGCCACCACCTCGTGGCGAACGAGGACAGCCGGGAGGCAGGGAAGGCTCTCCGCGGAGCATTTTTGACCGAAATCGTGCCTTTTTTCAAAAGCGAGGCTGCAGCGACCGTGTGCAGCTGATAGGAGTCGGGAGTTTGCTCTGACCGCCTCTGTGTCCCCCGATGGCTGTGCACCGACCTGTGTACAGCCATTTTTTCATCATGTAGATTATTTATCTTGTAATTCGATCTACTTGTGACAAAATGTTCACTATTAATGCATTAGACATGTAATGGGTTATATATCTCAGTGAAATGACCAAAGTTGCTCGTGGCTTGCATTCGCTGTGATCAAAGCTGTGTGTACTCAGCAGTGCATTACGTGAAAAGTAACTCAATAAAGCTGGTGTAGAATTGACTTCAGATTCTTAATGTTTGCACGGTGGTTTGTCCATTCTTTGTACCAGTTTCACATTGACTGGCCTGTGCATGTCTTTATTATTATTTGTTGTTTCTTAAACCAGCTTTGTTGTAGACGCTCTGTTTACTCCACAAATTTATATGATGTGACCATTTAAGCTCAATATTGGATTAACTGATCAGCCCCAAATGTGATAGACAGGCTGCTGTCCTATGGTTTTCCAAAAGTTCTTTGGTACAGGTTTTTTTGGGGGAGATTGTTATTGAAAGCACTGAACGGTCATAAGCTTTAGAAACAGTCCTTTCAATATAATCGAAAAACTAAAATTCAGTAGGAAAATTAATGTAAACATCAAGACTCCAAGAGCAATTTCTTTTTTTCTAAGTTGGATAGCAATTTCATCATCACAATTTGCAGAACAAAATAAAAAATAGGGGAAAAAAGCACAAGGATTAAATGCATAAAATGAAATGTATTAATATGTGTGGCCATCTTGTGGCAATAAAAAGTACTATGGTATTTTTTAATAAGAAAAAATAGTATTTAAAAAACAAGTTTGAGGTCAGTTGTTTGTTTTGGATGATAACTGTGCCTTCAACTCAATGTCTTCATATAACCAGAATGAATAAGCAGTAGTTTTTTATGGACTGAAAATTGCTTCTACTCAACAGATTAATTTTTTTTAGTTAAAAAGATCAAATTAGCTCAACATAAAAAATAAAGAAACAAGCACAAGTGTCTCTAGCATAGCAACAGCCATTGGATTGCCAATGCTAAGACTTTACATGATGTTTTCAACCAGTTTCAACTTCCATATGAGCTATAAACAAAGTCGGGTATTTTTGTTTTGTTTGTTTTACTCAGCTGGAAAGTCACCGATTCCAGTCAAGACTACAGACTCAGAATAAATCAGTGCATTTCAGAAACACTGATGAATTTATTTGTATTTCTTCAAGAAATGTCCCACTTTAAGGAACAAAACCCTGGCAAGGTAAGCACTCCCCAGTAAGATTAACTCCCCAGTAACATTAAGTTCTATATGATTTAATAAAAAGGTGAGATAGTTTTAGAAAAAACCCAAATGAACAAGAAGAAAAAAAGGAAAATGTACATTCTGACGCATTCAGTCATGAGTTTCTGCTAACTTTTTTTTTTTTTCTGTGAAGAACATGGGTAGGTAGTCGAGGGAAAAGCTGTTCACAGTAAACTTTATAGCAATACAGTCATCCCCTTACAACTGTTGGAACTTCACCAGTTATTCCATGAACTCTTAAAAGGAAATTTAAACCACCACAATTTAACTACAATTTAATAAAAACCTGAAAAAGCAAAAAAGTAAATAGGCATGTTCTTAAACATAAACTTTTTTTTTTCTCTCAAATAACTGTAGTTTTCAGGAATAGCTGCATGAAGACAGTTCCTCATACTTCATTGTGGCAATTTTTCATCTATACACTAATAGTTGGTGATTTTCCCTTTTTTCACTAGAAAGACTGAGCTGGAGAACCCAGCTCATGAAGAGGCAAGAAAAAGTAAGGCTTTTTTTCCCTCCAAGTTGGAAGGACACCATTATTTAGTTCTATTAAAACATGAAGCAGGGTTTTTTTCCCCAAAGAGAAATATAAATAAGTAAATGTATATTATGATAACAATAGATGAAATTTTTATATTTGTATCGCTAAATACAAGTTAAAAGAAGACTACAGGACTTCTTCTCCTCTTTTAATCTCTCTTAATTAGTCAGAAAGTCTTTCTTAAAAACAAGCCATTCAGAATTAGCAAATAGAAAGTATGTAGTACCATACTCAAATATTAGCAGTTAAGATTGAAAATACAGATGAGCAATTGGATGAAAAAAAAAAGAAAATTATAGAAGAATGAAAATTATGGAGAAAACATTAATAAATTATATAAAGAGCAGTTGTATGTCTGGTCAATAAAGTTATATTTAAAAGAAGTTCAAAGTGAAGTAAAGAAATTGTGGTATCAGTATTGTGGTGACATGACTGTAACTGTATGTTAAGAGATATCTAATACTAATTTAGAAAATATAATGTTGATAGCATATTTTTCCTTCTTTTCCCTGACGTCATTCTCTAAGCCATGCCATTATTTTACTGCTATAATTAGAAGCAAATTAGGCAGTAGTGCTGTGTGCAAAATTTCTTTCAATTAACCATTTTATTGCAATTCAGCTCCAAAAGCAAATGGATCCTTCCTGCAAACTTTCAACAGATCAGTTGAGAAAAATGCACTGTTATGTCTCAGTCATCACAAAGGCCAAATCTCAAATTTTATGGTGAAAATTTGGCTCAGCTGTGTCATTAACAGGGGTATTAGAGCAGCCAACAAGCATCAAGAGATTGCTTGCCAGCATATGAGAGAAAACAGTTTGACAAAGTAACACAACAGAGGAGAGAGCTGTAGCTGGAGGAAGGATGTTTTGCTTTTGTAAACATGCAGCAAGCATGCACTGTAATATTGCAATTAGTGAGTTGTGTTTTTTCCTGCATATAAATTGTCCAGCATATTTTCATGCAATGAAGGTATAATTTCTAGTAATATTATCAATAAACATCAGCTTGTTAAAGCTTTACAGTAAATGAATAAAAATAGCATGTTTTTATGGCAGAAGAGGGGCTGCATCCCTAATTATCCAAAATTGACTGTTTGATGCTTATTTTCACCAAAAGTGTTAAAGGTAATTCCTAGTTTTAAAAAACAAACTTCAGTTTTGCACTGCATTTTAGATTTCATTAGCATGCAACATCTTCCTTTTGCAAAATGATAAAATCATTTCAGTGAAAGTAGTAATGGTGTACTTTAATGTTTTTGTCAGTTTTGCCTCCTAGTCTGCAGCATATGTACATTTTTCACTGTCTTGGGAAGTTACATTCCTGGAGTTGTCCTCTCCTATGTCTTGTGTAAGTATGGTCTCTTTTCCAGCCATGATTTGTATATGTGTGTACTGTTCATTATTTGATCTCTGTGTAGGGACTGTTTATTTATTTGTTTATATACCTGTTTACACACTCGTGCAAGTTTGCAGAAGACACCAATCTCTGTGGTGCAGTTGACAAGTCTGAGGGACAGGATGGCATCCAGAGGGACTTGGACAAGCTCGAGAAGTGGGCCCATGAGAACCTCATCAGGTTTAGTTAGACCAAGTGCAAGGTGCTGCTCCTGGATCAGGGTAAACCCTGGTACCAACCCAGGCTGGAGGATGAACAGATCCAGAGCAGCCCTGCCTAGAAGGATTTGGGGGTGCTGGAATGGCTGGACATGACCCAGCCATGGGCACTCACAGCCCAGAGAACCAAACGTGTCCTGGACTCCATCCAAAGCAGCGTGGCCAGCAGGGGAGGGAGGGAGAGAGGGGATTCTTCCCTCCTACTCTGCTCTGGTGAGACCCCACCTGCAGTCCTGGGGGTCCCCAGCAGAGGAAGGACATGGACCTGTTGAGTCCAAAGGAGGGGACATGGAGATTATCAGAGGGCCCTAGCACCTCTCCTGTGAAACGTGAGCAAACTGGGGATGCTCAGCCTGGAGAGGAGAACACTCTGGGGAGTGGCCTTTCAGTTCCTAAGGAAGGCTTTCAAGAAAGCTGGGGACAAACATTTGAGCAGTGCCTGCTGCAATAGCACAATGGGTGATGGTTTTAAACTGAAGGAGGGTCAATCTAGGTTAGATATAAGAAAGAATTTGTTTGCAGTTTTTTGTCATTCAGAAGTCAGCTTACAAGTGTTTTCAGTGTGTTGATTCTGGCACAATGTTACATAGTCACTTCTGTCAAAGTTGAGATATCAAAATCAGACTAAGTTAAGATAATGATAGATGTTATAATGACCATAAATTTTGTCTTACTGATAGTCAAAAATATGTCAGTTGGTATCAATATAATGGTATTTTCTGTGATGAGTACGAATGGCTTCTCAAAACTGGATTTTACCTTAAAAGTGTCTGACATGGGCATTCCACAATGCATTTTTATGTAAAACTAACTGTATTATGTAAAGTTAGTAGTTATGTTATGCAAAGGCATTGTTTAAATTTTTTGAGTAGCCTCTTGTACAGCAATATTTCAATACCATTTTTTCTCTGTCTTCATTTTTATCACAGTATTGTGTGCCTTTTTGTGTCCCTTCCTTAAGTGCAATGAATTTGGACAGAAACTGTGCAGCAAAATAAAGGCTGTTTTGATGAAAGTAGATTTTGGAATAGTGGAATATATCAACCAGAAGAAAAAAGAGAGATCTGGTGAGTAGTTAATTATAGTCCCATATATTATTATAAAATATTATTGTGTTTCTGTATGCAGAGCATTTCATTCACCTTGCAGAAAGTTTGGTTTGTCCTGAGAAGCCAACTGTAGAGACATTTCTTGCTTTGAACCTGGCTACTGTTATTAGCTTTATAAGGAGTGACAATGTGTGTCAAATGTCTGGGTTTGATAAGAAAGAAATTATTACTTCATGGAAAGAAACAAGGCAAGCTCTTTGTATGTGATTAGATGTACTGCTTATAAGTTTTCAGAAAAAAAAAATACTTGCTGTAAGCTTACAATGCTTATCACTCTTCAGATAAGGCAAACTTTCCCAGCAGAGAGGGTCACTCAAGAGTCTCAAAATAAGTACATAACAGAATTTTCAGTAAGAGACAAAACTCTGTTCCTGTATCTAAATCTGCCTTGGTTTCGCTCCTTCCAGCAAAAAAGAAATTGTTTTCTTCTCCAGATATTCCAAAAGCATATAAGAATTGCCACAGGATAGCAGCTACAAATTAATCCATATTTCTGTGTGGAAAGGGGAGGAATTAATTTTTAACAAAATCTTGCCTATCTCACCCAATATCTTTCTAATACTGGAAACTTTTAGATTTTAAACAATAAAGCTATTTCAGGGAAAATCTGTATATGAACAGTGTTAGTTTGTTTTTTCTGCATGCTCCAGTTTTGGTAATTAAACCTTTGCAGTTTAGTCACACTACTTGCAGGTAGTCTACCCTTTTAAATTAGTGCTACATCAGTAGACTTAATATCTGCTTTAAAACATGCATTTCTTGTAACCATACAATTTATTATGCAATGTGCTGTTCCTAGACCCAGGGAGAACCACTGTGTGTCTTTTCCCCTTCTCTTACATTTAATGTGATAGTAATTGAAAATAAGGAATAATGCATTGGAAATTTTCTTTCATGCATTATTCTGCCTGTTCAGTTTTTAAGTGAAACTGGCAGAAATAAAGATCAGACTATAGTTTAATAAACTTCATAAGCCAGCACTGGGAAAATGGTTGAGGGTATATGTGTTCTTTCCTGCATTTCATCCTCCTGTTTAATTTAACACTGACAAGTTCCCTACCTTGCTTTCCTTCTTGGGTTCACCACATGGGCTCACAAACCTTGTGTTGGCACAAGAGAGGAAAGAGCAAGTTGCAGGAAGAAGCAACCAAGGGCACTTTAGCTGCGTTTTTCATTTTATATTGGTTTAAAAGATTCTCAGACAGAGGAGGCAAAATTTGTATCTCTGCTTATCTGTAAAGAGCAACATTCTACCAGACTTCAAGAGGATGCTTTGTATGCATATTTGCATATGATTGTGATTGCAGGGTAGCTGGGTGTTCGTAGAAGGAGGGGTTTGTAAATGAAGATTACATGCAATTATCAAGCAAATTGCACGTTCTCATGTAAAAGTAATGTGAACACAGCCTATTCTAACAACATGTTACGCCTGTGCATTTTACCAGCAGTGTAGTCTAAAAGAGAAATATCTATTTGCCAGGGCAGATGACTTTCTAGTGAGCAACAGAGACTCCTGAAGGAAGTACAATGCAGGTGAATAGATCTACTGGAATGTATTCAGAATAACATTCTTTCTCCCACTGTGGTTGCTGTATTTTGATAAGCAGCCAGTCTCTCAGTCAGGCTTGTTTCCCTGGTAGCATAGCAGATAAATGGTGCACTCTGTCAGCAGATGGAGAGTTACTGTGTACACAAGCTGTGTGACAGAACACACACTGAACCTGGAAATCCATTGTCATGAGTAGGATAAAAAAATATATCTTTTTTCTTTCAGAAACAGCAAAAACAAAAGCCACAGAAGATGACAGTGAATTAGACATATCAGCTCTGTGTCCTAAGGTGACTTTTTTTCAGTCAGCCCTGTCTTGCTTTTAAAATCTATATAGATAATGGGAGGCTATCTAGATTGCTGTCTCTGTTCTTCTGTGGAAGACTTTGCCCTCCCCAGGAGGCTGTGTTCCTGAACTAAGCAGTATGCTTTAGAAGTGACTCATAGTCTCCACCTTTAGCCTTGTACTAACCAACCTACTGCATTTGTGACTCCTGGCCTTCAAGGTAATGGTTTCATTGGCCTACTGAGCTAAGAGTGTGTTTATTTTGTATTGGCTGTAGAATGATTGTGTTAATATTTAAAAGCAAAGGTGGTTACTTTTATTTCCAACACTGAAATTGCAGTTGATTTTTATCAAATTAAAATACAAAAGGGAAACATTAATAGGAAACTGTAGTGGTTCTATGTAATTTGTCAGATATTTTTGTAATCACTTGTCTAATAATTTTCAATGATGGTGCAAAAAGGTATATAAAATCTTTCTAGATATGTATGAGTACACTCAAATTTCACATTTTTCTTCTAGTATTCTAAAAGACAGTATGGCAAAGGTTTTTCTGTTATAATCAGAATACCAGTTGGTATTTTAAAAATCATCTTAATAGGAATTATTATGCAGTATTTGATCAGTAGTGTATAAAGCCTGACTTTGACAGGTACTGCTTTGGAGATAGTTTTGTGCTGGAAAAAAAAAATACCATGGGATAAAAATTTGTATCTGACATAACTAAATATTCTTCAATAAATTGGTAATGGATAATAGGGTTTTTGTTCTGCTAATTTTTGATGGTCTTATAGATATTGGGCTGTTTTTTCTGGTTGAAGTTTACTCATTTTGTTACATTATGCACATTTGTATTTGCAGGCTCATTTTGCTTTTATTACAGCAACTGGAATTTTCTATGCTGCTTTAGTATAATACAGCCTTTAGTTATTACAAAGAGGGATGTTTCACTTATAAGCATTGTATAGTATTTTCATGTTTCTTCAATTAAGGCTTAAATAGGAGGTGATTTATGTTGCTATGACGTACAAGAGGGGGTTTTTTCAGTCTCTAAGCATTGGCTTTCTGCAGTGTGATTTTTTAAAAAATATAATAATACCATGTGTGGGACTGTTTTCTGTGTAGGTTAGTCCTGCAATTGTTGCCAAAGAGCTGTCAGTGTCTGACACAGATGTCTCAGAAGTATCCTGGACCGATAATGGGACCTTTAACTTATCCGAGGGGTATTCTCCACAGACAGACACGTCTGATGGTATGTAACAGCTTCATCTATATCATCACTGACTCCAGATGTGAAAGTTACCTCAAAATTATTAGACAATTTGAGGACAGGTTTCAGGGTTGTTACTTTTCTCTCTGAAACAAATTTAAGGTTAATCTTAGTGTTTTGTGTAGTTTTGGATACATCTTGTGTAAGAACTGGCCTCATCTTAAAAATGTTAAAGTGCATCAGCAAGTGTCTAAATAAATAAGTAGTACTGGGTAAAACCAACATATTCAAAAAGTTCTAGATGTAGCTCTCTCTTCTACCAAACCTTTCAAGCAAGTAAACCTATTAAAATTACTCCCAATCCTTTTGTGGGTAAGCTAAGCAAATAAAAGCTGAGAAACAGTGAATACACTGACTTGTTAAACAGCCAATTAAAGAAAGTATTATCAGGTTTTACTACTAGATATGAAGACAGCCAGCAATGAGCCTATGAAGACTTAGACTAGGAAAAGATTCTCAAGCACTTGGCTTGATCTTGACCAGAAAAAAATTCTTTCTTTTTATCAGTAAACACTTTGCTGGAATAAAGATTAAGGACAACAGTAGTTTGGTGTTATCTTATCTGGGGATCTGTTGCTCTGCTCATCTTGCATTTCTCCTAGGAAAAGCTCCCTGTAAATGACAAGCAGGGTGATACTACAGGCCAAATTAATAATTTCAGTAATTTTCCTAATATTTCAAGTTGTAAATAGCATTGTATGATCACAGAACCCTAAGTTGTAACATTCATCTCATCTATCTTCCTATCTAAAGCAGTTTCAAAACTCTTCATTAAAGCTTTATGAAGTTTCTCAGGGCTGTGACCACTTGAATTCTGAACATCTCTAGTGGTAGAGATTCAGCAACTTCCCTGGAAAGCCTTTTTCAATATTTGCTTACCCTCACGATGAAGAAGTTTTTTTCTTACACTGAGTCAAAATTTCCCATGTTCCAGTTTGTGTCAATTTACTCTGATCCTTTCACTGTGCACTTTCTAGAAGAGTCAGGTCCATCTTCTCTCTACCTTCCCCTTCAGTAGTTAAACTGATCCCCCTTTGCCACCTTCTCTTGGGCCAAATGAGGCCCATTCTCTCAGCATCTACATACAAACATCCTTTCTCTTGCCCCCTAAATAATCATGCTGGCCCTCCAGGGGGTTCAGTCCTGTATGCCATTGTCTGTCTAGGACTGGAGAGGTCAAAACCAGGCAAAGTACTTCAATGGGTTCTCTCAGTTGCTGAATAGAGGAGGAAAATCCCTTCTACTGACTTTCTGCCTTCAATTTTGCTACTATGGCTCAGTGTGTGGTAGGCCTTCCTTGCTGCAAGGGCATACCACTGACCTGTTGCCCACAGATCTTTTTCTGGAAAGCTGCTTTTCTTGTTGCCCTTGGCCTGTCCTGCTGCACAGGGTATTCCATCCTAGATGCAAGACTTCACATTTGATTTTGTTGAATGTCATGATGTTCCTTTTCAGCCTGTTTCTTTCTCCAGCCTGTTGAGGTCCCTCTGAAGGCATCCTCACCTCCAGAATATCAAATACACCTGTCGCGCAGCAATTCCTTTCTGCCCATGAACTTGCAGAATGCACTCCAACCTGTCATCCAAGTCATTAATAAAACCCTTGAACAGTGCTGGTTCCAGTCCCTGTGACAGACACCAATGACCAGCCTCCAGCTGCACCTTGTGTCACTGATGAAGCCTGTGACCCCAGCAGTCTGGCCACTTTTCCACCCAGCTTACAGTTCCCTTACCCTGTTTGCTCACTAGCTTGGCTGTAAGGATCATGTGGGAAACTCTATTCATAGCCTTGCTAAGTGAAAAATAACATCAGCTCTTCTTCTCCATGGAGCATTTCAGCAAATGGGACACACACAGAAGTGCAAGACCTAATGGGATGCATTCAAGGACTGGCTCATCTCCTGTCAAAGCTCTTTGCATTCAAGCCACCAGTCTACATGCAGTACAACCCTTCCTCCTCACCTTCCCAGCCTGTCTTTCCTAAAGAAAATGGAGAAAATGATGTATAAGTAATTTTTAGAATTTATTTCCTTAACCCTTATGAATTCTCCTACAACAAGCTTCTATTGCTTGTTTTCATAGAGAGTAAGTTCAAGCTTTTTACCTTCTCATTCAAATACTTGATGAAATTATTCACTTGTGCTGAATTAGGCCTCTTCCACAGGCCATGTATTCCATGGTATGTTTTACACATTTCTAATAACAAATATTGTGTCATTCATTAATGCAGCCATTCAAATCTAGTGTTGATTACATCTTGCTTTTTATCCTCTTGACATGAAAAAATTCTGATAATCTGCAGAGTTTCCATTTTCTGTTTCCTTTTCAATACAAGCATTGGCCAATAAAGGAAAAAGAAATTAGTCTTTACATTGGTTTTATATCTTTTTTCTTTAAACAGATAAACATTTTTTTATTACTCCATATGCATGTTAAAAGTTTGTAACACATCCTTACATGTTTATATATTTGTAGTTTGTATATATTGTGAAGAGAAATAAATTTTAGGACTTCATGTGATTGGTATATTTTGAAATAGCTGTGCCGAGGATTTGTATGGGTTGTTTCGTAACAGATACATGCCTAAAAAAGTTAGGTTTAAAAAGTTATTTTGTTCAAATAGTTAGGTTGATACCAGCTGATTTGTGGCACTAGAATTATGACCTCAAAACTATTTTGTTTTAGATGTCACACAAATCTACTTCCTGTAGAGAACTACTGTAGTAGGGATTAGTAAATGTATTCAGAGGAACACTTGCTACTTGCATTGTTACATCTGGCTGCGTTTTTGGGAAACCTTTTGTGAGTGCTAACACTGTTTTCTTCTGTTAACCCTGTAATAGATTTTGACCGACCTAGTGATCATGAAGAAGCTTTCTCTCGAGATCTTTTAGAGTTTCCCTCCTTAGAAAATGGTGCCGGCACAAACGATGACGATGACTCCAGCATCGGTTTGCCCATCCAGCAAAAACGAAGGAAAGAGCAAACTGATGTCAAGACAGATCACGCTTCCAGACAGAGCAAAGAGAGACCATCCACTGCAGGGCTGTCCTTGCCTTTGACCAGTGACCAAACCTTTAATTTAATGAGTGGAATTGCTGGCGATGTCATCACGGCTGCGGTGTCTGCTGCCATCAAAGACCAGCTGCAGTCCCTACAGCAAGCTCCCTCACAGGCAGCGCCCAGCTTGAGCGAGGAGACAGACACAGAGGAAGCTGATGATTTTGAACTGCTTGACCAGTCTGAGCTAGAGCAGATTGAGAAAGAATTGGGACTTTCACAAGGTCAAGAAGCAGAATCCCAGGAAAAGAAAAAGTCTTCAGGCTTCCTTTCAAATCTGCTTGGAAGTCATTAACCTTGAAGTTACAGCTGATAACACAGAAGAAACTAAACATAAAAGACAAAAAAATACCATCAAATACTACAAAACAAACAAAAAAAAGAGAAAAAAAAAGAAGAAAATTCTGAGCTGTAAGCTTTAACTATCCCTTTAGATGTGTTGTAATAATTTCCCTTATGCAAAGTGAATTAACTGGATAAGTATCAGCTAATACTGATAGTTTAATGTTTCTGGTAGCTATACCTCAATGTAATAGCATGGAAATGAATTCTCTATCCACTGTTTGGTTGCAGATGCGTGGTGGAAGTCAGTTGTTCAAAATAGTTGGGGGAGAGGTTTCTTTTACCTGTTTGCCAACCATCTGTTTTGGGGTCCTGAGCCAAATTTCCAATATCGACAGTTTATTTACTTTGGTTTTCCTATCATGTAATACAATTAATGACTCATATTGTGAGGGCACGTTATCAGAGGGCTGCGGTGAGATTAACTGCATCTCACCTCCTTCAATCCTACCAAAAAGTATGGATCCCTGCAGTTATCATTATGTGTAGTGCACCTACTGTATATGAAACACATGAACTGGCACAACTCAAGTTTAATTATGTGTGCAACACTATAAAACCCCCTAGACTTCATACTTAAAACCTTTGAATTATTTTGGATATGGTGATGCATTTCCAAGTTTTTTGCTGTTATAGGCTTGTAGAGTTGTAAAGTGGCATGTTATATGACTGACCACCTGCTGTGTTCCTTGATGGGGTCTAGTCCTTGGCAGTATTGCCCATGTGAAGTCAGCCAATGAATCTTTATGTTTAAAAATTAATATTGTGTAAACTGAATAGCCTGTTTGGGAGCAGGTGAGGGTAGTTATTGTTTGGAGTAGAGATTAGAGATTAAAACAAAAGCAAAAAGGCTTTTTAGGTGCCACTTCCTTAATTTGAGATTCTGTAGGTTTTGGTTTGGCTTTTTTTCCCATGATAGCTGCTTCCACTTGCAACAAAAGTTGTGTTGCAATGTGAGGATTTTGATATACTTAGAAGCATTTGATGAGGTCAGTTTCTAGAGAAGACACTCAGAATCTTCTTCTTGGCATGTAATTTAAAACAAAAAAAGAACTTGTTTAAATTATTTGCCAGTTTAAAGTCCACACATGCTGAATGAGTGGCATGGGATCTCAAGCAGATAACTTATTTTTCTAGGGCTTTTTTGTTCACCTGTCACAAAACTGCATTGCAATACCAAGCAATAGTAATCCAAGAAATAGGAAGAAATAAAGCTAGTTTTTTTAATGTGATGTAAACTGTTAGCAAAGTTGAGGGACCATGTCAGCTGCTACTACTACTCAAGTAAATTTCCATTTGCTGGCATTTGAAGAGGTAAATACTGTCATCTAGGACCCTCAAAAAGTACAGCAACAGATGATAAAAAATCTTCCACTAACATATATGTGTAGGTAAACCTGTGTTTGAAATTAACTTCATTTTGTATGTTTTTTTCCCTTTGAGGTGGAAGAATAGGCAGATGGCCAAAAAGAGTACAGCAAAAGGAAGGATGCCGAGATGTTTTGACACTAGCTTTATTGTTGCTTGTGCTTTTTGTGTCAGTAATGCATATTGACTGTGTTTGCTGTCCTTTACCAGTAAAAGGGTAAGCCTGTGCCTTCATTATCAAATACATTATGAAATAAGTGGATGCTGGATATAGATCCCACAAGATGCAGCTTTCAAATTACAATATCTCAACACCTGAGTTTCTGGAAATGATTAGAAAACATGACCCACATCACATCCACAGCATTAGTTGCTAAGTTTCTTCTTTAGCTTTCACCAGGTTGTTCCTCTCGTTTGGAAAAAGTAAATTTAAAAAAAGATCAAATACCCAACCAAAATTTAAAAAGCTTTTATTGGAAAATCAGTGAGTTAAAAAAATTCTCAAATGGCTTAAAAGCCACATTTCCTTGCCGCACATTTAGGACAATCTGTAGAATTAAAAGAGTACAAATCCAAGTTGCTGATGAAGCTTCGTGGGATGCCCAAACAACTGTGTGCTCCCTTGTCCAGGGCTACTGGTGCCAGAAGGGGAAACAGGCTGTGGGACAGGAGAGGTGGCAGGGAGGGAGCAGTCCTTCACAGGCTTTTCTGGAGCAGATTGGCAGGACAGGCTAGCTGGCTGTCAATGGTGGCATTGTAATGGCATACACTTTATTGTTGTTTTATGGAAAATACTTGTGGTTATGAAAGTATGTAACACAGGGGCACTCTTCTAGAATAATAGATTAGATCAGAAAGAAAAGCAGTTGGAGGAGTTTCTCAGACTTTTTGTAAATTACCCATTTTCTGGTTTCAAGATCGGTAAATACATTGGTTTTTCTCCAGTAAGACTCTTAATTTTTTTTTTTTCAGAAAGAAAAAACCAACCAAAACTTGAATGAGTAAATCTTTAAAGTTAGGGACATAGTTGCTTATCTGAATCTTTAGAGAAAAAAAATTCTATTTTTTTTCCTGCTGTCATGATAGTCAATTACATTCAAGCCCCTAAATACTGTGTAATGGGAAGGATGTATTTCTGTAACATTTAATATTCTTCCTCAGGTAGTAAAAAAGATGTCTAATTTTCTGCAAGAAATTATCTCTTCTCTCCCACACAACCACATGTAAGAAACACTTTGCGTGGACACAATACATTCCACTGCCAGCAGTTCGCCAGCAAAACACAAAGAAAATGTTTCTTTCCTTTGTGGATCCTCTCCACACTGCCCTCAGCTGGAAATCCCTTGAGAAAACGACATTTTGCTGTATTATAGCAGCAGCCAAGAATTAGCAGTTCCTTAAAAATTCCTGTCACAATGGTCTACAGCATCTTTTCTACCAAGCACTGTTGTCACCTTCCCATCCTTCAAACAGAATGCCTGGGCAGGAAGACAGGCAAGGGGGTATAAGGCAATACATAGCTTTGAAACATACAGTTTTTCCATGGAAAGCTTCCTTGCCTGTGATTTCCAGTCAAAAGGCACACAGGCAGCATAGAGGGTGTAATGTGAGCCAATGCCATGGGGTAAGAGTGTGTGATCCTGCCCTGGGATCAGTGCTGCTTGTGTTGTGTGTGTGTGCTCATACCTGGCAGCAAAGGGCTCACCCTTCTGTGCCTTGCAGTGGCTTCTTGACGCATCCTGATTTAAGAAAAGGACATATGTCAGGGCAGGGATGCAGGTCACTCTTTTGTACTTGGAAAATTTCCTCTTGTGTCAGTATATGAGTGACAGGATCACCATCGGATTGGTGGCCTTTAGTGTGTCAAATCCAGTGCAAAACCACCCGTTTGCAGCACACAGGGTTTCCATGTGTACGTACCACACACCTACTGACCATTCTTCTGTTTGCTAGTGGAAAAAAAATACCATTCTATGCAGAGGAGGTTAAATAATTGTAACCCAAAGTAACAGGATCTGAAGAGATACTCGTTCTATTTGTTCTGTGTTTGTTCTGCACTTTTTCCAGGCTGTCCCAGCCTTCTGAGCAGCGTCGCAGTCTGTGAGTAACCCCCACCCGGGCAACCAGAAACTGGAGAATTACAAAATGTCCGTATTTAAGTATTCTGCAGCACTTTACCTGCCTGATCACTGTTTTGTAAACATGGAACTATTATATTGATTGTTTTAATAAATATGTGTTAGTTTTTATCTTAAATCATCTCATTGTGTCTTTGCTCCAAGAAATGGAAATAAACCCTATAACAACAAACGGGGTGACCTTATCATTCTCTACAACTTCCTGAAAGGAGGTTCTAGCCAGGTGGGGCTCCGCCCTTTCCCCCAGGTAACCAGTGGTAGGACAAGAAGACAGTCGTAAGCTGCAGCTGGGGAGGTTTAGGTTGAACATCGGGAAGAATTTCTTCACGGAAAGGGTGATAAAGTACTGGAATGGGCTGCCCAGGGAGTGGCGGAGTCACCGTCCCTGGAGGTGTCTCAGGATGGACGGTGCGTGGCACTTAGTGCCATGGTCTAGTCTGTGGATGCCATGGGACAGAGAGAGAGAAATGGCTAGCGCTTCTTACAGAAGCTTGTGAGAATTTTTGGGGAGTTGTAAGGATGTGATAATTTGTTCAATATAAACTATCTGCAGGTGGTGTTTTTCTACTTCGTCTTTCTGTTCTTCTCAAAGATGGTGTTTGAGGAAGGTGTTTTTGTTAGCCAATCAAATAAAACCTATCGTATCACTCTATAAAAACCGCATGGTTCTCTTGAATAAAGCTTTCCTTTTGCTCTTTTAACAATACCGCCTCCCGCCTGTTCCTGTGTCATTCTCGGCGCAAGAGTGACATTAGTTGAAAGGCGGTGTTCGCCCGCAGGTTGGACTCGATGATCGGAGACATCTTTCCCAACCTAACTGATTCCGTGAAAACAATAAAACAAACAAAACAAAAAGAAACAAAACCAAACCAAATCCAACCAACCAAAGGCGAGCACACCCACACCCGGGCAGCCACGGCCCGCCAGGCGCCGCTCCCGCCGCGTCTCTTCCGGCGCCGCCCGTGTCCCGCGCCCTCCGGCCGCAAGGGGGCGCGCGCGAGCCGGTCCCGCCGGACGCCGCGCGGCCGCTTCCTGCCCGCGCGCCCCGCCCCGCGCCCGGCACCGCCAGATCCGCCGACCGCAGGTGCGTGTCCCGGGAATGAGGGACGGGACGGGATGGGATGGAATTGGATGGACCGGCTCGGCCCGAGCCAGGGACGATAGCGGGAGCAGGGGGCAGGCGGCGTGGCCCGGCCGAGCCGGATGCGCTCCCTTGTGATGCCGGCTCCCTGTGATCCCGGCCTGCTCCACGCCTGGCCTGGTGGCTTCCGGCTGCCGCCTGCGCCCCGCCTTATCTCGTGGGTTTTTTAGTTTTTGGGTTTATTTTTTCTTATTATTTATTTATCTCCAGGTTTTGCCCGAATTTTTGTTGTCCGTGTAAGAAACGCCCGCCTTGTGCCAGGATTAGGGACACGGGCTCAGTTTAAATCACGCCGAAGGCAGCTGAAAATCAGCCGCGCTAAAGAGCCTCAGGGGAGATCGCGGTTTGTCCGGAAGGGCTCGGCTGTGCTGCGAGTGCCCGGGGTTTGGTTTTCCTGATCCCCACACAAGGTAGGACTCGGGGCTTCGGTCCTGGGGCTTCAAACGGGAGGGAAATGCAGGCGGGTCGTGGGAAGGTGCTGTGTAACTACACGGGATTTCTCTGTTTAGTGCAGCTTGTGTTGTAAACGCATCTCCACGTAATAGTCAGGGGTGAAGGTTTATGGCTTTAGCTTCTCTTGGTTACAAACCTCTGAGCTGCTTTCTTTCGGGTGGGGCGGAGTTGGGTGTTTTTAAATGCCCCCGTGGTAATGTAGCGTGTAGCTTCTGTCTGTCTAGCTTCTGTCTGTCCGTCACGGACCAGAGCAGAGTGTTTGTTCTGCCTCAGGGTGCTGCAAGCAGTGTGTCACTAACAGCCAGCGTGACTCTGAGTCAGTGATTTATGGCAAAGGTTGGTGCCTGGGCGGGGAGAAGGAAAGGGAGCTCTGCAGGTGGTAGGGGAACGCCTCAAGGAATACTTAGTGAAACTCTCAGTGGGCGGAGAACACGTTTTTCTCTGAAACAAAAAAAGAAAAGCTGCTGTTGTACTGAGTAGATGCTTATAGTACTTCAGATGATATGGCCTTCATTTGCTGCATCCCCCCTGTCACTGTCACACAAATAATACTGCTCCAAGATTTGAACAGTGGGAACATTCTTGTAAGCCCCTTACTAGGCTTTGGGTTTCCAAAAGGACAATTTAAGGACTATTTGTGTTCACCTGCATTGAAAAGTACTGTACAGTTGCTATCCATTTCTTTGCTGTTCAGAAAATCTGAAATTCCTGAAGTAGACAAGCCATCAGTAGACGAACAGAAAGTTATGGCACTGAATCAAAACTAGAGACAACTGCTTTTTAAATACTTCTTTCCCTCTACTTACACAAGTCTAGTAATTAATGACCATCATGAGCAAAGCTGGTAGTTCTAATTATATAAGAATCGCAGAGCAAACATGAGTTTCAGATATTAAAACAGAAATAACACTATACAGATTTACCAAGAACTCCACATAGTGGTAGATTTCTATGCTAGAAACTTCAAATTCAAGACAATGGCACCTATCAATTCCAAGTCAAGAAACCTTCAAATCACAAATGCATAAGCAATAATAAGTAAGGATCCCAGTGGTTCCAGGGAATGAGCATTTCATAATGTGTTTTGACTTCTGCCACTGCTTCTCCCTGTTAGTAACTTCAGGGAGAGGCTTCTCTTCCTCTCCCTGCTTTCAGACCCCCTCATCCTGATGTATTATTTCTTTTTTCTCCAGATTAAGCCATAGTTTTTCTAAATGAGTTAAAAAATGAAGGTGCTTTCTGTGATCTCCAGATGACACTTTTTTTGCTCTTTGCTTTTGCAGCATTCAAGTGATTCCATCGACTTAGTTAAAAAAAAAAAAAAAAAGAAAACCAAAGTTTCCTTAAGCACAGAGAAGGAAGGAAATGTATGGATTTGGAAAGGACAGCATGAGTGGGAGGTCACTGCTCTGCAGTTGTCCTGTCCCAGCCCCAGTAACATGGGTTGGCTGGATGGTGGGAAGTGAAGGGAGACCAGGGTTTGTTAGTGGTCATGCCTAGATCTAGGCATGACTGACTGCATCTCCAGATGAACAGCTCTGCAGGGTAAATTGTTGTCAGCACTACACACACTACTCCAAAGTAGCTAAGAAGGCTTTATTTTTAAAGGCAGTACCATTTTTTTCTTTGCCATTTATTAAAGCTGTGGAAGATACGAAATAGGCCTGTAAGCAGGTTTTCCCTTTTTAACCTTGTTTCTGAGGAGTCACTCGTCTCCTCAAAGTCTTACAGTTGGCAGCAGATGAGCTTGTTCAGAGCCTCTAGTCACTGATCTTCAGTGAAAAGCGTGGATCTTTTGAAATACTGATGCTGTGACTGGGGGCCCTCTCATGCATCCCAATCCCAACAGGCACAGCAGGTTCTGCATCCAGAGCGGGGATGCTCAGCTGCTGTTGTGCTACAAGTAAACTCAAAGTCTTTTATTTATAAGTTTCCTCTCTTGCTGCTGCCCATGAATAGTGCACTCATTGCTGCTGCTGGTGTTTAATAAATTTAATTCTGTGCAAGAACTGTGTGTCTAATATTCCCTCAAGAGAAGGTTGTCAGGATGAAGGTGTTGGGGCTTTTTTGTGTCTGTTAATTTTTTTTAAACATAATTTTATTTTTTTTCCATTTTCTAGTAATGGCCACCTACACTTGCATCACTTGCCGTGTGGCTTTCAAGGATGGTGACATTCAGCGTGCCCATTACAAAACCGACTGGCACAGGTACAACCTGAAGCGTAAAGTTGCTGACATGCCTCCTGTTACTGCTGAGAATTTCCAAGAGAGAGTCCTGGCACAGAGAGCAGTAGCAGAGGAGCAGAACAAAATCACTGCCACTTACTGCTCAGTGTGCAGCAAGAGGTTCTCCACCTTCAATGCCTATGAGAATCACCTCAAGTCCAAGAAGCACCTGGAGCTGGAGAAGAAAGCTGTCCAAGCTGTCAGCAAGAAGGTGAAAATATTAAATGAGAAGAATCTGGAAAAGGGGCTGGCCCCAGAGAATGTCAATAAGGATGAAATGAACACAGCTATTCAGCAGGCCATCAGAGCCCAGCCATCTTCATCTCCAAAGAAGACACCTCTACCTCCCAGTAATGCGAGTGGCTCTCCAGTGTCCAGGGAAAGTGCCAGTTTGTCCCAGAGCAGAGAACGACCAGAAATTCCTCCGCGGCTGCAGTGGTTTGAACAGCAAGCAAGGAAACTGGCCAAGCAACAAGCAGAGGAAGAAGGGGATAATGAGGAAGGTAAGGCAGTAAACACGCTGACAGAAAATATCTTGGGGTGAGCTATGCTTTGAGCAAAAGTTTCGTCCTACTTCTGTAGCAGTGCAGCTTTTTTCATCACAGAAGGTGTTTCTGTTGTTTAAATTTTCATTTTAACAAAGTAGTTAAAGTTGGCCCATGTTTGCAGCCAAGGACTCTGTGTTAGTGTCTGAACTGCCAGCTGTTCAACTTACAGACAGACACTAATGCATGTAAAAAATGACTATAAATAGTCACTAGTATATCCATGTAATAGAACACTATTTCCCCCATAAAATGTCAAAGGAAGTTTCCTTTAAAGAAGGCTAATGTAACAGGTTACCCTAAAACTACTTCTGAATAAATAATTTAACAGGAATCCACTTATAATCATTTGCTATTGTCCCCACTCATTTCCTGATCTGTTGAAGGGAGGTGGGGCTATAGTTGGTTTTGTTGCCCTCTGCCCACCAAGACCGGAGCAGAAAATTTGCTCTTTAGCCTGACAGTGTAACGTCACCTGTCAGCATTTTGATGTCGGTGTTAAAATGGGTTTAACCGCCCTAGTGGCCTTTTCCTATGAATACAGGTCTGTGTTGGAGGTCATCCTGGAAAGCAGACAGCTGAAAAGATCAGAGCTTCAGAATTTCCAGAAAAGAGTTATTTTTAACGTGGATGCTTTTAGTGCTGTAGTTGACAGTGCAGCTCCAAACACATCTATTGGAACAGCTGAATGGGATGACTGAGCTGTAGTAAGGGGACAGGAGTGAATGAGGTGGAACTTAATTTCTGAAAACCCCCGTGTCACGTTACTGCATCTGTTACAGCAGTTTTGTGCTCTTGAAATTCTAGTTGCAGTTCAGTGAATGTGCTCTGGGTGAGAAGAAGCATTGAACATACATTGTAACAGCTAAAGAAGAAGCCAGCTTGCCCCTGTCTGGTGTTAATGTGGTAGTCATAGATTGTATTGCGAAAATCTTAGTAGGTTTCTGAATGTTAACTGTTCTTTTAAGTGTGTGAACAGGAGTGTGTTTTCCTGACTGCTGGAAATGAGTATTTTCCTGATGTCACCAGAGTTGCCTTGTTTTCAATGAGCCATGCTTGTGTTCTTGCACTGTGGTGAATTAAATTTAAGGCCTAGAAACAGCAGTAGAGTGTTAATAGTTGAGAAAATGGAGGGGGGAAGTATCAGATCTGCCAGTGGTTTTTATGAGTGACCTTGTGCTTTGCTGTGCATCTTACAAAGAAATATCTTTTTCTGGTGATGGTAAATTCTTGCACCTGGAAGTGACTGTGTGACACTTACCTGTAAAAGCAAAAAATGCAATATGTTCTATGATGGCTTTTTCTAACTTATTTGGGACTTATTTTGCTTGGGAAAAGTGTAAAATAAATACTTTTTTTTAAACTTCCTTTAAAGACTGGGAAGATATGGATTCTGATGAGGACATTATCTCTGACGAAGAGATGGAAAGTGTGGAAGAAGAAGAAGAGGATCAGCAAGCAGAGGCTGAAAGCATTCCTGCAGTTGGGGCCATACCAGTCACAGACTGCTTGTTCTGTTCCCATCACTCAAGATCTCTCACAAAAAATGTGGCACATATGACAAAAATCCACAGCTTCTTCATTCCAGACATAGAGTACCTTGTGGATCTCAGAGGACTAATCAAGTATCTTGGTATGACTGAATGCTCTCTAATCTTTTTATCAGGATAATTATATTCTGATAGTGCTTATTTTTGTTTGGATATGACACCAAATGTTTTGGTTTGGGTTGCTTTTTTGTCTGAGTGCTGTCAGTATTTTGATCATGAGCAGGACTACAGGCTTTCCAGGGAGAATGAGAGAAAATTTTGATGAACAAAAATGGTCATGTACCCTGCAGGTCTCACATAGTTTTCTGATCTTGAGAAAGTTGTTTAGATAACATTAAATTTGGACAGAATTCTGTTGCTAAAGTGTGCATATGAACTGTGTTGTCCTACCAGTGAGTCACAAGTATTTCTCTCTTTGGCTTACAATGCTTGCGAGAGAACTAAAAGGAAAAACTGTATCATCCTTCAAGTCTAAAAATAATGATGAGAATAAAATAATTTTGGAGTATTGGATAGAAAAACGTATTGGAACTGTGAAGTTTGTTATTGAGAATGCTTGAATGACCCATACCTTGTCACAAGGAATCTTTAAATGGCCAGACTTGTCTCTGGTGGGGCCATATGGTCGAGGCATAGGAGCAGCAGGGCTGTCCTGGAAATCAAGGTCTTGAGGCTCCTCTTAAGTCTCTCTGCCTGCAAGCTGGGAAGGCTTTGTCACAGAAATGTTAATTACTGGCTAGGGAGATTTTGTTCAGACCATTAGAAATGCCATTGTCTTCTGCAGGAGAGAAAGTTGGCGTTGGGAAAATCTGCATCTGGTGCAATGAAAAGGGGAAATCCTTCTACTCTACTGAAGCGGTCCAGGCTCACATGAATGATAAAAGCCACTGCAAACTCTTCACGGATGGAGATGCTGCCCTGGAATTTGCAGATTTCTATGATTTTAGGTGAGGTCATTTGCCTTTGAGTGGGACACAGGTGGGGACAGACAAAAGAACAGTTAAATACTACATTAGAAACTATTATTAATTCTTAAAATTTGATGGTGTTTCAGGTTCCAGTACTTACTTTGCATTGTTGGTTCCCCACTCTTTTGGGTAATGGTAACAAGAAGATTGGTTGTCTTCCTCTGTGACCATGATTACCAGTCCTGCATCAAAGTACATTTTGAATTCTGTTTTATATGTTTGCTGTTACTGAACTGAGATTTCAGTGCACCAGCAAAGGCCATAAAAAGGTCATAACTTTCCCACTCCCTTTTAAACTTTTTTTTATATTGTGGACTTAAGACGTACTGTGGGTTTCTTACATAAGTTTCATTGTGTAGCTGGAGTTGATCAGGACTGCTGTGATTTAGAGGCCTCTTGTTGAACTTCCTGCAACAAATCCTAAGCTGTGTTCATTTTGGTCAGAAATACCTCATATTATGGTGACAGGTGCCGCTTCTGGGAGCACTCGTTCAGCAGCTGTGCAGAGCTGGTGATCTGCACTGTGGTGGCTTTTCACCGTAAGTCACTGTTAAATGTGCAGCAGCAGAACTGTGCTGAGCTGCAGAACAGGGTGGAGGAAAAGGGTTCCTTGTGTACAGGCTCTAGTCAGGACCAAGTTCTGCTGTTAGGAACTCTTAGAGCAAGACAGGTGAAACATGACAATGTTTGTGCCTTGCTGTAGCTGTGCATCGTGGTTCTTTTGTAGAGTGGGTCTGGATAGTTGTGGCTGCTCCCCATGTTTAAACCATGTATTGCTGCTCTTCCACAGGAGCAGTTATCCTGATCATGAGGATGGGAAAGATGTGGAGGGTCTTGGAAAGCACTCAGCAGAGAAAGAGTTGGATTATGATGATGACACCATGGAGCTAATTCTTCCTTCAGGTGGGCACAGGGTTTGTGTCACCGCTTACTTTCTCTGCACTTCCCGTATCTGCCTCCAGTACCTGCAGCACAAGCCATTGTTGTGTTTTCCTCTGGGAAGGGAGAAGGTAGTTTAGCATTTAAGTATCTTTGGGGATATGTCCTCACCTTCCATTATTTTCATTGCCAAGTAGTTCAGCTTCTTCAGCACTGATGGATATTGGACTGGGGCAGTGGGTTGCTTTGCCCATTTTACATCTTCATTATCATGTGACTCCTATGGTTTACTCCAACAAGAGTTTCCATATTTGTTTGAGTGCAGCTTGCAGAGGCTATAACTTAGCTTATAGGAGTTTTTTGTAGAGAGCCAGCTCTGACCTAATTCAGTAAACTAGTTCAGTAAATTAAATTATTAAATAGCCTTTCTCTAGTTCAGCATTTGGCACTCTCACTTCTTTTTTTGTTTGATGGTTTTGTATGAGGACACCTTAGCCCTTTAATTCTGAAAAGTGCTGCCAATTCTTCGGTTACACAAGTTTTCCTGAATGTCAGCGGGTGGCTTTACTGTTTACTTGAAACAGCATTGCCTCTCTGCTCATTGCACTAATTAAGATTTTCTTTTCTGATAACCACGTGTTTATTATCTGAGCTAAGGCCCTCTTGAATAGCAGTACATTATGTATTTTTTCTTCAAACTCTTACAGTAATTACATTGAGTTCCCTAATAATCCTAACATTTTTAAGGTTCTGGACTCTTTAATACCATTTCTCAGCAGAAGGGTTTTCCATAGTTCTCACAATGTGCTTGAGTACTCCATTTCAGAAGCTGTTTCATGATGGACAATAAGCTGTCCCCTCCTGTGAGCAGGTGCCAGGGTGGGTCACCGTTCCTTGATGAGGTACTACAGGCAGCGTTTTGGTGTGGCAAGAGACGTGGCTGTTGTGAAGAACAAGAAAGCCGTGGGCCGGGTGCTGCAGCAGTACCGAGCCTTGGGCTGGACAGGGCAGGCAGGTGAGTGATAGTGGGAGGCTTTGCAGAGGAGGAGGTTCTGGGATGGCATCACTCTACAGTTCCAGAGGCTGACTTTGCTTTACACGTGGGGTTTATGCAGTATTTTGTCTTCCACTCGGTTCATTTTGATTCCTGACATCCAAGCAGATACAGGAAGTTTGTTTCTTAACTCCAGTGCAGCTTCTGTGCAAGCTTTTCATTCCATTCTTTGTGATGCTTGGTGACTTCTGAGATTTCTTGGTTTCTGCCTGTCCAAGTCACTACTCTTGCTATTTAATAATATAAGTCATGCTTTGACAGAATGCTTTTCCAGTAGGGGAACAGAGTTGTGGTCTGTAGCCGCTTTTGAAATACAAGAATCGCGCTTGGAATGCAAAACAACCTTTTGCCTTAATTACAGTCATGGGTATTTGTAGAGGGAACTGGGTTTTCTCCAGAGAAAAGGGGAGAGAAATGTACCAGTATGGGCAGGAAAACCTGTAGGTAACTGCTGAAGTACGTGGGCAGGTCAGTTGGTTTGCATACAAGTTGTAAGTGAGGTGGCAGACATTGATCTATCTCTCTTCCTTCCCTCTCCCTGCAGGGGCCATCTCTGCTCAGCAGCGTGACATGCAGTACCTGCAGAGGATGAAGGCAAAATGGATGCTCAAGACAGGAATGAGTAACAATGCTACAAAGCAGATGCATTTCCGGATGCAAGTCAGATTCTGAGTTCCAAAGAGAACTCCCTACAGCTGGTTATGGGAAGGGAGATTTAATGGTTTCTGGGTTGTGGATTCTCCTATTAAAATGGACTCGGTACCTATCAAATGCTGATGTGTTTGCTGGTGTGTCTTCCTCTGTAAAAAGAAGAATGGCAGGGAACTTGTCTCTTCTGAAATAATGGTGGGCCTAACTTATAAATAAAATATTTTCAGTGGAACATGTGGCAGAGTACTCATGGCTATGACTGAAGGTACATGCATAGTCTTGCTGCCCATCTTTGTGCAGCCCATTTCTAGGGGCCAGTTGACATTGTCATTTGTCTGAATATCTTCAGTTTCCAATTCTACTAACTGGTTGAAGCCAAGAGAAGATCCTAGATATAAATGCTTAAGATGGAGTGTATTTAATGTTTTCAGTTGTCATGCCAGACATATCAGCTGGGCATTTTGGAGTTCTAGCTGGCACTATTGAGGTGAAAATTTGAGAGCAGAGTTTCATGGAAGGTTAAGTAATAATTGCTTGAAGAAATGCACTGATGGGAAACATAACTCCAGGACTAATACTGTCCTCGGAAGCTGACTGTACCTGCCTAATGCTCCAGCTCAGGGCTGGAGTAATAATCTGCAGCGTAGTTGTTTTACTTTGCATGTAATGAATTTTCGTTTCCTGAAAACTGCTCAACATTATCCTAACATTTAGATTAACGTCAGTCAAAGTTTTGCATTTCCTGCTTGAAACTGTGAAGATACTGTGGATGACAGTGTTTGTTGTTCCCACTCAGCACTGGTGTTCGGTTATCATCATGCAGTGACCTAAGACATGTGTTGTGTGGAACAGGTAGGCTCTCCCACTTAAGCAGGTGAAGTGTTGCAGGCTGGTGCAGAGAAAACCCACGTGTTAGAGCTGAGGCAGCAGTGCTATGGCGGTCCTGCTGGTGGGGATGTTAAATATTTCCATGACTTTACTAGTTTTGACCTTCCTTTAAGGAGGCAGGCACCTTCAAAGTCATGAGCCGGCTCCTGATGCCCCGAGCTGTAGTGTGCTGAACACTGAGCATGCGCGCAGGAACATGGCTGTTTCCCTGCCCATCAGTTCATTGGGAAGGCAGCTGGCTACAGCCAGGTGTCACTTCTGCATTTAGGATTGCTCTGGGTTCCCAAGGAGTGGCTTTCACTATGTGGTTTTGATCAAAGTTTTCTTTCTTTCTTGTGAATGGTGTGTGCATGATACCACTGAGAATAACAGAGAGAGATTTGTCTGTTAATGCTGTATTTTGACTTAAAGTAGTTCCCTAGTCTCCCGAAGAAGTAAGCTCTGAAGAAGCAGCACCATCATCATGTCAGCACTTCTGAGAGAGCAGTGTATTTATGGGATTCCTAGGAAAGTGGTAATTTCATAGTGGAGGTGCATGCTGTGTGGGGGTTTGGTTTTGTGGATTTGTCTGATGTTTTGCTCATTAGTGGTTTTTTTGTTTCTTTAGTGAAAATTCTACTGCCTTGGAAGTTTTTTTTTGCTGTTCCTGCATTTACCAAGAACAAAGAGCTTGGGCAGTAATGGAGGCTACAGGTTTGCACAACATTTAGTAAGAAAATTGGCTAATACATTTAGAAAGGACTAGATTAGAGTGAAAGGAAAACTGAAGCAGAGAGAATTTTCGAGAAGGGCTGTGTTCACATCCAAAACCTTAAACTAAAGTTGGATTGATTAATGAGTACCTCCTTTTTCCTGACAAGACAGAGTTACTGCCATTGTATATCCCTAGCTGAATCTGGTGCACATTTGAATTTATTGTAGAAGGTTCACTCTGGGTTATTCACTCTCAAAGTCAGAGGTAAGAAATCTGGTCTCAGCGATGTGACTCAAGCTGTGTGAATCATCAGACACCATATCCCATATTACAGTTGACCTGGCCCAACCTGTGATTATGTATGGATTTCTGGCACTGAGGATATACCCTGCTTGTATTTGACAAGTCTTGCCATCTGGCTATTGGGAGCTGGTCGTGTCTTTTTCTTCCAAGAATTACTATCAAAGGGTGTTAGGTTTATGGGTAAGTTAGATTGTCTTTATACATAAATGCACAAAAATACAGAAGTAGAAGCGTTAAGACTTCCTAACCTGAGTGAGTATTGAAACCTGCAGAGTTGGCTTTGAATACCAGAATTAAATCACCAGTGAGAATCAGAGCAGTGTGCAGTCTTGAGTTTTTGGTAAACATTCATGGAATATACAAAACTTACATTGAAGACTAAAGAATCATTCTGGAAGAGTTTTGAGAATAACCTAGTACAATTGCTTCTATCTTAGTGGTTAGGTGTTTAAGGAGGCTTGGCAGTGAAGGCAGAAATACAAGGAGATAATTGATCCACTGACAAATTACTTTGTGGCCATAAGGTCAGGCTGAAGGTGCATGGAGTTTGCCACTCTCCTCAGCATGAATGGGAACCAAAGGCAGCTCCTGTCCTCTGTGCTGACTTTCTCAGGGAAGCCTGCTGCTTATGAGGAGATGGCGATTGCCTGAATTTCCTGAACAGTCTAGTTCAGAAAAAATGCTGGTAAGTAATTATGAAAATTGGTAGTCATTTTGCAGGTCACAGGGAAGCAGGAGGAAGTAATTGGTGTAATTTGCACCTATGAGTCTGTCTTATACATCTTAATGAAGTTCATTTAGTCAGAAGAAAATGGAAGAGAGGTATGGGAACCTACTGGTATTTTACAGGAAGAGTTGTAATACTCGGGTGAAAATGGCTGTCTTGGAAAACCAGCAGAGGGCGTAGAAAGCTTTTCCTGGAGTTGTGTTTACTATGAAAATAAAGCCGAGTAAGAGTGCATTCGTGCAGTGCAGCGGTAGGGTGAGACTGCAAAGCTCACCACTACCAGGTTTCTGTGAGATGAATTGCTATTAATATCTTTATGTAGGTCCTGGGAGAGCATTGCTGGCACAGGATGGCTGGAGCAAGTACATGGGGATTGTCAGCAACAATGCTACAATCTGCACAATTTGTGGGTGATTCCAGTTATGTCAAAGTATTTGAGAGTATTTTTATTAAACACACTTCTCAGTGTTTAGTCTTTTACCTCCCTGTACAAAGGATGGCTGAGGGCAATTTTTTGTTTCCAAAGAGAATTCCAAATTACATTTGTTCCTATCAGGGAGCTGTGTTTCCAGCTATGATCCAGCCTGTGCTCCCCTGCTCTAATCTTGCATTTTCTGGCTCCTTCGATCAGTAGATCTGAGACTGTGTCAGAGTACAGTGAGTACTCTGGAGCAAGAATTTCCTGGTATGAGTGTAATTCAGTTGGCCATGCTGTTCCCAGAGCAGGAGATCATCCCTTCTCAGGCAGTGCATTCATGGTAGGAAAGGCTGGTATAAGCATAGCAAAAGTACCTCATTTTGGACAAGGTTGGGGTTCTTCCTGCCTGTCCATTAACAGCTGGGTATTGAAGTGATCCCAGTGCTGCATCTGACTGCAGAATGAAGCAGCAGAATGAAAGAACTGGTGAAGCTGGTGGAGCACATCTAGGCATCTGACATCTCCTTTTGGAAGTAGTTCTTCTGTTTTGTACAATTCAGTTACCTAAAAACAACCAAATGCTAGTAGAGGGAAAAGCATGTACCTGTCATCTGGAAGGAAGGAGCTAAGAATGAGAGAGAAGCATACGGATGTAGTGTGGCAGAGACACAGGGGACTCAAAAATGTAACACAAATTAACAGCTAATTATGCTGAAGCTGCAAATCAACGAGTATTTAAAGTAAGCAGCCCCTTTAAGAGTCCACTACTGATCTGTAAGCAGGTTTTTTTAATAATGACATTACCAAGCATGTATGTCTTCATACAGTTCTCTGATGCAAGGAAAAGAGCTGTCTAACATTGAGACATATTTATTATTATCCCTTATATTTGTTGTCTTGGAATCTTATTTATTTTTTACTTTACTTTATATATTCAATATTTGCCAGCAATTTACAGTGATAAATTCCATGACCTTTCATGTGGAAGAAGGAGGCTTGCTCCTTCTGCATCATGTTAATAGGCAAAAGGGAATGTGTACCAGGACTCAGAGGAACTGCATGTTCACCTCAGGTAACCTCATATCTTAATATTCCTTTCCTGAAGGATCTTCAGGAAACAGGTCTGGGTAGGAATGACTGGCAATCAATAAGCCAAATAACAGACTTAGCAGCAGCAAATGCTATTGATTACAGAAGGGGAAAAGGAAAATCTTTACATTTTGTATGAGCTCAAGAGGCCACAAAGAATAACCTGATGTTTTACAAAATGAAATTTGTAGCAAGATACACTTCTCCTTGGAACACTTTATTGTTTATGCCGCCAGCTCAATGAGAACTTTAATATTTAAAGCATGCCAGGAAGACCCAGAGAGAAGTTTACAAAACTGAGTGGCTCAGTAAATAGTCACAAGACCAACAGAAGTTGCATGTCTGCAACAAATGGGTAAACCAAGGACTTCAGATGTGTAAGAGCAATGCAGCAGGATAACTTGTTACCCAGCTCTGGTGATATTTTCCAGCAAGCTGAGGTGGAAGGAGTCTTCCTGAGCATTCTCCCTGTGTCACATGGGCTGCAGTGCTCCAGAGCCTTTGGCCTCTGCAGCACACTCACATCAGGTTTGGCAGCATATTAGAGGTGCAGCCCTCAACACCAGCTGAAGCCAGAGTGTGCTGTCTCTGCCTCAGCTTCCTCTGTTATTTGTGTTTCTTTTAAACTAGAAAAGAGGGCATGCTTGTAAACCTCAGGGCCAATTTGCCTTGCATTGCTATGCCTTTACCAAATCCCCCCAAGCGAAAACAATTTCACATTTCCTACCCCTGCCAATGCCTGTTAATGGTTTGCAAGGTTTATACAGTCATCTACAGATATGTTGGCTTCTCTTTTTCTGGCTTGGGTAGCTTTCCACCCTTAAATTTCTGCACTTTACAGGCATGAAAGCAGCCTGGCTTTCCTAGGCAAGATCTGCATGTGGTCTTTCCCTGTTCTGCTGCACTAACACTAATGCCTTAACAGGTGGGGCAGCTGTGTGTTTGTTCATGATATATACACTGAAATCTTGATAAAATATTCACTGAAGTTTTCTAAAATCCAGATATTTTCTGACATCTTTCATAGGAGCAGTCATACCTAGTTTACTTAATTCCTTGCAATCACAGTGTTTCTGTAGATCCTGCCATTCAAGTTGCCATATTTTAACTAAACTGTACTGTGCAGGTTTTCAAAATATGGCATTTCAAAATGAAGAATCGTTTCAAGGGGTTTTTTCCACTAAGTGCTGAGCATTACCAACTGATATTACCTTAAAATGGCCATAGGCCAATAATAAACCCAGACTTACTTTTGCTCTAATAATTAATCCCACATCCAACTAAATGACTAGTATTGGCATTGTCTTTCTTCATCTTCAGTACAGGATGTGGCAGTTGCATCTGCTTTCCTGCCAGTGGAAGGTTCATTGTCCCACAGAGAAGGGAAGAGCGACCTGTGAGGTGTGGAGCTGTGTCCATCACCCTTGGATATTTGAGAGTTTTGCCAACAGGTGTCAGTAGAAGCCCCATAATTCATCATAGAGTCTGTCTTGGTTTCCTTCCATGAGAGAACATATTGTGCTTAGGTTTGTCGTTGACTCTTTTCCACCTTAAAGCCATCGTGGTTCTTCCTGCAACACAGTTCCTGACAGAAGAATGGACTTTTATAGAAGAGGGGAGGAGCAGTACAGTCATGGCACAGTTTCATAGCCATTTACAGAGCACAGAGAGGATTAGGTGGCTCTGCTGTGCCCACACAGTTCTCTAGCAAGGAGCTATCAGGAATTAATCAGCAGGATCTAATGCAACATGTTGCCTTCCCCCTTGTCTTGAGTTGTAATCTGAAGCAGAGAGTCCTCTCCTGGGGGCAGATGCTTTTCAGATAGCTGACCAGGACTGACTTAAAGGTTTAAGTGCTTGCAGGAGGGTGCCCTCTTCTTAATTAATAGGCCAGCTGTTCAAATTCTCATTACTAAGCAGCTAAATATAGAAATCAGCCAGATGCCTTTGAAGTTTTATATTAAATGACTTGGTCTTTTGGCCCTATGAATCATCCATTTTTTTCTGTACTGTGGCATGGCTCCAAGAAGCAATCCCAGCACAGCCATTAAGAATAGCCAAGGTACTTTGGGCAGGATTACAGCCAAAGCTGTACGTGCACTCTGAAGTTATTCAGGGTCAGGAATCAGTGCCAGAAACTGCAGTCAGCCCACCTTGAACATTTATCATGTCCCAACTGTGAGATCTCCCAGACTCAGAAGGTCACGAAGCATTGAATCATTTGGAAATCCACCTGTTCTTTCCATGGTTAGATACCCTTGCACTGTGTCCTTGTTTTGCTGCTGTTCCTCTTGTTCCTGAGTCATCTCAAGCTGGCTGGGAGCTCTACTCAGTAGAGTAGCCCCAAATCCGTGCTTTGTTCCTTTACATCAGCCCTCAATTAGGAATTTGAGCTCTGAGTAAAGAAAAAGAAGCTGCTTGGTAACTCTAGCAAACAACCAAAGGAACTCTGACAGCAAAATAATGTTTTACATTTTAGTCTTGCTGCAGTTTGTGTCAGCAGGAGCATTGCAGTCACCAGATTATCATCAAATCCTCTGCTCCCATGCTCATCACAGCTCCCATGCTCACCTAAGCAAGGCATTCCAGTATGAAGGCTCCTGAACTTCTAAGCCCATTTATATTTATATCTGTGACAGCAGCAGATATTAGCAGCAAATCAGTCAAGCAGAGAGAATAAATAAATAAATCCTCTCTTATTCTGTCTAATATTTTACTGGCTCACTGGTTGTGGGGAAATAATCCCCTTCTGACTGGCTAGAGGATGGTTTGATGTCCAGTGGGAAGTGCAAGAAGAAGCCATGCCTTGGACTGAAGGTCATACAAATGCATTAAGTCATGTATCAGGAGCATCCAGGTAAACTGTGCCCCATCTGCCCGTGTGGTCAGTAGCTCTTATGAGCATTTTTACCATAGGCCTTTCAAACCTTCACACACACACAAAAATGTCCTAACTGGTTGCCTTGATGTATTTAATCAGATCCCTCTCAGTGTTTTTGTGTAAAATCATTATGAGAGCAGTTTATGGGCTTTCTTCCCTCCTTAGCATTCCATTCCTGCTGATGCCTTACACCTTTGATAAATCTTTTCTTCCCAGGGTTTTACTATGTACCAGTTATATCTTAAGTGCTTGTGGGGTCTTCTTGTGTGACCAAGGCATGCATTCCTATTAGTTATTATTTCAGAGGCAAACTCTTGAGAATTCTGAATATATGCACCCTGTTTTAATTCATTAGTCACCTACCAGCAACTCTCAAGGTTATCCGAGCAAAAAATGAAATCTGCAGCACAGCTTAAGGGGTTTGGAGGAAAAGAATAAATTAGTATTCAAAGGGGAAAAGGGTTTGTGCAGTCCAAGACCTCTATATACTGAATGTGTAAAAGTTTGTAGCCTGCAATAAAGGAATCTCAATGGACTTTTAGAGGATAGTATTTGCAGAGTAGTTACTTAATGTTTTTAAAGTCCATTAAAGAAGTAGGTGAGCTGTTCTTATAAACTAGCCAAATGCTTCAGAAAAATATGAAGTATAGCCATTTCAGCCTTTTCCAGATATGGAATAGGTGACTGGTTCTCAGGTAGATGTAATTTATTTGATTTAGTTCCATTTTAACCTTTTTGCCTCTCATTTTATTTTTAGTCATGTACACAGAGCTTTTGCTTTTTTCTCTGTACTGTGCTACAATTTATGATTTTTTTGGAGCCATTGAAGACTGAACTGGAATTCCTTCATTAATGCAACAGCATCATTTTATGAATTAGTACCCAGCAGGTTTTGAAAGGCCATCTTCCTCCTTGGCCAAGGTGATGATATTGCAAAATGCCTCGGCATTCCTACACATCTGTTCATCTTTCTCTGTGATGTGCCCTGTCTGAAGTACAAATACGGATCAAGGTTACAGCAAGAAAGATTCAGACAGAAGGAAAAGGAAATCTTGCAGTAAGGACAAAGGTCTCTTCTATGGAGAGCCACACAACACTGGGGATGTTCTCCCGCAAAACAGCTTTTTGTAAGGGCTCTGAATCCAGCTGAGGTTTTGGCATAACATAATTTGCATTATTTACAAACATGATTTTAGTTGTTCTGTTTCTTTGGCTAATGTGTAATGTGTTAACCTCACTGCTTTCCTCTTCCTGCTGTCTGACATCTGCTTGTCCTGAATTTTGAGACTAAAATACAGAGAAATGCTGCTGATTCAGTCATCAGATCAACTCCCTGGGCAGTGATCTCTAAGCTTCCTTCCAGCAATGTCTCCTGTCCAGTCATTTGTAGAAAACACTCATTTTTGCAAGGATCCAGCAGATTCAGAATCAAGCAGGATAAACCATTGGATGTGGCTGCTTCTGTCTTTGGTGACAGAACTTGCTATCTTACACCAGAAGTTTGTTACAGTCTTCACCAGAGGTGTAGAACTTTACAGACAGCACACCAGCCTGATCGGAAATGCAAACTGTTGTCCACATTCAATAGCAAGCACAAATTGCCTTGGAGTCAAATGTAGCCCATACTAGCCACAAGAGGACAGGGCAGGCAATTACTTCTCATGATGCAGTTACTGTAGTACATCCATTAAAAAGCAAAACTTTCTGATGCAGGGAGAAGTTGCCTCCAGAAGGAAACCACCATAATGTGAACCTCAGCCAGCTGACTGGAAGCAACTGACTCCAGCTACTGGGAGTGTAAGAGCTCCTGCGCTGAACCTTGACAGCTTTCACCACAATCCAGATTCCTCAGAACCCGTTGCACTGCAGTGTCTGCCTGAGAGGGGAAATGCTGTCTCCTATAGCCCTGGGGAAAGCCTCATGTATCCTGTGGAATTAAGGGGCTTGCATAGGAGATCCCACCTCTGCTTCTCACCTGGCACATGCATTGAGAGTCCAATGGAGGCTGTGGCCTCATACTCAATCTGTTTGGTCTCAGTTCTTTGTGCTGAAAGGAGAAAAGAACAGAGCTGACTTCCCTGAACCTGTGCTTGGAGACAGCACCAAGTCATTGTTGTAGTTTGAAAAGACAGGTGTCTGCTACAGAAGGCAGTGCTCTCCCCTGAAACGGAAAATGTAAAACCCTCCCTCCAAAATGTTTTAATTTTATATATGTGTGTGTATACATATAAAAAAATACACACTATATATAAATACACACACATATATATAAATACACAAATTCCAGTTCAGTCTTCAATGGCTCCAAAAAATTGTTAATTGTAGCACACACACACACACACACACACACACACACACACACATATATATATTTATATTATAAAATTTTATAATATAATTTTGTAATTAAGGATGCTCTCAGGCAAATATATGGGAGCAGGAAAAACAGTTCTTTATTAGGGAAAAAAAAAAAAAAACCAAAACAAAAGAACACCAATGCAGTAATGCAGAACAACACTGACAGAGTCAGAATACGACCTGACACCCTGTTGGTCAGGGTGTTGGCTGCAGTCCCCTTGGAGTGACAGATGTGGTTCTGTTGAAGCAGTGATCCTGTAGAAGGGTGTAATCTTCCTCTGAAGATCCAGTGGTCATGTAGATGGACCTGGTTTTCCTCAGAATCCAGTGGGAAAAGGCTGCTGTGGTCTTCTAAATCTCTGATTATATCCAAATAGGAATGCTTGGCTCCTCTCTCTGGGCGGAATTTCTCACAATGGGGTGATGTAGATTTATCAGTCATGCAGTGAGACTTAATGGCCCCGTAACAGAAGATATCCTCCTGAGAGGAAGAATTGGTTGTGGAAGAGAAAGAAAACTGCCCAATTAACAGAAGATAACTAGCCCTTCCCATAGGAGTAGAATAAACACACCATTTTCAACCTAAGACAATCATGAGCAAATATTTTGAGAAGGGAATTTTCCCCTCAGAGCCCTGAGGTAAGGTTAAAAAAATAAGAGAGAGAATGGAGGAAAAGATGCAAAGAAGCAATCACAGCTAGAAAATAGCAAGTCTGTGCACTGCAGTTAAGACCACTTCACCTTTATTCACCCAAGGCAATTGCATTTCTTTCTAGCAGAGAGACACAGCCAAGACTTCTGTCCACTCACACTGCCTGTTGTGGCTCCACTTACAGACCAAACTATTTGCCGCCTTAACAGAAAACCACTCTTAGATAAAGTGTCACTATGGGTGTTCCAGAAAATACAGACACCATGGCAAACAGTGCTGGCAGGACTCCTGAAGACACAGTCTGCCCTCTGTTCCCTCTGCTTTCACTAGGCTATTCACCCTAGAAGTTCTTCCAGCTTTCCCTTGCTTGGGTGATGAATTGGGCAGATGGCATGTGGGGGCATGTGGATGAGGAGTTTCCCATTTGTTAGGAGCAGCCTTGTTGCCTTTCCCTGAGCTGGTACTTCACTCAAGCTGAATGCTTCTAATGTTAGCTCAGGCACCATATGGGTGGGAAGCGTGGAGTCTTCCTGCCGGGACCTGGAGGAATATGCCTTAGGTGGCTCCTGTGTTCCCTCTGGCACCTGCTCTGTGAAACCTTCCCCAGCCATGAAGCTCTCCCCACTGCTGCCCCCACATTCTCCTGCTTTCACACACCATGTCTCCATCTGCCCCACTCCACTTCTGCCCCTGTGGCCCATCCACAGCCACACATGAGCTCCAGCTCCATGGCAAGCCCCCAGGGTTTCCAGCCAAGAGAAAACAAGGGTTAGCCTTTGCATTCCGAGCAGACCTGCATGCAGGGTCAGAGGAATAACAAACTGAGCCTTGTGGTTCAAATTCAATAGTCATAAATTCTGTGTAATCTTAGAGGAAATGGTAGCCTCTGTCCAGCACACCTTTCCAGCCTCCCAACTTAAAAGCAACGACTTCTAAATTTGATCCCTGCTTACAGCTTCCCTTTTCACTTTTTTATCTCCTTTAATAGTCATCTTCTCTGATTAAATGGGGGTCCATAGTGTCACTGTGTGAGATGTAGATAGCTCAGTAGTACAGCATATGCTAATTTACCTAGGCCTGCATTTTATTTGATTCCTAATGGCAGGAGCCAACTCATCAGCATACAGAGCTCCTTTTACAGTATTCATGACCTGAACTTTTTATTTCACTTTGGAACCACATTCTTAAAGTTAACATGAACCTTAAAATGGGCTGCATTGAAAAGATAGCCTTGTTAATCAAAATATTTTTTGCATATTCTTATCTTGGTTAAATAACCTTAAAGAAGTTAATGACTGAATAAAGGAGCCGTATACAGAAAATCAGTAGTGATGCTGATCCAGCTGATAAGCATGTATTATTTGTGAGTGGGAATTGTGCTAAATATCTGAATAGAATAAGGAGAATATTTTGGACTGAGTGATCAGATGTTCCCTTTTGCCAGTGCCATTTCATTTGTGCAGTACTTGCTATTGTTGACCGTACCTTCCATTACCTCAGCAGATAAGAAGGCTCCATACTCAGCTTTGTCTACTACCTTAATTTTTCCGCTGCATCATTCCTAGAGATGTAGGACAATATAGGGACTCTTTCTGGGGAGTGGAAACCAAGAAGTACTGGAGAAATGACTCCATTCATCATAGGACTTGGTAGTCCTTAGTATCTACTTGAACTCCCCCAACTCCACTGAAACATTTCCTCCTCTGTGGTCTGGGCTGAAGTCTAGAACAAAAGTCCAAGACATTTTGCAGCATTTCAGCAATACTTTGCTTACTGATGTCTGCTTTGGCAGGTAGACATCTTTGAGAGAGTAACAGATAATGAGGAGTGGCAAGAGAGATGATCATTGATCAGTGGGGCTAAATTAACTGGAAGAATCAGCCTCACATAGTGAATTACATGTGATGTGCATTTCTGTGGAAAGTCTGTTTTTTACAATTCCACCATGGAGCTGGAGGTGTGTCACTGCAAAGGAGAGGAATAAATACAATTTTTCTAGCTATAGTCCACTTTAAAGTGCATTGGTAATGCATCTTAAATTATGAGTCCAAACTTTAGGTTTTTATTGTTTTCCTTTTTAATGGGAAGAACTCTGTGCTCTTGTCTTAATGTACTAATTTATCCTGTTGAGCTTTGTATGTTTTGAAAAACATCACTGCAGTACTGGAAGAGATTCAATCCTTTTAAAAGAGAGACTACAAAAAATTGCTTTCATCTTCCTCACATCACTGTAGAGACTAATAAACATTGATATTGCACAGACCAAAGGTGTGCCTGGTGCAGTTCCCTATCCTGGTGGCTCTGGGCTCAAGGATCGTACTGGCAATAGCAGCTCTGTAGCACTTTCTCCACCCCCCAGATCATATTTTGTAAATTAGGAGAAAGTTACAAGAACCCTTTAAAATATTTTCATGCATAGTTGGATTAACTTCTTTCCTTTTACAGCACAATGAAGAAAAGAGCCATGAGGAAAAGGAGAGGTTCCAGTGCCACAGAAGCAGGTTTTCATAGGAATTATGAGTCTTACCTCAGTCTCTGCTGTATGGAATAGCAAACTCTCCCCTACAGCAAAAAGTGGCAAACCCAACCCTAATATGCTTCCTCCAGTAGGGACTTCTAGGGTGCATATGAATTGTATTTTTAGGCTTCTCTGCAGGGAAGCAAGAGCTTTTATTAACTGTCCCTCACTCCCTGCTGCCCAAAGATAATAATTTTCTTATTAGAATCCACTTGAAAATGCAGCTTGAATGATGCATCCAAAATTCAGATTTTATTTTTAGTGGGAAGAACTCCATGCTTTTGTCTTAATGGAGTAATCTGTCTGCCCACATAACTGCAGATCTGGACTTGCAGGTTACCCAAGTAACCTCCTCTGTTGATGTGGGTTAAGTGGTGGATGTGTCTACCTGGATTTTTCCAAAGTTTTCAGTACAGTTTCCCACGGCCACCTCCTGTGCTGGGCCGTGTGGTGGGTGGGGAATCCTCTGATGGGCTGCTCACAGAGAGGGGTGGGAAAGATCTCTTCAGCCTGGCAGCCTGGCACACGTGGAGAACCCCAGGGATCAATACTGGGCCCAACAGTGTTTAATATCTTTGAAAGTGAGCTGGAAGATGGGATCAAGCATTTTCTGATTAAGTCTGACAATGAAATCAAACTGAGAGGAGAAGTGAACACTTCCAGAGAGCCACACTGCAGGAAGACCTGGATAGGCTGAAAGAGTGGCTTGATAAGACCCTTATGATGTTCAACAAGGACAAGAGTAAGATCTTGCACCTGGGAGAACATAATCCAGGAGCACAGCACAGGCTGGGATCTACCTGGCTAGGGAGCAGCTCAGTGCAAATGGACCTGGGGGTCCTGGTGAACAAGTGCAGCATGAGTGAGCAGTGTGCTGCTGAAGAAAAGCAAGCCCACGGGATGCTGGGTTCCATCAGCAAGGTCACCCCCAGCAGAGATAAAGAAGTCATTGTCCTACTCTACTCAGTGCTTGTCAGGCCACACTTGGGATAGTGTTTGGTTTTGGTCCTCACTATGCAGTAAACTGTGGACAGCATGGAGAGGGTCCAGAGAAGGGCCATGTTTGCCATGTGAGGGAAGGCTGAGTTGGGTTTGTTTAGCCCTGAGGAAAGAAGGCTCAGGGGAGACTTAACACCATATTCCTGTATTTACAGGGTGGCTACAAAGAAGATTGAGACTCTCTTTTTACAAGTAGTCATATGGAAAACGCAAGAGATAATGGGTACAAGTCACCCCTGGGAGATTCCAGATGGACACATTTTTCATGATGAGAACAATCAACCATTGAAATAATTCCTCCAGGAAAGCAGTGGATTCCCCAGCACTGGACACTTTTAAGATCCAGCTGGACAGGTTGCTGGGCTCTCTTGACTCTGCTTTTGCCAAGAAAGTTTGGACCAGATGATCCTTGAGATCCCTTCCAACCTGGTATTTTATGATTCTGTGAAGATACTGATGTTTTCTTGGTACTGAAACAGTCCATGAATCTTCAGCTTTAAGGAGCAGCTGAGGAACAGACCCTGTTCTCTTCTCTCCCTACCCCCACACCCTCCCAAAGCTCTAACAGCTGACTGTATTAGTTTTGCCAGCTTTCCTCCTCAGTCCCAAAATTTATAACTGGAAATGGCATCATCTCTAAGGTAAGGACAGACTCCACAAGACATTGAAGGAGAGAACAGAACTAATGGAAGACCTTTTAAAAGCCTCAAGGCTTTAAACTCTGGCATCACTGCTCCATGGGTACCACAAAAAAGCTGAGCAGTTGTTTGTATAAACAACATGCAATCTTTGTATATGACTTTGATATCATTTTTCCTTATCCTACTCCCATATTAGCATTGCCAGATTCTCACCAGCCTTCCTTCCCTATTGTGCCACAAGCCTTGAGCATCACTAGACTCCAGTTGTCTTTGACTTCAGCTTCTTAAGTGTACTTCATGTACTTTTCTTGTTTTGTTTTCAAGAAAGTGAGTTCCTCTGTAGCTACTCAGCTCAGATTTCCCTTCCCCTAGGCCAATAGTTTAGGCTGTATCCTATAAGCAGGTTACATCTCCAATGACAATTTTTTTGAGGTTTCTAAGGCTGGTTTTCTAAGGCCAGCTGCTAATGATAGACTACAGCCCCTGTGTTGCTTCCGGCTGTGTCTTGTTTCAGACTCTTGCTTACTAAGGCAGTCATTTAGTTCACACTCTGTAATGCAGACCAGAACTGTGAGTCTGGTTCCTCCTTCCCTTCCTCAACACCTTACCTCAGTGTCCAAAGTCTGAATTAGAAGCAGCTGAATAATGATGATGGCCTTAGTCACAGGATTCAGGTGTTACATCCTCTGTTGTCTGACTGTGTTCAAGTTGAGTTTGACTCCTTGCAGGTGCCTTCATAAAGCTGGGGCAATTGTTTCCATCTAGTGCTGGGTTTTTTGAGTCTGCCCTCCAACCTGGCTTTACTTAATGAGGCTGGCTGTAGATTTAGAGTCTCACAAACAAGCAGTGCACATTCTCCACTGCTGGGTTTTCTTCAGCTCCTCATCTAAGAGCAGTAAACCACAGCATTTCTTTCTGGGAATCCTCAGAAAGAAACCCTTGGATTTGTTTCAATCTGTCTTACCTGGCTCTTACATGTTTTTTCTTGATTTTCCAGCTCTCTAGGAGCATGAGAATATCTGTACCAGGTCTTATGAAAAAAGCACTTAGTCTAATATCCTGTTTCCAGTAGCAGCCACAATGCTGAGGAAAATCCACTTGAACAAATGGCCCATAGAGCCAGCAAAGGCAAAAGGAGACACTATCAGGAGTCTAAACTTGGCCATTTTCAATTATCCCTCCTCATCTATCCAGGTCAGTCCTGCCTCTTTTAATAGCAGCACTGAAGAAGTTCCTGCTTACTTCCTTTAGCGTCTCTCCATGGTCAATGAGTTTGTCCTTGAGTCTACTGTGAGCCTCCAAAAGCTGCCTGTAGTGAGTTCCAGAGGTTACCTGGGAATAACTTCCACATCTCCAAACTGCAGGTCCAGGCTCTTTATTGTATTAGCAGGGATGCCCCGACAAAGGCAGGAATGATGCATCTGACTCCATGTTCTCAGAAGGCTAATTTATTACTTTATTATACTATATTACATTACAGAATACTATACTATACTAAAGAATACAGAAAAGATACTTACTGAATGCTAAAAAGTTAATAATGAAAATTTGTGACTCTTTCCAGAGTCCCAACACAGCTCAGCACTGATTGGCCAAAGAGTAAAATTCGCACCAGAATCCAATCAGGCAATCACCTGTGGGTAAACAACCTCCAAACACATTCCAGACAAGCACAATACAGGAGAAGCAAATGAGATAAGAATTGTTTTCCTTTTCTCTGAGGGTTTTTGTCTTCCTTGGAGAAAAATCCTGGGCAAAGGAATTTTTTCAGAGAATGTAAATGCCACATCTCTGTAGATATCTTCCTACAAAGGCAGGTTCTTACTCACCTGACTTTTTACTAAACCTTCTCCAGCTTTACTCCCTTTCTTTAGATGCAGTGAACAGGGCTGTAGACAGTATTTAAGATCATTATGTTTGTGCAAAGTCTTTTTAGGGCCAAAGGTTTTGTTCTTTCATGATGATTCCCCACATTTTGTTGGCTAAATGTGCAGCAGTCAGTGAAAACCAGTTTCAGTGAGCTGTCAGTTGTAACTCCAAAACCCCTCTTGAGTTATAACTGCAGGTTCTAATTTCAGCATCATATACCTGTAGGATTGGATTTTTCCCTTCCAATATGCATAACATGTATTTTCTGATCCTGGAGCTCATCTATCCCCACTTCCACCACACAGACACACATTTTTACAAATTCCTTGACATCAGGTGAGCATTTTGCTGCTGGAAAGATTCCAACTACATCCACCATTGTGGAGATTTCAGTGTTCCTTTTCCAGGGAATTGATGAAGACATTGAAAACTACTGATCTCAGGACTGGTTCTTAGGTGAGCCCTGCAATAGTCCACATCCTAAGAAGTCACCATTAAGCCAACCATCTGCTTTCTAGCCTTTAAATCCAAGGAAGGGGCTTTTCTTTTCCTAAATACCATCCACATGGAACAATATAGAACAAATTGTTGAAAACCCAGGTGAATGAGGCTAACTGGATCTCCTGTATTCATGTGCTTATTGACACCACCATAGATGTCCAGAAGGCTGGACTGGAGGTTTTCCTTGGAAAGCTTATTTTTATGGACGCTTATTAATTATGGAAGCTTTGCTGGTTCTTTCCCAGCTGGTTGTGTTCATCCTCTGAGAACCTATTTTATAAAGCAGAGTCCTTCTTACCAGGGGTGGGAGGGAGGGTCACAAGTCTGGTTCCCAGAACCTCCTCTGAGCTGTACTTTGGGATGGGGCCAGCCCTGGCAGGCAGCACTGTGTATGTGCTGCTGTGGTGTTGCAGCATCACTGGCCAAGCTACGGGATAGGTTGCACAGCCACATTTCCACTGGGCTGGGAGCAGACGTCTCCCCATCATCTTCATCAGCAAAAAGGAAAGAAAAGATCTAATTGAGATTCTCTGCTATTATTTTTTTATTCCTGAATGTCCTTTCTACACTTTGGTCATCCAACCCTCTCACAATTCCTATTGCTTCCCACCTTTGAGTATTTGAGTAACATCCGTGCTGTCAGCATAAGCATCCATTCCAAAGTGCTCCTCTCGTTCTTATTTTGCCCTCTTAATTTCGTGTTTACAGTTGTCCCAAATTACTTCATGGCCATTCTTGTTCTCATTTGAGCATTACCATTTTTAAGTATTGGCTTCAATTAACATATATTGCATCCAATCTTTATATATTATTCCTGTCTCCTGGTCTTAGCAGGCATAAATCCCTCCTTTCTATCCAAAGACTCATCCACCTACTGGCACTCAGGACCTCTACTTGCCCCTGTGGTTTCTCACAAGAAACTAGAAGTATTCTGAAAAAGTCAGGATAGAGGTTCTTGGACTACAGTCTCATTCTTAACAGCAGACCTTATCTTAATCTTACCATCCTACCCTTCCCCTGCTATTTGGTGCCAGCATTCCTGCACACCTGGGGTCTCATTCTGGTACCTTTAATTACCCTTCCTAGGCATCAAACTTCACTGCCTTGGTGCCCAGCAAGCAAGTGTCCATGCTGCCCTCTCAGCCATGACAAACCCAGCTGCTTGTTTTCAGTCAGAAACCCACTACCACCACCTTCTTCCTCCTGTTCTTGAAGGTCCCCTTTATCAATGGATTGTGTTTGGTGCAAAAGACACGAGTATAAGCTGGAAGCCAAATCTCATCAGTGACAATGGTCTTCCTGGAAAAATTTCTAAAAGTCCTGACCAGACCAGAGGTGTGCAGGAGACTGAGGATACAGCATCTTTATCTGTCATACAATTAACAAACAACCAGCACAGATCACCCATTGTCTTTCATGTCCCAGGTGCTGAGGGCTGACTCTCTTCAAATAAAGGGTTCTGTGCAGACTTTCTGGTTTGGGTGGAAACACAGAGGTGTTTCCACTCTTAAGAGTTCCTAACCTGCACAGGTTTTATTTTATTTTATTTCACTGACACAGTACATACAAAGTACTCTTTGACTGATACTTTATTAAATGGTTTTCCTTTGGTCATTGTCCTTGATATCCTGCTCATGCAGAGGAGTGTTGGCAGGAGTTTTGTGGGTTTTTTTACTGCAACTATAGATTTTAGAGATGTTAATCTGGCAAATAAAACAAGGAATAAGAGTAAATGGGCTTCATAGTCAGACTGTGCAATGAAAAGATGTTCTTGCACTTTATAAGTGTTTTAATAATATGGAACTTTCATTTTCCCTTCTTTAAAGAATTCTGATTTCTCATCTGATAACAAAGCAATGTTTAATCCTCTCTGTGCATTCATCACCATGGTACCAAAGTGCCTTACAGAGAAATGAGGCAGGTGGTTGGCAGTCTTTTCCTTGAGACTTTGAACAGAAGTGGCCCTTGAAGGATTTTGACAGCCTGCCTGTGTCAACCTATTAGTATTATTAGTATTACATTGGCAAGTATGCATCAATGAAACAAACCCAAGGATTTCCAAGCTGCCTGGATGCCATTGTAACAGATGGCTGGGAATAGGAAAATGGCCCAGAAAGCATTTCTGCATGCAGTAGTGCTGCTAGTTAAAACAAACCTGAAAGCGTTTGTTCACCCTGAAGACATTATCAGATGCTTTAGTGGATGGAACTATCACTGGCAATGTGGCCAAGTTAGTGAAGCACTAAATTATTGGCAGTTTCAGAGATAGGTTTCAAATGTCTTGTTACTTGCTGAAGAGATTAGCTCAGACCTATTGCAGTCTCCCTGAGACTGCCCATCATCCCTGAGGGAAAAAGTTCCTTTGGACTGACAGACAGGACACTCAGCAACACGTGGAAGTACAGATTTACATTCATGTAATTCAGTAACAAAGGCCAGAAACGAAGCCTCCAACAGCAGATAGGAACACTTTTAAACCAAGAATAACTTTTCTAGTTCTTTTTCTCCTTCACCACATTTCCGACACTCCACCCACACCCCCCTGCCAGCTTTTCCACCCCAGTGGCTTCTGGGCTGCTGTGCAATCAGTACACAGAATTTATGTAACTCTTCCCATTCTGCTAATTCCAGTTGATGGCAGATACCTGTAGCAACCACATTCAAAGAGAGGATTCTGTAATTTATTTTCTGAAAGAAGAACAATTTCGTTCTGCTTTGTGCTCATCTGGCTGAAGGTAGACCTTGAGTTTATAAGTATTTTTATTTATCATTGTACTATCCTTTTCACCCTACAGCTATTTCTTTCCTCCCAGAAGCCATAGTGCAGATTAAGTGCCACAGTATGAAATCTGACAGTTCAGTTTCCAGAAGGTGGAAACAGTTCAGCTTCCAGAAGAGGGTGGATATGCTGCTCTGGTGGAAACAACAGTTAGTCAGAGAAGAAATATGCACATGTTCATCTGCAAGGTGCCTTTTCTTAGTGAAGCTACATCAACACAGAAGTAAGCAAATGCAAGGGAGCAAATACTGTGTATAAAGTTAAGCCACTGATCTGCTATGACACCTGATCTGCTATGAAACATGGTGAGAAAAGAATTAGGGAAACAGAAAAGCATCATCTTACAATTTCAGAGGACTCCTTAAAACCATGTCAGGCAGTGTGTGGTATACATTACAGATAGCCGAGTTGCATCTCACAAACATGTCTTAAGGTTTCATTTTTTCACATGCCACTTCACAACAGCTGGCATGTTGGATTTTTTTCTCTTTTTTCCCTTACTAATACAAAATTCTTGAGTGGGTTGGCCATGAATTCCCATCTTTCTAAGCCAAAAGATCTAATTCTTCTTTTTTCCCCACATTTTGAAGAGCTAGACATGAGACAGTGGGGAATTGAGCTGAGAGAATTACTTTCTGCATCTGATGGCGATCTTAGTTACAGTGAATCTGAGTGGTGCTGTGCAGAGATGAACATCATCAATATCCCTTCATTAAATGCTGCTTCTCCTTTTGTGAAAGGAAAGCTAGATTCATGGACACAAAATTTACTCTGTATTTCAGGACACTGAGAATCAGGCATTTCCATTCTTCCCATGCCTACTGACAAAGAGGCTGACAGAAGCTGGGCAAGAGAACGGTGAGAAATTAGACAGGTTTCTAGCAGAATTCCTAACAAATTCCAGTGAAATAATCTGCAGAAATTATTTCTATCTGAAAGAATAAATAAATCTGATAAAATAATGTCTGTCTCTAAGCACACCTAGTTGGACTTCTTTATGATCTAGCAGCTCTTAATTGTCTCTCATCCCTGTCACTATCTTGCACATAACAGCATATCTTCTCCTTTTATTAATTTACCAATAATTTTGTTGTTCTTGTTGTTCTTGTTTCAGCTTTGTGTGCAAATGATGGAAATCAGACTGGATATCCCAACTGTAACTGAATAAAGACTTACAGGGGAAAAGTGAAGTTGGTAAATTGGCTTCAGCGGGGACATACAAGCTTGGCACCACTTCAGGTAGAGCAATTGTAAAAACCAGCATTCCAGATCCTGAGGAAGAAGTTACAAATACATTAACAGATCCAAAATACTAAGGAATTAAACCAATACCTGAAAAGGGTGGGATGGGGAGAAGAAGAGAGCCTGCTCCAATACCAAACTAGAGTCACTTTGACAAGTGCTAATCTGGTGAGTAGTAAACACAATCATGTTTCTAAAGAATTTGAAAAGGTCAATGAACATCACAGAAATGTAAGCTTCTTGGTTACTTAGAAACAGAGCTCAGTGATTCACAGCCATTTCTTAAACCAATCTTTGCTTTATACAACCCCTCCAATGCAGGTAATAGGAGAGTGATTCAGTCTGTCTGACACAGACTATCAAGGTCTGTACCCCCGTTCCTCCCCATCTCCTTCATTTCCTTCTCTGAAGCAATGTTATTTGTGAATTGTGGATTGGATTCCAGCCAGGAATATCTGAAAATGCAGTCTCATATTGCCTAAATCCATAAAGAGGAAACTATTCAGACAACTGATGCACCTTCAGGGCAGAACATTAAATTGATCCTTTGGCAAGGAACAGCATGTGTAACTTTACACAGCAGTTCCCATAAATACTACTAAGATTATCAGCCAAAGCATAGATTATCTTGAGCTGTGGTTGTCTTTAAGGAGCAGCTATGAGAACAGTTTGTACTGTGTGCAGGTACTTGTCCAGTCTATGTGTTCCCCGTGCCTATCACCTCAGAATTTGTGCCTTGAGAAAAGCTGGTGACAATGCTTCATCATTGTCAGCCAAGGTGACTTCTTTACTGGAGCGTGACAAATCACCCAGTGGAAATGGCACTGTTGGGTAGTCAGAAGGGAACAGCTCAGATATTCTCCTGCCATAACTGAGTGGGAGTAGCTGTTGTGTCCTTAACTCCCATTATTTTCTTCTAAGTGTTGAAAGATCTCAGGGTAAGTTGTGTGGGGTCTTTCTGGGGCAGACAGAGCCTTGATGCCTTTCTTGCATTTTCTCAGCTGAGGTAGTGGCTCCGTTGGAACACTGTATGTTCCAGCTCCCCCTTTACAGTCCCTAGGGGTTTTCAGTCAGCTTGCTTCTCTGGGTCAGCACTTTATGCAGTTCTGTGCACATGTAGAGTTGCCTATGTATTCCCACAGACATTCCAGGTCTGATTTACAATTTGAACTACAGGCCAAACTAGGCCATTTTCGGAGTTGTCTCCATCATTCTGCAGAAAGTTAGTGTTCCCAAACCATTTTACTTGGAATTTAAATGTAGTGTATACTAGCTTTGAAAAGAGCATTTTCCATAATTTTTTAAAGAAAGTCTTAAAAAATTAACATGTATCATTAGTACCTTTTCCTGAAAACCCTTCTGGCTTCCACTATACTTGATTTTATGGAATGAGAATTTTCCTCTCTGAGAAACATAAAAAAGACTCTTCAGGTTTTTCAGCCAAATATTTGTGACCCTCTAGTCCAATGCACATTTTTACCTCTTGGCCCCTCTTTGGTTACCTGTTAAGCAATAGAGTAACCTTGAGAAATTCACTCTGATGAAACATTCTTTGTGATCAGGATGAGTTAAGTGTTTGTTTTAACTCTGGATGCAGGGTACATTTTTGTATATGCTTGGCTATTTCTTCACTTGTTTTTAAGTTATTTACCAGGCAACAATGACATGCAATGTCATCATCCATAACAACATCTGCTGGTATTGGAACACTCCTCTCAGCAGATGCCTCCAGACTGGGATATGATGGCATAGCTTCAGTGAAATTCTTAAGATTCAATGACTTGAGAAGGCAGTTAAATGGGTTTTCTCAGTTCATGCGCATCTCTCTCATGTGCATCACTCTACCCCAAGAGATGCAGAGATTTGGATCAAATTCAGCGTGACAACTGACGTTCTTGTGATCAGAAATCTAGCTGGCACATTACAAAATCTTTCAATACAGGCTTTCAGTTTTGAGTGGGCTGGTGCTATCTGCATTTTCAAATTCCTGCTAGCATTTGAAATCAGGAATAACATCGCTCTGAAATTCCACCTTCAGAGAGCTACCAGATTTCTCCACAAGTACAGCATGAAGGATGAGGATGCCTCTCCTATTCAGACTCATTCATCCTCCCTTAACACAAGACTCTGAAGGAGTTAAATCCTCAATCTAGTAAAGACTGTGGTCTTGCCAATCTTTTCTTTTTTTTTTCCTTTTTTTTTCGTTTTTTTTTAAGGTGCCAGACATAAAAATAAAGAAGATGTATCAGCACACTTCCTTAGAAGCTGAGCTCCCTGATTAAGAATAAATGCAGGATATACAGTGTATTTCATGCTGAAATGGATTCCCTTCTAGAATTTCATGACTACAATTAGCCATTAGCAAAATCTCCACACACACACAAGACTCAGATCAGGAAATAATAGAAACAGCCACATACTGCTAAAATGTGGAGAGGGAGAAAACCACAAAACAAGAGCCAACTGTTGTGTTATTATTGTCTTGATACTGCTCCATGTCTGTCTCTAGACAGGCTGAGAAGAGGGAATGAGTGATCGTGTTGTAAAATGTCCAGCAGGAGCTATGATGTGTTGGTACTTTTTATCACTGTGCAGTGGTGATCGCTGATCCTGGAATGCTGCACTTCACCAGTTTAGCCCAGGGTACCCATATGTCTCTGCTTCTTAGGAGTGCCACAAACATCCATGAATTAGAATTATTTCAGTGACAGGAAATTCTTTCACCTTTTTGGTGTCCAGGTATTAAAAATACCAGTGACAAACTTGAGCACTCAAGTGTGAAAATTAATTTGAAAGTTCCCTACATTTGGTGCTGCTTGGGGCCATCTCAGTGTACAGAAACCTGTTCTGGTTTTTTCTTTTGTGGTTTCTTTTCCCCTGCAACTTTTCCTTATTGGGTGTGGGAAGGACTTCTATTGGATTTGTAAGTGCAGCATGTACCCAACTACCTGATTCTACTCTCTGCATATTTACACCTGTGGTGTATAGAGAACCTGACTGCTAACACGTTTAAGATTCTTCAGTGCTTGGGGTTAGCTTGGGGTTACCTGAATCTGGTGTTTTGAGGAAAGTCTTCTCTGTGTACTTTTTACATTCTACTGAGTGAATTGCAATGTTTTCCATTTTAATGTATTATACAAATAATCATTGTATCTTCCAGCAGTACTTGCAGATATTTCTGACACCCTGGTGAGGAGCCAGGTTCTATGGTGTTAGGGCTAAAATAGGTAGATACATGTTGGATTTGTGACTCTGGAGGTAGCAACATACTTGGACTGAGTTTTGTAAAAGGAAAGATGCCTATTTCAGGTTCAAAATGGATAGTTTCAGAGGAGTTCCTGATATACAAATGAAGATGTAGAACTCTCTCTTCCTGAACGGTAAAGGAACATTTCCCTACATACTTCAGGGTATTTTTTAAATCAGGATTTAATATTATTGTCTATGTTTTAGTGCTGCAGCTGGTTCATATGCCTGATGCTTTTTTTCTTCTCCCACTGAGTCTAATTTCCTCAAAACTGAAACAAGTCATAACTCTCTACATGATCATGCTGCAATGATGTTGTCATAATTATTTTTATCTTCTCTTGTACAAGCCATATTAAATAGTGGCTATTATAAGGCTTTCCATTTTAGACTTAATTGGCAATCTGAAGCCTACCATTTATTTGCCATTCATCATAATAACTTTAAAGTGTACTCTGCCTAAATTCTGGATCCAGTAAATCAGGAACAGAGTACAACTCTAGGAAAAGAAAGAAGCCTAAGCAGGAAAGTAAAACATCTAGGTAGAATCTGCTTGAGATCCAGCTATGTTCCTATGTTGAGGCAAGGATGGGAAGTTGGTTCCCCAGTAATAAATTGCAATACTCCATTCTAAAAAAAATCTCTTGTGGACAGATGAGCTGAAGTCATATAGTAAATGTTTGGGAGAGTTTGTGGTATCTGTTGAGAATGGATACAGAAACACATTGCTGAGCAGGACCTAAAGTAACCATTTGTTCTCAATGTGTCTTTTCTTTCTGTTTGACTTGGTCAATGAATTATCTGTTTTCACATCCTAGTGAAATACTCAAGAGAGAGTATTTGTATGAGATGAGCTAGAAAGGCTGTGTACAGACTAGTAGTTCCATGCCAATACTCACTAGGAAAAAAATCAAACAGGATACCAATTGTTCTCTGAAATATCTTTTTCTGAACTGGACTTGAGCCTTTTGGTTTTTTTGCTCCAGAATTGCCCCTTCTTTGCTTTTCTGTCTCCTTCCAGAAATACTGTGCTTCCCATGTTAGTTCCTATTTGTATCATAGGCCTCTGTTTTTTGATTTTCATTCTGATGCTCTCTCCATAAAACTAAATGAAGAGCTCAAGGTCACTGTGTAAAGCAATCATGTTTGCATCTTGAATGGGCATATCTTCTTTAAAGAAGATATGTTCATGATATTGTAAAAACATGCATAGCACTAGAATTGTCTGTCTCTCCACTACCTCCCTAGATCAATAGATACCAGACTAGAGAAAGATAGTTTTTCTAAAATTTATAGTTATAACTGAAGTTTACTTCAATACCTTAGTTGTCTTGATCTCTAGCTGGCTTATTTAATCAATCCTAATATCATCTCTCTTAGAGGATTTCTGAAATACATATATAAAAAAAGTAACTTTTTTAAAATGTTTCACTGTATGACCTCAAGGCTCAGACCCTTGTTTACAGACTCTTTATTCACTTTTTTTTGGCAAGCAGATTTTGCATTAGTTTGCTCAAAACCTGAAAGCAGCATCAAGGATTAACAAAATCTAAAATTCATCATCTACAGCTCCTCAAGTGTGAATTTAATATGAGAGAAAGCTGACAGTATTATTGCTGCCAGGGTATATGGCTCTGAAACCATTCAGCAAGGACATAATGAATTTGGTTTATATTTGAAAAGGATGCCTATTGACAAAAATGCATCAGCCCATTTCTCAAGGGAAAATCAAAACCATTCTTTTCCAAGATTCACATACAGAGCTTTGGAAAGCATTGATTTTACAAACAAAACCAGGCATATTGCTTCCTCTCTATGCTGCGCTTATCAACTCAGTATTCTAATAGATTTAACGAGAGGCACCAGTAAAACCATGGTTTGACCAGAACAAATTATTTATAATTAATGCCTACAAGCTAGATTAATTTAGTCTCATTCCTCTCAAAGTGACTGGTTTCCCTATGGGGGTGTTTCACCCATTGCTAACCATGAAAAAGTCATCTTTGAGGACAGCTTTGAGTGACCAGCTCCATCAGAGATCACATCCAGAGAGAGTTGTCCATTACACTGTTTCCTACTTCCTCCTATTGGTCTTGGAAGACCAGTTGCAGAAAAGTACTTGAGATTTTATTATCTGAATTATGGGATCAGTCATAATTAATGTGAAATTGTTTGTTTCCTGGAAGGATGATGCCATGTCTTGGGATGTGGGTAAACTGATCATGATGATGGTCTCTCCCTCTGGGTGAGGAAAACTTGGAAGTAGAGCTGAGGAAGCCCCACATGCTTTCATTTCTTCAGTAAATTGTGACAATTTAAAGCCAGGTAGCACAGAGAGTTACAGATCTTAAGCTAATAATATTGATTTTCCTTTCTGGAACACACAGCCCCTCTACAAAGCATTACTCTGAGAAAAAATATTGGACATCTGCTAAACTGTGCTTAACAGAAGTATTTATGTTGCTCTTAGACTGAATTAAGCAGGGTGACATATAGCAAATACATAGGAATAGTCATGATTTATTAATTTTCACCATCACTACAGTTATTCTTCTAATCTTGCATGTTGAAATTAAAGTGCTTTAGCCGAGGTCCCGACACTGTCTCTTAAGCTTTTAGAAGTTACTTCTGTATGTTTCAGAGAGCATGTTTACATACAGAGTTTTTAGACACATATATCGATATAGATTTCTGTCTGTACTTTTGTAGATAAAAGTATTTTTTGCATTTTAAATTAACTGGATGGGAATGAAAGAATGTAATAAAATAGTACCTAATTTCTTTCTCCATTTGAAGAATCATGGTCAGGATTGAATGATCTGTAATATGAGGAAGGATAACTACTGATCAAAGCAGCTGCAAAATTACATGTACGCCAGGGAACGGCACGCAGTTTCAAGGACTCTGATATCTTTCATCTTCTTTTATCATCTCTGGATAAGGTGAGGAGTACCCAGAAGGGCATGCTCTCAAGAGCGCACCCTCAGCCAGTTTGCTGGCGACACAAACTGGGAAGAGTGGCTGACACACCCAGAGGGTTGTGTTGCCATCCGGGCAGGCTGGAGAAAGGGGCTCATGGGAGCATCATGAAGTTCAGCAAGGGGAAGTGTAAAGTCCTGTATCTGGGAAGGAGCAGCCCCAGGCACCAATGTATGCTAGGGGATGTCTTGATGAAAAGATGCTTTGCAGAACAGAACAAGCCAGCAGTGTGTCCTTGCCACTGGGGCAGCTAATTGTGTCCGGCATCAAGGCAAGTGCTGCCAGCAAGTCCAGGGAAGTGATTGTCCCTCTGTTTAGCACTGGGAAGGCCTCACCTTGTGTGCTCTGTCCAGGTCTGGGGATCCTCAGTACAAGAGGCCCTAAGGCATACTGGGGAGAGTCTAATGAAGGGCCACAAATATGACAGAGGGACTGGACTATCTCTCTGTAAGGAAAAGATGAGAGAGCTATGGCTGTTCAGCCTGGAAAAGAGAAGACTCAGGGGGATTTTATCAATGTGGTAAGTATCTAAAGGGGGGGGGTGCACAGAGGACAGAGCCAGGCTCTCTTCAGTGGTGCCCAGTGAGAGAGCCAGAGGGAATGGCCATCTACTAAAATACAGGAGTTTCACTCTGAACATCTAGAAATACTTTCTTACTATGAAGGTCATCAAGCAATGGCACAGATTGTCGAGGAGAGTTGTGGAGTCTCCATCCTTGGAGATACTCAAAAGCTGTCTGGACATAATCCTGGGCAACCAGCTCTGGGTATCACTTGCTTGAGCAGCAGGGATTTGACCTAAGGACCTGCAGAGGACTCTTCCAACCTCAGCCATTCAGTAAATCAATGAGAATCCCAAGCCAGGCTGGACAATGTTAGGATTCCAAAACAGCCCCTTAGTTTCTATATCATTTGAGCAAGTGAATTGTGCTTGAGGGCCCATCAAGGGAGGCAGAATGGGAGGGATATAAGACTGCAAGAACATCTATGTGTTCTAGACACTAAATCACCTGGTTCTTGGAGTGAAAATGAAAGGTGTAGAGCCTATGAGAGGTCAAAATTACTGTCAGCAGCTCTAAAGGGAGACAAAAAGAACTGGATAGAGCCTGTCCACAAGGACTACTGAGAAATATTTCTCACGTGGATGGTTTCATGAGATCAGATGCCACTTCTCTACACCTTCCCAAACAGCACTGTCTGAATGCTTTATGATCTCCTGGGGCTCACTGCCTTCAGACTGGCCATTTCTTCACTACATTTACTACAAAAGTGTATTAAAGGAGGCAGCAAGTGCCAGAGAAAAGAAGGACTTGTCGGTGATGCTGTAGAAGTAGCACTAGAGAAGGTGGCAGCAGGTCTTAGAACTTAAACACAAGATGAGTGAGATACAAGATATTTTTTTTATTATTATTAAAAAGCCCTCAGTGTTTGCCCAGGCAAATCCTTCATACTCATCTGAAACCATATTTAACAACAATGGATTTCAAAGGGTCAGTGGTACAGGGGTTTAAAGAAAAAGATCCTACAAATGTGAGAAGACCTTTTTCAGAGAGATGATTAAGAGGTCTAAATGGAGAAGAAAAAGAAGCTTTTTGATTTTGCTACAGATATTCCCTGCTCTGCACCTTGTTCTGCTCAGGTTGGGCTTAGATACCTGATTTTATCTTCATTACCATATTAATTTCCAGTTATCCTAAAACTGGGAGAAAACTTCCCAGGTGAAAGACTTATGAATGCAGAGTACAGATCCAGTTTACCTCAGTCCTTGATGCCTGTGTAAAATACTGCCAGGCCAGAATGGTAGCTTTTAAATCCAAGACTTTTGATACAAATGTGTCAAATGGGAAGAACTCACCCTTGCACTTTGATATACCAACATCTATAGTTCAATTAGGACAAAATTTGACAGTAGAACATTCTTCTAGCATTAATAACTGTTGTAGCTTGGTGTAATGTGAGATTATATTGCTGGTCATAACATGAAAGTTCCACAAGTCTTTCTCTAACTGACAGAAGAGAAAGCATGCCAAATTTTTCAGTCCATGAATTTTAGGAGAGGAGTGAAGAGAATTGGATAGAGCCTATGAACTGTCTTTGGCAATTAGAAGATTAAACGGAGACACATGTCTTAGTTCTTATATAGATTTTATCAGTGTACAGAATAGCCCATCAGTCTGCATTTTCCATATTTTCACCAGTTTTACACATCTTTTTGCAATTAACACATGGTTCAAATACTGAAATAAAAAACCATTGATACTTCATGTTTATGTCATCTGGCATTCATCCATAATTTCTCCCTGAATTATTCCATGTTGTCTGGGAACACCATTTGACAACAGCAGTCTTCAAAGGGTGAGTCCTGCAGGAGCTGTGTAAAGCCGATCCTGAAGACTCTTACATGGATAGTCCTGGTTTAGTCAGATGATGATTAACAAGGAGAGCTGATCCATAACAATTGAACTAATGTAATGTAATGTAATGTCTTTTTAATGATTTCATGCTGCTAGGCTGAAATACCTGATTTTATGGTGTAATGCCTAAGAGTTGGGTGTCCATCCAACACCACAGGATCTTCAGCACTCCAACCAGCCATGTTACAAGTGTGCAGAAAAACTTCTTCTACTTATAAAGGACCCTTACACAAAACTAGTGTCTAAGGATGCAGCAACAATGAAAGATATAATTTTTCTTAATTTCAGTAGCCTTGAAATTGTCATTGTATATTAGCTTGGAGAAATTCTATATTGCTACCAAATCTTGATTTTACTTTTTCCAATTAACCTAGGTTTCTTACTAATTATAGTGATCCAGGTGGTCTTATATTCCTAAGCTTGTTGAGTCATATTTTTTTTTCTGTCAGTATTAACAAAAAATCATAAAAATGAAGCCAAAGAGGACCATTGTTAGACTGTGGGAGCTCAGAATATCGCTCCTGATGTCCAGAATCACCGAGAAAACCCATGGGGGGCTCAGAGGTCCTGGAATGTTGCCAGGCATTCTTGGTGGCTGGACTTTGACCCTTCAGAGGATGTGTATGAGGACATGAGAATGACCACTGTTTAAGTGGTGGAGAGATTATATATTTTCAGGGTAAAATATGTATTTTAGGATTATGGTACAGGGGGGTTATATCTCTGTACAGGGGGGTTATGGAGACAAGATGGAGGAATCGGGGCGTGTCTCATGCTTCTTCTTTCTTCTTCTGGAAGCTCCATGGGCAGCTGCATGCATAATGGGACTGTGGAAGTCATTGGTGATTCTTTGGTTTGCGTTTTCTGTCTTGAGGTCTTTGACCTTCCTCCCAATTCCACATAAGAAGGTTGAAATTCTCGTTGTTTTGTCTTTTTTGCTGTCTCGAATGAATGCAGAAAGCTCTTTGCTGCTTCTGCTGCTGAAAACATCCATGCTGGAATTCCCTGTGATGCTGTTATTTTATTAGCATATTTTCATTAATTGATCTCAAATGATCAGAAAGATTCATGCTTAGACAAGCATCTACTCATTGAAGTAGTGGCAAAATTTAGCTTTTTAAAAAGAAGGATTATTTATGCATTATTGAATATTGTTATAATTATTATAACACCATATTCCTACATGCAGGAATTTCTGGAATGTAAGATTTTGATATTATGGTGATGGTTCATTAGTACTTAGCTAAAAGTTATGGCATATGTAAAGAGGACCAATCCTACATCTGCCACGTATTGTCATAATTCAAGGTTTATGAAAGTACATTGAGTGATATCAGCCTCTGGCAAAGCATTACTGATTGAATGTCTGCCTCACGTAGTCTGGCACAGCAGCAAAACACTGGGCTGAGGCTTGGCCCGAAGTCCATTGTACAACTCTGCTGAAATTACTTGCAAGACATGATAATGTGCAGCTGCACAGTCACTCTTTTGTGCACCAGCTCAGCATTGTGAAACAGGGCATTCCCAGGGGACGTACAGAAGTATTTGTGCCATTGTGAGACACAATGGTTTAATCTAGATGTACAATGAAGCCAAGGCACAAGACATGCGAAGAGATCCTGGCAGATGTGGCAAACCTATGTGTTGCGAGCAAAAGCTGTGGCTCTGGCTACACTGCAGGTACTGCTCTCTGTAGCTGATGGAAGGTTTCTAGCCATGTAAACTGTCCTGTCTCATGTGGCAAGTAGTGCTTACATCACCTCACAAAGACTGGTGCTGACAATGTGGGGCAGGTATACAAGGTGAACTCCTCAGGAGTAACCCCATTCCCTATCAGGATGAGCCATGGGTGATATCCTTCCTCTCCTATATGTCTGATTTCCTTTGCAAAGACCCAGGAGTGCAGGCAGGAAGGGAGCTGCAGCATAGAACAGAAACTCCTTGATCTGAACAAACACTGGACCAAGAACCGTAAGACACAAGAGTAAGAAATGCAAACAGTGAGATTGAAAACTTAGGGCTAATTTTAGCTGATACTGAGACATTTGCCATCAGGTGTGCACTTAGGTTTCTAGAAAGGCTGAACAAAAACAACACAAAGGATGTTCTCTCCTTGCCAGTCTGGGTAAGCAACAGTAACTCCACTACCTCTGTCTGAGGTAAGTCATGCCTCTATTACTCACTCTGTATGAGAAGGTTTTAATTACTTCAGTGAAAGTATTGGCAGAAGGTTTAAAGTTAAGCAAAAAGAAATACTTTTTTACACATGACTACACTGTAGATTTCAGTAATGCTGCTTGGTGTCAGCTTAAGACTGCAAGTGGGTTGATGAGAGCCTTGGAAAATCCATGAGTGCATTAGAAGCTGTCAGCTCTAGAAACCCTTAAAGAGACCTTAAACAGCTCACAGAAATTGGAAAACTGAGACAGAGGCATGTACAGGGACTTCACATTGGTTTATATTTTTCTTGTTTTTATGGTTAGTCACAGCATTGAATTAATGAACCTTAAAGAGTGTCTGAGATGCATTTGTTCACATCTGTGAATATCAAAGCAGACACTTAAAATGGATGTTCAGAGATTACCATAGTCAGTGTCTTACCTGCATAGTTTCAGCATGCTTTTTTCCTAGTTTGTTATTTAAACTCAGTTAAGGACAATGTCACTCACCTGAGAAGCCTTTAGAATCTTTATTCTCAACCTTACCAGGAAAGATTTCCAAGAGAACTGATTTGCAGTATCTTGCTGCAGAGTACCACTTGAGTACTGCTGGACCTTCATAGAACTCACTCCAAACAAACACTCACACTGACTGTGCACCCCAGCAATCTCTTTGTCTCTCTTTCTGATGTGGGTTGTCACTGCTCTTTTCTAGACTCATCTACATCACATGTTCTAATTTGTTAAGATGAATGTCATGACCACTACCATCAAAAGCCTTTCTAAAAAAAAAAATAATAATAGCAATTGCTTTTCCTTTGTCTGCAGCATCTGTTATCCATTATAGAATAAAAGTAGATTATTCTGATATAATCAATTCTCAAACACACACAAAGTTACATGGTTTTTTACTCTTTGTGTCTTATCCTCCAGGTAGTCCAATAATTACTTGTTCCATTACTTCTATTTCCAGAAACAGAAGCTTTGCTGATTGGTTACATTTTCTTCTTGTCTTTTTGAAGTGCTCAACACGTTTACTCTTTCCATTGGATGAAATGTCACCTATTAATAGTTGTAAGTCAATCAGCTGTCTGAGGATGGAGAAGGTCCATGGAGCCACACTGAGTTCCATTCATCCACAGACTGAGGCATAGCAAACAGAGAATACTTTGGAAATGCCACCATTGCACCTTTAACTTTCAAATTGTGCATTCTGCTGTTCTCATCATCTGTGCTCTGTGCAACATCTGTAGTTCTAAATGATTCTTTCCATATGGTGAAAGTCCTGGAGATTGACAGGCTAATTTGTACAACCAGAATGTACTCATATAAATAAGATTACACTAAGATCTTGGGGGCAAGGGGAATTTGCAATGCCATATGTGTTAATTTCTGTGCCAGATAAAATGATTTTAATTCACTATTGTATGCAATTGTATGTGCTTTGCCCAGGAAAATGATACTCTTGATATCTTATTCTCTCTGCTACATTTCTGAACTTCTCAGACAATGGGAATGCTCATCTGTACTTGAATAAAATCTCACCTATTGTACTAGTCTCCATCCTTGCTTGCTTGATTGCTTAGCATGCCACAAAAACAGGCTCTGGTAGTGTTTTCTCCTTACTAACATTTGCCAAAGGGGATAATGCCAATTTCAAAACTGGGGTCATTTTTGATATATTTTTTGGTGGAAGACAATATTTTTGTGTCTCTTAAATAATTTCTGTAAGGAAATAAAAAGAACAAGACAGAATTCAGCTGGCTGCAAACAGTATTTAAGTCATAATAATGAATTGTGGAGGTACAAGCAAGGGATTGTGAGACTGTTTGGACTGAGGGTGTTAGATATAGGATGATAATCTCTTGTATCCATCAAGTTCTCACAGTAAGCCCCCTCCTAGCTGAGGATAGCTGAGTATGCAGATATTTGACTATTAGGTTTGATAGGAAAGGGACTTGAAACTGACTACTGAACTCTGTAAGTGCTGAGCATAACATAATTTTGGACACTGTCAGTGTCCCTATTAAAAATCTGAAAGTACTGTTGAAGTCAATGTAGGATTTGTGATCTATTTTCCATCAAACACACAGGTGAAGAAGTCTTCACAAAGTCAGTTTTGACAGCGAGTATAAAAGCATTTGAAGTGAAGACTGGCAAGATGACTGAAACCCACTGTAAATCATTGCTTTGGACACCTTTCCCTTCAGCTGGACACCTTCAGAAACTCCTCAGCTTGAAAGAATTATTTGGTCAACTTGTTTCCAAAGCCTATTTCTTTTTTTCAGTGTAGCTGCAAATACAATAAACTCAAGCAGAGTGAAACGAACTTCAGATTAATGTCAACATCTGTGTGAAAATACTTCCTATCATTGGATAGCACTTTTAGCTACATCTAGTTTATTTGGATAGCTGCATTTAGTACTGCAGATTTCTCTCTATTGCAGCTGCAGGCTATTAACCTAGAACATGACCTCTTTTAGTTATTACTTAAGGCAGTAATAGTAGTAATACAGATTACAATGAAGATCCCTTGAGAAAAAGTGCAGAAATTAAGCTCTATGTCATTAAAATTTTTTGTGTCTTATAGTGAAACCAGTGTATTAATGAAAAGAAAAAATAATGGGGAAATATGGAAACACCTACCTAAAGGAATCTCATTTTTTGGATTGACGTCTCTCCTAAGTAACAAAGATGAGATTAAAGGAGCAGTGTGTGGGGGCAACAAGAAGAGAAAACTCATACTAGAATGATTTAGGAAAGCAAATCAAATGCTTTAGAGCACAAGCTGAACACCCCTGCAACTAGGATTTGAAGCATAAATTTCAGGTAGGCTTTACTCAGCATGGAAATAGGCCATCTGAACTTTCTTTGAAAGTTAATTACAGACCATTGCAGGAGGCAGGACATTTCATCATTTGGACTCTTGATCTTTTCTGGCTTGTTGAGACCTATGTTCCTATGAACATCTGAAGTTACCACAGGCTTCTGTTCATTTTCCTGCCCCAGAATCCCCTAGGGATTTTTATGCTGCAGTTTCATGTTTATTCAGAACACAATGTCAAATTTGATAAAAATTCAATAATGACATTCAATTGGACAAGAATGTATGCTTTTTGTTTGTTTGATATCAAAGTTGCTAGTGAATGTATATGGGCATGAGAAGATGAAATACATAAATAGGCAGAAAGATCAGTTAGTTAGACTGCTGAACTTTCGTCCCAGGACCTACAGCTTTAAAATGCTAATTAATGTTAGCTGGTAACTTCTCATATGTGCATCAGCTGTGTAACATTGCAAATTGGGTATGCTTTGCAAGGGAACATTTCTTATTAAAGATGGTAAAACTCCTTATCCCTGTGATTCAGAGGAACATGATCCAGACATGGAAATATAAAAATTACTGACTCTTACTTTTTACTTTGGACAAGATCATCTAACTCACCCCATTCTTTGAATGATTCATTGCAATATTATCAAGAGAGAGCTGGGAATGTGTATTATAAATAAAGGACAGACAAATTTCGAAAGAGGTGATGCTATCAGGAGAAGCATCTACGAGAATAAAATAGATACAGGGATGAAATTTAAGGTAACATATTCAAATATCTTTATTCAGATTTTAATTAAACACCCAGGTTTATCTTTCAAGTAGTGTTATCCTTCCAGCACTTGGCTAAAAGGAGCTGGGAGTCTCTAGGACATACATGCAGAATTTGAAAAGTTCACAGCCAGTCATGGAAGCTTTAAAAAGGCTGCCCTATTTCACCTGAAGATAGACACAGCCACCCATGCATATTCATGCATTTTAATTCAATAAAAGGTTAGTTTATACTGTGCACAATTTCAGGATGTTTATACTGTTATATAGCTTATACTGTGCACAGTTTATTAGTTTATAGTGTGCACAATTTCAGGATGCTCCCCTTCCTCTCTTGAGTGTAAAAGGCACATGCTTACCGTAAATGATGAGAAAAGCATTTAGTCAATCCTGAGGCATCCTAAGATTGATTGCTTTGTAAGTACCCCTCATCTACTACAGAAGGTGAAAAAAGCCCAAACAGCTATCTATGGTAAAATACTTCCCTCCTGTGCCATGGCTCCATAAATATGTAACGCAGGCACAGCAGCCGGTGGCAGCCTTTCAAGCCAGTAAGAAAGGGTACCCATTTCTTTAGTGTGTGCTGGCCAAAAGCCACTTTCTTTCCTGCAATGGAGAAGGTTGGAAAAAGAACACTTTTTTTGTTAATTCTGCATCTTCCACACCACAAAATGATTTGCTATTTTCCAGGTAGGATGGATCCTTGAGGAGAGATGCCCTTCAGGGTCCTTTCACCCTTGGCAGCAGAGCTCTTCAAGATGCCATGCTATTTGTGGCTTCCTACCACAGCTGCACATCAAATATACAAAGCAGCAGCCAGGGATGCTTTGGCAGCAGGAATAAAATTATAATGTGAGGACTGGAAGAGAAGTTACTTGTTTTTTATTGTTCTGGTAAGAAATTAGTAATCAAATGTACAGAAGAAAGTAATTGCTTGCTTTTCTAAGCAATTGTTCCAGAAAGAAGGGTTTGTTACCAGAAGAACAAGGGTCAAATTCACTAATTTTATATTCATGATTAGCAGTAGGCCTAATCTAGGAAAATGTTGAAACTGTATCCAGGATCTGTTCATCCAAGTTAGCATTTTCCATGTATCTTTTTCTCCACCATCACCACTCCAAATGATGGAGGCAGAAGAGGAACTGTGACAAAACAGAGTGGCAGTGGTAATGCTTTAGTTCTTGAGAAGTCTAGGGAAAAAGTGAGAGGCTGAGATGCACTTAAATGCAGTCTGACTTTGCCCTAGTCCTATTTCTGAGGTGACTGGTTAAGCTTTTCTGTAGTTGGCATGCACATTTGGTGCCACTTTGAATGCCCTTAGGTACCCTGTCTGATCTCCACATCTCCAGATGCTACCCTAAAAAGGCACAGATTTCCTACAGGTCCTATGGCATATCTGCAAGCTCGGTGTGAATGCAATTATAGCTTGCATCCAGAGGACACAGATTTCAGATGAGCAAATTTAAAATTTTCACTGAAGTGTCTGCCACCGAGGCTGAAGCCACTTCTGCTCCAGTGCCTCCACACTGTCCAGAATAACTCAGGCAAGTTATATTTTGCAGTTTTAACAGCTGGGGACTATTCAAACTGGTTGCAAGACAATTCCACAGTTTATCCTTTTCCTGCAGCCATTCTTCAAAAGGGTCACGTGTCAATAACACATGCCTTTATCTCTGCCGGAGATTTTATTCAACTGAGTTCAGGTTCAAGTTTGCAGTGAGCTCAGTGGCCTTGTAAGCCCTAAGTGTGAAGCTACATCTGGCAGTGAGAACCCTCATCACTGACATGCCTACCTGTAGTGAACAGAGTGTGCAGCAAAGGAAGCAGGTACCCCATGGATTTGTGCTCAACTCTTTGGGTACTTGGTGTGTTGGGATGTCATGGCAATGGAAGACAGTGATCCTTGCCACAGGCCAGCCCTGGGTTTTACTGCACTGTAAGCATTTCCATGGCTCCCTTTTCTGTCCCTGCCCTGTCCTATCTTGCTTGGAAAGTATCACAGAGCCATAAATAAAGACTCTTTCCTAGAAAATATCCTTGAGTTTGCATAAACCCCTACTCAACACCCACGTCCAGGAATCACCTCCTAGCAAGGTACAGAAAATCCCACATTTCCTTTAGTACAGATTTCTGACCTTGATTAAACAACCATGAGCTTCCACCAACCATTTTCTTTTCCTTTCCCACACCAGATAGCACAGTCCTGCATTACCTAGCATTTTTGCAAGGGTCTTCAGGGGAAGAAAATGAACTAAAAAAATCCCTAAATAATCAAATTAGCCAACATCTCACTCATCTGGCAGGAATCTGGGATCAGCGAGAATGGAGTACTTACTGTTTCCCCATTGAAGAGGCACAGAAGATATCACTTCTGGTTTATACAGCTTTCCAAAACAAGTCTTTCCGAAGGAAGATTATTTAATTAGCAAATACAGTGGATTTTGTTAGAACTGAAAGACCCTCTTCAGTGATCTAACACCTTCCTAATCTAATCCAACGTGACCCATCTTGATATTTATATATTTCCCAGCAAATTCATCACAAGAACAAGAATTTTGTCTCCCAGTACACATAGGCAATCTCACGAGATAGCATTTTCTTTTATTTTTTCTAATTTTTTTGGGGGGAGGGCTGGGGGCTAGAAAGATAAAGAGGGTAAGAGATTATTTCACAGAAAAACACACTCAAGCTGCAACCTTGAAATTATAGTCTGTCTCCAGCTCTTCTATTGAATCTCACTAATGTTTTGGATTTTTTAGGAGAGAAAGTCCCATATCTGCAGGAGCTGGTCTCTTTTTTAGGAATTAAATAACTGACAGCTTCCTCAGGTCACTTCTGGCAGAGCTGGAAAACGCTCAGTCCAACCAGAGTAAAATCTGTCAGCTTGCATTTTTTCTGCCACAGTTTCTCAGAAAATGCTAGATTAGGTAATATGTAAGTTGCGCTGATTCATCTTAACTGTGACACGTTCTATGGTTGAGATCACACAGGCTGCAACAACTGCTGCTGCATCAAGGGTAGAGGACTTGGTCCTTTGTTCAAATAACAGGGGCTTGTATTTTTAATTTTTAATTGAGACTAATCCCTTGAAGACAAAACAGACCTCCCTGTGGTGTGAGAAAAAAACAGAGCAGTGCTTCTTCAGCCAGGAATGTGCATCTCAGACCTGAGTGAATGCCCTTTTCCTTTCACCATGTAAATAGCAATGAAGTATGTGAGCAAAATACCTATTTATTTTCATTCTCACTTAATGGGTATTTAGACTTGAGTTTTGACATCACACTATAATTATGACAAGCTCCAGTTCCCACCATCACAAAGTCTCTGTTGTGAAGTTCTCACCCTGCCCTGTGTGTACTGAGGAGCTGGCCACACCAGGGTTCGGCTCATAGTGGGATCCCCCAGAAGGTGTTTCCATAGAAGAAGCTGCATTTCACTGCCTTGCTACAGGCATTGGCCAGCTTTCCAAATTATCAGACACAGGCTGTAGGCATATTGAATGGACTAAAGGACAACTATAAGGATTTGGGAAGCTGTTACATTTTTTCTGATGTCTCGCCACTACTTCTCAAGGTTTGATGTTGTGTGTTCTGCATGTTATAGATGTCTGTACTGCATATTACAGTCATTCTGATGCTTATAGACAAGAAAATACAAAGAAAATGTTTGGATTTTTTTTTTAAAGGTGGGTTGGTTTGTTTTTTGGTTTTTTTTTTTGTAAATATATATAAAAGGATCTGACCAGCTGCTACTAAAATAAATTAACTTTGGCCTTGTACAGTAGCATTTGCTCATATAACATCTAATGGAAAAGCTAATTGACATTCTGTCATTTCTGTTTCAATTAACTGAACTCACTGATGCCGCCCTCTAGAATTCGTGACAGCTGATCTATTTCCAAAATAAACCAAGTAACTAAATTTATTTGCAAACAAAGATTACCTCATTCTGGAATACACGCTAAGCCTTTTTTCTGTCCTCATCAACCAGTACAAGAGAAAATTTTTAGAACAGTTAAAGATCAAAAGGGAGACTATATGTCACAGGAAGATCATGGTTAAGAAAAATTAATCATAGGTAGTTTCAAATGTTTTAAAAAAATCAGCACCTTTGATAAAAAACAGCATACTGGAAATTAAGACAGGAATTCCAGCAGAAAACCAGCAATTATGGGTGGTATGATAGCATTCCAAGAGAAAAAATGTATTTTAATGAAAAATCAGAACTTCCATGTCATCATCCATGTAAGCATCTGAAAGCATGCTGAAATAATTAGGGAAGGAAAGGAAAAGAATGCCAACCACCATTTCTTGGACAATGCAAGCAAAAAGCCCTACAGAGTTCTGTCAGGGCACCACAGACTCCTGTTCCAGGAGTTCTGAGGGGTCCCCAGGTCCATTATGGTAGGATCTGGCTGTCAGGGCATCCCTCAGGCCCCGGGGCAGCCAGAGCCCTGGGGTGAGGCTGGCACTGACGAGGCATGGTGGGAGCTGTGGCTCATGTCAGGGCCAACAGCAGAGGCTCATCTTAAAAGCAGCTCCCACAAAAAGGAGTTGTAGCTTCCCCAACATCCCCAGCCACAGAAGGAAGGGGATGTTTTCATATTTCCAAAAATTTCCATGTTTCCTCCATGATGGGAAAATGCACTCAGAGCCCCAACACATACGGAAGTTTGAGAAATACCTCAGTCTTCTGCTGAGAATGGATACTTCTGCCTATGTGGGGATGTATCAGTGTTGAGCAATACTGGGTTGGATAGGAAACTAGGTATGCATTTCCAAAAATGCAAGAGAGCAGTGTGAAAATAAAGATTTTCATTGGACAAGTGGTTTCTGCCTGCATGAGATTTGAATTGGTTGACATAACTGTAAAATCTTCCACTGCAGGATGAGTGTGTGTGCTCATAACAAAAATCAGGCACGCTCAGTGAACCAGCAAATAATCCACTGTCAGTAGCAGGGCTATTAACCATCTGCAGGGATCTTTTAGTGTAATAAAGCTGGACATGGAAATGTGGCAAATGGCCTTATGACTCAGGAGTGCATTTTATGTTGCATTAAACATGCAAAATGTATGTAAAATTAAACATCTTCTTACAGAAAAAATGCCTCTTTTTTGTTTACAGGTGATCTCCACCAATCTGAGTTTCATTGTGAAAGGGGTGTACATGTGGTATTCAGCAAATAGAATGATGTGCCTGTATTATTATCTAAGTAGATTTAACTTTCTACTGTCTCATTAGTATTTTGTTTTGAATGTAATACACCGGCAATTACTCCCTTTGCTTCCTTATTAATATTTTAGGACTGTATCATCTTGTTTTCCTCAGAGGTACAGGAAGCAGCAAAGAGGAAGAAACTCATCATTGAGCTGTTTTGTTCCTCTATTTATGGTACAGGTCAATGTGTTACGGAAATCTTTTGAGAAAAAAAAGAAGAGCAGTGTTTGGCTTTTCAGCATGTGGTAACACAGTGCTTCCATTCCTATAATCCCCTGAGTAGTTTGTTACCTGCACACCTTATTCTTGTGTAACCTCTTCTGTACATAAAGATTTGCATAAAGTATTCATCTTGATATACAATAAAAAAAAAAAAAAGCCACCAAAAAAAACCCCCAAAACCAAAAAACAACCAAACAATACCCCCTATTCTGTTTATTCCCTGAACATTTCTCCTCCATTCATTCAAACACCTCCCTCTCTTTTTTTTTTTTTTTTTTGTTCCTGGATGTTCGACGTGCAGCTGATTCTCCTCAGGTAAAAGAATTGGTATGAGCTTCCATTATTTTATTTGGAGGAAAATATTGCACAGTGCTGAGCCTGTGTTGTGGAGAAAAGAATGTACCTGTTCCCTCAGAGGTTGTACTTCTCCTGCCTGTTCCATTGCCTGCTGGAAATGCAATTCATTTCACTGTCCCACAGTCTTATTATTACTTCGGTGTTATTTTTATCCATATCACTTTTCCTTATTATTTGTCTTGTTATAATGCCTAGATACTTCTGCCAAGATCAAGACTGTACAAATGTGGCCTGAATCTGCCAGTAGAATGTCAGATATTGTGGTGGAAGAGGTAGGAACGAGAAAAGAGAAAGCAAACATTATTGTTTCAGTTTTATGTAGAGAATAAACCAATCTAAGGGAGATGTTCTTGCATCTGGGAGTCTAGAGGTGGTCTGAACGTGTGTCCCACTGTTCCCAAAAGAGATGGCAGAAGAGACAGCCACAGTCCTCTGGAGGATGTTGGACACATCTGGGAGTGCAAAGAGCTGCCTGTCATTAGGCAACCAGACGCCTCTGTTCAGCCCACTTGAGATCACTCGCTCAAGGTTCTTCAAGAAATGTATAGCAAAATGTGCTTCAGTATAAATCCCATAAGTTCCAGTGTTAATCACAAATTAATTATTCCTGGTTTCAGCTTCTCTTTTTTTACTTTCTCCCAACCACCTACACTACTGCTGTTATGAAGTGAATTATCCTTTCTTACTTTAAATTTTTCTTCTTTCTGTTTCAATCTTTGATTTTGGCTCCAGTCCTCCTCTCTCGCTCAGCAGAAGGCTGAACACTGCTTTGGTTGGAGGCTGTGTTACAGAATGTTCTCCACCCCTTCTGCTCTTTTGTTGGCATCTCCTCCCACCCTCAGCATGCCAAAAAACTCCAATGCTCTCTGAAGCACAGGGATCGATAGCCTTTGTAATTCTGTTTTAGCCAGTGTGACAGTAGCTGTTGGTAGACAGGCAAACAGGTGATGTATTTAAAAACTCATGTCTGTGAAATACCCACTCACAATCAGCTCTCCAAGATGATTACATATGCGTGAAAAAAAAAATATTCTAAATCATTTCAGATGTATTTCCTTTTAAGAGTTATGTTATACATTTATTTCAGGTAAGATTAGGTAGAAAAGACTGACCTTCTTAAAGCACTCTATTATTCTCTACAGTCGCATTTTCCTTTCTTTTTCTGTCACTAAGAAGTCATTCCATTTCTGTGTTGACATTTTTATCTTCTTTTTATAGCCTTTCCAAAAGCCACGTCACTTGCTGAACTTTTGCTGACAAACAAAAGGAAGAGAAAGAAAAATGTCATAAACCTCCACATACAGCAAATGGCAAGGGCATGCTGTATTACTCAGATATGGTTGAGTAACTTTTTAGCATTCATTTCTAATTTCACTCCTTTAGTTCCACTGTCTTTTCCTTCTGGTTTTGCTTTAATTCTCTTCTACCCAGTATTTTTGACTCATCTGTTTGTTCTGACACTTCCTTTTTTTTTCCTATCATTTTTTGTGATTACCACTTCCTTCTTTAGAATTAATCTGTTTGATTAGTTCTGTCTTCACTTTTGTTTAGCCTCTCTGCCAACACCTTCAGGTATTACATTGCTATGAAAAAAATTATATGTAGAGAATTTCCTAACTCCACAGCATCTGCTGTTCATTAAAATGTCTCTGTCAATGTGCCTTTTTTTTTTTTTTTTTTTTTTGCTTTACATTATCGAATCTGGACGAATCCATGTTATTTACCTACTTAACAACAACCTTGTGAACAAACATAATTTTAGGATTGAAGCATCTTGCCCTAATGCCAAGCTAAACGGCCACCACTGACTTGGCTGATGTAGAGCTGCCAGAAAAATAGATTTTCATGAGAATCGGAATTAGTGGCTGATGAGAAAAGTTATAATGATACTTCTTGAGAAGTCAACCTCTGCATATGCATTTTTTTAGAGCAATACTGTAAATAGCATTCTTGTTTTTTGTCCTTAATATATCTGTTGCATGGCCTCCATAATAGATGCAGACTCTAGGGGGACTGAAATTGCTTTAACAGCACTTTGTCCCAACTGGTTTGAATGTCACTCTCCTGCAATACGAGTCTGATGCTTTTCTGCCAACAGCACATTGCTGAACTCGTCTCCAGGTTGGACCAGGTGTTTGGAATATACTCTGCAAGCCCCTCTGAAGAGCTTGAGAGCCATGCGATGCCGTGAGATCGTGGGCTGAGGAGTGCTGCTTTGGTTCTGTGTGCTGCTTCGGTCTTCTGATAAAATATCTACACCAAGAAAGCCACTACAATCACAACACAGCCACTGAAGGCACTGGCTGAGCTCATCAGGTACTCCCTCGTCTTGACACTACAGATAAGTGGCCAATGAGGAAGGCGCGTGATTTCATCACACTTAGGATCTAAATGTGGCTATGGAAAAGCATATGGCTTCGCAATTGTTTTTGGCTGGTTTTTTTTCTTTTAGGTTTTATTTCTCTCTCCTTCCCTGCACAGACAGTTGCTGTCATCTTCACGAGATCAAATGTGCACTGGTGTCATACTTGATGCTGAAATTCACACCTACTTTCCTTCAGCAGCCCCAGCCAAACTTAAAAGAATTTCCAACTGCTGAGGATTTTTTTTAGAAGGTATTTGATCATTATGCTTTTAGCAGATTTAATTTTGAAAATGAGGTGATGTAATGAATTAAAGAAAAAAAAAAATTAAAGGCAGCCACAGAAGACTGGGAGAGCTACTGTTTCACACCCAAAGAACAACTGTTGAACATTCGTTCTGTGACACCCTGCAGCCAAAACCCCGATAAAGTAGAAAGATCCGTAGGTGTACCCTGAAGGGCCGCATCCCGCGGCGCTGGGGCTCGTGGTTAAGGGGCCCCTGAGCACTGGGCGCCGGGAGCGGGGCCAGGAGGTGGCCCTGAAGGGCAGGGCAGGGCAGAGAAGGCAGTGCCCGCGGGGCGGGGCAGCCGGTGCGGGGTGCGGGGGAAGCCGGTGGTGAGGACAGGAACGCCTGGGGGCGGGCAGGAGAGCAGGCAGGGGTTTTCGTCCCGGAAAGGGGCAGGGATTCCGCCCGGCTGGGCAGGCGCCAGGACGCTGGCGAGGGCGGCGGCTTTCCCGGAGCGGTGCGGAGGCGGCGGTGGCGGTGCCGGGTGCCGGGTGCCGGACCCTCGCCTCCCTCTCTGCCTCGCTCCGTCCCTCCCTCGCTCCGTCCCCCCGCGCGTGCCGCCCGCCCCGCCCCGCCCCGCCGCCCGCGGCCCCGCGCGCCGCTCCTCGCACAGCGCCGGGCCGTGAGGGAGCGGCCGCGCCCGCCCGCCGGGTCACCTTCCCGGCCGCCGGCAGCCCCGAGCCGCCCCCGAGCCGCCGCCATCCGCCGCTGCGGGCCGTCCCCGCCCCGGGGGAGCGGGTGCCCCGGGGCATGAGCTGCGCCTCCGGGAGCGTCGTGCTCCCAGCCGGAGAGCCGCCGCGAGCCGCCGCCGCCCCGTTGGAGCTGCCGGCCGGGGCGGGGGAGGCGAGCGGGGACACCCCCGAGGAGGGCGAGGGCCGGAGGGGCGGCTCGGAGAGCGGGGCCGCCGGCGGCGACAAGCCCGAGACGCGCTCGGTGTGCAGCAGCAGCGAGAGCGGCAGCGGCGGCCACGGCGGCGGGGCCGGCCCCATCTGCAAGATCTGCTTCCAGGGCCCCGAGCAGGTGAGCACAGGCGCCGGGGGCGGGCGGGCGGCTCCCGCACACCTTCGCACCCTCGGCTCGGGGTCGAGCCCTGTCCCTGGTGCTGATCTCCGGCTGAGCGCCGGCGGCGCTCCCCGGCTGGAATCGCCCTCCCCGGCTGGAATCGCCCTCCCCGGCTGCCGCTGTGCGGGCTGGCTGTGGCAAAAGCCTGGGGCGAACCTGAGCCGGCGCAAAGCTTTGGGAGAATTCAGGGATTTTGCCGTGTCTGGCTCGCACGCTGGGTGTCCTCTGGCGCTCCCGCTCGCTGGTTCACCTCTGAGGGACTCTACACAGTACGAATTTCTCAGGTTTCTGTTAGACTTTAAAATGAGAGTGTTAGCTTACAGGTAATGCTGAGAAGACCTCCAAGTATCATCTCTGTCGTGACGTTACTGGGCATAATATCAGCGATGGATCTGTAACTAGCATTTTATAGTTTGTCTTGGAGCTGGAAAGAAGAGAATACCTGATTCGTATAATACAGAAACTCCTGGAGGAAGTGCTTACTTACATTATTTAAGGTCCTCTCTGATAGCTGGCTAGCTGGACAGCACAGAACCATGCTCCAAGAGTAAGGCTCTCTTGGAACTGTGACATCACACCTTTCTGAGTGATGACTTCAAATAGCTGTTGCAGAAAAGTATCCAACCACTTTTGGTATCTTTTGAGGTATTAGAAATGGCTAATGGTACTGTTGTTCAATGCAAGGTAATATTTCAGTTGTTTCACATGAACATGTGTAGACAGCTTTCTGGCTTTTCTCAGAAGAAGCAGCTAGGTATTTTTAAGACAGTTAATTTTTGAGTATTTCATAGCCAAAAATATATGCTTTTCCAGATAGTGAAATTGAGACCAGGTCACTGTTACAGACCCTTAAAGATTTTGGTATTGAGTATACACGTATATGAAAGGTTCCTTTAAAGTTGATGTTTCTGTATTGCCTTTCCAGGGTGAATTGTTAAACCCTTGCCGCTGCGATGGCTCAGTACGATACACGCATCAGCTTTGCCTCTTAAAGTGGATAAGTGAAAGAGGGTCATGGACCTGTGAACTCTGCTGTTACAGATACCATGTTATAGCCATTAAAATGAAAAAGCCTTGTCAGGTAATTTGTTCTTTTGAAAAAAAGTATGTCTTTTCAGTCTTTTTTTTTTTTAAACAAAATTATTCTTACTTTTACTTCCAAGGTTTCTGGAAAATGCAGCAGAAGATCCTATATGCCTCACCAGCTAGCACTTGCACCCACTTGAAGTTGTTTTTTAAGACCAGTTACATATTAAAATGTGTAGTGATTTGGTTCTGTTATGTTCTTCTAGTTTGTGACTTGCTGTAGAAATAGTTTTTAGAGGTTGGTAAATTCTGTAAGTAGTTAAATCATGCTGAGATGTGACAGAAAACTTGGTTCTCACAGATTAACTTCTTAAACTTTAAAAATGTCTTTATTGTTTGTTCAAGACTCACTCAAAGGTTGATTTTGTTCTTTCTTCAACTTGGGATCCAGAGGGGAGAGGTGAAGAAAGCTTCTGTTGTCTGTGTATTCATCTACTGTAGAAATGTAAAAGGAGGTGACTTTTCAGTCTTGGTACAATTCAGAGCAGTAGAACCCTCTTAAAGTTCTGTCCACCAGAAGCTGTTTCAGAAGCTGAAATGTGCAGTAGCATTTTCCAGAGCTCCATTTCAGCAGCATCAGAACATGAGATGGAAGTTAGAGCATTGTAGTGGTAGCATGTTCAGGGAGAGGTGGGGGGAGAAACTCAAAGCTCCACCAGATCTCTTAGGGAAGCCTTAATACCACTTTGCATATCAGAATTCTTGAGAGACTTTAAATTCCATCTTGGAAATTGTATTTTATAACATCTGAGGAGCACATTTAGTAAGATAATTGTATCTTTTTTTAGTTTTGAATCTAAGAGCTCAGAGATGATGGAGCTCTCAAAGGCCAGAGCACTCGGGTCATTTTTCTGTGCCTGTGTTTGAATGGAGTTTTATAGAAAAGGCATGGTTGGGTGGTAATGGCAGTTGTGTGAACGTGATAAGCATTCCTTGGATACAGAATATCTGGAGTATTTGCTTACAGCTGTTCAGATTATGGGCAAGTACTTTCAGAGCCAATAGACTTCAATTTTTTTCCTTTATTAATTCTCAAAGGAAAGGTTTTGGTAAGCTTTCCTGGAAAGCTTACCAAAAGATTCTTTTCATAGAATCTTTATGATGTTAAAAAGTAAAGCATTTGTAAAACATTCCAGAAAATGAAGGTGGTAGATTCTGTTTCTACATAGGCATGGTTTGGCATGGGGTTTAATACTTTAGACTTTTTTTAACCTTTTAAAAAGTCTTTATTTCTTGCATCTCCACAGCAATCTCATCCTTTTCCTAGCAAAAATTACTATAGCAATAGTTTGCAATTATAGTATCTGAAAATTGTTGTTAGACAGCAAAGATATGACACAGTTGCCTGCAAAGAGGCATCTGGTACTATTTGAGATGTCCTAAGGTAGCCAAAATGTGTACACAGAATAGCAGATCTGACAGAACTTGTGAGGGACTCTGGAACTGCAGATGGAGGCCAAGTGAATATTAAAAGACATTTGAAAAGTCATTAGACACCTATCTGTGGACAGCAGAATCAAGCCCAAGTTTGAAGAACAACTGTGGAAAAGAGAAGCAAAGAAGAGTCAGTAGATGATGCAGTAGGCAACAAAGTTTGGCCAAGCTTACAAGGGAAGTAAAAAGAAACTGAAGAGACAAAAGTTAAATGCCACTCATTGCATTAGTTTTCACCGTTTTTTTCTTATTTTTTTGTGGGGGGGCGCAGGAGGGAAAGAAACCCAATTAATGTTTCTCATTAAATAGCTTAATTCTTTATTTATTCTTCACCCTGTTTCATTATTTAGGTAAGTTATTTAAGTCTGTCCTTTCTTTCTAGACAAAATAGCATACAGAAAGATTTCATGGAGTTGCAACTAAAATAATAAGTTGGACATACAGTCCTGAGGTCAAATTCCTGACACTGAAAAGATCACCCATCTCCTTGAGGAAACAGAGTAGTACCTTTCTCAGTCTTCTACACAGAATATTTGTCTTGTAGTAACAGAACCTGAAAGGAAGTCTCAAACTGCAGCCATCTGTGTAATTTTATAAGGGGAATCAGTCTTAAAATGTGCTTACTCCACCATACTCTTGACTGTAATAATACTTCCTCCTTTTAGCCACTGGCTTGGCTTAAACTTTTGGACAGGTTCTGAGTCGTTTTCTACACTACACAAATGCTCGTTTTAAGGTAACTTTTTGGTTAGTTTTAGCAAAAAGCTAAGGGTAAGACCATTTCAATACAGAAGGATTTTAAAACATCGTCAGCTGAAGTAGTGAATGTACTTAAAAGTTCCTGAAAAGTCAGGACTTCTTGCATTGCATTAGATACAGTACTTGGACAGGAGTAGTTTACTCTGTCAACAACCACTAGTCCACCTCAGTCCATCTTCCCAGAATTGTCTCCACCAGTCTTTTACTTATTAGTACTTTGTGGGCAGTGTCATAGGAGAGCAAACTGGTGCTACTAACAAAAAATGCTCTTTCTCAGGTGAATGCAGATTTGTACCAGGTCTATGCAAGCCTGGTCTATTTACTCTCAGGTCTGTGCAGATCTACAAAAGCTCTTCAGGTTTACTTTCACCTCATGTATTTAAGGAATGTGACAATGTGTAGAGATTTAAGAAAGATTTTCCTTTGTTTTCGTTCAGAACATTGGAATAGATGTGAATATTCCATTTAATATCTAACATGTTCTGTGGTTTCCATTGCTTCATGGAAGGCAAAGTTATCTCCAAGGGTTGCGTCTCCTGGGGCAGTGCAGGATAGAAACAGAATATTTCTATTTTGATAGAAATTCTTCCAGTGTCAGTGTTCCAGTTCCAGATTCAGCAGCTACTATATAATTCCCCTTTAAGAATGTAATCCTGGAAACACATAGGTTTTATTATGGGAATAAACCTTAAAACATAAAAAAACCCCAAATTAACCCATGGGCTAACAATGGAAGATGAGCACCCAAAAAAGTTGATGACATTTGATATGATGTATAAGAGAGATTTGGAATTTTTTCAGTATCCCTCTTAGGATCATATCAGAAAGACATATCTTGTACTAGTCCAATTATGAAAACACGCATTCATGTTGCTGGACTTGCTCCATTGGCGGGGTGGAATTTGATCCAATAATAGGCCAGGCTATGTTAATAACTAGGAAATTCCCTTACTGCCCCTCAAACTATAATGAGGGGAGCTGGAATAAAAACTGCTTTGGGCAGGGAGTTTTGGAAGTACTTGAAAAGGAGAGAGAAACTTCAAATGTGTGACTTGGAAATTAAACTAATTTAGAATTATAATTGAGATTAACAAAAAAAAAAAAAAAAAGTGCAAAAAGAAATCTTTTTTATTAGTTCATTATAAGGTTGTAATTTGTACAGATTTCCTTCCTAAAGGAAATATATTCCTAAAAGAAGTATAAACACATTGTTTTATTTTTTTTGGTGCTATGTAATTTTTATGCTGTTAGGAGATTAGTTCACTAGACTTGCACTTAAGTATGAATGTGCATTGAAGAATATCAGTGCTCTTTTAAGATTGAGAATTAATATTTTAAAGTGGAATAGAATAATGCAAAAGTTGAGAATATATACTTTGGTACTAAAACCTGTCACTTCTATAAGTGAGTAGTAAAGATATTTAGAGAGTAGCCTTTTCTAGACTATTAGTGTAGTCTGTCATAAAATGGTGTTACATTAGATGTTTGATAAATCCTGTTCATTAAAACATTATATTCTGGTACTTTGGTGAAATGGACCTATTCCAAAAGTGATACAGTAGATGGATGTGCTAATTTAAAACCTAATTGTGTGGCAGTTCAACACCTTTTCTGATACCAGTAAAATCACAAAACTTATTTAAATAAGTAAATGCTTACTTGTTAAGCCTGATTTCTTAAAATAGAAAAAAATTAAGGTGGCACTTTTCAAAAGGTGAGGTTTCATTTTTCCAAATTTTGTTAATGTGCATAATCCTCACTCATTTGAGAAAGCTCACCAGCATCAGCTAGATAAGCATGAGCAAAACTGCATAGCAGACTGCAGGTATGTGAATGTGTGTTGCACTAAAAAGTGCAAAAGTCAAGTTCTTCAGCTACTTCAGTATGGAGGTCAGTGTCCAGAAAAAATTGTAGAGTAAATGTTTAGTAAAAGTTTTTGCTAATGACTATGCTCAGCTGGATGACAGCATTAAGTTCTTCTAGGCATAACTAAAAAGGGGAAAGGGGAAAGGCTGAAATCTTCAATTATGCATTCTAAACTGCACAGTGTACTAAGGACAATCTATTAATGTCTCTTCCTGTACTGAAAATCCAGAAGAATACATTTGGCTATTCCATATGTCAGTGGACAAAAAAGAACAAAAAGGATTGTTCCAATATTGGACAATTTACAAAGAAATTTGAAAAAGAGATAAGGAACAAATCTATGGTACACTATCTCTGGTACTGAGACCCCTGGTAGAGTAGCCATTTCTAACTATAATTCAGTTTTTGGCATCTCAAATGGGATGTATTTTAAGAGGCCTCTTAAAAAGAAAATAATGAAGCTTTGCAAGCACCCTTTGAATATGAAGGCATTATGCAAGGGCTGTTGGAAAATAAAATACTCGGCTGAGACAGGTATCAGGAACTAAATGGAAACGAGATTCAATGCCTGAGTAGTCATTAGAAGGTAATTAATACATCAATAAATGCCTGGAAGGACTTAAAAAATCAAATAAAGTCTTTTTAATTTCATGTAACGGAAAAGAGAGTCCATCATAGCGGACAAAGTAGGCCAGTAACATGGTCAAAGTAGTGGAATAAAAGGAATTGTACTTGAAACAGTTTTGTACTTGTTGAGAAAATTACTTTTGTCATGAGCTTGAAATATGTGTTATGGAAATTGAGACATAAGACAAAAGTGATGATGAGAAATTATCTTTTACATATGAATAGACTTAGATGTGCTACATAGAAAACACATGCAAGCTTTAGAAATATTGAGAACAGGAGGATCCAAATATATATTTAAATTTAAGATAATTCCTGATAAATTAAGGATCATTCCAAGAACAAATTCATGTTTTGGAGTGACAAAGCTATAGGACTGGGACATTAAAATCCTAGAGATTTTAATGACCCTAATTGAATGGTAAAATCCATACAAAAAGTGGTAGAAGCAGACTAATTCTTTAGTTTTGACAGGAGAGAGAAATCTGAAACAGAAAACTAGATGTCAGTCATCAGCATAGATACAGTACCTGTACTTCTCACGCTTTTTTTTTTTTTTCGTAAGCATCTTTTGGCCACTTATAGGGAGAATTTGCTAGACTGGATAGACCTTTTAATCTGATATACTCACAGTCAGCTCAGTGACTGCACTGGGTAGATGGTGATTATGATCAGTTCTAAGTATCATGCTTAATGAGTTTAGAAGCAAAAGGATAGCAGAGCTGTTGGAGAGGGAAGTTGGGGTTTTTTTCTGTGGTGGGAAAGGCAAAATACATTTTATTTTTACTTTCTGTTAAAGATCTGAAGGTAAATGAGGGACTGAAAAAGATAATTGGGTAAACAAGTGCCAGTGGTGCAGAGTACGGAGAGTATAAAAGCAAGGACATCAACTTAAAATCAGAAATGCAAAAAATTGAAGGCATGAAAGAGAAAATTCCGATGGGATAATGAATTTCATGTTGTGTTTTCTTTGTTTTCTTGTAATTAATGCATAGAAAGACTTGGAAATAAAAGGAGTAGAGAACTGGCAAATAAAGGTGGTAAAAAGGTGTGGAGACAGAAGTCAGTTTAGCTTGAGAAAGACATTTGGTTTGCCATTCAGATGAGAGAGCACATTTTTCACAGAGCAAGTAAGCAGGCTACTGGTGCACTGCTAGCGCACTAGGAGCTGAATATTTGGCTGCTAGCACACAGAGCTGAAGGAGTGCAAAGTGGACATTACAACAGAAAAGAAGAAAAAAGCTTTAGAAACTTTAGAAAAATGGATCTAATTGATAATTAATGACATGTGAGAGAGAACAGGGGATGGAACAATATCATAAGTACCAATGATCTGAAAGTCATGAAAAAATAAAAAATAGTAGTTGAACAAAGGAACTGATTCTATCATCACAGTGAGAGTTGTGTAGGGATAGAGAAAAACTAATAACAAAATTCTAGATATTGATTTTGATATTCCTTTGGAGCATATTTGTAAGTTATGAGAAGAAACTAAATTCATCTTAAGAGGTCAGAGGGCACATCAAGTGGGAGCTGAAGCCATCAGGAAGAAATATGGGGGATTAAAATCAAACAATTAAGCTGTTCTGTGTGACTTCTAAGTATATCCTAAGGTAATCAAGTAAAATACAAAAGACAAAAAAAGTAGAGCACACTTTAAAAAAATAATAGTATTAAAAGTATGTGGGTGTATGCCACTCATACATTACACTTTTATTTTCTGTAGCTTATTAAAATTCAATTACTTTCTGTTTTTATTTTGTGAGATGCGTAGATTGTGCTCAAGGCAGTTTGACTGCTAGATTAGTGTGAAAAAAACAGTGCAATGTAAACTGTGAATGGTTCTTGGAAATAATTTTTTAATTACAAGTGTCCTACTGATTTAGTGGTAAGACATATAATATAGATTTAAAAAGTGGCATTATCTTGTAATATTAAATAGTGGGTTAAATACTTCAAGGAAAAAAGATTCCTTCAGCCTAGGATTTTCATGGGGCAGAATGTCTTGCATGAGATACAGAGGCAGGTTGTTTTTCAGAAGAAATATATCCAATTACAGTTATTGCTGGAAATATAAGCATAAATTACATATTTGCAACAGCCTTCATTATAAAAAACCATCCAAAAGTAGAAAAGGATGTCAATGGAAATCAGGGTTGCTACATATACATAAGTGCTGCCATTTGAAATGCTAAGAATAACAATGCAATACTGAAGAAATGGTGTCAGACCTGCATTCACAAACCTTTGTATTACTGGTTTTTTTGTAATTTTCTGTGCTTGGTGTTTTCCTAATGGCTTGATCTGCTAGAAGTTTGTTTAGTGTTTTTGTCATATGTCAAAAATCCTGATTATTTAAGTCTTTTAATTCCTATCAACAGAGATTAGCGGAAAAATACTGAAACCAAGAAGTGGTTGTTTCAGCAGACTTCTTCTATTTCTTAATATGAAAAATTGTTAATACATGATGGTGTACTGCTTTCATACCGTGTGTCCATGATTCCTTACCTTATGCCGATTTGGCAGTGCAAGTAGCCTGCTCTGAGCACCAAGTACTGTCAATACATGCTGACTTCTCTACCAGTCTGTGTTAACTCTGAAGTGTCCCTGTACTGTTATCCACAACTGAAATTTGTCAAAGAAGATTTTAAAGAAATTAAATTAATTCTGAAATTTACTTTTAATACTTCTTGGTTTTGAATGTTGGTCCATTCTCACTGAAGTCTTCAGCGCTTCATCCCAATGACTGGCAGTCATGCCAACTTACTTCTTTCTTAATTTGCTGTACTGGTGAGACAGCTTTTGCACCTATTGCACTTGTATTTTAAAATTTTTTTTGTCCCATGTATAGATTCAAATTGGATGTTTGATATTCACTCTGAAGACTCTTTCTTATTGCTTCAGCAGTGTGCAGAGAATAGCCCCTGCCTGCTTTTGTGGCTACAGTGCAATGGTGAAGGAACACTTTGACCTAACTTCCTTTGAAGTACTTGTCTGAGTCAGAGCACCCTCATTGTGCATTTTGCCTGCATGACTCTTTTGCCATGGGGTTCTTTGCTTCTTTTTAAAATTTATTTCAACTTTTCTTTTTATTTAATTTTATTTCTTCTTTTATTTTTCTTCTTCTTTTGTTTACATTTCAGTGAAGCTTGTAGAGAATGAGTATTCTCATTCTTGGCCACATGCTGTTTCCTTCCTCCCTACTCTATTAGTGTGTATGTGTCCCATTTTTGCATATTTTTCTGGCAGTGTCTTCCCTTCAGGGCAGCATTAAACTTTGCCAGTTCTGTGATGACCATATTCCCAGAACAGGAAAATACCATACTGTTACCCTCACAAGCCATATTAGTGGATGGGGGCTATTTCCTAAGCTAAGGCTCATTTTTCTCATCTTTCATGGCTAAAGAACAGATATAATAAAATAATTCCTTAGCAGTTTCACATAGTCATGTACCTTGCCATCAAGATCAAATGCTAGCTAGCTTTATGTACATTTAACTACTCTCCTAACACTGGAATCATATTATTCCAAGCACTACAAATATTTTGGAAAAAGCAAATTCCATGACACTGGCAGCCAGGAATCTGTAACTGAAGAAAATGAGAGTAAACTTCAGTATGCCTTTTCTTTTTTCATGCTAAGGAGGCTCCCTCTGCTCCATGGGCAAAAACAGACAGACTGAGAGTCTACATCTTAATGGAACACTTTATGTATCTCTCATTGCTTTTTTTTTGAGCAGTCTGCAATTTACAATCTACTAGAGCTTGTGGCTACTCCCAGCACATTGTGTTCCTCCTTGAATGACTAAAGTCCGCATCTGTTTCAGGGCTGCTCTTTCATAGGAGTAGAGTAGTTGGACAAATTTTAGTTGAAGGAATGGGTGTAACAGCTGATGTGAGCTCCCTGAGTCACATCAGAATAACAGAAATAGAATATGGGAGACTCACACTTTCATCTTTCTCCTGCACCTGCAGCACTGTTCCTCCACATAGCCACTGTTTTTAGTGATCATAAAAATCATTGTAAGCTCAAATCATTTGATGTCACCTCCCAAAAAGGACACCTTGATGGTATTTGAATGTACAAGCTGATGTAAAATCCTTCTGAGACTTAATAAAGAGGTTCACTTCCTCCTCACCCACTGTTTACAGAGTACTGCACATCATCTCATTGCCTTCTGGATGCTTGCACCAAATAGAAATTAGATTAATAACAGATGCTTTTCTGATATCTGTCAAACTTACAGAAAAGATCTTCATATACTCCACTACCCAGTGCAGTGTAAACAGAGGGACCTTCAAATACATCTTGTAGAATTGCATTCATTGGGGGCACCATTGCTCTCTACAATTACCTGAAAGGAGGTGGTGGTGAGGTGGGTTTGGCCTCTACTCCCAAGTGAAGAACAAGCAATAGGACAAGAGGAAATGGCCTCAAGTTGTGGGAAATGGCCCAGGGATGTTTTGATTGGAGATTAGCAAAAATTGCCTCATTGAAATGGTGGTCAGGCATTGAAACAGACTGCCCAGGGAAGTGGTGAAATCATCATGTCTGGAAGTGTACAAAAGGCATGTGGATGTGGCATTTGGGAATATGGTTTAGTGCTGAAAGGAATTATGCTAGGTCAATGGTTGGACTTGATCTTAGAAATCTTTAGCAACTTTAAAATTCTATGATCCTTTAATCTCTGGGATTTCAAAATTCTCTACTTCTACTGCCTTTTCCTTCTTACAGCCTTGGTCAAAAATCTAGAAAATATGTGAAATTGCTGTTAGTTCTATGGAAATGTGCCTAGTTCAGACGTTCTCCACTGAGAATTGATGCCACATACTTGACTGTTTTCAGAAATTTGTGGAAAATCTTTTGTGCGTTCCCTGGGGAGTATTTATGGCTGTTGGAATTTTAAAAGCTTCTCTTTCCTCTGGGCCTTACCCTCCTGCTTTTGTAGATGTCACTGATACAATTGCTGTGAACTTAACCCCAGCAATTACACCTACAAGATCTATGGACTTCAGTCTTCTAGTCTAGATTGTTTTAGAATAGAAAGAAGTTTCAGTAATTCAAGTACTTCCAGATGTCTTGGTGGTCATCATGTGACACAAGTGAGTCTTTGTCTTCATTGTACAATTCTCATGCATCAGGTCCTCAAGATAACCTTCAAAGTTCTTCCTTCCTTGTTTGGGTTCAGAGATACAGGCTTCCAACCTGTTTACTTAAAAATAATTAGAATTTCTGCAGTGCTATATCCTGTAATCCTGCATTAGCATATCTGAAGTGTGAATAAGAAACCATGTCTTTGTCCCAGGGTCACTCTCTCTGTTTTCATCACCACTTCTCTGGGCAACCTGTTCCAGTGTCTCACCTCTCTCACTGCAAAGAATTTTTTCCTAATATCTAATCTAAACCTATTATCTTAGTTTAAAGGTGCTAAGCCTCATCCTGTCACTATGTTCCCCAATAAAGGCTCCCTCCCTTTCTTTCCAGTTGTCCCCCTTGTAGGGGAAGAGAGTTTTGTAAAATGTGTTTTATGATAAGAAAAAGAAAATTACTTTAGAAAACTAACTTTTATTTACAAACTCAAGTTCATGCACGAATTTGCATGCCTCCAAAGAGATGGTTAATTTGCACATCTCATGTTTATTTTCATTACTAAAGGAAAAGCACTTTCAGAAAACTCCTGTATGTGCTGGAAGACAGCAATCCAACTGTTCAGACTGACTGTGGCCATCAGCATTTCTGAAGGATGTGGGTCCAAAGTTGCAGCTACTTAACATCCTGCTGGAGGATTCCACCACTGGACTTGGTTATCTTGTTGCCTGAGAGTCTGGCCTGCTTCATTTTGGTGGACCATGATCAGGCATTCACGAAGTGGCATTTTAAAAGCTCTTCTATTGGAAAGTTGCTTAGGCTTGTTTTCACAGTCACTAAAATACCAACTTTTCCTGTTCAACACCTCATTCCAAGTTCCCTGACTGGAGGAATGATGCATTCCTTCAATCTCTCTTGTCCCTTAGAATCCTCTATGAGTTAAGGCTAATACAAGAGAAACAGTTCTCTTCAGTACAGCATAGCAAAAAACAGTCTGATGTCAGTATACTGGCCATTTAAATGTTTTGGGTTTTTTTTTTTGGTGTAGATTATGGTAGTGATTCACAGTCAGTTTTCTGTAATTCAGAGTTGGATCTGCATAAGTTGCTAAGTCAGTCAGGCCTGACTGGACAAACATACCTTAAGAAGAGTATTAGGTCCTCTCTTTACTAGATGTCTAAGCCATTTACCTCTTTGAGTGCTTTGGGCCATGAGATCTTACACTACCTGTTTCACAGCCCTGAGACATGTTCCATTACCTCTGTCTGCAGTCAGAGGAGACTTAAACACTCTGCACTTTCTCAGCTCACAGGCTTGGTATTTACCAGAGAAAATTCCATCTGAGATGGAGATGCTTCCCTGCTTTTTTCATTAGATGTCATCCATGTAAGGATGAGTTGCCCACAAACTCTGGAAATCAATAAATTTTTGTCTTGACTACAGTGGCAGAACCAGGGCCTATTGAAGATCTGCTTCCCTGTTTCTATCCATTGAGAGAGGTGAAAAAGAATCATAGGATAATAGAATGGTTTGGGTTGGAAGGGACCTTAAAGACCCTGTAGTTCCAATCCTCCATGCCATGGGTAGGAATGCCATGGGTAGGAATGCCATGGGCAGGAATGCCACTCGGTAGATGAGGTTGCTTAGGATCCCATCTAACCAGGCCTTCAACCAGTGCTTCACCACCCTCTGAATAAAGAATTTCTTCCTAATTGCCTTATTTTTTTTCAAGTGGCTAGCAAGTTGTTTCAGGGCTTATATGCTAGGGGACCCCTCAGGTGTTCTTCTAAGAGTGTCCTAAATTAGTTTACCAGAGCTCAACTGTTACTGTTAATATTGTTAAGGAATCCAGAAACTGTGCTGACTGTAAGCTAGAACAATCTTATGAGCTTCTGCTCTGAAAAGAAGACCATCAGATGTAATAAATGAATGTAAAGAGGGGACTATTGTCTAGAAACAACAAAATGTGAATGTGTCTATAGTAATAAACTTAAAAAATGACAATTGCGGAACAGTAAGTGTTTTTTCCATAAATGTATTTTCCATATTAATAGCATGTGCTTATCTTTCATTCTTTTTGGTACTTTTGGTGTTTGAGAGAAATTGATGGCATTTTTATTTTATGTCTGTGTTTTTACTGCAAGAGATGGTACATAGGTTATATGTAAGCCATATAAGCACCATCAAGCCAAGAACAATTTATAGCTTGAGAATTTTCAAACACAGTAATATGAATAGATATTACAGTTTTTGGTATTGCAACCATTGCTTCTTGAAGCAATATGATTGTTGACACAGAGTGTAACAAGTTAGACAGCTGGAAATTTTCAAAAGCATATTGTGCAATTTAATTTAATTACACCAAGGGATTTCAGACATATTCATGATATGGTTGGAGAGCAATAGAGAGTATCTGATATAGTGTATACTACAAAGGCAACTATTCTGTGTTTTCACAGATAGAGCTCTAGTAATATATGATATGTAGTATCTAAATTGCCACTCTCTATAATTAAGCACTATAGCTTATATGTTTTTATAAAAATGGAATCTTGTAAGTAAGTGAATGCCCAAAACCATGGCTACTCAAACTATTAGAAAAAAAATGTATTGATTCAAACAGCACCTACACAGTGTGTAGTTGTGATTATTTAGCAGTACGTGAAAAAACTAATGCAATTGACTGCTAAAATTTTGCTAATATATATTTAAATAACAACCTAATAAAAACCCCTTATTAATACCAATGATACCAATTCTTATAAATGTATTATGCATATTTTTAAAGCCTTTTAGTTATTATACATAATGTGTGATATATTAATTAATAAATTACTTAATTCTTCCAGTAGGCCAAATTTTCGAGCAGTATATTATTTACCGTATTCGTTTGTACACTCTAAAATTCTATAATTATGATTAATTTCTCTTTAAATGAAGACTTATTGCTAATTTGATTCACTACAAAATCAATCTAATTGATTTATTAATTTAAGCAATTACATTCAAATTGACTTACAAAGCAGACTCTGCCAGATTTCATATAACCCAGAACCCAGGACTGTCTTCTTCATGATGACATGCTATATAATAGCTTAGTACTCTTGCCATTCTGCCTTCTAACCTTCATCCAAGATACTCATTATCTTACTTGGGGATTAGACAAGGCAACAACCCGAACTCAGGATATGTTTCTTGAGCCATTTCGTTGCCCTTGAAATCTGAACTTCTCTTTGTTTCATGTCTTAAAAAGAAACACATGAAATCAGGATTGCTTCTTCTCTTATGAGCATCTTCCAGATTTTCATATGAAAATTCTGATTGCAGTCTGTGAATTAGTTTTTGCTCAGGGCCAAAAGGAGCAGAGGCCAGTATTTGTACTCAGTGGATTTCTGTTGAGTTTGTATCTTGCAGTGCTGAAACACATCATTGCCATATAGCAACTGGAAGAAGCCTGAATAGGGAAGGTGCATCTTCCTAAGGGTGGGGAGCTGCTTTGTTCCCGAACTGTTGTTCAACTATTGTGACTAATGCTGCTGCAGGATGCAGGGAAATCCAGAGACAATACATGGTGATGTTATTTGATTGCATATTTTTGGATTCATAGAGCGTCTGCAAGCAGATAGTGGGAAGCAGTAATTATGATGTACTTTAAACAAAATTATGCTTTACAATTAGACTGTACTTATCCAATCAAATGTGTTTGTGCATCTACATTCTGAGGGTCCTCTTCCAGTCTTCTTTCAGTGAACTGGAAACTTTGAACTCTGAATTTCCAATTGCATGGAATTTCTTTCACTTTCATATAATTTCTATGGTTCTTTTCCATTAAAGCCTTTCCATGGCTTCTTTTCCTGCATCCAGAGCCCGCTGAAATATGCCAGTGTTAGAAATTGTTCCTAACACTTTTTTTGTACCATACTAAAATCATTTCCCTACTTACCCCTATGGAGATGATGTGAATAGAGTAATCAATTTAATTTGCTTTTCCTTTGGTACAGTGAACATCTATGTATTGTACAGGAACTGGAAGTGTTCCAATAAATTACTTGGAAGAAGTTCTACTATAGAATATCCTGAATAACATAGAAATCTGTTATTAAATAATATCCTTAGAGGTGGAAGTTTAAAACCTTGCATTAACTCACATGAACAATGGGTTTGAGGCAAGGTTCTCATAAGGAAATGGACCAAACATTACGGTATAGAATAGTCTCAAATAAACTCTCCATGATTCCTTTTGCATGGGTTGTAAAAATTATTTAATTATTCATAGGGTCAAAAAGACAGAGAAAGGGTAACCAACACTTTCAGAAAGTCTAGCTAGCAAATTAAATGTGAGTTTCAGTAAAGGAGCCAGAATTAATACTTAAATACATTCAACATGAAAGACAAGAAGGCATCAACAGAAATGTATAGTGACTGTCTAGTGACTGTATAGTGACTAGAGTCCAGGGTATTTTTGTAGAGGAGGCTTGGTCTGGCCCTCTGTGCTGAGCAATTTTTTACATACATTTGGTGACTGCATCAATATCATAATGAACTGCACAATATTAGCCTCATGCTCAACATTTTTTTAAAATTTAACAGTTTTAGCTAGAATTTACAGATAGTTCTTTTCCCAGGAGAGAAGGAAAAAGCAAATCCAGAACTCTTTCTGATACTCTCTATACGTGTTGAATAATGCCAAACTGTATAGGCAAAACATGGTTAACCCTCCAAAGTGACTACATGGCATGAAAATTTTTAATACCTCCTTCATATCACTTATTTATGATCTTGCTGAGGTTTACTTCCTCAGTGCAATTATACTGAATGTTTTTTCTCTCAGTGTTCTTCCAGGAATATGGACCTGACGGTAACAGGACAGCCTATGTTCGAGCTAAGCTGTCAGCCTCACTTTGCAGATAATCTTTGGGTTGCAAAGACTGCAACAACCATGGCAGGCTTTAATTTCCTCCAGTCATTAATATTTAATTTTCAGATAATGCTATCAAAAGTACAGTAGATTGTAATGAAATTCAGTATTTCCAATACAGCGGCAACAGAAATGGAACAGTTCCTACTTTACAGTAGGAATACTATTTATTCACATAGAATGGTAATTTCATTTTCACCAAATATACATATCCATGGCGTGTGCAAAATACTGATGAGCTATGCCACTAAACTAAACGTAGTTAGTCTGAGTCTCATAGGAATTAAAAGTTAACTTGAGAATAATTTACCTAACCATGTGTGTTTCTTATTTTTTTCAGGAACCCTCCTAGACTGTGTTCTCTTTGCTGTGTTGTATATCAGCAGATATTTGTTCTTTTTTGTTGTAGTCCCCCATGAGAACAAGGGCTAGCAAGCATGAGACTTCTCCCAACTTCCTACAGAATACTTCATCTGTGTCTTCATCCTCCTTGGATGGCCTGTACCGAACTCCCACCAGGATGTCTGCCTTGTCGCCCTTCCCCCAAGTCTTTACCCATAAATGCTTGACTCTATCAGCGCCATCATTAAGCTCTAGACAATCATAACACTCCTAATGTTCAGGGCTGCCTTGCCAACTCTCCTTCCTTGCCTATCCCTTCTAAAGATTTTGCAGCCATCCATTGCAGCACCCCAGCTGCGCAAGTCCTCCCACCATGTTTCCATCATGTCACAGTTTTCCTGCTGCCCAGTGGCTTCCAGCTTCTCCTGTTTGTTGCCCATGTCACATGCATTGGTGTGGATGCACTTCAGCTGGGCTATTGATCCCACCGCCTTTTTGGGGAGAGAAGTCCTAATTCCTACATGACCATTCTCAGGTGTTTCTGTGCTTTCTAATGTATCAATAACTTGTGCTGTTGCGGACACATACAGGTCTTCATTCCTGCCTTACTGAGATGGCAGATCAGAGAGATCTTTGTAGCACTCTGTCTCTCCAACACTAGTGTGCTACCCCAGGCTGATCTCTAGTGAGAGAGGCTTTGTCCCTTTTCCCTTCAAGTTTAGTCTAAAGCTCTTTCAGTGAGCCCTGAAAACTCCTGTACAAAGATTCTTTTCCTGCTTTGCGACAGGTACACCATGTCTGTTATCACAGGCTCAACACCATGTAAATTGACCTATGATTAAAAAACCCAAAATTCTGCAGGAAGGGAGTTACAGAGATTTGCCTGCTGCGTTCGGCACGAACTTGCCACCATTGTCCCCTGTCATTTAGGTCACTGCATTGGACAGAGGATAGGGAATCCTCCATATCATGCATTCTGTCTTCCCTTTTGTGCCTGTCCCAGGGAAGGTAGTTGAACTCTTTCTTTACTTTTTCTTTCTTACTCCGATATTCCTCACCCTGCTTGCCTGCTTCCTTTCTGTCAGTAAGCAGAGAAGCTCCTCTGCCTGGGCACACTTCCCACAGGGCACGGTCACTGCTGCTGGCCCCTGGTGCCACAAGAGCAGGGCACACTCTGCAGCATGACACCAGGGTGTCAGCGTATTCCAGTGGAGCTCTGCCTGGGCAGCTGCTTCAGCTGGTCACACAGTCTTGCCTAATTCCTTTCATTTTTTGGCCATCAGGAAAAAATAGATACTGATAATTTCTCAGAGGAAGAATAATGTAAGACTAATATAGTTGACATCACAGCTCTGCTTGTGGTCTCAGATCCCAATTCTAACATAATTAAAAAAATTTTAAGATAAAAGTTTGAACTGTTCTACTTAGTAAGTAACAAGATTTTGAAAGATGAATGTAATAGAATGTGAAGATTTTATAGTTTGACTAGGATGTCCAAGATTCTGGACAGCCAGAAATCCAAGGTGTACCCAGGGTAGGTGTAGATGTTCAATCAGTTGTGTACATGCAGTAAGTCAATACTTGCAGGAACTGTCAACTAAATTGCCTGAGTGGTGCACAGATGGATGGGATCTGCACGGTAAATGTTATGTTTTCACAATGTCCCAAGTAAAATAGTGGTGCAGCCTTCCAAGCTGATGGAGAGATTACATACAGCCTGAAGTATCTGTATTGATGAGCTCTCTGCCAGATGAAAAGATAATGGGCATCATGACTCCAGGCACTCTATGTGTTAATAATGTATCAAAATAGGCAGCCATTAATGGTGTGCTGCAATTTTTGTGACATTGATTCTTTTAAGAAAAAGTCATAAAACCAGAAGCCTATAGCTAAAAATGACATTTCTAATGTTTGTGTGTGTGTGTACACAAAACTACGCATTTTCTGTCCAGACTGGTCAGTAAGTTAACTATCATTGTATACTGAATCATGTAGGCAGTGTGTGCTTACTGCAAAACATTTTAGAAATCCTAATTATCTGATCACATAGACTACCAACAAGATAAAGTAAGGAATAGCTATTACAAAAATCATTTTTTGGACTTAAATCAGTGTATTCTTTAGCTTCTCTGTAAGTTTTATTCATATGAATGCAGATTACAAATACTGTAATGGATAATGGATGACAGTAGGAAAAAAACTTTTTCTTGTAAGAGCTGGTTCTAGCAATTGGAGCACTCTAACAAAAGGTTTTTGAGGTTGTATATTTGGTATGTTTTCAGGTTAATCATGTTATCTTACAGTAGGTCACAGCCAGGCATTACTGTTACTGATATGTAAAATATTCATTCCAGAATGAGTGAAGGGATTGAGAGTTTTCCATCAGCAATGCCCATAATAAACTGTGCTTCTGAGAGAACAGAGTGGGATAACCCCATAACAGCTCATTGTCTTAAGGAATTTTGGTGGATTTTAAATTGGTACAGTTGATACGCATTTGGGTAGCCATAAGGAAATTTCATATGTTCTTTATTGAGGATGTAGGAAAACTTGTTGTTTCTTGCAGACATTTTTAATGCAAAATATTCTAAGTACAAGCACAGTATCAATTCTTTTGAGATATTTTTTCTGCCATGTATTATATAATAATCAATTGGTTTCTACAAGGCATTATTAAAACAAAGCCAAGTTAATATTGATTTATCTCAAAAATGACAGACCTTTGAATATTTTATCCACCTTTATGTTAGTAAGGACATGCATATAACTGTATTGACTTCATTCTTTAACAATTATTCCATCAAAGCAATACATTTCCTTCAACTTCTGAAAGTCTCAACCTCAAAAATAAGGAATTATTTCCTTATATTTGTATTTTTCTTTGACAGAAACCTTAGAAGAAAAGAAGAGCAATATTTCTGGGGTCAAAATTTGAACTCTAGAGTACCATTAATGTATTATACTCCCAAATTATTTATCAGGGAAAGACCAGGGGTAAATAAAAGTTTAAAAGAACCAAATATAATGAAGTATCAGTAGAAGTAAAAGTCTAGGAAGTTTTCAAGGGCAGAAAGTATTACATTAAAATCAGAAGCATTAATTATATTTTGTTTAAAACACTATTTTCAAAGGAAGTTTTTGCCATAATTGTAAATTAAAATTAAATGCTTTTTTTCATGGGCAACTGAGATGGCATGGTACATCATAACACTACATATATTATGAGAAGAAATATGAAATGAGATTTTAATAGAAATTTAAATGAGGTTTTTAAAATTATTATATCTGAAACCTACAGTATTATTATAGTTATCAAGTATAAAATATTTCACATTTTCTTTCCATTTCTAGTTGTGGAGCAAAAATTACAGTCTTTGTCATAATATTTATTTTTTAGGGTCATCTGCTTTACAGAAGCTGACACTAAAATCCTCTCTAGATATTTTCTAACTTGGCAAAATATTTAGCTAAAATAACTGGAATGCTGTGGAATGTATAGTCAGCAAATAGCAAAAACAAATTAGAAAGTCATAATATTATTTATAGTCATGAATGATTAACATTTAGAAGTAAATTATATAAAGAAAATGAGGAAACACTAGTGGAAATAATGGATTTAAGTCATGACACACTAATCATGTGGTCATTCAATTTGCAATGTTAAATAATTGTCTGTTATATTCTGAATGCAATTTCTCAATATACTATCATGGAATAATTTTATTATTTTGTGACCTCATAAGTCATTTATTTGTCATTAAAAGATGAACTGATTATAGCATAACAGTGAATACAAGAAGGAATATGACTATGAGAAATCAAAGAAAGTTTAACTGACTTTGATGCTGTAAGAATCTTACTCTTAGAAGGAGCTTTCTTTTCCTGGGTTTCTTTCAGTTGTATTCTCACACGTGTTAGCCATGCTGTGAGTGAGAGGCACAAGCAAATGGTGTGACCACAACTCCAGTTCCTCTTCACAAGCCTTGTAATGAAATGCAAAGCAACCAAACAGTAGAGTCCTGCACAGTTCATCTCATTGTCTAATGGCTAATGCTGGTCATGTTTAAGAAAGGTCAGAACATTCCAAGCCTGTCAATATGTGAATAACATCATAACTACAGAATGCCACCTTCATTATGTGAAAAATACACCTGCCCCAGTAACATCTGCTCACCTTTTTATAATTTCTCCCCAAACTCAGTCAAATTTATGGGGAAAAAAAATCAAGATACCAATTTCCCATGAGGCAATCTCAGACTGTTGGAAGTCCAAACATATTGGAGAGGGGCAAGGAGGAGGAAATTTCAGTTGGAGTAAGTTAACCATCAGGAACATCCACAGTCTTCTTGCCATTAGCACTAAGGACTAACACAGACAGAGGATGAGATCCCCAAGCTCATATGTTAGAGCTGAACAGCAATCCATCCCACCCCATCACTCCTGGGGTGCTGGATTCCTATGGCAGACTGCCGACCACAAGGAGGCAAGTTAGTGGTTTCACATAAATTTTCTAGGCCACCACAATGTCTTCCATCTTACACACACAGTCCTTCCTCACCCAACTACTATGGAATAGCAATTAGCTTAACTTACAGATTACAGTAATAGGGAGGAAAATTTTTGAATTTCTTGATTTTTGCTGACCTTCATACTGAAAAAGGTGGAAGACTAAAATTTTTTTCATAGGACAAAGACAGTGAATACCACAAAGGTTAAAGTAGTTGGGTATTAGAAGAAAATATCCAATCCTATTTTTGTGCTCTTGTTTTTTATTATTTTGATGGAGTTTTTGGTTTGTTGGTTTGGGGGGTTTTCTTGGAACTGGTCTTTGATTTTTAAAGGCATAAGAGTTGGGAACAACAACCTCTGGAATGTTTGTAGTTTTTTCTCAGTAATTGTAGTAATTTGATAGTGTGCTAATATGCATAATCTTTGAAATTACTGACTTTATTGAGGTTGAGAGATTCAATTGCTTGCATTTTTGACAGATCAAGAGAAGAGTAAAATAATGAGAATACGTTCTTTAGAAGAGGCTAGGAAGAGGTGAGGATCATATCTATGTTTCTTAGAACTTTTCAAGGTCAAGCTTTTCTAGAAATAAAGAACGGGGGAAACCCAACAACAAGCCAACAAAAAGCCCTCATGAGATGGGTAGTAGGAGTGGTTGGCACTGAGGAGGAGACTGGTCTTCAGGCAACACCAGAATAGGGGATAAGCTATCTAGACTGCATGCTACATTATTTATGCCAAATGTTTGGATTGCTTTTTCTTTTGTTCATTAGTCTCTTTGCAGACTAACTATGAGCAATTGAAGTTAAAAAAAAAAAAGAAAAAGAAAATTAAAATAAACTGAAGTGAGTTTACAAACTTCTGAAATTGCACTGTGACAGATCTGCTGTTTATTTCATTTATATGTCTTTTCAATTTATTGCCAGCTTCTTCTGTGAATTTGACAGTGCAATATTTTGTGACAGTTAAAGCTTTACTTCATGTAAATGGACTTTGATTTGAGACATTCCAAAGAATTTTAATACAGTTCTGTCTCACACTGATAAAGAAAGATGATAGACAGACATAACCAGCAGCATTTTTGACAGTTTTCTGCCAAGTCATGCTATGCAGCTTCAGCTCAGAAATGAAAAATAATTTAGTTTAACATTACCCTATGGGGTCTAATGAATGTTCAATGAATTTCAGTCCTGAACGTCCAATCCTGTATACTGAGTCATAGAAAGCTCACACCATTCTGTCATGCATCACTTGTTAATGACCTTCTTTGACCTTCCTAAAGAGACTTAACAAAGGACATTAGTATCCATTGTTGCTTGACATAAAAAGGTAGTATTTAGCATGAATAACCCCATTCCAAACCTTCATGTTCCATGAAAAAGCTAGTATGCATTTAATGAATTCATTATAAAAGGATATTATTTCAAGATAGGCGATTTACAAATTGTTTTATATATATCTCTTTGTACTGTTATATTCAGAAGGTAGCAAGAAGAGAGGGAACGTAGCACCAATTATACATATTAGGCTGCACTAGAAAAGTTAATGGGAAAAGCTGCTCACCCAGGCTCTTCACGGTGGTATTTGATGGGAGGAAGAGTGTAAGTGGGACAAAAGAGCATCAGAATGAATAAAAGAAAAAATGGTTTTGAAGAAAAACTTTTTTCAACCTGAATACAGTCAAGAAATGGAGCGGGTTGCACAGAGAGGCTGAACAGCCTCCATACTTGGAAGTTTCCAAGGTATTACAGAATAAATTCCTAAGCAACCTTGTCTGATCTCATCCCCTTACCATGTTTTGAGCAGGAAGTTGAACTAGAGGGCTCCCACAGCTGCTTGCAACCTGAATTATTATTTTATCCTATGATTGTATGGTACTGGGTACCCAACAGCTGTAAAAAAGAGAATGCTTTAGTAAAGTAGTAGGAAAAAGGAAAAATTATTCCAGATGGGAAAAAAGTCAAGAAAAAACTTATTGCAATAGTTTTCTCCACTTGTTCCCTCCTGCAGCTATAGAAGGGGGCTGGTACATCCAAAATTAGTAACAGGAAAGATGGCTGTCTACAAAATCTTCACACCAGGAAGGAGTGATGGGGCTGGAGTGGGGAGTAAGCCAAAGTAATTTACAAAATTATGTCCAAGAAAAGCCATATATGTTAAGGGTAATCTATAACAATTCGTTCCTGATGCTGTGTTTTGTTTTTGAGACTCTTATACTGGAATTTTATTTCTCTTATCTTGACAGAAGTCAGTAGGCACACTCTTTTATATTTAAATCTTGTACCACCATAAACCAGAGTCATGTCACATATGGAAGATACAGCCTGCCCTGGAAAGATGGACATAATTGGGGTGCACTGAAAATACATGTTTGTGCTATCTATATTCAGGGCTTCTCCCGAGTTTTCATGTCACTTCCACACTAGGTTGCAGGAGTCTTTTTGCGCTGTTTACGCTGGTTTATGCAGAGAAAGACAACTCCCTTGGTATGTCTGGAACTTCTTTGATGAGAAGCCTGAAAGTGGAAAATGGCTTCACACTTCAGGAGGGATGGATGGAAAGGAAACCTGTCACATTAACAAAACACATATTTGAAAAAGTCTTCTTCCTTTTTTATGCTGTTCATTGCCCTTCAAAGATGAAAGACAGAGTTCCATTCCTAAGACTTAATATATCTTTTGCCTACATATTCAAAACAGAAAGAAAATCATTAACTTGTCAGAAGTTCACAGCTAGATCGTATTGATAGGGACATTGGAGGAAATGGGGAAGCAACTATTAGTTTCACTTAGAAATAGGAAAAAAGATATATAAACTGTCAGTATCAAGGATATTAATAAATATCTATGAAGATATGTGTAAATATTAAAATAATTTCTGATTTCAGGAAAAAAGATGGAGTTGAATGTGCAACCATGAACAATAACATTTTTATCTTATACAACTTTGTTTCTCTTTTAGTGGCAAAGCATTACTATAACACTGGTTGAGAAAGTGCAGATGGTTGCTGTAATCCTAGGATCTCTGTTCTTAGTAGCAAGTGTGACTTGGCTTCTATGGTCAGCCTTCAGCCCTTATGCAGTATGGCAAAGAAAGGACATCCTTTTTCAAATCTGCTATGGAATGTATGGTTTTATGGATCTAGTATGCATAGGTAAGCTCAAATCTTTAAACAGCACAGACTGTGGTTTAAGACTGTGACTATTTCTATTTTTCTAATTGGTCACTCTAATTGATCAGTTCTTTGCAGATTAATTCTCAGCTGATACCTTTGGCAAGTTCTGCTTTTTACAGTGTTGCAAATATTGCAAAGAGAAAAGAATCAAAGAAGCTTTACTCTCAGATTCATCAGTGGATTCACAAAATCTTAGTGGTGAGAACAGGATCAGTTTAAATTGCTTGATAAAATGACTAGCGAAGTTCAGGGAGTTAAATAGATGAAAATATGAAAGACATTATTAAAATAATTAGTAAAATTACACACTGTCATCTTCTGATGTCAGTTTGAATTGGATTGTACCATCACGAAGCACAGAAGAAGCCCTTGAAGATGTCATCAAACTGCACACCCAAAATTAGGTTGCACAGATTTATATAGGTCACTGTGCTAGAAATGGAGAAGAAGAGAGAAGGTAGGCATGAGTTCTTTGCACATCATAAACAATTATGAAACACACAGTGTTAACTATAGTAACTTGCTTTACTATTAAAAAGCCCCAAGTCATTTAGCTGAAATCTTGTAAAAGAAAATACATTTTACTGCAACACTGTATTGACCACTTTTGAAATTTCTGAAAATACACTGGACCCAGGAATATTTAAATAGAAATCCCTTTTAGTGTTTGGTAAAACAACCTGATTTGATTGTTAGAATATTTATTATTATTTGGAGAGAAAATTTACATTAAATATTACATAATTATATAATTGAGATAAATAAATTTACATAATTAGTAATAATTATTTACATCAAACCACATTCACAGAATTTTAATTGCAAGAAAATCCAGAAGTCAAATGCCATCTGATGTTTCCATTGACATTTCTGAGAGATAAATGTTATCTGAATCTAATATATATGGGAATTAGAGCAGTGCTGAATTCTGCTTTGTAAGGGACAAAGAAGCAGAGTGATTCCTAATATCAAGGGTTTTGCTTCAACTGTAAAGCCACATCATCTTTTATTGAAACCATCCCATTACAGTAAAAGTATTTATATTTCAGCTACATCAGCAGTTCTGTTCATTTTGTAATTTTTTTTAGAGAAGCCTGCTCTGGAATATTTTGTAACACAGGCTTTCTTCTGTGAACCCAAATCTCAGACAGAAAAGTGAGCAGAATCACATACTTTGGACAAGTGCTCATCTTTTAAATAAATAAAAGGACTCAGCTACATGTCCTCTTAGATGCTGATTTCTGAACATCACCTCTTCCAGCTTGACACTCAATATTGAGGGCTTTGCTTTTGTTTAAAAATACCCCAAAGGAAGATAAAATGTGCTTCAGGCATTCTAAGCATTCCATTTATATGAAGTTCTGGTTTGTTTGGGGTTTTTTCCCCAATTAAAAAAAATACTTTGGAATGCATCAGTTAGTTGAAATAACCGTTACTTCAAATTATTTTCATTTTTCCCATTTGTTTTACTGTTAAAACACCTAAACCAGATTAAACTCAAAATCAGCCAAGAATGTCTGTGGGTAATCAGAAATACTTCTGTATTTATCCACAGAAGTAAAAATTTGGCAGGTGAGCTTCCATAGATTGGTGCATCCTTTAGCTGCCTTTCAAGCCAGCTAGGCTCCAGCCACTGCTGAAGTGGAAGCTGCTGAACAAACCTCACATGGAGCTTCTGCAGGAGCAAAGCAAGCACACAGATAAACTGACTTGCCTTTCATTTAATAAATGCATATTTTATTGAACTGTCACAAATAATAAATAAAAGTTTAAATGTAAAAGTGACTACAATTAAATATATTTGGACACTGTATTGTAGATACAAAATTCACTGCACAAATGACTTAGGAATTTACTAGACTGTATCTGGAAATTTGGAAAGCTATATAAAGGAGGTTTTGTAATTGAGGAATTTAGATAATCCAGATTCATTCAGACCCACTTATTCTGCATATAATTTCAAGTAATTTGCATTCTGTTAGCTTGAAGATCAGGACTTCCTGTAACTCTTGAAAGTATTCATTTATATAGCCAACCTTATTCAATTTCATCTTATTCTTTCATGACGAAATGAGGGGTTTACATTGATAATTTTGATTTACAATTTTCAAATAAAATTGTCTTATATGTAAGCATTACTTATAAATTATTTTAAAAACCCAAAATACTTTCCATTATGCTGATGATTTCCCTAGGCATTAACTTATTTTACCATTATTATGAATAATTTCTTATATAATGAAACTTGTAATGCTTCCAACCAGCTACAGGTCTCACTTGGGATCTCCTCTCCTTTCGTTTGTGTTTAGTCATCCATGGCATTATCTTAGTTTTGAACAGGATTTACAGTGAGTGAATACCTCTCCTCCCACTGTAATCTCTCTTTATTTCAATGAAAAATTTATGCAGACCTACAGGTTTTCCTGTGCACCACGTATTTCAAGATAATGCTTGAGTTACTGGTGGTATGACCAAGATTTATTCCACCTGCTTTCAGTTATGCTTCCCTACACCTTTGCAGAAACAATACAAATACTTTTTGGTTGTTTGTGAAGTGTAGATATCATCACACAAAAAGTGTGAAGCATTTTTTGAAATGTTTTGCTATAATTTTTAAAAGCAGTTTGCCAAAAGGTACTGACATGTTTTTATGACATATTTGAAAATGTGCACATAACAACTAATTTACTCAGTTATTGACTTTTGTATCACATGTAGCACACCAGTCACTTTCTTATTAAGTAAATTACACCTAACTTGTATTTTACTTCTTTGTTTTTATGTTAAAACAAAAGAAACACCCTGTAGATTATAGATCATGAGAATAATATATTCTGTTCATTCTAGTGTACATGCTTTATTGGTATCCACTGTTCTCTTTCTTCTAGTCTGAATTTTCCCAGAGTAATTCCTGACAAATAGGATTGTTTTTATTTGTCAGTGTTGGTTTTAACCCTACAAGCCATTACCTTGTACCTTTCTGCACCAAAGCTGAGTGTAAAGCTGTTCTCTTTGAAATTTGCTAGTGGTTGAAATTTTCCTAAAGCAAACCTTGAACACCCTGATCAAGCAGAACTAGAGCCTGTGAAACCCAGCGCTATTCCAGTGACAGTGCTAGGATCAGACCATCCATGTAGGGATTACCAAAGGGAGTGAGTTCACAAAAGGAATTAATAATATATATCCCTTGTCTACTCACTGAAGGACAGTATATCAAGCCTTTGCCATTCTACTTTCCAAACCTAGCAATTATTTTGCATAACAGAAAAGTAGTAGAATTTTATATTTTTATACTGGAAAATAGTTATATCTACTGGTCATAAATGGTTCTAACATGAACAAAACCTCTCACAAATAATAACAGCTGACTTGCTGTCCCAGAACAACAGTGCTGCTCCCATTCCAGCACTGAAAAGTAGTTGTTACATTGCACTAGACACATGACAGGTGCCAGTAGTACTGTGGCAAGGCAGGAAGAGAGAGGAGCCAGTGCAAGGTGTGAATTACCCTCTGAAAATCTCTTTCTTCTTTGATAAGGAACTTGATGCCTTGCAACATTCCTGTAATGCCTTGGTTGCAAAAAGGAACAGGCTGAAATTACCTACAATGAACGCATCCAGCTGCACTTTATATGTCTTTACTCAGAAAATCTTTTTTTCTCCCACACTGGATCTAATTCTAAATAGTTTATAAAGAATTATATTTTTTCACTATTACTATTTTTAGCGTGGTTATGTTTCACTTTAGTGCTCTGAGCAATTGGTTGCTTTTTTTTTTTTTTTTCTGTGGGCCCTAGAATAGTTTTAAGACATGACATTTTGTCCAGAGGTAAAATCTGTTTCTGAAAATGATCTTTTATCCCTGGATAAAATCTTATGATATTACTGGGAGGACCATTCCTAAATGTTTCTATAAAAGTTTAGTATGATAAATAAGATAAAGTTGTAACCTAATACCACCAAATATGAATAAGACAAGTTGACTGCTTCTTAAAACATTCAGTGGTAAAAAGTTTCAAGTATCTTGTGAGTCAGGATAAGAAAACCTTTGAAGACAGTGAAAGTATAGAACAGTACTTGGCAAAAAGATAAAAAAAAGAAAATAAAATTAAGATTCTTCATAATCCTATTAGCTGGATCCCACTGCAATCCCTCTATCTTAGAGACAAAACCTAAAGGTAAAGTCTTCTTAGGACCATAGGACATTTAGATGGGTCCATCATCCAAAAATCCTGTTCCTTGTAGATATTAATTGGACAGAACATCTGAACAGCTAACAGTAGTGAATTGTAATACTTCTTTGGATCATCTGAGTCAAACAAATATTTTTCCCCTACAAGTGTTCAGCTGTGTCCTCTGTGCAGTTGAAATCATGGTGTTAGGAACAAATCTGTATCCTTGAGGGATTTGTTCTTCTTTTCTCTCTCATAGCTACCTTCATTGCTGCGAAATCCTTGAGGGAAAGGCAATTATTTGCCATTTCCTTACAGCTCCTCTTCAGTGACTAACTAGTTGCATTTTGAGCATCAGAACTCCTCTGGACCTGGAAAATTTCTAGCATTTAAAACTTACCTGGAGTTCCTCTTGTTTGTGGTCTTGAAACTGTTGGTGCCAAGAACTTCACACTCCCCCCCACCCCCCCCACCTCAGTTCTTTTGCCTCATCTAGGTAGGTATTTTTCAATCTATAGCTCTATCAAGATGGGAGCTAAAACGTTTTATGAGAAGAATTATGAAAGTGCTGCTTTTCTCCTTCAGCACTGCCAAATCTGAAAACTTTATGTCAAGGCTTGCGATATTTGATTCTTTGTTTTGTAGCTCTTTTAAAGTATATGTGACTGACAGCTTCTACTATAAAGGAATCCTTGCCAAATGTTTCAAAACTTTGAAAACATAATTTCAATAAATCCTGAAAGCCCCAACACAGTAAAAAAGGGCTCCCTGAAAGAAGTCATCCTACAACTTTGTCTATTGTAATTTTGAAAAGATATTTTGACTGTTTAAGTGTACTTCATGTATCTCAATGATCCTTTCTCAAATACTTCCTTCTCTGTTCTGAAATATGTTGTTCAGGTTCTAGTGAAGTGCAGACATGTATCTTTACTTTGGAGTAAATAGGTTCTTTCAGTTTTGCTTCATCACAGACTTGAGAGAAGTTGGACCAAATAATGCTGTGTTCCAGGAACAGGTTGAGGAAGAATATTCTCATCTCCTTTATCAACTTTATAGGAAATCCATAAGAGCACAAAAAGATTAATCTTTGTCACAGCAGTAAAACCATGGCTAATTTGGTTTGTAGATTCTGTACAGGATCCAATACACTTATTCTTTTTGTACAATCAAGCCAGTCTTGAAGTTACATTTATGTATCAACTAAATTATTATGATATATTTTAAAGACAGGTTACTTTATCTATGTCTGAGAAGATAAAGATAGAAATCGTGCAATCAAGAAAAAATTCCACTAAAATGCTTTGCTGTTACAAAATACATTTAGAATATTTACTATTTAATTAAGTTTGTTTTGTGCTACTTTTGCTGTATTGGATGCTTCAATGAATTCTGGGCAACTTGAAAGCCATACAGACATGCTGCATTCACTATCATGTCCTTCTGAAAGAAATCTTTGTGTTTCTCCATCTTTCAGTGTAATGATCTTTAAAAATACGTTAGAGTAGGCATTGCTATCTGCAAATCATTGCACTTTAATGTGAGGTTTGCTGTTCATGTAAATATTTTTACCACTCTTTCAGCTTGTGTCATCTTTCTGTGAGCATCTCCTTTCTGGTATCACTTAATTGTGCTAAAGGACCTCAGACACTTAAATCACAATTTTCTTGTGCAGAAACAGGTGATATACAATCTCTTGGGCTAAAGCACATCACAGATAATATTATAGATGTGACCATGTATAGGAAAATTTTATGCATAGAGCACACTGGACAAAAGATTTATAAATGTTTTTGGCTAGGCAGATTGCTCTCTTCCCAAAGCAGGGAGCCAGAGAAAACAGGTGGTGTTGCTCAGAACTGTGCAAGTGTCCTCATCAGGCTGAATGAGGAAAAAACTAGTAGGAAGGCAGCAGCCCCGTGTGTCTCCCCAGTAGTTCCATATTTGAAATACTCACATATAGTGTGAATATAAACATATACATACATACAAAAAGTTAGAAACTTAATTTCTTTAAATAAGTTGCTTGAATGCATACAATAGGAATAAATATTAGCTACATGGAAATTCATAAGCAGTTTGGTCTCTTGAGGACACCAGAAATTCTGTATTTTCCTTGAAGGACCTTTTAAAAGATTTCTCGGTCTCAAAAAAAAAGATAATTTACAACTTTTTCCTGTTGAATACTGAAGAGAAAGAAGAAATTCTATCATCTTTACCATGCTCATTGTAGTTAACATTTAATTCCATCTTGTTCTAAAGAACAAGACAGGAAAGTCATTATATTTACAGCTGCTTCATAAATCTTATGTGCTCCTAAGTTGAACTGGGAATATGAAAGCAGTTAAATTTGTCAGTTTCTGTACTGAATTCTATGAAACACTCTTAAACGAATCTAGGACTGTCCTGTTCAATGCAGAAGGTCTAACCTACTTAAAGGTCTACTTAAAGGAGTACCAATCTCAGTAATAAATAGTACTTACCATGAACAAGGGCAGCACTAGCATAAACAGTCAATATCCAAATCTGCCAGTTTTGCATTGGTTTATTTAAATCTGAATAATTTACTTAGTTGGAATGCCCAGATTATTCCACTATTGGTTATGTTGAGCTTTCATTCAGAACAACTTATTTCCTCTGCATGTTCCTGCCTCCCAAACAAATGAATAACCAGTTAAATTTCATATGAACAGTTTGTTTGAATTATTAATGTTATGAGTAATTTAATTGGATCTGGAAATTGCCAGAGTCATTAAAACGTGTTAAATCTTTATTTGCTCTCAGAATGGTATCCATTGACATTTTGTATAAACTCTCTTTTTTCCCTCTTACTTTCAGGACTGATAGTCCATGAAGGTGCATCTGTTTACCGAGTGTTTAAACGCTGGAGAGCTGTGAATCTACACTGGGATGTGTTAAATTATGATAAAGCCACGGACATAGAAGAGAGCAATCGAGGAGAATCCTCAGCAGGAAGGACATTGTGGCTGCCACTGACTGCATTTAGAAACAGAAGTTTAGTTCATCCAACACAGTTAACCTCGCCGAGATTTCAGTGTGGCTATGTGTTGTTACAGCTGTTCAGCCGCATGAGACCACAGGAGGATTCATCAGAGGATAACTGCTCTGGGGAAGTAGTGATGAGAGTGACCTCAGTGTAAGGATTGCGCTCACTGTGCTACACAGATAAGGATAATGTGCCCTGGTGTTACAGGACTGCAGAATGTAGTTATGATGAATGGTGAAACCATTAACACTTGAAAAAATATATACACTTCTTTTTTTTAAATTTAATGTTTTTTATATGATCAGATAAAACACAAATACATTTTTCTGGGGGAAAAAGTCTCTTGCTTTTTATATAGTCTGATTTATTGAATCTTTTCTCAATTTGTACCTGAGGTGTATGTAACATAGCTTAACTCTTAGGTCTTTGAATGATGAGGAAACTCATTTTTAAGTAAAAAGATATATTTAAATGTATTTTCTTAAACTCTGCCTTTAATCCACTACTGTTATTTTTTTCCACTTTCATGAGGATTAAACTGGACAACATTCTTCCAAAAAGAAGAAGAATGTTGACACAAGTCAAATATTTTTCCTTTTCTGTCTTTATTTTGCTGTTGTTTGTAGCTCATTTCAGGTATGTGAAAGTAAATGAAGGATATATTGTCCTTTGCATTTAAGTAGGAAGTCCAGTGGGTGTTCTACAAAACCTAAAGGATGATGGAAAGTCTTTTCTTTTAGCTCTCCCAGATGTCCATGCAGACACAAGTATGACACAGACAGGGGAAGAGTCTTGTACTGCCTCTTGAGTCTCTTAACATCTGCAGAGGGCTGGTGCTGTGCCTGTGCACAGAAGTGACATTGCCTTCTCAGCAGCACTGCTGGAATTAGCAATGTGTGAATCTTTAGTACCATTCTAATTATAGGTCATTGACATCCCTTAAAAAGAAAAAAAGAAGAAATGTGCATTGCAGCTTCTGGAAAAATAATAAATCCTGATAGAATCTGGAGTATAAATAATGCAGAACCTTAATTTTGCCAGGGAACAAATCATCACATTAAAAATGAGCCAATATTATGATAGATCAATGCTGTGAAATTTGCTTCTCTTGTTTCTGTTTCATGGCAAAAATTCTAATAGAATTTAATCAAATTGTAATGGAAATGGAAATAATTTTCAACCTAATAATAAGCCTGTTGAAGATTGAGATAGAAAAGTAAGGCTGAAATTACTCTGAGAACACTAGCTTACTCAAAACAGTTTTGTAGAATCATAGAATTTACTGATTTGGAAGGGACCCATCTGGAGCATCAAGTCCAACTCCTGGCCCTGCACAGGACACCCCAAGAGTCACACCATGTGCCTCAGCATTGTCCAAACACTTCTTGATCTCTGTCAGGCTGGTGCTGTGACTACTTTCCTGGGGTGTCTGTTCCACTGCTCAGTTCACCTCTGGTGAAAAGTCTTTTCCCAACACTCAGTCTAAACCTCTCCTGACTCAGCTTCAGGCTATTCCTTGAATCCTGTCACTGGTCACAATAGTGAAGTGGTACCTGTCTGTTGTGGTTTCACCCCAGCCAGGCAGCCACTTGCTCAGTCCCCCACCGGTGGGACATGGGAGAGAATCAGAAGTGTAAAAGCCAGAAAACTCATGGGTTGAGATCAAGACAGTTTACAAGGGAACGCAAAAGCCACACACACAAACAAATTTAAACAGGGAATTCAGTCACCATTTCCCATGGGCAGGAGGTTCAGCCATCTCCAGGAGAGGTAGGCCTCATCATGCGTAGTGGCTAACTGGAAAAACAAAAGTCATCACTCCAAACATCCCTCCCTTTTGTCCATCTCCTGCCTGCTTCATATACTGCGCATGACGTCACATGGTCTGGAATATCTCTTTGGGCAGTTTGGGTCACCTATCCTGGCTGTGTCTCCTCCCAGACTCCCAACAACTCTCACCCTCCTCACCAGCAGGTCAGTACAGAAATCAGAAGGAGCCTTGGCTCTGTGTGAGCCCTGCTCAGCCATAATCAAAACATCTCTATCAACATCTACTACCAACCCTGCACTCAGCATAAATCCAAAACAGTCTGTACCAGTCTCTGTGAAAACATTTAATTCTACTCCAGCTAAACCCAGCACATTCCACCCCTTATTCCATAGCGTTTACATGATGCCAGGTGTCCCACTATTCAATACAATTGCAGTAACCATCACCTTAACCAACACACCGCCCGTCTGCTTCCCCTCATGAGGATGTTGAGGACAACAGTGAGGTCTCCCCTCAGTCTCTTCTCCAGGCTGAACAGACCAAATGAGCTCAGTTGCTCTCATACAGCTTTTTCTTCAGATCCTTCACCATCCTTGTAGCCCTCCTTTGGGCCTCCCTCGGATGCTCTTCAATAGTTTAATGTCTTTCTTATATTGTGGCACCCAAAATTGCACACAGGCCATGCCAGTGCAGAGCAGAGCAGGACAATCCCCTCCCTTGCCCAGCTGGTGATGCTGTGCCTGATGCCCCCCAGGACAGGGTTGCCCCTCGTGGCTGCCAGGGCACTGCTGGTTCATGTTCAGCTTGACACTGACCAGGACATCCAGGGCCCTTTCTGCAGTGCTGCTTTCCAACCTCTCATTCCCTTGGTCTATACACACGCCCAGGGTTGCTCCATTTAAAGTGCAGAATCCAGCACTTGATCAGGATGAACTTCATATGTTAGTGATTGACCATCTCTCTAATTTGTTGAGGTCTCTCTGCAGGTCTCCCTGCCCCCAAGGGGGTCAACATCTCCTCCCAGTTTAGTGTCATCAGCAAACATATTTAGGGTTCCTTTGAGTCCTGTGTCCAAGCCATGAATGAAGATGTTGAAGAGAACTGGATCAGGGAAGGAATGTTGGGTTGACCATGTGTGGCTGTCAGATCCCCACCCAGCTTCTCTATCACCCTTCTCAAAAGAAGAGAGGGAATATAGCATGAAAAATCTTGTGGGTCAAGACAAAATCAAGGGCATCACTAACCAGCTACACCTCCTCTTCCCAGGCGCAGCTTCAACCCTTCACTCCCAACTCTTCCACCTTTTCCCCACTGGGCAGCACACGGGGATGAGGAATGGGGGTCTGCAGTCAGTCATAACCATTCCTGTCTGCTGCTTCTTTCTCCTCCTCACACTTTTCTGCTCCAGCTTTGGCCTTCTCCAAGCATTCCAGTCTTTCAGTGTAAACCTGCCCCAGCATAGGCTCTCCATGGGCTACAATTCCTTTGAGATGTGTCTGCCAGGGGCTACAGCGAGGATGTCAGCTGCACCATGGTCTCTCCAGAGTTTCCAGGGAAGTACCTGCTCCACCAGGCCATCTCCAGGGTCACAGGGCAATCTCTGCTTGGGACAGACTATGTCTGGCATCGAGCAATCCCAGCGTCTCCTCACAAAGGTCACCTCTGCAGCTCCCATCCCCATCTGCCTCCTGGGCACCCATACCCAGTACAGAGACAAACAATTTTCTGTTTCAAAATAAGTTTATCCAGTGGCTGAAAATTTTTATTTTGTGCAGGAGATGGAGTGCTGAGGCTGGAATATTCCCTCTCATGAATCAACAGGATGGTGCTGAAATCAGTGCATGCCTTCCTTTTATAAGAGGCTTACGTGCTACCGCCAGACATAGGAGGTCTCTGTGACTACACTTGGAAGGGAAATAGAAATAATTTAAGCACTGGTGCTTAAAAGCTCCTTGTATATTCATAAACATTTATCTAATGAACTCTACACAGGGCCCAGCAGTCTGTGTTACAGTCTCACAAGCTCAAAGTTATATTTGGTAAATTACAGATGTCTTACTGCTCTCTAACTAATTCATGTGAAAAGCAGTATATAAGCCATGAACAACAAAATGCTATCTCAAAAAACCCAACTTATCTCCTGCATGGAAAATTACCAGCATACAACAGGCACTTTCCTTGAGAAACCATGAGAATACACTTCTAGGTTATCTTTAAACAATTTCCCAAAGGAGGAATTTGGGGAGAAATAAAAGATGAAACTATGACTTGGGAAACCTGCTCTATCACTGGGAAATACTTGTTCTTAATTACTGCTTAAATAAAGACTGCTTTCCCAGAAGGACCACAGCTTCTCGGCCAAATTGAGATCACAGCTAGTATCTTAAAAAATGCACTTGCAATACCAGCATAATAAAGTATGCTGTGATCAATGTACTTATGTTTCACACCTTTTAGGTACTTGTGATCTCTGTGATTTAAAGAATATTTAAGTAGTCTTTTACAGGATCCTGAAAACAAAATTAAGAAGTATATGAAAACATTTTATTGTACAGAATTTTTTTTATTCTCATTCAAATGGGTAAGGTGCTGGGGGGAAACAAAATTCCCCAGAAAAAAAAATCAAGAGATGTAATTTAAGAGAGGACAAGATTTCTGTGCACAAATATTTGAGAGATGCCTAGGTCTAGAACACTTAACAACCTCTGAGTGAAAAAAAATGTCTCAACTAAGAGAAATGAAAATTGTAAGAGAAATGTTTATGGCAAATATCACAAAAGCCTTTTTAATGGTAGGAAACTTAACATTAATTTCTATGGTACAATAATTTTGCATATGACTGCATTTATGTATTTCCATATGTAGAAAACAGGATCAGGAAATTATAAATGGCAACAGGATCAGTATAGACAGGATGCAGTTGTTAAAAAATAATGGAATTGTGTTGTCCTGCAAAATATTTTCAGTAGTAAGACTGCCTAGTGCAGGATATGAACATTTTTTCATTGACCTTGTATTTGGATTAGTGCAGTACTTGCATTGCTGTAATCACCTACATGCCAGAGGACGAATTAAAATGAGAACAGGTGCATAGAGAGGATATTAGGATGAGAAAGGAGCAGGGGCTCTGTTCCAGTCACTACGGGGACAGGAGGAGGGGTGTGTGCAGAATTAGAAGAGCCTGGCTTGTTCTGCTTAACAAAAGTCAAAAGTGAATGTTACTGTTCTCAGTTAATACATTGCAGAATAAAATTTATTTTAGGCAAAGGGCAAGCCTAAGACAGCAGAAGAACTCAAGGACACAAATAGATCAGAAATAAATTTAGCTAGAAGTTCAAGGTAGTTTTAAAATATTCATGGAATGAACAACAATTCAAGCTGGAAAGACCCACGGGAGGACATCTAATCCAAGCTTCAGAGTCAGCTTTGAGGTCAAACCAGGTTGCTCAGGGCTTTAAGTCATCAAGTCTTAAAAATCTTCAAGGATGGCATTTGCACAGCCTCTATGGGCAACCAGCTCCAGCTCTTGACTGTTCCCAGAGTAGTTATTTCCTTCTATCCTACATTTTTCTCCTGTTACAGCTTACACCCACTGTCCCTCATTCTCCCATAAAGCCCCACTGGGAAGTGGGTGGCTCTGCTTTCTTGATAACCCCTTGCTGGGTCCTGGCTGGCTGCTGTTGGACCAGATATAATATAGGGTGAGGTCTTGCCTGCAGCTCCAGACAGAGGAAAAATACTGAAAATCAGACCACATGTTAAACCTGCATTTTAGTCACCATCCTGTTCGGATACTAAAACCACAGTGAGAGAGAATCAAGGTGTTGCACAAGCTAAAGGTTTGCACCACCACCTCTGGGAAGTCACATTTTTTCCATTTTCTTTGCATTAATCACCACTGACAGTAAAACAACTTAACTACATTTAAAAAACAGTTATGTTTCGATTTTATGTATCAAAATTAGAAAAGACATTTTGGTTCTTTACACATTCAGAAATTTGTCAGGTGGGTAATAACATTCTCCCTAGATGTAAGGAGAGATATTTATAACACACTGTAGAGTGCAACCACAGTCTGTGTTAAAGGGGATGCATACATTAAAAGCAGTCACATGGCAAAAAAATTAAAAGGAAACGCTAGGAAACAGGTCCCTGAGAAGCATAACACCTTTCAAAGATCACCTGCAGATAACAGGAAAAAAGGAATCATTAGCATAATTTCCTCCTGCTGTGGCCAGTCAGCTCTCCTGCAGGCTTGTAGAAACCCATGAACATCCTCCTGCTTAATGAGTTCCCTCCTGACAGACCAAAGCTGTCCTTTCCCCTGGAGCCTCCTCATGTACAAACTCCAGCTGAATTCGACCCTGACATGTCACTCACTATTTGCTCCTTTACTTTAGAAGCAGTGGACTTGAGGGCCTGTCCTCTGAACAACAGAAGACCTCTCAGCTGGCCAAAAATTTGTAAAAGCCTCATAAAATGACATTTTCAGCAGGAAGCAGCTGGCTGGAGCCAACCACAGAGCTTGTTTTAACAACAGACCAAGCAAACCTTACTGACCTAGATCCATGTTTGCAAGTCTGTCCAAATGCCAGAATTTGGGATCAGTCATGGGCAGCAACCAGAAATGGCACCAAGGTCACCAGAGGAGGAAGAGTTAAGGTGAATGAAAGAGACTTGGACAATGGTGGCATAGTGACCCAAAAGGCTTTCTTCAGTGTCCACTGCTCCTTCCTAGCCTGAAATCAAGCTTTGTCTTACACATAAAGCTAGAAAAGGAACTGCCAAACTTCTGAAAGAAAAATTATGTTGAATAATTTATCCAAAGGTCCTGTTTCTGAGGCCTGATCAGCACAAATTCTTGAGGAAAGAGTACTTCTCTCCTGTTATGACCTGCCACCAGAAGGTGAGAGTAAGTCAAGTTCTCATTGATGGATCCCTTGGGACCGATTAGTGGGATGTGACACTGAGTGCTTGGTGTTTATATATATATTTATATTTATTTTAGAACAATTTGGTTGCAATGGAAAACAGGTATGTAGCCCTTTTGGTTGTTATTATCTATAGTAACACAGCATATAGAAGCCCAGACACCACGTAGGAACCTGAGCAAGAAAGACAGTTTTACCATTGGGCACAAACATACAGACTCCTCTGTATAGGTACACAGACATACTTAGATTTGTTTTTCTAATGCAATTGGTCAAAACAAATAGCAGCCTGCGTCTGGTTCAGGGACAGAAACTCAGTGCCAGCTGCATTTCTCCTGTAGCATCTCCAGAAGCATCCCTGAAATAAAGTCTTCCATGCCTCTAATAAAGAAGGCATCTTAATCCAGAAAAGGCACAAAAAATTTTAGTATAATATGTTTTTGCCCCTGATCTACTGGACAAGGACATCTACCATCCAGGCACAGACAGCTCCAGCTGGGTTGTGTGATTTGTTAGACTTTGCTATCTCTTGTCCCAGGCAGATTCAGCTTGTACTCATGAACTCCAGAATGAGCTTTTACACTTTGAAATGGAAGATTTTCAGTACATGGCCTGACATTAGCAATACATTTCAAGCAACATTCAGTGCACACTGGGGTGGGACATTTGTTCCCACTGAACACATCTCGGCTGTTACTCACTCCAAGACATTAAGGTAATTTATCCACATCCCACTTTGCCACTGATGACAGCTTGGCATTTGTCCATGAAACAAGAGTATCTGATAGGCCTGTTCAATATTTATCCTCACATCAAGTGTTTATCACCTTCGTAGGATATTAATTTGGGTATTACATATTTAATAAACCCGCCGTTTACTCCAGCTGAAAAAAGGAGCTTCATTTTGTTTATCAATTAAAACACTTACAAAATGCAAACAGTCTCTCTAAGTAACAGCCCCAAATGACCTATCCACCATTTCTAGTCATTCATAAGGATAAATTAGTTTTCTTGTTCTCTTCCCAAATTCTCATGCTTTCTGCAACAGTTTCTAACCTGTCACTCAAGCAAAGCCCTGGACACCTCATGCCTCACACACTGAAAGGTGTATTCTCCACATGACAGGACAGCCCTAAACTCACCATTTAGGTCAAACTGGCATTCAGCTCTGCTCTGTCACCCTGTCAGTGGAAATGGTAGGGGTCAGTCCCTTCCCAAGCACCCCCTGGATGGGTTAAATCCTGTGGTTAGGGAGCTGTGTGTCGCCATTTGCCTGCTTCCCCAGCTGACATGACTCAGCTCATGCCACAGCAACCTCAAGAGCTGAGACATATCAATGCTCTACAAAAACAATCAGAGGCCAGCAGCTGTCCCCTCCTGTGCACTGAAAACACAACCACTGCACAGTTCAGCTGACTGGCCTCATTATTTTGCTACATCTCTCTGTTCTGCGTTAACCTTCTCATCAGCACACCTTGCCCATCTTGCCCCAGGCATGGACAAACGTAGTGGCCCCACTAGAAGGGAAAGGGAAGTTACCTGTGACCAGATTTGTTTGGGACAGGAGCTGTACTCTCCTTTGCCCAGGCCCGTTGCTTTGTGCCATCCCTCAGCCACAGCAGCAGCAGTGGCAGCTGTGATGGCTGCAGGGCTGCATCCTCTCACTGCTGCTCTCTGTGAGCTCAAAGCCAGCCCTGTGTCCCCTCAGGACAGGTAGTGCATGCAAAGCCCCGTGCTCTGTGTGCTGCTGGATCTGACTGAGCCTCTGCCACCAGCCAGGGACAGGCCCTCTCTGCAAGAAAGGATATCCTGAGCTCCTGGCAGTAGGCAGACAGTTTTTTACTGCATTAGTGACACCTAAGGATGCCCAGATATTCCCTCACTCCCTCCTTGAACAGGTCAGCAAGTCGACAGTGTGAATCAGCTGGCTGAAGAAATCACAGATAAAGGCCAAAGGCTCTTCAGCTGAGTTGGTAAGTGGCCAAGGTAGTGTAGAAAAAAACCAAACTTATTGATGGAAAGGGACAGAGACAGGAACTTAGGCTTTCACCCTAGCTCTAGTGAGGACTTTTCACTCACTTTGCTCCTCTGTGCCTGGATTCCCCTCACCCTTTTTGTAGTTAGATTAGACTTTAGATTCTTAGATCTTTTTATTTTTATGTAGAGCTGTCTCTTTCTGCACATATAGCAGATCACAAGGAGCCTCTGCTCTTCAGCAGGGCCTTTTAAAACCTACCTAAAAGGAGCACACTGTAATGTAACATGGCAGCATCCTCACTCAAAACCATCTGGATAATACTAAATTTGTACTATATACAAATCCAGAATTTTATGCTGGCTTGAATACAATTAATTTGATAAATAAAGAAATAGTGTAGTAAAATACATGCAGATTCAGTAATATAGATTTTCAGTAATACAGATTTGCAGTTTCAAGGGAAATGTTTACACATGCATCTTTTGAAGCTCTGATTCTAATGTACGCATTTAACTGCCATCATTTTGATTGAGAGGGAATTTAAAAAGAAAATAGTGTTTGAGATTTTGGAGATTGATTTAGTAAGGAGAAAACCCCAAATATTTTATAGAGCTTTTCTTTATAAGAGTAAGGCATATTTCTGAATAAATGATCATCCAGATCTTACAAAGAAACTTTAGACCCTGTAACATTTTAGCTTCGGCTAGCTTGGGCCTCTCTGCTTACATGAAGTCTTTTTCAAACTGAGCTGCCATTTGCTCTTTCTGATTTTTGTTTTTTCCTTTTGTCCAGTTCAATTCCAATTCTCAAGTGGTTTCACAATGACGGAACAGTTCTACTCAGCCAAAGTGGAAGACAGCCAAAATACCCAGATAAAGAGATTTTCAGATGAGCTGGGGGAAATTCATTATGCTGAAGGTACATCATTATTTTCAGCAGCATTTGGTAAAGTGGAACAGGCAGTAGGTAATTATTAATCATAGAAACATTAGTACTTTGTCTCCTCTATGCAACCTTTCTTCCTCTGTTTTGGTTTCTCTGAAGTCACACTTGCTCTGGGCTATAAGTCTTGGACTAATGTTGTACCTAGTGTCTCAGCATCAGCAGTAATGGAGAAGTTTCCTCTGCAAAGCTAAAGCCAGAGATGCTGCTGTTATACAAAAGCAATCAATAATGCTATTTAACCCAGAACACTGAGACTGCTACAGCACACACAGCAAAATCATGCCATGATTACATATTTTTTTTCCACTCATATTAAAAAAAATTATAGACTATCTTGGGCTGAAAGGGACCTTAAAGGTCATCTAGTTCTAATCCCACTGCCACAGACAGGGACGCCCTTCACTAGGTTGCTCAGAGCCCCATCCAACCTGGCCTTGAACACTCCTGGGGATGGCACATCCATGGTTTTTCTGGGAAATCCATTGACACTTACAGTCTAACCTTTCCTTGGTCTCATCTGCAACTTAAATAAGTCAGCTTGATGGTAGCTTGAAAAAGAAATACAGAAACCCACCCTTAGGATCCTGAGCTCAGAGCCAGACCCTGATCATGAGAAAAGAAGAACAAAAGCATGTAGTGAAAATTTCCCTATGTGCATACTGCAGATCCACTAGCTGGTTGTTGTTTTGAAGGAAGCTAAAAGATTGAAAAACCTAAATGGTGGCATGTACCAAAAATGGAAAAAGTGAATTTCAGTAGTGACAGTGCACAACTCTGGCTTATTTAACCCAGATAAGGATCCTGTGAGGCTTACTTAGGGAAAAAAACATGAAAATGCCAGAGAGAGCATCAGCTGACCTTGCTGCAATGAACTTGGATCTTAACAACATTTACCAAGCATTTAACAGCTGCAAAAAATCCAACCACCCATATACCAGCTACTTGGGACAGTGAAATACTTGTGCTACATCAATTGTGCTATGCTTTTTAGGTTGTTTGAACTTACCTACATTCAGTTTATAGCAGTCAACATTATTAGACATAGATTGTAATTGATGTTTGGTACTGAAATTCTATTCTTTTTTCATGCACAGTGGTCAGAGACTGATTCATCCTGATGGAACTCACATTTCAGTAGAGGAAGAGACAAACTATCAGGCAGCAGTGGATGACAATGTGATAAGAGATGTGCTGTGGCCTTCCTTCCCTGTCGCCATAAACAGTTTCAAGCAGACCTGTGAGCTCCAGGTGGTGCAGAGAGGAGTTTTGCTGCAGATGACAGGAGAATGACAGGAGCACAAAGGAGCTCCATTCAGTAATGTTGGTTCTGAATCAAAGCTCAAGTTTTGCAGTCTGCAAGCAGATCAAGTTACTTGATCACTAAGGGGTTCCTCATGAAATCTGGACTGGGTTTCCAGCATACATGCCCACATTTGTTTATTCCTGAAATCTGAAAAAGAAACTAATCTCAATAAACCACAGTATTGAGACATATTCCACAGCCATTTTGTCTGAAAAGAGGAATTCTCTCATTATTGGCAGTGACAAAAACCAGCATAGAGCAGCACAGAGCAGCAGCACCAGGTGAGGTGGTCCACAAAGTAAAGGAAAGCATATGTGTGCCAAGCTGCTGCATTATACAAGGGCTGGAACCAAATGTAGATTTAGACTTCATCAAATCACAGCAGGATTGTCTCAGTTAAAACACAGAATTAATTCCCCATAATCAAGAGGAGAGAAGGATAAGTCCAATTTTTTTTTTCCAGGTGATGCTTCTGGGTGGCAACAGTGTCTGCTCTCTCCCCTGTAAGAATGAAGCAATAAAAATGATGCTGTAAAAGACCTGTAAAAAGACAGCTCCCCTTTCCCCTGCGTTCCCAATTTCTGTTGCAGTTCAGCAGTAGGCAACGCAATATCCAGTTTGTCCAATTGTTTTCTCCTATAGAGCTACACAAAAATGAATTTGGATACATAAGAAAGTCCACTGTCTAAATTGTATGCAGTTTGGTCAAAAAAAAAAAAATTGAATTACGATGTTGTGCAATACCCTCTTCACATTAGGTTAATTAAGCCAGTACCATTAGTCGCACGGGAATGAGATATTTTGTGCCCTGAATAAGCAGGGCTGGAAGACTTGGGCCTTGTATCTTCTTGGGATGATCAGTTAGGGATGAAAAATCACAAAGGCAGTGAGTGCTTGTCTGCTGTGACTGAGCTTGGCTTGACAGCTGGCCAGCCTAATGCTAAATGTGCTAATCACGATAAAAGCAGGGTAATTAATCAGAGCACAGCAAGGACATGCCCCTTAACAGTGCTGAAAGCAAGCAGAGGAAACCTTCCCACATTACAACACATACTTTTCTTCCCTAGAGAGATTTTGGGATACCTATTATGGAAATGTTTACCTCAGTAAGGCCAAGGGGGAAATGGTGCAGTGACACTGCTGATGGTGATAGCCTTGAGGTTTTGCAAGGGAAGCCAGCAGTTATCTCTGCAGAGGGACAGCAGCAAAAGGATTTCCTACCTTCTCTGTGATGGGTCTCATAAGCAAACTTACACCAGAAAAGAATGCACAGTACACATGATAATAACATAATACACATAATTCAGAATACACGATTCAGAATACACATAATTGAGAAACTGATCTGCTCTAGCAAGGGAAGACCTTCTCCTATTACAGTCAGAGTGAATTGCATGTGGTTAATAATTAGGAGACACCTTTTGGTCAGATGCAATAATCCATGGAGTAAAAAAGGATTGCTGTCAAGGCACAAGAGATTCTAGGTAATACTTCAGGTAAAAAGCTACCACATATTTACATCGACCAAGGCTGCCTACCAGGATTTCGTTTTTATTTTTGGTAGAAATATCTGTTTTAAGGAATAAAAAGCCTGTTGAAACAAAGGACTGTAAATCCTCTCTTCAGCATCCATCTCTTGGGTAAGTCACCAAATGCTCTCAGAGGAATATCTGGGTGGAAACTCAAGATGTGCAGCAGCCCTTCACACAGCCCCCAGAGCAAACCCTGCCTTGGTCCCTCCTTGTACATGTGGAGCTCTGCCCCAAGCACTGGATGAGTAGGAGGAGCAGCCTGGCTTTCTAGAAAAGGGGCAGAGAGTCTGCCTGAGTACTGAGGGCTGGCTCTGCGTAGTTGGCACAGCATAGGACAGGAGAGGATGTGGTTTGAAAACTGGACACTTGTGTGCAAACAGTTGTGCTAGCTCTGGAGTTCGCTGCCTGTGGCTGTGTGGACTCCAACATGATAGGCTTGTTTTTTCTGACAAAAATGTTGCACAGTTTGAGACAGAACAAATTACAGGACTGTTTCGTGTTTCACCCACAGCCAGTGGGCCTTGGGCTCCTACTAAACCATTTGCCAAGCTATAGGAGGATTTCTGTGAGAAGAATCACTGGATTCATAGTCTCTAAGGCCCAAAGGAATAATTTTCACAGGTCAGGTGGGTATCCTGTGAAGCCTAGACTGCAAAATGCAGGACATGTGTGGAGACCTTGAACAAAATGTTCTCTCTTTTATCAATAAGGAACTGAGCTTGGATCTTCTACAGAAAAAAATAAAATCCATTAAGACCATGCAACAATAATGGTAATGGATGGGATGTTCATTAGCTAATGAGAGAAACAGCAGGTAACAGCTATGGAATGGAAGTATCTGTCCCCAGAAACAAAACAACATTGTTTTCATAATGGCAGAAGACAACCCAGCTACAGTGAGCTACATTTCTCCTTTTCTGAACAGAGGGTTTGCACTTAGCCGTGTGTTAACTCAGAAGATGACAACTCACAGAAAAATTGCATGAGGTAGTAAAAAAACAGTAACAGGGAACTGCCTGCTGGATTGTTATGAAGAATTGCTGTGAGAAAATGTTCATTCTGCTAGGCATTTCCAGAGGCATCAACATTCAGCTGCTCTCCCATTGTAAAACTATCTAGGAATGCCAGCTGCCACCTTTGCAGCAATGGAACAGATTCATCCATGGCAGGGGTCATGTACAGAAAGCATGTTCCTTCTCACAGGTACGACACCAACTTTGCATATATGGCAACGGCAAAAAAAATTTTTTTTATAAAAAAGAAGAGTGGGAATGCAGTTGTAGAGGAAGAAGAACAGAATCATTCTGATGCATCGTACTTAGGTAGGTTATCTGAGCATTTCACACATGAAATAACCTGCATAAGCACTGGTTCCAGGCAAGCCCTAAAGATGTAGTTACTTAACATCACAGAAAAGAAAATCCTTACCCCAGCAGCATCACTGCTGCAGTCAGGCTGGCTCTGCTCACTACTAGAATGTGCACTCAGAGTTAGTTTTCCTGGGTGGGATTTGTAGGCAATACGTCTTAGCCCAGTAGTAATTCACAAATAGTGCATTTGGAGAGGAGAAGCCCTGAGGGCTTTCCTCTTTGTTCCAGAAGGGAGGATGCCCTGGGCAGGGATGGATGCGGGTCCTTTCCTGCAGATGGAGCCCTTGCCCCAGCGAGCAGCCACTCCTTGGCTGAGCCCCAGCCCGGGGAATTCCGGGCTGCAGCACAGGCAGGTTTCAGCTGCTCCTTCTCTCGGTTGTATCAGACCGAGATTTTATGTTCACTCCGGGATATTTGCATCAAATGAGCTGGTTTTATTTGCCAGTTCCAGGAGAAGCCAGGATGGTGGGGAACTGTAGAGAGGGCAGCTCAGTACCAGCCTAACAGGGGGTCAGGATTACAGGGGGAATTGAAAAGAAGTATGAAAGCAGAGTTGTCAAGTAACTCTGTTTGTTGGGGATTTTTGTTTGTTGGTTTATTTTTCCACAGGAAAAAAGTTCCATTCTGCAGGAATTGTAAAATCTGACGGTGGTTTGATCCCTTTTCCTATTGTTGCCTATAATTAGCCCCCAACCATCCTGCAAGACTCATTTATACATAACTCTGCACTTGCCCAGGTGAGAGGAGTGGGGGGTGTATGCCATTCATGCGAGAGGGAAAACTGAGTGCTTGAGCCCAGCAAGCCATGATTCCTGAAAAAACCCAACACAAATCTGTGAATGAATTTTTCCCTAAAACATTTCAGGTTTCAAATTTTGTTTTACCCTCAGTTAGGAAAAAACAATTTTTAAAAGTGCTCACAGAGTAGAGCTATACATCCAAATGAATCACACTAAACCCAGTAAAGTGATTCATGCTGATGAACTCCAAATGTTTTATTTGGAAGCTGATATCATTTCACTGAATTGTTTTTAAGTGGTTTTGTTCAAAGAGTGAATGGAGACATTTTTTGGAGGGAAGTTGGTCAGGCTGGTCAGGAGACAGGTCAGACTTGGAAGGAAGGCAACATAATACAGATTTTATCCAAGCCAAAATAAAAGCTTCAGCATTTTAAAAAAAGTTTTAAAATAATTTCAGAAATATTTTGGTTCTGTGTCAGTGACACTGATCTAATTTCACAATTCACAGGGAATTAAATAGTTTCATCTGAAAAAAAATTTTTTCAAGAACAAACCCAGCAATATTTTTGATCCCAAAACACCACATTTCTTGGCTGCCAGTGCAGCAGAGAACTAGATTATAGTACAGAGACAGATGTTATCAATAATAGTAGGTCAAGAAGTAACTGCACGTCTCAGTATGAGAGAGTCCTCAGTATTCTGAATCTCGTCAGGCTATGAGGGAACACAAGAACATTCCAGGGAAATCCAGAGTGGTAACATTAGGTAATGTCACTACTCAGAGAACATGGTGAAGTTAAATGCGTGTACTGAAAGCACTGCTTTCACACTGGGTGAGCAATGAGCCCCCACAACTGCAAAACGTTGTATCATGTTTTTAAAATGTTTAATTATTCATGTTATAGAACTACAAACTTCATCAATTTGGAACTGAGCCTCTCAGATTCTCACTCAAATCTTGTCTGAGTGAATCTGACAAAACCCAGGTACTCCTTTCCTTGAAAAGCCAAAGAATTCCAGCAAACCACTGTATGCCCTCTGCAGCAGAGGGAGCTATTCAGACTGCAAGGATCTGCTCAAGGACCACTGTCTCCAGACAGCAGGTCTTTGGAAGAAATCTTTCTTGCCCTCAGAGGCATTGCTTTTCTCAGCAAGGCACAGCTGGCAGAAGGTCCTCAGACCAATTTTGCAAGATAAAAGATATAGGAAGAGTCTAATTGTCAAAATTTCTGTGAACACTTACAGGCCACACAACCAGAACAGTTCTTATATTCTATTACATTTGCTATTTGGCACTTGTATAATTCAGTATTTTAAATATAAAGAATATTTGCATAGCTGATATTTTTTTCCTAGTGATTTATGAGAATGGATTCTTCTACACACCACAGCTTTTAACCTAACACTGTTGTGACAATATGTGCAATATGTGGCTTTATTTAAGGTAATATCTAGTACTTAAGTGAAATATAAACTGAATCATATGGTTCATTAAGAGAATTTAATCTTATTAGAAAGGATGAAGAAGGAAAGATGGGAAATTTGCTCTGCAGAATAAACCTATTAACACCCTATTCTTACAAAATAGTTCAGGATAATCTTTGTGCATGGTATGAAGATGGAAAAGGCATTCCTAACCTCTTATTTTAATAGGCAGTGTTGCTAGCAATGAGAGCTGATACTGCCTTCAACGAGTATCCCAAACACTGCAGGTCAGCAGAAACATTTATCATTTTCACATGAATCGTTCAACTTGGGTAATGATCCAGGATGATTCTTCTGCAGTAAAACATTCATGCACAAAAGTAAATTAAGTTTATGCTGTCATCAGCTGCCATGTTTCTCCACACAAACCAGCCTTTACTTGCAAAGGATCTATCAAATGTTTTAGCTATCAGAAAAAAAAAAAAGTCATTTGGAAGATAACATTTGGGGGATAACTTTCAACAAGCTCCTCCTTTATATATGCAATTAATGCTTTATAGTAAAATCTTCCTAGTTAGGCCTTTAGAGTCAAAAATTAAAAAAAAAAAAAGGCAAGAAAAAAGGAAGGATTTCTGAGAGACCTTCAGGGTATCTCCTAGGTGGAGAGAAAATTTTAAATCAAAATGAAGCAGGTAGGGTGTAAAAGCCACCACAGAAGCAGGGAAAATGATCTAGGAAAAAAACTTAACAAAGCAAAAATAGCTAGGGAACAAGCAACAGACAGAACAAAGAAACTATTTAATAGCAAATTCTTTAGGACAGAAAAACAGGCAGCAGTGTAAATTGCCATTACCATGTAAAACATCATGAAGGAATAGAAACCCAGGGTAACACTTGCAAGCCCTTAAAGGTAAGCTTATGTCTGAGTGAGCTGCAAACAGATGTTATGCAGCTGCTGGAACCCACACTGCAGTCCCTACTTCAAGAACTCAGCTGGGCTTCAGGTTTTCATCCTTCCCTCCCTCTGGTTGCCACTCACCTGAGATGTGCAGAAGAGGACAGAGAGGAAGGAGGGGACACACAGACCTCCCGCAGTTTGTCGTGTCGATGTCCCCAGCGATGGGATGAGGTTGGGCTGTCCCACAGCAGGCTCTGAGACAAGTTCTGCAGGTGTTCCCTGACACCCATTGCTTCCAGCACCCCTAGCAAGGCACACTGGGCTGCACAGCATCCCCTGCACGGGGCTGGGGGGAGCCTGGCTGTAACCTCCAAGTGTGGCTGGTTCCCTGCTGCTTCCTGCAGCCCTTGGGCCCAACATCAGGGGCCATTTCTTCAGCAGATAAAGGGCAGAACCAAAAGAAGGGCAGGGTTATATCCTCACAACTATTTTAGATGTTAGGATGTTCTCAGTGATTTCTAGACTGTGACTCTACATCTGTGTTCCTTCAGATGGGGATGAAACCAGTGCCACAGCTTGAGATGATTCGCCATTCAAACCCCAGAGACTTTCAGCAAAGCCCAGACAGTAAGAGCTAAGATGTCTCAATTTTTTTTTCTTTTCTTTCAAACATCAGAAACATTTTGGTTTTGAAAAGGAAGCCCAAACCATCCTTTCTTCAAGAACAAATATTTGCACAAAAATTGTGGCAAGCAGCAATACAAAATAATCATATCCTCACATGACAGTCATTTCTACGCTTGCCTGCATAGTCAATCATTTGTGGTTCGTTTTTTGTGTGTTCATGGCCCAGCCTGTCTGGCCTTAACCACGGACATTTTCCTCCTAAGTTTTGGAAGCGTCTTTGCCCAACGAGGGCAACTAAAGGCATTTGAGATGCCTAAAGGCATTGCCTGGCCTCCCTCTGCCAGTGCAAAGAGGCACAAATCTTCCTCAGGGACTGCCATCCCAATTATCCTTCCATGGATGTCTCAGATACCCTTGTGCATCTCTAATGGCATCCAGCATCTCTGTTTTGCCAACTAAATTGAGCCTTTGGTCTAACACTGATCCCAAAACTCTGGCCTTTATTAATGTAAATAAGGAATGAATGTAAACCTGCAAATGTGTCACGGATCCAAAAATGTGCAGATTGCTTCACAGCAACAAGCCTCCCTGCAAACAGCTGCTCTGCGCTGATATGATTTTCCCCAATATGAGTCTACATTTACATTAATCTAAAGGATATTACTGGCAGAACACCTTATTTAAAAAAAGAAAGGCAGGCTGAGATTACACAACAAGAAGTAACTATCGATGACCCTAGAGAAGAATCAGAATATTGCTAAATATTACTGGTATTTTTTCTACCTTTTCTTCATCCACTAAATGGGCAAATTAGGCAAAGTTCTTAAACACATGAAATATTGCCACCCTGTAGGCAAATTCTGTGGAGAAAATTAAGTGAAGCTCAGGAGTGTTTCAAATAGTGTCTCAGTACTCCAGTCAGAACAGTAATTCTGTATGCACTTTTTTCATTTTCTTGGTATATCATGGGTGACTTCAGTCCTTGCTCAAAGCAAGGACTTGATCATCTCATACTGTCATTGTCTCCTATTTTTCTCCACGTTTCCCTAAAAAACCTATTAAGGAAAGAGTTAAGTTCTCCAACACTCAGGTCTTGGTTCAGTTATGCATTTACATGGGCACATTTGGGGCATTTGTCTGAAAACCTGAGTGTACCTTGACATTCAGCCATGAGGAGAACAGACTAATTTTTTCCAATCTTGGCAAGACAAGCACACTTAAATCAAAACAACTTAGTCATATTATGAAAGCTGAGACCCTTGCAAATTTATATTCCTCGCTGTGTTTGGGTATTTGTGTGGGCTCAGGGCCAGAAGTAGGCAAAGGGTTTGAAGGAGCAGAGAAGGGACTCTGTGTTGCTGATTTGGAGATAATTTCTGCCTCCTCCAGATGAGTCTGGGAAACATATGAGCTGGCACTTGGTGACAGTACAGTTTCTGTCAAGTGTGTTGTGTCCTGCCTTCTAAGGGAGACTTAATTCTGATGACAAACATCACAGCCAGTTTGACCTGACTGAGTGGTCAACTGCCCCGATACAGCTGCTTGTGTCTGACACATGGCAGGCCTTGCTAAAATTTAATAAAGGGAAGCAGAGATGCTTAAACTTCTTTGACTGAGCAGACGCTCTGGGCAAATTCTGGTCTTGATTATAAAGATGCAGTCTTAGAGAAACCAAGAGGTGTCTTGATTTCCAGATTTCTCCCTGTAGATGAGAGGAGTGAGAGAGACCTGGAATATCAGTGTATCTGTGACCAGCTTCCCAAATTGCAGGAGGTGGAAAGAGCATGAAATGCTCTCCTTTCCCTGCTCTCTTCGAAATACAGACATGCTCTCACTGCAGCCTGCAGCTAAAAGGTTTAAATATGCAAAGTACCAAGCCCTCATCAAAATTTCAAGTGCCTACTTCCATGAGAATCAATAGATGACAATCTTAGCTCCTGAGTGGATTGGGTTTTCCACTCTGAAGCAAAAGGAATTCAGAAAAGAGGGTGATGAAAATATTTGATTTGGAGAACCTTGAGCAACTCTGAATAAGGGCATTGCAAACAACAAATGAATATGTGCTCTGTGTCATGGATCTGCTGAGACAGATACCAAATCATGAAAACAGCTGCTGACAAAAAGGTCCATGTAGCTGAACAGTCTGGCTGACTGTAGCCAAAACCCAATGCCTAGAGAAGCACAAGAACAGAGTAAGCATATTTTCCCGGCACAGCCCGCCAGGCTCCAAGACTCGGTGCCTCAGGCATTTCCTGAGCCAGAGGTTGTCTGTTGTATTTAATAGCTGCACACACACTTTTCCTCCACTAACTCGTCCAGTCTCTTCTTAAGTGATGTGAACATTTAGCACCCACAACACCCCACGGCAGGGGTCTAAGACTTTAACAAATGGCAAACAAAGAAACACTCTAATTTGCTATGGATCTCTTACTTGCTGGTTTCACTTGATGCCCCAAACTTCTTTTTTCCCCCCACTATTATTCTTGGTGAACATTCAGTCCATCCATCCAGCCATCCATGATTACATAACCTTTGTCACGTGTGTCTCATCTTGCCATAGCTAACTCTTCTCCAGACAAAGCATCCTAGCCCACATTGGGATGTCAGACACAGAAACCATTCTCAAAACTTTTTTGGTACTCCCAGCTCCACAGCCTGACAGGTCCCCCATGTATTTATTAACCTTTTGGATTTCTTGTAGAAAAGCTGTGTTGGTTCTTCCCTTCAGCCTCATTTATCCATGTGCTCACTTGATGTAATCTTTATGATAATTTCAATTTACCCTTCAGTATCACAGAACCATATTTTACTCCCACAGGAGAAAATACCTTTTAAGCAAGAGATTATACATTACCACTTGCAATTCAGCTTTCAGCCTTGAATTCCTTTGCTCTCTTTATTGAGGATTTTGATGCAATTTTCCCTTTTTTTTTCTTTTTTTGGGAGGGAAAGGGGCTGCTTTCTCATGCTCTCAAATCTAACCTGCCAGAGATTTGTGAACTCCAAAGTTCAGACTTCAAGGCCGTCTTGTGTCTTCATCAATTTGCCTTACAAAAAATGTAGACCAATGTTAAGAAATCAGATCTCTGATCTGAAGATAAGCCAGTCTAAGTATTTTTGGATGAGGTTCCCCTACAAAGGGTAAATACCAAGCAACTCTAAAAGGCCACTACTTAAAAAGCCCAAACCAACCAAAAAACCACCCTTCCCTTCTCATTTTACAAAAATAAATTTAAAAGCCTGGAGTCTCTCTTTACATGTCTCTGTGTTGCATCTCCAACAACCTCCCCTTAGCTTATGAACATGGTCACCTTGGCCTTGTCACAGTTCCCTTTGCTGCTCCACAGGGCAGAGTAAACTCTTTGGAGAAAAATCTGTCTGAGTTGGATGTCAGGAAGGCCCCTTCTGCAAAATGCACATTTGTCCTGTTTCTGTCCTGGGTTTATGACAGGTCTCCAATAGTCCCTGTAGTATGGAGACCCCACCAAGAAGACTTTCCTCTCTTAACTCCAGCATCTATAGAATGGCATTGGAGTGACCCATGTGCCAAACCCCTGACATGAGGCCCGGCACACCCCAGGGCACTCCAGAGTCCCTCCCGACCGGCCAGAGCTTCCCTACCTCTCCAGCCTGGATCCACAGGGAAGGATGGCATTTCTTTTTCCTTTCCACATGTGGGATGTTGACAGTGGGGTTGCTGCTTTAGGACTGCAGGGCCCCTGCACACACAGCCATGCAAGCGCTGTGAATGCCCCAGCAGCAAGAATGTTCTGCTGCTAAACTTCTGCCAGGCTTTCCATTGTATGTCAGGCTGTTTCAAGCAGATATACTTCTGGTAAATTCTTCTCCATCCTGAGAGATCAAGTGACCCGCTGTGGCTCTGTGATTACTGTCAATTTCCAGGCAATTGCTTGCTTGTTTGAACTTCCCTTTCCTTCTGGTTCTCTGAAAAATGCAGCAGGTCCCACCACAGTGGCACCACTGCTCTCCTGCCCGTGAGAAGGGAGAGCTATTTGTGATGAGCAAATATCAAGGAATGGAAAAGGGAGAAGGAACCACATTTCAGAGAGAACAACAGCAGGGATTCAGGTTTCAGCACTGAGAGAAGCTGTCAGCCCAGTTGGGGAGGTGGCAGCACCAGAGAGGATGCTCTTGGCTAGTTCCCACTAAGATGTAGCTGTTGGGATGGATCTTCAGCATGCCAGCTGCTGAGAGAGGGAGGGAGGACAGGAAGTTGTTGGAGATTAAAAAGCAAAACACCAAAAGTTCACAGTCACTTGAGGCAGAGATACAGAAAGTCTGGGTAATTTCTCTGCTGTTCAGGTACAGGAATACAATGCCAGAGAGGAAAAAGGCTCAATGGTGCTGCCCCAGCAGCGTCACCAAGGTATGCCCTGACCATACACATCATGGTAGATGTATATCTGATTTTCTACTACACTGCTTTAACAAAGCAGATTTTAATGGCTTGATTATGCAGACCATTTTCCCCTAGATGATCCACCTTGTAGTTCCACATATCCCCTTAAGAAAAAGCATCAGAAAGCATCATCTTTACTGACATTTGTGCATGGACTTCCCACCTCCACTGAGAAACATCAGTAAGATTTGGCCACTAAGTAACTTGTAGTCAATCCTCTCAGTTAATCACCTGGATTGCCTGCCAAGTAAATGGTCTTACTCATCCTATTAATACTGAGACATCCATAATTTGAATTATCCAGGACTGCGGAGGTGGAATACCTCAGATTGTCACGGGAACTTATGCAACTCTATGAGGACAGAAGAAAAAAGGAAAGGACAGCATGGAGGAAAGGTCTTGACTCTATTACCTTGCCCAAAGCAGGTGTCATAGTGCCAGTTTGGTCCTGTCATTGATGCCAAATAAAACAGAAGATGCTTCTTGTAGTCAAGGAATAAATCACTACAAAAGTACCAAGATTGCTATGGGTGGGTATTTTAAGACCCACAGCAGCCACCACCGGTGAAAATGCAGGCTCTGACAACTGCTGTGTCACATACACCATGTGTTAGTCCGTTCTATTCCCATGCTGAAATGCAGGTAGTCACTCTGCAGAATCATGCCACAAAAGACCCATCAACAATTGTGATACCACAGGAGATACATGACCATAGAGAAATCAAATAGAATGTAATTCAAGCCCAGAAGAAATCAACATTCTTGAAAGTATTTTCACAGCATACAGCAAACCAGGAACAGACAACTAGGGCAAAATTGGGGTATCAGAAAAATAGAAATAGTTCTAAATATTTAGAAATATTTTTGCTGTTGTCCTGATAAAGGCTTAGGATATATCCTTTATAGGACAAGTGATTAAGATGTGAAAAAACTTGATAAGGCTTAAATTAAATTAAATTATAAATTATACATTAACTACACTTATTTTTCATAGCTAGAAATTCAATTTTTCCAAAGCTCTGATGTCTGTCTGCTGAGGCAACTGTGTGGATGGAGTATATTGAAGAAGTAACAAAACATCTAAATAATGGACATTTACTTGTTTTAAAAAAAAACTATTTTAAGAACCATCAAAGATAGACAATGAAACATGAAACTGTTAAAATATTCATTCCTTTTGGCACAGATCGGTCTCAGCATTCTTTCTCCACTTTACAAGATGACTTTTTCCATTTCTACCATTTGTGTGAGCTTGAGGCTACAGCATGCAATGTTTCTTTAAAAAACAAAGGAAAATTAATCTATTCTAACCCAAAGAACACAGCAGCTTCAGTGCTAGAAGGAATGGCTAAGATTTCTGTTCTGCATTAAAAGTACCAGAGTAATTTAGAAAAGCCTGGGGGCAGTTATTTGTTTTAAAAGATCCCTCCTTCTGGTTCCTCTGGTTCTTCCTCCAATGCCTGTTTAGTAACATCTATATTGGTTTAATATGACATATCTATGGCAAACTGGATTGTTGCACTCATAATATTTTTAAAATTTGCATTAGCAAAGCCTACTTGGAAAAGACTTCTATTGACTAGTTTAAATCTCAGTTGTGCCCCTGTGATCATCCAGAGGACAAGGGAATACTGACCTGATGTTTCTATCCAGTTTTCACAGAATACAAAGATGGAGGAAAAACCTGCTCTGAATCTTCAGCAGGGTGCATGAAAATAAACATCCCTCAGCTATTTCATGGAGAAAATTCATTTAATCTGTTTAATAGCATGCAGTAATGCTGTTCAGTCAAAAGTGTTTTTGTTAAGCTAAGTTTGAATTCTGATGTCTGCTGCCTGGCAGTAACTTGAACCCATGATTATTATGCTCTTTAACAGTCTGCAAAAATGGCATAATTTTAACAGTCTGCAAAAATGGCATGAACCTGGGTCCACACTGGTGGCTGCACCTTGGCAAAGCTGAGCAGCTGGTGCTGCTGAAATGCAGCTCCAAGGAAGAACAGACCTTACAAACCTGCCTTCCTTGTTCTTCTCACCAGGGTATTAAAACAAAGGTGTAAAGGTAGGAAAAAGACACTGATGCTGATAATCACTCAGACCTTCATATACTGGTAAAACCTATATACTTCTGCTGGTAAAGACTTTCTAGCCTCACTATATATATATATATATATATATATATATATATATATATAGGTAAATATTGGATGCAGTAGATGCAGAATTACTACTTTATTTTTGGTTTCAAACTTGAGGCATCCTCACTGAAACAGTCTGTAGGCACTTCTCAGAGCCTGTGCCAAGGGAGTGTATTGTATTTAAATGAAGCTCAATTAATTTTCTTCATGTTTCTCTTCCTACCTCAAACTTCTTTCTTCACTATTTACTTCCTCTGGCCCAACCCTCCCTGCTCAACCAGTCATACAAACCCACCTCTCTTAACCCCAGTCCCAGTTTCTTTGCTGAAAATCATTCAATTTCTTGTCATCTCAGTCCCAGTCCTCCTTGCCCAGGAAAATCCTTCATCCCTCTTGTCCCAGTTCTCAAAACCCCATCTTTCAACCCTGTCCTGACTTTCCAGGCAGCTTCCATATAATTCAGGTCATTTCCTCCTTCACACTGCCAGAGTGATAAACGCCTCTTAGCTTTGCCAAATCTCAGCCTTGCCAGACTACAAGCTCTGAAAGATCTGAGCATGTCCCTTTTCTCCCTGGTTACAGAGTAGGAGATGTTCAAAGACATGTAATGCAGCTAAATTTAGGTGAAACTTACTGGGAGATCAGGAAGACACATCCTTTTCCCAAAGCTGACTTCCTAGCAAGGCTCATGCTTTCACTCTGAAGGCCTTGGAGGAGATGAAGAGCAATGGACCATTTTCAAAGGAAAGGTCACCTGGAGTTTAACATGAGCAAAATGACATTTCCTCCAGCTTTATTTACAGAACCAGATGAACCATTTCAACTAACATTTTCAAAGCCCAGCATGAGAAGTTTCAGCATGAATAGCTAAACTGACAAAATTACAAAAAACTGAGGGTAGGTTACTTTCCTGGGGAACCCTGGGGGTAGAGGAGCCATGCACCAACTCTGCCAGAGAACTTTTCCCCTCTAAACTAACACTGGCAGCTGAGGGGCAGCCAGCCTGAAGTCCAAATAATCACCGTGTTTCTTTTTAATAAGAGTTTGGACCTGCTTCAAGCCTAGTGCTAAAATTAGATATTTTACTAGCTTTTTAATTTTTCAGTTCAAAGTCCAGGAGTTTTGAGAAACCACATAAACCACTACAGAAGGTTTTCGTCTGGACCACGGTTCTGAGTTCAAGACATCCAACAGAAGCTGTTTTGCATTGTGCAGGAAGCCAGATGAGCACAGCTCAAAGAGGCAAAAGTGTTGCACTTCCCATCAGTTTCAAGCTGCTAGTATGAAAAATACAGTTCTACTTTTTACAAAAGCCAAGGGAAGGATGAATACCTAGACACAGAGTTTTGGCTATAATCACAGTGCATGGTAGTTTAGATGTGCCTTTTCTAAGAGACCCCTCTCCAGAGGACACAAATGATTCCAAAGACATAAACAACATGCCAGCCTGACGGATGTGATTCATTGCTGCCTTTTTTTGATGAGATCACCATATGCTGTTGCAAAGCAGAAGAAGCCTCAGTGCCTGAGCCTGAATTTTATGGTTCAAGAATCACCTATGTTTTCACTCAGGAAATTTATAGTCTTTGCTAACCCTAAACTAGAAGATACATCAGTCACACATTGCAGCTTTTCCAGCAAACTCAGCTCCACATGCACTACTTCAGTTTTTTCCAGTGCAGATTTTTCCAGTATTTTCTGGTTCTGTCATTTTGGAGGTAGACATAGGAAAAAGGTTAAAAGTCAAATCAGGCAAGCTGCATCAAGAAGTTAAGTTCAAATTTTCTTGAAATAAGTAGCAGTCTCAGAGTACCAACTCAGATCACGTAAGACTATGTACTTAAAAACATTTGGCTTGGAAAAATTACCTTTATTAACTTTCCACCAGTGCCCCCCAGAGAAGGGTTTCTACAGCGTGCAGAGGGCAACACTGCTCCAGTACTCTACCCTTTCAGTCATTCCATTTTACTTTTCTCATCAAATATGTTAACATGCCTTTAAACCAATGCAGAGGCCCTCCTGAAATTTTATACATTTTTTTAATATTGTTGTTTTTTCCTTTTCCTTTTACTTCCAGTTTCTGATTATGTTTCAGGGTCAAGAAGAACCACATGATAAAAATCAAATTTTAAAGAGAGAGATAGGTGATATAATCCATAATAATTTTTTTTCCTCTTTTAATAGTCATTTACCTACCTGATGGGTTGATATGCTCAATCACTCACCTACTTTTTGAGTTTTATAAGTATTTAATCTTTTCCACTAGCAGTTAATAACTTAGTGCAAATGACGCTGCATGCTCATCAGTTACCAATATATTGCTTTATTTCTTGGTAGCAAATTAAGGCTTTATAGTGAGATTTGTACAGTACAGGCCAAATTTAAACATTAGAAACTTTAAAAACCATGTAGCACTATTCACTCAATTCAACATAGCCAGAAAAGTAGCTTTTTTTTTTTTTAATAAACAATTAAATGTTACTAGTGAGGCCTTATACTTCATGAGTGCAAATGGCTCAAAATCCCACCATCCTCAGGGCTCAACATTTAAATTCCTTGAGGCCATTTTTAGATTAAGGATAAACAGAGAGTATAGCTGGCTCAGATTAAATATACTGTATTACTTGCTGGAGAAGAATCTCTTATTTTAGAAATATGGAAAGGAAAATCAAAATGAAATTAACTGTCCAAGGGATGGGATCACCTCATATTAGTCACTGACCAGTAACAGTAGCAATGACAAATTCATTTTTCATGGCCCTCTTTGCCTTAGTATAACTTAATTTATAATTCAGAGCTGATGCCATCCTGTATATTAAAAAATCCAAAATTGGAGGAACATACATAAGTTACAGGAATTTTTTGCAGCAGTAGGACAAGTTCCCTCTCCAGGGACATGTCCAAGCCATTGCCTTTTTTTTTTTTTTAATTTGAGAGAGCATTGTTATAATTATTTTCTCAGCAGTTATGTGTTTTTCTTGGGCATATTGATTTTCACTTCATAGCACTGATTTTATTAGTGTTGTCTGGAGATGATGGAACTACTGCTTATAAAAACCAGACACAGACCTTCCCTTCTTATAAGACATTTAGAGTGTTCGAGCTGAACATATGAATTCACCTGTCAGTCAGGCACAGGGGGCCTGCCTGAAAATATCATCACCCTTCACGTGTCTGGCTTTCAGATCCGAGCATTACATGTGAAAATGCAGAGGAACAGCTGCCAGAAAATTGTGAAGAAAGTAACCATGAATCAACCACACGCTCTGGGGAAGGAGCCAATGAGATGGGGGATTTCCAAAACACTCCTGCTCATGCAAGAGCAAAAGTGACCATGGGAGTACCAGGAGCTCCCAGTGTCACAGGGCAACTCTGCTGTTTAATTCTTTGTTGAACGCAGCTGTTTCTCCAGCCTAAGGGAACACACAGAGCCAAAGTCCCAAAGAATCAAAATCTAATGTGAATAACACTTCAAGCCCCTCTGTCCCCAGGGGTGTTATCTAACATCAGGCTAATGTCTTTGAAGTCTTGAGATCAGCCATCTATCCTTTGAACTGGAAGGCCGCAGAAAAGGGGTCAGGTTTCCGAGTGTATTAAGGCACATACTGACTTGACCTAAACGCAAGTCCCTGGTTTGCTCAGGGAACACCCACTGCAGTGGTGGCACAGCTGCTGAAAAAGTACAGCAAAGACAGACTTCCTGGTGACAGCCACGCAGCACAGCAATTGGGACTGGCCCATGCAAGCTGCTCCACAATGCCTCAGAGCCTCTCTGCTGCCTTGCAGTGCTATCTCAGCTTGTTGCAGAATTATAGCAGCTTCTCAGGCTGGTTTGCTGGTTTTTCCTTTTGCCAGGCCACCAATACCTTGTTTGTTCCCCTTCACTCAGGTGAATACACCACTGCTTATCAGAGCCAGAAGTCCCTATCTACTACCAGAGGCTGGTACACATGCTGGAGAGGACAAATTTAGAAATGAAGGCAAGTAGCAATGATGCATGAGTGACCTGGAGGGGGGCTTCCCAAAGGAACCCATGGGCACAATCTCCAGATTCACTCTGTAGAAGTGCTCAGCAATGGCCAGCAGGTCTTACTCTGCTTCAAATGAGTATGTTTAAGGACACTACCCGGTATTTCCTGAGGGATTACAAGAGATGACTATCAGCCATATTGGAAAAAGTTGGGGAACACAGACACAATATTGCATAGTCAGCTTCATGAGCATAGCTAGAAATCAGATGTATTTGACACAGCTTAGTAGCATTTCCGAAGGAGGGATTATGTGCTGTTTCCTTTGGAGGCAGCTACTGTAGCCTGGGACAAGATCATGGCTCTTATGGAAATGACACACCACTGGGGACGCTGAGCACTCACTGCTTTTGCATTAAGGCAGCCTCTCCACAGAGACCCACGGCACCTTAAAAAGTGATCATACAAAAAGCAAACAAAACAGTCTTCTAGAAAACCCCTCACCCATAAGGTAGAAGAAAAACTGACTCGCGTGAGCGACAGAAAAGACAGCATTACTGAATATGGGAGCGTGTGTTTATACATCAGTGTTTTTAATACTGCATTGCAATGACAGGTATGGGGTGTCCCTTCAGAAGAAAGCAGGGTTGGTGTGCTCTATAATACAGCGCTTGCAATGTCGTTTAACGAATCGCAGAGCATCCACAGAGACTTCGCAGTCCTGCACGTTCAACATCTGCAGGTCAAAACAGTTGGCAGCTACAATTTGGAGGCCCTGCCCGGTGATGCTCTCGCAGGATTTCAGGCTCAGGCGCTTTAGGTTGAAGCAGTTGAGCGCTAGAAACTCCAGGCCGGTGTCTGAGACCAGAGGGCACTTGCCGATGTCTAGCGATTTGAGTTTTGTGCAATTTTTGGCGAGGTACTCCACGCCGTGGTCCGTGATGCCCTCGCAGCCCCGCGCGTTGAGGTAGCGCAGCTTGCTGCAGTACTTGGCGATGTATCGGATGCCCACGTCCGTGATGCGGCCGCAGTGAGCGATGCTCAGGTAGCGGAGGCGCGACTCCAGCTTGGCGATCTCGCGCATGCCGAAGTCGCTGACGAAGCGGCAGTCGCTCACGCTCAGTTCCTTGATGGATGTGCAGTAAATCATCAGGTAGCGCAGGCCCTCGTCGGTGATGCGCACGCAGCGGCGCAGGTACAGGTGGGTCAGCTGAGTGCAGTGGGCGGCAATGGTGTGCAGTCCTTCGTCCTCCAGGACGAAGCAGTCTGTCATGTCCAAGTAGCGGATGGAGATTTGCTTCCCGTGCAAGGGAGACAGCTTGATGGAGGCCTCGCGGGTCAGACTGATGCACGTTACTTTGGAGCAGCCTAGGTGGAAAAACACAGCGAGTTTAAGCAAGTAGTAAAAAAAAAGCACACAGCAGGACCAGAAAGGTGGGTGTGGAGTGGTGTGCTGGACGTGATGAAGATATCCTCATGTTGTAAGGGTGGAACCACCTTGATTGACTGCTCTGATTTGCTGGGCTGATCCAGCAAATCAGAGCAGTCAATCAGGAAGATTCCACTGAGTCCTCACACCAGAGGGGACAATAAATTCCACTGGAGACAGTGAGGTTATTTTGAGATTGTGAGACCTGGAAAGCAATGGACTGATTTTTCCATATTCCACATGTGAAATGGTGCTCCTGTTTCTATCTGGGGACAGCCTATGATCTGTTACTGCAATATGAACCCAGTGACAGCTAGAGAAAAGGATACTACGTGACAACCAATGCAGTTTCTTGATCAGTCTCGTTGCTGACTGGCTGAATTTGCAAACCAACATCAGAGGCTCTTTCGCCATCCAAACTCATTATAGAAAACATAACCCCACTCCCTTTCCCCTCCTCCCCTGCCCCAAGCATTTGGAGAACAGATGTGAATCCAGCCCCAAGCCTGCAGTGCGGGAAGGATGCAAAACTATGGCCCAACTGTGTGCTTGCAGAAGGGTGGAGATTTGGATAACCTAAGGAGAATGGAGAGAACTGGTAGGAGCCAACAGACTAATAAGGGCATGCGAGGACATGGACAGACAAAGAAAAGGATTGTGTCCAATGAGAAAGTCTGGCCATGAATGGAGGTAACTAGACTGGAGGAGAAACACCAGACCTTGCAATGAAAGACAAAGAACTAGATTAAAGGGAAAAATACACACAGACTTTCCCCCTTTTTAACCTCAACTCACTGCATAGTGGAGTGAAAGCTTTTTTTGGAAAGTGTGGTTTCTGCTGCACTGCAAACTGGCAGTGTTAAGCTTCTTGGGGAAATTTTTAAAACGTGCCAAGTTCAGCTGGGCACTTTGCATTAGCATAGCTAGAAACAGCTGCAAGAAATGAGAGTCTACCCATTAGTGATTAAGGTCCAACACTTTTAGCCATAAATGGCTACTCAGAGAATTTCTGCAGGTTATGCTCAAAGAGGTGCCCCCAGGTAGAAATAAAAAGACCTTTTCTGTATTGCTGGAACACTGGCCAAGCTGTATGAAGTGACTCATAAAAAGTGAAGACCTTAGAGCTCCATGTATCAGAAATTCTGCAAAATACTGTAGTGTGGAATTAAAGAGCATGATGTTGTCTGGTGACTGCCTCAAAAACTTACATGACCCAAAGCTATACCACTTGCTATTAGGGTTTGTCATTCAGAGGCTTAGTGGAAGGTATGAATATGCTTCAGTTCTTAAAAGCAAAAAGGAAAAATATCACTTGAGATAGCCGTGTGGACTCACACAAATGCTGTAAGAAGGGTGGGATATGGACTTGAAACACTTTGCCACCTGCAACTAGATTTCTACCTTCATCATTTAAATTTATGTCGGATCTTTAATTTGGATTTCAAATTTACTTGAAGAGATGCTAAGTTTACCTTAGGCCTCACACAAAATTAAACGGGTAAATTGTCCACAGATCATGCAGAAGAAAGATCTTGAAGTAAAACACTCTGTTCAACAAACATCTTAAAACTAAATGCTATTTTCTCTTCAGACTGTTTCAGATCTGTCTATGATCTGGAGCAATCCCTGGAAATACTTCTGCCTTCAGGTAAGTACTATATACACACTCAGTAACACAAAGGATTTTTTTTAAAGGGAAGCAGAACAATATTAATGGTGTAAAAAAATTCACTCTAGTATATTCTTTGAAGTAGGTGACACAAAATGCATGAAAGGAGTTTCACAGAAGAAGCTGGCACCTAGGCAGAGCTCTGGTGCACCTGATGTAGCTGCTGCTGTTGCATTTGGCTGAGGAGGTTGCTGGATTAAGAAGTCAGTCTGGATATTTTATATTCTGACCAGAATTCAAATTTAAATCCAGCTTAATGAGAATGATGCATCCATGAGGCCAAGGAGAACATTCTGTCTGCTGAGAGTCCAAGAAGGTTTAATGACCATAATTAGAAAGTGAACGGGTCAGAAGTCTCTCAGCAGGGCTGGAGTCGCATACATCAGTTGTGCGATCACGGTTTTGTCAAGCTCAGCACTGCCATGTCTGGTTATTTTGGCTACACTGTAAAACATGTCATGGGAAGGATATTCAAAATGGTTTCACCAGAGAAATGAGTCCATGCTGATACAGAACTGACTGATTTTTAGGCAAAATGACAGGTTTCTGGGTCTGCAACAACTTTTCTGTCCTAAATAACACAAAGTGTAAAAATCAAGCTCTTGTGAGAGGATTTTCCATAAAGTATAACTGATTTCTAAAAGGGAGGAGAAACGTCCAAGCAGACAGGAAAAACATATTGGCTAGAGTGTTAGATAATAACTTTCAGTCAAGCTCAACCAACTTCTAGCAGTATCTCAGACCTGCCCACAAAGCAGATGCTGACAGTGACAGAACTTACATTGTGGAAAGCTCCTAAAGTTAATAAAAACATCTGGTTTTGACATTAAAGATTTTGGTAAGTTTTTGCTGCCAAGTAGCCATCCAAAGGGGAAAAGGATTCAACTAGATGTACAACTGTGAACTGGGATTTAATTAACTAGCAGCTAGCATCACCCCCTAACACACACCCCCACATCTTCTTGCTCAGTATGGAGCCAAATCAGCGAAACACTTCAGTCCTGAGAATTCCTTGAGCATGTAGGTGCAAGACTTGTCCTAGTAACTACAGAGAGAACAGGAAAACGGAATCCTCTTTCCCAAACATCCTCCAAAATTACCCACATCAGAATGAAAAAAGTGAACTCAAAACAAGAGCTTGGAGACTGATTATCCTTAATTCATATGGTACATGCAGCAACAGCTATATCCAAACCCCAATATCCTGACTTCTGAGCATGTCCAAAGGTAGGATTTCTCCCTCACATGCTCCAAATGGAAAGAACAACTTAGGAGAAAAAGAAATTAAAATTACTTTCCTATCTCATTGATGAGACAAAATTGAAGGAAGAAAGGAATTTTATTTGACCCCTGCACACTTTATACCAAACTGGTGAGCTCTTAGGGACAGACTCTACCTTCTGGGTCTGAGAGTAAGATGGTTGGGAAAGTCACAAATGAAGACAGACCCCAAAAGAACCTATTTCAAGGCCTAGTATCATCTTTTCATTTTCCCTGTCTTTGAAAAAGTCCCCTTTGCTCTATAGCACATCCATAAATAAGAGCTGTAGACCAAAAGCATTTTCAACCACCTACAAGCCCCCAGGTGCACTCAGGCTGTGAGCTTCAAAGCTCTAAATCACACAGGCACATAAATTTTTTCCTGGCACTAGAGATGCTTCAACCTGGATGTGTGATTAGCAATCCAGAACTAATGTCATGTGTACCAACAACAAGCAATTCATACACAAGGTCACTGTGAATAGACTCCTGTGTAGTTCCATAGAGTCCTTATTGCCTTGTGGTTTCAGAAAGCAATCACAAAAAGGGCATAATTCTGATTTATTGATACTTATTTTGATGCCTTCCATGACATTCTGCCATCCTAGGAATGGGGTGAGTGAGTTGGGTAAATCAGCTTAAAAAAAAAAAAAAAAAAGGCAGAGAAAAGAATGCAAATCAGTGTACACCAGATAGGCAGCCTTGGAAAAAGCATCTGATACCAATGACTCAATAGCATCACTTTCTATCCCCTGTTGTTTAATCCCCTGTCTTCATCTTTCTTGTTGCCACTGGTACCTCTGCAATGGCAAATCTGGTTCAGCTGATTTATGATGGCATTAGACTGATAACAGATGAGATCACAACGTAAATGTTGAGCAGCAAATTTACTTCAGTTCTCTGCTTGGCTGCATCCTTTCCATTAAGTGCCAGCCTATTTGCAGAGAGGAAATTCTGTGCAGCTGACCTTGGGAAAAAACATCTTGTTTCCCCAGAGCAGGCTTGAAGAAAATTGTCTAAAACATTTCTGCTGATCTAAACATCTGCAATGGCAGCTTTAAAAAAAATAAAAAGGAAGAAAAGAGAAAAGAAGCTCAAACTGACTAAGTCTTGTTAAAATAGCAATGGAAACAAGGGGACCTTGAAGTTTAGCTAGGGATGACAACAGATATTAATACCCAGAAAAAAAGCTTAGCACTTATTCTGAGCTCCTCCTCAAGTCACTTACCAGATTACAGATGTACTCATTACCTATATATAATCTACATATACATGTGTGTGAAAAAGATAAAACAAATTTTGCTGAAGTGACTAGGCTTCACCACATGACATAGCACTGACTGCAGTGTGGGCCCTTCTATGGGTGCTCTGTGCAAAAATCTCTAAGAACTTCTTGTGCCATTTGAACAGGCCATCTCTGCTAGCTCACTTCCATTGGAAGAGGCCTGGCCACTCCAGAGGTGTTGCTGGCATTAGGGGCACTGAGATTTTAGTGGTGCCTGTCTCACAGGTGCTCTGTTAGGAGACAGGCAGTCCAACTTTGAAAAGCAACGCAGAAAGGATAAGCCTGCAGTTATGGAGTTTGACAAACATCAAAAGCACCTGCATTGGAACATTCTCTGTTACCTGACACATCCAGGTGTTCCAGGTTTGGGCACAGTGACACAACATCAAAGACTGCCTCATTGGAGATGTTGTAGCAGCCAGACACCTCCAGCCTCCGCAGTTCAGGACAGCACTGGGCAATGGTGTAGAGTCCTCTGTCTGTGAGCCGCCTGCAGCCACTAACAATTACCGTCTCCAACATGAGACAGACGTTGGGAGTATCCTGACAAAGCCTCCGGGTCAGCACTTTGAGAGCCCTGTCCACGTTGATTGTCTCGCCGGTGAGGCGAATTGTCCTCCAGAGCCGCGGGTCCCAGGCCAGGTTGTACCAGCGGCGGCACACGCGGGCGCAGCGGCACAGCTGGTTGGTGGGCAGGAAGGAGAAGATCTGGATCATGGCCTGGTCGGGCAGCCGGTCTATGTTGGCCTGCTCCTTCTGGTGCTTGGATGCCAGCCGGATGAGAGGATGGGTGAGACGGGTGGGAGGCGGCGAGTGGACCATGGCAACAGTTTCCCCAGTGACTGAAGATGAGGACGTCGATGAACCTCTGCCATTTTGGAACCCAGGGGAATTCGGTGGAAATATTAATGCTGGACTGGGTGTGCTGAGCGTTCGCATGCTCAGGTCGGAATCTGGAAGATAGAACACACAATTCCAATGAGCACTGGACAAAGAGCTCTCTGTACAGCACAGCACCCTCCTAGCCCAGTTGCTAATGGAGTACAATGGACTTTGGGGTTTGTTGGGGGTTAAGCAGTCACTTCTACCAGTCAGAGTGAGAAAATGTATTTCAAAAGCCATGTGAGCAAAGGAGATGATGCAGTTCTGAGTCCTGAAGAGGAGACAGCAGTGAAAGGATTTTTTAAAATCTAAGGATTTTTATTCTTTATACTCATAATTAAATGCTGAATTGAATTATTGTGTTTGAGTCACAGGCTTTTTTTTTAGCAGAAAGTAACTGTCCATAACCCTTGTCACAGCTGTGAGCTCTTAGGGGCATAGAATGCTTTGGTCCTTCATCTCTCAACTCCTTCAGCCATTCAGCAGGAGGCCAAAAAAGAGCTCACAAGGCAAATACTGCTTCCTTCACCAGATCTGGGCAAATGGGAAAAGCTCAATTCCATACACTTATTTTCAATGTGCCATCAGAAAAGTTAATTTCTCTAATTCAGTTATACAAACTGAAACTCAGTTGTTCATCCAAGAACCCAGTGCATAGTTCTTCATGTGCACGCAGAAGACACTCTTTTCTAATGGACTAAACCAAACTTCAGTTGGGAGGAAAAAAAAAAAAGCCCAGAAAATTGATGAAGAAACAGCATGCCTGGAAACTTTTTGGAGAATTGTTATACAATATTTACACACTTATTGCTAGGGCTATCTGTCATTGGAAGCCATCAACTCAACTCCCCAAAACAATTTGCTATTTCTTTACCTTCTTTAGTTCATTTTAGTTGCCAAAATCAGAAACAAAAATTGAGATTTTTTGCTACTAAGAAAGGTTAGCTTTGCTGTAAGGTTATTTCAACTGCTTTCCTGTGTGTTGACATTGCCTACAAGTAGTTTCCACTCCTGCTCCAAGTTTCTCCATGTAAACCAAGTAAAAGACTGGAAGACAACTAAGATATAATTTTGATAGTCAAGCAAATGCCATAGGCAATAAATTTAGAGACTTTGAGGATATTTTAGCAGTATGCTACACAAGATACAAACAGTGTATGAGAGATGCACGCTGCTGCTGAGCACACTCCCTCCACCTCAAGTACTGATCTCAACAGAAATTCTTTATAAAGGAAAGCACCGCCCAGAAATGAATACAGTAACCACAATTTAGTGACCAGCAGAATAACAATTTTCACAGACAGACAATGTTTTTAGAGGACCAAGCTTTTCTCCACATCACATCTCCTGCAGTTACATCAATGGTCAGGCCTTTTGGGGAGTGTACAAAGGCAGCCCCTTAAGTAACACTGACTGTGCAACTGTGCGACTGTGACAGCACAGATAAGAGCTAAGCAAGATGCAGCCAGAAATGCTTTCAACAAACGTGTCCACACCTGGATTTGGGCAGGGTTTTTAAATTAAGTAGATTTTTGGTGAATTTGATCATTACACATAAACTTCTCCATGAAGATTTTACTCAGCCCAGCACAGGCCTGCTCTGATCTCACTACCTACAACCGCAGCAACCACCGGCCTGTATTTCCACAGTGAGTCTGCAAGGGAAAGAGGCACAACTATTTAGCTGAGGAATCCAAGACACAAAGTCTAATGGCTTGCTCAAGATCACCTAACTGAATTGCAGAGAAATCAAAATCATCTTCTCACACCATGGAGGCAAAATCTATACTACCCAGCTCCTTCCCTCTTCCTCTTCTGCATCTTGTTTTACTTAGAAATTCACTGTTTCAGCAAATTAAAGGAAAGAACATTTTCCCCAAGGCTTCTGAGTCTGTGCTATGGTTATGTGGTACTAACACAGGGATTTGTGTATTTATGAGCAAGAACAGTATCTTCATGCTGAGTGGGTTTTGCAGACACCCTGCTCCCTTTGAGACCTCCTAATACCCCCCTGGCAGCTTTTGCAAATAATTGCATCGGAGAGTGTTATTTGGTAAGCATCTGGTATATGCTGGTATTTTAAAAATGAGATTTACAGCTGGAGAGAAAAATCTAACCAGCAGCAGCCAGGCTCCTGCAGACAAGCACTGACTCCACAGGCCTCTTAGGCAACAGTCCCTGAAATTAATTTTTGCAAGGACCTACCATATGTTTGATCTCACTCACATTATCACCAAAACCAGTGACAGTGCCTGAAGCTAAACATGTGCAGAATATGTGGCAAAGCCTTTACTTTTTGCTCCTTTTTTGAAACTTTAATACAAGAATATTTCTAATACAAAAGAATATACACTTTTTTCCCAAGTGCTGGATGTATCTTCTACTGTTACATGTATTTGATACTGTCAATTCCTCTCATTTTACTTTTTCATTTGCTTTGGGCCTTTTCCTTGGTTAACTGTTGGTTGCTTGTTTTACACAAACCAGAAAAAAAAGGAAAAAAAAATTATATAAATAAAAAACCACAGAAGAAACTCTTGTTTCTATTCCACAAAATAGTACTAAAATCAAAAGCTAAAAGTTCAAATTATTTACATCTGCTTTAAACAATTTTTAGTCCTCTGGGAATGAGGGCCTTCTGTAAGACATGGCATATTTGGAAAACGTACATTTTTAGTCAGTTATCACTAAAAAACACCTTAACATTTCTGTAGGGTCTTCGTTAGTTCTGCAGTCTTCATTAGTTTCCATTCCCACTTAAGCATAAAAAAGCTGTTCATAGTCCGTGATTCTCCCCCCTTCCCCTGGTGAGCAATGCTCCAAGCTAATACGACTAATCTCCACTGCTTTTGGATCAGAAGTGGCATTCCTTCATCACTCCTGGGCACTGTGAATAATCAATACCTTAGACATTCTGGGTGTGTAATGAATTACTAATATGTGGTTTTTAACTTAGACTTTGAGCTAAAAAAGGCCTGACCTTCTGTTTTATGTGTATGCTCCGTGCTTTGTGCTCTCTTAATTCTCTCATTAGTATAGCAGTTCCAGATGTGCAGCCTGTATTTCCTTTCCCTTCAGTCCTGAAGGTGCATCATGTAAAACTTGCTCCCTCCATCCTCAGGGCACAGAGGGACAGACAGACAGACACATACACATGCACCCCGTCTCCCCAACACAAAGCATTGTGGAAAAAGACTGTAGTGGTGTCAATGTGTTTAAAAAAGGGAGTTGTGAGCACATTACTGCTCTGTTGAGCCCATAATGCAATATGCTCTCAGACAGGAATTTTGCTGGTAGCTCAGCTGAGCTCCACACAGGTATTCCTGCTTACTGTTCGCTGTACACCCCTAAGGGGAAACGAAAAGTAAAAAAAAATAGCAGGTGAGTCCAGGGGCCTTACTGCCAGGAAAAACTTGGAAAGCTTTTTGCTAGCATTTAAAACTTCAGCAAAACACTTGGTCTACTGTACATTTTCCAGACTTCTCTAATGTTTTTGGGAGGGGCTTCCTGCAGCACTATCTCAGCCTCTAGGAGTTTCCTTAGAATTTGGTTCTTCACCATTTACTGAGTGCTAGCCAACAGGCTGAGGCAGTCTGAGAAAGAGCAAATTAATGACCATGTAACATTAATAAACACAATCCTGCAAGTACAAATGAAGTTGCTGATTACAGTTCCCAATACACATCTTTATACACACACATGCCCTATACAAGCATTTCTCTTGTAAACTCAATTGTTTACAAGCCTGAAATGTGACTTTAATTTTGGTGATCTTAGAAAGTAAAAGCAAATTAGAAAGCAGCCTTGCACTTCCCTCCCTACCTCTTTTGCTCTTTTGCCTCCAATCTTCTGTGCAAGATACCTTTTATTAAAGCTTTGATCAAGCTCTGATAGTTGGTTGTTGATGTAAGACAAAATTTCTTAACAATCTTTAAAGAAATCTCAAAAGATTTATTCCAGAAACAGAACCATAAAAGCTGACACAGAGGGAGAAAATGCACGAGAGGGAGTTTTCTTATTCCACTAGGAATCTGGTTTATTTCAAAGGATTTTTTCTCCCCAGTTTGTTTCCCAATTAATAGATGCATATGGGAACAAAAACCCCTTTAAATATATAAGAATTAAGCCAAGATCTAACCTCCATTCTTTCTGGCATTGACAATAATATGCAGTCTGATTTCAGAACCAGAGAGAGAAAACAGCGTTGCATTTCCATTACTCCAGCAACACACACTAACACGGGACACTCAATGTCCAGATCCCAGCATGGACTTTTTAAGATAGAACCATTTTCCAACTTAAGGCATGACTCCATTCCTTCTCACCTTCCACTACGGTATGGTGAATGAGTCTTTTTTGAAATGAATACTATACTGAGTTCTTCCAGTTAACAAAATTAAAATGAAAATTTTGTAAATATCAATCAAACTTGAGATTCTTATCTGACAACTGAAAAAGGTCCTCTGTGTTGATCTGTCACCACTGATGTTTTTAGCAAAACTAAGGCAAGAAATAAACAAAACTGTTCAAGCTCTGAAAAAGTCAATATAGCTGAGAAGAATAAAATGCAATTGTCATTTTTGTAAACATTAGCTGCACAGAAATGTGCACAAGAAGCATTTACACAGCGTGCCAAAACCTCACTGACTTAGCATCTCTTCAGTAAGTGTTGTGTAGATATTACATAGTTTATTAAGTGCAATGTGGGTATAGACTTCACATTTTTACCACAATACCATCAACCTCAGGCATGCAAAGTAAGTATTCCTTTTACAGAGACTGGGGAAAATGGGAAATTAATGGCTGTAGCAGCTACAATCAGTGGTGCAAATGGGAACAGAGGCTTCTACAGGGGATACAATGTGGGTTGATTCAAGGAGAGACTTGTGAATTTGACAGACAGATTTAAAATATGGCTCTGTGCCCTTGGATTAGAGTAGGAAAAGGAGTTAGCTAGGACAGCAGGCTACAACCCAGCTATTTTCTTTCCAAAGCCCTGGGTATGGACAAAGTTCCAGAAAAATTGCTACCTACAAAAAATAAAGAGCATCTTCCACATTGCAAACATCCTCAGGCATTTTTTCTCAGGATAAGTTACCCTACTGACCTTGGTTCCTCCCAATCCCAGGAGGCTGGGAGGAACTGGAGACTCTGAGATAGCAAAGAGGCAGCTGGAACAAAACTCATATGCAAACTTGTGTGGAGTTGCAGCAGTCAAGAGTGCCAGAAGGAAAGGGTTGCCCAGTGGAGATAGCCATATGATTTTGCAGCCTTTTACAATGAAGAACATGCAGAATAAGTTGGATGAGCTCTCTCATCTCTCTCCAAGAACACTAAGTACACCTAAACCATCTCTGATGTGCATGTCTGCCTTGTTTTTAACAGCTAGGGGAAGCTATTACTCAGCTCACGGAGGTGCCTGTTCCAGCATTGTCACTATATCAAGTTTCTAAGTTTTTCCTCTTATTTGGCTCATATAAGAAACTCTTTCTTGCCCCTCTCCTTGTGCTTGTGAAGAATGAGAGGTCTTCACTCTCCCTGTAAGGACTTCTTACATGCCTTTGCCTTTCCTTTTATTAGTCATGTTACTGACATTCCCAGTTTCCTCTATATTTTCCTTTACATTGTCTCCTATCTGTGTTTTTCTCTTAAAGCACAATGCTCTGAACTAAGCACCATGTGCACCCAACCTCACCAGCAGTGGTGAAAGTGGAGTTCTTTGCACCCATATTCCATGGAAACCACATTTCCAACCTTCCAGATTTCAACAGTCCCAAAAGGCTGATGTATTTTCACTATGTGACTCAAGATATTGCTGGGATTCCCATGTGACATACAGCACCTAGATATTTATTTTCCTCACCTGTGTTTTTGTAGAATCCATTCATCTTCTCCACAGCTGTCTTCTTGGAGAATACTATGTTTTGTCTCTCCTTAATCTACTTTTTCAAGATTATTTTGAGCACTGAGCAACCTTCTCAGAGTGTGTTAGTTTTCAGTTTTCCAAATACTTTGCAGCTCCAGGGCCATAAATTTTAACCCACTTCTCTAGATATTGGTAATTTTGTGTCCCAATTCAATTGAAAAAGATGGTTCCTAGAGAGAAATGGAAAGTCTGGCAACCTGCTCACAAATATTGTAAGCCACTGCAGATGAGACCAGCTCAGTTGGTCAGAGCATGGTGTTGGTAACACCAAGGTTGTGGGTCTAATTCCTCTGTGGGCCAGTCACTCAAGAGCTGCACTCAATGGTCCCTTCCAAATCAGCGTATCCTGTGATTTCTAAAGGGTTCTTCCTGAAACATCATCACAGCTGAAAAATACTCAGATACTCCCCTTCAGTGCCCACCTTATCATGATTTTGTTTACTCTGTATTTCACCAGTTTGTTTCCAATACAAAAATGCAAAAGTCCAAATAAACCTGAGATGGCTTACACTACTGCTTCCCTCTCCCCAGACAATTCATTTTTGCCAAAACAGAAAATTACATGGGAAACTGAGGTCAAAGGTACAACACCACTTTGGCAAAGGTAAAAACTAATTTTTTATCCTGTGAGATATTGTCAGTCAATGAGAATGCAATTCTCTTGTCCTAAAATGAGAATGCAATTCTTATTTTAAGAGCAAAGACCTGCAGCAGAGCTTGATTTGTCAGTGTAAGAATAAGCAACCTTGGAGCTCACAAAGTAATCATATCCACATGGTCTTGGAAGGAACAGTTCCACAGAACTTGAAATAACCTTTTATGGTTTTGAAAAACCTCCTTTAGAATGTAATAAGAAACTGTACCTATTGTATAAGACTAGAGGCATTGTGGAAGAGGGATATGTTAACTAAAATCTGTAGCCATTTCATAGTAGTTTCTATGCGACACTTTACACCTTGGATTACAGTGGCTTATCTTCCCTGTGATGCTGATCTCCAGTTTTCTTTAGCCTATAAACTCCTCTTCACACATTTGGAGACCTGATCTTGCATTCCTGGCATACTCACAGTAGATGCTTAAAGTCAAAGAGCATTGCAAGTGAAGTAATCGTTATAGTTTTATTAAGCAAATAATTCTTCCTTACAATGTATTTGTGGAAAACTGGAACTAATTTCCCCCCTACTGACTTTGTCCCCTGACACTTGGCAGGAATTAATTTTATCCCCATATTTTTGAACAAAGCTAAAAATACAAAGACTGAGGGGGAGGAAAAGTAAAAAAGTAATTCACTATTAGTTTAGGAAGTCAAAGCAATATAATTTAGCCTTCAGAACAACTGATGATACTAGCACATCAGCTCTGAGAAAAGGGTTTCACAGTGCAGCATTGCAGGGAATTACACAGCGATGGATTGGAAGGTGCATTTTTTCCATGTTCTGTAAATATGTATCCCAAAATGAATTCCACACATGCTTAAGTAAAAGTTCTGCTTAAATCCTTCAGTCAGATGCTCTCCCAACTCTTTTTGGTATGCCAGGGAGCTTCTCCAGCTGAGCTAGTTTACATTTACATTAGCAAGGAGTGCAGCCCAGAAAGAGGAATTCTGTTGAGCAAAACTAATATTGCTGAAAGCCCAACATCCACAGGCCTGGGAAGTGGGTGTTATTTTTTTGCCAATATTTAATTTAATCCCCAATCCTGAATGCTCAGTAGGGGGTTGCCTCTGGTGCTTTAGGTGTACTGCCAGAACATATTTTTTGGCTTTAGTTTTGCCTGAGTATAACTGGTTCATATACCTTGTGGTGGTTACTAAAACAGAATAAGAAAGAGAGGCATTTCAAAAGCAAGCTTTGGACTTGAAAAAAAATGCTAATATAGATAAACTGGTCAGAAGAAGCCCCTGTCTACCTCCTCCAAACCATCTCCCATCCTCTTCCATACCACTCTGAGGAGAGGCATCATGTGCCCTGCTGGATTTTCAAGGCTGGATTATCAATGGACCAGACACACTGCATTTCATCAGCCCACATTTTCAGGATTATCACACCTATGAGGATCCATGATGTTCAATGCATTGCTCTAAAATGTGCCAACCAAATGTAGTTAAAACAAAAAAAATAATTTTACAAGATGCATATAAATAAGCACCTTCAACATACTTCAATATAAAGGTTTAAATAAGACAACAAAAAGATAACAAGTTTGCTTAATTTCAAATCTTACTAAAAATCCTGCCATCATCTCTCTCTCATCTCCTGGTAAGTCTGACAGCCTTATTTAACCCAGAAACCTGATCCTGGTGAATACAAAAAGCCTTCCCAATTTATCCAGAGAATGACTTGTTTCAGTGAAACAGGCTTACAAGTATAACCTGCCTTTTCACTGAGTTACTCTAACACGCCCCAAGGTCAAAATTTTGTCAGGTAAAACATTTTTCCACCTGACTAGACAATATCTACATTACTGTGTTCCACTTTTTAAATCCACTGTTCTTTATTTTTCATTTAACACCAAGTTTAAGTAAATGTAGAGAGGATGAGTGCACACTGCTTGATAGTGGCTCTCAAGCTACACACACAGGGCCAGAATCAGTCACTTAGAATAATACTGAGATGGGACAAACAGATTCTACTCTATCTTCGAATGATACATACTCACTGCAAATGTATCTTTGCAATTTATATAGAAAACTGGAACAACTGCTTAATGGCTTCCAACTTCAAAATGCAGAAATCCAATCAGCTGCTCCAGACAATTGTGGCTGTTCTACTATTTTACTTTCCAAAAACGGGAGAATTTGGAATAAAATATATAGCAGTTTACATTATTGCATAACTTCAAGACAAGTTGCTGGAATATATTTATGGAAGAAAAATATTTTCAAAATCCCCAGTTCACATGGATAAAAACCATGGGGACCTACAGAACTCTGAAATATAGTTCTGGTAGATGTGCGTGACTCTAAGTGGAAAATAATATACAAAGTAGAGGAATGTTTACCTCTGGGAAAAGCTGACAACATAATCACTTTGTTGTGTAATCAAGAGGACTTGGATCCAGTTGGTAGCAAATGCTTCAGTAGACAAATAATTCCCCCAAGAATGGCTATTTCCAGCATATTCACCATAAACAAATTATTTGTGTAAAAGAACATTGTCTCATAATCAACTGTTGGCATTTTAAAAGCATGCAGCTCTCAGAAATCACTGACTTTCAAATTAACAGGGGATCCAGGATTTGACCTTCAGAATTGGAGAAACAAATGGTAATCAGTATGCTAAACAGAAGAATAAATGGTAATGAGAGATTTAAAGCCATAAAATTGTGCTTCTCTCCTATCATCAAGTTTAGAACACAGAATCACATAAGGTTGATGGGTTGAAAGATACTTAAAAGATTGTCTTGATCCAATCCTCCAGCTGTGGGAGGGACAACTTCTATTAGAAGAGATTGCTCAGAGCTCCACCCAACCTGGCTTTGAACACTTGCAGGGATGGGACATCTACAACTTCTCCGGGCAACCTGTTCCGTTGCCTCACTACCGTGACAGCAAAGAATTTCTTCCATATATGTAATCTAAACTACTCTTTTTTCAGTTTGAAGCCATTTCCCCTTGTCCTGCCTCGACACGCTCTTGTAAATAGTCTGTCTCCAGATGCTAATGATGCATTAAATCAATGTAATTTAGAATAGTAGAAATATGCTTCCTAATAAATTCAAGCTTTGAAAACATACTCTTTGCTGATAATTTGGAAAAGATAAGCCTGCAAATTATGGGACAGAGTTGTACATAGCACAAGAAGAGGGCCTCTAGATTAAAAATAAAAAAACAAACTCAAAACCCAATTGGTAAAGCCATTCCCAACGCACCTTGGCTCATCCCAGCTTGTTACAGATTGTCCATGAGATACTTGCAAGTGCCTGCTTGGTGTCCCAGCTGATGAGTCATGTGTCAGAGCAGCAGACAAATCCCTCTATCAGCTAAACTACCAGTAAGTGAGTGATAATGAAACAAAAACAAAAAATGCTGCCAACAGACAAGAGAACATAACCTTCTTCTTAAAAAACTGCTTAATAAATTACCATGTTAGTGCTCACTCCAGGGTGAGTTTGGCGAACTCTGTTCAGTCCCCTAGGAGAATTACACTGAGGCAGTAATAGTTTTCCTGACTTTAGAAAGGAGATGTGTTTAATCCCAGACTAATAGTTTTGCAGACTAGGAGCCCTGCCTGCATCCATCCATCTGTAGGATGCCCACGAATTACAGGAATTCAGAGGAACTGTGCAAAGTGTAACTAAAAGCTGACCTGCAACACCTGCTCCTGATCAGCTCAGATCCATTTACACCTCAGTTTTCAAAGTTTATTTTCTTTTCCAGGAACGAGATTCCTTCAAAAGCACCTGCTATTATCCTGGCAAGCACTCTCATGTTTTGAGGGCAAATACCTTGTTTCTAGGGTTGCATCCCTCCTCCCTTCTGACATATGGCCAAACTGAGAAAAACAAAGCTGGTCTCCAGGGCTTTTTGAAGGAATGGTAGAAAACTTCACTTAATCCACATTTTTGCATTTCTTACAAACCCACAGTGTTGCCACTACATGTACAGACAAAGAAATGCATTCAGCAAAGAGCTGGCCGAAACCAATTCTCCAACAAATCACCTTTGGGACCTGGATGAGAAGAACACTCTGGAGAGGATGAAAGTAAAGAAACATAGGCCTCCAAAGCAGAAACTCACGACACCAGCTCAATCTAACTTATCCAGCATCTCTTCAACAAAGATACATAAACTGAGGCTTTTTCATAATAAACACGTCACATTATGAGAGCCTGGAGTGACAGTGAGCAGTCCCCTCTTGTTACAAACACACGCAATACACACACAACAACACACTGAGCAAGCATGCAGTGCTTACTCAGAACCACAAGGATTAAAATTTTGTTTATGAGAAATCTGGGAATTAAGCTGGGAAAGAGACATGGCCATTGGCAGCTTTCTTCCACTAGAAAAATGTAACTGGCTCAAGCCCAGCTGCACTAAGTTACATGGATTCCTGACCACCAGTGTGAAGCAGTCCCAGACTGTGTCAAAACAGATGGTACTTGTGACTGCAGAAGCATTCAGAGGGCATTAGCCACCCTCTGAAACCCAGCCCTGCCGTCTGAGGTCCCAATTGCTGTGTCTGTGACTGGTGCTGTATAAATTGCAGATCGCTATTTATAAACAACAGCGTAAGGTACTCTGACATTTGAGGGGTATCAGGTATACACACATGCAAGTAAATCAAGAATTCAGCACTCAGTATTTATGGCAACTTCAATAACTTCCCAGTCTACTGAACACCACAATAAATAACTGCTTTATTGCGCAGAAAATATGAACTGACTGTAATTATTCTTTTTCAATTCATTGTGATTTCAATTTACCGAAATGAGATAAACAAAATTATTCACTGCCTCCTTCAATGTCACTTTGATTTCATTACCTCAAAATCAATGTGCAAAAAAAGAAAATGTGATGTTTATGTCTACAGGTGTTATTCAAAGCAACAACTCTGGCACTATCTAAATATTTCAGTCTGTTTTATGTTAACCTAAGCTAATTATTTAAAACATTATCATTAGCTCTATATGGAATTTTACATTTATCCTCAGATTTATAATCACCAGCTTATGGTAGTACCTCAGGCAGTAGACTTAAATACAGGACAGCAGCATAAACAGCATTTGGAATCAAGAAATATTAGACATCTTGACAAAGTAAGAGGAAGGTGAAGAGAAAGGCCCTTATCTTCACAGAGTCCAAGGAAAATGGGAACCTGCCAGGAGGGTCTAATGAATATATATACACCTGACAGGAAGGTGTACATGAGTCCCTTCTAAATATAATTATTCTGTGTTTACCAATTCAATTGAACTTAACAATGATCCTCTTTTTGAGGCCTTGCACAGAATAACAAACCCTGCCTAATTAAAACAAATCAAACCCTTGTGAAAATGTCATAATAAATGTTCTAATTCCCAAACTCTGAGTGGAAAAGTTAAGTAATCTTGACCTATGCAGTTGAAGATCAAAAAGGACATGCTAATATGTACCATGACCTCCAATGGATGCAGTCAGAGGAGGGAGGTGATGGAATGGTTGCTGTACTTGCAGAGCCACCTAAGAAGGAGCAGTAGCCAAGTTTGACAGAGAGACAACATTGTACTTGAGGGTTAAAAATTTCGACACAGTACACAAATAGATGAAAGGCTGAGTGGGTTACAATTGACATCTAGAGCTTACTAGGAAGCAGCAAAATTTTAAAAAACCAAAACACAACAATAGAGGAATTAATCTATGAAGAAAATTGTGCTTTAAGATGTTGTTTACACAGGATGACCCAAGAGTTTTCCCATGCTTTATCATCAACCAGCCCTGATTTGTTAGCCATCCTGGTCTTTCTAAAACAGAGAAGTAAAACTCTTATTGAAAGAATTTGTAAGGGAGGTGAAAAATAAAGGAGTAACTGATGCTTATTTTCATCATTGGCATGGATTCCCATTTAAGGCTGAGAAGCCATGCTGCAGCACACACTTTTACAGATTTTTTACTCTGTTCATAAAATACAGACCATTCTCCATTTTGAGAGGAAAGAGGATGAAGTTCACTGCAGTGCACATGATCCACAGGAGCATATTAAACTCTACTCATACAGACTCTGATAAGTGTCTTGAACTTCAGTGAAATTTCCCAAGATTTTTTTCCCTCACAATACAGTGAATATACCAAAGATCCTTATAACTTACAACTTGAGTTTGACACACAGCATTCACTGGACTCAGTTCTGAGACTCCTGAGCAGCACATTCCACTGCCAGTCTCCCTCCTTGCTGTAGAAAAATTAGCACGTCCTCTCCTTTTGATAAGAGTTGAGGCTACAGATTTCTTAGTGGGATGCACTAAGCTTGGAGACAAGGACTACCAGAACTACCAGACTGGTACTGAAATCCTAGTGAATCCACCCTCAGACCACCTCCAGTTGAACTGATGCTTATCCTTATAATACTGGCTTCAGAAGTGAAGTGGATGGACATGAAGCACAGGGGAAAGTGATAATCTTTTAGAGAGAGAAAAGCACTGTCCAACTGCTGTACTACCATTAGTTTTAAGGAGAGGTGAAAACATGGTGTTTACAGGATGTGTGATGTAAATTAAGGTAAATGTAATGAGGCTCTGGTTCTAGAAAAGACATTTAACACTCTGCTAAAGTTCCACTAGGTACTGAGGCTTCAGGTGGAGAAATTATAGGAATCACTTACTTCACCATCTCCCTCCTAACTGCACAAGACTTCAAGCAGAACACTACTGCAAACAAACAAAAAAAAATTATAAAAATGTATTCCTAGCATTCTTTAGTATAATTTGGAAAAAGGAACACTGCCAATAAAGAGAGATCACAAAGTCACATTAAAAACCTTTAATGAGAAGGTAAAAAGAATTTTTATTAGGAAACATTTAGAAGCACATAGTGACTTCACATTTTCCAGCTCACTGAATTTACAAGCAAAGAGGCTGATGCTGTAGTACCTGGATGCCAAGTACTTCCTAGGATGTGCAGAGTACCAGAGGCTACTGTAAGTTCAGAGCAGCCAGCATCTCACAGGATCACAACTCCCCTCACTACACACCAAAACTGAAATGCTGCCAGGTTAGTTCACTCTCTGCTCTTCTATTTGTGGCAAAGAGACTTTCATAACATCAGTAATTGGCTGGAAAGCATTGCCCTCATTTCATCAGACTAAGTTACACTCCACTCATGCTGTATTCATGACTATTTATAGCATGAACCATGTATAGGAACATGACACTGCAAAAGTGTCGCTATGAGAAATGCTAAAGCAAGAAGTGAGGTGAGATTACAAACACTGGGCCACTAATCTCCTATAATCCAGCTATGCATTTGCTTGCTCCATCATTTTAATTCCATTTACAGAACACATGAACCATATGCAAGGCACTGATACTACTGGTATTACACACAGCTCAGAAAAATACTTCTGTAGCCCTGAGGGTGATTCAGAAACTAGTAAAAAATGTTAACGTTTTCACTATTAAATATATTATCTAGTCTAGGAGACAGAAAAATCTGTTTCAAATTCCTGATCACCCTGTAGTTTGTGTCTATCACAAGACATCCCTCTTTTTGAGTTTGGACTGACTGTTCTGACATGATACAAGGAAGGAAACAGAAGTGGCAAAAGCACTGAAGTAGAACATTTTCAATGACACAAGTTCATGTGGCTGCTTATGTATATATACAAGGGCACTGAAGTCCTTCCATTTGAATCACAGGACTTAAAATCCTCCCTAGGACCATCTCCATAACACATGAAATGGGTTTTTTGTTCACTACCTGCCAAAATGGGATGTCTGTACATCAACCCGGAGATGGAAAACAAACTCTTCACCAACTTGCTTCTCATGTGACTTTTGCAGTACTTGAATTCTGCCACTGAAGAGTCAGACTGTGATGTAACTCATCAAATCCTGGCACAAAAGTATACCTGGCACATACCTTTCAGAAAGGCGTCTGTTCACAGGGGCTGAAGAGCAGAGCACAAGGACAGACTGTACAGCTCACACGGAGCATCACCTCTTACTGAACAAACCCCCTTCAGGATCCCACCTTTTTAAGGAAAGCCCTTACAAAGCTTTGAGTTTATTGCAATGGTGTAACAAAAACAGATGCTGCTGAAGTGATATTTGACTCACAAAGCTTTTATGTTGAATTGCCTCTGTTGATGTAGCAATTTCTATTTCATAAGCTCTGGAAGGTGACAATACATTCCAAGTGATCTCCTATGTTATAAACCAGCCAGAAACCACTTGAACACCACAACAAGAAAAGGCTTCAGAGAGGCCACAATGCCTCCAGCCACGAGGGCTGACCATTAGGCATGGACATCCAGCTCTTCCTTGCCCCAAAACATAGGTGGGCTGCCAGCCTTGGGACTGAGCCATGGCTCCTGCTCACCTCAGTGAAGCAGTCACTTCTCTTCATTACTTTCTATATCTACAGCACTTCACCAGTGATGCTACTGACTCTTCTTTACTGACTATAATGAGTTTCATGCAAGTGAAGTCATATCTGGAGAACAATTCAGGCAGAATAAGTTATTTTAGCTGAGACTACAGCTGGCAGAGCCTGCCACTCAGGCAAATTGCCTTGTAACAGAACAAAGCTTCATCTGTCTTGCAGCAAGCAAGTACATTGCGGCAGGCTTGCAAGCCATTCTCTGAACAGATATTTGTTCCTTGAAGGGAATTCAGATTCTTGTTTATAGAAAAACTCCAAACTCTCAAGAGCAAAAAGCAATCTCATCACGCTTGAACTGCATTTACCAGCCTTTATGTGCACAAAGGTATGGGTGCAGGGTGTGCTTCTATGCCCTGCCAATGCAGCTGAAGATTACTGAGCATAACAAAGTGAGGTTTAGGAACAGATGGTGATGGCATGGCCTAACCTTGGGAAATGGTCTGGGACACCACCTTTTAAGACAGAACTGTGAGTGAATCATTGGTGGTGTGTAGGTGAAAAAAACACATACAGGTGTAAAAAACACATAAAGTCAGCGTGTGCTTCCCAACACTGCTCATGTGAAAATGCACAAAACCTGTCATTTCTAACCAGACACCTTAACAATGAAGAAAATCATCATCACCAGACAGCATCTTCCTAGTCAGAGACCAGGAGCTGTCTGCTTTCAGGCAGGCTGCTGCAGGCTAAGACCCAGAGCTCGTGGGGCACACCTGAGCTCATGGGTGCTGCCTCACCAGCTGCAGGGAGCACCACTGGCTCCCAGGAGGTGAGAGCACCCACATCTCCTGCAGGATATGGGTGCACTTCAGATGTAAAAACGGGGGAGACTGTAACTCACACGTGCTGGCAGAGTATGTGAATGTACTTGTGGAAGAGAATCTGTAACTTTTGGGGATTAGCTAAATCTGTTTTCTGTAAGTGCTTATTAACATTAATTCAGTGATCAGGGTTGTCATTTTATCTGTGGCATTACTGGTACTGATCCCAAATGAGCAGTTCATTGACTACTGATTAAATTCATACCAGTATTAAACTGCTTTGATCCTAATTTTAGTTTAAGCTATCTGAACTGAATAGTACTCCACTGCAGCACATGTGATTCATCACTCGCTGCTGTTTGTTTCTGTTATACTTTTAAGGATGAGAAAACTGATTTATATCAGGCGTTGACAAGAATTTCAAAATAAAGCTAGGGATTAAAGAGTGTTGTTTAACCAGCTGCAAAAAGCCATTGCTTAGAAAAGGTGTGGACAAACTCCAAAAGCAACCTAGATGTCACTGTGGATTTGTGGAGCACTGGTAGCGCTGCATAGTGGAGCAACAGGGAGATGCTAAACACCTGCAATGAGGGATCATGTTCTGCCTTGGCAAGGACTGCAGCTGATTCAGACTCTGGTTTCTCCTGCAGGGAATCACAGCCCTGGTATAATCTAATTATCTCTCCATACAAAAATGTGCATTATTTCCTTACAGAGCTACATTTGGCTGTACCTATAGGCAGTTTACGATAATTACAGATGGCCAGAAATGAAACAGCAGTTTTGAGATTTCTTCCTAAATATGGAAAGTAATGGAAACCACAGAAGTGCTACAACTGAACAAAAAGCTCACCTTTCATTTATAAAAGTGTGTGCCAGTGAAAACTTAATAATATACACCTAATATAATTAGGAAACCAAATTAAAGGCAATAAACAATTTAAAACTTTTTTCTAGGAAAAGGTATCAAATTCCTTATGAGTAGTATTCCAATCACACAATTAAACCATAATGATTTTACCCTATTAACTTTCTCTCTTTTCTTATTTTTTTTTTGTTAAAGCATGTAAGATCAAGAATTGGCATATTACAATGGAGGAGTATGAAAAAATGCAAAGCACCCAGTGGCACAGTGGCAAGGACTATTTTTAAGGTGGGTTAAATTTAGCTTATTATGTTTAAATTAATTAAAAATTAATCAGGCAAGCCACAGAACACAGCTTTACAATAAGGAACATTTGCAGAGGCTGCATCTGCTTTGTTTAAAATAGAGACACTTTATGACAGCACTGCTCAGAAAACAGAGGGACACGAGCTGTAAATTTAAGATAAGCTACCAAGATATTGTAGCTTTAAGTCAAGTTTACACTGCAAGGAAAACAGCTTTTAGTGTGTGTCCAGCACATCCTCAGAACTGAACCAGAAAATCACCCTTCTCACTGTCCTGGGAGTAATGCTACTTTGAGCTGTAGTAACTTATGAGAGACACAACTGCAGCTTTTTTCAGACTTCTACCAGTTTTTTTAATAAAATTCTCCCTAATTAAACACTTACTCTTCTCTTTCAGCAGAGTGGCAAAAGAACAGACACGATAGACCATGAGAATGACTTTGGGCTGTACCAGGTCTTTAGGTGAGCTCCAGTGCAGCCCACGAGATGATGCATCCTGGGGATGCACCAATGCTGGAGCAGAAGTTCTGACTGTGGTAAACATGGAGCATGGCCCAGAGCTGGGGACAGCTGCAGCTGTGGGAGACATGCTGGGGAAATGCAATCCACCGGGAACCATGGGAAGCACCGTGGTTTCAGAGGATATGAGCACTGAGCTGTTGTCACCTCTGATCATGTAAAAAGTGCTGCTGTTTCACTCTTTTCCCTTTTTTGCACCCTCTGTTAAAACCCATAATTCCACTGCACAACACAATGTCAAAAATGTCATACAGATAATGATGAGTGGAGCCAGAGGATGAAGCCAGATGTTTATTCTTATGTTATAACCAATAACTGGATTAGGAAATTCAGTTTATATTTAATTGTATACTTTAAAATAAGCCATAATAACCATTGCACTAACATGCAAGGAATTCAGAAGCTGTTGGATGTCTTGGCAACCTTGATGTGAATTCATATTCTGCTTCTTTTTAAAGACTGTATCCAAAAGAAACACTGCATCAAATGAATTGTTGAGACTTTCCTCAGCACATGTTTTGACATCTAGGCAAATCTTATGAGTCAGGGTGGTTGAGAAGCTCAAGCAACAGACCTGATGCTGCTGCATCTGACAGGTTCACCACTGGGAGAAAGTAAAGTGCCTGTCTTCTTTTGATAGCTGAACAGAGAATTCAGCCACTTGGCTTCATCAGTACCATCCAAGCTCTCCAGCTTCAGCCTGTGGCCAGCCAGACATGCAGCAGGGCTGAGCAGCCTCCTCTGCAGCTGGCACTGAGGTGTTCCTGCTGACATGGACAGAGCTCCAAAGGAGCTTCAGGGCACTTTGAGACACCCATCATCTCAAAGCAGCTGACAGGCACCTGAACTTCCTCAGTCACCTGTGAGCATGACACAGTATTTATTAACTGCCCCCTGTGCTCCTCAACAAAGCACCAGCAGCTTACTTCTATCACATCTAATTAGTCACCAGGAGCCATTTAGCAGCCTGAGAGCAAGCCCAACCTGGTCACAGAACAGATCTGCTTCCTTGCAATTGCCCATTCAGGTACCAGAGCGTTAAAGGCAAGTGAGGTCCACAGAAAGGCAGAAATATTTCTTTTTTCACAGGAATATTTCAGACTGGCATGACCACATGGTGTCACCAATGTGTGCTAGGCATCCCATGAAGATCACACAGAATATGACATACTGGAACACATCTAATATTTGTGCTCACCCAGCCATGCATCTTTCTTTGCCCCGAGGTCCCTCTACTACTCTGAGCATTCAGATACAGCTGCTGAAATGCAGCTGCTGTTGCATTTGTTGCTGCTGCATTGTTGTTTCCCAGTACCAGTAGTAAAGCCCATGCAGCCAGGGCCAGGTGTAACTTCTTCACCATCACAGGCAGTAGTTGCAGCAGACAAAATCTGAATACACAGATACAAAGTGCTCTAGTTTAATGGGGAAAAAAGTGAAGCAAAAGCAAGCAGACTACAGGTGCTCAGGAAAGAAGCTAATGCATCAGACAACAAAAACTTCATTAACACCTCCAATTAGAGGCAGTAGCAGACCTGAAATACAGCTCTCTGGACACACCCCCATGCACAGTGTGGAATCACCAGATTCCTGCATGCAACTATGAGAAACCTGACAAACCTAAGGTTCATTATTTGAAACAGTTTAGATTTTCAGTTCAAGTTTTGTTTACCTGTATGACAGAATACACCCAAGCTGAGACATGCTGGGAGGACTCTCCTATCACGTCAATAATCACAACAAAAGTCTGTTTAACAGGAATACTGTATCACATTCATTCATTAACTATTTTAAAATCTTACATAAAATGAAAAAAAAAAAAAAAAGAGAGAGAAATCAAAGCAGGTCATTTAGGCAGCCTTCTTAAGCCATGGAGTCAACTGTTAGAGGCTGTGGTGAGGTTAAGGCCTTTATCATTGGTTTCACCCACCTGGCAAATATATGACACATTTAAATTTTTTACATACTGTACTATAAGCAGACTGTAGATTTAGGCTTTTTAGGTGAACCTTCTACCTGCCAACCCCACAAAATCATGCTGCCCACCACAACAGAGAGCTGCCAAGCACAGGATGGTTTGGTTTTGCCTCTAGTTGCTCTGAGTCACAGCGCCCTCCCACTCCCAGGACAGAGCAGAGGGACTCCCAGAGCTTGCCCCTCTGTGCAGATATCAGCACTCAGCACAGCCCTGCTAGCAAGGAAACTTGGCAGAGGCTCACAAAATACACAACTTAACAATCAAGGGCCTTGTTGAGTTGGACCTTTTATTGAACACAACTCTGGCCCTTGTCTCCTCTCTCTGTTTATAAGGCTTACCAAGTATATAAACTATTGCTCTTAAATTATGAGGACCCACATTTATGAGAGCAATTATCCTTTGTTTGTTTAGAAAGGCTATTTGTCTTTCTCCTGTCTTTTACATGCCTCCCTGCCTCCTTTGCCCAAAATAAAACAAAATGTTTGGATTTTTATTTGAGGGTGGGCTCCATCTGAAGTTCACTTAATGAGAGGAAATCTCTGCTATAACTATTGGATGGGGGAAGGAGCTGGAGAAGGAGATCAAGCCTTGCTTCAATTCAAATGAAAATTAGGCAAGGGAATTGTCTAGAGGAATAGATAAGTTTTTGTTTTTATATATCTATAAAACTATTCATGAAGTTGAGGTGGCTGGGCTTTAAAAAAATAATTTAAAAATAACAGTATACATCAGGTAATAAGTACCTTGCTGTCACTATGCACTCCAGAGCAGGGTAGGGTTTGAACATTGGACTGGCCCTTCTGCAGTCTGTTCAGATGAGATGGAAAGCAAAATCCCACTGGGGCTTTAAGAGGACCATGCTATATCTGGGAAATGGATTAAACTATATCTTCCAAAAGACTAAAATATGTCTTTGTAAGAGACTGTTCTTTTCAGATCAATACTGCCAGCATAAGACACATTTGAGCTCTGCAAGCGAGCACACTTGGCTGTCTGACAGTGCTTCCCAGAGAGGTGTCAAGTACCAAGCATAGATGGACTTCCTCTAACAGTTTCAGAAAAATGATCCCACATATCAGCTCTGTCATTGTAACTCCAACAAGAATCTAAGACCTGAACTCTCCAACAAGAATCTAAGACCTGAACTCTCCTGTGGCCTGCAGCCAGGCAGCTATTACCCTGAGGACCTCTGTTCTTCCTTCCTCTCCAGAATTTGCAACATGTGCCCTCTGCTACCAAAGGCAACATCCAGACTGAGCCTTTGAAATCATGGAAAATAAACCTTTCTTGCCTGGAAAACCACAGCAGCACCAGGGAAAGGAAACAGGAATGTGATGTAACTCTTCCTTTCCTCAGGCACACACCTTCTCACTGTGAGTAGCACTGGTTTAAGAAATGCCCCAGGTAAGGGAAATCCTCCAGGGTCCTTTCAAATGTGAAACCATACAGGTCCTTCTGAGAGATGAGGATGGGGCAGATCTAGAGCAGCTGAGTTTCATCTTGGAAAATAATTTTTAAAAATTTTGAAAAGGAAGATATTTTTGAAAGAGGTGCTGCAGAGCTGTCAACAGAAGAGAAAGGGCTGGCAGGTGCAAGGAAGGATGCAGATGGGCAGAGTCACTGCACAACCAATCAGTCACTACAGAAGAGAAGTGCAGCACAGAAAAACCTTCCAGAAAAGTGGCTGTTGTTTTGTTCAACAGAGGTGATCAGATCATACCTCAGAACTGAAGTGCATTTTCTAAATTAGAGATTCTTAGCTCTCTGACAGGAAAAGCACTTTGACTCAAGTTCAGGGGTTGTTCTGCTCTTCAGGTACAATGCACCCATCCCCTTAGGTGACTTTTATTAACTGAAATTCAACATTTCAGTGCAGAAAGCTGAAGCACCAGACACTTGAAAGCCAAAGTCACTAACACTCCCCAACACAGCTTCCATATCCAGATATGATGAGAAGAGATCTTTTAATGGGACTCACTGACGCTTACAAAGTTATAATAGGAGGTTATCTTTCATGTTGCAGGATGCATTACACTCTCAACAATGCAGCCCTGAAATAAAATCACAAGTTTCCCTTCTTGTAGAACCTGTTTTCAAGGTTAAATGAACACAGTTATCTTTAGGCAGAAATATGAAATACTATAGAATACAGAACCATTTAGGTTGGAAAAGACCTCTAGGATCACTAAGTTAAAGCACAAACCTAACACTGTCAAATCCACTACTGAACCATGTCTCCAAGTACCACATCTACATGTCTTTTAAATCCTCCAGGGATGAGGACTCAACTTCCCTGTGCCTGTTCCAGTGCCTGACAGCCCTTTTGATGAAGAATTTTTTCTCTAAACTTCCCCTGGTTCAGATCATTTCCTCTTGTCCATTCACTGGTTGCCTGAGAGAAGAGACCGATCTCCATCTGGCTACAACCTCCTTTCAGGCAGTTGCAGAGAGCAATAAGAGAGCAATAAGACTCCCTTTCTCCAGGCTAAACACCCCCAGCTTCCTCAGACACTCCTAAGACTCATTCTCTTAATTAATTAAAGAAGGCATAAATATGAGCTCCTGCAAGAGCAAAATTTCATTCTACATTCCAGAAGCAGATTTCTTTCTCTCAAATTCTTTTTTGGTTTTTTGTGTTTTTTTTTTTTTTTTAATTGTTGTTGTTGTTGTTGTTTTAAACCATCAACAGTCATTTTTAGTAAGTTTATGCCATGTCCTAAATATGAATTTCATAGAAAGCTTTTGCTGTAAAAGAGTTGTCTGGTTTGATTAATAGTCATCTTGAACAGGAAATACTTGCATAATGTGAATACATCTTGGATACAGATCTGGCTCACAGCAGGTCTTTTGTGCTGCAGAGACTAACCTGGAGCTGTTCCCACTGATACTGCTTTAAACAATCCTGCTGGACTGCAAAGTGTGGATACCAGCATCTCCTTCTGCAGGTTTTAAGCTATCCAGCTGGAGAGGGGAATTTACCCAAGTTCCATCAGCTGCAGAGGAGAAACCACCTGATTTCTGAGCTGTATAACTTGGCCTTTCAGTCAGAAAACCTCTAAACCCTATTACATGGTTCAGATTAGAGAGCTTGGAATAGAGGGCCAAAATATGAAAAAACTAAGGTTACTTGTTAGCTGGCAAACAAAACCACTGCAAGCAGCAGTCTCAACCAAAAAGAAAAGTACCAAAGGACAGAGGAAGATCTGTTTGCTATAGTTCACTCGTGTTTCCCGAAGATACTCAATTAATGTCTACACTGAAGTCTTGAAAGAAACCCTGCAGCCAAAACAAATGGGAAGGTCTCAAAGGTGAACTCCTTATTTTTAGAACAGAAAAAAAAGCAGGAGTTATCAGTCACTTGTCATTCAGGGAAGGCTCCAGACAGTTTGATAGGTTCACATGTAATCTAGACAATGTATTTAATAGGAAAAAAATTAGTATGATGGTTGATAGATTAAATTATTCAAGGAGGTGAAGATGAGGGCTTGCTCTGGAGAACTGCAGAGAAGTCTTAATTGCACCCTGCTATTGGACATTACATTGTCAAATAATTTAATGTAGGTACGAATAAAACTCATTTGGATAAACTTTTCACAAAAATAGGCAATTTTTCACATAAAGTGAAAGAGTTTGAGCTGACCATTACTATTGACAAATATCATCTTAGAATTGCAATGGGCAGTTACAGATCATAGTTCCAAGTATACATAGTCTCAAACAAACAAAGAAAGAAGGGCAAAATCAAAACTCTCACAAAGGAATAAAGAACAGGAAAAGAGCAATCATCACCACAGAGGAAAAAAAACAACTCAAGTTCTGCATGCACTCCTGGTCTCCTCCTCTCAAAACACTTTAGTGTAGGCAGGAGCACTTCAGAAGAGTATGTTGAGGACAAGCAAAAATAAGAAACAGCTTTTGAATCAGAAACATTTTTCATTCAAGAGAAGAGACAATTGAAAAAGAATATGATGGAGACCTGTACAGTTATAAGAGGCATTTAAAAGCTATACCTCACTTATTTTCCTGCACAAGAGAACAGATGATAGAAATCAAACTAGCCATTGACAGGCTCAAACCAAACAGGCACGAGAGGGCAATGATCTGTAGCTGGAGGACAGCAGCATTTGCAGATATCACCTCCTATCATATTCATAATACTTATAGTTCTTATCCAGCTCCATCAGCATTTAAAATCTCACTCCTTCCTCTCCCATGTGGATTTTTAAATCCTGTAAGAATGCCGTATAAGCACTTCCAATAAATATAGGACTGAAAACACATTATACTGCAAAGCTTCTCTTCCATATAGAGTATTGCAAACATGATTGAAACTGATGAGTGTTTTCAAGCCCTAAGGCTGACTGGAAGATGAAATTAAATGCCTCCTTTTATAAGAACAGCTGGAGCCAAATGGTGGTTAAAAACTGGTGAAGGCCAGAAGTCAAGAAAGTAAGCTGTGAACCAGGTCAAGAAAAGGTTAAGTTGCAAACAGGCAATCTGGCACTAAGGACTGAAAAAACTAATGTGCGGCCAATTGCTAGAGCATGTAAATATTAGGTTTCCAAATAAGCATGCCTGAATATAAGGGAAGGAAAAAACATAGCAGGAGATGAGCATTTTCTGTCAACAGCCTTGCAAAGGTAAGGCAGACCTAGGTAACATGCATGGGAGCAGCAGTGGGTGCAGTGCAAGAGTTTGCTCAGCTTGCTAATACCATAACACTCTGCAAGTCTCTCTACAACTCCCCAATAGGACCTGAGATCATTCTAAGTGATTCTGTATAACTGCCTTCTTGAAGTTCAGAGAACCATGAGAATAATTTTTGAAATTTGGAAAACAACCTTCCCAGCTCCCATACAATGGACAATGGCTCAAGCTAGCATAACTGCAAGTAAATGTTTAGTTTTGGAAAGTTTGATAGCATTTTCTCATCAGGTTATTTTTACATTTCAGTCAAATACCACCTGTAAAAACTCATAGGGAAGAGCTGTGATGTACATCTGATCACCTGCAGTATTATACATATATTCTGATTATAAAAAGAAAAAATATATCTCCCAGAAGGTCCTGCAGGACAAAAACATCCAGAAAATGGTTGGTATTTGGCAATACTTCTAGTAAAATCTAGTCAAGGAAGAAACGAGGCGACTTTCCCAGCTATCCAAATCTCAAGATAAGTAAACAAAACCATAGTAGGTATATGGCAAGAAAAGATGTTTAATACTATCAGGATCTAAAAGTTATTGCTTTTTTTTTTCAGAGATAAAAAAGTAATACAAAAGGAATAGCTCCCCTCTTCAGGGAGCTATTTTTGCCTCTCATCCCTTCTCAGGGCATGAGAGGCAACACAAGCTGAGGAACAGGCTCACACAAGTAGTTCATTTACAGAAATCCCACCCTGGGAATGACGATGTGGATAAAGCAGTTCATTTCCAGTGAATGAAGCAGCAAAAGCTGCTGTTGTCTCATAAAGGAAAGGGAACAGGGAACTGGTGTGGGAAGGAAGAGTGATCCTTAGTGCTTGTGCACAGTTTACAGATAACCATGCAGTGGCATTTTCCCAAAATATATTTTTCCCCCTTCAGCATCTCTCCATTCATGCATACACCTGAGCTTCTGCAGTAATTGGAGACACCCTTGCAGGGGCCCAGAATACCATGGAAAGGCTCCCAGGCCATTCTGTGGTTTGAAGTGATCTGTATTGCACACACCAAACAGCGTCCAGCCAAAGCGTGATTAATCTTCCTCGAGTACTCTTTTGCCACTGGGTCCTTTATTCACACATAGTTACAACATCAAGCAACCCTAAGCAGGGCCCAAGTGCAGCAGCAAGCAGCTTTTTCTGCCTCACAGCTGTGAGTGCTGCTTTGGATTATAGCTGGGCTGCTAATAAAGCAGCACAAGCGGCTGAGGGTGTGCCGAGAGCCAGGGGAGGGAGTGCATGCCTGCACAAATGCTTTCATGCTTCCAGGAAGGAAGAAGTCAACTTGAAGTGAAGCCTCAGTGAATTGTTCCTGCTGACCTTCCACACTGCCCTAATTTTGTCAGTGCAGAAAGGTCACCTTTGCCACAACGAGCAACTCTATCAAAAACATTATTTTAACAGCAGTGCTGAGAACACAACGGGTCTGCAATTAATAAAACAAGGAAACTCCACCAAGGTGTTTTTAAAGGGTTTGGTTAGAGGAAGAAGGTAAGAAAGCAACTTAATGAAAAAGCAGCAAAACAAAAGACATAATGCAGAGAGTTCACTGGAGTTCAGTTTTCATATATTTAATACATTTTTTCAACACTATTGCTGTTTCTAAAATAGTCTGCTGCACTTCAGGAACAATGAAGAGGCATATAAATAAGCTAAGAGCTAGGTTCCCTTAGGGTGTTTGAAAAGGAACAGGTATCATCTGACAATTTTATTACAGGTTTTTAAGTGTAATAAACACCTGTAGGGAATAGCAAGAGCATTAAGAAACAGGGAACTAAGCAGAAACAAAGACATTCGTGACATTATCAGGACAGGAATTAAAAATATATTTCAATGCTCAGTCTGCATTAATAGATACACAGTAACTATAGTAAGGGGGCACTTTGCCACAACATGGAAAAAAAATCACCTTCAAGCACCAAATCCCATCAATGATTCGTATAATAAATTTTCAGTGAGGCAAATCACCATGGTTGGGCTGACAATTGCAGTACGACCAACACTCAAAGAACAGCTGTACATTGAAGAAAGACCTATGCTACTGTCAGGGGAGGTATATTGAGCAGGAAAATATTAATCAACTTATCTGCAGTAAAAAATAAAGGTAGCTTTACTGAATCCTCATTTTTTCTCATGCAAACCTTCTGAAGAAAAGCTTCTCCACCATGATTTTAAGAGCTGTGGTGGCCAACCTGCAGAGGCATTCAGCTGCCCAGTAGAGCAGGCAGAACAACCTGGCCAGCCACACCTGCAGGTTGGCCCTTCTCAGTTGCAAGGGTGGATATAACCTATGCAGTCCTACATGTGATAGCAAAGATCACTGCCAACACACCAGGAGTATAAGCACAGAAGGACCTAGCATATATCTTTATCTACCTCAGGGAAGAACGTCACAAGTTTACCTGCCATTATTAATTACAGAAAAGTAATGAGAAGTTTCCTCTCATCTCTGAGTCACTCTTCCTTTAGCTTCATCCCTTCAGTTTAAGGCACTGGTCATCTTTATTCTGCATAGCTATTTATAAATAGTTCCCCATTTAGTCTGTTTACTGTGGTTTGCTTCATTGGAGTAGTTTCATCTTTTGACCTTCATGCTACTTCTGGCAGCTCTGAAAGACTGCTGTCCACTTGACCACTCAGTTTAAATTCCTGTGCAAGAGAGTACCCTAATGGTGTGCTTATTAATAAAACTCTGTTCAGTACTATTTGATTACCATTCCTTCTTTGCCGTGACCATCCCTTCTTCCTCAGTACATCTTTTGAAAGATCTAACACTAAGCAGTTCTTGCCTATTGTCTTAATCTTCTGTAGTATTTTCCACAAAATTCCTCACTTTTCATTGCACCATTAAGACCTCTGCTTCAAAACAATTATGTGAGATGCTTACCATAGCTTTAGTTCCTGATTGGGAAAGGATTATGGAATAGTAAACAACACTGTAATTTCTTTTGAGGGTTACAGATGCTGAATGCCATTGTTACAGCTGTAGTCTTATCACTGACATCTTTTTCTTTCTTTGCAGCAGGTAGGTCATCAAGCTTTTCTCATGCTCTCCCCCAGTTTCTGAGGTAGTTTCTCCTACCTCATGCAAAATCCTGTCCTCTTTGTAGCATTTATAATTTTAATTCTTCTCTGAACCCAGGCCTCCTAGCTCATGGAGACTAACCAATTCACAATTCAGAGACACATATTAGTCTCCATCCTTAGCAATCCCTCAGATTGAAAGGAGATCTGTACTGATGCTTTATATTCCCCCTTCTTTACACTCTAATAGGCTTTTTATAGCCTACATCACCTTTGCCCATTCAGGAAGGAAACAGTACATAACAGATTGGAGAAAGAAAATTAGTGAAGAAAAAAGCAGATGCTTCCCCAGCTTATGTAGTAAATATTTTTAACAGCTCTACGAACCCTGGAATGGCTTGAGTGAAATTATGAGCCAGTTTTAAATGAATGAAAAACAAAAAAAAATTATAAAGGGGGAACAAAGTCACCCTAAAACATTCTCAGTCTGGAAAACATTTTCCTTGTCAGACAAAAAAAGAAGGAAAACAAAGACAAAAGGTGTGTGATCTGAGGTGCTGGATTTGGAATCAAAAGCTGCATCTAACCAAGACACTGCACACAATACCATGGCAGCTCTTGGAGTCTGACTCTTCTGTGTACCTCTTAGCAGTAAGGATGGTGGAATACAGCAGTTCTAGTCAGCTCTATTCTTATTAAATAATGTCTTTAAAGAGGCATGCTTGGAGTTTTAGTTGTCGGCATCAAAAGATTTTTTTAACAAGTCATATTATATTAAAGAAAGAAAATATGGAAGAGTTTAAGGTTGAAAAGAGCTAATTTTTTTTTTTTAAAGAACAAAACCCAGGGACTTAGAAGCTTACGAACTTATCAACAGCTCAAAATTTAGACATTGTGTTGCTTTATGATGTAATGCATCTTCAAATGATTCAGACTCAAGCTTTATGTGATAACCTAAAAGAAGCATTTATATAAAAATATTTAGTAAGTTTTAAAAATTTTTATATATTTACACAAGAGCTGCCCAATGCCAACATAAACATGTTTTAAACTGGATCTTAATATTTATACTTGCAAATTCTTCAAATTCTGTTATTTTCATTCATACTGCAGAGCATTCTAAAAGCATTGCTTATACTAAAGAGTGGCAAAACTATCCCATTTTCACTCTATTTTGATATGAATATGACGTTTTCCTGAGCTTAGGCCTTTGCTCCAATACAGGAACTTTTCATCTTCATGAAAACGCAATTGAGGAGAGGAAAGGACTTGAACACTTAACTGCCTTAATCCAGCCAGACCAGCATTTAACATCTTATATATTTTACTTAAGCAAAATGTAAGTGACTCTAGGGAAAGCAACATTAATAAACATGATCATATAAACTTTGCAGTGAAAATTCAATTTTACCTTTAATAGCGTCTCTCAAACAGTAAACTTTATTAGAAGACCAACAACTTAATCAGATCCTAGCACCAAAATCAGGTGTTTCATTTTCAACTTTTAATGTTTGTTCAATTGCTTCTTGGAATATTTTATGTCCTAAATAAGATAGAAAATGCCAATGAAAATGTCAGATTCTGCTGGAAACTGGACTGATGCCTTCACTCTCCTCAGTTCCAGGAAAATTCTTCCTGACCAAGGAAAGCATTCCTCTTTGGTTACTGTAAGATTCCATATCTGAATGTAAGAGATGAAATACTAAAATTTGTCTAGAATGCTATTCTAGAACTTGGGTTAGTGGCAATTTCAGAGTCACACTGCTCTGAGATGATGGGGCAAATTACGTCCAGTGGTGAAAAGAAAACAATTGTGATACAACCTGCTCATAGATCTTTATATTTCTTTGGTTGCTTCAAGTCTCCATAATGCTCTACACTTTTCTCCTACACACTATCACCCTCAGCACTTATTCCTAGTATTTCCATTGAAATTTCCAGAAATGCTCTGAGGCATTTTCCTCCCTGCCCTCATCACAGTATTTGCAGCACACAAATAAGCCCAGCCTGGCTTGTCCCTTAAGTATACTTTCTGTTTAAAGACACTATTGTTCTTTACATGCAAACATATAATTTGCCATACACTAATTTCTTTCTCAAGCCATAATGTCTTTAGCATATTTAAAGGCAACTCTACAAACTTTATAAGCTAGGCTAGCGCATCATTAACTTTTTCAGGGATGCTATTTACATCTCTTTCCCAAGAACACATGGAAGAGCTTTTGCCCATTTGGAAATTCTGTGTGGAGCCAAGCTTTCCACACTTAGTGGAAGCTCTCAGGTTTCTGGGAGCCTCCAGTTCCGCATGCTCAGTTTGAGTGATTACACCCAGACTTGCCATAAACAGTTGCTTCAGCTTCTGCAGTGGGGCATGGGAAAGAGAATGACAGCGCATCCATAATCTGCTCTGACATTGTAACATTTCCACCAATGTGTGAAAAAAAGGAAATCTTGCCTTTCAACTGCAACTCTGTGTGACTGAAGAGTCTAATGAAAGACAGCAACTCAAGGTCTGCAAGTGCAGTTTGAAGACAACTTTGCTGCAAAAGCAAAAAGAGCTCCCCTGGCCCTGCAGAGTCCAGGCTGATCATGAGCACTCCATATAAAGGACAAGAGAGAAGAGGTGCTCCAGTTCTGTAAGGTTAAGATTTTGCCAAAATACATAAACATTGGAAGGGAAGTAAAAGCTGCCATTTATATACAAGGGTAATCTTCACAGTTCTATGGACTGTCACTAAATAATGGTGGACAAGAAATTCACAGGAAACATAATTTTGTTACTGAATCTTCTGCACTTTTGTCTCGCTACTTGTTCTAGAAGTGTTGAAAAAGTCTTACAGACTGACATTGGTGCAGCTGCACTCATTATCCTGCCCTAAATTCCATACCTATCCTCTGGAAAACCTAATTTATCTGCAAAGATGCATGGTGGCTATAAAATATGTACATTTTTGTAATGTCATAAAATTATCCTTTCATGTACATTTCACCCAAGCACAACAACTACTGAAAATTTTTAATTACTATAATGAATTTTGTACTTATGAAGGGGGAAAATGGAAATCAATTGCATCCTCCTTCTCTAAAAGCTAAACAGTTCTAAAAGCAGACAAAACTCATGCACAAAGTATTGTATTGATGGGCTGATCTTGCAAGTATACTGCATAGGCACAAACCAACTCTTTGCACATCCTCTGGAAAGAAAAACATTAAATTCCTCCACTCCATTACCTGAGTTTCTGGATGACTCCGACATACGTTTCCAGTGCTTCCAATACCTTGACAGGATTGCAGGTTTCTGCATTCTTTTAAGATTAGGGAAACCATATGATAAGTTGAAGGAACGGCAACAGCATCTCTTTGGCACACATGGGGACAGAAAGGCTCTCCAGAAACAGGAGCATTAAGGAGCGGAAAGAAATTTTTTTTCTTGGAGAAAGCAACTCTGCAGGATTCAATGCAAGCTCCAAGGGACAGACGAGGTAAAATGTTCCAGGGGATTTCTCGCTATTTGCAGAACATTTAATTACTTCAAGGACATCTTGTTTCTGCTCTCCTGGATGCCGCAAACCTGCCACGCCACAGGACAGATTTACAAGACATATTTCCTTCAGTGCCCAGCCAGATGCAGGAGGTTCCATCCACCCTGTCAGCTGGGTTGATTTGCCTGCACATGTAAGCCCATCTTCCCCTGGATTGCCGGAATGTTGCGGTTGCTGGAGCCTCCCATGGTGTCCCAGCTCGCACAGCTGCGCCGGGCTCTGCGCAGCCTGGCTCTGCTCACGCCTGGGGAAGGAAGGCAGGAAGGCAGCGCCACAGTCTCTGCTCCTGCGTGCCAGAAGAAATGGATCAGTGAACCCCAGGTGGGGATGTGCTGTGGAGCAGCCAAAATGAGGCCAGCTTTAAGAGGCCAAGAGCAGCCCTTTGAAGCGTCAATAGATGTAATGCTCTGCATCATGTCACAGAGTTTTCTGCCATGGATCACAAGGAAACCCAAGGTTTGCTGCAGAAAGATGAGATCCGTAACTCTGCTGTCACAAGCTCAAGCAAGCAAAGACAGCCATTGTGCCTTCCTCACCAGTGAGACATGCTGCAGCTGGGATACATGAAGGAAGAATGAGGCAGGACACCAGACACAAATCAAGTACCTAAAGAGACCTTTGGAAAGCCACCTTATGACAATGAAACTGCTAACATGAGGGTACTTACAGACATCTGGCAAAGGATTTCCAGTGCTTAACCTCTGCTTTCAAAAACAGAATATGCAGGCACTGGAAAAGAGATGAAGGTATAGGTTTTGAACAACTCTCAGCCTCTGCAGGCCTGTTAGATATATGAAATAATATATTTTTGTTCCCCAGCAAATGTCTTTTAAATCAATAGTGTAGAACCACTGCAAACTATCCACAGGGAGAAATACCTAAGTAGTCATTCTGTTGCCATGCATCTACTTCATACTCCTCACTACTCACAGAAAAATGCAATTGTTTAGTGAGTTTAGAGACTGTTAGAAGCAATAATTTCTGCCATCTTTTTCTTAATCTTAATAAAGTCTTTTCCCTCTTGCCTCTTTCTCATTTTAGTATAAAATATGCTCCCATGTTAAATGTGACTGCAAAGAAAATTACATGATTTACAACAGAATTCTAGCTACACTCATAATCTTTAAATTCTATTTCTTGAACTTGCTATATAAAATCCCAATTGCTTCTGAGAATTAAGAGAAAATGTACATAAAAAAGCTTAGCACAAAATGTTTAAATCCAATCTTATTTAGCAAGCACATGTTCTATACTGTTGAATGGGTTCCAGAATGAAGCTTCACATTATTTCCAAATAATCTTTACTGTCCTATAAAGCAGTCCATTGTATGAACTTTTTGGATTGGACATGTAAGCAGATAACACAGACACATTTATTTAATGCTGTAACTGAAACCAGGCCTATACTCTGTATAAAACTTACCCCAAGGATCAAGGATCGTTAAATGCCTAGGTCAATTAACTGAGAAAATGGGGCCAAATATTGGGAATCTTTGGTAAACTAGACCTGAAGGCTCCCACCCCACAAGGCACAGGTTGAACTAAACTATATCTTAACACCAACCCTTCCAACTCTACGTGGAGCTTCAAGACATGAAATCACATTTTGTCCTCTGACTGACAGGTCAATCTCACCAGCCTTTCTTAAAGATGCTATAGAATAATGCAGAACCTGTTCCAAACAGTTCTGCATGTTTGATGCTGTGAAGAAGGCTCTGTTGAATCCATTGTCCTTCTCTTGATAAATAGGACCAATTAACTTTATGTACAGCATCATCAGGTCAAAAAGAAGAAAGCAAAAAAAATAGTGAATGTGCCATCCTCAAGTGCATCAAACAATTGAACTACTTGTGTGCAAAAATGGGGGCTACAACCCTGTCATTCAAGTGCTCTATCAGTCTTCTGTCTAGAGTGTGCTGCAAGGCACAACACACCTGGGCCAGATTAGTTCCCATGCTTGATCACTGCTAAGGGGTACCTGAAATGGTACTTCATAAATCAAAATACCTAGCTTGCTTATTTATCACAAAGAGTGACATTTTTTCTTCCTGTAAAGAAGGTAGAAAGAGGAAGAAGACAGAAAGGCAACTATGTGCATTGCATTGCTAAAGAATGGCTTAAATTTGCTCCTCAAAGTACTGGCACAGTCCCTGCACCACCCAAAGGAGGTGATGGCCAAGCAGAAGCAGATTGGACATGTGACCCCTGACTGGCAAAGAAGTGATGTACCATCAGTTCATTTCAGCTAAGTCCAACCACAATAAACAATCCTGGCCTCAAACCTTTCCCCATCTCTAACAACACTTTGAATCAAGCCTTTGGTTTGCTAAATTCATACATCATCACAAATGTATTAATGCTTTTAAACTCTATGTGTCAAATGAACTAAACACCTCTTGGGCTAACATTTTTTCCGAAACACTTTCACAACCATGACGGTAAATCTCGCTTGCAACACAATCAGAAACATGACAGGAGCAGAGGCTTGCACCTCCCAATAAGCAGTGCATGCCATCTGATGGGCAAAATGCCCTCTGGGAAACTGGGGTAGGAAACCCTAGCCAGTAGATGCCTGAATGAACACATAGTTGATAAAGGCCAAAAATCTCCAGTTGCCAGAGGGGGAAAAAATCCCAAACAACCTAGTAATTGCTCAGTCTGGAGAAAAGCTGGGAAAATAATTCATATATGTTCCACTGGACACCAAAACAAAAAGAAAAAAAAACCCCTACAGACTCAACAGGAATAATGATCTTAAGGTATTTCCAACTCCTCCTCCCTCTCCCAGAAAGCCTCTCCACAATCCACAGGCAGTATTAATTTCAGCTCATGCTGTTTTCCACACAGCTATGTATTTGTCCACCTCTACTCCTACTTTAGTCACTCATCACTCCTGCTGTCAGGTGGCTGGACCAACAAGCTCTATCTACACACCACGCAGTTGTTAAACTGTTAATGAACTGTGAAGACTGCTACAGGCTATTTTGGATCTACAGAACAGCTTGTGCATCTAGAAACATGTATTCCTCCCACCCATTAATATTATTTCTCCAAAAAATAAAATACCTCTCCTCACGAATCCCTGCTGTGAAGCTTCAAGCATGTTGCCCACAGAAACATGGGTGCTGCAAAGCTGCATCAGGAAGACACTGCTCAGTGCTGCTCTCCAAGCCAGCAGCAGCCTCACCTCCCTTTGCTAACAGTGACTTCTAATTGTTTTCCATCCCTGACTACTCAATGCTGCCAGGCAGGCTCTCCTCAGCTCCATGTAATTTACTTAAGCACTGCTATGATTCATCCTGCACAAGGTCTTTAAGTAATGTGGGTTATTTTCCATGCTTGTATTGACATAAAAAATTTCTCAATTGTATTTCCTTTCACAGACCCCAGACTGTTTATTAAGGCATCAAGTATCATCAGTGTCCTCCAGGCTGGTGGTGCTCTTGGCTAACCATATTGATCAGACCATGGCCAAACTGTGACTAAATGTCAAATAAGTCAGTGGTAAGAAAGATTTTAAATCCTGTTGGGAGATACGGCTTATTCAAAAAATGCAATAAATATGGGTTTTATTTTTATTTTTTAAAAAGTTATTCTGTGGTTGCTTAGTTTCACTTAAACTTTTTAAAAAACTATTTGGTGGTTTAAGGAAAGAAAAACTGATGTATTCCGCCAATTCTCTCTCATTAATCTATTTCCTTGTTCTATTTGTGCTCCAAGTATCTGTTTCACTTGTTAACAAGTAAGCTCAGAATTTCTATGTTTTTAGATGCCTATGCACTGAGGTAGTATCCACATACACCAGGAGAGAGTGAATTGTACTGTGACAGCCAGTGAGGAAGTTCCCACTTGGCAAAGTTCATATAAGCCATTTCTCAGGTGCTGCAAGTCCTTCAGGGCCCAAATGAGGTAAAGCTGAGGTGCTGCCCCGATCCAGCTCAGGAACTTGTGATCTGATCTTTGCTCACCTCTGTCCTGGAGTTTGTGCAGTGCAGATGCAGCTGAGTGCAACAGTTTGTTCCAGCTGGTCAAAACCAAAAAGGTGTAAATGAAATTAAGTGCTGCGTGCAGTCGCCTTCAAATGAAATATGAAAACATCACATACCAGCATGCTCTCTGATGTATAGGGAAAAACACTGATTTTAATTCTGAAAGTTCCCTGTCTCTGTTATCACCCAAGGTAGCAGGTGTTGGAAATGGCCTCATAAGGATTCAAGATTTATTACCTCTCATATATTCTAGCACCCTTCTTGGGATGCCCATGGAATACAATCCAATAAGGAAGCCCTACAAATATCCTTATATGACATATACCAGACAAGCATCTTTTACACACACAAATTCAGGGATGTTCAACCAGAAGACAATTGCAAAGGTACTAGCTTTTTATCCCTGTTTCATGTGAGGAAAAGTATATAGCCCAATATTATCATCTTCCATGAATAACTGCTACAGAGTTGGGGTCTGGTATGTGGATAAGGAAACACCAGGCAGGAAGAAAACACTGTCTCTATTGGCACTAACATAAGCTGGGCTAGCATGCCACTCCATTCTGCAGTGCACAGCACGAATTGTATGGAAAACTGCAGAGGGATCAGTAAGAGCCACAAGAATGACTAAAACATATTTCAGCAGACTAGGAAATTCAAGCAGCTGAGGATATTTATCTTACCAAGGAGGTCCAGGATAATTGTTTGTAAGTGCCAGTAGGAAAAGATAGATTTGATAAAGAACCACTCAACCTTGGATATAAAACATATAATCATGTATAACATTTGGATATTGCAGTAGACATTCTTATTGGAAAAAAAATTATTTTTATAAAAAACCCCATAAAATCAAATGAAGCTCTGGAACAATTTATGAGATTGATTCCCTCTACTCATTTCTTTTAGCTGATTTTGAGAGTTCTAAAAACTGTTAGAACTCTAAAACTGTTTAGAACTCTAAAACAGTCTTATGCTGTTACATAAGGAAGTAAAGGTCTGTGTTTCCTGTCCATGCAACAGGCAATATGCACTTATTACAGACCCTTCTGTAGTGAGAAATTACTAAATTCGTAGAAACTTGAAAGATATTTTGCAACCTCTTCAAAGAGTTATTCTTCTTTTAGAATTACTACCAGTTAGGTCTGGAAGTAATTAACATTTTGCTGATATTTTGTTTCAACTTTTTAAGAAAAATTATTCTGCCACCATCTTTCCAACCACTTAAGCAACGTCCCTGAGTAACTACAAAGAATGAAAGAGGAATGACAGAGAGGGGAAAAGAAAGCAATATATTACCTTATTATTCAACTGCCAAATGCAAGAGCTAGCATACAACAAGGGCATCTCCCATTTAATCATTTCATTTGCTAGCTTTTAAAGAAAAAGGAACGAGTGCTATTTAATTTGCATTGTAGTTCAGCAATACTTGGAGCATTTGGTTGCAAGAACCAAAACATTCTCAAAACAGATCATGGACTCATAGAATCATTTAGGCAGGAAAAGGCCTCCAAGATCACCAAAAGTCCAACCTTTGACCTGATACCACCACACCCACTAAACCATAGAGTGGAATGCAATGTCTGTCTGTTTTTTGAACACTTCCAGGGGTGGTGACTTCATGACTTCCTGGGCAGCCTGTTCCACTGCTTAACCACACTTTCAGTGAAGAAATTTTTCAGAATATTCAATCTAAACCTACCCTGGCACAGTTTGAGGCCATTTCCCCTTGTCCTATTACTTAGCTGCTTGGGAGAAGAGACTGACTCTCACCTCAACACAACGTCTATTCAGGCACTTGTAGAGGGCAATAACGCCTCCCCTGACCCTCTTTTTCTGCAGACAGAACAACCCTACTACCTTCAGATGCTCCCCATAGGACTTATGTTCCAGACCCTTCACCAGCTCTGTTGCCCTTCTCTGGACAGGCTCCAGTACCTCAAGGTCTGTCTTGTAGTGAGGAACCCAGAAATGAGCAGAGAATTTCAGGTGTGGCCTCACCAGTGCTGAATGTAGGGGGACAATCACTGTCCTGGTCCTGCTGGCCACACCATTGCTGATACAGGCCAGGATGCCTTTGGCCTTCTTGGCCACCTGGGCACACTGTTGGATCATGTTCAGCTGCTGCCAACCAGCAGCCCCAGGTCCTTTGCCATTGGGCCACTTTCCAGCCACTCATCTCCCAGCCTGTAGTGCTGCCCGGGGTTGCTGGGACAGAAATCAGCACTTACCTTCTTCAACCTCATACCACTGGCCTCAGCCCATCACTCCAGCCTGTTCAGAACTCTCTGTAGAGCCTTCCTGCCCTCCAGCAGATCAACACTCTCATCCAGCTTGGTGTTGCCTGTGAACTTACTGAAGGTGTAACTCAATATCCTTGTCCAGATCATGGATAAAGGTATTAGGCAGGACTGGCCCCAGGAGTGGAAAACGCCCTTGGTGACTGGCCACCAACTGGATATAATTCCATTAACCCCAACTCTCTGAGCTCAGCCATCCAGCCACTTTTTTACTCAGCAAAGAATACGCCAGATGCTCTTCAGCCAATATGCATCCTCTCATCTCATCGTGCAGAGCTCTGCCTCCCCCTCTGTGAGTGCAAGGCTGCCATTCTGGAGTATCTGAAGAGCTGTGGCTGCTCATACACCCTGCACTCACCCAGGGCCATAATTCACACGCAGAAAAGAAGGCTGCTCTTCTGGACTATCCTCCTTCCACCACACCACAGCCTGCCAATGGGTCTCTCTTGTCCATGGCCTGTGATGTCACTGCATGTTTGTCCTGGACTGCCAAACAAATTAACTTCTATTTGCCATCTGTATGGCTGTTGTCTTCTGTTAAGTGGGCAGTTTTCCTTATCTCTTCCACAACCACTCCTCCCTCTAGAGAGACATCTGCTGATAACAGGCTATTGAATGTCACTGCTTGACTGAAAAAAACTACAGCATCCCATTGTGAGTTGCTCTGCCCAGAGGGAGGAGTCAAGCATTCCTACCCAGATAATGTTGAGATTCTGGAACACCAGCACAGCTTCTCCACTGGATTACCCAGAGAAACAGTTTCCTCTTCCACTGGATCTCCAGAGGAAGACTACACCCCTTCCACATGATCACTGCTCCAACAGAACCACACCTAACACTCCAGGAGGACTGCAGCCACAATTCCAATTGGACTGCTACCAATACCCAGACCAACAGGGTGTGAGATTGTATTCTGACTCTGTCAGTGTTGTTTTGGTATACTGCATTGTTTATTTTGTCTTTTTATTTACTTCCCTAATAAATAACTGTTATTCCTCCTCCCATATTTTTGCCTGAGTGCCACTTAATTTCAAATTTATAACAATTTGGAAGAAGAGGATTTACATCTTCCATTTCAAGAGAGGCTCCTGCCTTCCTTTAACAAACACCTGTCTTTCCAAACGAAGACAGTGTGGCACAGGAGCCAGTTCACCACAGCCTCTGGCAGGGGAGGGAATCACTCCACTGCTGAGGGAGGTTTCCTAGGGGCTGGGGGGCTGTGAGCCAGCAGCTCCCAACAGGCAGCCTGCTGCCCCTGCCACAGCATAAATCCCTAAGCAAATGCAGCAACTCCAGCCCCTACAGCTAGTGACCGCTGAAAGGAAGCTGTTGTCATATGGTACCTCATCAGTCTCATGTCAGATCTTAACAAAATTTCCTGGCAAACCTAGAAGGGTCACCAACAGCCCAGAGAGTTGATTTTTTATTATATTTATCTATATTTTATTATATTTATCTATATTTTAAAATTATTAATTATATAAATACATTATTACGTGACTGTAAAACATGTTTCATTAATTGTTGTCACAAAAGTTACTGACACGGAATAGACAAATACCTAATTACCTCCTAGTTCTTGAACTAGTTGGCCTTTAAATCTAGTTTGCATGAGGTTTTGCTGGCTTTTTAATCAAGTATGAAGTCTGATTATAAATTATATTTATAACACATAATGCATGATAAAATTATATATAATAAACATACTAAATATTATAGTTCCCGTTATAAATATATACACAGTTATAAATATATATAATATTATATAAAACATATTCCTTATACAATATAAGAATAATATCCATGGGACTTCCTTTATAACAACAAATTTATTGATTACAGTACCCAAGATAGCAAATTAACCTAATGAAAACTTTGAAATCTAATTATGACAGAAAGGAGCATGGGGAAGAAAATTGAAAATGCTTTGTACTATGCACATTCCCTGACAGGCTGCAGCTGCTGCCTCCATTCTTCCCAACACCTGGGGAAACCATCCAGCTTGGGACCCCTTTCCACTCTGGGGAGGTTTGCTCAGGCACAACAGCATCCCTCAGTGAGGCTGGGCTGTGTCTGAAGGCACTCACAGTTATATGAAATAAAAGGAGACTCCACTCATGCCGTGCAAAGCCAGAAGGAGCCATGTGAAGCCAGCTCCCTGCCAGCACAACGTGGAGCACAACCCAGCACCACTGACTGAGCAAAGCAGGAGTCTGGAAGAGACTAGAGAGGCTGAGCATACTGCTGGCTAGTCACTGGCTCATAGTTCCACTTGTTAATTTGCTTGTAGGAATCCAGAAGGGAAAAGCAGGCTCATGTATAAAGGCATGAACCATCTGCATGTGGAAATTACTTCACCTATTCAGAATCCAGGGGACAGATTGAAGAATCCAAACTTAAAAAAAAAAAAGAAAGAAAAAAATAAGACTATGAAATAATCTGGCAACTTTCTTTTCAGGAAAGAGCTGGGGGAAACATATCCCTGCTGATTATGTGTATAATAGTTCCAAAAACTGTGTTCTGTATCAAACAAATCTGTACAGCACAGGCCTGTTTGCAAAAGGGAGGGCAGGTCTTTAATTGACCGCTTTCAGAATGATGTAAGAGTTTTACAAAGGAGCAAGAAAAAGGAAAAAACACACAGCCCGTTCCATGAAATTAAGACATTGAAGCTCAATAATATAAAAATATACATGCTGTTAAAGCCTAGGCCTGTTCCTGTACCACAGAACTTACATGTGCCAAAGTTTGAGACAGTATGTGATGCTATTGAGCCATATGAGGAAAAAAATTGTGCCACCAAACCCAAAAATATGACAAGAACAATGGATGTTTCCCTATTACTGCCCAAGAGACTGCTGCATTAAGGAAATTACTGACCAAGGTCAAAGACATCAGAATTTACTTTGAGAGGATAATCAGCAAAAAGCCAGAAAAATTTATTCTAATCCCAGATCTGACAAAGCCCACTTTATAACTTGGCTTGGCATTTAAATGGCTTGTCTAGCATTACACTATCTAAAGCCTGGGTGATGAATCAGAATTTACCTCATATATATATATGTATGTCTACATTTGCCTTAGAAGTCAGGCAGAAACACCTAGCCTTTGAAGATATAAGAGGTTAATTTTTTTCTCCCACTGACTTTTAAAATACTATAAAATACAGAAATTCAATGTCTGCAAAAAGTATGCAGTAAAAGAAAGACAAGTTTTTGCAAGTTTAAACTTCAGCTTTTTCATTTTTTAACAAGATGTAAAAATATTCTCTAAATATTTTGGTCTGAGAAGAGTTTTTTTATATTTTCTAATTTTGATAATGTATTAGAGCATAGAGCAACAAAAGCCATATAGATTTTTCAGAACAAACCAATTTTGTGTGCTGCAAATATTGTTAAATTATTTTTTTCTAGTGCAGTGAGAAACTTATTTAGATTTGCTTCCCATATTAAAGTGAGATGTGGGGAAGCATCAGCACTTTGTGCTGCCCCTCGGTTCAAAGGGAGCAGCATTCTCCAACAGAGAAGAGGTCTACCAGTGGCACTTAGAGGAACACGTGGCTTGCTCCTGGGCAGGATAAGGAGGCCTCAGGGCTCATGAAGACGAAGAAGATGAAGATGAAGCAGCCCTGCTCACCTCAGTGCACTGCTCACACTCACACCACGTGTCTGGGCACTATCAGCAGTGCAAATAGGCCTGACTGGAGTTTCCAGGGGAGAACCAACTGGGCCTTTTGCACACAAAGGCACACCCAAAATCCTTTAAAATCAATAAGCAATTGTCTGCTACAGCCCCTGAAGTATCAGTAAGCTGACAAAGTCAGTCGATCAACAGACCTGCAGTTCTGCTCCATGTGGATTCTAGTCAGCTGGAATGAGATAGAAGATTTTCATCTGGATCCCTAAATCAGCAGGCAGGGAAGCACAACCCAAAGTGTTAAGGCAACTGAGGTGATATTCTTTCCTTGGTGTTACTAACGAGTTGGCAAAAAAAAAAAAAAAATTAAAAAAATAGAAGGAAAAGCTGTATTTTTGTGCCCTCTGCTGATGTACACTTTTTGATGTTGATAACTAGAGATGTGACCCAGGTGCAATGGTGCATTTGGTGCAGTGCAATAGGATTGCTGAGTGTGTAAGAGGAGTAAATGTCTGCTCCCAGCTCCCCCCACCTCTGCATGTCCCACCAGTTTTGGATGTGTTTTGGGAGACCAGGTTTTCAAACAAATTTCAGAACCAGTCTGTGAGTAGCAGACACCAGCTGGATCAAATGTGACTATCTACCTGCATCTGGGCACTGCTGCAGAGGGCAAGGTTGCTCTGATGGAATGAAACAAAGGAACTTCAGCAGAAAGGCTCCAGACTAAAACTGAAATAATGAGCAGCCCTAAGAAAGATTTGTATGTCTGTTCATCATCAGATCTTTAATGAATGAGGACTAAGATCTCCATGTTTTCAATATTTCCATGCTCAAGCCTGCAGTTAAACTATGCTAAATGATGTGACTCCAGTTAAGAGTTCCATTAAATATTTTTGTCTACTGTATTTTAAGTCCTGAGGACAACAGGAAAAATTCTGTTCTTTTCATACTTAACATTAAATACATTTCAAAGGGCCTCCAGAAAAAAAAAAAGTTAAAAGCCTTGTAACAACCAGCACAACTTTTCATTTAACAACTTTCTGTAGTCTTGGGGACAACTGTTTCTAAAACCAGATGAACAAAGGAGGATTAATCCTTTATTTTAAGAACAAAGGCAGTGTAATCTAGTCATTAAATATCTGATGATGTAGTTTAATGACATGTGAAGAAGTGCCTTGGCACAGGCTGGGGAACATGTGCTAGCAAGAGCACAGATTCCCATGTTGCTGTGATGGAAATAAAAGCCATGCCAGGCCACTAAGGCACTTGAAAAAACTAGCCTTTAGCAACAGAGATCAGATAGCTGGATTACAAATTACAAAATCTACTTTAGCAATAATAGCATTTGTGATAAGTTTTTAGAGAGGAAAAAACCAAAAAACAAGGCAAATATACATCATAAATGCACAGAAATTTCATAGACCTTTTTCTCCAATTTAGTGTTATCTGAAGTTAATGAAAATGGGGGATATATGAGGAAAAAAAGTTATTGTTAGTCTAATGCACAGAGTGTACCTACAGGCTCAACTTTGCAGCAGTGTATTATGTAACATTTGAAGTGCTAATATTTGGATAGCAAAAAATGTGAGCAAGAAAACAAAGAAAGTAGGTACTGGTCACTGAACCAGAGGTGAAGCTTCTATTTCATTAGAAAAATCTGAAGAAAATCATCTAATCACTGACTGTGCAGTTGTACTTTCCATTGCAGTTGAGTGAGTGTGGAAGTGAAAATTTTGGTGAGGTACTAAAAACATGATCAGAAATGTAAGCAACTGCCTTCAGTAACTCTGTACATACGCACACACAGAGATATTTACGTTTAGTAAATGTGAAAACACTGAAATGCAGAAATATTTTGATGAAAAAGAGGGGGCAAGAACTATTTGCTTCCTGAGAGCCAGCATTCCCCAGAAGACTAATCTCCTACCTATTGAAACCTGCCTAAACACAAATGACCACCTGTACCTGAAATAAACGGTTACTGTCTAATTGCAGCCTTTTGTTATATTCTGCTTCCTTTTCCGTGTTAAATATTTAAAGGACATCCAAAGGAAGCACTTAGAAAGGTTTTAGATACAGAGGGATCACTGCATCTGACAGGCATTTAAACCCTGACAGCAAAATTACCCCCCAATACTTGAACTATCACTGATGTAGTTTTTACTTTTTTTTTAAGTTAGCCACAAGAGGGAGTCAATAGTACTTGAATGCCAACACCACACCCCCCCTCCCCAACAGAACCAAAACATGGTGCTTAAAAAAAGAGTTTAAATAAAACACATTCTAAAGATCCCAGTGAGATATTTGGTATGCACTTCAGGGAAATGAGGAGCACTAGTTCGAGGGTAAATGGGAAGCTTCAGTTTCTTCGTATGTGAATTCACATTCACTTATTTGTACATGCATTTGAGGGTGAAATGAATACTACAATGCATAACACCATGATCCAGACAGCACTTGATGGGATGTTTCAGTCACTTCACAGCACCATCCCACTCACAGCCTTCAGCAGTGGTACCAGTGGTTTGAATTACCCTGCTCTGAGCCCTCGTGGCCTTTTCCACTGACTCCCAGGACCTGTGGGACACTGAGAACCTGGCACAGAGTAATGCCCTTTTGCTCAGCCCCTGACATGCAAAAACTGTGTGTGCTTGTCTGGGCATGACCAGGCAGGCAGGCCCAAGCAGGAAATTCTGCTTTTCGAATTGCAAAAAGAGCAGGGGCCTCTCCAAAAGGCAGGCTGAGACACTTCAAAAAACTTCACAGTTCACTCTCTCCATAGCTTCACAGCCAGAGAAACCTGGAAACTGACTACAAGCTGTAGGTCCAGTGTCCACCTCTATAAAATAGCAATATGTTGGAAAAAATGAAAATAAAATTAATTGAAGAGTCTGAATGAAAATCAGATCTGTTCCTTTTTCTGCAGGTAAGGTTGGGACAGAAGTACTTGACTTTTTAGCCTTTTTGCCACCTCTCTTTCTTGTATTTTGCCTAACAAATCATTCCTAGTTAGTTGTAATTGGCCTTATTAAAACAACTTTAATCCTCCCTAAAAAGAATTTAATTCTGTGGAGAGCTGCTTTAAGCTGGAAACAACACTCAAACAAAGCTCAAAGATATAGCCATTCTTCTCTTCCTAATTTGCATACATAAACAAAGATTTGTTCTCTCCATTCCTACATGTACTTAGGAGCTCATAAAACAGAGAACCAAATTAGAAATATAAGCCTTTGTTTCAGTTTCCCCCCATTTCTTACACTTTGCTTTTCCCATATCCCATCTCCCCCACTACATTTGTGAGACAGGTAAAAAAACCCTACCACTTTTATTATGAAGATTATTTTATCTGATAAAAACCCCAACTTTCTGAGGATGTCTTGTAATCTCATTTCATGTTCATGTTCTGTATTTCTATTCAGATGTTCATTTTGTCCTATGAGTATGCAAATGACTACTTCTGGCACAAGCACTGAAGATGAGCTTGCTTTAAATGTACCAAAAAAAAACCCAAATGGAGAAACTAAACAACTTCTCATGCATACAAAATAAACGAAGAACCTGTTAAGAGTTTCTGCTGGCTGAGGCAACAGAGGAATTTCATCACTAATAATGTTCACAGTATCCAAAATACTCTGGACATAATTGGTACTTTGAATTGTCTACTAGTCTGGTGATTTATGATATTGGATGCTTTTAAGTCCAGATCCCAGTCTTCCAGATTGAAAGACTGCTTTCATAATCATCATTTTTGTTGTGAAACTTCTTAAGTTCTCCCAGCTACAAGGCTACAATAGAAGCCTTTTAAAACTAAAGATTTACCATCACTGAGAAGTTGCCACAGAAGATCTTCCCTGTTCACAGAAGGCCACACGACAAAGCCCACAACAAGCCTTTGGAGGCCAAAGAGAACAGCTGGGATTGGAGTATACCCTACATTGGAGCATCCACTGCATTTAGAAAGTCCATGACATCCTATTCAAAGAGGAGAAGACCAGACGGGTATGAGGCAAGGTGCAGGTAGCATCCTTTCCACCTACATTTTTCCCACTAGACTTGTTTGAGATCTGATCAGCATTTGAAGCAGGAAACAGGCTACCAGCACTAAAGGGGTTCTCTATCACCAGTTTAGCCCTTCTGGGAATGAACCTACCATTAATGAATTGCTAACACTTGAAGATGAAGACTAAAAGAAATATTACCAAGTCTTACGCTTGATGACATCAAATGTTCCACTACCTCAGCTAGGAACAGCTTTTGCCCCAGATCACAGCCAGGCATACATATTGGGAACATTCTCCTTCTCTTCCTCAGAGCCACTGGAACATGTCAAGGCTGGGGATAAACTATCACTCCTTGCTGGGGACAGAAAGTCCTTTCACTCATGTACCTGGATAGTGTTGTCTGCTTATACAGTCATTATGGCTCAAAGACAATTCCAGTTGCATATCCTGTGATACTGGAGAACACATACTGCAACAGACAGCACAACCAGTAGGAGAGTCAACTCGCTGTCCTCTCCTGGGAAATCTGCCCTTAGTTATCCCTCTCATTTTCCCTGTTATCTGAAATAATGCCCCAAAACACCACAATTACAGATGTCTTTGTGGTCTGTATAGAAGATAAGTGATGAGCATTGTCCTCTTCTTCAGGGCCCCAGTGCAAGGCAGTAGAACCTAAATCAGCTTGGACAAGGGGTAGACACAATGCAGAAAGCAGGCCACTCATTTTAGCTGCCCAGCTCCCTTTGAGCTCAACACAACTTTGAATTTTTGCATGGCTAAGAAGCTGAAACCACATAAACCCATCAAGTTTTACATGTTTCCATCCACAAAGAAAAAACTGACCTAGATTCTCTCACAGTTCTGGCCAGGTTTTCAGAGGGTTACTAACCTTGGCTGAGTTAAGGGTTTATAATGAAACACTAAAACACAAGTACATTTGAGTTGGTTTGGATTTTCTTATGGATGTTTTGGATGGCTGTAATGCTAGAGGCAACTCAGACATTCTGGGCACTTTTCATCCAAAAATTGCTGCTTGGAAAAAAAAAAAATCCCATGATTACAATAAATTAAAATCAATCATTATTTTGGGCTTGATTCTCCACTTCACCATTCCAACACAGCATCTGGTTTAAAACCAGGCTCCTGAACTTGCAGTGGATGTACCTTGGTTTTATATCCTCTTACTACAATAATGAAAATAAACCATTTGTGAAAAAATTTACTTGCAGCTTCAAAAGAAGCAAAAATATAAGGTGACAGACATGAAGAAGATGAGTAAAGAAGTAAAATAGTAAGAGAAAAGTCAGAAAAAACAAAGCCAGAAATTCGAAATACATCAGAAGTAGTGAAACAAGACTCTAACAGTATGAAAGACAGCATCTTCGAGCTTGTGAGATGATCCATTGAAACACATATGAAGATACACCATTAAGGTGAGGCTCTTAATTTGGTAGTTTAACTAAGAACTTCATCCTCAAAAAGTTTAAGCAATGACACACCTCCACGTCCAATCCACAGCTCCAGCAGAAGTGGGAACCCTTATCTGAGGCACTGGCAATGCAAAGCAGCACCTTTACCATGCTGCTAGAGCAGTACGAGCCCCTTCCCAGAGGCTCAGAGTTATTGACATTGAGAGTATGAAGGCAAATGGAAACTGCCATGGAAACACCATGCCAGAGGCTAAGTAATGACAGAAGTATTTTGAACACTTGAAGGTTTTTCATATTTTCTTTGATTGGCTGTCAGTTCTGTAGCAGAGACTGATTTTTGCCCTTTGGCCAGAAGGATTTCAGCTAAGGATGCAGCAGGACAGAGGCAGAGAAAAAAAAAAAAAAAGAAAGGGTGAATGATACTGACAGAACACTATAACTCTGGAGTTCTTCAGAAATCAGACTGATGTCTGATACTATATTCAAAGCCTTTTTAAGCTTACTTTAATTCTTCTTAAGAAAGCAATATTCTTTCTCCTAACAAAACCCTAAACCCAGTTTGCCATGTTAATTTCCCTCAGAATGATATTGCAAAAAGTAGTTCTACAACAGGAATAAAATACTCTATACTATGCAAATACTGTGCATACCTTAACAATAGAGAGTTCAGAGATGCCTGTTTTCACTTACAAACAGGGACAGGGTGATTCTTTGTTAATTTTGTCTGCACTTTATTGAAATAGTTATGAAAGGAGGAAGAAGAAACATGCCTCAAGCTTTGCCAATATCCAAACAAAACAAACAGCAGCAGGGTTTGTTTTCACTTAAATTTCATTATAGTTCATATATAGAGAATTAGTGCAATTTAAAACTGGTTTGTATTTAAACCCATGTGTATGACAAGACTAGCCAACATGCTCATTTTCTAGTGGAAAAGTTTTATTCCTGCCATTGTTTTCTCGTGTAATGTGTTTTAATATATTCTGGGAATCTTTTTCCTAAAGCAAAAGTATATCTTAACAAATTAACAGAGCTGAACCAAAAGCCCAGTCAAGAAATCTGAACTTCCAGGAGCTTGCAACTGCCTTTACAATTCTATGGCTAATGTTCCTCCACTTTGACAACTGAACTTGGATAAGGGTGGCAAGAGAACATCAGTCACCCAATGACCAGGCAAAACAACCTTGGCAAGGCTTTGGCAACACTGAAAGCCAAAGACACATCCACGAGCAAGCTATTTTTCCCCAAGTTTTCCCCAAGTCAGTAAAGGTTACTCAACTGAAAGCTATTCCTCATGCCTCTTGTGCAGTTTGGCAGCTGAGCCATTTCCTTAATTCGTGTTAAGGCTCACTGCAGGCCACCAACATACACAACCCTAACGACAACCAGCAAGAGAATATATTTAAATTCAGCAAAAGACACAAATTTTAGGTATCTCAGATGCAAACAACTCCCAGCCAATACATGACTGGCGCATTACAAAACACACCTACGGGAGCTTGGAAGATATCTAGGAAACACACCCAGGCAGAGAAATTAACTTTGTAACTCTTAGTCCTACATGAGGATTCAAGGTGTTCAGTCATTCAAGGGTGGCGTTCTGCTCTTCACAAAAGCAGCTCAGAAAGAAATAGCATTACATCTGGTAGCTAATTAACATATTTCAGACAATTCATGATGGGAAATGCATGCTCAAACACTGTGTTTCAATTATTTGTTACCTGCTCTAGTTGCATGATCATTCCAGTTTTATCCAGAGGAAAAATGCTAAGGAGTAAGGTGTATGGAAGGGCAATTAGGCTTCCAATTAGCAGAGGGAGTGACAGATTTTCTTAGTGAAGTGGAAAATACAGGAGAGCTCCCCTGAGTCAGTTTTCTATGTGCCTATGTTGTGGTTTAGGAATGGTATTCCCCGGTTTTGTGTTCCCACTGAAACACTCTGAAGCGCACTCTGTTCGCTTGTTTCTTGCTTCCCTTCCCACTCCCACTATGGCAGGCTGCAGAGGAGAATTGGAGGCACAAAAAGTAAAGATCATGGGGTGAGATAAGAACAACTTCCTGGAAATAGCAATGAGATAAGAAATGTACACTAACAGCAACAAATCTAATAACAGAGAAAATAAGAGAAACAAGGACAGTATAATCAGAATTACTCAAGAACTTTTAAGGCCAAATCTGTCAAGAAGCCTCTATAAATCAGCCATGACCTCTGGTAATCTGGCTTAGCAAGGAATCAGAGGACAGCTCACAACAGTTTAACTTGAAAATGTTCAATGGTATTTATACTATAAATTCATTATTAAGCCATTCAACAAATATTAGATCTGTGTCTCCATGGTTTTCTTGCCAATTTTCAAAGCAAGCAAAATACTCTGGTCATCTTTCCACCAGAAACCAGACAGGAGACAGCACATCCAACTAATACAGCAGGCAACATGTGACACTAATTGTCACCTGCTGGTTGTGATGAAAGTTGTGACTTCTGGCCTAAAATGCAAAAGGCTCCATGGTTCAACAGCATTCCTACAGCAATTGCTTCCTGCCTGATTAGCTTGAAAAGAGAAACAACAGCAATCTAGGAAGGTCCTTCCATGGGCAGAGTTGACCATGACATTTCCACCACACACATGCTTCAAAAAGAGGCCTTCCAGTTGGGAAGCAACATATATGCTATGAAGTAGATGGATATCAGAACAGACATGAAAGTGGTAAAGTGTAAAAACAAAAGAATCTATCAAAATTGCCAGAATGCAATACTTTCACAATGCTTTCCAGAGATGGGATATATACAAAAAAAAAAAAAAAAAAAAATTAGAAGGAGTCTTAAGGACAACTGGAAGCAAAACACAGTGAAAAATATTGCTTAGAGCCCTGGCACTTAAAACATTAAGAACAAGAACAAAACCATCACTTTCAAGATACTAATAAACCCTTAAGAGAAAGCAAACTCCAACTAAAGAAACTTGCAGGTGATATTCTCTAGATCAGCATGTGTCATTATAGGCTATAAACATTTGGGAAAAGCAAATTGGTCAAATTTATTTCAGTTCATTTAATCTCTAAACAGAGAAGCTTATTTTTTCCAGCCAAGTCTAATGAAAAAAGAATGTCTTCAACCTAATAGGTCAAATGTAAACAGGTTTAAAATTCAACCACTTCTAAGGTATTAGAAATGGCACTATCCACATGACTCTTCACACTCCTCTTCCTCATCTGGAAGAGGAAGTCCAGACCTGCCTCTAAGTCTCCTGCCCTAGTTTTGTTCCTACTCAAAGCAACCACTGCTTAACTGAGTACATGTAATCAATTTACTTGGCAGGGTTAATAACACTCAGCGCTATCACTGTGACTGAAAAAGAAGCTGAGAGCTGTGTGTTGTTTGGAGAGCCTTAGATAGCAAGATTCTTTCTTGGGAACTGAATAATCAGTCTTCTACTAATACTGTTTCCAGCTCTACTCCAGCTGCTCCCTTAACATTCAATTCTTCTCTACAAGTTTCTGCACTTTTAGCGATGTCTGGATAAAAAGCTGTCCTGCTTGAAGGTCCTCCAAATATTTGTATTTATATGTTGTTTCTTGCCCCCAGTCTCCTTCATTAAAATCTAGAAAACCCCCATCCCAGCGCACCCCAAACCCAGCAAACACAACCCCTCCAACGAAAAATCTCACAAGCCCTTCCCTCTCCCTTGCCACCTGCTCAGACAATTACTGCAATAAATACTGAATCAGAATCAAAGCACATAAGCTATTGGTGACAGGAACTAAAAGAGTATTTCACAAATAAATTTACTGATCTGAATGACAGCAGAGACAAGCTAGTTTTTGGATTAAATTTTAGGCAGAAACTTTCTCTCTGTAATTTTGTGCAGCCTGATATACAAATGCTTGGGTCATACAATTGCTCCCAGAGATTCAAAGCCTGCAATTTCATGGCCACTGAGCTCATTGAACAGCACAAGCCTTGAGATGCCAAATCCCTTCTGTAAAGCAATGAAGGATCTCAGATTTTTCCTGAATTGTCACTGTACCCTCACTGTATTGCTGGATAAGACCTTCTATTCCCCCTTCATTAACAAATGGTATGACCTGGCATCCCAGCAAATCTGCTCGCTTCAGCTGAGCTACAAGAATGCAAGCTGTATGCAAATAGCCCAATTATTTTCCTCTATCCATTAAATCTAACCTAACCTGAATAATTACTCATCAATTACAATTTATTTCAGTGTTTTCTGACATTTTTATTTCAAGGACTTATTTTATTTCCAATCAAGATTTTACATTAGAACCATTCTTTCATGCCACAAATACACAAGTGAAAAACTTTTTTTCACTTAACTTCAAATAATTGAAAGCTTACTAGGAATTATCTAGACCATCAAATGAATCTGCAAACTTCCATTTGAATTGTGTGAAAATATCAGATGATATTAAACTGCAGCTATTTTTACGACTATGTCACTGAATGCACCTTTTGGTAGAGCTCAGAGTCCTGGGGTAGTCAGTACTACACAAGTATTGGAAATAGTGATGGAAAGTTTGCAGTAGGACTTCACGTCTGCTACTGAGGAAATAGCAGCAGGGCCAATTCAAACAGCATCAAACAGCCAATTCAAAGGCAGAAAGTGAGGTTAACCCACCTTACTCAGTATGGCCAGAAGAATCCATCTCTACCTCATCTTTACTCTTCCATTAAAGTAGCTGTAGGCAGCAGACTGTTCCACCAGCACAACAAGCCCTGTCCTCTCAGCCTTTGGTTACAGGTTAGTGCTTGAGTCCTCGACCTTCTTTAAGGATGTTTCATTTGACTGACTTCATTAGGCCAATGTGTTTCATGCTCTGGAGAGCTCAAACCAAACACAGCAGAGCAGGTAGGGCTTCACAGGTGCCAAAGAGAAAGGACTGCTTCCCTCAGTTTGTTGACCATGCTTTTACTAATACAGCCCAGCCCCAGGCCATTTTTTCCAGCCAGTTGATATTCCCCCTGCCATCAAGTAGATCAGTCATTCCATTTAGTTTGGTATTATCCATAAACTTGCTGAGAACACACTCTATACCATCCACCTGCGTTATTAATTTGGATTTTAAACAGTGTTGGCCCAGTATCAGTGCCTGAGGGATACCAGTGGTAATTGGCTGCTAGTTGAAATTTGTGCAGCTGTAAACCTTCTGATTCATATTGTAACCAATAATCTCATGTCTGAAGTGCATTTTATAGTGTGAAAAAATAATTTTAAAAAAGTTAATTAAAAACCCTTTATGAAAACGCTTCCCAGCCTTTATCCTCAGAGGCTTGCTTCCTTGAAGTAAAAGTCCATGTGGCACAAGTTCAAGATTTCATGTTGCTGTACCAGGAAGCACCTCATCCTCTCAGTGATGCCACAGTTCAAGGAAATATTTACACCAAGAGCGGCTTGGAGCTGCTTTGCCAGAAGTGCAAGCTTTGGGATTGTCTGTCAAGCTTTCCATAGAGAGATGGACAGCTTGTCCTAGCTTCACCTGGGATAGAATTCATTTTTTTCCAGATAGCTGATAAAATGATGTTTTCTGGATTAAGGATGAGATTAATGCTGGTAACACACTGATGTTTCAGTTGTTGCTGAGTACTCCTTACCCTAATTCAAGGACTTCTCAGTGTCTCAGGCTCTGCCAGCAAGAAGGTGCACAAGCCCTAGGAGGGAGCATGGCCAGGACACCTGATCTGAACTGGTCAAAGGGATATTCACACCATAGAACATCATGGCAGTGTATAAACGGGGAATTTGGCCTGCTGTGGGATGATGGGAATCTGTCAGTGGGTGGTGAGCATGGTATTCTGCATTACTTGTCTTTCTTTGGTTTTACTACTTTTCTTTTTGGTTTGTTTTACTTCAGTTATTAAACTGTTCTTAATCCACAGCTTTTATATTTTCCTAATTCTCTTCCCCAGTCCACCAGGGAGGAGGGGGAGTGTTGTGAGGAGCCATGTGGTACCTAGCTCCTGTCTGGGGTTAAACCACGCAATGCCTTCAAAGTGATCCCTCAAAATCATTGCAGTATATAGGACAGGATCCTGACTGTTCAGATTCCCAGCTGAAGCTTGCTTTTTCTCCACAAGAGGAATGCTGCATATGCAGAATTTCTGCTCTCAGTTCCATTTGTCATGGAACATTGCCGGGAGACCTGTAAGTGATGTCAAGTATGAGAGTTCTTCTTGAGAATAAACTGATTTAATAATGCTTGAGTTTTTAATCTTCAAAAATTGACAGACCATGCCTGCAGGGAGTAGAAAGAGCTTATGAATTTCCTGGTTAGAATGCAAAGCCATTCCACTTCAGCATTAAATTAAATTTCCTAATCTTACCCCTCATATACTTATCCTGCTTGAGAGCTTCTTGATGGGATCAAAAGCTATTAACTTTGACTGTTATTTGTAGTGGATGTTTCTACAGAAATACACTTCTACCATGTACAAACCACATTAGTTTCAGAATTTGTGCTATTTGCAAACACTGCTTCAAAGTGCAAAGAACAAATTTTTTGCAGTCCTTCTTTAAGAGGCCTGTGCCTCCAGCAGCAGGAGCACATGAAATATGTTTGTCTTTGTGGTTCTGAGGGCTATGAAACAGTAGAAGGAAGCTGCAAGGAAGACAGCTGTCCCTGGAGAGTCTGCCACCTTTCAGCAGTCAGCAACCACTGTTTTGATCTGTACAATGGATGTGGGCATCACCAAAGCTCGTGGTGGCACTGAAACAGCTCGAGCTCAGCTTTGCTGTGCAGTGCTGCAGATCCTGGGCACACAGAGCACGATGGCTCAGCTCCACTGTGGCTCCATGTCTGCAGCCCCACTGCAAAGCCCCTGAATGTCAAACGCCCCTGCTGATGCACTTAGAGGTGTCTTTTCTGCAAGATGCTCCTTCTGTTCTGGATACTGAGTAGTAACAGAAAACGTGTTTATTCAGCAGAATATTCTTGTTCTTCTTCACACTGGAAGAAAAACATCTCTTCAAAGAAGTTTTCCTGAAAACCGAGACTGGCCTTGCTCCAGGATAGACTGGATTTGGGTTCATGTATCCCATGTCTCAGACAAACCTTAGTAACTGAACCTCTGGCCATTTCTAAAACAGATGCTCTGCTGTACCTCTGCTTCCCCAGACATATGCATGCCTATTAAAAGTTTTGTTTCCAACAAGTCAGCATTTTCAAAGAAAAAAGGTCTGATCAGAAAGATACTCAGTTTCAACAGACAGAATAGTGCCTTTGACATCCATCTCTGAAAATATTAGGCTGTTTAAGTGCACTATCATCCCTCATGAAACTTCAAGTGATTAAAGGGAATGGAAAAACTAGAACGTGTTCCACCTTGCTGACATGTCTCTCCAGACATCCTCTCTGGAATCAAGATGCTCAGTTTTATCTTCATCCATGCCTTTGAGTTAAGCCCTAGGATCAAGAACCGTAACTTTGCATCTAAATCTTGTATTGTTAAACCCATCCAGAAGGCAAGTGCCATTTCAGTGTGAACCACCTGCTCTCTCTCATCTCCAGTTTCACAGTATATCACTGACAAGTCTTACTGATGAAATTTCATAGCACAGGCAATGAACATAAAAAATGTGTATGCATGTAGTATTTCCTTTAAACATACATACATGTTTGCACACAGTTTAAAAAAATCATTGCAGTAACAGGAAAAGAAGAAAAGATAATACATAACACTTTTAAAGGGCATGGACACAAGCAGTGTGAAACTGGATTATATAGAAGACTTTGATTTCATTACCTCTGTCAGTCTGTGCCATGGCAGATCTGGAGAGGGCAATGCAAACATTATGTGCAAGCAGCTTAAGGTTGCCATAAACAGATGGACTGGCAACCACCTGACTTCCATGAAAATAGTGATTGACAGAAAAATAGAACTTAGGGAAAAAATGAAAATTAAAGCTAAAAATAAAAAAGCTCCACACCTCTGAAGCACTATAGCAAGAGCAGAAACACCAGCCCAAACTTACCAGAGACCCCAAACAAGAAGGAAAACTTCAGATGTAGGAGCAGAGACATTACATGCTTTGTGAAGCCAGAGGGAAGGCAGAGCAATACATGCTTTTCACCAGCAGTGCCCAAAATGCTTAATGCAAGCATTAGGGATCAGTTTTATATATAGTCCTAATTTCTCTTCTCACTCATGACTATCTTATAGGCAAGTGTTCTTACACTCACCTAACATTACACTAAGTTCATATCTTTCACCACAAACATTTTTTATTTGCTCCTTTATTTTCATCCTACCTGCTGGTAGGTGACACTTAAAATACACTAAGCTGATAAACCTATTTACTGTACATTTAGCTAACATTAGATGTTTGTAAGCTCTTTGTACAGCTCTGAAGGAGATATGACCCTATTTCTGCACTCACAGGAAAATACAGAATCTGTACTATGTCATCAACTGCTTCTATGGCCTCAATTGTCCCTTTCATTGTATGGGAGATTTAGTAACCAGATTTCTATAATAAGTTACACTAACAGCACATCTTGCTGCTACTCAATGGAAGAACCTTCCCTTCCTTGTGTACCAGATTTCTAATTAAAGAGAATCAATTTTCTGCTTTGCTTAAAAGATGCATTTAGCATGCAACAGTCACACGAATATTAACTGATTTAATAAATACACCAGTGCCTAATTCCCTCATCTCCTCAGATCTTTATTGTCTCCTGCAAGCAAGCAACACCTGCCACGAGTCCCCATGACTTCCACAGCAATTCACAGCATCAGACATCTCACAGACTCGATCCTTTTAAAGAGCTTAACAAGGTTTTATATAATGAGGTTATTGAGGAATGCTCTTTCTATGGAGAGAATTTATTCCTTATCTGAAAACATCTTTGTGTCCTAATGTTTTCTTGCCTGTGAGGGTATCTTGCACTCTTTTCTATTCATTCACATGACAGAAGGAGCTGCAGGAGTTCTGAATGCCAAGATGTCTCTAGACCTGAGGTGTGAAAAAAACCCTGTAAGGATCTAGGAATGGAAAGGGCACATCCAGCACCACTTGCAGAAGGACACTGCAGTGAGAAACTACATGTGGCTTTTCTATTTAAGTCTGCATATGGGTGCAAATTATGGCCACACAGAACACACACTCCTATGTGCTACCTAAGATCAGTGATCCAGTAAAGCAGATGACACTACACTGCAGGCAATTCAGAGGTGACTGCATCTCAGGGAATGCAGCATGGGAACAGCACACCATGCCCACAAAATTAAGAGACATGGCAGGCTAGGGGTCAGGGTGCCTTGCTTTTATTTGGGGATGTTGAAGATTTTTCTTAGAAACTATTGACAGAAGTTGCAGAAGAGAAGCAGGATCCTGTAACAGACTTTACAGACGATTAGAAGGAAAGAACAATAGCTTAGGGAGAACAGAAGAACTGTTTTGTCTGATGCTGTGCCAAGCTTGTGTTAAATAACAAAACAGTGTCCTAAAAGAATTTGTTAATATGGAGACGAGTCTCTCTTGGACTGATGAAAGATAAGGCTATGCAAAGCATTGCTAATCTATTTGAGCACCAGTTTCTGCTACTCAAGTTAAAGCTACAGATCTTGGCTGTTGGAAGACCTGCTCATTTGCCAGTGGGCTGGCAGTAGTCTTTGCTATGCTGTAAGTTCAGCCAAGCAACTTCCATATCTTTTCAGAGGACCAGACCCTTCTAAAGTCACAAATAATTATTTCCAGTAGTTTCAGCCTCCCAAACAAAGAAACAAAAAATTACTAGTTACCTATGGAAGTCAAGATATATCTTATTAAGATCACATTTTTTTTTCAGAAGAGCTCTCAACTTCTAATCCCACTAAATCCCAAGCAAGCAATTAAACACATTCCTTTATTAAGTTTCCTTTGTCCCATATGTCATCCATCCATACCTACCCTTCAGGTATTTATGTTACTTTATGGCACCTCTTAGTGCAGTAGATAAACAGAGACTCTGGCCCAGAGAATTTATCCTCTTATTTTAGCCAAGACACAATGAAGGGAGAGGGGGAAGAATAACTGGGAATGTGAAAATGAAGCTATATGATTATGAAAACCAGTAAGGTCATGAATAGTAGAAGACTGCCAAAGAATTTGGAGAAGAATGCTACTTTACACAACATATTGTGGTACTCTAGATTGAAAAGATGAACACCATTTGGGTATGCCACAGATGAGAAATAGGCAAGGATTACTTAGCTGGATTACAGTGACTTCACTTTACAGATCAAAACAAAGAGAAAATCCTAGCTTGAGTGAAGATATGCAGTTAAATCAGTGCCATGCAAAGATGCATTCTACGTTTCCATGAACTGTCAAGAAAATGGATCAAATACAACTTCAGAGCAATGCCTAATGAAAGATTTTTGCATGCTATTGCTTTCCATGATCTTCAACATATGGTTATTGAAAATCAGATTGCTTTGTTCCTTTCCTATAACACAGATTTATGATTATGTTTGTTTTCCTTTCTCTTCTACAGCAGAACTTTCAATGTAAAAAGTCATGAAAAAAGAATCTTGCCGTTGGAGTGTTACACGCTCCAAGCAGAAACTCCCTCCTCTCCTGCAGGCATCCCAGGACAGCTTGTACTTATCTCAATCACCAGTGTACATATGCAGCTCAAACCAAGGCTGTGAGGAACTTGGCAGCCTTTACCTTCACAGGCTTGTCACTCCCAGAATTTTGTTGCTTTCTGACCTGCATTACAACACAAAAGAAGCAGCCCGAAATGCCAAATTCTGACTTAAAGGTCACAAAGATGTGAAAATCACAAGTCTGTATGGTAAAGGTGGAACTCAGAGTCTGACTGAGACAGAGATCCTGCAAAATCATTTTGGAGAAATAGGGATCTTCTGTTCCTAGGCCAAGTTTCAGGTCAGGATTGGATACCAGACTGAAGTTTGTATTTAGTCCCCTGACTGCAGCTCCTTTACAGTGCAAGGAGAGACAAAAAACCAGTACTACCACATTTAAGTAACCTTAGCAGACTTTGGTCTTTAGTGTTTATAGCTTATGAAATAAAGCTAGAAACTAAAAAAGTTTTCTTTATTATTATTCTTTTTTTACCCACCACATTTAATTTTCTGATTTCACAGAACTGTTTCTTCTTTCACAGAGTATTCTGAGTTGTAAGAGACTCAGGACAAAGATAAATATAGGATTTCAGTTCTTACACTTGTAAACTTTCAGTGCTGTTGCATGACCTTCAAAACTCTAACAAACCAAAGAAATTAAATAAAGAAAAAGGAATACAAAATTGCAGTCAGCATTTTACAGAACCACTCCTATCATAGGTCACTAAATGCTCTTAAAACTTTCCAAGAAAGGAGAGATTCTGGGAAAACATTAAGAAATAACAAACCTGGCCCCCAAATAAAACCATCAGTACTTGATTAAGGTTAATCAATGCAGATATCTCAATGTTTGTCATCTGCATGCAAAGGAACAGGGAACTATAAACAGGGCTAGGAATGGAATATGATAGGATGAAAAGAAACATAAAACCAAGGAGCTCCTATCCTAAACTGTCCCTCTATGAAAAGAGAGAAAGTGCTTTAAGGCAGAAGTATGTGTATGTGAATTCTTGCTACATCTGCTGCTGTGTGCTGCAGTGTACAGACACTTGGGGATCTGCCATCAAAAATAAAATGAGCAGTTTGCCAGCAACATACCGAACATTAGTGGTCTTTGACATAGCTACAGGTTTTGCTCACAACGGCGCTGCCAAATGACAGCAGGGTTTTGTTCAAACACTTGCTTCACTTTCCCATTGCAGAACAACTGCCTGCTGAGCTATTGAAAATCACTCTGATAAATATCTGATAAATACCTCTGTTATAGGCACACAGAAAACCCACAGGCTTTCAGTCATTAGTATGTCACTATTGGGCCTTTAATCACACACTCACTTGTCAAAACAGTTACTGTGTCAAAAGTAGAAAGAAAACGCCATAGTTTCTTGCAATCTAATACTAACCAGCACAAAACTGGAGTAAAGAGTTCCACAGTAATGCTCAAAGTGTGCTAAAAAAGGAAACTTCCAATCTAGAAACTCATCAACTTCATTGCCTTGCTTTGGTTATCATTTTACAAGCCACGAACTTTCAGATTAAGTATGATCTGTTTGTTTCCATGTGGTTGAGCTTTACAAGATCACTTGAAAATACTAAAAATTGGAAAAGTAAAAATGCCTGCAGCTACTGCTAGCTTAAGAGGAACAAAACACTACCCCTCACCTATCCATGACTATATCACAGTTCAGGTGAAATCAGATGAACTTTTCCATCAATACACACAAAGCAGAAAAGCACGTGCCTTCTGCAATCAGCTGAAAAACTATCACCTTGTTAAATTGGTGATTTTGGGAGCATGATATGGTCAGAAGAGGGGGAAGAAGATCAGCATCCATGTGCAATGACCATTCAATCACAAAATATTAATGGCCTTCTGAAAATCACTAAGAAAGAAAACTCAAGGCCAGTTCAGCCTACAGACAAGGTTCATTAGTTCACATCCAAACTAAAAGAAGTTGGCAGGACAAAATAGCAGCATCTTGCCCTTGTCATTTCTAAGACAGTTGGAAGTAAAATCTTTGCCATAAAGCAATGTAAAATGATCCAAACAACTATTCTTTCCAAGTACTGCTCAGACTAGTCAGTTGTCAAAAACTGAATCAAATAAAATCAACAACAAGCCCCTCCCAAAAAACTCAGCTGTAGGAGATTCTCTTTCAGAATTACTAGAAAGTGTACAAAGTGTTTGCTTGTGTTATAACAACTTTTTTTTCTTGCCTAAACAAGGTTGTGACTGCTTGTCATATCTCAGTTTCAGCAGGTAAGATAACCTCTGATGAGTCACCAAATTCTGCTATCCTTGAAGTGAAATTTAACTGTGGCTGGAGAAGTAAAGGATCAAAAAGTGAAAGTTAAAAGAAAAAAAACTAACTTTGAAAACTTGGAAACAAATAGCAGTGATATTTGAGAGTTGGTTCACTGCTCTTAGACTAACTAGGTTGGGTTTTTTGGACTGTGTCCTGAGGACCATTCTCTTCTCTCTCTGTGTATCTCTTCCAGACATCTGAATCTGTCATGACAAGGACAATGCTTGTCTGTGGCTGGAGTTGAATTCATGTGGGCCTGTGACCATCCTATCAAGTCCCAGTCGCTTGCCATGCTTTTGCCAAAACAGCAGCCACTTACATAGCACAGCTGAGGGACCTACTGTTCAGAGCATCACTTTTCCCAACAACCACTTCAGGAGAACATCCACATACTGCAGGACTGACCCCATGCTCCCATTGCACAGTCCATGCTGAAGGTGTTTCTGGACTGGATTAAAAATTAATGTTGGAAAACCTTGATCCCTCCTGGCCAACCTCCCGGTTTATATACTGGGCATAATGTTCTGTGGTATGGAATATCTCTTGAGCCAGTTTGGGTCAGCTGTCCTGGCCAAGCTCTCTCACAGCTTTTTGCCTACTCAAGGGCAGAGCCTGAGACACTGACAAGTCCTTGACTTATGGTAAGAACTGCTCAGCAACAACTAAAACACTAGCAATATTAGTGATAACATTGATCTTATCACTGGTAAGATCAGTGTCATCAACATTTTTCTCATTCCAAATCTGAAACACAACACTGTACCATCTACTAAGGAAAAATGAACTCTACCCCAGCTGAAACTAGGACAATGTTGAATTAAGTCACCTAAAGTCACATTCCCGTTTCAATCAGGAATTCAGCATCACTGAAGGGTTGCCCAGTCTCCCCAGACAGTAACAGAGCCAGACAAGGGGAGGACTGTCCTGTTGTCTCCTCCAGTCTATAGGGAAACTGCCAAGAACTCCAACCACAAAGTGACTCTGCCTCTCTTGAACAGTCAGAGGGCTGATGGCATGGACCAGCCACTCTTAAGCTAAAGGGGGAAGTGACATCAGAACTTTCTATTTATCTGCATCTCCAGCAAAGCAACAGCTGACATATGAAGATATCAGACAACTGGGCCTCCTGCTTTTGAAGGGAAGTTAATCAATACCTCATGACTTCTGCTTCCAGAAAACAGCACCAATAGGTATATCCATCATCACTTGGCTTATTACAACCCAAGAGGGAATGACTAGGACTCTCTGGCAGCCTGGGCATAAGCCCCTTCATTTGCCTCTACAGTGGTTGCTGCTTGCCAGCTGGGCTGCAGATTACATCTCAGCAAGATGAGAAGCCATCCTGCTTCCTAGTCTTCCTTCTGATATATGTTTTATGTCAGAAGACCTTTTCTTTTCTCATTTCACTATCCCAAGGATAGATTTGTGAATCTCCACCTCAAATTTTTTTCAGACTACTTCCTAGAAGGGGTCCAACTCTTCTGTTTACAGGTTTACAATGTTTAAATATAAATTTCAGCATAAATTTTTTCCTGTCTTGGCTCCTTTTTTCATTCTGAAGCCTGCCATCAGTTACCTAAAAAGATTCCCAGTTTTATTGCATTTGTCAGGAATATTCAGGTAAGGCAGTTTGTAAAGATTAGGGAGTCCAAGCCCACTTCTCCAAAACTTAGAAAGAAGAGCTTACCTAAATTGATATGGGGGGAAAGATAAAATTGAAGAAGAGGAATTGGAACATTGGAAAAATTGTTCTGAAAGATTTCACATTTTAAAAAGCTAATTTTTTTTAGTGCAGCAGGCATGTCAAACAATGCAACTCTATTTCAAGGCATAGCACTGATCAGTTGCAGCTTCTATAAAACACAGTGCTGCCAAAAGTAATTCTCTAGTTACTGTTTCAATTTCCAAAGACCTTCTCCCGCTGCAATGGTAGGAACTGTTTGTGATGCTAGAATAAAGGGTGTTGGTAAAACTTTTTTACATACATTGGGCTAAGTTATTGATGCTCTCAGTAAAGTTCTTCTTTGAATACTTCTTTGATGAGGTACACCATCATTGTGTGTAATGAGGCATATCCATTTGGCCTTTTTTCTCTGGAAATTCAAATGTCTCCATTATCATGCCATTATAACATTGACTCTGTTATGTCCATTATGCCCATTTCTGGGTCCTGTAGTGTCGGGACTCAGGACATCCCTCTGGCTGTCCTGAGCAGCCAAGACCCCTGCCAGGGGGCTCGGAGACCCTGGCACAGAGCCCAAAATGCCTCTGTGAGTTTGATTATGGCCCGTGGAGCAAATTACCAACCTTCTATGAAGATCAGCAAGCCACAAGAGTTTAAGTAGAATATTAGTGAAATTATCACAGGGTGAATTATGTATTTTAGGATTACTGTACAGGGGGGTTATATCTCTGTACAGGGGGTTATGGAGACAAGATGGAGGAATCGGGGCGTGCCTCGTGCTTCTTCTTTCTTCTTCTTGTCTTCCATCTTCCGTGGTGATGCTGGCACTTGGGGATTGGTTTATGGTGAAGGTACACTTGTCAATAAGGGTAAAAGGTATTGGGAATAAAAAGTAAATATGATATACGTAGTTTTTGTTATAAAAGGACGCGACCGCCCCGTGGGTGGGCAGAGTGCCTGTGGCTGCCCTGCTGAGCAGATCTCTGCTGGGCAGAAAGAAAATTTTTTAGATAAGAATTAATAAATAACCTTGAGACCGAGAGATGAAGAGCTCTGACTCCTACTTTAAGCACCGGGCTGGGAAAAAAGACTTTGGAACTTTTCTCAGGGTCACTCTGACAAACTAGTGATCCCGACACTGTAGAAATAATTCTCATTTACGAACCATCAGAATGAATATTTTCTATTTTTACTGTTAGAGAAACCAACAAGGGAAAACAACCATGTTTCTAGCTTACTTGGCAATGCAAGACCATTTGCACTATTCAATATGTTTCATAACATTTACAAGAAAAAAAAAGTCACCTTTATTTCCTAAACCTACTAAAGCAATATTTTCTGTCTGGTAATTAAATATTCCTCATTTTTCTCACTGTAGAAGTGGTAAAGTCCAGTTTCACTAAGAAATAACTGATGACTGCAGACTGCCCGTAAAGTTGTTATCATTCCCCATGAAATAATATTTTTCTTATGCTTTCAGTGTAGTACATCTCCAGGAACAAGATACCTCTTACCAAGCTAAGCAAACCATTCAATAAAATTTAGTTTGTGCCAGAAGGCAAACTCCTAACAGCTTTGAAATACAGGCTCTGCTTAAGATCGTATTACTTGCTGGGCAGTGGATTAGAGCCACAAGTGATCTCATCTAGAAAGGGAAGTGTCTATATGCAAATAATACAAGTGTTTGCACAAGAAACTACAGAACAATTATTTCATCATTTATATCATATGATATATATTTGTCTGCATGTACCTGTTAATAGGTATATTAAGAGTAATATAGATGTACATTTTGCTAATACAAGCTCTGGCTCAACACCAGGCAATGCTATTGACAGCAGAATAAGGCACAGTAAGAGTCCAAACTGGCAATGGTAGGAGGTAGTTTCCATAAATGCTTCCTCCAACATGTAGATCAATAGTGAAGTTGCAACCTCACTGCCTGGAGGTGATCCTAGAACTCCCCATAACACAAATTACCTCTCTCCACACATAGCACTGCTCAAGCCTGCTACAGAGCCCTTTGAACAGAAACGGGGTAAGGGAAGGTAAGCTAAGTCTGATATGAAGTGGCAAAGAAAAGGTGTCTGGCCGCTGCTTTTCTGAGTTGTGCTGACCCAATAAAACTAGATTTGACATTTGAGGTATTTTGTTCCATTGATAGCTTTCAAGAGTGGATTTTCCAAGAAAAGGCTTCATAATTTAATTTACGTAAGCAGAACCTGCCTCCCAGAAAGGACTGATGTATACTATTTAATCTAATTTGGCAAGTCATTAAGTATTTTCCAACAATGTATTCTGTTCCTAAAAAGTGACTAAAGGGGTCTCAGTGAGCCAGAGGAATGTACACACACAAAGACATGGTTCCTCCTCTGCTAGGATTTAATGGTTCTAAAAACTGAACAGTAACACAGCCCGGAAAAAAGCAAAACAGTTTCCAGTGCTAGACTACTCTATCATCAGCTTCCAGTCAGATATCTACAACAACTGATTTTGCAGTTTTAGCATTAAGTATCTTCTCCAGCCATCAGTAAAACAAGACGAAACAAAAATGCAAACTGTAGAAGCCATTTCCAGCAGATAAACTCCTTGCTAGCTCTCTCCTGCCTGCTGCTAAGTCAGCCTTCTATCTAGAGGAAAGACCTTTGTGATTTTTTTCCTGCTTTGGTATTATGCTGGAAACAATGGCCTTTTTGTTCTATGGCAAGACGACAGGAGCCGAAGCTCTGTGCACAATTGTGTGATCATCGTGCGGCCCCGTGTCCCAACCTTTGCGAAACACGGCAGGCACAAAGCTATCCAGCTGACTAATGAGAGGATCCAAGGGAAACAATGAACAAAATTGTCACTTCCAACAATGCAGAAGGCCACTTCAGTATTCCCACAACCTCTTGCCAATTTTTCCTTCCTTGTGCGATTTCCTACATCAAATAACTACTGTCAGTTTTGACCGCTTAAATGATTAATTATTCTGGTAAATATTCTTAAGAGAAATGAGAACAGTGACCTAGACCTGGAACATTTATTTGTCATAATAATCATAACTTTATGTCCCTGACCATGAAGGAGGGTCTGAGACATTGAGGCTCCAAAAACCTAGATGCTGCCCTGCTTGGCATCTCTGAGGTGGGTCCAACGTACAAATGCCCAGCTCCAGGTCATGTAGTCCCCACGGAGGACACCTCTGTAACAAAACTAATCTATAAGCCAGGGCAGAAGTATTATTCCAGAAGGGGAGACACTTTTCTGGAAGTCTTTTTGCCTGGTTACATTACAACTAGAGACTTCTGGGTCCACAGCAGTAGAGGCTGTGCAGATTTTCAAGTGGTTTACAGCTGTGCCTCTTGTCTGCAGCATCAAAGAATTTCAGTTCACTGTCTCAGCCCGCCACACTAGCAGATATAATGGTTATGTGCTATGCTTGTGTTTTGTGTTTTCAGTGGGTCAGAGACACACAAACAAATAGGAAATTTTCATTGTGTTCATTTATAAGAGCAAATGATTCCACATGTAAAACAGTGAAGGAAGAAGCAGATGATGTCCACCCTTAGACAACTTTTCACTATCTCTGCAATTCTGCAATTAATTGAGCAAATGTAGGAGCAGGGCAGCAAAGAGCTGCTAGGAGCCCTACTCCTTCACTTTGCAAGAGTAACCTCCTTACCACACTTAGTGGTAAAAGTCTTCACCACAATTACAAGCCTTATCCAAAAAGTGCATCTGTTACTTAGAGATAATCCCATTATTTAGTAATGGTCTGTTTTGCACATGGCTACCAATCATGTTAAACCCTGCATATTCCATTCAGCAAAGCCATACAGATTAAATGGCCAATGAGAAACCCAAATACAGTATGAAAAGAAGTGGCTTGCCTCAACTCACCCTGCTCAAATTTGATGGCTCAGGTCCTTAGGATCCAAAGTAGTCTCTAAATCGAATGCTGGGGAAGAGAACATTCATCCTAAACTGAGTACCTTGGTGTGCCTCTTCTATCATTCTTGGGACAAAAAAAAAAAAAAAAAAAAAAAAAAAAAGGAAGCAGCTGGTATTCTAAGTATTTCCTTCACAAGTCATTTCTTTCCATTGCAGTATTCCTGCCCTGCAAAATATTGGCAGAATTTTTTGAGGTAATAAAACCTCATTCCATATTCAGGAGGAGTTCCTTAATTTTCTTCAAATTATAATAAAATGATAATGGGTGTCCTGTTATGCATTTATCCAACTAAAATTAGACTTTGACCCATCTGGCAAAACTAACAAACAGAAAAAAACTGCTCAAATATTGTTAAAGAAAAAATGGTAATATAATATATTCCAAGTTATTCTAGAATACCACACAATGTATTTTAATGAGTTAGAATAATAGATATTGTGATAATATAGTGATATATCATGATGATAACGAAATTGTAAAATACTTTGGTTTTAAAATTTAACATCCAGTTATTCTGCGGAGCCCCATCCAACCTGACCTTTAATGTTTCCAGGGATGGGGAATCCAGCACCTCTTTGGGAAACCTATGACAGTGTTTCACCACCCTCACAGTAAACAACTCCTTCCTTCTATTGAGTCTAAATCCACCCATCTTTAGTTTGAAACCATTACCCCTTGTCCTAACAGAACAGGCCCTTCTAAAAAGTCTGTTCCCATCAGAGAGAAGATGCACACGTGGATGTAGAGATGGATGTGACATGAAGCAGGAGGTGGCTGCATGAGCTGAATGCTGAGTCAAAGGATGTTGGTTTGCAGAGTCCTTCACCCACCATGCAGGTATCACATCTTTATTTTGTGTCAGTATTTTAATGAAGTCTAAATACAGCACATAACTGTTAGAGTTGACAGTGGAAGTTGCAGTGTCCTTTGTACAAGGACTATTAAGTCAGTTTAACTGCTGCCTGCTAAAAAAAAAATTTAGATTCCTTATATCTTCCCATGTAAGTCAAAATGTCAACATGTCAAAAAAAGCCAGAAATTCTTTCTTGTTTCACCAAAGCTTCATGTTCCACACTCACATGCAAGGACGACAGAAAGGTTTACCAAAACCCAAAAGCTGTATGTTTAGAGAAGGAACAGATGAAAAAAAAAAATGGAGCTTACTAAACATGATCTTTCACTTCAGAGTCTTCTCCCCATCTGACTACCCCTGGGTTACAGCAGTCATTTTACAAGGCTGTGACTGCTAGAGATGTGCTGCAAAGTATTTGTAGTGCTGGTGATGTTAGCCTGGGCTGATACACTGTCATCTTCCAAACAGCACAAAGCAGTTCTGACAACTCATGACATACTTTCATTTGTACTATCCAATTGCAAGGGTTTCTCTCAGGCTTATCAGCCTAAAAGTTAGTGGTTTGACTGTTCTGCATTGGATCCCTGAGCACACCAGCTGCAGCACTTAACCACTGTAGTCTAATAGACAAAGCAATAGAAGGGAATTGGCAGGCAAAAACAAAAATGTGATTTTATGGGCTAGCATATACCCACAAAAACAGTGGTGGAACACAAGCCCAATCAATATAGGACCATAGGGACCCCTGTTTATGTAACGTGAAGCCAGAACACATTAAACTCTTAAGTTCTTTCCAGTGTTAGAGGTTTGCAGCATGCTTTGCACAGACTTTGGAACAGTATCTCATCTACTTTGCCAGCAAAAACATTACAGATGGAACTGTCAGATCTTCTTGTTTAGTGGCGCCTGCTTTTCTAACACGTGACTTTTTCAAATAACAACTGTCACTCATCAGATAAGCTCAATGTGCTTTCCAGCACCTGCAAAAATGCTTTGAGGACAAAGAATAGATTTCAACAACTGACAAACTACAAAGTGCCCTTCAAACAGCCATTCTAGGCTGTTTTAAACTTCATGCTTTTCACTACTATAATTCTGGATTATTGTATATTTGTAGGATCTGCCACTGCAAGGATCTGTTGTAGATTTGCTGATTACTTGCACCCATTTTGCTATTTCTTCATTTTTTCACAGTTGAGCAAACAGTGGGCATGTAGGTAAGATCATCCTAGAGATAAATTTGGTGCGCATATGGTGTAAAAATGGCAAACAGCAATCTTAAGACTCCTGTCCTGAAAGTTCCATTCATAATTTATTTCCCCATACCAATCAGGATTCAGAGAAGGCTTAAGGATACTTTCAGTCATGTCAGTGGGAATAGAAGAAAGCCAGCACAAGGTGTATTTGAAAGGCGGCCTTGGAAGCAGGACAGCATGAATTTTCACTGGGATCAAATCCCAAAACCAAATGCTGAAAAAGAGTTCAAACTCAGAGTCTGGCTCCTGCTACTTTTCTCACTTGTCCTTAGGAGTGATGACTAAAAATCATTACTACAGAGTATTGCATAGAGCAATAAGAATAATTTAAGTACAATGTTATTTTAAATGTCCCCCCCCCCCCCCCAAAAAAAAGCAACAAAAAATCAAATACCAAAAAAAACTAATTTCATAAAGAAAGCATAAAAGAATGCTGCAGCCACACATGCTAGAGAAGGAGTTAATAAATACAGCACTACTACGTTTTTGGGGTCTCCCAAAATTGCCTGGGAAGTTGCAGAAAATCACTGCTACCAAATAAAATCAACTAACAATTAATTTTAGACCATAAACTTTCCGTTACAAAAATATCAGTAGCAAATGCTATAAAGAAATCTGTCTCAAGAAAACTTAGCAAAGCCGTAGTTAATCAGAATACCAGGAAGGAAAAAAGCAAACTCAGAAGACTGACACTGGCACAACCCTTGCTGGTAAAAAGGAAGAAGCAGGAAGCAGACAGCTCATGTGATATGGCTTAAGCCACATATACAAAGACTTAAAGATCTACAAGCAGAAAAGTTAGTATGAAGAAGATACATCGCACAAGCAAAATAGTAGCATTTATAGAAGGGCTTGGTGATAACAGGAGTCTTGGGGGTTTCGTGATTTAGTTGGTTGTTCCTGTGGAAGGCATGCTTTTGCTAATTTTGTCTGGTTGAACTACAAGAAAGTATTTCACAGCTCCTGCTTCATTACAGGTGCAGAACCAAGATGGGAAACTGTATTTTTCTTGTAAACCTAGAAGCATTTAAAGAAGGCCATTTAAAAAACTAAGTATTACAAGCTAATTATTTTAAAAAGCTTTTCTAATTCCAAGTTATATTAACAGTCCATACTGAATTTAGGGAAGGATATTAAAAAGATGATGTTACTCACCCAGGCATTTCAATCTCTCCATGTTCAGTCTAGACTTTGATGCATTAGGAAAAATATTACCATTTGCCAAAACCCCCAATAGCAATTGCTACAGCCATTATTGGAAGCAATTAAAACAAATTTAATATCATCCACTTCTCACTCCACTACTAAAGAGGTAGTGTTTAGCAACATAGACCTGAAATCTACTCAACAAATGTAGTTTTCCTACATCTATTCTAACTCTAGTATTGAAAGAAAACTGTATCAACATGTTTCTGTAACAGATAATGATTTAATAGAAAGCAACTGCTGACAGAGTTCATTAGATGCTTACATCTAATTAACTACACACACTAGTCAACACTTTGCTCAAGCACTCAGTATTAATCTGAGTTGCTGGCTAATAAGGTCCTATATGCAGATATATCCACATTTATATAAACATGTGGTGTCAAATATGATACTGTCAGTCTCCTTTAAGAGAAGAGTTTAAGTTTGTCAGTTCCCTCCATGTTTCTTGCAGATGTCTTTGAATAAGTGGTTTCTACCATATTGTTGGGGGGACCTTCTTTCCTAGGGGTGGTTGTTGGTTTTCTTTTTTAAGACTGTTCATTCCATCAAGATAATGTTGAGAAACTCCATTCTGTGGAAAAGACATATGACAACCTAAACAGAAAGAGACTGATCTCCCCTCTATTCTACAGCAAAAAGGCAGAAACAGCAAAATCACACATCACCTGTTATTCACCCTGAACGACGGTTTTCTATTCTAATCTTTAAGCAGCAACACAAAGTATTTGCTTTCTTGCAATACTGCATTGCATGAACTCATAGAGGGTCCTTGCTTCCCCCGAGGTAAAATGTAACATGTACCTGGTTGGGAAAAGATAGTCAGAGGAGATTCCTATAAGATTTCCATTTCAACTAACTGAATTTAAAATGTTAAACTATGCTGCCTTTACTTTTTGTAATGGAGTTGGAAAGTTTTATCAACCCACAAAGCATTTCCTGAAGGCCCAGAACAGTGAAGCTTTATCAAGTATAAGATCTGTCAGATCTAAAATGTTCCTGAACACTGCAGTTTGACAGTGTGGCAAGTGAGTGATTACATGTCCAAGAAGGCACTACAGCAGCTGCTCTGCCAAGTCCTAAGGTCCTAAAAGTATTACTCACAATGCCATGGGAAGGTGATGCTCTTAGGCAACCAAGAGCCCATTTTGCTCTGAGGACACAAACACAGGGCAAGGTCACAGAAGAGGAAGGAAGGACAGCACAGACCTATTCCTTCATCTGCACAAAAGGCAGCAGAGGCCTTTGAAAATGGGAAAAACACTCAAACCTATGGCTGAAATCTGTCAATCAAGAGGCTCAGAGTTATCTTGCTGACATTCAGAGCAGGAATTACCCATGAATGTTGGCTAGCTTCTACAATTGCCTTCCTTAAAGAACACTAGATTTCTAACCTGCTCCTGTGCCAAAGTTTCTCTGATAAAAGTATGGGTTTGAGGGTGGGCTTTATTGTGGGGTTTTTTGCTCATTTAGATTGGGTTTTTTCAGGGAGAGGGGGAGTTTTTGTTTGTTTTCAGCTCATTTAGTAGGTTTGGTGGGGATTCCTTCGTTGTTGTTTTGAGTCTTGGAAGACAGACTTATAGTCAGGAAGTAAAGTAAGGAGTCTTAGGGTCAGTCTAGATAATACTTCATAAAAACATACTGAGAAAGCCCCATTCTTTTGTGAGAAAACAGAAATTTAAGTGTGTTTGCAAATTGTCATCACAGCACACATTTTTGTGGTTATGAACAAAGCCTAACATCCTATGACAGATTTAAATTTTCATCCTCTTTCCTACACGACAGGCAGTAGCAAAGTTATCCCTTTAAGTACAGAGGTCATTCTTGGGGTATGGGTATGTTTCCATATATGAAAATAATAGATTTTTCACCTATGGAAAAGGACACATGTAATATTCAATTTTTGCTTCGCTAGTTTTTCCTTCTTTTATCCTGTTCTCACATGAATCAGTTCCTGACTGCCTCCACTGAGTCAAAAGAAGACAGGCAGATATGTTAATCATCTGACTACCAGAAAACTAAGTCAGTGGAATGCTTGGTTTTGGGTTTTTTTTCCTTTATAAATGGTTTGAGAATCATTGAATCACTGATACCTGGGTTACCCTGTTCTGTGTCAAAAGGAGGACAGAAAACTCTCTTTTCAGTACGAGTGTTTACATGAGACATTGGCAAGACAGAAATGCTCTAATTCCTCTCCCCTCCCTTTCTGGTCTCAAGTCGTGGCCACTGCCTGATAAAAAACATATGAAAGAGGCAATGCAACAAGAAAAAAAAGTCACATTCCAAGCATTAACATCACATATGCTGAGCACCAGACTCAATTATAGTTTTAAAATTCATTACAGATGTAGCTTAAACCAAATGGGTGCAAGATGTACAGTCAGATATGAATTTACAGACAAGTGTTAGGAAATAGCTGGCAGAGGACAGGCAATGTTGCTTGCATTTTGCCAACCCAAATCTTCTCTTTCTCTCCACCCCTCTCTCCCTTTAGGAGTTTTGGCAGCTGTGTCTCAATCTCTTCAAATTACTCTTCTAATTGGATGTTTCCATGGAAACAGGCTAGAAGACACAGTACCTCTCCATTAAAGAACTATAAAAACAAGAGGTGTACCATGAGAAAACAAAAAGGATGAAGAAGAATAATATAATGGAAAAAGTTCTTACCAACAACAAGGAACTGTACAGCCTTTAAACAGTTTAACAGCACAAGGCAAACCAGGACCACACTGATGCTGCCAAGTTACCACACAACCAGCCGTGACTGTGAGAGGATGGCTTTTGTCTGGAGCAGCAAGCATTGTGCTGTTTTTCACATAAAAATCTCTCCAGGCCTCAACTGCCTGTGCCAGTGGCCTGATGTAGTCTGTGTCTGATCATATTTCTCTATAACCCAAGATAAAATTCTCTTGCAGCTCCATCCTCTGCAACCACATACTTTGACAGCCAGTGCACTTAGCATGATCTCAGAAGGGAGATTTTCTGATCCAGTAGAGCATTCCAAGGGGAAGAGCAGAGAATGCCAGTGCACCTAGACTGTGCACCACTCCTCAATAAGATTGCATAGATTAGCTCTCTGATTGGTATATTTTGTATACTCATTGTTGGGAAAGCTTACTGAAGTCAGCCCTCAACCAGCACTGGCTGAGTACGCTCTGGTGACAGCCAAGAAGCTGCAGCACCACACCAAGAAAACAGGAGGTGCTGATACCCACCAAGGCAGTAAAAGATGGAGCAGGTATTCTCCACCCTATGCCTGCCTTCTGCAGGGCAAGATCTGGCATTGTTCAAACTCTTAAGGAATGCAGTGAGTTGACCCTGGCTGTGTGCCAGGCACTCACTAAAGCCACTCTATCACCTGTCCTTAACAGGGCAAGGGAGAGAAAATCTAATCAAAGGCTCATGGGTTGAGATGAGGGCAGGGAGAAGAGCTCAAAGACCAACTACTGTCATGGGCAAAACAGACTTGACTTGGAGAAACTGGACTAAATAATTACCAATCAGAGTAGGATAATGCGAAATGAAACCAAATCTTAAAAAACACCTTCCTCCCAAGTCCTCTTTTTCCTGGGCTCACCTTCACTCCTGATTTTTCTACCTCCAGATCTCCAGCAGCACAGGGGGATGGGTAATGGGGGTTTCAGTCATTTCATCATCCATTGTCTCTGTCATTGCTTTCTCCTCAGGGAGAAGACTCCTCACACTCCTCCTCTGCTTCACTCTGGGCTCCCTTCCATGGGAAACATCCTCCACAAACTTTTGGAACACTTTCTCCCTTTCCTTTACTGGGGTCTGCAGGGCTGTTTCTCTCACATCTTCTCATTCCTCTCTCCTGGCTAATGTTGTGCTGTAACTTTTTCTCTTTTGTAAATATGTTATCCCAGAGGTGCTTCCACTGCCACTGATGTGCTCAGCCTTGGCCAGTGGTGCATCTGTTTTGAAGCTGGCTGGCACTGGCTCTGTTGGACATGGCAGAAGCTCCTGATGATTCTCAGAGAGGCCACCCCAATAGCCACTGGCTACCAAAACCTGACTACACAAACCTAGTACAGGAAGTAATCACTTCACAGAATTTAGACTTAATTTAGTACTATCCTGTCCTTGATATTGAAAAATTAAGTCTGTTACAAAAGCCTACATCTCAGCAATGTCAGGCCACTGAGTCTGATCATCCAGCCCACCACTTTAGCCCATGATGAGTGAGAGAAATCAGCAACAGGCTTTCCATCACTTCAGGTGCTGAGTCTATTGTGAATCAATTAAAAGGCACTGCCTACTAGATAAGGAATTTCATAGCAACCTCAACTGCAAAAGAAAGTACCTTCAAGATTTAATTAATATAAAGTTAGTATTTGAGTAACTTTTTCAAAAGTGCTGCTAGAAGTAGAGGGCATCACCAGCAGCAGCTACTCAGCTGCATGAGGGAACAGAACCCTGTAGCTGCACTGGAGTAACAAAGCAGAATTTTTCAATATATTTAGGGAGGGTTGATGAAGAATTACATTTGTATTCCAAGCAAGTGAGTAATTTATGGTACCTTCTTAAAAAGGAACATATTCATTTCCAGCAATCAACAAATAAAGATAGAATGTACTAAATCCTTGACATTAACAAGTGGTGCTTAGCACTAATCAGAGATTTTTAAACTCGAAACATAAATCTGAAATCCAGTGATAGTTTTATGCTATGGTAGCAGCAAGGAGTGAAACAATGAAGTACTTTTGCTCAAGATCATGTTTCAGGTTGGTTTTTGGTAGAAAATCTTGTTAGATTTGACTAATTAAAGACTGCTGTACTTATCAGTCTACTGTTTTTAAAACAATATAATAGTTAACCTAATCTGATCTCTCTGTTGCCAGGGCCTAAGAGCTGAAACACAGGTCAGGGCAGACAACAATAGGTCATGAAGGAAATAAAACATTAAAAAAGGCGGCCAGCTGCCAACTGTGCCTTGGCATGAGGAGCTTATTCTTCACCCCCATGCTACTCCACCTTTCCCAAATGATTCCCTTAAAGAGGACAGTGAAATTTGACATGTGATCAGAGTTTACAAGCCACCCCATAATTACAGTGCTGTCCACACCACTTTTCCTCAAAACTATAACCTACACCTCCTTCCACCCTCACAAAGTTTCTCTACTGCATTCAAAAATACAGCAACAGGGGTATTTGGCAGCTTTTCTGGGATCCCCTACTTAGATGAACACCAGTTTGTCTCCCTGAAGGGACACCTGTCCTTGTCTGCCTGAGATACACAGTATTGTGACAGTTGCCCTGGCAGCAGAAAGCAGCACCCTTTTGAAACACTGGGCAAGCAGAAATCCCACACGAGAGGTATGTGACCCTAGGAACACAGGAAACAACAATTTTTATTTTTTTTTAATCTCCTTTTGGAGCACATATGATCATAAATCATGCATAAACAGAGGTATTTATAAGAACACTAATCAGCCACCTCAGCCCTTCAGCCACTCTTGATTGGGGAGAGGCTTATATGATAGCCTTTTGATGAAGAAATGCAGAGAGTGATTAGGGGAACAAAAATAATTTAAGTGATCTTTTACAGAGGCCTGCATACTCACTAATCATGTTAGGGAAAAGATTCACCAAATGTCAAGACAGAGAGAACTTTCAAAATTAGGAAAGACTTCTTTTATTCCCCAACTAAATACATTATGTGTGACCAGACAAGTTCATCTTCTATAACAGTGCTGCAAGGAGCTCTTATTTTCATCAGTTTCTTGATCACTCATGCTAATTTCCCCAGTGTACTAAGAACTCAAGTTCCTAACATCTGGAGTTCTTGCTTTCATACTGCAATCTATTTGGAAACAAAAAAGCTGAAAACAAAACCCCAAATAAGACATCTAATTATTCGTTTTAAAAGTAATTATATTATTCCTTTAGGTCTGATAATATTCTCCTTCAATGCTCAGGAAAATCAGTGGCAGAAAAAAAAGTATGTATCAAGGAAAAATCTTCTGGTTCTCATTAGCATGAGGGAAAACACCTGGAATTTCAATAGAATTAAGAAAAATATCCATTTCCTTTAAACAGATATGAAAAAAACATGTTACTTGAGAGGAGGAGAGTGATTCAGACTGATTCCTTACTTGAACTGACTTTTAATAGCCTGTAAGCTCACTGCTGAGCAGGGCAACATGATTTCATGAAGCTTTGTGCAGCCTCACAAAGATGAGAGAAACAACAGGAGCTCACAATGCTCAGAGCACACATAAAGTGAAGCCTTCCAGGACTCCCACTCAGGCAGAGGGCCAAAGTCATACCTAGATACAACACTGAGTAGGCTACTGATTTACTACAAAGTCAGCTGGGTTCACTGTCTAGAAAAATGAATGTTTGCATGCACGTTCCAGAAAATATGAGCTATTTCCAATGTAGAAAACAGTTCCCACATTACCCAAGTCTCATTTACACACAATAGAAGTAATTTTTGCTGCCCTCATGCTGGACAGCTGCAGTATATCATTGCCATTTTCCATCTCAACCCTAGACAGAAAGCAGAAATACTTCTGGTGTGTGCTCTGTTACAATTATTTTAAAGGGAGAGAAGAGAAAATTACCTACATAATAAATTAATGCTGCACATTACTCAGTAGCACACTGGAACAAAGGAGAGGAAATTGAAGAATCATGTTCCTTCCAACACTGCTGCAAAATACTACCTGTCATAACACTGCCTCCATGTGCACCTTCTGCTGTTCCTGCCTAGAACAATATGGGACAGTTTTCAGTTCCATAATTTTGAAGGAGATCTATAGCTACATACAGACAGACCCTATTTCCCTGCTTACATCATTTGCAGTTAAGCACTTTACATTTTCTTGACACCTTTGCACATCTTCTCAATTCCTTGGAAAAAAAATGAATGGAGGAACAAGCAAAAGAAAGGAAAAAATGCCATTTGTCCATTGTCCATTTGTACTTCTCATTAAGCCAACAATAGGCAGCCCCTTGGACAATGCCAAATCTGAAATAAGATTTGAGACCACTTAGTGCATCTTCACCATATTCCCAAACAACTAATTAATTCTGGTCTATTGTTTAAGACACAGTCAATATTCTTAGACATCCTGCAACAGGTGAGATGTTTTTAGCAAATATTTAATAAGTTAACAGGGAAATCAAATGAATACATGCGAATTTTAAACACTGAGCTTTACTGTGTATTGAAGGTTGTTTGATTCAGCAGGTCTAGCAAATCATCAGGGCTGCTTTTAAACTGCAGCAAAGTTTGACAGCTCCTGCCTTGCTAAGTGCCAGAAGTCATTTGCTTAACAACTCCTGCGCACTGAGTTGTTTTATATTTATTCAAGAGACTTGAAGAGTACTGGATGTGCTACACAGTATGGTTATTTGTTCCTAAAATGCATTGATGACATACTGTGTGCATTCCAAGCCCTATATAATTATCATTCAGAGCAGTGTGATAATCCAGCCTGGCTAAGATCAAAAGAATTCAGGCTTTATAGTAAGGTGTGCCCATTGCCGAGGCAATGCAAATGAAGATAAATAAATACCATGCATTACCAACTCAGACGCCATTGCATTTCTTTTACACCAACTGATACAATCAATTACAAACCTTTAAGTAAGCTTTTTTTGATCACATGAAATTGCAGCTAAGGTGGTATTAAAAAATAGTAAAAATCTCACTGTAATTGTTCCATGGGTTTATAATGCCTGGAAGTACTGTGGACACATCAAACCAGAGAGAGCACCTTCCATGGACAGTTTTTCCATCACTACAAATGCAGGCATATTCCCACTGAGATATGGCAACCTACATTCCTCAAATCACACACCTGAGCAATCCTGGATACATGCAAGTAAAATCTACCCACAGGTCTACTCAGCATTTAATATTTCCCTCTGGATAAAAGAATCCTTTGCTCTCTTAAACCGTACAGGAATTGTTTTTCATATTTTGATAATCTCAGGAGGAGAATGGTAAAAAACAAGGTATTGGTGAAGAAGTAAACAAAATCTCATTGTTACCTGCAGGATTTGTATCAACTCCTTTGCTTTTCATTATTTCCTTTCATTGCTGAACTTTTGATTCCTTCTTTTCTGACCAGCCCATGACAATTTAAGCCATGCACTTATCCCACTCTTCTGTTAAGCTAAAAATACCAATTAGCACTTCACCTCAGTGGGAAGAATAGAAAGCAAAACAAAACACCTGTACATAAGCAGGTTAAGGAGAATCTACCATTTAAAAATTAACTCCCCAGAGTTTTATATACATTTTCCTTGTTGGCTGGTGGCAAAACTCACCCACAAAAATGGGTGAACAGTTGGGTAGTTATTTTATCTTGGGCTCCTGTAGGCATGACCACCAATGCTGGCAATGCTACAAAGTTTACTCAGCACAGGGTTGTTTGGTGGCATTTCATAATTATTTGCTTTACAGAAAGAAAACAAAGCCTATCGCCAGGGGACAAAATAACAAAACCTTAGATGGGCCACAAATGATCACTGAACTCATCTAGTTTATCCTAAGTCACAACAAAATTGCTTAGATTTCACTAGGATTTTTACAGGAGGGATTGTTCCTGTAGGCAGAATGGGCATTGAGGTTGTAGAGGGCTTAACCAGCAGCATCCCCAGAGGAAAAGTTGTGAGAACAGTTGCAGCTGCATTTGTGTCCAAAACTAAATATCAAGCTTGAAGCTTGTATAAATAATTGATGGAAATGGGTGGAGGGATTTCCTATTAGAGAATTTTACAGAGAACCAGAGTATTTTCTTAAAACAATTGCATTTTTAAAGCCTGCAATTATTGTGTGTGTGTAGAACAGTGTCATTTCAATCCTCTAAGCAACTTTGAATGACTCAGTCTGGTACCTTATGCAACAATTTGTTGCCAAACATCTGAAAGGACCATGTGCTTTCCAAGAGAAAGAAAAATGGCTGGGCAGGGTGGGGATTAACAGATACCTTCATTTCTCCAGAAGGAACTAAAGAACAACCTCAAGCACATGGTACCTTACCAAATCCAATTTAATATTTTTCTAATATGGAATGTGTCCATTCATCTGACTAACAGCAAATATAAACCAGTAGCTTCCATGCTTTAAGTGATTGCTCTAAGCCTTTCTTAGGCAGAAGAATACTTTGTTCACTCCTTATAAAAACCCACTTATTTCTGTAATGTCACTGAAAATGTCATTTTGGAAGCCAGTTGACTCTGTCTGACTGATGACATCACAGTTTAATTGCTGAATTTATATTTATCTCATGCTTCATCTTTTGTTACTTATTAACAATCGATTTTTCATCTTAAACCAGCTACAGAATTTCAGATTAAAACTCTCAAGGGTTAATACTAAGAGCAATACTGTTCAACATCTTCACTAAGGACTTGGGTAATGGGAGTGGGTCTGCCTTATGGTAATGCTCGTCAAGGCCCAACTTTAGCCAAGTCTGGAAGAACTGAACATCTGTACTTGGTATGTAGATATGACTGTATTTCAGTCACCTTTCTCCATAAATATTGGACAGCTGAGCTTGAAACTCATGCCCAGTCTATGAAAACCCTCTGTGAAAGACTCTGATGAAAACCCCCGTGAATCTACACCTGCTCACAAAGCTATCTGGCAGTATAGATGCCTGTGTGAAAGTGATACTCCATTATACTAGGGCCAACAAGCTTCTAGAGCCACCCAAGTGGCTCTAGAAGAAAAGTGACATGGGATGAGTCAGCCTGGAAGGAAAGTTTCAATCGAAGAGGTACAAACAAAGTCACAGTGAGAGAGCTACTTAAAGGCAGCAAATGGAGCAGGAGGGCTGGCTCTGTTTCAGAAGTGCTTAAACTCAGGAAGTTATCCCACATGAGGAGCGCCCTGGAGGGAAGGAAGTCTCTGAGAAAGGACCAGAGATTTCCTTGGAAGATGACATCTAGGTATCTGCTTGGAATACAGAAAGGTGCTGTTAAGAAATAAGAAAACATCAAAGGAGAAAACACTGGCCTAGAAGCACAGGAATAAGACAGAAGCTGTCCACATCAAGTATAACTAGACATTGAAATGTTAAAGAATCTTGTAAGAAGTTCTTCAGCTATACAAAAAATAATATCACAAGTAAGTAGTTGAGGCATTGTCCAGAAATAAAGGTAGATGAAGGTCATTTGGGAGTGACAAAGTATTGCTGAAGAACAAATAGGCATTTTGGCCTAGAATACTTTCAGGCTTCAACTGAAAGAAATATTCTGAATCCTTAGAGAAATAAAGCTTCAAAATAATTTCCCATAGAAATGAGGGAGAGGGAACAAAGTGCTTACAAAAGTGCTCAGCAAGTTAATGAAAAGGATTGCATGAGGCACTTGCTCCCAGAGCAGAGCAACTGGTCCCAGTATCCTGAGACATCCCTTCAGTTCTTTTGCTGTCCTTCAGAAAAAGCCAGTAAAATGCTTGGCCACCTTTATTACAAGAGTCAGTATAACATTCACACATTGCAATAATTTGCAAACCTTTTAAGTGTCATTTCATCACTAAGTGAAAAAAAAATCCAGCTGAAGAAATAAGAGTTGGTCCTAAAGAACAAAGCTTTACAGCATTGTTCTACAAAGCCTTTTCTCTTCCAAATATCGTTAATCCATCTCCAAAAATGGACTGAGCTGTATGGGAATAAATCAAGGTTCTAAAATCGCAAATTACTATACAAGTGGAGAGACACTGAAAGCATTTCCTCCATCCCTAATGACTTTGGTCCCAGTTCTGAGATGTGATCAGGGCACAGTTTGTTCAAGCGTAGCAATGTTAAAACAGTTTTAGAGAAAAATGGCTGAAAAAGCTTCAGTGCAAGTACTTTATCAATATGTGATTCTCTTGAAATTAGTGTCTTTGAGATAACCGTATAGTGGCCAATCATTTGCCCAATTTTAGAAGTCAGCACAATAGTTGAAGATTTTCAGAAATACATTTCACTTTTTTTCACTGTGAAATGAATGCTTTTCCTTGCATCATATATTAGAAAGACAGTATTAAAATTAAAACAAAGTTTCAAATCACAGGAAACAACTGAAAATTCTAAATAGTAAATGAAAATATTTTCCTGTTTGGAGTAGTCTTATAACGTAAACTATCTTTTTCTTTACATCAAATGTTGATCTCTGTCTCACTCTATCATCCGTATTTCCAGACTTAGTAAAATCCCACATTTTTCTAAACTTGTATTATGCCTCAAGTCCTTGCAAAAAGCTAGAAGTTTGCTTTTATAAAAAAAGCTTACTAGATATATTAGAATGGGAATATAAGCTAAACAAAGGGAAGACCTCTCCCCTCAGTTAAAGAACAAATTTGACTCTTGGTTAGACACAGACTTAAATTAGTAAACTCAATACAGAATTTAGAAAAAAAAAGCAGAAATTGAGTAAGTCTTCAGGAATGTATCACTTTTTCTATGCTACAAGGCATATGTAGTATGGTGTAAGTTTAGGGGCAGGAAAAGCTGGGTTTAGGGATTTGCAGCATGTAGGTAGGTACAGGGTTTTCTTTTCAACTGCTGGGGTGTCAAGTAACAAAAACGGAACAATGTAATGGAAGCCTCCATAAATTAAACACTATTCTAAACTGCAATTAAATTGTTCCCTGCTACCAGTTTAACAGTCCCTCCTTGGTTTCATCTTCAGCTTTCTGTGGCTTACATTCCTTGCAGGAATACGTCAATCTGTATAAACCACAGCAAGAATTGTTAAAGCTGCAGTGTCTAGGCAGCTGCATATACCCAGCCAACAGTAATCAAAAGCATAGAAAAAACAATTAAATTTTCTTCTGCATGTATGTTTTAAAAGAACAACAGACTTTACAAGGCCTGTAGAGGAGTCAAATTAAGTAAATCAGTCTGCTGTAACTATTAAGTCTGACTCTGGGCACATGAGCGCCATGGTGTAAACTGCCATCAGCCTTGAGTTCTGATCGACTGAGCAGATGGGAAAGAGGCAGGAACACCTTCGTGTTCCTCCTGGGACCTTGGCTTTGGGGGAGGGCTAAGTTCATGAGCAGCTGCCAGGTGCCACAGCTGAATGGGGACAGCACCCCATGCTGGCACAAAGTAAATGCACAGGCAACTGGGGAGAAGGGCTGTGAGCTTCTGAGCAGCCAAAATATATTGCTCCCAGGACTTTGTGCTGCATTTAAAATGCAAGGATAGCAACAGCAGGGTGAATACTACCCCTTTTTAACTGCTGCTGGGGCAAAACCATAAGAGACCACTAAAAGAGGTCTTTGGCAGAAGCTGCAGTGAGGCTGGATGCCTGTGCAGAAAAGCAGGCAAGTGGTGGGGTTAGGCCTAGAAGGGGTGAAAAAAGTCAGGCACTGACTTTAAGTAATAGCAACAGAGTGACTGCTAAGGAAATTCTCTATTCTCCTGAACTGCAGGAGAAACATGTCCCCCCAGTATTTAACACCTACTTATCTGTTAGGAAAAGCAACAGGGAATTCAATGTTTGTTTTAAAGTTCATCAGATGATAGTTTTTGCACTGCACAAAGCATCTTCTCATGTGTCACTCCATGGAACTCCTCCATCAGAGCAGGGTCTGGTACTGGAGGACGCTTTGTGTCAAAAAAATTTACCTGTTCACTATTCAGTCCTACTGTGCTGTTAATCTCTGTTAGCTATGGGAAGCAGGAAAATTCATGGAGTTTTCAGCCCTGTTGATGCATATGAAAGTCTTGACATGGCAAAGTCCTTCATATGAGATACTGCAGTAGAATAACTATCCTACAATTAACAACTTCTTGAACTGGGCTCATTTAAATCATATTCAAGCAACCTCTACCATCTGAGACATGAATCAGGTTTCAGAGTTCAAGTGGGTCCCATCTTGGAACCCATTTCTGGGCACACATAAGAATGAGATTTAGATCAGCAAAGCTTAACCAAGAGGAAATAATGTCTGACTCATCTGACGGCCTTCAGTGATTCAGTGACATTGACTTTTTTAAGCCTTTTTTGCTATCTTTGATATTTTTGCAACCAAAGTGGTATACCATGGTCTGGATAACTGGAAAACCAGAGTGGCAAAAAAATGTTGGATGGTTTGTCCATTCCTAAAGGGTAGTGATTGCTTGGTTGTACTCTAGGCTAGTAACAAGCACCAAGCACCAGAAGGGTCAATCCTGATGATTCATGTGACCACTTCTCCCTTACTTTCAAGTTCTGGACTCCCTGATACCAGACTGGCATTGAAAAATTGGAATAAGTCCATCAGGAGGGCCCCAATGTCATCAGGTTACTGAAGCACTGGTCTGTGAGGATAGGGTGATGGACCTGGGCTTAAGCCTGGACAAGAAACAACTGAGGAAGAGGCAGGAGAAAAGGGCTAACAGCAGTTTTCCAATCCTACAAGAAGGCTGTCAAGAAAAGAGAAGCAGGTTCTTCACAGTAGTGAAGATGTGAGGACAAGAAGCAATGAATGCAAGTTGAAATGAGGCATCCAGATGCTATGTAAAGGAAGGTCTTTTTTACTCTAAGGAAAGTCAGTGGAAGAGGATTCTCAGCCACTGGCATTCGAGGCTTACAAAACCCAACTGGAAAAAGGGAATCTGGTGTGATACAGCAGGCAGCAGGACTTCTCCACACAAGTTGTTTTCCAATCGGCATTATTCTATAATTTTGGAAAATATTATTTATTTTCTTTTACAGGAAAACACTGTAGGACTTTATATTCCTTGATGTGACAGATTTGCTAGTAGACCTTCATTATCCTATGTACACAAACTTTTCCAAAGCAGCTCTTCCTAGCACGGAAAACCTGTATCAAACTCAATAAAAAAAAACACCATCTAAATTTCCCAGAAGGAGCTAGAAATAAAACTCAAGCGTGCCTCAAGACATTAAATCATTCATACTATAACCCCATATTAAAAAAGTTAATTCATGTGAACAAAGTATCCCAATCATGCTGTGGGATCAAAAAAAAACATGACTGAGGTCTGTACGAACCACTGGATTCTACTATTTATGCTGCCTTCGTTAATTTATCCAAAGGCTTCTTATCAGCAGAGGTATTAATGAGAATATCCCTCTCATCTGCTTTTAATGAAGTCAGGGAACTACCACCTCATGCACACAGCACTAGACTCTACTTCTGCCCCTACTGAATACTGAGGTCCACAAGATATTCCCTGTAACAAACTTCATACTACAAGGGATGAAGCATCCATGAACAAAATGTGCACACAAGATTTAAGTACGAAGTCATTAAGGGCAAGTCGACACTCTGGATTTTAACAAGGAACACAAAGTGTTGACCAAATGCATCTGGATTCATTCTTACTGTCACAATGAAAGTGTTGTCTTTCAGGGACAGAACAATATTTTACTTTTACTGGATATGAAGGAGAGAAGAAGATTCAAACCAAAGACTTTTAAAAGATTGCTAAATCCACAGATTTTCCATCATTTGCAATGTTTGAGCAGCCACTACAGTTTCGGAGCTATCTAGATAAATGACTCACTTCTGGAGTATTCCAGCTGTCACTGATCTCCCAGAAAGATTTCTGAACAAATGAAAGTGCTTTAGCAAGTTTATCTGCAGCCAGAAAATCTCACACTAGTAATTCAATTTTATTGTAAGTGTCAAGATACTGCTAATGTAAATGGACTTTGTCCCTTGGCTCAAAGAATCAATATATCTCAATTTTTGAGAAGACTTCGACTTGTCATACCTAAAAATATGAATTAATAGAAATTCAGAGAGCACATTCCCATAGGTAATTTCTAGAACCTCAACAGCACTTTTGGAATCAGGGTTCTGAAAGCCGGTATCCAGATTTTTATTTTGCAAAAGGATTGGAATTGCACTTCCAAGTGCAGATCTGAGCAGCAGAAACTTTTTCTGCATGACTGCATTCATGCAGTTTAATACTCTATAGCTGAAGGTCTAAAGTAACATTTAGCTATTTTGTAAGGTGACAACATGTCTTTATTTCAGAGTTGCCTACTCTATACACAAAAACATTCAAAAAGCATTACTTCCATCATGTGGGAGGGAGAAGGAAGCTTTCAATCATTTGCAGATTCAAGTTACTGCAGATAGTTAAACACCTGATTTATGTGTACAGGCGCTGTTTGCCCATACACATTACAGTAGAAGGACTTCACATTTGTTTTTTGTGGCTCCAATTTTGTTTCAACAAGTCAATTGTGGGTGGAAGTAACCAAATAGCATGTAAGATGCCAAGTAGAGGCCTCTGCAAACTTGGCCCATTGTGTGCATACTTGTTAGTCTTAAGTTTGCTGTTCTCATTTTAATCTTCTGTGCTTCTCACATCTGCAAATTGTTTAGCAAATTTAAGTTCTTCATTTATCCACTTACAACTCATTCTGTTTTCCTACAATATTTTATCATCAAATTTGTGGAGCCGCTGTTGTTTCACTTCAAATTTAAATTAAGTTAGATAGCAAATGATGTTGATCTTTAGGCAGTGGCCACCAAGAAGGTGCAGGTATCAGTAGCAGCATGCTGCTTATTTAAAATAGTGCTGCCAGAAATGAAAGGGCAATTTTGAAAGGGAATTAAATGCAGACAGGTATTTTAACTCCAACATATCTCAAATCATACTATTTCATTATTTTTTCCCTGCAGGTTACACCATGATGGGCAGATCTCATGTGCTAGTGAAATGTTAATTACCCAAATGATTTATGATACTGAAACGTTCAGGTTCTTTCCTAAAACAAAATACATGACTTGTTATGTTTTGTACCAAATTTCCTGGGACACACAAGGTGTCTTTCTTTTCTTATGATTATTTGACCTGTCCATTAGTGGGTGGAACGACCAACGCACTGAAACACTAACAATATGGTAATTTTTTCCCTTGCAGAAAGGAGCAAAGGATAAGGGCATCCCTTTACTACAACATAGACAATGCCATTTTTCTGGAAAAAATAATAAAAAACTATCTAGTAAAAAGCCACAAAACCATTAAATAAACAAAAAAGAAAAGTTTGGAAGCACCTCTCCACTTTACCAACCAAAACAGAAGATAAAGAAAGAAAAATAAAAAATAAATAAATACAAAGGGTCTGATATGCAATGAAACAAAAAGAATCGTACCTCACTTCAGATTTCAATAAGCTGCACATTTCCAGACAGCTGTTCTGTTTCAAACAAACAGACAAGGTCTGCCTCAGGATATGAAACCTTTCTATCAGTATCTTTCTGGCTAGATAGGGGTAATCTGGCATGGAGTACCTATATCTGTGTATCCTAATGAACTAGGATTGTGTCTTCTATTATACTAGGAAAAAAAGAAAAAAGAAAAAAAAGAAAAAAAATCACCAAATCTACCAAAAAACCTCCACCTCACAACAAATAAAAATAACCCTAACAACAAAGGAACTCCACACACAAAGGAACCAAAAAATGCCAAGTCACCAACCCCCAAACTTTTAGGAAATAAATTCATCTTTTAAATTAAAAAATGCTACAGGTAACTTTATTGGCACAGTGTAGCATTTTTCTTAGAGAGTCTTGCCTTGCAATGTAAGTTTCTCCTGCCTTGCAGATTTGATTTCCAGCTCCTAGATGAATTGGAAAAATTAGTCCCATGAGGTTCTGGGTAATTCACTTGGCTCCCACTGCTCTTCCAACCCTTCCAGGACTGCAGCCCGTCCAAGGCAAGCACAAAAACCCAAGCATATTTGCCATTTGATGTGCTATGTAAGCAAATAACATGTCTTTCTTCTGGAAAGAGATGCAAGTCTGACAACTTATTTCATGCTGCTTAATTTATTTCAGACCTGAACAGCTAAAAGACTTAATCGGTCTCAGCAGCTGACCACTGTGATTTGATGGCCACATATGGTCAAGCCCTGAGGGAAAAAGAATGCTGGAGTTAGCAGGGCAGCCACAACTTTTAAATGCACAAACAACAGGTGAGAACAAAAAATCATCTGGTTACCCAAGACAGGCAGCTGCTGACAGAAAATGTGGGACAGCTGCTTCCAGTTGGTAGTGTTGACTGTTAGAAAACTAGTTATCCTTAAAAACTTAACATATTTGCAATGTATATCCCCAGGAATACATCTGGAAAGGCACAGAGGGATCTTAATTTCCCTTAAAAACAAAATTCCATCATAATTCAGCTTATCTGTAACAGATGCTCATTCTGGGAAAAAAAACAAAACAAACAAACAAACAAACAAAAAACCCCAAAAAACAAAAAACCAAAAACAGTCCACCATGAGATTCCCCATCAAAATTCAACTATAAGCTTTGAATAAAAAAGTGATAATCATGTGTAATTCATAGCATCTTGGGACTAGATATTGGCCACTCAAACAATACAGAAGACCATGAAGAACATGCTGCTCAACACAGATGCCAGCTGAGTACTGCCACCAGACAAGGAACCTGGGGATGTGAATTCAGAGTAAAAATCTGTGCTTTAAGACTTGAATTCTGCATTTGTTTTGGAAAACAGAGAACTCCTCTCTTTCCATGAAAAACACATACTACTCATCAGAAAAATGTTCATATTTAAGAAAAGGAACAGTATCTGACTAGTGGAAGAATTAGTAATTGATCTCTGAGAAAGAGAAAGCAGTTTAGGTATAGAAACCAAATTGCTGCAGATTTACTATAAGACTTCTTATTTTATATTTGCTCAAACCAACTCTCCAATACAGAATTGTAGATTTTTTTTCTCCTGAAGAGTAAAAGAAAATACAAAACTGGAAAAGGATTTTAAAAGATTCACCAACAGAGTTTAAAATAACTAATAATAGCAGAGAGTGAACAAATGGCTTAAATATGGTAACATGATGGAGAGATAATTTTCTGTCAACCATGAAGTGTAGTTTGACATGAATGTTACTGCTGGCAATAGGCACCCATAAATAGGATCATCAAGTGCATGCTAGTGTGCCAGAAGGAGTCATTGCCAATTAAACAAATTCAGCCTTTGTTTCTTCCCCAGTTCCCTCACTATATTCAACAGCTCTTCAAGAAGAAACACAGTCCTGAATTCTAACTAGCTTCAATGTACTTGGGGAGCACCTTCCTGCAACATCCTCAAGCACAGGGCAAGTAAAAAAGCCGAACTCTGTCTTTTCAGCATGGAATTTATCACAATTTCACCCTTCCAGCTTCACAGTTCCATCCCTCATCAGGTACTGTAACATTAATATGGAAATTGGGATTTTATTTCAACTACAGCACTGTGAAAGAACAGTGTTTACCTGCTGCACAAGGACACCAACCTCACCTGAGCTCCATTTAAAATTAAAGGCAACAGACCAGAACCAGAAAACCTCAAAAAGAAATCAGAGAAGCTCTCTTAAAGGCCATGAGGTCAAAAACCTGAGTGGCAATCCTTCCTTCCAGTTTCCTTCCCATTTTTCTAGGATGTTCTGCTTGGATGTGCCAAATAGATTTACCTTTAGATGGGTCAAAACAGAGGGAGTTTCTTCTAGGATAAATAAAAACAGGGGTATAGGGAGTTGGAACAAATCTGAGAACAGTAGGTGCTTTTTAAACCATGAGTTAATTCTGTACAGAAGAAACACAATTACATAAGACTTTTCAAAACAATCCAAAGTCATTAAACAACCAAATCCTGCAATGAAACAAGGCCTCAGGTGAATTACTGTTATCATCTGACCTTCAAGAAGACTAATTGCAAGCTTAACACTTGTAAAGATGTTTTTATAGCATTTAAGAAGCAGGGGCAAAAATTTGAAGTGATGCTTGAGTTTACAAACATATGTCAAGGACTTCACTTTTGGCACAGATAAGTGAAATTATGAAACTCAATGTCAAACCTAACAGCTGACCAATTTAGCTGTAAAGGTACTTTGGACTTCATTCACCTGAACTTATGGCTGAGTAGCCACTACTGAAGAGAATTATCTCAGCATAAGGAAGCCATTGATCATAACAATATTTGCTAGGTCATAAAAATATGTCTATTTATGTTCTAAAGTGTATTATGTTCTAAATAGTATTAAATGTTTTATGTTCTAAAATGTATTTATGTTCTAAATAGTATTAAACCCTGACACATCTAAGTGTCGGGGTTTAATACTATTTATGCAGCAAACATACTCACTGAGAATTACAATCTACTTTGTTTATGCTCGTTTTGAATGCTTTTCTTCTCAAATGATTTACAGTTTCATTTTTTCTTCCAAGGCTCAGTTCCTAGAATTCTCAAACTGCTCCAACTCAGCCATTTCCAGATCATCCATTAGTAGTTTCAATAAAGTTGTGGATTTACAACACCCACTCAATATTCCTATCACTGACTCATGCTCTCATTGGCAAGCAAGTTCTGACCAGTAACAATTTCACCCCAAAACTGAGCCCTGCATTATCTGTACAAGGCCTGCATTATCTGTACAAGGCATGTTGCCAGCATGCATGCCAGCACCAACTGGGCACCCAATTTTAACCCCCTCTCAGGAGTCACTTTAAACGCTTTTTGGAGATTCTAACATTTAGTCACACTTAGTCCTGCACTCCTCAAACATCCAATCTCCTTGAAATCTCACATCAGTTGGACAATACCAGGAATGCAGGTAATACATCTGCCTTCCCTCATATTTCCTCCTGCCTTACACAAAAATATCTCCCTCCTTAAGGCAGCTTTGCAAATTCCATTTCTCCTAGAGCCAGGAAGAACTGGGAAACAAAATGTACACTCAACCTGAGAGAGATTAAATTAGAATATGTTAGTTGCATCCATGTTAACACTGGAAAACCATCCATCCTTTCCAATATAGAGCCAAGGCATCTACAGAAGGTTTTCAGAAGGCTGAGTATTGCCCTGCAGATCTTTGCATCTTCACAAATCAGAAAGACTTCTCTCTAAAATTAATAAACAAATATGATCTGAAATATTAGCACCTTTAAATAGCACTGAAAAAGGATTCTATGGTACTGCTGTCTTGAGTGGCTATCACAATGGAGCAGATTGAAAGAGCAACATCTAAACATTCGTGTGTACATCACAGGTTCTATAAAAAAAAAGAAAAAAAAAAAAACAACAAAAAAAAACCCCAAAAAACCCAAAAACCAAAAAACCCAAAAAACCAAAAACAACCCTGATAGAATCACTACTCTTTTTCTTCCAATCTTTTTACGCTGTTTCCTATGGAGTTCTTCACTAAGGTGTGCAAAATATCCAACTATTGCTACAAATTCAGGTGCTAGCTTGCTGCACTTTTAGTTTGCTAAAGACATACTGCAATTGGAACAGTTGCTTTTAAATTAACTTTTGTAATTTGCATTCATTTCTATTGCCTGTTTTCTTACATTTAAGTTTTATATCTAGTGTAAGAGAAAATTAAGATGTATGCTATAGTAATACATTAAATACTTAGGTTTGCACAAAGGCTCCATCACTTGAAGATGTGATAGGTGGATTTGAGCTACAACTAAAAAGTTCACTGATCACCCAATATTTCAAAGACAGATCCCTCTTAAATCTTGCATGGTTAGAATGATCACAAAATGTAAAGAAACACCAGGAAATAGAAATAGGAAAGTGTAGATTGGTGCCATTGCTCCCAGACATGAGCAAGCTATGGTGTTAACATATCCATTCAATTTGCTTGAATGTCTGAATCCCAATACGATCCTCCTCCAAGCACAGTGTGTGGTTAGCTTTTAAATGGACCAGTCTTTGTTTCTCATATCCGTATCACTCATCTGATCACACAGCTTAAATGTGAATTGCACCATTTTTTTCAAAACAATTCCCTCAAGATTCATGCCATTCACATAACTAATAGACATATTCATTTTACTCCTCAATTTCTTGCTAGTATGTTAGGCCTAGTAGCTTCTAAAAAGTTTACCATTACAATACTTTCCAAATTTGAACTACTTCCAGTTCAGTCAACATTCAAGTCTTAAAAACAAATAAGCAATCCAAAACCAAAAATAAAAAAGAAAACAAAAAGGAGGGTTTTTTCCATTATTTTACCACCTCAATGTGACTAAAACAAGTATCCTACATCATTATGCTATATCCACTTTGTATAAATGCAAAAAAGTCCATTAGAGAAAAGGCATGTGTGTGTCTGTGTGTGTGTGTGAGTGAAATCAGGCCCATCAGTCACTACATAGCTTACACACACAGAAATATGTCAGCAATGCACTGCTCAGCCACTTCAAAACACAGCAAAACAAACTGCATCAGCTGCTGAACACAGGCTGATATCAGGGAAATTCCTGAGTTAAGAAAGCAATGCACACAGACTCCTTCTTCTGCCTGTAATGCCTCTGAGAATAAACTGTATATCATTGTTAAATAAATTACAGCTCATTACCAAGTCATATAATTCACCTTCAAGAGAAACAACAAAAATGTCATGTACTAGTAAGTACAATTCTCTGTGCCTTCTTACTTCTAGAGGTTCCCCTCTAATACTTATTTCATACACTAATTACATTACTAGCAAATGCTCAGATACACCTTAATTCCTGCAAAGTGAGTGCCATCCCTCTGAGTGTAAAGGTCAAATTTTGCTCTATCCTCAAAGCAATGCCTTGGAAGCCCCAAGTTAAACTGAGATAATATGAACTAACCTGAACCAGAGGGCTTCATATATTGGTAATCAGCCAGTCTGCCAGCTGTTCTGCTGGAGCAAATTAAGTTATCTGCCAATTCTTGAGCAGGTATGTGCTCTCCACATGAAAAACCAAGGCTCTTAAAGCCAGAGGGTTATGCTTAGATAGCTTCTATACTACAGAACATTTTCTCAGGCAGACTATATATGGTCAGGGAGAATTATCTGGCTGATGCACATTTAGTAATGTAGGTCCCCACATTAAGACAAAAAGAGTTTTTCTTAGAAGCAGCATTAAGCAAAACTAATGAATTTAGGAGCACATTGCATTCCAAGCAGGATTGAACCCTACATCATAGGTTTTTGTGAGCTTAGTGCCTGATACAACAGTTTCTACGAAACACTGAATATTGCTCTGCAAGCAGAGGGTGAGATAGGATTTCACAACTTCCAGCTGATCTTAGCAAAAAAACAATAGCAAGATTCACTGAACTTTTTGTTGTTTCTAGCTAACTCTGCCAAATCTATCCCAATTGTTTAAGATTGTTTTCTTCTTTATCCAAAATAAGACTTTAGCTTATTATATACAAAAAATCTTGAAGTATTTAGTCTCCTCAAAGCACATGAAGATTTCATTTCTTAAAGACCTGATACTGCTTTGGTGTCTGCTGTCATATTCAGAAAATCCATCCCTTGTGTTGTGCACCACAGGAGAATGGCATCAATGATAATAATCCAAACAGCATTTTTCCTATACACACAAATTGCTGCTCACTTTTAGAAAACACATCCTGGTAACTTCCCACCAGAAAGGATAAAGAGAGGTTCCAAGCTAAGCCACACAGCAAAAAATTTACATAAAGTATTTCATCTACTAAAACAATATTGTTCATTTAAATAATTTACTAGATGTACAACTAAGACATTACTTCAAAACTCGTGTGCAAACCCTGAGTCAGTTGGGAGCTTTCATCTACATGGCCTGTTTTGAAATCTGGTATAAGATGAGTGCTGATGAATAAAATTTGTCACAAGGCATTTTTGCCATGTAGTTTTGCAACACTGAAATAATTTTTTCATCCTGCACTCATTGACAGTTGTATTAAATCTGGTGAATATGACAATTTCCACTACACTGTCAGATTCTAGAGAAATGTGAGTTTTCAGTGGTTCAAGAACCGGAGCTGTCAAATATAATTCAAAACTGCACCCAAATAGTGACACAACATTACTTCAGTATTTCAAAGATATCTTAAAATACTCCTTAATAAAATATCCCCTCTTTGCATGAGCAAAGTCCCATTAGAAACCCTCACTAATTAATAACTTATATTCTTAAAAGAATTTTAAAGAAGTTTCAGATTTCAGACTCTGAATTGAGACAGAGCCCCAGAGGCAAACTGCAGGTTTAATTTAGTGTAAGAGAGTCTCATAATTTTCATTAAGCCTGTTATCTGGAGAGAGAACTGATGACTTCCAGAGTACAACGCCCTTGACTTCCAAGAACCTACTGTTCTGCCAAGTCTCTTAGTATCACCTAAGAAAGAGGCAAGAGCAGAATAGTTTATAGTTCCATGTCAGAGCTGCTCAAAATTTTAACTTCTCCTGCCATGCATGTTTCCTCCTTACTGAATCTATTCTGAATAGGAAGTACAATTCATGTAGACTATGCAATTGCTTAATTACTGCAGCCTGCTTACCTTCTAAAGCAAACTAATCCAAAGGAAATCAGAGGAAAACAGAAAGCAACTGATTGCATTCTATGAGCCAGAACATTGAAAACAGTGGAAAAAACCAAATAGGATAATGATCAAAAGATATGTTTCTAGTACCAGTGCCACAAAATTCATAAAATGTTTAAAGGAAACTTCCAGATTAGCATTTGGTAGTGTGTGCTCATGTCTTCTGCTTCCCTTCCTCCCCCATCTTACTCTGTGGCAATGTCTGCCTGGTAAAACCTTAGCAAGCACAGATGTATAATCTTAACCAACACTATGAATGAAAGTTTATTCCTAGCCAACCTGAGTATGGCAACAATAGTCACTACAGGTATTCTACAAGACTTTGACCAAAGCAGGACATATCAGGAGCAGCATCTTTAGTTGCGTCCTCGAAGAGACTCTCCATTCGACCAATACTGCCCACTGAGGGCCAAATGGGAATACAATTCTTTTGTGCAAGGTGCTTCAGGGACAACACACTCTACCCAATCGCCATTTTCGGCCAGTAGCAGTCTGAGCTAAGTTTGAACTGCTGTTTTAAAGACAGAGCTAAAACCCCCCCAAAATACAGCTGAGTTTCCTTTTTCTTCAATTCATGTTAAATATGAAAGGTAAGCCCTGAACTCTTTATGCTTTAATGTGCAGCATTACTCTGCACATGTGTCATGCTTGTACCTCCTCTTGGGATTTGGACTAGAATTACATATAATAATATTCTTCGCAAGTGCTGCTGTTTGCAGACTCATTCTCATTTAACAGTTAATCAAAGTTTCTAAAAAGAAGTAGCATGCTGAGTAATTCTCCATTCTCTTATCAAACACATAGGTTTAAGCACTTCAAAGAGTCAACTCTGCAAACTGAACTAGTCTGAACATGAAGCTCCATTTGTTTTTTATTGTACAACCTTCAGGAAAGGCTGAGTAAGTTAACATTATTCTCCAAGCAGTACTTGTGCAATTCCTTTGAAAGCCATAATCAATGGCTGCTAATTAAATACATTTCTGCCAAAAATTCATTATTTCACTAGTGTAATAAAAAATTGGTAGGACATGCCATATTAATACATCTTTCACACAATACTTTAACTCATTGATACTTCAGCATGATAATTAAATAGCTTTTGAAAAACACTGTGCTACCTCTTTAAAGCAGTGCTACCACCAACATGCGCATGGCATGATACCCAGCCGTTCTGTGTTCTGTTCCAAAGCAGCCCCTACATCAAGACATTTCCATCTTTGCTGGCCGAAACAATTACAACAACAATGTAACACTGGACCTTCTCACTCCAAACTCCTTCCCCAAAATGGGACAGAGGATTTCCCCTCTTCAATGTGAGGGACCACCAGGTAACACTGATTTTGGAGCAGGGCTCTCAGTGGAAGTCTCAGTCTGAAATGGACCCACTTCTGTGGAGAGTGGGAGGATTTGAAGAAACCAGGCAAATGGTATTTGACCTTTGCTCTTAAAACAAGCAGAAAAAAACCCAGAGCCTGAAACTCACTGGGTGGCACATGTAGACCCTTTATGCAAAGCTTTGTTTTTCTCCTTCAGTAATGCTTGAACAGTCAGAGAAAGCAACATGCAAGAAGGAAGTTTTATTGTCCAGCCATATGACACTGCATACTCCCTGGAGGCTTCCTCTCAAATTATCTTGCTGTGCTTAGCTGGCTCACAATATGTTTCTGTAAAATATTTCACTATACTTGGAAAAAAAGCCTTAACAGCAGTCTCAGGGAAAATTACCATGAATAAATGTCAGGCTGCTTTTCCTAAAAAGTGGCAGAAATTAACTTGATTGGCAGTGTTTGAAATACCCCATCACCTGCTAGACTGGCAGCTTTTGAGTCAAACACAGCAGGTACCTCCAAGCACTCTGCAGTTATCCAGCCCTGAGATAATTATCACTGCTAGATTATGTCAGTGCAACCAATAAAATAAGTTTATTTGAAGCTTCTGTTTACATACAACCCCTAAGGTACTCTCATTTTGAAGAGCTTGCTCAAAAATGGTGTCAGCAGAGTTTCAGCATTAAGAGATACATCTTCAAGCAGGGCTTCTCTGACCTGACCTAATAAAATAACTTATCCACAAATGCAAGCTATATTTATAGAATCCCTATGCGATCTTAAAACAAGAGTCATTATTTTTCCATATTTGCAAAAGAGAATTGATATTTATTTTAAATACTTAAATGCATCCTCCCTCTTTTTCTCTGCAGGAAAAGGCCATTATTTTCACAGCTGAAAGCAATAATTTCTAAATGGGAAAACATTTCCAAACAAGAAACTTCTGATTATCACCAAGCTGCTCAATTTTGTTTGGGTTTTTTTGTTCCCCTCCTCCACAAACAACCATCTGCAAAGAGAGAGGAATTTAGGTGTGTGTAAGAACACACATTTATGGGCAATAAGCTCTTCAAAGCATGGATGGTTTCTCCAAAAAGCACCATTAATACAGTTCACATTTGGCACAAGTGTGCTTAGGACTAGAAAATGTCACTGACATCTTTTGTGAAAAATCCTTTCTTAGGATTTTTCCTGCTGGAGCTGAGAAGTTTCAGTAACAAATGTAAACAATTATTATCTGCTGCTGTGGAATGCAACAGGTCCACCTGTGATTGGTCTTCTGTAAGTGTTTGGATTTACTGACCACTCACAGTGAAGCTGCTATCCCTCTCTGCCGAGAGACAGACCTTTGTTATTCTTCTTTCTATCTCTATTCTTAGCATAGCCAGCTTCTGAAGAAGCTCCTTTCCTTTCTATTTCTATGTAGTATAGTTATAATGTTATACATATATCATAAGATAATAAATCAAGCCTTCTGATCATGGAATCAAGATCCCTGTCTCTTCCATCCTCTAAAAACCCCTGTGACCACCATCACAGGAAAAGTCCTTTTCTCCTAGCATTTGGGAAAGGAATGTGAACATCTTTCAAAGTCTTATTTATTGGGCCATAGCAATGATCATATTCTTCATAAAAGACACAAATCAGAGGCTAGTTTCTGCAAGAACCATCTTTCCCCTAAATGTTCTTAAAAGCTGAATTCTGCTAACTGAAAAGATTAGTGCCGGTTTCATACAGGCTCATCTCCTCAGCCAGCCCGTTCTTACAAGCAACCGCCAAGCAGTAACCATGCAGCAAAAGATAACCTGGAATAAGCCAAATCTCTTCTCACAATCTTGTTCCTACACAGTTGTAAATATTTGGCACCCCATTCATATCAGCAAACAATTCCTGCACTAGTCTGTTACCAAAATGCTTGAAAACTGGGACAAGTTGTATTAGAGGCACAGGCCTGAAGGATGGAAGCAAGTTTGATATAACACAGAATGTCATAAAATATAGATCCATTCCATGGCAAAAACAGAATACATGCAGCTGTCTAGAAAATAATCAGGAGGTTACACTAATTACAGGCCTTTTCTCTGCTTGACATTTCACCACAATACAATGACTACTTTTTCAGCTGCTGGTAGGACTTATACTAGATTTTCCTAATTTGAACAGAATGATAGCAAAGTGAACTAAGAGACTTGCTTTTCCACCAGGTGTCAGAGAAGAACACAACTCCATTTTCATAAAAGACATTCCAGGCAGATTACAGATGTTTACAGATGCAGCCAGCTAGAAAAACAGAATGGGCTGGGCTGTAACCTCTTCCTTTCTATAAGGAAGAGATGAAAATAGTGGAAAGATTCCACCCCACCGCCCCAAAAACACCGTATCAAGTTGGTGGACTAGGTCCTTGTGTTTTAAATCCTAGAGGACATAATGTTCTGAAAAGTGGCAGAACTGACTCTGAGAAAAAATGCAGTAGCTGAAAATGCAATTTACTGTTATTCTGTCAGTTCAATTTTATGACTAACCCAGCACCTACAAGTCATGCCTGGCTGAAGTCTTTCAGTGGTTTTATCCTTTTTCCCTCATTGTCATAAAATGGTTATTATACAAGGGTATATATAATTTTACATTGACAGTAGGAAAAGTGATGTCTCTGGACTAATATCTACAATACATTCCTTATCAGATAAGAAGTCCTTTCCTACAAATACAGCCTTCACAGAGGAAACTGTCCAAAGAGAGTAGACAATAACTCAAGAGTTGCTATTATGGAAAAAGTCTCATTTCTCAGTTTCATAAAAAAAAAAAAAAATCCACCCAGAATGAAATTTCACAAACTGGATTCTTAAGACACCAGTGCACATTTCTAAACCATTAACTAGGTTCATGGCTTTAATTCTACAGACAAAAGAAGGTATTTCAAAAGCTTAACCACAAGCAATTCTCAATACCTCTAACTATTAGTAAGAAAAGCCTGGTGACCCTCCATTCTGAAGTACACCCATTTAAAATTCATATTCATAACAAATGGCCACAAAGGAAAGAAACAGATCCACACTGAATTCTCTCTGCAGTTGGCACAACAAGGACACATCACCACTGGAGAGAGAACATTCCATTTTTCAATTATCTACAGACATCTGGGGTTTCATTGTGGCCTGGAAAGTGCAAGTTTATGTGGAGTATGCTTGGGTCTACCATAAAAAATAAGAAAAGAAACAAAAAACTAAAGTTATACTGTAGAAGTTGGACAATTGAGACAATAGTTAACCCAGAGGTACCCCATAGAATTGGCAGCTCCAAAAGAATCCAAGTAAAACCATGGTGCGAGGTTATGCTATGCTTGTCCTTTCAGCAAGAAATTTGGCTCTACATAGCTTCACAAACTCCTGCACAAAGAAAGATGGATGAAGAAGGAGAGGCAAGGAGCAGGAACACCACAGAGAAGAGATTGGCTCTGATCAAGCACTGGTCTTGACTTTGAAAGTTAAAAAGTAATTTTTGTCCTGGAATGTTAGATCACAGTTACCTGTCTGCTCAAAGCTGCTGTTTTTCAGGGGTAGATGGAGTTTGGTGATGGAGACAAACACGGAGATTAAACCCCCTCTCTTTCATAAATTTTCTCAAAGCCTCACAACACAAGATAATGAAAAAGAGCATAAACTTTCAGACTGGAGGCAGAAGAAATCATGGATGAGTTAGATATGCACAAGAAATGAAATTAATTTCTGTAGGTATAAGATGGAATGCAGACAAGAACAAATAAAGTTTGGAGTTTTAGGGATCCAAAAGGGCACCATTGAGTACAGTAAATATATAAGATTTATGGGAGAGGAAAAACAGAGGCATGAAGATAGAAAAAATAATGTTACATTCTAATTCTCAATACCAAGCCTAAATACCTGAAAGCAGGGATGTTCTTGCCAGAGAGAATGTTTAGTGGTGATGCAAATGGCAAGGGGAAGGCAATTCAACATGTGGAGCCAGCCACTCAATAGTTTTTACACAGTTACTGTCTTTCCCACCCTCAGTGCTCTGCGCAGGGCCCAGCAGAATTAATTTCAGCCCATTTACAATCAGGTTACAAGCCAGAGGACACATCCTAACTGGGTTAGGATAAAAGATGGACTCTGGGAGAATTACATGTAAATCTCCTTCAGCACACTCTATAACAAATTCTCTGTAGGGTTTTGGAGCTCAGCAGGAGCAGCTCCATTGTCTTCAGCTTCATATTCCTGAGTCCTGAAGGTGATCGTCACTCCTTTTCTTTTCCTGGATACTAAGCAGGCAAAGAGGTTTGCCATTAGGTACCCACTGTACCTTTTGTGGCACTGTTATAGTGGTACACTTACACACCAACAAAGAAGTGCCCTGCTGCAGACAAGGCTGCTGATGCACAGCAGCCCACACCAAGACATAAACTATTAAATGGGATGCTCCCACACAAGGCTTGATCCATCAACTGAGCAGGTTTGATTAAACCTATGTCAGCAATTCCATACTTTACACTGAGCCAAGAGACCTGTACCTATCATAGAACCATAGAATATGCTGAGTTGGAAAGGACCATCAAGATCATTGAATTCAATTCCTGGCCCTGCACAGGACACACCAAGAATCAGACCATGTGCCTGACAGCACTGTCCAAATGCTTCTTGAACTCTGTGAACTCTGCCAGGCTTGGTGCTGTGACCATTTCCCTGGGGAGCCTGTCCCAGTACTCAATCACCCTCTGGGTGAAAAATCTTTTCTAAGCCTCCCCTGACTCAGTTTCTGGCTACTTCTTTGAGTCCTCTCAGTGGTCACCAGAGAAGGAATCAGTGTCTCTCCCTCCCCTTCCCTTCATGAGACATTGAAGAGCACAGTGAGTTCTCCCCTCAGCCTCCTTTTCTCCAGCCTGAACACACCAAGTGACCTCAACTGCTCCCTCTCCAGACCTTCCACCATCCTCATGGCCCTCCTTTGGATGCTCCCTAATGGCTTTATACCCTTCTTATTGACTGTATTTCTCTCAACAGGGAGTCCTGAAAACAAAAATGCAGAAGGCTAACTCACAGCAACAGATTTGAAATACAGGTTTTAAGCTTTTAATTGCTTAGCAGCTTTTCATTTGCGGAGTGGAGGGCAGAAATTAAGGCAAGATTATTTTAATCATAGTTCAGGATGTGCATTTTCTGTTTTGCACCTTTACATACTCCCAGATTTGGACAAGACAACAGTGTTTTTAGCAGCTAAATCCTTAGCCTCAAGTCTGACCTAATCCTACCTAAGGTCTGTAACTTAGTAAAAGAAAGAAATTACTGTAAAGTAATTAACATTGGAGAAAAAGTTTTCACATTACAGCTAGGAAATTAGAAACCAGAAAAAAGAACGCAGTAGATCAAACTCATGGTTCTACACAAGACACCCACAGCATAGCAAGAAGTCACTTAGTGTAACACACTGTGACTGTGTGACCACCTTCTCAAGGTAATTATGAAACACTGGAACAGGTTGCCCAGGAGAGTGATGGAGTCATCCCTGGAGGTATTTTAAAAGACTTAAAAGACTTAGGTGCCTAGGGACACAGCTTAGCGGTGGACTTGGCAGTGCTGGGTTAAATGGTTGGACTCAATGATTTTAAAGGTCTTTTTCAAACTAAATTCCATTATTTAAAGGTAAAATGAATTGTGGAGTTTTCCCACCACAACTGGGAGGGGAAAGGGGATGGACTTCAAAACCCAAACACAGAGGCACAGTTGTGCATTCCTCCCCCTAAGCCAATTTGTTTGAAGGGAATGCATGTTCATTTAAGGCCTGCAAACAAAAGGCCCCATAGAGCACACAGGACATACAGTGAGACTTCAGCCAACATACATCAAGAGTGCACATACAGATGCTGGCAGGGTTAATCCCATCATATACAGCCATGGGATCCTAGATCTACTTTGGATATATATTCAATTATGGATGTATGTGGCAACTAGTTCTGTTTTCTTTTTCAGTTTCCAAGAATCAATTCCCTCAATGGGTATCTAGCTGATCACATGCAAAAGGCAGTAAATAAACTCAGTCATCAATAAGTTAAGTCTTCAGTGCTAGCATAATTACCCAAATTTTTAATCTTTTTCTGTTCTGAACTATGAAGAAAATCCAATTACCTTGAAAATTTAACCTATTAAATACTCCTTTGACAGTGAGTGCGCTGTATTCAAATACAATTTTTTTCTTGGTTAAAACCAGAATTGTATTCAGAGCCTACACAAAACAGCTTTTTCACTTTTAATAATTACTTAACAACCAATTTTATGTCTTTGGACTTAAGTTTTGAAACCTCTAATGTCTAACAAGTAAATAATATGGGGAGGAAAGCTTTCTTTGTATTGCACTAAAGAAAATACATTCCAAATTCAACTCTGCATTCTGCATCTGTACCATAAACCTGATGTAAGAATATTTAGACACCAATAAAAATGTTACAGTGCCACAGTTCCTCACTGTATCGTGATACTAATGAATAACACATTATCTTCAGTGGAGAAAAAGAGACACTACATTTTTCCTTGAGAGATTTTAGCAATAATTTCTCACAAAATGATTTTATATTAATTGTAATATCAGAGAATATCAAAATTTTGTCTGCATGGATCCCCTCAGTTATGCTCTTAAATTAAGGAGATTTATTACTTAGCATGTTTAGCATTTACTAATCATGTTTATTGATCAATGAGTGAAAATACATAGGAAAGTAAGTTTGAAACAATTTTTTCGGGTTTATTGAGAAAATACCATTCAAGTCAAATTAATAGACAATGTAATGTCATATTCAAGGTCTCTGCATTTATTTTTTGAACTTGCTAAAATAATGCTATTGTTTGAAACATTTAGATGTCATGGAGGGTGACTTCGATTTGAAAATAAACAAAAATAGTATTTTAAGATACCCAAGTTTATCGGTAACTACACATTCTATTATACTGGTGTCCTACAATCTTTGAGTTGTCTCCCAATTTAATATAAAGAAAATAACTGGCATTAATAATTTAAGGTTTTTAAAGTATTCATTCTTAAGAGTTGTTTTTGAACTAAATGAAGTGGCAGTAACATTATCATAATGCATTTAAACCAAATGAAGGTGCCTTACATGTGCCTAATTAAGAGTAATAGATAACATTCAGTTTAATCCTAAATCATATGGTGCTATGCAAATGAGTTTCCCCTTCTGCCCCTTCTTTGACTGAGTCCCTCAAAAGAAACATTTGGCCTCAGTTTTTAACCAGGAGAGCTAAATTTTCACAGTCAACTTGATACTTCATTTTTCAGAAAGAAATTCCCATACCCTCTCTTTCACTTCCCTCCAGTGGAATCTTCACAAGGAATGACACTAAGCACTCAAAAATGCTGCTGTTCCCCTTCCTCTGCTCCCCAAACTCTACTTGCCATGTTTGCTGATAAGTCATTTGCTCATAACCTTCTTGTTAAGAAAATTAAACTCTGAGCTGCCATCCCTGCAGGGCTGGAAGCTAGGGAACAGTAAAGTGGGGAAAGGCTTTTGCCATCCACAACTATGAATCTTTACAGGACTGACCACTGGAGCTTAAAGCTGACAAATTTACCCTCCTAAGTAAAACAGTAATATGCGGGTAGGGAAAGACCACAAAGCTTATACAACAAGACAGAATACTGGAATTAAGGAAAAGCACCTTATATCTACCTCAGTGTCCTTAGGCAGCTTACTTTAAAAGCCTAGGTCCTCTCCAATTACCTAAAGGAACAATTATAAGAGTAAATGTTGCTTAATTTTAGAGACCTCATGATGGATGGGCAAAGAACAAAAATTTAACATGTTCAGGTAATATGTAAAACTAATCTACATTCTCTCTTGAAAGATGTAATGTTTTCCAAACTAGCTTGTATTCACAGAACTCTAAAAGCAGGCATCCACATTCTGCATGAAACAGCGCTGTTGCCGATGCTTAAACTCTTGTTAAATCTCTCCCATTTTATAGCTAATCACATTTTTATAGCAGGCATGAAGCACTCTACAAGGCCCTTGCTGAGCTGTTCTTGTAAATCAAAACCTTATTCCATCTTTCTGCTTGCTGGCAGCAGAGCAAGGTTACTTTTACCATTTATGGTTATAAAACACATCCAACTTTTTCCCCCCTTCAGTTGCTGCCTTTTTTCCACTATTCTTTCCTTCTCTGTCTCACTCCAAGAAAGATATTCCAAGTTCAGCTAAACAACTTCAGAACTCATCTATAACCTTTTCCTTGTCCCCCAGTACACTTATAACCTCATGAAAACATCTAATGAGAAGACAGTGAAACATTAGTACAGTATTTAGGTCAAGAGCCTCCTTCCGGCCTCAAGTCACATGAAACAAACAAAAACCACACAAGAATAGGAGGAGCTCAGAAGCTCTTTATGATAAGTTATCACTATATGGCCATACACATATCAGCTCACAAAATAAGGCCCAGATCAGACTGAGGGTACTCAGAATGGTACTGTAACACTCTGATAGGAACATTCAGTTCAAGAGCTGAGAGCAAGAAGAATGAAGAAATAGAGTTAAATCTTACTATTTGACCCACCTATAAGCAGCCACCACATTCAGCAATAAAGCAAACTTAAGAATGGGAGAAGAAAATTCCTAGATTTAGATATGCTGTCCAATTACATCCACCCCTCCTGGCACACAGCGTATTAAACTGAAACAGCCTCTATTTATGATGACCATAGACTGAAACACCAGATTCAGTTTCTTGTCAGGTCTGGTTCCATTTTTCCCCCCTCCAATTTGGAGCCAGAGCATCCTGCCACAGAAACAGGACACTCTGCCCTTTCACACGCCTCCGCAGGGCACATTATCAACACAGCTCTGTAAGAAGCTGTATTGCATGGAAGAACAAGGATGTACATTGGAAACTCCTGAATTTTCAGCTAGAAAGGACTCCAGCCCACACTACATAAGGGAGCAGTCAGCACACATGAAAATCATTACAGGGATGTTATTACAGGAGAACACATGTCCAGTTACAAAAGCAAAGCAACTCTGCTGCTTAGAAATGCAGTTTTTCCAATGGACATGAAATCTACAGTGCTTCAGAAAGATATAGATATGTTAATGGACTAAATGAGATTTATGTGAACATCCAGAACAGCCTCTGTTTGGTCTCAGATCACCCTTTAAGAGTGTCAGCCTATTGTTTAAAATTTGATGCTCAAAAGAAATTTAAGCATAGCATATTCTCACATATAATTACTACAGTTATCTTAGCCAGGGATTTGCCGCCACAGAGAAATCAGAACTGAAAAATTACTGACCTTTAAACTTAACATTTCCTGAACCTTATAGATGAAATGAACAAACTACAGAAATGGTGATGTGCATGTGTACAGAAAAAGGCTTCCTAAGGAGATCATTCCCACATTAACTGGGTGGTTCATGACAACAAGCTGGTTTGTGGACCCACATCATTCTTTTTGTTGTGTTCTGCCTCAAGCAGAAATCTGCAAGCAATCAGTAAAAATGATGCAACTACCTGCTTATCAAGGGGGTTTGGTTCTTCTGATTTCTGGAAGTATGCCTTAAATAATGCTGTTCACTTAAAAGATGTTGGATTTTGTGCATAATTTATGGTACATATTCTATGCAGATGTGAGCATAAACTGTTGTTACAATTTTCCACCTGGATATTCACAGTGACTGTACTGATTAATGGTTCCATAACTATTACATCATTCCTGACTTCATCCCTTGTAGTTAAGCATATTTCATGAACAATGGAACAGAGTGTAATCAAAGGAAATCAATTTTCAAGGTCCTAAGTTTTGACACACAGACCACCTGCATGAGGTGCCCAAAATATCTTTGCATCCTGAACTCCAGGGCAGGATGAGGCCACGGAAGCATTTGGAGTAAGAGCAGGTTGCTGGACATTGGGGAAATGGAAGCACATAATGAGAGAAAGGGAGGGAGAGGAGCCATGCAAAACCTTGCACTGCCTGCGCGAGTTGCCTCCCATTCTCCTGAGCCCAGCTGGACAAGGCACCAAGAAGTGAGGCCTCCTTTCACCCCGAGAGGGAGTCCCTGGGGAAGAGCTGCTAAGAGCAAAGCTTGTGAAGGCACCTTCACGATTGTATTATCTTCTTCATTATTTTCTTGCAGAACTTCACACTACCACTAAAACTAAAGTCATTACAACCATCTCCATCCTGTTCATTGGCTGTCCCACACAAAGGTCCTCACAGCTGCTACCTTTACCTTCCTGCCAGAGACAAAAGCTAGAACACCCACTGAATCACAAGAACTCTAGAAACTAGGTTGCCTACAAGTACTTTCTGATAAGAAATTTCAACAGAGCTATCCTCTCTCATACTTATCATAATTAACTGCAGATGAATGCCTGTGAGAGCTCCTCAACAAAGGCAGAGAAGAAACTTACTATAACCTTTCAGCTCCATAGCTCCCCTATCCCAAATCAAACATGGCTTATTTGTTCTTCAAAAACAAAGGCCAGATTACAATTTCATGGTAAAATGAATAAATATCTGCAGTAACACTACTAAGTCAATGGAGATCCCCTGGATTTGCACAAAAAATCTGATTCATTGTATTCCAAATTGCTAAAAATGTGGTTGACATCATAACATAGTAGCTGAAAGATTTGAAGAAAGCTACTTGCATGCATTTTTCTGTGCAAGAAGAGCAGAAGGTTAGATTCAAATCCCACTGTCAATATAGCAAGGGTCAACATTAATATTTTCTTCTTATGTAATGAATTGTCAGATCTCAGCTATGCTGCTGTCCTGTTATCTCCTGGGAGGAAGGATAAATTGGTTAATATAGTTCTTTCCAAAAAAAGCCTTCAAAAGCAGAAACATCTGGTATGTTCATTAGTCACTATTTGGCCTGAGTTCAGTAGTAAGGCAAATTACAAACCCCGTTCCCTTTCTCTTACCTAGAGAGGTCACAGTAAATGGGAGCCTGGGTTTACGGAAATCATCCCTAACTGGAAGGAAGATGGCTGTGAAGTTTACAGATACACTTTGTTTCCTGTTCTCAGCAGCAAAAAAATACATTCATACACACTGTCATCTAATGGCCATAGGAAGTCATATGATTTACAGGAGACACAGAGATTCAGGTAGTCAAAACATTTTTAAATGTGGCATTAAAGAAACCCAGAATATATCTATATGTTTGAATTTAAAGTATGTTAAGAGTTAGCTCAAAAAACTAAGACTACAGCCGCATGAAAACTGGAAAGAGTTGCAGAAATTAAGCAGTGTGAATTAGTCTGAAACAAAGCCAAGAGCTGAATGCAGATACCAGAAGTTTGGGTTTAACTCTTCTGGTCAGTTGTCTGTGCAACTGGACTGAACAATATTGGAACCACACCCTTGTTTTTACATTTAACAATATGTATGGTTCAACCTTTATTCGAGCCTGTTGGAGTTGGAAAATAAACATCAGAGCCTTATCAGACTTTCTCCCAGGCTGGACTATACTAAACAGCAGCTATGTACAAGACAAAATACTGGTTTTTAACTCATCATTAAAGAGAGAGAAGTAAAAATAGCATGCATGAGACCCACTGTCCAAAGAGTGCTGTGTGATGAGATGAGATTATTAATGGAACAGTTTAATCATAGCAAAATCCACAATAGGAGTTTGCTGTTGTGATGCTCAGTATTCTTATACCAGGAGTATATAGACATCCCCTACCAAAGTCCCTAAAACTGTGGGCCATCTTTCTGCACATAATGTGTTTTTACACCTGATTTAAGGAAAAACTTACAGTTAAATGTAGGACACCCAACGATGTCATAATTACATAGCTTTTAGGTCATCACTTCACCTCCAACAACCCTTAGGCAGCTGAAGAGTTTTTACATGCAACCTGTTCCAAAGCTGTCTTGATACATCAGAAAGGCAGGGAAATGCCACTCTATCCAAAATAGGCTGTGAGCACTACATCTGAAATATTGGCACCACAATTAGGCTGACCACAGGAAATAAACGGTAAGTGTTGGAATAAGCATTGTCTGGTCTTAATATCAATTGAGACAGAAAAGGTCCAAAAAAAAGATTTTTTACAATTCATAAACATGACAAAGGCAAGCTAAAATTTAACAGACTTTCCTAATTACAGGAAATAATGGGTTCAAGACCATGACTACTGTTTCAGCTTAGGTCATACACCACTTTTAAGTTCATTTAAAATAAATTCAACTTAAAAAAAATTTTTTTTAGACTATGGTCTTGCATTGAAACCTGTTTGTTTAAACAATTATTGACCACCTTCTGATCCACTACACCCACCTCTGCTATTCACACAAGCAGAGAATTAAAAAACAGCAGTGGAGGGAGCACACTGGAATGAGGGTTTACCACTGGGTTTCAGAGGCATGCACAAATAGAAGGCACTACCATGTACCTGGGAGATCTCCTACCCTGTTCCACTCTTCCTGACCAAGCAAGATCATTCACCACTCAGACTTATAACTTCCCCCTTCAAATACCTGTCAGGCCTCCTTTTCATTCTTAGGGATGGCTTAAGAACAAACACTTCCTCATCCAGTGTCTGCTTCTAACTTTTTAACATTGGAAGGTTTGGCATGTCAATGTGGAAAGGGTGGGATTTTTGTGTTGTCTTTTTTTTTTTTTTTTTCTTTCTTCACAGGTTGTTCATCCTTGCTTGCTTATTTTCTCCACTTTCTCAGTCCAAACCACAGTATCTGTGCAAGCAGTAAAGGGATGGCACTGGGAAAACCAGGAAAGAGTTTTTTGGTCAGCTCTAATACTCCTAAAAATTATCTTAGGTTGTGCTCATGGTGACACTGAAGGTTTTAAAGACAAAACTCTCATTAAACACAGATGAGCTGAATGTTCCAGGGTTTACAACTCAACATAATTTGGATCAGGCACAACAAGGGTACAGGATTCTGTCAAAAACTAGCCTAAATCAAGCCAAGGACTCTGTATTCCACAGCTATTTCCACAGAGAAATTAACAATACAACTTCAGCAAAAATTATGCTATAACTACAAAATAATTTTCTCTATCTTAACAAAAATAATTAATATGCTGCAATGGAAAAGGCAAAAAAATATTAAATATCAGCAGCACATGCTACAGACACACCAAGAATTTATTCAGTTAAACTTCGTGATCCTTTTGTACAGGTATTGTGCAGGTTATCTCTATGGTTGAGCAGCTTCAACACACACATTAAAGAGTACTGCTTCAGACTGTAAGAAACTCATCTGCTGCTCTTAAAAGGTCTAAAATTATATTTCATACTATTAGTAGATCTCTATATATTTAAGGGGGGCAGGGGGAGTGTGGGATGGACAGCACAATCACTTGAATTATTTCAAAAATACTTAGCTTTTTATATAAGAAAATGAAGTTTAATTTCATCTCATTACTTTTTTTATATCTAGCCTTTTCTTGGTTTCTAGCAGCCCTAGCAATTTCAAAACTAGATAACAGCTATACTTTCTCAGGCATTAATCTTAATAAAATTGTTAAATAATTCTCTAGACTGAAAAATGGAAGGACATCTCCTTGTGGTTTTCATGATCTCTTTTTTCTTCATAATAAGATTGTTCTGTTTACCTTCAAGGTCTTCAATATTTGCTATGCATAATCTGCATTACTGACCAATTTCACTTTGGGGAAATAAAATTTTCAGTTTTGTTGTTGCCCTTTGCTTTTATTCTTCCTGGCAAACACTCTGTTTCTTGCCTATAGCATCCATGTGAAAAGGGAGAAATCACATCTGGAAAACACCCTAAGGCTACAGTCTTAGTAGTTCACTAAGAAAACTGAGATATTTTGAAAGTATCATTCAGCATCTAGAATTTGGAAGTTAATTCTAACTCTATCAATCTTCACAGTGAGGTTAACATCCCAAAACATACAATATTTTAGTCAGAGCAACTAAGCACACTTTATTAACTGAGGTGGAGACTAACAGGATACCTCCTGACCTTCACATCTATAGCAAATAGCAATCCCTTTTATATACAGATATTTGCTCTAGCAAAATAGTTTATTCATTTAGTATGGATCACACTTTGAACAAAATCCCCAAACAAGTTTCATACGCTTTAGCTTCACCTCCTTCCCAAGTACAGGATGGATAACATGTTTTATCTCACATGTTCCTACAAAGGATATTCTACATGTCTCCCTATGTGCCCTTTTGCTAGATTTTCCATCATTTTGATGCCTATAAAAGTTGGTCCTACAACAGAAGAGTCAGATTAAAAGAAAGTTTCCTGAAGACAATTTACAAAACCTCTTGGACATTCCAAAATTCTACCTTGGCAATCGCATCAATGGAGATGTTTTTCCCAGCCTGTGCAGCAATTCAAATCCTGGTTTTCTTAAGGCTACTGTTCTCCAAAGGGAAAATCCAGTACTTTGTAGTAAAACTGGAAAGATTTTATCTCTCGCTTCAGCAAGCTCTGTGTGAATACACTCAATTCCTAAATGGCAAACCATTTCCAATTTACAGATTAAGACCAGCATTAGGAAAAATACTCATTTGTGGACAAGTCCGACATGAGACCAGACAAGGGAAAGAGTCTGCAAAAGGTCATAAATAGTCCCTTTTCATTTTTAGTTCTTTTATTTCACAGCAGTGTTAGCTGTCAGTTACAAGTGTATGTACAAGATTTAAGTATCAGTCCTACACATATCTAGGCCAATCTTTGTTTCCTTCATGAATGAGCAGAGGCACCAGAACTTAGCACAGGCTAATTCAATGCTCATAATAAAATCTGATCTATTTTCAAAATCTAATTCTCTCATCTGCACCAAGCATGGACAAGATCTTAATCCTTTCTCTTTGCAGTAATTTTGTTCTCTTTGCAGTATTCCAAGACACACTTCTGTCCTCTTCCTTTCCCAACCTTATACTAGGAAATAAAGATTTTTCAGTTATTTCTTTTACAGGTCTGATTTTCTGAACACAGGTTCAATCTTGTATTGCCTTGAAATTACTCAAATCATTACACTTCTAATGAAATACATTCATAAACCCTCAAAACAGCTACCAAGATGCTTCTTAAAGATAAACACAGCTTAAAATACAAAGTACTTGAAATTTGATCAAGCAAGATTGTATTTCAGTGCTTTGCAAACTGAAGGAAGGCATTTGAAATGCCAATGTGAAAGAACTCTGAAATAGTTTCATTTATATGAAGTTGCCTTTTTAAGACCCAGTAGTACTATTTGCCACCTCTATACAAAACAGTAGCTTTTACTTTAAATACCACAAGTTTTATGGTGTCAGCCAGGATGGCTGGGCCAAGCTGGGTCCCTTCTTGCTTACCAGGATGATTGAAATGTCACCTAAGAGCTGCAGGACACAGACTTCATGGATCACAAAGGCACTTGCCTCTTGTGATACCTGACAGACCACATACATCTGAGAACGGAAATACCTTCAGCAAGCCCCATGGTGTTAGAAAGTGCAGCACCAGACAAGCGAAGCTATTTCGTTCGAGTTTGTTTTGGCAAGTTTTCAGCTCTCTAGTCTATCCTTGCCTTGTATTCACACACAGGACTTGGAACAATTCCATTTATCAAGTCTACCTAGGTGGAGCATTAAGCTGGCCTCTAAAATAGGACAGGGACAAAAGGGAAAAGTAACGGAATTCAATACTGTTAACAATTTTCTCACTCTAGTTTTATGTAGGCAGGACAAAAAATGTAGGGTAGATGTGGGGGGCGGGGGAATCACATGAAAGCTGAAGATACAAAAAACTACATTTCAAGCCATGCTACTTGGCATAAAGGCAATGTTAGCCAAATATGAAAACCTACTCTTGTAAAAAAGGTAATCATAATATCTCAGAATAATTTTCAATTAAGGTAGAAAAGAGATATATACTTATTTCCTTAGTCTAAATCAGACAGTCACTAGTGATTCATGTAAGACTGACGAGCTTCTGGTTATGCACATTATAATTTTATATATAAAGAAAATGGCTATAATTACGCACATATCATATATCCAGCATACATCTGCTAATGGAAATATGAAATTACCCTGTGTTTCACGTAAAAGGCACACTTCAATTCACACTGGCTTTCAAGGGAAGCTACGTTTTTACAATACCAATATCCTCATTAGATACTACCAGAAAAGAGTTACTATATATGTACACTTGGGCACCTACTTACATAAGAAAAGCTTCCCAATTGCTGAACTTCTCTAGCAACTTCAAGAAAAATGAAAAAGATTTGGCTAGCCACTATCATGCATTGAACTTGAATAATGAAAGCAACATCCTTACTCTGTTTTGGAATTTAACTTGGACAAAATTCAGCTTCCATTTTATTCTCAGGTGTTTCAGTAAACCACAACCAAGTTATGGTCAGTTTTAACTAAGCTAATAGGTTATGAAAACTAACTATCTAAAATCATGCAAATCCTTTTTATTAGGGCCTGCATTTGGCTTCTAAAATCTGGTTTAGTTTGGCTGACACTTATACCTACCAAATGGCAAAAGCAAGAATAAAAAAGCAATGAGAAAACATTGCCACTGGAATGACATCTAATATCTTAAAAACTGCCTCCACTAATAAATATATCTTGCAACAATTTCAATGGTATAATTTACCAACCTTTCAGGAATAAACTGCATTCTTATGATCATGAAATTGCCAAAGCAACTTTGTTGTGCATTTTGAAGTATGCCCTCCTTCCTGTTGTATTTTCTGTGTGTTTCATATCAAATTCTATCAAATAGAGCCCATGCTCTAAGTCAGTCTTGAGCTCCAAGCTTTTGAAGACTAATACAATTTAAGTCAGAGCCTTGATTCCAAATATCAAATTGATGGATAATTGTTTATTCAAACTATAAATAAGTTTTTTACATATAGAACAAACCAAAGTATAGATAAATGAGTCATTAATAACACAATTTAACATATATACCATTTAAACAAACAAAAAAAGCCCTCACTATTTTACATCTTGTTACAGTTTGCCTTCATGGCAGGCAGCCATACTGCATCATTCGTGGGTGAGGAAATGGACTGAAATGATAAATGACAGGAGTGGTTTCTAAGAGTTACAAGTTCCTTGATTCTCCCCAGAACAGTACCTTTTTTCAGTGGGGAATGTCATTACATCAGAAGTTTATACCTGAGAGTTCAGAACTTTAACTATCAATATTAAGAAGAACAAAAAAAACCCAAACCAAAACCTATTATCAGCAAGCTTAAGTTCATGACTGCACTCTGTACTTCATGGAAAAGTTTCAAGATCCGCAGATCAACGAGTTGACATTCACAGTACATTACTTCAGCTCTGTTAACCACTTTGGCAAGGAGTCAGTCCTTGAACAGCCATCAAGAAGTACATAAAATAATTCTTACCCTTTCCCTTCTAGTTCCACACTACATACTTGATTAATGACTGACAAGTTTCTCCACTAAGACAAATTGACATATTTAGCAGGGAAGCCATAGAAAATTGTTTGCCTATCAGTAGAAATTAAACATAGGATTTGTACAAAGATTAAGCTTACGAAAGATGGGACAGACAATTTGCAGCAAGACAACACACCAGTAACTTCCCACCACAGGAGATCTTCTGAAAAAAGCTTTACTAACTCCAAAAGTCTCATCTTGGACAACAGGGAGTAAGTAGTAGCAAAGTCTCAGTAACAGACAGCATTGCAAGACACCAAGCAGATGCTTTTCCCTGTGTTAGCAGGATAAAAAAAGCATGTTTTCAACACCTGAACTGGTCTACTTCTGGTGTAGTCAAAGTTTTTCATCCAGAGCAAGTCAAGATTAAGCTACTCAGTTACAGCTCTACTTCTCAAAACAATTTAAACAGATATTTAAATTATCCAAGATAAAAGTTTAATTGCTCCTAATAATTTAAAAGGTTCAGAGCAAGCAGAAGATAGATCAAGATGATCACTGATGGCATCCTATACTAGATTTATGATGCTGAAGCCCTTTTATGCCTATAGGAAAAACAGACAAGATTTTTATTTCCTTCTCCTTGTGCACAATATTTGGTGAAGAATAGTTATGACTGCTAGTCTAACAATCAAGCCTATTTTTCTGCTTGTGAAAGTAGATTAATTTATGACTGCCATTGCTCACTGAGGAATTTCTTTCTGAATAACTCTACAATATGGGACATTATTTCATTTTAGATGAAGCTACCAAAATACAAAGGATACAGCTCCATTAAAAAAAATAAAAATAAAAAAAAACCACCCCAAACAGACAAACATCAAACAAACAAAAACCAAAATGGAAAACCCAAAACCTGGAAAAGGAAAAAAAAAACACCACTGGTTTTTTTTTTTTTTTAATGAAAGAGCATTCAAGTCTATTTTGCAGTTGCACAAAGTTCTGCTAAGCAATCCCATTTCATTTTCATGTCCTGCAGGCAGTACTCCTTTCATCCATGATTTCCATTTGAAAATGGACTAGGCATAGCCAGTAGGCTTTTGAGAAAGCCACCAGCCACTACTTTACACCTCCAACCCTCACATCATCTGAGAGAGCTGTCATCGAATCCTTCAAGATTACTGATGATTTCTCCTGCTGGCCAGCTGAAACCCAGCAGTACAGCAGAACTGAGCATTGTCCTAAACCAGTCCTCTCAGATGAGGTCAAGAGACAGTAATCTCCAATCCCAACCTTCACACTGTCCAAAGCTGAAGACTCCAGAGCTCTATTTGGTCTCGGCAACGAAGTTTTGACTACATTAAATGAGGCACATGCACAGCTATGAGGGCTCCAGAGAAATTAGTGACTCGTTTGCCTTTAGTCCTATGAATGCAAACTACCATAAGAGCCCTATGGTACTACAGTCAACCATGGCTTGGCAAAGCCATTTGTCAAGCTACCAGGAAAAAAAATTAAGGTCTTCACAATAAGCAACTCCAGCCCAGACAAGCAATGCAACAGAACAGGGCTGTGAATATCAAGTGGCTTCTGCCTCCCACATGACCAACAGTCCCTCTCAACCTCAACATGTGCAGCCATACTTTATACATCCTTGGAGAGGATTAATTTAATTTTGATTTCCTCTTAGTGTTTGCTTTGGAAGTTTGCAGCTTGAGCAATACATATACGACCAAAGTTTGGCAGCAAGAAGCCTGTAACTATGATGTATATCATTTCAGCCTGGAGAGCATATTCAGAAAACTAAGCTGGCAGTGAGGACAGCTTCATCTCACATTCAGAAATAGTGTAGGAATAAGACATTTCCAGGAGGTAAATTTAAGATGGATGGAGTCTGATGTCATCCATGTGACTGAAAGAGCACAGTGCTCAGCAAAACAAGCTTTGATCATGACAGAGGAGGTGGCAGACATACAGATGTTAAAGGCCATTCCATCATCAAGGTTTCTAGTGTGTTGGTTACTGGTACCTTCCAAAGCTTGCCAGAACAGTGGTGAAACCAGGGCTGCGCAAAGAGGTATTATTGACACTGGATAGCATGCAGAAAACTAAGAGTTTTGCTGGTCCAGTTTGCATGTTTGAGCATAATGCTAGATTGAAAAAAAACAGTAAGTATTTTCTAAAATACTCTTGAATGAGAGGAATAGTAATGAACTCTGAACCGTACTATTTCCAACTTAAGTGTCAGTTAAACATTACAAATTTCAGCCTCAACTTTTATTCCAACAGCTGTCCATCACAAAAGTTAAAAGCATGTACAAGATGCTATTCTAGATACATAATATTCTGTTCCAAGTAATCATAAAATCATGCTTTTATGATAATACCTCCCAACCTATAACACATTTCTAACACAATAGAAAACAGCTTCTACTGCATTCCAGCTAAATACAAGGACTTTGTTTTTTAGCTTGTTCATGTTGTTTCTATATAGCTGAAATGCATTTGCCCAGCTGAGTTCTCTGGTACCTCCCTGCAGTCATAAGCTGCAATTTATGAGTGAAGAAGGCATTGTTGCCTGGAGCTAAAGAACCCATCTGTCCTGACACAGACCTTGTTTCAAGGATTTTATAGTACATAAGGGTTCTTCACTGTGTACAAACTCAAAATTATCCAACATCACAACCTATTACTGTTTCTATATTGACATCTATCAATATTATTTCAATAGTCTTTTAGCATTTAGGTTTCCATGCACCTACAATTGATAGGGTTCCTTTTATTAGACCTCTCTATGAGTCTGTCAAGATTATGTTGTTACTTCCATAAAGAGAAGAGACACAAGTGCTGGAATGCAATGGCCTACATTTTCCTTAATGTCTTGTTATCACTGCTTAGCAGTGTATTATCCCTACAGATAAAACCTAAAACTACCTTTTTAATATTATACATCACAGAAGCTTTATTTTAAACTTTGGCTTTACTACCTTTGCTATCTTTTAACATCACTGCTCCCTTTTCCCAATCTAAATTCAGGGCCTTTAGTTTGAGCAGTCCCTTCCCTCCCCAAAATTCAGTTTCACGTTTCTGTGATAGGGAACCAAAATAACTTCTTTAGTAGAAATTGCAAAAATAATTAAAACATAGTCCATTCAGACTCAGTCACAAGCTCAATGGCAGAGCTAAATAGGACTTTTCCATTAAAACTAAAAAATTGGATAGATGAATAGGAGTTATCAGGTCCAACTCCATAGTCAAAAGTTTACAAAATAAATATATTAAAAAAAAAAAAAAAGGAGGGGGGGATAAAACCTGTTTAAAATCAGTGTCAGTTTCCTACACGATATTTCACCCAGGCCCAAGATCCAGCATGCAATGTTCAAATACCAAGAATAAGACCATGTATTTCAACACCTATATATAAACTTTTATTTTTTTCTTTTAAGCCTTTGCCATCAAGTGATTCATGGTTTGACTACGGCCATCTGAAGACTATCATATTTTGGATATGTAAGACAACATCATTTACAAGATGGTGCAACATAGTTAAACACCTGGTTTTCCCTGGCCTTCTTCTGTCAGCCTACAATTCTTTCCTCAAGGAAAAAGAGAAAATTATTATTTTTTTCAACTACTTCCAGATGTTAAATAGCAATGGCTCTGACCAGGATACCTGAAGCTTCAAAAGCTCCAGCTAACTTCTACATCCACATTAAGCAGAATCAAATTAAGTGCATCTGGCATGGTAAGGCATCAAGTCACACTTCAGAGCTCTGCACAGGATGCCCTGATTAACTGGGGCAGGAGTGTCCTTCATTTGGATCAAATTAACACAGACATGATGTACAAATGAGGACTTATAGCCAGCATGTCGATAAAACAGCACAGGAGCCTAAACATTTCCAAGCCCATTAGAAGACCTAATTCTGAGCTGAACACACCATTACCAGACCACAAAGCTTGCCCACAAAACTGGGTCAGAATTGAAAAGAGCACAGTCCAAGGAGAAGCAAATTTTTCCATTGATATTTGAACCACATTAGCATTAAAAAATACTCAAAGTCAGAACAAAATTGATGTTACTTGTTTAATTTTCAAGAAACAACCAAGGCAACAAAACCTTTCCAGCTTTTGAGTAAACAGGCACACACCACAAACTACTGCAGTACAGTGTTAATGAGGTGAGGACTGACGATGTGTTCGTGGTTTAGCATCCTCCCGTGCCAAATTTCTTGAAAATTCCAATACACACACAGATGGGAAAAGTTGAAGCTCATCCAAATCTTGAATTTAGTTTCCTGGACACTAGTAAATGAAACAAACAAAAATAAATAACCCTCCAACACATAAATAGCACCCTAGCACCTAAAATACATACACTTTTCTTGCAACAGAGAACTTTATCAGAGCATAAATGGAGACCAGCACTATTGGCAGCCATGCATTTCATACCAAAGATGATCTTGTCCTCAGGTTAAAAGGAGCTGACAAACATGCCTCAGATTTTCATTTAAATTTGAACTATTTTCTTTTCATAGAGGCTTTGTGTAATGATTGATCACTAGCTCCAGTTTATCTCAGTATTCTAGAGTGAGTCTTTTTAAGAACAGCTCAAGCTGTTTTTGATGGGCAACTTCTTGATGGTACATATCCATAGGTTCAATGAAGCTCAGACATCAACTGAACTCCTTCAAAGCTTGAAGAAATATGGCCTCTATTAGGACTTGAAATTAGAGACACTTATTCTTGAATTTAGCGTAAAAGTATAATTCAATTCAAGACAATAAGCAACATTTTCAGAATGGTAAGTCAACTATTTTTTACAATCACATTCACAAACCCAAGATAAATATCATTAAGTTTTACATAGAGTTTATGATTAATCTTTTGGATTAAGGAAGTCTATCTGGTTACACAAGTAGCATCAGATTCCAAAGATTCACAGTGATTACATTTGCTGTAAACTAAACCATCGACTACAAAATGCTTGTTTCTTTGGTATGCACTGGCTAACCATTCAAGCAAAAAGTCACAATTTCCACAATGGGGTCCAAAGGACACCCTTTATCTTTTCTGCAGTATCTGAGCCTGCTAACTTTATAAGCATAATATATCATATTGAGCAATAGACAGTAAAATACAAAGGTTTGGTCGCTCATACTATTTTTTTAAATGATTTTGCAGATACTGTTTTTCGGTTTCTTTTACCTAGTTTTACTCTTCGCAGTTCCAGCTAAATTCCTTTTTTCTCCTAATAGGCAAATAGTTAAGTTTTTGTTTAGTTAGGGTTTTATTATTCTTCCTTCAAAAACAGTACAGAATATCACATATTTAAACATGGTTGCTTCAATTTAGAATCCGGAGATGTTCAACAGTTCATGCCATATTGTCCTTCTACACTTATCTTATTTCCAAGATAGATGAGAAAAGATTTTTGCTTGGACAAGGATATATAAGGAGTTGATCTAATATTTCATGTTCTGATTTCTGTGAAATCTGCAGGTTTGAAATTTAAGCAGCATTGAAGCAACTACAATTCTGAGTTAAAGTGACTACAATTGTGAGTTAAAGCACAAATTAAGGAAATTAAGTTACTCAAATAGTCCGGGCATTAACTTGATATCAAATTCAAGAGATTACCCCAGTCTTTGCTTTAGGGCTCTGTTCATATCAAAACTGGAATAACCAATAAAAAATCAGGAGATGAGATAAATTACATAAGTTCTGAGCCTAGTTTTTCTGCTCACAGCATTTGCTAGCTGTGTAACTGAAAATGGACATCTATCAATAATCACGACATAGTTTCTCACAACCAAATCTCATGTTTGTTTCAGAATCTTCACAGCCTTCTCCTCATCCTCATGAACAATATTTTAAAAACAACTAGTATCATTTCAGCAACAAAAAAAATGTTCGTAGGTAGGGATATTTTGTATATCGTTTTGGGTTTTGGTTGGGGTTTTTTTTTGCCATATACAAGCACAGATTCTAAACAGAATTAAAAATATATGAAAGCATTAACACATCAAGGTGAGAAGATACTAATTATCCTTCATTCCACATAGCTATTTAATATGACTGGTGAAATCTGAACCCAGTGACTGAATGGCAGTGCTGCTATTTTGAATTGGATACACTTTCATTGGGAGAGACATTCTCAGTATAGCCCAGCAAACATTCACATTTCAGTAAATGCTACACGATTAATTAGACAGTGGCAGAAGTGATCTTTACAAAACATTGATGGATAGAAGCAGATTTATCATTCATCTGCTCCCATTTTAGAAGAAAGAAAAATAAATATTCCTAGATAGCTTTTTCTTTTCCAAAAACAAATTTGTTAAGTAGTCTGCCAAATTAACAGCACTGACGCCTACTGATGTCAGATTTTTTTACTGGAACACAACCAAGCATATTCAGAATATTGCAATTTTTAGCCAGGTCCAGAATAGTCTGCCATGAAAACCAGGCCCATCAGCTTCTTCATCAGCTTCACATGTTTTACATGGAAAAGTTTTCAGAAGATAAACTCAAGGCTGGACAGAAAAGCCATAATATAAATGAATCTGAAGTACAAGGGCATTAAAAGAAATTTGAGAAAGTTAACTCTACAGGAACAGCAAAGGGAAAATACACTCACAGCTAAAATCAGATTGAGTTGCAATTTTGCCTCAGATTACAAAAAGTTACTAAAGTCTTGTTTTTAAAGTGAGAAAAAAAGCAAGAGTAAGAGTGCATTTTCAGAAAGCAGAGTTCAAGCTAATGGTTTATTCCAGCCCACAATAAAGAAGGTCAATAGTTTTATAAGATTGAGCTCACAAAATACAGTCCAATTATAATTTTATCATTTAGACTCACATTTTATCATTTAGACTCACATTTAGACACACATTTTATTATTCATGTGTGCCTGTTCTCTAAGTAAAACTACTACAGAAGTCTTTCCTGGACCAAGGTAAATGACTGCTCTGAACAGTGAACAGTTTTCTGGGTGCCACAGTAGGTTTTCATTGCTCAAATGGAAGCTCAAACCCTACCTGATAAGGCTTACAAATGTTTATCTTATGGGGTGGAGGTGGGAAATATAGGTGTATCAAATAAACAAAGAAATTATCAATGTTTATTTATGCCCACATGGACATAAAAATATTCATGTTAAGCAAGCATCACAGCTGGAAAAAAGAATTTGTTCCTACTACCCCCATTCTTGAGATTTCTTACTGTTTGTCTTTCAGAGATTCCCACACAGCATTAGTTGCCTACAATGAATAAGGCAAAAAAATTCCCACAAACAATACCTCACAGGGCTGTAAAATTTCACTCTCTTTTATTTACAGGATGGAAATGGGAAAACTATACAAGATGCTATGGAAAACTAAAAGTACTATAGATAGATCAGACACTGGTAAACCTCAAAACATAGTTATGATAACTGTGATAAAAATTTACAATGGAGATATATGATGTATCCAAGTCACTGTAAGCAGCATGCCAGATTACAGTCATCCAGTAAAGCCATCAAGCTTCTTCCCACCCACACATTGACATGTCCAAGGCAGCACAAACATGCCACAAGTAGGTGACAAGCCTATGAAAAGTCTCCACACTTCACTTTGTAGGAGGGTAACTCCAACTAGCTGATCTAAATTGCAAACAAGCATTTACAATGCATGTCTAAAGAGACCCTGCCAGCCTTCTGGCAAACCTGTGTACACCCAAGAGGACAGAGTAAGGAAGTAAAAACCTCCTAGCCCAGTGTAGATGACAGGCTGCTATGAGCACTTGTTTTTCTCTAGCCAAAAAAAAAAAAAAAAAAAAAAAAAAAAAAAGGCAAAAAGCCCCTTTTATTTGAACTGTTAATACAACAATTTTACTTTGAGGTTCAAGAGTTACAAACTCCCAAATCCATCATCACAGCTCAAGATGAAAACCATCCCTAAATAGGAAAGATGTATCACAATGGTCAGTTAGTGACGAGGCACACCACCACACCACAAGTTCTATGTTCAGGTGTGGCTGATTAAGGCTGGAGGAGCACATAAATGGCAAATCATATGATTATATTCATGTTCACAACTTCTCCTTATACTTCCACCCTAGTCTGATGTAACTGCCTAAACCAAAGAATATTCAGCAGCCAGATTTAACAGAGGAATTATCATTGTCCACTCTGGAACTGCCCTTTTCATCAGCCAGTACCTATCAAGGGCAGAATCAAGGAGATGCCAACCTTGAGAAAGACACAGTAGCAGGAACTATGGTACAATAGCCAGAAGAGAAATACAGAATGGCTCCGCAACTCCAAGCAGATATTTCTCAAGCATGCTGCTAGTTTTGGCACTGTTGGTGGTATCAGTTTTAAAAATTACACAGCCATTTGACAAACTGACATTAAAAGATAAGATATAGGAACATAAGGCAGGAGATTTTGTGCAATAAATTTAAACTACAGCATTTTAACAGGGATTGTGAAGTTATAGTCAAAGAATTTGCTGTTCCAATTTTATTTCATTATTTCAATCAAGAACTAGAACTCATCTGAAGTAAGTTGCTTGTCTCAGTTGCTCGACTCAGTTCATAAATTCTGAAAAAATGATAAACCTGACATATTTAAATATGCATTATCAGATTGTATATATTCTTCAAGAAGTCTTAGGAGACAGTCTAGCATTCAAGAAGGATGGAGCTTTGACTAACAAATGCTGGGCATTCTTCATATCCTTTGAGATGACTTCACTTTTCAGAGAAGGAAACTACTTTAGACAGCTATCATAGGCAATAACAGGATGAACAGTTAAGTTTCAGAACCTCCCTGTGATAACAGTATTTCAGTAGTTTGGTACAGTATTTTACCTAAAGGATTATAGTTGGGGTCTTGAATTCCTTAAAATCAGATTTACAGGTAATTGAATAAACTGCGATCACTCCTACCAAGCATCAGACCTCACTTGGAAAAGCTAATGCCAGGTTTTTAAATTGGGATAATTTCTCTTTAACTGCACTGTAAGTGCATTTGTTCTGGTGGGTCTCACATTTCAGGCAGCAGATCAAATAAGACTGCAGTTTCATGTACCTTTCCAATTTGTTCTTGGTATTGTTTGGGCAAGTTTTAAACATTTGGCTATAGCATTTCAGTACAAATTAGCCAGAATAACGTAAGGTTTCAATTTGCAGGTTTAACCTTGCCAATGTCTCAGCTACTTTTGCCTGGTATATGAACTCAAATTTAAATGCTGATTGTAATGGTATTGTAATTAGCAGAACAGTTCTGCAGGAATACTGCCTATTAGATAGCAAAAGCATATCAAGATGTGGTTAAGTACAGAAAAACAGTGCTTAAGAGCAAGCTCTATACTAATTTGTACCTTCACACACTGCTTGAGATGATTATATTCGTGTATGCATTCAGATATGTTAGTTAGAGGAATTTAAATAGTGAGGTCTGTTTATTCAGCCAAACTGTTTACAGTTTTGGATTTATGAGCTGTCACGCCTCTCAGCCCCCTCTTATTCCTCCTCAATCTTTTTGGCTTCAAATGATTCTGTTTTGGCACATTCTGCAATGCAACATTTTGCTTTTCTAGAAAACTCCCCTGCTAGAAAAGTAACACAAAACCCCAGGAAACTTACCTATTCTCCAGTTTCACTACCAACTCAAAACAGCCACAGCTCACCCAAAGCCAACTGAATCTCTGCCCAGTTCCTAGCAAGCAGGGGCAAATTCAGGCACTGGTATCAACTTCTCACACACTGTGGTGTACAGAAAGCCTGCTTTGACAGAACTTCAATAGTAGAACCAAGAGCCCAAATACCCTGCAAAAGGTAGTATTTTGATGGCAGTTCTCTTCCTTTTCATATCTTTGCATTCCAAAGAATGCAAAGATATGAAAAGGAAGAGAACTGCCATCAAAAGAATAGGAATAATGCATATATTTGCATTCATCCAGAAAGAACATTTAAAGGTTTTCTGATTTCTGATACTTAATAAACTTCTAACATTCAAGAGAAAATGAAAAGAAAAATTATAAAGAACCAAAGTGGGAAAAGATTTGTTAACAAGTAGAGCTCTTTCTCCCTAAGGGATCATCAAGAAAATCTGAGTAAAAAATTGAATCTCTTTTCAGCAATAGTATTTTGCCACAACACCTAGCCCAGTGTCCCAAAAAAGGTACCCAAATGACTCAAAACCTCAGTGGAAGTCCTATATACCAAACTTACCTACCTATTTATGTCAACCTTAATACACAGAGAGGATGTCTATTTGCAAACTGGTTCTCTGAGGTTTTATCTCCCCTTAAAAAAATATCAGATTGCACTCACCAACATCTCAGTTTGAGCTGATTCTCTATCAGGAACCATTTAAAATACAAAAAGCATTCCATAGCAACGAACCTTCCCAAATTTTTTGATACTGTCCACCACAGTCCACAATGCAAGAGCTTCTCCTCTTAAATTCATTGAATAGATTAATAATTACTCAGAGACCCAAAAGATACCACATGTTTTAAAAGAATGTGGTTAAGAAGCCAAAAGAAATTAAACTAATTACAGCCTCCCAGAAAGTATCCTATAACAAGTACTTTGTTCCCTCACTTGTAAGGTGAACTCAAATAAACACAACTCAAATAAATTTGTGTTCAAGAAATGTCACTTAATATATTCCAATGTAGAGCAGTGATAAATGTTTTCTGATACTGAGGTCAATTTTCTTCTGGAAAAAGAAAGTTTTCTATATAAAAGCTTCAGTGGCCAGGTCCCGTCAAAAAAGGATGGCCAATGGCCCCAAACACAGCCTGATCAACCGAGGCATCATCTTGCACAGGGTACAGTAGAACTTTTACATGAGTAATTAAAGCACTACATGTTTGCAAAGGGCTACATTTTCACATAGTTGCCTCCCCAAGATGGTTTAATGGAGGGAATGACTTCTAATGAATGCAATTGTTCCCACCAGGCTATAGGCCCTGCTGCACTGAGAGTCATTGAATGACTTAGGTTAGAAAGAACCCTTGAGATCATTAAGTCCAACTGTAAACCCAGCGCTGTCAAGTCGAGCAGAAACACAACAAAACCCAAATAAAACAGGAAGGAGGATACAGCTATGAAAGGAAGGGCTCTTCCTGTACACACCTAAACTGCAGAAGAAATACCTCTTGGGTTAAGATGCATACAGCTACTGCCAAAAATATTCATTTGGTCTCCACAATAAACATACATAGCAGTGTACTCTAGAATTGCCAGAGTACTACAAAACGAGAAACAAAGTAAAATTCTTAAACTCTGAAGGTCTCTCTAAGTCAACTAAAAGCTGATAAAAATCTAAATTCTTCAAAATACAGCAGCTGGCTTCATCATGTTTTTGCAAAACTCAAAATACTATGATTTAATGGGATATATTCAGAGGTACTTCAGCACTGAGCCCTTCTGCTAAAAGCGTTCTACTTCAGACCTAATCCTTCAATTTGATTTTACAGAAACTGAGATATAAATTAGAACTTCTACATTGAGCTCATACATACTCAATTGAAAGTTGCCTCTGGATTACATCCTAATGGTGTTATACATGAAGTACAAACAGTATTGATTTTCTTATTTGAAAAGCAGTCAGTCAAGTTAATACAAAGCGTGCACCTTGGACATAACATTCCATGCTTTGCAGGTAAGTTGGAAGAAAACTCCCTCATCAAGGTAAGCCCATACAAAAACAGTCATTCGGTCTAATCTTCTAAATCAAGTTTCAGACAATAATATTCCAGATGAGACTATGTCTAGCAAATTGCATTTAAATGGCCCACAAAAATCCATTTAGTCTCTCACTTGCCAGAGAGCAATGGGGGGTAGTAAAAACTCATGCATTCTCACGTTTCGAACTGTAATTGATTGATAGGGTAAAGAATTGCAGACACTGTCTGAGACTGGAAAGGAAGTTAAAGGCAATGTATATTCAAAGCTAAAGAAAACTGTATCCTCAGGAGACAGTGTGGAGGCATATGTGTGCATGCACACCCACAGGCTACCAGGCTTTCTTCTGAGCCAGGCTGTAGCCAAACCAAGAGGTCTTCCAGCCTGTGATTTACACAGAGGACCAGACATCTGGGTTTTGCCTCCTTCCCTTCACTGAAGTACACAAAATGAGAGCCACTGGACTCCAGTTTCAGCACCTCTTTGTTCCTCTCAAGTGCATCACTGGTATGTCAAAGCCTGAATTTAGGAAGCTGCACAGTCTGCCAGGTACTGTCTGTTTTCCTCTATGCAAGAAAAACAGAATAATGGTTACCTCTCTGATGCATCACTTAGTGAAGCTTGTTTAGCTAAGGATACCAGCACACATTGTCCTTGTCTGGGGAAGATGCACCCTTCACCCAGACACACTCAATAGCACGGCCAACATTTTGTGTCTTTGAAACAAAATATTCCACAACTCTACAGATGCCCTAAATCCACAATGTGAGGGAGGGTAGCATTATTTTGGTCCTAACTGCACCACCCATGCCCATCAAGAGAGTTAAATGATGTTGCCTTAAATGGCCACAAAAGACATTTCAAACATCTTGTTACCTATTTCTGGTACCCATTCTGTAGAGAAATATCACAGCTCTGAAACTTGACAGATAATGTGGTTGCAGGCATCAGGATGAAGAGTGTGTTTTGATTGCTTAAACTGATGGAAAGATAACATCTGCTGTCAGATACCTCCTGAGGTGGTCTGCTCTTCCAAACACCAGTCCTGCTTGACATCTTTTTGCAGTTCTTGGGAACATGTACCTAGGTAGTAGTTTACATGACTCCTTTTCTGCTGTACAGTACCAGAGATAAGATGGATCATTCCCACAAATTTGCTTTCTAGTTGTTTTAAGGCACTCATTCCATTGATTCAGCTTCAACAAGTGTTATCACAAGCCTTACAGAAACAGAAGACAAGCTGTGCAGAACTGGAAAGAATTAGGTCTGTTTAAAAAGCTGGAAAGCAGAAGCTGTGAAAGGCCTTCAGCCCCAAACAAATATTATGCTCTTCACAGAGCTGGGCACTCAGGAAAGCAGTTGGCAATAGAAATTCAGAGGATGCAAAGAAGGTGTCTGCCACTTGCTCAATCAGGATCATGTCCCACGGCAATGAAGGTGAAGAAGAGGGCACCTGCAATGCATCCTAGTCCTTCCCACACCAAACCTGGCTGCATACAGCTCACCACACAACACATGGCTCCTTCATAGAGCAACAGACAGTACTGTGAATTTAGAGTATAGGCAGAATTGGACCATTCTGTCCCTGCAGTAAACAGCCTCCAGTGAAAATAAAGATACACGTACAACCCTCTGTGCTGGGCAGATACTATTGTACCATGGCAAGCAAATACTACAGTGGACTAGGAAAATTTAACTAAAAGTTTAAAAAATGTTATGCAACATAACATGTAAGTGCCACTGGTTGTACAGCATCTAACACAATCAGACTCCTGTTCTTAGCTGGCCCCTAGGCATTACTCTGTAACTGAATGGTACAAAAACATTCAGCATTCTGCAAGAACAGAACTCAAGTCGTCTTGTGGAAGGTATGAATCCTTATTACCAGCTGAGTCCTCCTCCAGTATATGTCTACTGGGAAAAGAGGCAGCATTAGTAAAAACTCCAGGCACAAAAGTTGATAAATGTGCCTTCAGTAACAGCACCAGTTTCAATAGCGCCTGTTTTGCTCCAGCTACTTCCATATCTCTAATCTCACTAGGCTTCACAGAATTCTTATGCTTCCTGGTTATGAAATTCAAAATATCTGCCAGATTATGCAGCAATCCCCATTAAGGTAATTTCTATTCAATTGCTCCACAGTAATTCTTCAGGAGAAAGAAATGGTAAGAAAGTAGTAATAACACAGGCTGAGGAAGAAGCTATTTCCAAATCTGTTGTCAAAATAAGTATTCATCAAATCAAACTATTCCAGGGCACAGAAAAATTAGGCTAACAACTGAAATTGCCTCCAAGTATAGAATACACAATTACACTGCTCTGAACTCTGATTTTGCATGTGAGTTCATAAAAACAGAATTTTACCACAGCAACTGCTGGCCTGCATTTAAGCCTCCCTCGCTAATGAATTAATCAGCTGCAAACTAGTGGTGAAGATTTCAAGCTCAACATTCTTATTCACCGGCTCAATAAAGGGCTAAATTAAGAACATAAATCATAGAGATTAGTACAGTATTATTTTGCATTATCTTATTTGAATCCAAGGAAAAAAAATGCCTTATAGACTGAAGTAGAAAAGAAACTCAGAGCATTTATTGAAGGTCTTTCTACTGACTTCTGAGTTTCCATGATTCTTTTCTTTTTCATTTTTGGCTGTCATAAAGAGAATACATTTCCTAATTTTTTCTTTTTATGTGTCCTGGTAATTCACCTCCTTCAGATCCCTCAAAACGTTTGAATCTAAGGTTTAGAGAAACATGAAGTCTACTATTCAACTTATGATTAACCATTTATTCGTTTGTTGATAAATTTATTGGCTGGACTAAAAAGCACAGATTCTAAACCAGTATTTCTTATGATTCATAAGTGCCAGATATTCATTCCTGGTATGGATTATGCATGCCAAACAACAGAACTCTTGTGATTTATGTGGTCATTTATTACTTACATGAACTGCTTTTACTGAACAGATTCTACAGTCATAGTCAGACTTGCTACAGTAAAATGATTCAAAAGACCGATTTGCTTTAACCATAAGAAATAAAACTAAACTGAGAGCAATCAGAGCTTGTAACTTAATTTGTAGTGACAGGAATGTAAGAAATCAGAATTATAACTCAATTACTACCAAGTAAAACCAAATCATTATGACAGTTAAACAGAAATACTAGTTAAGGCATATAAATATACAATTTTTACAAAGCCTTATGGCTTACATCATTAAATTATATATAGTTATTTCCTCTCAGCCTTAAAAGACACAATTATAAAAACGAGGGCAAATAGACTTTCATTTAACAGGGCACACCTACTCACATGTAACAAGTCAAAAAGGAAGAATCAGTATTTTTCTGTTCAAAAACCAGTTAGCACAACATCGTACTGATACTGACAGACATGACACCTCCTTCCCCTGGACATCAAAAATACAGCCCTCAGTGATGACATACTCCAGTAATTGAGGTGAGGTGTACTGACCTATTTAAATCTGTCAGGTCAGCATGCCCACAGCTATACCTTTGAAAAACTTTTCTCAAACAATTCACATTTTCATGGTGTTTACAATATGAAAAGAATTTGACCTAAATTGTATGTCAAAAAGCTTCCATCAAGCATATCCTTCACATATAACTGCAAAAATAATATCACATACAATCTTAAGTATAAAGGCCTTTGCTGAAAAAGTGGGATACAAAATTACTCCTAACTCTCTACATTTGGGTTCTGCAGAAGTACTTAAATGCTTTGTCACAAATTCAAATCAGAAACTACAACAGGCAGAAGTGAAAACTGTTTAAAGGAAGAATGGCTTTGGGATTTCTAGCAGACCAATGCTACTCTGCACAGAAGGAGTAAGGAGGAGAGTTTCTTCTTCTGAAAACTGCTAGGATTCTGCTGGGGGGCCTGACCTGGGTAATGAGTACCAGCTGCCTACCTTCACTGGTAGCTGCATTCTTCTGGGCTTTGGTGGGTGTGTGATCTGTACTTGAACTCACGTCGGATGAGATGCTTGAGCTGCCCTTGCCTGCAAAAGGAGAAGGAGGTGGAAAGGGAGGAGGGAGAGAGGGAGGGGGAGGGGAGAGAGAACAAACATGAGTTCAAACTTTGAAATAGAAAGACCTTCAATATCTGAACCTGGAAAAACTCCAGGAAGCTTTAAACTAGGTTCAAAGCAGCTGATGTTCATTTTGTACACACCAGAATAGGAATACACTGCACTGTAACTTCTAGCATGTGCATTTTCACATGTATTGAGGCTGCAAATAGTCTCCTATGCCACAGGGCCTCTCATAAAGTACATATTTGCTAAGCTCTGTTGAAAATTAAATGTTTGTGATTAAAAACATTAGGGAAACTTAAACGTTCAGTTTACCCATTCAAATACCTCTAACACAGATCAAGAAAAATGGTTACATTCAAAATACGTTAAATGAGTTTAGATTTCTGTCTTATGTGTCCACATCATGTATTCAAGTCATTTGGTCACATGAAAATGAAAGCAAGGTATCTGTTTTCTCCTTCACCATACTCATTGCATGATGTAATAGACCATTTCAAAATTAACTTCTCACTAATGGTGGAGGGGTTTTAACTGTAAATCATAACCTATGGATGTTCCTTCTCTTATTTTCTTCCATAAAAGCTTTTCTTTCTTAAAAGCTTTTTAAGTTTTTTAAACTTAAAAGTTTTAATTTCCTACATCACTGTCTTCAGACATATATGCAGGATGTCAAATTCTAGATACAAGTTACAAACAAAAGGAATCCAAATACATATTAAAAATTAACATATAGGGATACTACAGAAGAACAGAGTTGGCTAAACCAAAGCTATTTGTTTTCCTATGATGACCTAAGAAGGAGTCACTCCTGTTTCCCTTCACTCATTCTACTCAATCTCAGTAATTACTAGCAGGGAATACGGCTCTACTCTGCAGCAGGAACCAGACCAGCCACTCAATGAGCAATAAGTGGGATAATTCTAGAGAGAGGAAATGCAGTGAATACTGTTATATTTTAAGAAGTTACCTATCCCCAAAAACACTGCATCACTGAAGCCTTTAAGACCTATTTGCTTTTTTTTGACCAAAATTAATCTGTATGCAGAAAGCTAGCTGACACCAAGTTTCTGTCACTTGAGTAAACCCATAATCACAGGAATGTTAGCAAGAGACTTTTCTGATCTGTTATTTCAATCAAGCATTCCTTGGGGTTCTGGGTTACAGTATGCCTGGTTTTCATAACATTTAGATGTAAGGGAGAGGTCTGCTTTTTAAAGGTGCCACAACAGAACAAGGATTTAAGTTTTAATGGGAAACAACTGGAGAATGTGCAAATGTAGGTTGTTTCACAACCAAGGTACTGCCACTTAATCTGTCAGCCAGCCCTAGAGAATCATCCTCCACAGAAAGTTGCTTAAATTAACATGCTTAGATTTGAGAGATGATTATGAATTTAACTGGAGTGAAAGGATATTAAAATGGCCAGAAGAAAATAAAAAAATAAATGGCTAAAGCTAGTAGCTGGGCAGGGTGAAGAGAAAGAAAAAAGTGTATTTCCAGTGATTCACTAATTGCTTTTTACATTCCTTTAGGAAGTTAAGCAAACCCAAGAAGCAGCACTTTCAGAATATCTTCAATTGTTCTCAAGCTGTGACATGAGCTGGAGTAATAGACTGTGGTCTTTATAGAAATTACTGCCCCAAAATAACTCCATAACTAAGGCAACAAGGTTTGTGGTAGAAGAAAGGCACAAGATAAAAGGGAAGGGTACTTGTTAAATGCTCTGTCCCAAGAAGAGGCCAAAGAACAAGAAACACCTGCAGCAGCTGAGAATCAAATCACTACTGACAGGTACTGAAAGGCATTTAGATGGTACTGCCACTACCAGCAACTCCTTATGTATCAAAAACTCTAACTACAGAGGCAGAAAATAAAATTCTAAGGGGTATCAGCACTCTTCAACAGATTAATAGAAAGAAAACAAAACTAAACAGAGCAACTGGAAAAATTATTTCCTCAAAGCAAATAAACAGGATTTCCTCTAAAAGAGAATTTATCTTTTGTGGGGGGAGGGAAGAGGGAAAGGAAGTCAGTGAAACCAAATAACAGCAGAGTTGCAAGATGGTCATATCTGCAATAGGTTGTTTTCACAAAGTGAATTCTTCCCAGGCTCCCCATTAACAATAGCAGTTCTATTTACCCCAAATATAAGCCCACCTCAAAGAGCATAACCAAAATATTTTACCCACTGTAAGCTACTAACTGTCAGCACACATTGTAGCAACATATTTACAATTGCACACTTCTGTAGAAATTGTGAAAAGACTGATGTAAGTGTAGATATTTATCATTTAAATCTACTTGAACTTTAAAATATTTTAATGCCTTTCAAGAATTTAAAACTAGAAATTAAGAGAAAGGAAAAAAAACATCGTTGCTGCTTTGCTTTGGTACAGTTCTGCCTGTAATTACATTTTAATATGGAGTTTTCTCTGACTGCATACAGCCCCAAAACTAGCTTTTTTCCTTATTGCCAACACTGAAACTCTCCACTCAGATAAGGAGAAAGCAGGAGGTACTTTCTAGTAATTTTCAATGTGTTTCAAATAGACTAGCTGACACTATAAACCTTTTCTTTTGGGGTTTTTTTTTCAGTGCAAAACAAAGCTTTGAGTAGGCTAGATTTGGCTACTGGAGACTCATGCACACATGCCAAAGCTAAAACATAACAGTATTTAAGTATTCTCTGAAGAGGAAAGGCTAGGAGAGCAGCAGCTGTTCAGCCTGGAGATCATAGTTGGCCTCTTCTCCCAAGTAAGAAGTGACAGACAAGAGGAAACGGCATCAAGTTGTGCCAGGGGAGGTTTGGGTTCGATACTAGGAAAAAATTTCTGCACTAAAAGGGTGTTCAGGCACAGGAACAGGCTGCTCAGAGAAGGGGTGGAGTCACCATCCCTGGAGGTATTTAGAAGACATGTAGATGTGGCGTTTGGGGACACGGTTTAGTGATGGACTTGGCAGCGCTGGGTTTGCAGTTGGACTCAATTGTAAGGGGCTTTTCCAACCTAAACGATTACATGGAATATTAGAATCACAGAAATTCAAAGACTGCTGATTTCCCTAATGCCATAGGGAAAAGTTAAAGCACAGCATAACACTGGTTTCCAGAAACCAGTTCCTCTCCAATTTAAAAAGTGCACTGAGAAAGTCATTGCACATAAATATACCCTGACAAGGGTTCTAATGCAATGACAACCAGAAGGATCAAACAGAGGGCAATATTGCAAAGACTACAGCAATAATGACTGTATTTGATCCTCTGCTTAAAAAAATTTAGGGCCTGCCAAAAGCTTCCCTAACATGACTTGCAATCATCTAGAGTTTCCTTCATACAGTCAACAGTTCTTTATTCCTAAACCAGAAGCTGCAATCCAAAAGAAAGGAAACTGCACTATGGTAGTATGTAGATATGATAGAAGAAATCTATTTTCCTAGAATACAACATAATTCACACTGGGAGTGAAGGTAGCATGTACTTCACAACACCTGCAAAGAATCACACAGCCACACAGTTGCAATTCAAATCATGTCTCTGACCTGCTTCTGAAGAAGCAAAAGTAGCGATTTTTTTTTTTCCATCTACTAGTGCCAAAATCTTACAATAGTTGTAGGAACAAGACTCCAGCTATCTAACCTAGTACGCTATTTCCTGCAGATTACATTTTGATCCTGCTGGAAAGAAACCTAGAATCAGGAAAGCATATCTCCTCAGCATTGTCTTCAGGCTTCTGTAACCCACTGAAGTTTTTCAGCCATAGACATCTTTCCACTCAGTAGCCCTACAGCATTATTAAACTTACCTTGTCTCTTTTTGAATAATGACTACTAAAATCATGTGTTTAATTTTCTTTTTATCATACAGATGCCTATAATGACTACAAAATTATGCTTGATTTATAAAGTGCTTGCTACCTTCAGTTTGGCAAACGTTGGATTCTGCCAGTCACACTCATTGCTGACAAGTGTCAAAGACATCCCAAGCCATTCAGGACAGAATCAATGCAATTTAAATTTCCATGGCAAAGCACAGTCTATAACTGTTTGACGCTGAAAAACTATTTTGGGAACCACATATGCAAAGCCTGTCCTAGTCTGAACAGCAGTGAGTCCTCTTCACTCACTCTGGAACAATTTTATTCGGGTTTTATGCAGCACATTTGCCTTGGATTCTGGTCTATGAGCATTTGCAAGCGGTATTTTACACAACCTTCTAAGATCTCATAAAGACAGGCTGACCTGACCATTGTTTCTTATGTGTCACTCTGGAAAGTAACAGCAGTACTTCTCTTGACATCAAGTTTTATGTGATGACGTCTTTCTTCAGCAGGCAATGACAGGTACCTCAGGAATTAAATGGATAGTACAGCCAAATCCACTGCTTGCCATGCTGAAGTGAAACATTAGACAAAATGCCAAAACAAAACGACTAAATAATCATTTAGGAAAAGAGAGCAGAAAACAATTAAGTCCAGAATAAGCACTAATCTTTTTAACTGTCCAAAAGTGTTATATTACAATGACTTTGATGTAAAAAAGTCTGAAAATTTTGTTTACTTAAGCCACCAATTCTTATCCAAATGACATTATTCAAATTAAACTTCTCAACATGAAAGTGCATATGTGCACGGTTTTCCTACCAGATGATCATTACTTTCTCTTTTATATCTTCAGAGAAGTTCTTTTAAAATCAAATGCATGCCAACCACATCAAGAAGAGATCCAGAAAAAAAAAAAAAATTAATCCAAACCTCAAAGCATCAGGGATCATTCAAGAGGAAAGAAAAAAATCTCTTTTCCTTCTCTTATTTCCATGACACATATTATGCTGGTCCAAGTCACCAAAACCTCAAGTGTATCTCTTTACAATCTGCCCCTCCAAAGACTGCAGACTCCCAGTATGTTTCCAAGTATTCCCATGGGAATCAGCAGCCTAGTGCAGTACTTAGGCTTTGCGGATATAAAGCATCCTTTAAAGATGCAATATATCAATCCATTTATCCAAAGTACAAGAAAAGTTGGACTACACACTTTGGACAATCATTCTCCTTGAACTTTACATTTGTACGAATGGAAATTATATGTCATAAAACTGGTTTCCATCTATTAATTCTTAACTGCTGACCAAACTACCACTGTTTCAACACTGAAGTTACCTACCTGCAAGCACTGTTACTCACAGAACTGCTTTCAGGATGAAGTATGTTCATTTACAGATTCACTTTGACCATTCACAGTTGACCTTCTGCCCTAAAATCTTAGGGGTAAGGCTCTTGAGCTTGCTCTCTTTTCCAAATTAAAACGCATGTCAATGTAACAAGCGTGCTCCAAATTTCATTCCACCAACGTTTGCCAGGATATGATAAAATAACTTGTGCAGTAATCTGCACAAACTCCAATCCCAAAGAGATGAAATAAACTGAATGTTTCACAGGAAGCACACTGAAGTTTGTAGAGTTTGCAGATATGTGCTAGCGCTGGTACTTTGGGACAATATTTCTTAAAACTTTCATAAGTGGAATCTCCACAAGCATTTTTACATTACTTTTTTTTATTTTTAAACCACACTCCATCTTCCAGGATTCTGATATTTGGCCGTGAAATCTGGCATAACATAGCTATGAAATAGTACACTTAGTTCTGCAGCATTTCTGTATGTTTTAAGCTAAATTTCAATTCAGGTCCCACAGGCCAATTTGGCCAGTTTTGTTCTTTCAGTCAGTGCCTGCCTCACCTTCTCAAGTACCACAGCACACGACAAAACCTCCTGCAAATGCCAACAGGCTGCACTAATATATCACTGGTAGGGAGCAAGTCACCTCATGTTTTATTTCTTTTAGGAACCTTTTCCAGGTGCAGGTACCAGCCAGCTCCACTGGCCCCACCACAGGGCATGGCTGAGCCCCTCAGAGCAGGGAAGCCCTGAGGCTCAGCCCCCTGAGGCAGTGTTACAACCGGATACAAGAAGCCACTTGAAGGCAATAAGCTTTATTTAATTCTGATGTAAATATGGCTGTGGCAGTTCTGCAGCTAGCAAGACACAATAGTTTATCCACTACACTGCAAAAGGCTTGACAACATTAGAGTGCAGGTGGGGGACTGAATTTTTCAGAACTGTTTAGCAGAATGATGTTTATTACCACCAAGGAAAGCCTTCAGAACATCTGGATTAAAATAATGAAGTTTAAATGAAATTGTTTGCATAGTCATAGATTGTAATTGCTGCACTAGAAGCCTACTGGGTTTGCAGTCAGGACATCTTTAACTCTCAGGTGCTAAACTTGCCAGGTGCTAAATGACTCACTATGAGTTTAGAATACTAAAGGCTTTATTTAATGAAGTCTTCAAGTGGATTCATCTAATCCAACAACTAAACAGAGGCAGGGCACATATTGCCTCCTTTATGTAACAGGTGAAAATATACTTTCTTGATATTATCCCTTTCCGAGAGAACTTCAGCACTCACTGATGAGGTTTGGAAACCAAGAACCCTTATATGGGACAATGAAGGTCACCCTAATTTTTGAAGACAGTACATGTCTGGTTTATCAAAGGATCTCACCATACAGAGTGACAAACAACACACAAGACTGCTAGGTTTATAAAGAATCAATAATGCATCAAACTACTTTGAGGCCTTTCTTCACACCTCCTAAGCAGCCTGCATGCCAGAAGGTAATATTTATTTGCAGCTAAACTTTGCACCCACTCCAAGTGTTAAGCTCTACTTTTCAAACACACAATGATAGAACCCAATAAACTGTTTAGTCTAGGCTGCCTGAGAAAGAAAGAATGCAAGTACTTTGCTTATTTGATCTCTTGAGAAAACAGGATGAGAATTCTTGAACATCCTTTTTTCTTACTTAGCAGGACTAGCATGTCTCCCAACTAAATATTAAAATGTTTTCTTCCACTGAAATGGCTCAGCCTATTTCAAAAATGGTTCCCACTCTATAATGTTCTATTTTGCCAAGGAAACAGGGAAATAAAACTTTGGCCTTCCTACAAATCACAGAATTTTCTTAGAAAACGTTCATTCATTCAATATAGGACTTTCAATTACAAGTTGTCATCCAATTATCACCATGTTGTAAGATGGGCATTTACTCAAGATACAATGTTCTCAAATTTATTACTTAATGTTAACTCTACTATTTTAATCCAACAGCCAAAAAATTATTAAACCAACACAAGAAATTAATAAACACAATTAAGTCAAAACAAAATGCTTTTTCTAGTTTTGTACTTTCTCTGAGAAAAACAATTCATTGACAAATTTATTACTAATGGCTACTTCAATTTTGGCTTTTTCCCAGCTCTATAGTAATTTAAGCAAAATGCTAATCCTTTCCATTCAGAAAATGCAATGACTATCCAGTTGAATACCAAATATAAATTGGCAGAGACTTCATTTGCACTTTATTGCGTGAGACATGCCAAAGAGTGGAGGTAGTCTGAGAGGATGAACTCCAGTATAGATTCTGAAGAGGCTGCAACCTGTTACTGCATTGGAACACATCTGACATTTGGTATAGGTCTGAATATAATATAATAAAGTTCAGTAGTACAAAATCAAACCCAGCAAACACATGTTTGTCTTCCACAATAACACCATAACATTTAAGATCTCAATTTAGATTTTCACAAACAAGTGGTTCCAAGAGCTAAACAAAAAATATTAATATTAAAGTTAACACTATCAATTTCACTGCTCAATCAGCTATAGTGGAAGCAGAAGAAACCCCAGGTAGAAGTGGCTGGGGGAGCAGCTTTTTTGGTGCAGTACATAGTAACTCCACAAAAGTCAACCTGACAATATCTCCCTAATTTTCAGCTTGACTATTGACAGCTGTTTAATTCAGAGTTAATGGTAAAGAGTTGAAGAAGTGAAAACATTTATCAAGACATCATACCAAGGACTCTGGTATCAGTGTACACTCTGAAAAGTAATACAAAAATCTTTCACATGAGAATACAGATCTAACAGCCTAAGATGACTTCTTTACTTAAAGAAGAACAAAAGAACCTGACAGCTAAGGAAAAGCAGACAAGGATCACTCTACTCTTTTAGATAAGCACAGTCACTTCCAGCTCTTCTTTACTGATGGATACAGGGAGGGGAGGAGGGGGAACCGGAGGTGGTTGACTCAAGGATGCAAGTAGAAGGAGATGTTGAAAAATAGTGGGATTACAAAAACTAAATGAAACTCATTTGTGAAAAAGGTATATAGTGATAGAGAATGGTGTCTTAAAGGCAACTAAGAGGAGAAAACCAACAAACTTGAGAAACATCCCTACTTCTTTTAACTGACAATCAAGTTTGGCAAAAGGACAAGCCTCATTCTAGGAGGTTCAGAAATGAAACTCATCAGTACATAACTGAATTTAAAACAATTAAGAGAAACAAAGAAGCCATACTCACAAAAGAAATCAAACTAAGGCTTCACACAATACATTTGACAATCAGTTTTAGATTTTTTTCTTCCTTTTTCTCTGATTTCTATGAAATGCAAAGTTCTAATGTTGCACTAACCACAGATGTCTGGCAATGATTGCACTGAAAACTAAAAAAAAAAAAACAACCAAACCACAAAACAGAAACAAAAAGACCCAGTACCTGTCTGATTTTTTAAAAACACAGTGTTAACTGATCATTTTGATATAATAGAAAATTCCATAATTCCTACTGAAAACTCTCAGTAGTTTCAATTACATAAATTAATCTTCTAGTCTCAAGTCTGTACAGAGACTGTACACACTACTGCAATTTGCCACTGCAGTCATTGCCTGAACACTGAGAGTAAAATTTATCCAAAACAATGCAGAGGCTCATCTCTCCCCAGAATGTGAGTAGGATAGTAATTCTCCATAGCACAGAGGTACTGTGCTTTCAGTGCAATTCAGCATTTTTTATTCCTTCTGCACCACTATCTGTATTTCAGCTCTCTTTCACAAAAAAGCATTCCCGTCAGAAAACATGGCATGGAAACTCTGTGAAGAGTTAAAGATAAATGTATCTCCCTAAAGGTATTACAATTTCTTCATCTATTTTATTTGCAGCATATGATCCAAGGTATCCCAACAAACCAGCAACAAAAAGACAAAGGGCACTTTTTTAGTTGGCCCTGCAACCTTCACCAGGGCCATGTTATTTACAACTCACACAGGCTTTCAGTGGGAGAAGGACAGAATTAAGGAAAAAACCAAATGTAACTAATATCTAACCCTGCTGAAAATTCATCATTTAATTTTGAAATACTTTTCTTCCTCACTATTTAGTAGCATGCATGCCACTGTCATAAAGATTGTTTGGATACAATTTGAGAATTACAAAATTCCTTCTGAAGCATTTCCATAAAGGGCTAATTCAACTGAGCAATCCTGAAAAATATAAAATAAATAAAAAGGCACTGCTTTCAAAAGTGTTTTATCTAATGTCTTTGTGAAAAGACATGCTTCATCCCCCTTTCTTCCCAGCAGAACTGACAAGAAGTAGTTCTGCTCTTTGGCATTACTCATTCTTGTAGTACTTTGTATTAGCATCTTATTACAGGAAAAAAAGAATACTAAAACAAGGAAACATCTCCAGCAGAAGAGAGTAGAAACAGCAGAAAGAGAGTCAGTGACCACTACACATGACAGTTCAAACAAATCTCTTGCTCATGATGCTCTTGTCTGGATGGTTCTGGGAACTGCCAATGGTGCAGTAGGGCCAGTCTCCAGCTCCCAATCATCCTGCCCAGAATCTCACTGATTCTTGAAATGTTCTTTAATTCATCCTAAGTTTCTTTCTCTGAGCCAAATCCCTCACTGTACAGAAAAAAGGATAGAGGACATGCTGCTTGGATTGATGTTCTGTCATTTGACACCAAACCTTCACCACTACAATGTCACGTGAGCACTTTTAAAACACTCAGGGAATCACGTCTGCTTCTTGATCACATTTTTGCACATATTTTTTAATTAATCACTACTGGCAAAAAACTAACAGAAGGCGCACCAAGGAAACATGGATAATTTTTGAGAATTTTTCCCAGCCAAAAAGAAAACAAAACAAACAAGCAACACAAAAAAAAAAAAAAAAAAAAAAAAGGCAAAAACCCCAAACCAAACAAGCAATACAAACCCAAAAATTAAAAAACCCAAACAAACAAAAAACTACCACAAAATCCACAACAAAACAGCCAGTAAACCATTATTAAGATTTGTAATAACTGAGGTGAGTCAGAAGTTGAAAGAAAGGATATAAAAGCAATGAAATGGTAATTATTATAGAAGAAACAGCCTATTATACAAAAGCTGTTGTCAATAATCAGGCTGGTAACATAAGAAAGAAACTAGAAATCCAAATGGGGGTGTCAGACAGGCTGAGGCTAATGACAAACACAGACCAGGCTCTGTGGTCAACAGGATAAGGTCCAAGCACACTATCTACAAGATACTCTGGTTCTCTCCTTGCATGAACTTCCACTCAATTACACATTTTAATGGCTTTTTTATCATCCTGAAACTAACTAAGCTACCTATGCAGTGAAATGTGAAGATGGCCCAACTGGGTCTACCCCAGGCTCAGCCCCTAGCTCCTCTTTGCTCTGCAGGATGGGCCTGATGAACCAAACCGAACAGAGCACTGCCCAGGACAGCAGCCTTTGCTGGCAAACCTGTTAGGCAAGAGTAGCCAAACATAAGTGAACACCTTTGCCATTGAACAACACAACTTAACTCTACCCAGTTCTTTCAGTCTCTCTGGTTAGCTTCATTTTGCTGAAAGCAATCACCACCACAAACTCATTCCTGTGAAAATTCTTCTAACTCCTTGACCGTAATCCGTCTGACAAGAAATATTCTCAAAGCATCATTCTAGTGTGGAGTTGAGATGTTCAACAATTTAGCCATTTGGGATTTAGTTTGCACCTTCCTGCATTTGCTCCAACCTGTCAGATGATTACTAGAAAGCAAGTCTAATAACATTTACAATCCCATTAGTACATTTTTGCTAGCAGACAGAGTAAGTCTGGACTTTTACATGCAGAGGTAGAGCATGGAGCAGAGTAGTTATGTCCTGGGAACTGACAACAGTTGTGCATTTCCTCCCACTCCCTCCTCTTTGAAATCTCTGTCTAGTGCCATTTGGCACCTTTCATACCCAAGCACTTCCTTAACTACTAGGCATTTACTTTTGTAGTTGTAGGCAATAGCAAGCTGCATTTTATTTCCAGGGGAGCATATAGTTTACATGAGCCAGAGGGAAACACCTGCACTTCTCTAGTCTTGGCATATCCATGGCTGCATATCAGATCAAAACACAGTTGATGTCAAAGAGCCACAGGTGCAGGAAGCTTGCTCCAGTGCTCATTTCCACAATATCCTCTTAAAAGGACAGCTTATCCTTGGCTAACTACACTTAAGAGAGCTGCTAATGACTCGTATGATTCTTTTTCTGACATAAGTTTTAACTAAATGCCACCGTAAAACTACAATTTGAGAAATAGACCATGCCATGCCAAGAACATGATTTACTCATCTTAAAATTTAGTCTTCAGAAACTATCCGTACCAAAACAACAGGAGCAAAATTTCTTGTCCAAGGAAGTTTTGCGGATTTATCTCATTCTCCACTATGCCATTCAGGGTAGTCTATGAGCTAAACCATTGTTCTTACACAGAAAGGGCCTTCAGAAGGCTGAGATACTCTTGTACCAGTTCATTAGAACATAGTGCAAAATGTAATTGAAATGCAAAAGTAATGCCATGTTTCAGGCATTAAATTTTGCAAATTAAAACTGAAACCAAATCACTCTACTGAAACAGACTTCTCCGCAACTAAACAACATACTGAAACTAATACTGAAGCAGTGATTTCTCATGTGATTAAGTATCATGTGTTATTTCCTTGGGTACTCCTTACTTTCATTAAAGGAAATCTAAGGCTAACATTTCTTAAAACATAGGTACAAACCCTACAGCAGCAGGAAGGCCATTGCAGTACTAGACCAGCCTGGAACAAGTAAGCCCACTTGTTGGGGAAGATGGAACAAGAAAGCCTTATAAATATGATTGCCTGGCAAAAGATTTTGAGAATATAGAAACTATAAGCGAGATTGAAATGAAAGCAAGTTTTGAGATCCCTTAGTTACTGAACAATGGGAAAACAATGGTATGGCCAGCTGAATGTAATCCCCTCTTGATGAAACAATACCCTCTGCAAGCAAGCAAGTCCAAGGGTCAGAGCAGACCCTGCCAGCTTGGCAAAAGGGGCCCAAAGAGTAGTTTTTAGGGTTTAAAATGTAACACAGTATGGTAATGTAGTGATTCTTATAGGTTGTATGGAAATGCTATAGGATTTGTATATTGTACTAGATTGGTTAGTGAGAATCAGAATATCCAACACAGAAGATGATTTATTGTATTGTAACGGGAACTTCACCCACTTCTCTCCTCTTTCCACTGCATCTTCCACTTCTTACCTTACTTCCTACACTCTTAGCTCTCACCCCTTTTATTCTCTTATGTTCTACCCCTCTCTTCTCTCGGGCCTGCCCCGAGCTGCGGCTGGCAGCTCCCAGCAGGGCCCTGCACCCACGGCCTTTGCAATAAACCCCAAGTTCCACGGCCTGGCTGCAGAGATCTCTCGTCTCCGTCCGTCCCGACCGTGCCATCCCCACACCCATTCCGACACTCACTAACTCTGTCCAAGGAGCACACAGAGGCATTTTAAACCAAACAGGCTGATTTTTTCCCCTTGTGTCAATAAGTGCACATTCACCAGAGGGCCTAATAGAACGCAGGAATGTTTAAAATCATCATGTTTTTCCATTGCTTGTCACACCCTCTATCAAAGGAAGTCATTAGAAGGCACTTGCTCAAAACATAAGCAGCAGCAGTGTGTGCAGGATGGAAAGACAAAAGGACAGAAGTGAACAACACAAGTAAAACTTGTCCTATATCTATGTCAGAACACAAGTAGGAATATATCTGAAGTGCTGGGTAGCAGAGGTGAGATTGTATCAATATTTCCTAAAATACCTCCTATGCTTCTAGCAGTAACAGATATTCATACTATTGAATGATTATACTACAAGTCTGAAATTAAAATCAATAGCCACCAAAACAAAGTTGCCATAGGAAAGTAAGAGTTTTAGACAGATTCCTGCTATGATTCCAGCATAGCACAACTACTAATTCATAATTTAATAAAAAGAATAAACGCTATTTGAACATCCATGCTGTCTTGACATTTCTGCATATAAATACACCCACAGAGATGCATACAGTCAAGAAATGCAAGAGTGTCCATTTTTAACATCACTTCAGAAATCCAAGTTGTACAATGCAATGAGTGCACCAGTATTTCTACTATTTTGAAATTCATAATCTGGGTTTCAGATGTCAGCAAACACCTGAAGGCAAGTTTTCTCAATGGTTACTATCTGCAGTGTTATGACTTTTTCTTTTGCAATACAGCAGACTTTTAAGTAAAAAACACTCTTATTTGAGCTGAAACCCAGCTTCAGAAAGCATCACTACAAAATCTGAAGCTGTAGACAGAGCCATCTATTAATGACAAATATCTTTACTAAGTCAGTCCACTCACAAATAACAAAATACATTTTGAATCTTATATCTAAAGCATTTAAAAATATACATAACTATGGAAGAATGTCTGCCAAAGTGGTTTTGGCACACAAAGGAAGAGATGGATATTGAGCATGTGTCTACTGTTCTAGGTCAGACAGAAAGGTTGATCCATCTCAGAGCTCTGCTGACAGTGCCCAACAGCAGATGCCTTTTTGGCACCACATCTCATTCTGAAGAAAAGCACACCTCTCAAAAAGGACTGCTATCACACCCTTTTCATTTTTTCTTACCTTTAAAAGCATGTATTAACCATTAGTACATACCTGTTTGAAAAGGAACTTTTTTCTTTGAGGAAACAAATCACATAAAGCTTGATCTGCCCCCATGGTGACCTTTCACTATGTAAGACTATCTCTATTTCCAAGGGATAAATCTCAGCCCTCAGTTGCCATTATCCCACTCCACTAGCTTGCAACAGTGTAGAATAACCTTTCTTAAGCACTTTCACAGTCCCCCTTTCCAGAACAGATCAGAAAACTGATAAATAACACCTTGAAAAACCAAGACAACAAAAATTACCCACAGGCAGTACCTGACATAAAGGAGGTACTGTCGGCTTGAGATTTATTCACTACTTACCATATCCTGTCCTGCCAACTAAAAACAAACAGCCAAACAGCTCTTCCTTCACAGTCTTCCATTCCATCTACTCCCCAGCAACATCCACAGGCTTCAAGCTCATGAAATCTCTAAGTATACTGCCCTCTTTTAGTCTCTCAGATGAAGTTCTCCATTAATTAAGCAGTCTACTGGTAGGTAGGCAAATATCTATCAAGACAGCTAGTATTAAATACTAGTTCTTTCCTCAAATCTGCTTTTCTGTCTGACTCTTCCAATACAGAAGATAAGGCCTGGAGGACTGGAATTTTCTTCTTTTGCTGCCGTCCAGCAGCATGAACAACCAACATTTCAGTTCTGGAAGTCAGCAGGGAAAGCTGTTTCTCCTATTCCTGGCAAAAGCAAGCAGTTAATATTCTAATTTTCACTGAAAAACCAGCAGAGAATAAAAACTCTTCAAGTTGATCAAGTACCCACCACAGTGGGTAAAACAAACTGCCAAGTGACATATAACAGGATCCCTGCAAAGGAATGCAGGGTCATGACACACACGATCTTCCACAATGATTTATTCTTTTTAAAAAGTTGTAAAAGTCAGGGGATGAAGTAGGTGGTCATGTCACTCTTCATGCAACAAGTCTGCACTGATACAGTGCACTGAATTAGACAAACTTTCATAACATTTTAAAAACCCACACAAATATCAGTAACTGATGGATGACTGAGCTATGCTTGAAAGTGGCTACTTGCTCCTTCTGCACAGGCAGGAGGAAAAGATGCAGTTCACTGAAAACCTTACAGTTCTGCAGATGAGCCTGTTTGCTCCCCATCTGTTTATTCCCTTTTGGTCTCTGTTCAAACTGGAAGAATACCCTCCGAAGAGTGTGATCCCCAGGGTGCATCAGATTTCTGATCCATGCTGAATGCTGGGTCAGAGCTTGCCTGTGGAGAATGTTTTAATTACATCATGCTGGAATTTGGCAAGAGTCCTGGCATTTAATTAAACAGCCATTTTTTGAAGCAAAGCTCACAGCAGAGCAGACAAAGAGACACAGAGGCCTGACGATGTGCTTCATAGCAGCACTTCCCCTATGGCCCCGTGCCTACTCTGTAAGCACTCCCCATCTACCAGGAATACAACATCTCACAGCACCAGATGCCTAAAATCAGGCTAAATGGGGTGGTCTACACCCAGGAGTATGAAAACCACTCACATTTTCCAAGAACAGTGAAAACCATAGTAGACTGAATTCAGGCACATAAAACCTGTATAGCCAATATTAGGAAAAGATGATTGGGGTTCTTCCTAATTGCTTTCTCCCATGAAGAAAGGTCCACAGAGAAGCCATGCCACCACATTTCCCCAGACACTTAAAAACATAAGGCCCAATAGGAAGATAAAAGAATAGCAAGCATGATGGTCATTTTTACCTAGAAAGTAACTTTTTCATGATGTACAGAGAAAGGCCAGTGCCATTTTAACAGCTTGAAGAACTCTTACTTTAAAATAGAATCCCCACCTCGGCTGCCAGGTCCAAAAGATAATTTTAAAACTATATTCCTGGGATCAAACATTCAAACTTCTAGTTTCAGTCATTTTTCATTTTTTTTAATCTATCAGGGATTTATAACAGTCTGAACATTTGAAAAGGAACCAAGGACTACTCCCCAGAAGCACGTAGCAAGCACATCCACCCAGAACATCTGTTCTACCTCTGGGAAACAAGACCCATTCCTAGTTTCACAGTCCTGAACACAACAACCTTAAAAGTAGCCCAACATGTAAGATACATTCCCAATTTCTCCAAGCATTCTAGCAGCAATTTCCTACAGTTTTTCTGGTTTAGATCAATATTGCCATTCTGGTCCTCTAAATAGGATCTTTTATACAGGTTCTAGTATTCTTTCATTGCAAATACTTTCCCTGATGCACAGTAGACTTTCCCATCTCCATTCTGTGCCATGCTGACAATCCATGGCCAGTTTAGCAGTACACTCTTGATCCCTTCTCCTCAGCTGCCTCCAATCAATGAGATGCCTAATAAAAGTTTTACTGTCACAGTCTCTTTCCTGCACTACTCAGTATTTTGCACCAGTGAGTTCATGCCATTTCTACTTTTATCACCTCACAAAGTTCTGTCAACATACTCTGTTATGGTCCTTTTGCAGTAAGGATGTTTCCTATCATTACACACATTGCTGGCTCATCTAGCTCAAAGTCAATAATGAAAATATTAGACAAGACAGGTCTCTGAGGAAACGCCACCAGGAACATCACCATTGTTGCAATTTGCTCTTGAAAACACCTCACTATGTGCTCTTCACATTAACCAAAGTTTTGTCCACCCAAAGACAACTCACTTCAGGAGACAGGTTCGCCAGCACTACTGGCAGTAGGAGAAAATGAGATGAGGCAGCCAAGAGTTGCAGTGAGCCTGCAGGTACCATCCAGTAGAAGACACTGCCCTTTGGAAGAACTAGTTGCTTGCTAAAGCATTAAAAAAACAACACTAGGCAGAATTGCCTTTCATTAAGGAACTAAAATGGATATATCCTTGGTTTTGATAGAGTTTTACACTAAAATACAGCTTGAGAAAGCTTGAAAAACTAACCCAGCAGCATCATGTTCAACATAATGACAACTATTACCACAAACATCACAAAACCTTACAGCTTCCTGTCTGTGAACTGTCAAATATTAAACTTTTCCTGATAGTATTTGGAGAGAAAAGTAAGACACCAAACTGACAAATTCATTTTCAAAGGTCTCCTCTCCCTTAAAAAAATTATTAAAGAGAAAACAGAACAGTTTCTACCAAGACCAAGAACACATGTACTGATTTATTGTCCAACCCCATAAAAATGGACTTGAAGTTGGTCAACTAAGATTTATATTTGCATATGTAAAAATTGAAAGCTAATCACCCAAAAAAATCCCAAAAAACAAATCCCCAAAATCACCTAAACCAAACCCCAAACAAATCCCAACAACTAAAAGAAAGCCCACAAACCAATAATAGCAATAACACCTGCAGCTAAAATAATTGAAATGCTATGAAATTCAAGCTACTTGCCTTAAAGCTAACCCACATTTTTACTAAAACGTGATCATAGTATACAAGCCCTGTAGAGCCTCAAATATATAAAAAACTTTGTATGCTTGGCCATGAGAACCCATTAAATTGAGCCATTTCCAAAGCACCTTACAGGGAATATATGAGGTTGGACTGTCAAGCACACTGCATGCTCAAACAAAAATTTATGGGAATTTGGAAGCTTTTAAAAGTTTCTCTACTGTACACAATATCTGCAGTATGAGTTGTTCTTATGACAAGAATATGTTTTTCTAAAACATGGTAGCAAACACTAAATTTCAAATTTAATCTGATGTGACACACCAGATTTTAAGTTCTTATATGCGTAGTCATTTTAACTCTGACAAAACTCTGAAGAGACAGACATTTTTAACAAGTAGATGCTAAAATTCTCCACAAAAATCCTACTACCTCCAGGCTGCCAGAATTCATATGACTGTAATGATTTCAAAACACAGCTGAACTGAAGACACCTTGGAAACTGGTACATATTATGAATGCAATTACTACTGTCACAATTAATATATCCCTGGGTCATCAGAATTTCCATTCTACATAAGCAAGAGGCAAAGGCCCTGATGACCTTCAGCAAACATTTCTGTACATCACATTTTGGATGAGGCTTCTGGAAAGTGTGTTTACCAAAGACCACTGCTAACACCCTACACGTAGAGTAGAGAGAAGTACTGTGTCAGGCAAGACAGGAAACGCCTGAACTGAGCGGACAACCACACTTGCTCATACAAAAACCTACACCACTTAGGGCCAGTAAAGCAGGGGTGCCAGATCTCATCTCAGAAAGTTCCTCCTTTCAAGCTCCTTCCACCAAAAAATTATTTAACTATGCATGTTCTAATGAATGATCTGCATTGTTTGGCTACCAGCTATAATAATTTGATTTGTACTTACAGCTGAGTCAGAATTCTTAAAGAACCATGGAAAGTTCTAACTACAATCTGACTTCATAATGGGTTACAGTATGCTTAATGTCACACATTCCCCAGCTGGCTTACAAACTCACTCAGAACCAGTCACAATGACTGTCTGCATTCCAATGCCAGATTATATTTTTAAGATTAAGAATATATATGCTTATGTTTCTTTTATTTCAAAGGTTTCATATTTTCTTTAAAGGATAGCATCTTTTAAATAGACCTTTTTAATCGGGTTACTATGTGGAAATTATAGTGAGAATTACTATTACTAACAGTTTACATATCCCTAGGAGCCCAGAAACACTATTTGCATTAAAAGCTACCCAAGGACACTCTCATAGAAATGAAAAGTGTAACAATTAATGCTATGTGTTCTCTGTAGCTGTTCTGACTGCTATAGAAAAACACACTCCTAAGACGCAGCTCTTCATTGTATTTGTAAATACTGGGGTCCATGTAGTTATTCATATCACCACAAAAACATACAATCATTCAGAAAATGGAAAATACATTTAAGATCATCAGCTCCAACCGTGAACCACACACTACCAAGCCTAGTACTAAACCATATCCCCAAGTGCAAATGTACACATCTTTTATATACCTGCAGGGATGGAGACTCAACCCCTTCCCTGAGTAGCCTATTCCAGGGCTTGACAATTCTTTCTGTGAAGAAATTTTTGCCTAATATCCAATCTAAACCTCCCCTGGCACAACTTGAGGTCATTTGCTGTCATCCTATCACTTGTTACCTGGGAGAAGAGACCAACGCTCCCCTTACTCCACCCTCCTTTCAGGCAGTTGTAGAGAGTGGTAAGGTCCCCCCTGAGCCTGCCTTTCTAGGGACTAAACAACTCCAGCTCCCACAGCTGCTCCTCATAAGACTTGTGCTCCCTTCACCAGCTGTTTTCCCTTCTCTGGAGCCTCTCCAGCACCTCAATGTCTTTCCTGTGAGGGTCCCAACACTCAATACAGAATTCAAGGTGTGCCCTCACCAGTGCTGGGGAGGGACAATCACTGCCCTGTCCTTGCCCTGTCCTGCTGGCCAGTCTATTGATGATACAGGCCAGAGTGCCATTGGCCTTCCTGGCTACCTTGAGGAAAAACCATACTAAAAAAAAAGCAGCCATGATAACTAGATAGCCTTTGATGTGTTGGTCAGGTGCACAACTGAATAAGCAAATCTCTAGCAATGACAACAAATTACTATCAGGACTTCACACAGACTGCTGTCAACTTGAATAGCAGAAGTCTTAAAATGCCTAGAAGGACTGCTTAAGCTTCTGGATCCTGTGCCTGCTGTAGATGACTTGGACAAGAACATCAACAGAAACAGAAACCTCATAACAAAAGCAAGTCTCCAAGCAAGGACCCTCTAACAGAAGCCATAACTAAGCAGATAAGCAAACAAAAAATTATATGCTTTGCTTTTAAAACTAGCATAATATTTACCTTGTTTTTCTCATGCAGCTTGAAAAAAGTTCTGAAGATCTAGCCACACAGCTACATCTACTTTAGGATGTCATTTCCCATGTTCTATAGAATCACAGAATATCCTGGTTTGAAAGGCACCCATAAAGATCATCAGTCTGTCTCCTGGCCCTGAACAAGACCCCCCAAGAATCACACCATGTGCTTGACTATTGTCCAAATGCTTCTTGAACTCTGTCAGGCTGGTGCTGTGACCACTTCCCTGGGGAACTGCTCCAGTGCCCAAACACCCTCTGGGTGAAGAACCTTTTCCTAATATCCAACCTACACCTCCCTTGACACAACTTCAAGCCAGTCCCTTGGATCCTGTCACTGGCCAGCACAGAGAAGAGATCAGTGCCTGCCCATCCTCTTCCCCTCATGAGGAAGTTGTAACTGCAATAACATCCCACTTAACCTCCTCCAGGCTAAACGAACCAAGTGACCTCAGTCACTCCTCTAATTGTTTCTTAACAATTTTGTATTTATATATGAAGTGAGAACCACATCTCACTATTACTTTTTGGAACTAACCCTGGCAATTCTCATAACAGCTTTTATTAAGACTTATTTTCTATATGAATCAATCAGTGACTAGTAAGTCATGAAAATATTTTAGCTTTTAATAAAGACATGGCATTTAATTTAAAAGTAGTTGGATTGCTTCTGTATTTCCAAAACTACAAAATCAATAGTATACCTAAAATTCATTGCATGTAGATTATAAGCTCCTCAGGCCTGTTTCCCCTCTGCTTACCCTGAACATGTTTTCCTCCATTTGAATCACCTTTTAGAGTTTGCCAATTTGAGATGAAAAGTCAGTGTTTCCAAGTCCAGGTTGCTCAATTTAATCCAGAGCATCCAGCAGATTCCCTGACATGGGAAACAGAGCCATATTGCCTGTGGGTGTCTGACATCCAGCTATCAGAAGCTGTTCATGCCAGGGGACACAAACACAAACAAACAGGCTGATAACAAGAATTCTTCTTGAGAAAGACCAGCAGATGCTGTCAGTATTTAGCTTTAAGTAAAGAAACTAAAATATTTAAAGGTACTTAGCGTTCTTCTTTTAAGAGCATAGACCAGAAGACAGCCAACAGTCCTCATTAGGCCTAAAGAGAAATATGACCTAAAGAACAAGTCAAAAGAAATCAAGACATTAATACCAGATACTTGTTTACACTTGGAGCATCCTACCTTGTGATGGGAAAGGACCTCAGTCTGTATTAGTCCTCTACTGCAGGAAAAGCTCACCATATAAAAACCAGTATTCAGGAAAAAAAGGCCTAAGCAGGATTAGATAATTACAAACAGAAACAAGCAAGTTAGGCAGCTTTGAGTCACAGCTGTTGTCAAGCTACAAAATCTGCTTTTTGCAGGATTCTGCCAATAATCACAGACAGTAAATGTGTCCATTTGCCTGTCTTCTATCCTTACGAAGGAGGAAACAGACACCACAATTCTATTCTTTTTTTAAACCCCTGGAATGGCTTCAAGTCCATAAAGGAATTCTGCACAAGTTATTTGAAATTCACAGACCAGACCAACTTTAGAAATTTGCTGAAGAAGCAATGTCCATTAGCAATGGAATTCCTTCCTGTGCAAAGCTTCTACATGGATGAGGATCACAGTTTAGACAATTATACCATCAACAAAAGGATTCTCCAACAGTACCTTACCTGATCAAGGGAACTATTACAGACTATATTTGAAAATGCCCTCTCCTCTGGGGAACTAAAACTACGGGGGCTTACAGCTATACCCAGCAGGTAGATTGGCTTTCCCTCTGGGCTCTCCTTCAGCCTAAAAGGTAGTCCCATTGTTCTGAAATAGAGACTTCCAGAAGAAAAAGGATACTTTCTAAAAGCAAACAGATGCTTACATTCACCATCATTCTCAGTGAAAGTTGCCCCAGTTGGACCCACCAAGTCCAAGTCCAGGCTTGGAGCTACAGTACAGGGTGATACAAGCAAAGTATTTCAGAATAAGCTATTTCAGGGTAAGATGAACTCAAACAATGATATGCTTCAAAGCTTTTACTGTAAGTATAAAACCCATCCCTTATTGAGAGCTATTAAAAACAGATGAACAATAAAAATGCTTATGCAGGAAAAATAAAAAGCTTGGAAAAAACGCAGCTTTATTTCTTATGGTCCGTAAATCCAATAGTTAGAGATGTACTATACATGTGACAAAAACTCCATTTCCAGAAGCCTAGAATAGTTCACTGCAAATTCAGTTCGCATTCACAGTTCACTGCAAATTCATGGAGCTTCAATTAATTTTGTCATTATGAGAGGAGTAGATCACACAAGTAGGTTAATACACCGTCACTCAGCAAGGCTGCACTACTGAACAGGGCTAGAAAAGCAGCTCTGTCTTTCTGACATCAAATCAAAAGTCGGCCCATCAAATCAAAAGGCTAAGAAAATAGGGTTTGTTGAGACTAGGAAAGAGAAGGCTTTGGGGTGACATAGGTGTGGCCTTTCAGTGCCTGAAGGGAGCTCCCAAGAAAGAAGAAGAGGCATTTTTACAAAGGCATGTAGTAACAGGACAAGGGTGAATGGTTTCAGACTGAGAGCAACTTTAGGTTAGATATTAGGAAGAAATTCTGTCTTGTGTGGGTGATGAGGCTGCCCTGAGAAGCTGTGGATGCCCCATCCCTGGAAGTGTTCAAGGACAGGTTGGATGGAGCTGTGAGCAATCTGGTGAGCAAAAGGCATCCCTGCCCATGGCAGTGGGGTTGGAACTAGATGATCTTTAATGTCCCTTCCAATCCAGGCTATTCTGTGACTAAACAGCAAGTAAAAAAATTCTCTCTTAATCAAACTTCTCATATTGCTGCTGCTCTGAGGCTCAACCACAAGGTGTCAGAAACAAATGTTTTTAGCTAAACTATAGTGATGAATGATCACAATTTGCAGGATTGCATTTCTAAACATAAAATATGACTGCAGCTTTTCACTTCTACTGACAACTGTAGTCAAGAGAATGGTAGTATTTCAAATAAGGAGCAATGAAGACCTAACAAGAAAGGAGCACCCACTTATCTCGCATTCTTGCTTCAGATACCAGTCACACTTCTAGAATGTACAATTCTAGTTTACAGGTTCTATCTATTAACTCTTGACATGATTCCATTAAACTATTCTCTGCCTATAAGTCATGAAGGGTCACCAGGCTACAGGGGTCTCATTTCAGCCAGTTCATGTATTTTAGGTTCTACAGAAAGATACTCCCAGGAGTGTCTTTAGAGAAAGTAGTCTTGCCCATACAGACATTTTCTTCTGTTTCCTACTTCTGCCACTGCTGATAGCTGCCATAGAGATTTTAATTTAAATCATGGCAGGGGAAACAGAAATACTGTGCAAACCCTGGGCTGTCAGCCTGGCCAGATGACCATCACCTACACAAACAATGCACAACATTCCTCAGGATAAAAGCAAAGAATTAGGATTTAACTCCATGACAAATACATCACAACATGAGGAGCCCCTTTCCAATGAGAACCCATACAGAAAAGTACTGCTCTGAAAGACAAAACCTCAATTGCCATGGTACAGAGGAAGGCAAGCAGCCCCACAGCAGCACATTCTCACAGGTCAAGGACACGTCCTGGGTTAGCATAAAGCATGACAGTGAATCCCAAGGAATCAATCACATTTAAATTTAGATCAACCAAAAATAAAAATGTTCAAGTCCAAATAGCATTTTTACATTACACGTGTGCAAACAATATTTTAAGATAAAGGTAGTACTTTGCTATGAATACTTTGCTATGAATGAGGCATAAAGTACTTCGGAACGATTTATCTTATTGCTATTAAACATTCAAAGAAACAGCAATTCTTATTTGTTTACTATGGCCAAATGCCCAGATTTAATTTTTTTTCACAGATCTGTTTAAGCTAAAAACTGGACAGTTTAGGCTGCAAGAAAAGAGAAGGCTGAAAATGCAAACATCTTTGCCTTGAGGTGAGAGGACTTGCAAACTTGGTGGGTTACTTATCTTTACAGCAACGCAGAAGAACTTTTGCCAGGATTTTAGATTCCCAATTAGTTGGGGTAGTACAGGATTATCCAGCATTTTATAGCAGTTTCCTCAGTCAGAATATCTGTCCTTAGCATCCTCCATTTTCATCTGCAACTCTAACTAGCAAAAAAAAAATAATGACCATTTATTCTAAGTGAAAGTGGGAGAAGATTCTGCCTACAAGCTTTCCTGCAGCTCTTGTACTTTCTTGAGAACTCACCTACAGATTATGGAGATTTGGGGTGAGAGAAGTAAACGTTTCTCCCTTTTCTAGTTGATAAACTAGCGCTGAAACTCTTACTTCATTTCCCCTCTGTTGTTCTAGGATGAAGGAGCCTTGATCCAGTTCTGTCACTAAATTTATGAGGAATGTGCAACACAGACCCAGTGGGTAGCGAGGCCCAGTTCTGTCACTCCTAAATGTTTTTTTGCTTCAGAGGAGTTTGCTGGCTGCCATAATTTAGTTGGCCTTTCCTATTTCCTGTGCCTCTCACAGACAATAAACAGAAATATTCCAGACATTACTTTTTGTCTGGATCCCAAGAAGCATTTTCAAAATAACACAAGCACTTGCAGTGCCCACTCTCCCCTACTTCTCCTCAAAACCACACAGCAGAGGAGAAATACTCAAGAGATAGCCGTGCTATTAAGCAAAGGAAGAATAACCTCTTATCCACTTCATAATTTACTCAGAAGTGATTAGGAGGTGTAATGGAAAATTCTTCAGAATGCTAGAAACTTCTGGCCAGTCTGAATGACACCAAAGCAGAAAAAAAAGTACTACCTGAGCTACACAGAGTCAAGCAGCTGCTGCCACCACCCAGTCATCTGCACATGGGAGCACATCCAAGGCTTTACTGGCTTTGCATAGAGTTACTGAACTACAAGGAACTGTTGTCAGGTTTTACAAGAGGGCAGCAGGCAACTGGATTTACTGGCTGTAAGGATCAGAAAATCAGAGACAACTGATGCTTATCTCTCAGAACACATTAAGGTGAATCCAGACTAATCTTAGACTGGAGTTTGCTTTCAGCTGCAGAGAAGCAATTTGAGAGGCAGCTCCTGAAGGAGCAATATCAGATTTGACCCAAAATTACTAACAAATTCCTTTGACAGCTTCTAGATCAATTCCTTATCTGTTCTGTTTATAACTTCATTCAAACATTCAAAGCCCTACCTGGAACAATGGTAGCATCTTTCTTACTTATCCTTAATTGCTTCCAACATGGTCACAGAGCTTACAGAGAATTTTAGATAGTAAGATAGCACAGGAAGTAATTTAAGTGGCAAACTCTCTTTAAAATACTTTTGAAAACCTTTGTGCCACTTATCTAAATGGTATTCTCTCTCCATACAGTGTTACCAAATAATAAATCAATTTATTTCAGAATAAATCCTACTTTCAGTGGCAAATCAACGACAAAAAATAAGATAGGGAAAGTTGTCTATTTATTCTTCACAACTGATGCAATCTCTTCAGATAAGTTTTCTTAAGTCTAGTGTAAAGAGTCATTCTTCAAGGGAAAAACCCCAAAAAACAGTGATACTCTTTCCAACTTCCTTGGCAAGCACTGAAGGATCTCCTGATATGCCAGGTCCTTGAGATGTCTTGGACTATTGCCAAAGAGGAAAGATAATATTAAGCTACTGTACTTCTTTTTACCTATTGCACAAGAGAAAGTTCCAAGTCAGTCCTTTATTGAATGGACAATAGCAACAAATCTGTTAAAGTTCGTCAAAGCTGTGATTGCACAGCTCCACTTCAGAGCAGGTATTCTGCCACTGCTCAGATGCAGCATCCCTGTCTCCTCCACCACACAACATTCCATCAAAAAATCCTAGGGGAATACCCAGCTTATTGCAGCTGGTATTCAGCAAACTAAGAACATGCTATATCAGAAAAGAATTTTAATTCACCAGCTTTCCAGAGGGCTGTGCCCTGCTGAAGGGTAGGGTTGTCCCATTTCACTGGGTCAGGTCAATGCACTACATTAATATATATTGACACCAAGCATTAGTGTTATGGTAAATTGTTTATAAAATACGCAATTAGTTGATTTCTGGTCTGATGGCAACCAGAATTATCAGGGCTCAGCTGACACATTTCAGAAGATAGCCAGGATTTAATGACTTTCCTATATAACTAATGTGGCTAGAAAGTCCCAAGGGAATACAGTGGTCTAGTTTCCAATCGCCTTAACAGACTTCATTCTTGCATTACTTGTGCTTGGTTTTTTGTACCTTTTTCTAAAAGCACAACAGTACATTGTACTTATCTGAATACTGCATTTTAAATTTACAAAGTAACAAAAATAGAGTTCAATTCCTCAAATGAAATATTTGAGAAATAAGCTATCCTTTTTAGATCACAAAAATCAATGCTGGTTACACAACACTGAAAATTATTCTTAGCCTTAACTCTTCAAAGCCATTTTACTAGAACTAGATTGAAAAACTCTTTGAGGGTTCTTATTGGAATTCTAGAGCTCACAATTTTAGAAATTGCATTAACCTAGCACATATACTAAGAAGAAGGCTCAGACAAAGTTGTAGATACCATTTTTTTAAAGATACACTACATAGGTAAACAAAAAAGTCAAAGTATTAACAACACTGTGTGGTATTAATATACAAAATTTCCAGTATATGTACAGAAATTAAAATTAAGGTCATCTCCCTGAAGAATATTTTTGCTCAGGTATTTCTGTTCTCATTTGTGATTTCTGCAAAGCTGTATTATTACTTCTGTGCAGTCCGGGTATCACTAACACAGGACTTCAGCTCTCTGGCAGACAAACGCAAAGCCAACAAGAATTAACATATTAAGATATTTTTAACTTTTCATGGCTTCATCATGAAGAAGGACTTAAAAAAATACCAAGTCCTTATTTAAAAAACCCTTTTTAAAAAGCAGTAGTTCTTGTTCCAAAGGACAGAGGCTCAGATACACCACAAGATAAGGTTCTTTTCTCAAAACTGTAGTAAACTCAATTTTTATATTGTTTTAGAAGAGAATAGCAGAGAACATTGAATGTAATTCACTATTCTTCCACCATTCTCTATCATCCAAAACCATACCACTAGGAACATCTAGCTCACCAGATAACTCACTAGTGAAACAGATTTGCTGATTCTCCCTAGAGTTTTAATTTTTTTTTTTCTTTTAATTTAAGCCAAGTTTCTACTGGTGAACATCTCTTGTATAGCCCAGGAAAAAACACACACCTTTCCACTGCAGCTTCATCTCTTTGTACTTTCAGCTGTAAAACTCAAGACTCTAGAATATGTAATTGAGTTTACATGTTTGGTTTCTTTTTCCTGAAACCACCCGTGGTCAAGTCTGCAAAAAAGAAAGTTTTACACGAGTTCTATTGATTTTACAGGGATTTTGTTCACACTTCACACCCATTAGCTGGCATCTACAGGGTTAAAGCAAGATTGTATGATGATCCTTCTGACAATCCTTTAACTATGCGACCATGTGCATAGTTCAAGACCTGACCTTGGCTTGAAAATACATCCTGAATCAACAGAATCTCTCATAATTTGTCTTACATTTTCTCAAAACCATGGATGGCTAGCATGAGCAACAAGGTTGTTATCAGTATGACTTAAGTAACAAAAAGCCTGGGCTCTGCATCCTACCTACCACACTCCTTTCAGTCAAGTGTTGATACCTCAGTTAAGAAGAAAATGGAGAAAAACATGGGTAGGATTAATTGGTGCTTAAAAGGCACAAACCACACAACCACTGACAGCCAACTGCTGTGTGAAAGGCTCCTGTGTCTGACTAGACTTGTTCTGGTTTAGACTCTAATCCTGGGGAAGCTAAACTTCACTTTCTAGGAATGTTTTTGCTCAAGTAGGGACTTAATGAAGAAACCCTACACTTCAGTGACAGACATGGCAAGGCAAAGGGCAGCAGGAGATCTTATCCACAGAAGGGCAAGAATTTGTTTTCCGTAGAAAACGAGACCTGGCAAAATGAAAGCAGGAAACTCAGAATGGAACAGATCTGCAACATTCACTGTATCCAACTTCTGCTGCCAGATCCTGTGTTCAGAAAAAAAAAAAGGTAAGTGATAAGGGTGTTCAATTCCACTTCATTACCTGACACACGCTATGGAAACATGTACCATTATAAAGATGCTGGGAAGTCATCACAGTCCAGCTGTTGCAGAGACAAATACAACTTGCCATACTGTGGACTTTCATGATGAGAAGCAAATTACACCATTAAATCAAAACAATGTTTGAATCAATAAATTCCTGGACAACCAAACAGAAACTAGTCCGTCCTCTTATTCACAATTGCTGTGCAACCTCTCAATAAGCCAATTCACAGCTGGATTATTTCTTAGATACAAGAAAGGCGCTCACATAGAGCCTTTTAAAACCAGAGTTAAAGCAGGAAAAATTAGTAATTGTTTGAGGGAGGGGAAGTCTCACAGTCACCTTTGTTCCACTAGTTCCTGGCAAGAGAAATAAATACTCACCACAAGCATTTGTGTTTTTCCATAAAGACAACCACGCAGGGTAACAAAAGGTACACCCACAGGGGAGTAAAGAGCAATAATTTCCCAAGAGAAATGAAGACATAAGCAAAATATTCTGCTCCTGCCTAACTGAGTGCCAAAGAAAACTTTAGGCTGGACTATGCTGTCTAGTCTATACATACAAACGGAAAGAAAAACAGTTTTAAAAAGTCACCCCTAAAATCTCACGTTAGAACATTTTGATTCATGCACTGTGGCTATAGTTCTGATACCACAGAACATTCTACCTTTCTAGAAAGTTACCCCCTCTCCCACACGGAACAAATGTTCAAGGAATAGATAACATTAACAGGTGAATTACCCTAGAGGTAGCTTTTTGGTACTAAAATCAAAATGCAAATTCAACCGCCAAGTAGCTTCAGACATAGCAACACCCAAAACCCATTGTATTGTACATAAATTTAGTTTTAAATGGAAGACTCTTAACTGAGAAGCATCTACTAGCACTTTAGAGGATTAAAATTATCCACGTTGTCTGGTAGTGATTGCTTTCAGAAGGAAATTTAGGACAACCGTATTTCATCATTTCACAAACAACAAGTAAGGCATTTCTTCTAAACCTGAATATTAACCTTCTGTAACTTAAATGGGGAATTTAACTCATCTTTTATTCAATCCTAGAGTGGAAAGAAGCAAACCTTTACACCAGTAGAATAGTATTTTTACCAGTCATGGCTACATCAATTTGAACATGGCAGAAGTGATTTCTTATTATTATTAGTACAACTTTATTAATTAAAGTAACAATCTTAATTGTCTAGGAGAGCAAAAAATGTTATCCTGGGCTAGCTGTTCCTCCTGAAGTAAGCAAAACGCCATGGAAGAAGCTTTTATGAAAAGCACAGACCATTGCTGCTGCCAGAAACAGCAACAAAAAAACACAGAACCAGATTCTACCACCACAACTCTTGGGATTATTCTTCTTATTTCATCTGTTCTCTGCCAAGAGAAAGTGCAGTCATTGAGAAAGTGTGAGTTTCTTTATCCAGTGGAAAGGAAGACTTTTAGCATTAATAATATAAGGAAAAAAAATTATAGCTGAGAAACTCCAAACCAGCCGTAGACACAAGTTTACAGAGTACTGTTTAGAGATACTCAACTACTGCAACATAGCGTTCACACTTGCCAGAACTTGCTACAGCTGAACTCTATTGCTTTTGAAAGCCCAGTTCTAGTAGCTTTTCTAAACATAAGGAATCAGGAGAAGTACAGGAAGATTGAGCTAGGGAACATTTAATCAAACTGGACAGACACAAATGCATGAGATCTAATGGAGTGCACTGGCAATGGCTGTGTGATCAGAGTCACAGCAAGGTCACTCAATTACTGCAGAAACGTCACGGTGATCAGGAGAGGTTCCTGAGACCTGGACAAAAGCATAACATGCCCTTGTCTCTAGAACAGCTTGGAGGACAATCTAGGGAGCTGCATGCTGGTCAGCCTCACCTCACAGACATCAATAAGGAAACAACTGGCACTAGGGGAGTACATGAGTGGTTTATCCTGACTTCAGCAAAGCTTCCCAACTTTTGTTTTCCATAGCATCTTCATAGACGAATGGATGAAGCACAGTCTAGCTAAGTGGACAGTGAAACAAAACTGAAAACTGACTAATCTGCAAAAAGATAGGCCAGGCAGAAAGATACTCTGAGAGCTAGAACACTCTACTCTGGAGAAGAAGGGACTCAGACAAATCTTATTGTGAATAAATACCCAGAGAAGAGAGAAAGTGGAGTAAAGAAAACAGAATCTTCTCAGTGAGAGACAGTGAACAGACAAGAGGCTGTAGTCACAAATATATGAGCATTTCCATTTAAACATAAAGCATTTTTTTCTTCTTTTAAAATCTGCAGGTGACTGAGCACTGGAACAGACTGCTCAGGGACATTGTAATATCTTCAGGGACATTGTAATATCTTCATCTTTGGAGGTGCTAAGAAATCTGATGGCACAATAATCTGTGCAACCTGCTCTACTTGGTTTCATTTTGAGCAGCAGGTTGGATTAGAGATCTCCAGAGGTGTCACTTCTAATCTTTGGATTTGTGTACTTCAGCCTCTACAGACATTAAAATATGGCCAAGAGTTGATTGGAAAAGGCTGGAAAGTAATTTTACTGCACAGAACCTCACTGGCAGTCTAGTATACCAAGACCATAAAAATTCCACAGCAAGAGGCTCTGGAGTAAGAGCGCCCATGTTCTGAAACCATGCTAAAAATAGATGAGGACCTTCAGGCTTGTTGGCTACAAAAGAGGACAGTTATACATGAACCTGAGGAGGAAGGTCAGCTACTAGATATTCTTGACATAGAAGAGCATACAGTTAGCTTCAACTTGATGCTAGCATGGCTAACTAGAATTGAAATCCTGCTGCTACAAGGCTTTTCTTACACCCCTTTTAGTACATCCTGAAGTTTCAAAAACTCTAGAAACTCAAGTTGTAATAGTACATCAACAATTTTCACCACATAATTAAGCAATAGCTTATTTTTTCCACAATCCTATTTTTAAAAAATGTATGCATGACCACCCTTGGAGTACTGCGTCCAGTATTGGAGACCATAGCACAGGAAGGACATGGACCATGGAACAAGTCCAGAGGAGGACCACAAAAATGATCAGGGTGTTGGAGCACATCTTCTATGAGGACAGGCTGAGAAAGTTGGGGCTGTTCAACCTGGGGAACAGAAGACTCCTGTCAGACCTTACTGCAACATTTCATTACTTAAAGAGAGCTTATAAGATGGGGACAGACTTTCTAGTAGGCTTGTTGTGATGGCACAAGGGATACTGGTTTTAAACCAAAAGATTTAGACTAGATATAAGGAAAAATTATTTTACAGTGACAATGGTGAAACACTAGAACGGGTTGGTGGATACCCCATCCCTGAAAACATAAATGGTCAGGTTGGAAGGTACTGTGAGCAACCTGAAGCTCATTGCAGGGGGATTGAGCTGGATGACATTTAAATGGTCCAATCCTAACCAAACTACTCTGTGATTCCATCTTGATGCCACAAACAGCTTCCTTATAAAGTGTCAAAAAAAAAAAAAAGGCAAATGAAAAACTGGAATAGAAATACATTTTACTAGGTACTACAGAGAAACTCCAAAAACATCTGTTGAGTGTATCTGTTCATGACAATTTGTTGGCCTTGCTGTCTTGCTTTCCAGTGATGAACAAGATCAAGTACTGCCATCATTTCACCACAGCCATGAGCACCATAAGAAACTCTCAAAGAAGTGCACTTTTTCCTCATCTGTTTCCACAATAGCATTATTATCTCTCAAGGACAGGATTTAAACAAAATACTCACTCTGAGTAATTATTACACCATTTAAGAAAAATTTCCAAGTTTCTCTTCTCTTCTCTGTGCAGCCACTTACACAGAAAGAGGATTTTGTGCAATCTGGCAACAAAATATTATCTGAGCCTTAAATGGATGGCATGCTTCTCCACTATGCATGCAGTCATGCAAGCAATAAAAGTCTGGACTCCCCATGAGCTGACAAGACTACACTTGTCATGTGACAACTAGACTTGACACAAATTCTATTTTTACTGTGAAACAAGGATGTGTTACTCTTGATCAAAAGAGGTTCTTCCTAGTTAACCATCATTGATGTTATGCCAGTGGTTTTGGAGTCCTCTTTCTTTCTTTAAAAAAACAACCAAACAAAAAGATGGTCAACCTCATAATTGCTCCTTTTACAATAGCATCTGCAAATTTCATTTGGTTTTCTTTTAACAGGATCAAAGAAGGAAATTAAGGAAGATAATTTTTAAAATAGATTCACTGAAAAGAGTATTAAAACACCTGCCTCCAAGCTAATGTTGCTTGAAAAGACTTCAATACAGCATTATTGCAACTATTACACACGTTTGTACACAAATTGCTCAGAAAGAAAAGTGCCACATGATTTCGGATGTTGATTTGACAAATTTATGTATTGCAGACAGGAATTTCCTGATCCAAAACATGGGCATGAAAAAGAGCTTCCTGTTGCTCACTTTACTCCAAGGGTAAAAATCCCCAAGATACAACAATATTTTCCCCCATTTACTTGAGGCAGAGATCACAAAAGTATATAGGGTGAAGAGAACCTATTTTGCCAAAAAATTACTTTTATTGAGTTTGGATACTGGCACAGAGTTGGAACCTTTTCCTGAAATATCTGCTCAGACATGGCTAACTCAAGAACAACATCAAGATGATAACACCTCCTTTATGCTTCAACTCCTTTAAGGAGGTCTCACACAAATCTGCTCTCAATGCCAGGTTGGTCCTAGAAGACACAAGTAGATTTGGAATTAAAATGAGAGGTATGACCAGACAGAACTATCACCTTTTTCCTCCCCAAGGCCAGCTACAACACTACGAGTGCTCAACCTAAATGGTACTTGAATAACAAAGTCCTGGAGCTCATCTATCCCATCACAAGCTGCACATCTCTACACATAGAAAGTGTGGCATATTTCTTCTTCTCATCAACAAGGAACAGATTTTATTTGGAGCCCACCACCTGTTTTTCAGCTTTTGAAGGTCGCTACTCCTTAATGAAATAGTTGTCCTAATTTAGCAAAGCACATGTCCTGTATTAAAAAATAGGGCATAGCTAACTATGAAATGAAGAGCAGAAATAAACCACTTGTGCATTTCAGCCTTCAAATGTCATCCACTGCCTTCTGCCAATCACTTTCCTAACACAAACAAGACACACAAAGGAGCAAACCAATTCCTAGTTAGGAATTGTTCACAGAAGTAAGGAATCCAGAAGTGGCCAAAGGATTGAAACTGCCAGAAAACTAAAGTTTGCTGAGGAGTTTTTTGGGGTTAGCAGTTTAGACTTACAACTGCTCACCCAATTCTGAATACGTGTTGATTTCTATTTTCCCCCCCCCCCACAAGGAATGATATAGTATCTACTTCAGTTTGGATTTTATGAAGCTCAGCTTGGTAGAAGGATGTTCAAATTCAGTTTACAGAAGTTACCAAAGCAGTCTTGTCTCCTTCCATGCCTTTGGGGAGTGGGTAAAAGAAAGATGAGGATATGCAAGTCCTGGACTCCTACTACCTTAGCTGGGACAGGTCTGCTGGAACCTTTCCACGTCATGCATCCCCAGCTTCAAAGTTTATTCAGGCCTCTGACTGTCACCCAGTTAACTTTTTTTTAAAATTAAACAGAAGAGTATCCAGTTAATCTTGCACCATGCAAAGTTACCAACCAAGTCAAAGACAACTCCCTAGAGTACAGTTAGTTAGCTAATATCTATTAAAAAAAAAAAAAGGAAAGAGATCCTCCCTTGTCCCAGAAACATTTTATGAAAGAATAACATTTTACGAAATAATATGGATGTTAGTCACTAAGTTACTTTCTAAAAAGCTATTGATAAAATTAGCAACTTTTACAAGCCTAAACCTCCCACAAATCTGTAGCTGTGTGAGTGTGTATAAACACATATTTGAACTACACACAGGCTAGTCATTGTTTTAGAAAAGAAAATTCTGTTTTATGAAAAACTGACAGCAGCAGAGCAGCTCACTTAAGTGCTGTGTCCGACCCTCCTCCTGCCCCTGCCATGCGATCTAGACAACAACATGCAACATAAGCACTGAGCTTAGAGCAAATTTACTTTTTGGAGACAAACTGAGTAAACACAAAATACACACAATCATTTTGCATTGCTCAGTTGACAGTTACATAAAAAAAGAACATCATAAGCAGCATTTTTGAAGATTACTTTTGGTTAAGAGCTGTTGGCTGCTGTCAGACTGCAAATTCCCTTTTAAAAAAACAACACTGCTAGAAGGACTGACATTTGGAATACTGCTATACTTCCAGTCTCAATTTTGTTGTTAAGAGGTCAGTCTCGACTCGCTGAAGGTAGCTGAGTGAAATTCAGCCACAGGTAAAATGCAAGAGCCAACACTGGACAAGTACCAAAAAGCAGAATACAATCACCTAAGTAAGTGCAACACCAAAAGCACTATTAAGCAGCACCCTAATGTTTACACTAGCCACATGGATGTTAAGGTTAAAAAAACAAACAAAAAAACCCCACCAGAACAGTAAAGTAAGACAGCAGTGTGATATACTAAACTTCATGTTTAGCAGGTCAAATAGTAATGTGCAAATGTAATTCAAGCATCAAAACAAGCTGAGAAAAAAAACGCACAGCCCAGGAGCCTTTTAGCACCCAACTTGATGAGACTCTTCACTTGACTCTGGGAACCTCATGGGGTAGAAAATAATAAATACCAGAAAGAAAAACTGCTCTTGCTTCTGAAGATGCAGTACACAGGGAAGATACCTCAGGGGTTGTCACAATTTTGTAATTAAATAATGCAGTAAAAGCTACTTTATTGCCTTTCCCACCCCCTTACCCTCATTAAAATTTCCCATGAGGCTTCACAGATTCTAACCACCAATATAAATAATTGGTAAATGATTATGATTCAACTCTTTAACAAACTCTTTAAACAAAAGAGTGTAAGACTACAATGGTACACTGATTTTCACAGCTGACATAAGCACTGCATGTAAAGTAAATCCAGCAACACTTTGTGAAGAAACAGATCCTAATATATGGCAAAATCTATAGGTCATGCATGCCAGAGCTTTTGGATGAAAAAGATTTCCATATGCAACCTCAAGTGTGTCAGAACACCTGCCATCACTGAATGAGCAGAGATCTACTTTGAAATGAAAGGCAGCATTCACAATGAGTTAGTGACCAACAGCACCTTCAAGAAAAAGGACAAGTCTGAAAGCCTGGCTCTGTAATGCAGACCTTGCCCACGTTTCCCAGCTGAGAGAACAGATTTGAGAGGGTAACCTACTCCAAAATGAACACAGAATGACCCATTTCTCCACAGTGCTACATGCTGGCAATTCCTGGGACGTTTTAGCTACTGTATACCAGGTCACACATCATAATTAACATCGCCTTTGTGAAACCATGTTGTGCTTTCTAGCAATTGTATCTCATAACAAAGGCAGGTTTCTGTGCGGGTGCTTACTTGAGCAGAACACTGGGATATACACAGGAATTCTCCCTCCAAGTGGTTTGTGAATAGAAAACACCACAAATAAAAGTCTGAAGAAGGAACAATTTCAAACTAAGAACAGAGTGAAAGTTATTCCTAAAGAGTTTACATTAAAATCTTCCCACAGTAAATATTCAGATTCAAAAAGAAAAAGTTTGTCAAAAAGGCTTATGATTCAGAAAGGATGTTGGTTTCCTTGTCTAAGGCGCTGTTTCACCTATTTCTCCCACAATTTCATCTATTTTTCCCCTGCCATCCTCTGTTCTCTACAGAACCAGGCTCCTGTGTTACATCAAGTCTTTCATGATACATTTTAGTTCATCAAGTGGAGCTGCTGCTCATTGTCACCAATCCTCTCTAGACCAGTTTCTGGATGGAGAAAGTGCAGGAGATGCCCAAAGAAAGTTTTATTCACAACTGCAGGATTCTGGACAGTTGACTTATTAAATAAACATTCCTTCATCTGGTTTGAACATCAGTATTGTCAACATTTTGCACCATTATTTAGCTCCTCTCAAATTTGACTGGTTCTCAGGTCTCAGTTTAATGAAGAAGTCACTTGTGAAGAAAACATGTTGAAAAGTCATTTTGCAAAGCAGCAATTTCACCTCAATGCCACAGCTTCCTTTCATATGTAACAACACAGATCATTCCTCCAACTCATATCACAAAGCCACTTCCCTTGTACTACAGAAGCAATTTTAAAGCCCTTCCCTTGAGGATGAGAAGCTGCCTCATGTGGTAAGAGGGACAGCATCCAGTTAACTTTTTCCCAAAGGCTCCATTCCAACAGCTGGGACTTTACCCATTACCATCAGCACCCACCCAGCCTCATGCCCAGCACAGAAGATTTTTTTGGGCAGAAACATTACAGAAACACTGCCAAGGTGTCTCATCAACTTGGCAATAGTTAAAGGGCAACATCCTTCAATTCAGTCCCTCATCTGTTATGACGAGTAGTGTCTTGTTTGGTCAGCTGCAATCACATTTTAAAGCAGGTCCTTAAACAGAACACCTGACTTTTGACAGCTTCTACAACAAAAGGCTGCTCTGACCACTATCAGACACAAGGCTCCCTCTTATTTAAAAACTGAGCAAGTAGCTAAATAAGCAAATAAAATGGCTTATCCCCATGGCAAAAAAAGTGAAAGACAGCAGTAAGGCTCTTGCTAAGGTCACTGATGATTTCCATCAGTTTATCTGTGTAGGCAAAAGCCCTACAAGTTCTGCTCCATGATAAAGTGGATTTCTTGCTCCAGTGTTCTATTAGCATCAGCAGGACTGTTCAAACACAACTGCTGGAACACATTCAGAAAGATTCATCTCAAGCTTTAACACGTGAGTCTGAATCTACTCTATATTACAACAAGCCTGAAATCTCAAGCTCCACATATTTTTCAGGTAAACTATTTCCAGGAGTAATCTGCCTTATAACAATTACTGTAAAAAATTCAAATGAAAATTAGAAAATTAACCTTGTATTTAATATTTTACATTTAAAAAGAGGTAAATTTCTGTAAACAAAGTTTTGTTTCTATATTAATTTATCATAATTTCTTAAGTGAGTATTGTGTTCAAAGCCCAAAAATCATTACATGATTTTTCAGGTAAGCAATTTTATTTACATGTTAGTTTTATTCAGAGCAAGTTTTAGCTTTAGAAAATTAAGTAAATAGAAAACAAACACATTTAAAGGCACTGTCAATTATACACCAGACTCTGTATACTGATTTAGAATCCTCAACATGTAACTGTCCAGTGCATCTTAATATGACAATTGTAGCTTCCAATAAAATCACATTCCATAAAGCCTTGGCCAACCAGATGAATAAAGGCAGTCCAGGGTAGTTTATGCGATCAGTCACAAACACTTAGCTGCCTGAGATTATTGCATACACAGCACAGATGTGAATTTCAAAAAAGGTTTATTACTGGTAGTGTAACAATGTAGCAATCCATGTAACACCCAATTTCCTGATCATAAAAGCTCTCTAGTTAAGAAGTGGTATCTTGAGCAAGAGTTGTTCTTGCCCTGATGTATCTGTTCAACACTGAGATGAGAACCAATTTGGGCAAATTAAGGAAGCTCTGCAGTTTCACAGCAGATAGGAAGGAGAACTGTGAGGAAAAAACCCAACCATTTTGCAAATCATTTGCAGTTGTCTTCCTGAAATCCCACCTAAGATATGAGCAAGCAGCAAATGGTAAAACAGCCTTCAAGAAGCTCAGCTAACAAAGGCACTTTTCTCCACCCCTAAAATGACATTGCATAATGCAGCATCAGCCTACAAAGCCAAATAGGCTAAAAACTGTTGAGATTGAGGCTAAAAACATTGAGATGCCACTCAATGAACTTCCAAATGGGTATTCAGGTTGCTTTTAAAGAAAATGTTGTTTCCTCCCCCACCTGGGAGATAATCACATCCTACTAAAAAGTAACTTTCTACAGCAATTAAGTGGTTCATTTGCAAAGGCACCAAAAGCCGCAGTAGTTTATGGGGCAGGGGGGGGCGGGGAGAAAGCCTCCCTTTATCAGGTTTGGATTTGTTCTCCCTCTGTATCACTCAGGAAACAAAACTAGTATGAGAGCTTCTCCAAGTTTCTCAGTGACTGAAGATGCATGTAAGTTACCAGGAAACACGATCTATGAGGCACATCAATGATGTAGTTCTGGTCGTGGGGCTTGGGGATATTTTAACTTTAAACCACTATTCTACCTAATTTGCAAGACAGGTAATGGTCTGCACTGCAAATATTCATTTGCCACATGAAGCATGCACTGCCAGGATCCAATCTCCACTCTGCATGGAGGAGAGAGGTGAACTAAGAACACCCTGGTAGTACTAATCCTGCCCTTCCTCCCATAAGTGCCCATCAAGTACTTCTGGAACAGCTAATCTCCCCTTCACCGAGGGCTGCAAAAGACTCTATGTCAGTCACATCTCTCCCCAAAAATTGTACATTTATTGAAGCACTCAGTCCTCTGAATTCACAAGAAAGATCAGGCATGCATCCACACCTTCCGGTCATTGAGGTAAACACCTCCCACCAGCATGACCAGAACTATCAACAACGGCCATTTCAACTCTAATGAAAAACTAAGATTTCCCCTTTCAGGAGGAATCCAAAGAGGCTTTGATTGCAACTTCCAGGCTCATCCCATTTATACAGGAAATTTTCTAGTGATGGTATCAATTGACTGAAACCCCACGACAGGAAGAGTATCTTCAGCTTAAAGCATGTGACTTCATCAACTCTTCAAAAAGCAGAGCTCATTTGGCAATAAATGAAAGGAACTGCAGAATCTGCTCTAGAAGTGGCGTCTTTCCCCTTTCCTTTACACAATCTTCATGCATATTTTGGATGCAAGAGGTGTATTCTTTGGCAGTTGCCATCTGAACTCCCAAAGAATGGAGCAGACCACAAGACCATCTCTTTCTCTCTACAAACCCTCAACAACAAAAAAAGGGGGTGGTGGTGATCCTATACAGTCGCCCAATATGCCAAGGGGAAGGCATACATCCTACAGAGTGGCCTAAATACTTGAAGGGCAATTCATATAGAAGTCAGCTAGAAGTTAAAGAAAGCTTAAAACTAGCTGGCAGAAAGACAAACTTTCTGTACTTGCCATTGGTTTGCCTGACACCAGCTGACTGTTCCAGTAGTCCTTCACACCAGAAGCAAAGCAGCTGAAATTCATCCCTGATGCAGCTCCAGCGAGACTAATAGGTTTCCACAAGAACGAATCAGGCCCTGTATATCTAAAACCAAGCCCACTAAAGTTTCACTGGAGCGAAATTGCAGGAGTACAATCTATGGATAACAGCTGGAGAACATTAACTCTCCCCCCAACCCTTGCCGGGGTTAATTTTTTTCTTTCTGTTCAGACAGGAAGCAGTCATATAGCATACTGCATAATATAAGGATCCTGGGATATAAAGACGAGTAAAAAAGGATTACAAAGAGCGCTCTACAACTTTTTAGCGAAGTTAACACTCTCTGTAACCCCCGAGCTGCCTTCGAACAGCAAGCCGCGCCGCTGCCTCGACATCATGAGCTGAGACAGCACTTAAACTACATAGTTCAAACTTAGTGAAAAATTAAAAAAAAAAAAAAAATAAAAATTAAGGGTGTTTTTAAGGGGCGCAGCGGGAGACTGTGTGGCGGGTCCGGGCGGGAGCGGTCCCGGCGAGGAAGAGGAGGACCCCGCCGCGGCGCCCCCCGCCCGGTCACCCCTCCCGGCCGGCACGACCCCCGCCGCGGCTCCAGCGCCCCTCCTGCCGCCCCCCAGCTCAGCTCACCCTCGCTGCCGTACTGCTTGCCATTGTTCGCGCCCATCCTGCCGCCTTCATGCTCGTCGCCGCTTTCCCACGCCGCCGCTCAGCATCTCTGCCGCGGGGCGCCGAGCGGCCGCGGCTCTGACGGAGTGCAGCCCTGGGGCAGCGCTGGGGGAAGCGCCCCCAAAAGTGTTCACGGCGACATGTCCAAAGCAGCCTTGCAGCTTCCTCCGCTTCTTCTGGGGTGGCCGACACCCTCCCTTCCCCACCAAAAAAAAAAAAAAAAAAAAAGCAAAACAACCAAACAAAAACCCCCCCAACAACAACGAAAAACTTTAAAAGAGAAAGAATCAAAAATGCGATGTATCGGTGCTCCCACCCCGCCCCGGTTTCCAGCCGGGGTGTCCGGCCAGGAAGGCGGCTCCAGTTATAATCCACAAGTAGAACGGGCGGGACGGCCTCCGGGCTCTGGCTCCGCCGCCCCGCGGCTGCCGCTCGGCTCCTCCGATGCCTCAGCGCCGCTCCGCCTTTCTCCTCGCAGCCGTGCCGCTGCCGCCGCCTCCCTCGGGAAGCCGCCGCCAGCCACTTGTTGCCCGGGGCGGGGGAAAGGGAGCCTCGGCCGCAGACTTTTGTTAGCGGCAGGCGCCTCCTCCCGGCGCCCAGCGCCGCCGGGCCGGGAGGGAGGGGATGGCGATGGAGGGAGGATGGAGCCCGGAGCCGGCCCCGGCCCTTAAAGACACAGCGCCCGGCACGGGGGCTCCCCTGGCCGCTGTCCCGCCGCTGTCCCACCAGAGCGGCCCGGCGGGGAGGCTGCGGGGGCTGCCGGCTGAGACCCGCCCAGCGCGGCCCTGCCCCGTGTCCTTCCCAGAGCAGGACAGGGTCTCTGCGTTCAGCACCTTCGCGGCACCCCCGACCCCGTGCAGCTCAGCCGGGGGCTGACAGAAAATCTCCGTGTGTAAGAGGAAGCCGCGCAGCAGGGACGCTTACTTCTCGTTCTCTCCGGCTGCTCCCGAGTTCGAGCTGCTTTCTCCTTGCAAATGATATTCCCGCAGTCTCTCAGCTCCATGGAATCACTGCCGGCCTTTGCTGCCGTATCGAAGAAAAAATATCCAACTGTTGAACATCCCCCAAATTTGTTCTTCAGGTATACTGTAGGGATATATCTCATCCCTTGGGATAAGATGCTTCTATTTAATTCAGCTGTCTTAAAAAACAGTTTCTGCTTCTTTCACCCCAAATGACAGAATCTAGACCACCGGGATTGTCAGGGACGGTGAACGTCGTTAAGCGGGTAAGCGCCTTTCCCGAGTGCAGCCCACCCAAAGAACGGCATTGGGAAGCAAAGATTTCACTACTGCGTGAGAGCCCACACCACTCTGCCTGGCAAAAGGGGCTGGACAGAAAGAGATGCTGTCAAATGGGAGTGAGGATATACTGCGTGTGTCCAGGTTAATCCAAAAATCTGCCAGTCCCAAGAGGGTACCTGCCCCCAGTAGGCTAGCTAAGAACATCAACTAAGGTTGCTCCACACAGCTGTTACCCAGATCAAGTGGTGATCGGGTGTTACCAAAGGCTTTTTGGGAAAGAATCTGGTTTTTAAAAAATGAGAAAGAAGGATGAAAGCTTGAGATAGGTGGAGAGAGACATCAGAGCAGGCAGCCCTGGTTTGGTGCTGGTATCTCACCTGTGCCTTGGCCTGACGGTGCTGGCTCTGTCTGGTGGCAGGTCGGGTGTAACAAGCAGGGATCCCCAGCCCAGGTGTGCAGGGGTCTTGTGGCGTGTCTGTCAGCACAGGGAGCAGCACAGGTACATGGAACTGTACCTGAAACGTGGTTACACGGGTACCTGCAGGGCATGCGGGGCAACAGAGGGACCCACACTTCCAGAAGAGGAGTGTCAGCTTGTAGCCCACACAGCCTGAGGAGTGACATGCCCAAAGCACTGCATGAGTGAGACTAGGAGTTTTTAGGACTAGTTTCAAAGTTCTTTACTAACATTTTGCAAGTATCTGTGGTTGGTGTTTGTGTTGTACTGCTCATACTGGCCCCAGCATAGAGCTCACTGATTGCTAGGTCAACATGTCCCTGTTAAAAAGACAAAACCACTTTAATTCTGATTTGATTAAAACCATGACTTGAGCAGTTTTCCCTGCACCACACTAAGATGTTATGTATGAAAAGGCCTGCCTTTCTAAACCTATCACTATACCCACAAGATAATTACTGCACATACAGATAATTCTGAGCTAACTATATCTTTGTAAACTTATACAAATGGCATATGAAATGGCAGAGGCAAAAGTATCAACACTGTCAGGACTACAGAAAAGGTGTCTAAAACCTGAAGTTTTAGGGATGGGTACATTAATTTTTTTTAAATGTGCATTTTCATTAAGAGATGGGCTAATTACCAGAAGCTGAAGGTACCAGGTGATGACTGACAAGTAATCAGGCAATGTTTCTGAGGCTCTAATCCCATCAGATACCCACAACTGTCTCCTTGTAAAAAAGTTTTGATCCCGATTCAATACTGAACAATACAATACAATGCTACACACACCCTTCAATTCTCAAAAACCAGTGAAGGTCTAAGAAAACAGAGTGCCTTCTGGACTCAGACTCATCAAGTGACCAGCCTTGGTCCTTTGAAACAAAATATGAATCTGTGAAAAAATATAGGTTTCTGTAATCAAAGGTTAATTTCTAAGAACTAATATGGAACAAACTTAGTACTGTGCCAAAGGAGGTAGGCCTTGACACAAGTGCCAGCTTTTAGCATCTTCTGCTTTGTTTTTGAGAGTTCAGGGGCAGGGTAGGGGACAGGGGGAGCAATCTGCCTTCTGTAAAAGGTTGTGGGGCAATATCTGCTCAATATGAGCCCACAGGCTGCCAACAAACACACACATCCAAGTACTATTTTTCCTGCTCTGTGGCTTGTGGGGTTTGAGAAATGTACCCCAAACACTTGTTAGGAACTCACCTAGGCAGAATAGGAGGGTAAAGAAAAAATATAGGGCATTCTACAGCACAGCAGCCTACCTTTGTCACTCAAACCCTCACACCCAGCTGGGCTGTGGGCCAGCACACCCAGCCATACCATCCTCTGTATGGTGCTGGATGGGGCACTGTGTTGTGGGGCACTGCTAGTTCCCAGCTGTGGGACAGCACATGCAGGCTGAAAACAACACATGTCCCTGCTCCATGTGCAGCACAGCTGTGCCTAATTCCAGTCTGAAATACAGCTATCATGGGAGCACCCGCTGCAAACAACTCCTGAGGCAGCCTCAGCTCCTCATGTCACACCCTGTGCTCTGCACCCCGGGGCAGTGTAGGTCACAGGACCAGCAAGGCCAATGATCCACTTCTAACTCCTAGAAAGCTGTGCAACCTTTTTGGCATATGAGAGAGAAATTTCTCAGCCTGGTTGGAAACATTACTTCACATAGACCCAGGCACAGAGCTGTATGTAAATAATTTTACATCATTCAGAAATCATGAGTTCACTCCTTGAGAGCAAATACAGCCGTTTCCCTCCAAACTCAACATGTGATGCACCACAACTGAAATGACTCCTTTTGCCACGGGGTAATTTTGGTTATCAAAACCAACATAGGCTGGTGCTTCCCAGCTCCCTTCTGCTGTTGAGGGAGCCCTGTAAAGAATAAAGATATTAGACAGACCTGTTACCGCTCTGTCAAGTTTATGATATAAATTCCAGGAATACTCCACCATGACCAGAACCAAAAAGGAAGAAAAACAAAAATAACAAAAGAAAAGAACACCCCAATAACAAAATAAACCATAAGCCAAACAGACAAAACAAAACAAAATACACAAGAAAATAAACAAAAAAACACCCAGGGGAAAAAAGTATAGTGAGGAAAGAAGGTCTTGGTCTAGGAAATTTGAACACAGTTTTCTGAGGAAGGACTGAGTATAGCTGCTGCACATCGTGTCACACTCTTTCTATAGGAGAATAAGGTGGAGGACACAGGGACACAGAGTAGAGTACCAAATTAATTTTGTTATAAAGACATAAAACTCTCACCAGAAATGAATCCATCACAGATGATACTGTTGACAGTGGGTAACTGTTTCATGCAAGGCATGGAGGACACTCAAATTTGGAACTTCACCAGCCCAAAAACATCAACATGAGCAGAGAAGTTGGGAAATGCTAGTTTGAAGAGGCTCTGCAAGTTCCAACTAGGACTGAGTCATCTTACAGCCCTTCAGTATTTACCAAACACTGGCTTCGTTGTGGGATTCACTGTGGCACCCTGGGAGGCCTATTATGTTCAGACATATGGTTTGGGACTTAGTCCCTTCCGATGCCTGCACATGAGACTTAAGATATTTTCTTTCAAAAATTTCAGAGATGTTTCACTCATTCTTGGCAAAATTTGGCAGTAGTTTTTTTTTTCCTTTTCTTTCTCTTTGTCTTTCATATCTTATACATTGTGATTATTTGGCTTGAACTACATAGTTTATTTATATATAAATACAATGTGCAGGTAGGAGTCTCTTGGCTGTGACTGAGTTAAGCCACCTGAACCATATCACACAGTTTCTGTGTGAAGCTGTTTACAATAATCCTTTAAGACGCTTCCACCTACAAAATGGTGCCAAGAATCTGAAAGCACATCAGTTCTGCCATCTTTTCAATGATCCAAAGGAGATACAGTGCTTTCTGTAAGGACAAGGACAACTTTTGGTGATTTTGCCTCTTAATCCAAGCAGTACACACCCGCTTCAGAGGGGATGAGATGGAGTACTATCAAATGCTGGTTTTGCAAGACAGAAAGATTTGTTGTTCCATATAAGATGCATCTTCCTATGCTTTCCTTGTTCATAGGAGATATCAATGCATTTTTCTTAGACTTGTATCCTATCCCAGCAAGAGGAACTTAGAAATTATTGGAGCTGAGGTAAAATAAGAAAGCTATGGGCCAAAATGTTTCTATTTGGATGTGTTGCTACAATCATTTCTCAGAATGTTTGTATTACATCTGTGTTCATTATGGGCCTCCCTCTGTGGTACATTACATGTCTCATAATGCACCATTTTTCTATTTCATTAACAAAACCACAGAAATTTTTGAAGAAGTAGCCAAATAAAGGGTTCTGGATAAAGAAAATAAAATTTTAAAAATTGAAAGCTGCAGAACTATTTCCATAAGGTATCATCACAGCTGTTCCAGGGCTAAATAAGTTGGCTTTGAAATTTTTGCCACAGTTGTTTCAGTACAGTTTTTCCCTTCAGTTTAAGTCTAAGCTTTCCTTTTTAAAAGAAAGGATGAACAAGTATCAAAAACTTCCAGCTACTTCCAAGTGGCCTTATGTCAAATTTAAAAAGCTGTTTGTATTTCAGGTCTTAAAATTCCAGCAGCAAATCTAAGATTAGTTTCCTATTTGGTGAAAAAAGCTTTGATTTTTCCTATCTTCCTTTCCTTTCTTGAAAATTTTAAGCATTTCATTTCACAATCTAAATTTAAATAAAATGTTAAAAAATTCAGTATCCTTTTAATGACAGCAGAAGCCAAGTGATATTTTTTAAATTAAGTCTACTTTTACATCACCATGTTCATAGGGCTGCATATATTTTGTGATTGCTTCATGATAATATGTGTGTTGACTGCTTTTGGGCATTGTAAAGGGGAAAACAATCCAAAAGAAATTTGACTAATATGTTGCTGGCAACTTAAAAACATTATGAAAAGCATATTGTTTCATTAACTAGAAAATGATCAATTAATGCTATGTACCTCCTAAAGAAAGAAAAATCTAGATTATCTTCATCATTAGAGACAAAAGCTATGGCCTCATTTCCCTGTGACCTGAAAGTATGTGCCATTTCCTCATTATTATCATTATGAGTGACTTGATTTACTTGGCTAAAAAGTTGGAGGATCTAAGGATAGCTCAGATTGTATTTGATGGGGCAGCTTTTAGTGGAGCCTGTTCTCCTGGCTGAGAACTCTCTTAGCATCCCCTTGCATGAGGTCAGGCTGCTCCAGCCAAGCAAAGGCTCTGGTCCTGCAATGACTTCAATAGGTCTGGTTGAAAAGCACTAAATTAGGGTGGTGCTCAAGTTCTAGGACACTTTGTATAATATGAGTTTACGTCCTGATAGGTTTGTCTTATGGGATTGCAGACCAGATGAATTACAGGCAATTCTATCAAATAAACGTTCAGCTTTATTTAAAACTTCTTTCAGAACTTCAACTAATTCAAGTCTTTAAAAGTTTTTAACCAACCTGAGATTTTAAGATATTTTTGCTGATTTTTTTCAGTTTTATAGGAGAAACTCCTCACTCATATGTGATTTTTTCCTTCTTCCAACAACAAAAGCAATAAATAAATTTCAGATTGTGTTGAAACATGTTTTACATTACATGTAAAATCTGTTGAAAAGAATAGTGAGTTTGAAAAGCCAAGTTCCTAAGTCTCAAGTGTTAGAAAATACAGGAATGAAGACTGTGTAGAACTCCAGAACCACCATCCTGAATTCCCCTGCCTTGTCTGCAGTACACCTTCCACCACGGACAAACCTGAGGCCTTCAGCCAACACTGCAAAACCACTTCAGTCCCAGGAGCACTTTGCAATTATGTAAATTGTGTCATTTTAATGCATAGGCACAATGAGACATAGTAGGACTGTAGAAGCAAAATTAATTCTGGCATTTCACAACTAATGTCTGACCTTGCAATTTTAAAGTAGAGGTTTTCCTTGGATTTAAAAAACAGTGTTAGCTGGTGAGTTCTCCAAAAACTGAACAAAGAATGAACTTAAGATGCATTGCCTCATCGCATCGACATCTCTAGCAATGATTTTCAGGGTTGGAAGCCTGAACTCTGCTAAATAGGATGCTGTTAGTTGGACTAAGAGAAGTAATGATGGAAACATAAGACTTTCCAAGCACCATGGTTGTGTCTATGCTTCTCCTTGGAAAGAAGTCATGATCTTTTTTCCTGGCGTGGCCAAGTTTCCTTCCAGTCACAGACAGAGCAGGGTGAGGGTTGTGCCCAGGTTGTTCATAGCAGACCTTCACACTGTGGACACTCCCTACACAGGGATGCAGACAAACTCTGGAAACTCCTGTCCAGAGAAAGCCTGCAGGAATCAACACTGGGGAAAGACAAAGCATTTTTACAATGCTGTGTGTCTTCTCAAGAAGCAGCAGATGTTGCAGGATCACAGGGTGCTGGACAAAGGATGCTGCATTAGACCAAGCTTCTTCTGAGCATTGCATCTCCATAAGTGCTGTTTCTTCTCCTTTGACCACTACCCCACAAACAGTGCCATTCCACATGCACACCAAATCCTCATTTCACATCCTTTCTTTCTGTCTGCCTAGTTGTAGTCTCAGCTTCTTGTGCCCCATAGATACCACACTCAACAAAGTTTCCTCTCACCCTTTGGCCTTCCCTCCATTTTCCTGCGTCTACTGTCTTACCTCTCAAGCTGGTAACCAGTACATTTTTGTATTTACACAGATTTTTTTCTCCCCAGCACTTATCTCCCCTAACTTCTTTCTACATTCAAGTCTTTGTGAGCATTCCTGGAACCAATTGTCTTCTGGTCTCTCACCACTGCAGCTGCCATTCCATTTTTCTGCTTCAGTTCCATTCTTCTGCCTCAGTTCCATTCTTCTGCCTCAGACTGATGTTAATGCAAAACATTCTAAGAAAATCCAAAGTGTCTCTTGAATTGTTCAGCCCTGATGAGTTCCCTCCCAATTCTTTCTTGTTTTCATAAGAAGAGGCAGTGAAATTTAGCCACGTGAAAGGGAGTTTCACCAAGTTTCAATCAGAAGGTTTTATTGTGTTTCAGACATCACACCTGAGCTGTCCAGCCTGCAGCCAAAATGCCTCATTTTCCCTTGGTGGTGTCATTCCCTGCACAGCAAGCCTGGATTTCCTTCCAAGCTTGGATTGACTTTCAGTGAGGAATTCACAGACAGATTTATACAAGATTTAGTGAGGAAAATAAAGTCTCTCTGCTGACCCTAGATCTCCTCACTGGCCTGGCAGAATCATATCTTGCCCAGTCACTGGGTCACTGAACTCACAGATGGAGCTGAACTAGGTTTCTTCTGAGGCAGCTTGCACCCACTGAGAGCAAGCTGTGTGTGCCTTCTCCCAAAGGCAAAGCCAGCAAATGGTGACTCTGTTTTCACTAACACTAATCCCACTGTCAGCACATCCTGCACTCTTAACCAAGAACCAGAACTTGGTTTGAAAACAGCAGTGCGCTGTGCTGAAAAACCAGGAGCATGAAGAAGCACCCACAAGAACCTTTGAGGGCTGAAGGCTAGACTACTGTGCCATAGTGAAGGAAAAAATGCATATCTTTGTAAACTTCAGCATTTAGGTGTTGAAACAAAGATAAGGCGTGAACATCAGCCATGAACTTGCAGAGGACACTGATGGCAGCTGTCCGGATGCAAAGAAACAGTTCAAGCATCAGCCCTGGAAGAGCCACATGTAATTCCCCTTGCACAGCAGGACAGTCTTGTTTGTGTGCTCTGCTAGGAGGGTTTTCACATATATGAGACCGAGATTCTCTGCCTATGGCAAATGCTCCTGTGGATGGCAAATGTCCCAGCAGAGTGATTCTAGTATGCAGGTCACCATGTTCAATGAAAAGGTCCCCTGCATTCTCCAGTTTTCATCCCCTCACAGACAGCTTGCCTTGTCCCATATTGTCATGGTTCAGGAATGATATTGCCCAAGTAGCATTCCCACTAGAAGACTCCAAACCATGGTTGGAGTCACTCACTCTCTCTTCTCCCTCCCCTGGAGGGCTGGAGAGGAGAACTGGAGACACAAAAGGTAAAGATCATGAGCTGAGAACAGTTTACTGGAACAGCAATGGGATAAGAAACCAGCAACAACAGCAACAGTATTAATAACAGCGCACAAGAGGTGAGTGATTCACATAAGAGCACCATGAGGAGCACAAATCCAGCCCCACAACTCACCTCCTTCTATGTACCCAGGAGGGACTCCTTCCCAATACAACCCCTGGAGGTGACATGAGGTGGTATAGAACAACATCAGTGTCCTGGCCATGTACCCCCTGGCTACTGCTAGGAAAAATTGACCTTTACCTAGCTAGAACCAAGACACTTAATCATTGCCTATGACTAACTTGGGAATTTCCTGTAAGGACAGTGTCCACATGTAAAGCCAGTACAATTAGCATGCATTTAATATTACCAGAAATCTTATGAGACATCATCTAGCAGACTAATTTCTGTCTCAACTAAATCAGTTAACTACTTCTGGAAAACAGAGCATCATTGGTTTTTTTTTAACATTCAGATCTACTATTCTAAAGATTTTTGCTCATACTTATTAAATCTCTCATGCATGTCCTTTGCAGTGAGGAGAATATCACAGAGGCCTTACTACAAAGTGATTCAACAGCTGAAGCATTATTTTTCAATTTGACTTTCATTGATACTTCCATTTTATGAGACTCTGTCCTTGACCACACTTCCCATTCTCTGATGGCTCCAGGAGGAATCCACCCATTTCATTATCACAAAACCTTGCTCTGAGGAACACCTGCTGACAATGCAAAGAATGCAACCTACCATCTAAGCTTTAGGTTCAGCATATCACAACCACAGAATAGATTTATGTTCTAGATTTTTACATCAGGGAGATACCATATTCAGGGAAACAGTTTTCCAAAGTGATAGAGCTCATCTGAGGTTTTCCTAGATGTGGGAAAATGGACAGCAAAGTTTCCAGTTCTCCTTGCAGTAAGCTCTAAGAAGGACCAGACACAAATAGTTTTACCCCAAGTAGATCAGTGGTTGACAATATACCCATGCCTTTTCTTAAATTCTTCATTAGTCTTCAACACAAAGACAGCTTTCTATCTATATTTATGTCATTTTCTGCATGGCTTCTACATTTGGTTTAGGGCAGAGATTCTTCAATATTTCATCACATAGATCATCTTTCAATATGGATTGGCTGTTATCTCCTATGCCTTTGAAGCAGCTAAAGCAGCTGCTGAATCAAAGGTAAACAGCCAACAGTGGTAGTTCTTTGCATGGATACTTTCCTTTTTACAACACTAAAACCTGGTAACAAGCACATGCTGTGTGTGGTACAATCCAGGGCACTAGGCCATGGCCTGACCTTCATCTCTGAAGGTCTCAGGGGTCTGTGCAGCTCTCCCTGTGATGGCTTCACACTTCATTCTTTGCCCAACCAGGCATATTTAGACTGATGGCCAGAATTCAACTTGGTAAGGCAAGTGTCTAGGGCACAGTGACCTTACTCAAATGCTGGTGAATGTCCTGGATCAACAAAAACCATTTACACACAATTTTTCTGGAAGCTTTCTACCATCAACAAGACTAAACAGAGTACAAAGTTGCATTCTAAAAGAGTGGCTCTCATGACTTTTGTCCTGTTGCTTCCCCTTTCATTGGCAGGGATCAAGTTAAAGATTCCAAGGAACTTGAGGCATTTCTAAATCCATTTCTTGGCACTTATGAACTCTGGTGACCGGGTTCAAAATTGTAGTAATAAATTAATGAATAATTCAAAACCACTTATAGAAGTCACCCTCAGCAATTTCCCTTCACAACCCATGTACTGAACAGTGAAGACAGCTGCAATGGTTGGCTTTATCAGGACATTAAAGCTGTTACAAGGGTTTAAAAGATAAGAATAGCAGCACACACAATTTCAAGTAGAAGTTACATTATACATGGTGATATCAAGCCAGTGTTCTCATGAAAGCATTCATTTAGCGAGTTTAATGAGAGCAATTTGTCAACAATTTCACACACCATTTGCCTAGAATTCTCCAATGCAGGATTTCACTGCAGGCTCCTCCCCCCCAAATAAAGTGCACGTTGTATACAGTTCTGCCTATCATTAATCATCTTTTCAGCGCTCCAAGTTCAATGCTGCTTTCCCAGTCGGAATCCAAGGGAGCAACATAACCAAAAGAGGGAAAAGTCATGGGAAAAGAAGAATATAAATGTTCACTCCACCAAAACAAAAGTAAAAAACAAAATACAAGAGTGAAACCATAGTAGGACTATCCTTGTCTGTCCACGGTAGCCGCTTCTAACAGCAACTTCTGGAGCTCTACTTTTTCCTTGAGCTGAGTGTGTAAGTATCAAATCCAAATTGAGCTTCTTTCACCTTAAAAGTTCAAAGCAGAGGTTAAGAGTATCAGTCAATTTAAATACAAAAAAGTATTTACAAAAATTACAAAAAAAGTCAAACCACTTCCTGCTCTCATACTGTCATCAGCTTCTGGAATTGTTGCATTTTGTTTTTCAACTATGTCCAATTCAAAGATAACTCTTTCTAAAAAAAACCCCAACACACCATGTATTTATTGAAACTTTATCTGCAAAAAGCTTGACTTAATAAATAAAAACTGAAGAAGTCATTAATGTTGATTGTCATGCATTTTTCTCCTAACCAAGATGACTGAAGGAAAAGCATATGGAAACTAATTAAAAAGACCAGGAGTGAGGTTTGCTGGAAGTAACTGATACTGTTGGTAAATCTGGGACTCATAAATGATTCTCTTCCATGAAGGAAGAGAGGCAGATGTTTCTGCTATTTCAGCAAGGAGCTAGGGGAGAGCAAGTAAAAATGAAAAGAAAAATCAATAGGAGAACAATGAACATGTAAACACACAATCCAACTGGAATTACACACTTCCCTCTTTTCTCTGATGCTCATAGTAAGTTTGAAGGCTTTGAGAAGTGGAGAACAAATCCCCTGACACAATCTTATAAAAAAAATTCAAGACACCAACCACTATAGCTTACTTATCTTATGTGGACTTGTGCAGTAGGAATATGGACAAAAGAAAGCATTAAGTTTACTTTTAAATATCTGAACTTTTAAAGATGTGTAGGAAGAATTGCCAGTTCTGCAATACGTTTTATGTTATGCTTAAACAATATTGAAAACCTGAAATTAAGTAAAAGAAAAAGGGAACTAGGTGGAGCTGTAAGTTTGCACTCAATATAAGATCCCTCCCTCTTGCAGGAATGGCATTTTAGGAAGGTTGTGAGAAGACAGTGGAGGATGGGGGGAGCTGTACTGAGCATGTCTAAAGGGGCAAGACATGGCTGAAACTAAAAAGCATTTCCACGGAGACAAAGTGCTGCTGTCATCTACACTGGTGGCATTTTCAACCCAGCAGTGCTCTGTTTCACTAACTGTGCTCTCTTTTGCCAGAGGCATCTGAAAGGAAAAAGTTGTTTTCTGAAGTGGAGCAAATCAAGATTTTACTGTTTTTGCCTTCAGCAATTATCAATAAAATGTTAAATGAAACACGGGCTTGCATATATGCATAACTGCATGTATATGACAAACAGAAAACTACTCCCTTTAGATTTTTGTCTATATATGTTTAAAGCTATGTGTGTTCTTCTAAATACTCATCCACCCACCTATCTTTCAACATTTAAAAAAGTACTTTAAAAAATTTCCACAAATATCAGATACTGCATCTGAAGGAATTAAGACGTTCCATCTCAGCTGCTGTTATCCTACAGGCTTTCAAGAGATTGTCCTTCAGGGGAAAAAAGGATAAATTCATACAGAAAGATCAGGGATACATTTTTTAAAAAATTAACATTCTAAACATTCTATTTTTTTTCCTTCCTGGAAGCTGTTGAAGGGTTGTCAATGGTTGTCAAGAATAAAATAGAATAAAATAGAATAGAATAAAATAAAATAAAATAAAATAAAATAAAATAAAATAAAATAAAATAAAATAAAATAAAATAAAATAAAATAAAATAAAATAAAATAAAATAAATCCTGCTTCCCTGACCGCAGGTGTCCAGATATGAACCTGTCCAGATTAGTCGAAAAGAAGCTATTGCAGAAAATACACAAATGTTGAGGCGTTTTCCTCTGTCTGTCTACTGTCTAGATTTAATCTTTTTTTCTGGCTGCAGTAATACACGGTAAGCTACCATCACCAGTCTCAAATTTAGGAAAGTAATAACTTAGAAACTTCAGAACTGAGCTTTGAAAATGCACCTCTGGCCATAATTTACATTATGGTTACAGCCAGAAAGATCCTGTAAAAATTACATGAAGATGATGTAATATTGTCAGCCACAGAAAATTCTATTTGTTCAATTAGCAAGGTCAGCCTAAAGGCTTTTTCTTTTTTTTTTACTCCCATGCCACAAAATTCAGTGTTGCTGAAGAGCTCCAGGGTGCATTTCTGTGTCATAGAATCATTTAGGTTGGAAAAGACCTCTAAGATCATTGAGTCCAGCTGTTAACTCAGCACTGCAAAGTCCATCACTAAACCACATTCCCAAGCACCACATGCCTCTAAATGCCTTTTAAATATTTCCAGGGATGATGACTGCACAACTTCCCTGGGCAGCCTGTTCTGATGCTGGACAACTCTTTCTGTGAAGAATTTTTCTGCTATGCAATCTAAATCTCTCCTGGAACCACTTGAGGCCATTTCATCTTGTCCTGTCACTTGCTGCCTGAGAGAAGAGACCAGTGCTTACCCCACTCCATCATCCCTTCAGGCAGTGATAAGGTCTCCCCTCAGCTTCCTCTTCTGCAGGCTAAACATCCCCATCTACCTCAGCTGCTCCTCAAAGGGTTTGTGTGCCAAACTCTTCACCAGCTCTACTGCCCTTCTCTGGACACACTCCAGCACCTCAGTATCCTTCCTGAATTGAGGGGCCAGTAGTGGACACAGAAGTCAAGGTGTGCCCTCACCAGTGTCAGATACCGGGGGACAATCACTGCCCTGCTCCTGCTCCCACAGTGTTGCTGATCCAATCCAGGATGCCCTTGGCCTTCTTGGCCACCTGAGCACATGCTGGATCATGTTCAGCCAACTGCTGACCAGCATCCCCAGGTGCTGTTCCAAAGGACAGCTTTCCAACAACCCAAGTGCAGGACCCAGCACTTTGCCTTGTTGAGCCTCATACAATTGTCCTTGCTCCATCAATCCAGGCTGTCCCTTTGCAGAGCAATAGGCACTACAGGAGAAGAAAGACTGACTTAACATTTTGACATCCTGTGGACACTCAAGAGCCACCTGAAAAACACTAGAAGCCTTGGGCCATATGAGTCTTTTATCAACAGAAACTTCTGCATTATCAAACCATTCTCAAAGCACAATTTGTGAGAGCCCCAGAAGTTCCAGTGGTTGTCTCAACAACAAGTTCTCCTGCACACAGACTTTGGACAGTCAGGAGAGTAGAGGCAGGATCTCCATAGAACTGGCTTCACCCATAGGTGAAAATGCACATCCTCCAAGGGTATGCCTATGGAGGGTAATTCTCAACTCTTGTTGTGAACACTGGATCAAATAATTCCTCTTTGAAAAGTACAGATTTTATATATACATACATACATATATATATATAAATTTGTAATATATAGCAGGAGTACTCATCATAGTTTCTTCCCTGTTATACAGCTACTCCTACAGCACACATCTTTCTGCCAAAGGATGTGATCCTGACCTGAATTAGCTATAGGCATGTACAAAACATGTTGCTTAAATACTAAAATTTAGACTATAAAAGATGAGAGTGTATCTGTTTACTTAATACTTTAACAAGCTCTGTTACCACACGGTGAAATAGAGACCATCTTAAGAATACATCACATGGAAGAAAGTGGATAAAAGGCTGTAAGGATGCTCTTAACTCCATGCATTCCCACAGGTACACAGCCAAAAGTCTACAGGTATGCACAAGAAAATTTCATCCCCAGGCCCATGTGCTTCAAAGCTACTTTTTAAAAAGTGATTATGGTGCAGGAACCAAAACCATCTAGAAAGAAAATCAAAAAGGCAGGCTTATGATTCCCTCTGATGTAAAATCATAGTATATCTCATGCCACCTTTGTGGAACTTGCTGACACAGGAGATTGTAGAGACAGAAAGCATTGTCAGATTCAGAAATAATCACACAAATTAATGGACAGTAGCTCTATAAACAGAGAGGCAACAAGAAGAAATGCACCCTGTAACATCCCCTGTGGATCCAGTGCAATCTGTTGGGAATGGACCAGGGAAAATGACTAAGATTGCACAATCTCATTAAAAGGCAACTACAGTTATCCTTGCTGCTGGAGAGGAAATGTACTGGGAAACACAGCTGGTCTAATTTTGTGGAGCATTTTGAGAATCTATGTCCTTCTTCACAGGCACTTAAAATCTCTACTGCTTGCACCTACGTCAGGAATCTGTGTGACATTCAGCAGACATGCCTCAAAACTCTTGAAGTCTGTGATCATGTTTTCTGTACTGGATGGAGCTGTGTTAACGTTGATACAACGGGCAGCCCTAGAGTTACTTCATTATTTCAAAAGTCTGAAGAAAATTAGCATTGTAGCTTTGTGTTCTTTTATCCAACTCCTGTCTGCAATAATGGTGGAGTCAGGGACCAGTCTACTGCTTAAATCTAGCATCTCAGCCCTGTCCACCCCCACATTGCTGTTCCCTAATGCATATTTGTGACAAACTTGGAACAACATCTGACCTTTGAGGCCTCTATCCACTTCCCTGCTGCCTGCCAACAAATTCTGGCTAACACTTAAAGAAGATATCTCACCACTGACCTGGCACTGTGAGTTATCAGCCCACAGTGAGGCCCCTGCAGTTTAGTAAAACAGTGCCCCAGTACCCCAGGATTCCTAACCCTGCACACTCGTACCCTGTGTTTGTCAGAATAGTACAACTGAGCTTTATTATTGCATCATTATTAATTTGAAGTACTTGTGCTCTTTTGCCTTCAAAAATAAAATAAAAGGTCTGAATTCCAACAGAAAAGGGCAAGGGAATACAGATAATCAGGCGAAACAGTCAAGAGCTTTCTGTAAGTGCTTTATCCTTTCAGATGAGTTGGTGGAGGCAAAGTGACTGGTCTTACAAGTCATCTTAAGACTTGCTACACCTACACCTAGATATATACACTTTTTCATATTCAAGATGGCTGTCCTTGCTTCAAGCTTCTCTGAAGATGTTGCTAAAACTTTGGAAACTGTATATCTTTACATAAGATATTTATGAAGTTATTGTAAAATTTAGAAGCTCTCACAAGAAAAAAGGCCCTGGCATGTTTAACAAATTACACAGGACTGGGTGCTTAAGTAGGTACCATTGATTTTAGGCTATGTCACTACAAGGTTTGGAAAGAAGAAACTTAGGTCATTTTCCTACAGAAATCTCAAGGTTAGTGAAAGTCTCAGAAGGTCACTTGGGAAAGGCAAGGATTATGCGAACTGTGCTGGGCCCATGTTTATTTAATCCCATTACAAGACTTCTGGTGATGAAGACAATTTCTCCAGTACTTCTATATGCTTGCCCTAGAGGCTTTTTTCTAATACAAAACTTGAATCTTCCTTGCTGCACCTGACCAGATTTTGCTCTACCCACCATCTACACAAAGTGTTCGCATATATGACCACAGGTATCCTACCTCCTCCCTCCTCCACCTCTGAAATAAAAGAAGCCATTTCATTGCACCCTTCATTGAGATAAATACCCTTAAGAGCCCTGATCATCCTCTTCAGTGGTCTCAGATTTCCTCTCCCTAAGCTGCAAGTGTCTCCAGCACCCAGAGCAAGGCACAATATCCCAGGTAAAACCTTATCAGAACCGACTCTCCTGCACAGTGCTGGGGCTCCTTTGCACACAGGCACTGCTCCATTCTCCCTTGGACTGGGAGCTTTGCTGTCTGGGCAGCAGCTCTGTGTTGCTGATTTATGTCCAGCTTTTGACCCATCTACAGGCTCTGCATACAGGCACAGGCAGCTGTATTCTCTTGCCTGTTTGAGTTCCTGCAGCCTCACTGGAACTGATAAATAGACTGATGTAGATTTATAGTCAGTGAGCAGATGACTCAAAATTGCACAGACTTCACTTTTATTTCTTCTTTACTTTATCAACAGACTCAAACTCCACAGGGTGTATAAATGCCAAAAACTTTACTTTTCTTTTTGGACTTTGGAAAAGTGCAGGTCAGGCAGTGGGTGTCCTTTGTACAGGACATTGCTTATCCCTACATGTGCTCATGCTCAAAAAACCAGTTTCCATTCCCTCAGGAATTCACAGTTTATGCATAAATACCTCCTTCTTATTTGGAAATGCTCCTCAGCCTAGGATTTCAAGTGTTCAGCTACTCAAGACTAAACCTGGATCCCGGTTATGAAGGTAATTGGCCACACAAAGCAATGTGCAGTAGGAGACTCAGGAGTGGGAAGAAAAGTTGGTCTGCCTTATACTGAGTAACTTCAGATTTACACATCTGGAGCTTAAATTCCCAAACCCAGCAATTAACACAGGAAAAGCATTGGGATAACAAAATTTCTGGGAAACTATTGACAGTTGTTCAGTAGATAGGAACAAGCATGGAAGAAATGGTCTTAGGAAAATCAAAAACCCTCTTAGAGCAAGAAACTACCAAAGAAAGTAAAGGAAAAAAATAAGTATATCTGAAAAAAAAGGTGATATTACAAAAAATATAAAGCCTGATTTTTAAGTTATTCTTTTAATAATTTAAAAAAAATTAATAAATACATAGGAAAAAATGGAACTGTTTCTAGTATTCTGCACTCTTTGACAACAAGAAAAGGAAAAAGTAAAAATATTCCAGACTAGACATCAGACATTGATTCACTGGGCTATACTGATTCATTGATGGAAATGTCAGCGATACATCTCAGAAAGGGAGCCAAAAGCATAAGGGATAGTTCAGCTTATGGGCTGTAGCTGTTAGGAAACAGAGAATTTATGTAAATCAACCCCAGACTTCACTGTGTGGGGAGAGAGGGGACCTTGAACACCACCAGGCGAAATGATGTGCTCCTACCGCATACTCGAGCTTGTTCGGTTTACTGTAATACCCAATCTGCCAATATCAATTTCTTAATGAAAAACTTACATCTGGGAAACTACATCACCATCAAAGTGACAAAACCCACATCCTTCTTAAATTTCATTCACTTGAATGACATATCCATGGAAAATCACTGCAAAGCAAGTCAGAGTTACAAAGCAAGACAGAGTTACAAGCAGACAAGAAAAAAGCACCATGTTTATTGAAACTAAAAGCATATCTCTTTTTCCAAAGAAGCCAGGCAAATATATTTGCTACAACCTACCCAATTAGAAAAAATAAAAAGAAAACCAAAAATAAGAACACACACACAAAAACCCCCAAACAACAAATATACAAACCTCCCCCCTCCAAAAAGCTAAATCAACCAAAACCAAAAAGCCCCACAAAAAGCCCCTAAACACCCAAAAAAAAAAAAAAAAAAAAACAAAAAAAAAAAACAAAAGAAAAATATTCCACTTAGCAAAATATCTCCCCAAGCCCCCATGTAACAGAATCACATATTCACTAAGGTTTTTTGTTGAAACTAGAAACAACATTCTATTGAATACCTCTGATAAAGAAACAGGTCTTTCTGTAGAAGTGAAAGAGTTAATTTCTAGATATCCTAAATACTCCCATCTTTCCCTGCTGCTGGAGCTGTCTGCACACAATTTGAGAAAGTTGAATTAAAGGAAAAGAATACTGTATACATAACATGTTAAACGATGAGTATGAAAAGAATGTATGTGAAAATCCTTCATATTTTCTGCTTGCCTTTAATTAGAGATGGATTCCTGATCTTGATTATCCTAAGCAGAAAATCAAGACCAGTCCCTGAAACCAAACAGTCTTCCCTTTGTGGGCCTCTTCTTGATTTATGTAGGGCTTTAAACAACACAAAAACCCCCAGAGCTGGGGTTACTGTTCTTTCACATGAGTTGCTTTTTTTGAGGCTGTAGATGGGCCTATGCTTTAGGATATTTATTTCTTGTTATGCCTTACATTACAAGAAATGAGAGAGCTGGGGAAAACCACTACAGAAAGTGAAACACTTTCAAAATCATATTTTGTTAACCATTTTATTTTTTTTTTTTATCTGGAGTCCTCCCATTTTAAGGCACTCCTCCTGACAACTCATCTGTTTTGTTTTGGATACTACTATGCCACTTTTAAGACAATTAAATCTGTTGCAGAATATTTTCTGATAACTGCTCTTGGCTCATTCAAAGCAGCACCTAGATACCTTGAATAGCTCCTTTGACCTAATGAGGCTTCAGCCGCTTTGGCATAGGAAGTAAGACAATGATATTTTGGGACAAGCTTCATTTTCAGGTGTAACAAAATAATATGACAAAGTCAAAATTCTGAAGTAGTTGCTTGTGTTCCTTGTGTAAAAGGAGAAAGGGAAAATTATAATGCAATGAATAAAAGGCATTAACACCGTAAATTAAAGGGTTTACCATCACACATTATAGCTGCATGTTCTCTTCTTGCATGTACAGAGAAAGATTTGAGGCTGACAGCTCCCCCAGAGAACCTTGAAAGATTTAGAATCCTCCTGCCCCATGGCAACACAGAGGAAGACAGGGGGGCTGGAACCACTCTCTGTTTCTTAACCTCTTAGGAAAAGCAGCCCTTGTCCCTGCATTTAGGAGGAAGGAGAGACTGGCTAATCTCAGGAGAGACCAATTGACCAAATTTCACTGTCATCCAGCCCACTGGAGGGAATACCGCATGGAAAATGTTGACACCAGGGCAGAGGGAACAGGGTATGTCCAAATCAAGAAACTCAGCCCAAATCAAGACAGAGCAGAGCCTGCTTCAGTGCAAAGCAGGGACTACATTGCCATGATAGATGGAATACTCCAGCAGGTTGCTAAATTAGATGTATGTGTTGGGTTACAAATCTGTTACACAAAAAATCCTAGTCTCAACTATTTTCCAAAATGAGTGAAGGTAGTGGATCAGTAACATGAAATGCTTACACCCCAGTCAAGTTCTCATTAGCTGAATAGGGAAAAAAAAAGAACAACCTGGTTTGCATTTATGTTTTCTCCTAAAGCCACAGGCTACACATCACTGTACAGCGCTGACAATTTCTAAAGTTATAATGAGATCAGCCATTATACCTCATCTTTGTTTTAGAACTTTTTCATCTGTTTCACATTTCTTGGCTCTTTTACACAGTACTTTCAATAGAAATATGACCACCATGGCTACAGTACCATAGTGTACAATCAGCTTGGGGGATATGGATAGCTCATCAGCAAGAACATGTGAGGAACACAAGTCCCAACAGACTGATAGAGTCTTTGTCATGGCAGATTTCACTCTGCACAGCAAGAACATGTGCACAGACATGACATATGAGAGGTCTGTACCAACTGCAGAGCATGCAACTCTCCTTGACTCACCTCTCCGAGGTGGCCACACAGCCCACATTTGCCACTCTGAGGAGTCAGTAGGAGTGGTTTCTTCTGGAGCTCCACACACATATGGAGCCCAGCACTCACATGTAGTTCCTGCAGTCCCAAAACTTTTATGAAGTTGTTCTCTTAATTTAATTTCAAAGCCCTGCAGGACTAATTGCTTGACCAGTAAAGAAACAACGAAATAATTCTGCATACAGATAAACACTCATATATATGTTTTTAAATTTTAAAGTGACTTGCAGTTGAAGTTGCTTTAATTTAGACTGTATTTTTGTAGATCTTGAAAACTGTAACACCAGATTCTTCCTCAATTACCTTTAATAAGACAACTAGCACCATTAATCACATCTAGGTAAATTCAGTAACCTTGCACAGGCAAGTAAGTAAATGCTTACACTGTCTGTCACTCCCTAACATGCATATTACTTAGCCAATTTACAATTTAGCTGTGTGAAAAAGCTTGTATATGATTAACATTGGTCCCCAGGGATAGAAGACCAATGTTTTACATAATGACTGACAAAATAAAGGGGAAAGATTTATTTGGAAAGTTCTACTGGGCAAAGGGAAAATAGCAAAAGTACATAGGAAAAGGGAAAGCACCAGTCACAATCTTCTTTCAAAGTAAAGTTACTTTAATCATTATGAAATCTATGCATGGAAAGGGTAGACTATGTCTGACTCCTCTCATGGCTTACAGAAACACACCACATAACAGAAGAAACGAGAGTGAAGAAACACTGAAGAACTGCTTCTCAACTTTTGTCACCCTTTTGCAAACACTCGAAGTCAGGCTGGACAGGGCTATGAACAACTTGATCCAGTTTTAGATGTCCCTGCCCATTGCAGAGGGTTTGGACTAGATGACCTTTATAGGTCCCTTCCAACCCAAAACAATCTATGATTCTGCTGCAGGTCTCAAGGACATGACATGATCTCAGTGATGGATAGATCTGATTATTCTAATTGTAGTTTAGGTGTTTCTCTTACATTAATAGAAAAAAGATATCTCTAAGAAATACCAATTTCATAGATCCTTATTAAGACAGAGTTTAAATTATTAAGTGGTATTCTATGCTATTGAAACATTTGTGAAATGATTGGTCTTAAACTCAAAACATCTTTTTTGAATGATGCCTATAATGTACAAACTTGCTTATCTGCTTTTGAAATCACATTGAAATGAGCTGCATTCACTGGGCTTTAACAAATGCCAGAAAAAGCTAGACGCTAAATTGTATAGGCTTTATTCTTAGGAACATGTTTCCATTTAACATCCTGTATTAATATGATTTTTTTTTGCCTAGATGCTTTACTTTGGAGCAGCAGCACAAGAGATCAAAAGAAACATTAAGAGAAGTTCTCATCAGAAACTGTTTGTGATCATCTCTGTTTTGCTTTGCCTTTAATTACTGAGGAAAAATAGATTATTTTAGTAAGTTTTTGTCATGCTTTTTGAAGTAACAGCCTGTCACTAAGATCCACAGGAGTGCAACAGAGTACAGAAAAATCAATACCACACTTTTGTTCAGGGGCGTCTGGTGTGTATTTACATTGCTGTGGATCCTGATGCTGTAAAAGTCTGCTGACTGTAATGACAGTGGAGTTGGCACACTGGTACAGATGTTGGCATTGCACCACGGGGTCCTTGCACATATTCATAGCTGTTGGGCACAATTCCTCTGAAGGAAATTTGTCTCTTGACAGGATCACTTTTTCCTGTGAAAAGGGAAGAGAAGAACATGGTGAGGTTTTTCATGTAGACATGTAGTCTCCTCACTGATTCCGATCAACTGCAAAATATTTGTGACTTGGAAACAAAAACAATGCCTTATTTGATCCCAGGATGATAGGTCTGATACAAGTCAACTGCACTGAGAGCATTCTGAGAAAATCTACAAAATTAGGGAGGCAGGGGCACAATTCCTTGATTCTAGATAGTGACCCTGATGTAGGAGCTGTCCTGACCCTGAGAGTTGCATGAACTGAGGTTCTTATGGTCAGTGACAAAAACAAAAACAGAGTGTGAAATATAGCACTTAAACACAGAGATTAGGGACATGCTGAGCTGGGGCCCTATGAATTGATCACTCTTGTTGAGTAGCTGCTTGGGATGACCTCCAACCATCCCACAGAAGGAAAAAGCTTACCTCAAATCCTAAATAGGTTCCAAATTTAATTTAAATTTTCTTTAAGTGAGGAAAAAATATTTCTATTTCATACAGTTCAGCAACTATTTAGAGTTAAGCATCTGACTCTACATAAAATAAACTAGTTGATGATTACCAGAGAAAACCAATGAGTACACCTGTGAAGATATTCTCAGCTATAAGAAAAACAGGGCAAGGTATATTATTAATGATATATGTTTTAAGAGTCCTCAGGATGAGGCAACTTAGCAGACTTGGCAAGTGAAAGTAAAGGTCAGGAATCTGACTCAAGCATGCATTGATGACCTGCTGGCAATATACAGAACATGCTGTTTTAATGAATTCCAATGCTGGAACAAAAACTTGGTACAACCAAACAAATGTATTTGTTTAGCACAGTTGTGGGCTTTTTCCTAAGCTATTTAACAAGGCAAGTGAAAAAGAGGTCAAAGCATACAGTACAGAGGCATGTAATTTTCATTGGACAAATCCAATCTAATAATTACATTGCCTGATTGATCTAGTCCTGAATGTGTGAAGACACTACCTAAATTTATTTACTGTGGGTTTCTTAACCTGTTAATTAGCCCTGGAACTCTTTTTTTTTCAGAATAAAAATTTAAATATGCTTTCATAATATCCCTTGCACACAAATCCTTAAAACTCAGAAAAACCTTTTCAATAACCTTGTTTAACCCACTAGCAGTGCAAGAGTTATGCAGAGATTCAGCAAATCAGTGTTTAAAAAATGACAGTGTGTTGTGCAGTGCTTCAAGCCTGAGGTTCTGGACATGTCATCGGCATATTCCAGAGTTACTCAGAGTTATTGTCAATTGGATCATGCAGATGTAAATTTGCAATGGCTAGAGCTTCTCTAATGGTGCAATGATAAACCCCAGACACACAAAGCTTGTGTTCAAAGCCCTGATTAGCTAAGATTTCCCACTGTTGCTACCACTATCCAAAATTATACATGAAAATTATGGGAAAAAGACCGTACTTACAGTCATGATCAAACTACTGCATAAAGCAAAAGACTTTCATGAACTGGAACTGGTGGAGTGATTGGTAATAGATAGACAGAACAAATCTGATAGACTCAGAAACCTATATTATTTCAATTGAATTATTTATTTCTCATTTAAAACACTGATGTTGGAAGTAAAAGGTGAAGAATCTGTGTTGTTTCCATAGTCACTTTAAATATTGGGAATGTATTTCAAAAACAGGATATTTCTCACCTTCAACATGCAAAACAGCCAAATTAAGTTAAGGTCATGATGATCCCAATCAGTTAACTGTTTTGGATAGTCATCTATTTTCATCTTATTAAAAGAGAACCTCCTACAGGTATTCTCATTTCTTGAATTACAGACACAGCCATAGTGGTCTGAGGGTGTTAAAGTTTGTTTTCTTGATGGGTATGTTAGAAGGTAATTTCAGTTATTTCAGCAGATAGAGATCTGCCTTCCATAAGAGATAAATCTAAACCAGCACAACACAGATGTTATGTATTCTGTTTAAAGTACCAAAGCAGCGCTGTGCTCTAGAAAGCATGATGAACTTGCTGCATTGCTTCCTATTTTCATCTTTATGAACTCCTGATGTTACAGGTCAAGGAGTCTAGGGAAATTTCTAGAAGCAATTACAGTTCTAATTTGCAGGAAATAATGAGAACTTCCATTGATTTGTTAACCCACAATAATAGTACTGGCACATGGACAGCCATCAGCAGAAGTTCTAGGTGGCATATAGGATAGGACTGCCCTTATCACTCTACACCCAACAGCCTTGACTCATCTCCCTGCTTCAGTTTTCTCACCTTCTAAGTTTTGCAGCCATTTCATCTCTCAGTAGCATAACTAAAGCTTAGTAGCATAACATGCAGCCTGCCACTGTTGTTCAGTTGCGTCTTACATTAATATCTTACTATATTTATTGAAGTATTTAATGCTGAGGAAAATTTTTAAGCCTATTAAAAGAGCAAGAAGTGATTAAGTATGTACAGCTACATGGGAATTTTAATATTGGGTGCTAACTGAGTGCCAGGGTAGATGAAAGAGGTAAAAGAAGGAGGATAGTACAAAAAGAGGGTGGAATGACACATAAAGTAAGAAACAATCTCAAGGGAAGAAAAATCAGTAATTAAATGAGAAAGCAGCAGGAAAAATAAAGGCAAACGTTACTGTCAAGGTTTAGTTACCTCTCAAATGTAAGTTTCCTCAGATTCTGAAGAAAACATGAATGTCTCTGCAATTACATGGGAAAACTGAAGTCCATGTTACAGGCAGCTTCTTGCAGTCCTGTGTCCTGGGGAGAGATTCTCCTCTTTTTCAGAAACAGGAGGAAGTAGCGTCTATCCCAAAGAAAAAGTCACCTAAAATACTGAAGGGACCACAATCAAGGAATACGCAGGAAAAACCTTATTGTAAAACAGCAATTAAGAACATTATGACAGTACTTGAGATGGAGTTCCAAGGGGCTCAGTGCTCATTAATGGGGCCAAACACATCCATGGCTGAGAGCTCCTGCACTTAGCAAAAGAGCTGAAGATTTTGGTGAGCATGAGGAGACATTCCCTCTTCAGCAGGCACTTGAAAATGTACACAATTGTTTCCAACAGCCCATACACCACAGAACTCCTCGTTACTGAGAAAACAATAACTGGATGAACATGCCAAGAGAAAAAGGAAGAAGACTGATGGGCACTGAGACTCCAGTGCCTATGATCAGAAAGGGGATCCACAGAGTAGTGTCCTCATGGACTCAGCATCAGCTATGTGTGCAGGAGAGAACTGGAATCTTTGCTAGTTTCTCCAGAGCAGCCTTTCCCTTAGGATAGAGAGCAGATGCAATTATTAATAGACAGGCCAATGCTGTGGCAAAACTGGAGATGAAGATAAGCATTACACTTTTCAGGTAGAGAGTTAACAAAAGCCTGTTTGTTGTTTTTTGGTTTTCTTTTTTTAATGAAAAAGAGAAGAAATATATTTTTCTACCCTTTTATAACTGTGAGGACAACCAGAAAATGCTTCCAAAATTGATACCATACGTGCAGATTAAAACCAGGCTGTGAGCCAAATCCTCCTCTTCAGTTTCACTGGCGGAGCCCAGCAGACTGCCACAGAGCTACGCTGGAGCAAGCAGGGAAAAGAATTTGACCCTTTGACTGCTGCATCAAAAGCAGCTAACTTCCCACTCTGTTTGGTGGCTTCAATGTTAAAAGTTACAAATGGCTTTGTGCTCAGAAACATATTGATTTTCTGCTAGAATAGTTATGTGCTGATGTCCCTCTGTCCTGCTCTCTCTGAAATGACATTCCCTCTCCCCTGAGGCAGCGTAACTGGCATTCCCACTGTTGTACCAGTCTAGCTGGGGATGTATTGGATTGATTAGTTGCTGATGAAGGAAGTTCCCCCACTCCCTAATCAATCTCCCAACACAGATAATCTGTGAAAATAGTAAACAATGATTTTAAAACTGGGCTGTCATTTAAATTCTTCATTATTTCACTGGTCCATACTTAGAGACTCAAGTACAAAATGTGCTCTCCCATCATTTTCAAAGTCAGGCAATTCAAATGTCAGGGTTTATCTCATGATCATTGCTGGTAAAGATTTATTTTTATGTAACAGAGGCTACACATTGTATATATGAACAAGAATGTAGACTCCAGAAAGAAGACTATACAGTACTTTGCAGTAAAGCTAAACCTGCAAATGCAAACCTTAAGATAGCAATACTTCTCTGTACCATGAAATTCTGGATTCTCTTGATAAGGACTGAAGATGAGAATATCTTACTCAATGATAGATATAAAAGTTATCCTGACTGAAAAAAAGAAGTACTTTCAGCATGAAAATAGCTTTTTTTGCTACTCTGCACTAAAACACCTCCTAAGCAAACCTGCTAAAACAAAGCAATGGAAAGTCTTGTTGTTGAAGCAGCTCACACCAAGAGCAACTTTCACATACAAACTTGATTCCCTTAGTGCTCTTGGATTAGTATAGGGCTAAGTATAGCCTATATAGACTTAGTATAGGGCATTTCCTCAAACATTTTAGGGAAAGGCAGGGATGCCACTTGCCCAGAACACACCCCAGCAGATGCAGAATTCAGTTTCCAGATGATGAATTTAAGAAAATGGGACAGGGAGGGACAAGAGCAGGGAAGAGCACTTTGGTGCTCTTTTTAATGCTATGTCTCTGCTGTAGATGTGAAACCTTCCTTCAGTTCCTTCTCCCTCCTCAGTGCTCCCTACCATCCAGCCCCTATCTTTGCTTCAGCTGTAGCCCATGTTTTTACCAGATCCCTTCCAACAGGCCTGACTCCCCATCTGCTAGCTGGGTGTATTGGATTTGCACAGCAAGATTTTGGTAGCAGGGAGGGAGGCTGCAGAATTGGCTTCTGTGAGAAGCTTCTAGAAGCTTCCCCATGTCTAGCAGAGCCAATGCCAGCTGGCTCTAAGATGGACCTGCTGCTGGCCAAGGCCAAGCCCAGCAGCTACCTTGGTAGCACCTCTGGGATAATGTATTTAAGAAGGGGTAAAAAATAAACACTGCACAACAGCAGCCAGAGAGAGGAGTGAGAATATGTGAGAGAAAAAACCCTGCAGACACCCAGGTCAGTGCAGAAGGTGGGGAGGAGGTGCTCCAAGCACAGGAACAGAGATTCCCCCACAGCCCACCGTGCTGACCATGGCGAGGCAGCTGTGCCCTGCAGGCCATGGAGGGCCCCAGGGGAGCAGTGACCAACCTGCAGCCCATGGAGGGCCCCAGGGGAGCAGTGACCAACCTGCAGGCCCTGGAGGGCTCTGTGCCAGTGGAAGTGGGTGCCCAAGGGAGGGTCTGACCCTGTGGGAGGCCTGGGCTGGAGCAGACTCCTGGCAGGACATGCGGCCCCATGGAGTGAGGATGCTGAAGTAGTTTGCTGGCAGGACTTGTGACCCCATGCAGGACACACGCTGAAGCAGCCTTTTCCTGAAGGACTGCACCCCTGGAAGAGATCACAGTGTTTGTGCTGTTTGTGAAGAGCTGCAGCCTGTGGGAAGGACCCACCTTGAGGAGCTCACACAGGACTGCACCCCATGGCAGGGACTCGCACTTGAGCAGGGGAAGACTGTGATGAGTCCTCCTTCTTAGTAGGAAGAGTGGTCCAGACAACATGGGATAAACTGATCACAGCCCCCATTTCCCTGTCCCCTTGTACTGCTGGAGCAGAGGAGGTACTAACAACCAGGAGTAAAGCTGAGCCCAGGAGGAAGGGAGGGGTGAGGGGAAGGTGTTTTATGGTTTGGTTATATTTTTCACTATCACACTCCAATTTGATTGGTAATACATTTAACTAATTTCCCAAAGTCAAGCCTGTTTTGCCCATAACAATAATTGAAGAGTGATCTCCCCCTGCCCTTAACTTGATTGGTGAGGCTTTTCTTATATATTCTCTCCTCTGTCCAGTTGAGGAGAGGAAATATAGAATGGCTTTGGTAGGCACCTGGTGTTCAACCAGGGTCAAACCACCACAATGAACCAGACCTGTTCTCTTCTCTGGCATCAGGAACTTCTTTGCAGTCCCTGGGTCTCCTCACTGGCAGCATTCAAGGCAGTGCTGCTTGGATGCTCAGTAAGAGCAGAGGAAAAGTTTGCTGTCTTCCACACAACATCCAAGATCCACACAGTCCAAAAGTGAAGCACAGAGCAAGTCCAGCTTCCACAAAGAACATGCAGTCAATTTTCTCTAAGGCTCAAGCCTAGTATATACTTTTCCAGCAATGGCCCCCTGTAAAAAAATAAATCACAAGATCAAACTCACCATCATTTTCTTGTACTACAATGTCTATTCTTCATAAGTTCTATTTTAAGATGTGATTAAAGTTTTGGCGAGTCCTGAAACAATGCAGCAGAAAGCCCCAAGATAAAAAGTTTCAGATAAATTTTTCTTTTTTTGGCAGGGGCAAAACTACACACAACATCTCAAAGATTAAATTCAAGCAAACACCAAAGACTGCAATGCCTGACCTGCTTAATGTGGCACAGGGGACACAAGAGAAGGAACAATCTGGTAAAGGAGAGTCATCAGTAACTTTTAGAATGGATCTTGATATTCATTGGGTTGAGGGAAAGAGTAAGCATGTTGCATCTTAAGCAGCCAAGCACTACTATGGGCACTGCACTTAATCAGCATTTTTGCTGGTATCTGTTCCCTTACAGTTCCAGGAGCCTCCTGTCACATGGCAGGCCACTACAAAATTAAGAAGTCCATCTTTGGACTATTTCTGTACAAGATAAGGTAATACACTCTCATTAGATCCTAATATAGCCAAAATAGTTTCATAAATTTAGTTTGCCATGTGTTTCCAAAAAAGTCACTTAGAGAACATCAATTAAGATGACAGCAAGGCAAAAGAAAGCTTATGGAGGGTGCTTATAGCTACACAAATAAGGTTTGAATGAGGTGACAGCAATGCTTACAATTCATGATTTAGCATTAGCATCTGGTGATCAAGACTTCCATAGAAGGTATTGAAAATAGTCAGGTCTGAGAGTACCTTGTCAGTCACTCCTTTTTTCCTAGTTGGGGTACTTCAGCATCCTTAGCAAGTGCTCTTCCATCCTCAGAGGGAGAGAGCCTGAGCCGGGCTGGCATGCCCTGTTATACCCAAAGCAGTTACAGATTTTTATGTAGTGATTGAAGGAATCCAGAGAAAGGCAAAGAGGTTGATCAAGCAGTTAGAAAATAGGACCAATAGGAAAAAAAATCAAAGGCATGAGACTGTTTAGACAGGAAGAAAGAGAGAGACATAACCATTTTCAAAATATAAGGGATAAGTTTGACCAAGACAGGCGGCAACATTGGATACTTACATATTATTAAAATGCAAATGAGGGATCTCAGCAGTGAGGAGGTTACTTATCCAAAACAACTCAGAAAAGCCAAGAACAAAGTTCAAGACCTTTCATGATCAGTCTCATGCTGTCACCTCTAGCCATTATCTTCTAGATATTGTTTAGGTGACAGGCTCTTTCTGAATGGAAGATATGAAATGACTGTCATTTTATACCAAAGCAAAGTTTCTGCTGTAGAAGTCTTACCTCAGACTGTTTTATCTTTACCCTTTTCAGTTGTTTTATCCTCATTTCTACTATGTGCATCCAGCTGTCTTTATAATCTCATTTTTTCCCCACCCAAACAACAGTATGAATAGCCAGAAAACCTATTTGTAAAAGGCCAGGAAGGTAAGGGATAAATAGCATGATCTAGCAGTCAGGTTTACTGTAATCTCTTGACAAGCATCCCTCCAGCTTTCAATTCCTTGGACAGCATGAACAATGCTCAAAAATCATGGTGGTGCATCTAATGCAAATGCTACTTTTCTCACTGTATTTTTGCTACCAGGTCTGAGTTGATAGTATTGCAGTGTGAAACTACAAAATAAGCGTATGAGGATCTTCAATATATTAATGGCTGCTCTATAGTTTTTGAAAGCAAGCTGTCCATAGACCTTTTGCTGTTCCCCAGGTACAAAAGTGTAGCTGCAAGTTTGGGGCTGGGCAGGGATGATGCCTGAAAACCTGTACAATTTGCTACTGGCTTGGAATTTGCTACAACTTAAGTGAGTCCCAGTAACTCAGATGTCTGAAGAACAATCTCCAGTTCTAGAGCCACGGGATGACAGAAGCCCATCCTGTCAAAGCACAGTTCCACTCTCAGGCACATCGCAGAAGCATCACTTCCTGCCTCCTCCCACTACTCTGGAAGTACTCACTGCACTGTTTGCAGTAATGGTCCTTGGAACAGTTCAGGCACCAGAGCCATACTATGAGTAAAACTCTGCTGTTCAGCTGCATCTGGCTTCTACAATGGGTAGTGATTTTTTAAATTAAATCAGCATGCTGAGGGTGTGCCAGCTGGCCACAGTAAAACACGGACAGCATTCTGTTGAACAAAGAAAGAAAAGGAAGATAGATATTCAATGAAGTACATTTGACCCTCAGTTTGAAACCCACACCCAAAAAAGTGTTGTTTGCAAGGACATCTCAGAAAGAGACACTCTAAAGGCTTAAATGTCCAAATTTTCTTGTTGCCCATGTGGCCAGATACCAATCTCAACATGTGGCAGATAATCTGAGTGTAGGTAATGCATTCTAAATTAAGTTGGCTATCCAAGAAGCAAGTTGCTTTTAGTTAGGTACCAAACAACACCAAATCCATTGGGAGTTTGAATGCTCAAGCATTTTGAGAACATACTCAGAAAGGAGAACAGCGTTATAAACTGGTCAGGACTTCCCATTATTGCACTTTTTCATTTCTGGAACCAAGGTTTTTTTATGAAGCAAAAGACTCATTTACTAATCATGTTATTTCGAACATCATTTCTCCATGTGACCTCTTGTAAAAAAGGCCAGAATGAAGTCAGTACAGTAAGTCATGAATTGTCATAACCACAGTATTTCTTTGCTTTCTGGAAATTTTCTTACCTTACACATAATTAGTGTAAGTTAATGATATATGCAATTGCTTTGTTAGTATAAATACCACTGTAGATGGAACATCCTTTAATACATAAAACTGTCAATCGGCAGTGGGGGATTTTTGGTTTTGTTTATTGTTGGGGTTTTTTTGGTAGAGAATGACCTTCTCTTTGACACTGGGAACAATAGGAGAAAATAATCATTTTATGTCTTAAATCTTTACACTTGTCTCTGACAATAACTATATTCCCTTGTTTTGCATGCAAAAGCATTACCAGCTTGATATTTAATGTCTTTAAACAAATATATCAGGTTATAGGCAAAGATGAGAGTTAGAATTCTCTTTGGTTTTGTAGGTAGCTGATTCTTAATTTTTTAGTGCTTTCATGGAATTCACAAAACAGAGAGGTCATCTTTGTTTCAGTACAAAGACTTTTGATGAAAGACTTGAATTTTCAAGATTTACACACTTGGGTGAGAGTTCACTCCTTATGTAGGACACTTATGGAATCAGATTGAGACATGTGAGCCTACTTCAGGCACAGAGCATTTAACAGAAGGCATCGTTAAGGTCAAAACTAATCATCAGAAAGGATTTTCATATAGCAGCAGGTGACTGTGAGACAGGTATGAAACTCAAGTGAAGAAAAAAAGAAATAGATCACAGGAATACCTGAGACTTTTCTCAAAAATGTTACACCCTCTGGCAAATTTGCCAGACATCTCATCTAAGTGTGTGCACAGAATGCCACATCCTATTTGAGATTAATACTCTGTCAAAAGTATAACAAAAGAATGAATAGAAAAAAGCCACCAGAATAATTTGCAGTATTTTTTCTTAATAGGAATCACATATAAGACAATGTAAATATCTCAAAGTTCAAGTTCTGCAGAAACAAAACAAAATAACTCCTCCCTCTCTATAACATCACATTTTGTTTCTTTCCAAAAATCCTGATATAAACACTTTTCTCAGCAAGCAAGCAACAAGCCAACCAAGCACTGGAAAAGTTTCGAACCATGACAGTGAACTGATGTCAGCCAGAAAACAGAATTCATCATGAATTAATAAAGAAGGAGGGAGAGGAGGTATTGTCAGTTGGTTTTAATCACTTACAATGCAGCAAAAGGGAAAAAAACCCAACAGCATGAGAATAGGAACTCTAGATCTTTTCATTCAATACTGCAAGTAATGTAGATGTATTCTATAGATTTGATGTTCAGAAAGATTCAGCATCCAAAATTTAAATGTACTAGGAATTTTCTGGTAAACTAAGCACTTCTAAAGCCAGACCATTCTACTCCTTTCTCTGTCCAAGCACATTCACCTCCTGAAATATCCTAAAAATGAATAGCTGAGATTGACATATCCCATACTCTGTCTGGTTTCTTTTTTTCTTCTGTATTGGGGAAGACACTGTTGAGGGATTGAAACTTAAATCAGTGTCCAGGTTAAATTTAATCAATCTTAGCATTAATCTCAAAGTTAACACGATCACTTTCTAGGAAAAAAAAAAATTATCTCTAATAGTGGGTCCCAATTAAAATAACCTCTCTGGCTTGAACACTAACATTAGAGTTGAGAGACAAAACTAATGTGCTTTGCTTGGCTGGTTATCTAAGTCTTTCCACTGGCACCTTCTCAAACTGACAGCAGTGGAGGAAGGCAGGGGCAGCAACTCAGTACTGTGGGGGTTGCTGTCAAGATGGGAGACAAGAAAACAACATGCAGTGCTATGGAAAAGGTTGAAAGTGGTTGGGAATCACTGGTGTATAACTGGTCCTGACTGAAATGTTTCATAAACATACTTAACTCAAGAAATATTTTGCAATTTCCTCAAATACGCCCCCCACTCTGCACACACACGTCTCTCATTATGGACTTAATGTGCAGTACAAGCATCTCCCTTTCACTTGTGCAGCAAGAGGGTTTTGACATGTAAAATCTTTGGACACTATTGCAAAGTTACATGTGTGTGTGGCCCTCCTGCCAGAAACAAGGATTTAGTTTACATTTAAAGAAGTTTTTAAAAGAATTCTGCCTTAACCCTCCTCTGGGGAAGGAGGAAGTCCCTGAAGTATAGCACTAATGACAATTTACATTGTTGTTTGGGGTTTTTTTCTGCTGAAGTGCACTGCTAAAGCCTCCTAGTTTTCATTTTGGACAAATAGCAAGGTCCAGAGTCACCTCAGGAGATCTGTAGTCATGACGTTTTCCTACAGTGGGCCCTGTTGCCTGCCGTGAACTGTTCTTCCCTCAGCCAGTCAGGCATCAATCCACCCCTCTTTCTAAAAACAGTGATAACTTCCCTGCCACTCTGCTCAGTTTGTTATTTCAGCATTTTAGAAAGTGTGGATAATACAGAGAGCTAAACACATTCCACCAGGAATTTCCCTTAAAGGTGGTTCTTCGGCAGCTGCCTTTGTTTCTCAGCTCCCAGAAAACCCAGAAGAAATCTTTTCTGTGCCAGAGGCTGCCAAACACTTGCAGAAGACCATCTCTTTTTCTCCCCTGTACACCTTAATCTTTCCACTTCAGCCCTAGAAACAACTCCTGCACACAAGGAGATGACTTTATCCCAGGTACAGTTAGGGTTAATTGGCCTGAAACTCTGTTCCCTTTTCAGCAGAAAGTCCTCTCACATTTATTAATGCATTTAAACCTAAGATATTTTAGGTTCGCCCATTGGCCCTCCTTGTCTTCCCTACACCCCCCGAGATGCAAACTCATAATTTTTTAGGTTTCTCTGCCATCTGCTATTTGGACAAAGTGAGGAAGTGCAATGCAGGGGGTTAATTTTCACTTTAGGCCCCAGCCAACAGGCTTATACATACATTTTACAACTAGCAGGTTTCCCCAGTGAAAATAAACTGATGTAAATAACATTTTCTGCAGTCACCTGGGTCCTCTGTTCAGCCCAAGAACCTGAGAAAAGATGGAAAACGCCTCTAGAGAAGAGAGTGAGTATATGAAGAGATACTTGACCACAGCTACAAGAGAATATAGGAGAGAAAGTGGGAAGGGGAGATACATAAAGCGTACAATTTTGGGCAGCAGGATGTTGGGCAGTAGAAACAGTGAGAAGAGAATTTGTACATTTTCTTTTCCTGGAGAAAGTAAGGAGTTCCAGTCACGCAAAGTGCTGAGAAAGCCTATTCACAGTGCACTAGCAAGGAGGACTGAAGAAACTTTGATAATTGGGTGGGAGAAGTCAAAGCTAGACTGAAGTTTGGAAGAGCTGAGCTCTTGGCATTTTTTTCCCCAGGAAAGTGATGCATTCACGTTGGATGTGGCTCTTGCACAACTGCCCCTGCACGGCACTGGAAACAGCCCTGTACCTGGAGAGTCACAGCACCAACACACAGAGCCTGATCCCCTGTCATCCTCGCTCTGCTGCTTCTGCCTACACCCCTGCACCATTCCCTGTGCCAGTGACTGCCCCTCCCACCTGTAACAAAGTGGTCTCAGCCTCTTTTGCTCAGGCTAATAGAGGCAGAGCTGAATGGACCCATGGCTTCTCATTTGCATGAAAGAGTACTGCAAGCACAAAAACTTCAGGGAAGCGGCAGGGGTTGGGGACAGGTGAGGCCATGTCTGTACTCTCAGCTCCATTTGCTAAGTGTCCCTGGTGTCCCATGGAGATTGGAGGTGTCAGCCAAAGCAATGGAATGGGGCTGCACAGATATGCAGACACAGAAACGGACACTATTTGTGCATTAAAAAAGGAAAAAGAGAGAGGATGCTAAACTGCATATTTTCTCTGGCACCTGATGAACCCCAGGGTTGGCAAAGATGAGTGTTGGGTGCATTTGGTGTGATGGTATAAGCAGAGAAAAACAGAGCACCATCCCCAGTGAGTAATCTACCCTGATTAATTACCACTAAAAGGGAGAGAGATGAGGAGGAATGGAAAAGGAGAGGAAGGGTACATTAAAATGACAAGCTCTCTTTTCCTGGCCAAATTTATACCAGTCAAATACTTTCTGCATCCCCAGAGCTTCTGAGGTGGTCAACTTGAGTTGTTCTTTTCTTCTTAAGCGGCCTATCCACAGTGTATGCTAGAAGCTACGTTTTACAGCATTATTCCTGAAGATACTTTTCTAGCTTTTTTAAAATTTCTGTACCCACATGAGAGAATCACACAGTCGGTCAGTTGATCACAACCTGAAAATTCTCAAGTGGATCTACAATGTCAAGTGAATTGAGCCACTGCTCTGTGCCTCACCTTAGGACAATCATCAATTCCATGTTACAGAAAGGTTCAGAAACCAGAACTATTTCTTCCTCCTCAACATTTTATGCAGTGCTTCACTTTGAAACTTTTGAAATTATTTTAGAGGTTTAGTATCTCTTCAGAGAAACTATTCCCAGCTTGGTAACAGTAGATACCAAAATAATTTTCTTCTGCCATCTCTTCTGCTTCCCTACATCACTTTCATCCCTTAAAAAGAATGTCAGACCTTGCCTAATTTCTGAGAGGGTACTGTGTAACCTCTCAGTGTACTAGAAACTGACACTTTGAAACCCAGGTTAAAGACCCGGCAGATGTAACACATATTGCCAGATAAATAAGCTGACTCAGTCACATCAGAAAGTAGACTCAGTTTATAGCACCTCAAACTCACTGCAGTGAGTTTCCAAATAAGAAACCTGAATCAACATCTCTCACCCACTGAGAAAAAACATTTAAAAGTTGATACACATCTGGATTATTTCTTCCAAGTCTGATTAAATAAATGTAAAACAAACTGAGCCTGCTTCCAGGTCCAGCTGACACCCAAGTTAAGTTGTTGGCAGGAGTGTCTGTCACAAGATCCTGGCAAGCCCAGCTCCAGCTCCCAATCCTGCCCCGGGATCCATTTTGTTCCTAAAAAGTTATCTTCTTGTTGTGACTCCCACTTTAGAGCCCAGTGCTATTCCTCTCCCTACAGCCTTTCCCAGGACTGGAAGGAGAGTAAACAATGACATGACAGTGTAGGAAATAAATGCAGTCATGTTCTCAAATCCATGCAGCTCAGAAAGGGGTCAGGTAAGTGTTGCTCGCTGCCTCTGCCTCTCTCAGAAATCAAAGGAAGGAGAAGGAGGGAAGCTCCAAGGAGGAAGGCTCTAGTGCCACAGCACAGAGTGGGAGCATGGACAGAAATGCCTTGGGAATGATAGAGGTTTGCTTGGCACATGGCAGTGGCTGTGCTGCTCGGACTCCAGGATGACAGTTCTTACACTCTGCCATGGCAAAATAAAATTTCTGTCTGACTCCTCTTCTGCCTGACTGATTTATGCACAAGTAACCTTAGAGCTGTCAGACTCCACTGCAAATAATCAGATCTTAATAGAGGAGAACATTTCACCACGTTCCTTTCCAAAGGTGCATCTACCAATGAGTGCAACTCCAAACCTCCCAGTCTCATCATTAGCAATAATGGAAGCACAAAGTCTTGGACAATATGTTTAGGATAAATTTAAATTCTCTCTGCTCTTGGTTCAATCACTTATTTCTTCCCTTCTACTGGAGTCCCTCTCCCACTTGCTTCTACACACACAGCCCTGACATATGGCCTGAATTACACATTCCCTTCTTTGCAGGATTGAAATCATCTCACCTGCCCATCAGCTCGTCATGGACCAGCCACCAGAATGAATCACCTGCTGAGAACTGAGATGACACCTGAGCATGCCACTCTCTGCTGTAGGGATAGCAGGGCCAAGTGGACCCAACATCTGCATCCCTCTGATAAACACAAAAGGAAGTCAAAAGGTAAATGTTGACTTTATACGCTGGCCCAACAGATTCAAACTGCTTCAGAGAGACACCTAGGTTTGTCCCCCTCACCTTCTATGTTTTTTTTTTGTTTGTTTAGTTCAAAAGATTTCTTTTGGAAGATTTGCAACCAAAATAAAATACTATAAAAAACAGAAACTATTATAAAATTACTTTTTTCAAGTTATTTTTTGTCCTACTCCTGTTTCTGTGGCTGGGAGGGGCAAACAGAGCAATCACACATGTAGGCATGAGCTAGAGCAGCATGCAAGAGCTAAGGGAGCCAAGCACCCCTCTAGAAAACTAGTATTGGGCACAGAGAATAATTGCTTAAACATGGAATAGTCTGGTTCCCTATCTAAGGTGATCAGTCACAGACATTTTGAAGATGCATTGAGTAAAAAGGAAGGCAATATATTGACCTGAAAAATGAGGGTTGCTGGCTTTACCAATAACTAATTCCTTGCAAATTTGGTTTACTTGCAAAATGTATCTTATGTCACCAGATTCCTACAACTTGTGGATGTATAACAGAGCAAAATCTACTTTTGGGATTTGAGATTTGCTACACCAGACTCAGATTCAGTCATTTATTTATAAATTCTGAAATGTTTGTGGCTAGTCTCATTTTAACAGCCACTTAATTAGGCATGCTCAGCCTTCTACAGAGCTTAGAGCTGTGATCCAGGCTCCTAAGATCCATTTTGTGAAGACTGGAATAATCTTGTGCATGCAAAGATGAGGAGATGGCAGTCCAACCAAGAGACTCAGGAATTGTGTAAACAGTTGACTGTTTGGACTAATGTTCAAGAGTTTCTGTCTCTTATCCTTAGCAATATTCAAATTAAGGCAAAACACTGCTGTTGCATTTGTCTCAGACTAAATAGATTTCTGTCATTGGTCTACTGGGAATGAAACTAAACATTAAACAAGTTAATCTTCATCTAAATGGGCTGTAAAGCAGCTTTTCTCCATAAAAAATGTAAGCTACTTAAGAAATAAAGTGTTCAGGTTAATACTATGTCTGCATGTCTACATATGTCTCCCACCAAAATCTGTACAATTTTTTGTGGCTTTATAAGATTTGTCAATGATACATTGCATATGTAATAAGAGGAAAATACCATCACATGTCATCATTTCTCTAATGTAAATTCTTATGCATCACAAGAGGAAATTCTACTCACAATATGAGGGTATAAGCTAGGTGTACAGTTTCCAGTGAAGTGCTCTTTCTGAATCACAACCATCTTCTCTGGCCTTAAAAATTGATTAAGAGATCAAGTGTGCTTAATGGCATATAACAAAGAGAGGCTTTCATGACAGGGAGTGGCAACCAGACAGATGTGACATATAAATAATTTTTTTTTTGCTCTTGAGGAATTAAGCAAAACAGCTTGGCTCAGCTAGACTTTATCAGCTCAGCAGAATGGAAAAGATGTGTCCAGGAGATACTCAACAAATGGGAAGCTTTTGTGGTTGTGATATCCACTCCTCCTGTATTAAGTCACCATAGTAACTCGACTTCTTTTGCTCCAGGGATTGCCTACAAGAAAACAGACGGAAACCTTGGCCTAGCGATTGTGCTGCCATCTGGGAGCATGCTGTGGGGCAGCAGTCTGCTACTTTAATTATATCTATTTAAAAAAGAATGCTGCTGATCATTAAACAGAGCAAATCCCTCCAGTTTATCCTTCATGTAAGGCTACTTACATGGCTAAGACTGGCCCAGACCTAGACTGTAAGTTAATGCTGCCCTAATTTTCTGCTGACTTAAGGCTGCCTTACCTCCCACTATCCTGAGAGTGCCAATATTTCTTACTGTCCTCAGTCTCTCAGCAGCACAGCTCCCTACTGTAAACAGGCTGTAAGAGCACAGCTGGCTCAGCAGAACTGGGATCCAGGAATTGCTATCTGCTGTGCAAAAGCCAAAAAAAGCTTTGGGGAGCATAACAGAAATTACCAGAGTGGCTCTCAGACTGTATCACTAGTCTGTTGCACTATTGCAACCCTGAGATCCACCGAGGAATTGCTTCTAAGAAAAACTAATGGAGGGGGGAGGCAGCAGGGGGTGGGGGATGAGGGGTAGAGAAGGGGAAATAATATTATGTTTGCAGGCTTGGGGCTTTTTTTCCCAGCCTGAAAGAAAATCTTCTGTTTTGATTTCTGCATGTCAGGTACTGAAGCAAGAACAGAGCAGTCCAGTGCAGCACAGGATTCTTTTCATGCACATACTAGCAGCACCCTTCTATGCAACTTTCTTTTTATGGGATCTGCGCCAGAGTTGTTATTAAGATAGTCTGAGGAAAAGCATGATTAGATAAGGTGTGGTTGTATCCTTTTACAGGCAATTAATGTCCATAAGCACTAATAATTCAGTGCACACCTAAAGATTTTTTCTTTCCTGACTCAGTAGTGCAGCTGATTCATCTCACACAGAGTTTGTTTTGCCTTACTCTAACTCCATGACCTACATCAAAGGTTGGGCTTTTTTTTTGTACAGGTTTTACAGACACATAAACCCTCACCAAATCAATCCTGTCCATTCTTAATTAAAACAAACAAACAAACAAACAAACCCCAAACAACAAACCAAGCAACTCAAAACAAACCAAATTTATTTAAGGCCGCCTGTAATTGCTCTAGAGGCAGAACCTTTACAGTGCCTCTATTGCTTCGGGCAGTGTTTCCATCTCATCCTTGGAAGTAGTTTAAGACACAACAGCACCATCTACCGAGATGAGCTTCTATAAACCCTAGCATGCCTTGCCAAGTGTGTTAGATAAATGGTATAATTAATTACCTTGTTGTTAGTTACAAGTAGGAAACTAATTTCATCTTGCAATGAAAACTATTTAACTTCACCTATGACTGTTGCTTTTTGGCCTGTTTATCCTGGAAAAGAAAAAAAGTGAGAGCAGATCTCATCAATCCATATAAATATCTCAAAGGCAGGTGACAAGAAGATGGTGCCAGATTCTTTATCGTGGTGCCCAGCAACAGGATGAGGAACAATGGTCATAAACCAAAACACAAGAAGTTTAACAATCAACAGAAGGAAAAACTTCTTTGCATTGAGGATGACAGAGCACTGGAACAGGCTGCTGGGGTAGGTCATGAATTTGCCCCTGTTGAAGACATTGAAACCCCAACTGGACATGTTCCTGTGTAACCTGCTCTAGGTGACCCTACCTTGGCAGGAGGGTTGGATGAGATGATCTCCCTTCCAACCCTAACAGTTCTGTGGTCCTCAAAGCTGAGGAAAACTCTGCTCCCGTGTCAGCACCAAGAGTTAAGAACGAAATTGCTTTTCATCACACGGATGATATTTTGTGGGTGAGATGCTTAATTTGTACTGTTGAATATATTTAAAAAAAAAGAGGAAGTCAAAATAGCTGTTTCAACCTGGTAATATTAAAAAATCTCCTATTGAAATACACAATCATTTAAGCAAGTTTTCCACAGAAGTAAGCAATCAAGATAGCTCCTTTCTTTTTTTTTTTCTGGGAAGGTGGTCAAACCCAGAAAAAAATAGCTGGTTTGAACCAGCTATTTTATTGACTGCATTCAGGTGATCCATAGTGAAGTGTCTGAGAAGTAGCAATCAGGTGACATTCAGCCTTAGATACTATATTAGTTTAATATGCCAAAGCATTTTTCATCACCCTTTTATGACTTACAATGCAATTTCTTTTCACCCTGTATCAAATAATCATCCACAACTGTGGCAAGATGATCTTCCAGTATTCTTTTTTTTTTTAATCTCACATATATTATTTCTAGGCACCCAGCTTAATATGACTTGACATTGCCTTTGAGCCAGTGCCTAAAAATGCATTCTGCCTGGCTGGCTGCCTGGCTGATTTGCTTAAATCTGCTTTTAAGAAACACTGAAGACATTGAGATTCTGTCTCACTTAAACAAATAAATACAGTCTGCTTTGTAGAAAGCAGATACTCTGTACTTCCACTTCCTCTTTTTGTTCCTGTTTAATAGGGTCTGGAGACTGATTAAAGCAGGAAAAAAAAACCCACCAAAAAAAAAAAAAAAAAAACCTAAACAAAAGACAAAAAGTCAAAGAAAAATTCTTGCAAGAGGTTTTGAAGGAGAAAAAGCTAGATTCATATCTAGAGCAGGTTTTACAGAACTTCACCTTCTTTGCCCATTGCTCTTCTGTGGTTTGACACACCTTAGACTACAGTATTAAACTGATAGATAGTGATATATGACATTCAAGGACATTCTCTTCAATCAAACACCTGAAAATGCGTGAGGAAGAAGTGAACCTGGGCCAAGAATGCAATCCCACCTGCTTTAGCATTTTCAGATATATTGCTTGCATTTGTCTGGACCTTGGGTACAGTCAACTGCAAATATGATCCTGCATTTCAAAATTCAATCTCACCTTACTACAATCTCACTTTCCCACCTCCTACTTGGGTTTTTTTTAAGCTTTGGATCTGATTTTTTAACTTTTAAGGATGTTACTTACATAGCACAACATAGTGCTGTTTAAGTAGTGTGACTAGATATAAAAAGACCATTTAAGTACTATGACACCTTAACATCTCTGTAGCTTCATATATAGCAGGGACAGCCAACAGCATCCTGGGCTCTGTCCACAGGGTCACAGCCGGCACATGGAGAGGAGAATTCTATCTGTTCAGCCCTTGTGAGATTTCATTTTCAATCATCTATGTCTAATTTTGGACCCCTGATGCAGGATGGACATCAATAAACTGAAGGGAATTGAAGTGCATTCAGTGTTTGGGGGCTGGAACATCGTCCTCTGAGAAGGGCTGAGGGACAGGGGCTTTTTCAGGCCTGCAGAGACAAAGACACTGGAGACACCTCATAGCAATTTTCCGATCCATCCAAGGAAATCATTGAGAAGATGGAGACAAGTGCATCTTAAGGCATCATTACAGTGATGCACAGTGGGAGGATAGAAAGCAATGAGCATAAACTGAAACATGAGAGCTGTGACCTGTTTAAAGCAACAGTGGAGGAGTGGTAGAGATTCCCTACAGAGGCTGTGAAGACACCACTTTTGAGCAGTAATTACTGTCCCTGTCTGCACCTTGCCTCTTCCCTTACCTCCTGTACTCCACAGATTGTCATCCTGTCTTCACCCCTCATTTTTACTTTAAATATGAACAGCAACACCTTTTAGCTATCCATATGCTCTCCTGTAACAAATTTGAGCTTCATGAACCCTCCAAGTTTAAGCTCTAACAATCTAATAACAACGGGAATACAAATTCACTCCGTACTTCGTTCAACACTATTGCACGTTAACACAAATGACAGCAACACCACTTAACCATCTACCAGAGCTGGAATTTTCCTGAATGTTCTCTTGATGGTGGGGATTAAAATATTATGAAAGAATTTTATTAATAAGATCAAGGCTTGGGGTTACAATATGAGGAAGTCCTCTTAAACACTATATTCTCAACAATGTAAAATGACAGCAGCATATTTTCCTGATGTTTGAGGAAAAACCTCCTAAATATGAGGTGCAGCTGAGAAAAAAAATCCTATCAGGCATCCAAATAGGTCGTGGAGTGTTGCCTTTGGGAGCAGGGAACACCAATTTGTCTTCACTATGTGCAGAGCCTAACACAATAAACTCCTCATCCATGACAAGGGCTCACAAGCACTGCAGCAACATAAATCCAAGGGTAAGCATAGTAGACTTTTACTGGTGTGTATTACAAATAATGGAATGTGTCCCTTGGCAATAAAACCTGGTTCTGATAACCATCAGGCCCTGTATGTATATAATTATGCATACAAAACTGGATCCAAGTTGAATACCTGCTTTAAAAATATCCTTCAAGCCACATTTTCTAAGTTCTTCAGTTTAACATGGTAAAAGCACATTAAAAAAATAATCTTTGCAACTGTGTGGTTATCCAAGTCACTCCTGTATACAACTGTTTCTTCTTCTAGCAGCATCTTGTCTGTGCTAGGGGCTCATTGAAACACCAAAAGATAATCATCAGGAAGGCATACATGAACATCATATGCAGGAGTGAGTTTAAGGCCCTTTCAAATTTTGGCTCAAAGATTAATAAGAGCAGAAATTTTGAGACATTTCTGCATGCTGGTTAATGTTAAGGTATGTTTTCCATTCCTGAAGGATCCTGCCAAATCTAAGAGAGGGGAGAAGGGGGGAAGATATAAAGTGTTCATTGTTCCTGCTGAGTTTCCTTCTTGGTTTTTTTTCATTTTATCATTTAAAAAGAGTATTGTTTTACTTCAAAACTATTATACAATAGGGAAGAGAACTTGGACCCCTAATTCAGCAAGTGAACTTTATCCAAGTTTTGTGCATATGAACAGTTCCCGTAACTCTTGTGTAACTTATTACAGGTGTAAATTGAGACATGATAAGATATTTTGTTAACTCAGATGTGTTTACATAACACTCTTTGATTTTTCTTTGATCACTTCTGCAAAGCATTCGCCCCACTCACTTGAGGATATTGAAAGAGAGGTGCCAGCATTACTCAGAGACTTATTCTGTTTGGATCATAGTTATTACTACTACTATTTCTTCTTCTCCTTCCTTCCTGTGTGCTTGGCATCCTGCACAGGAAAGGTCTGAGGGGGGAGGGGGGGTGGAACCCATAAAAACAGCAGTATGTTTGTGGTGGGTGAGCAGTGGAAGTAATGGAACAGCAAAAGAAAGAAGTAATCTGTTCTGAGAACAGGCACTTTTCCTGCCTTTTTTTTTATTTTAAAAATTTTTAATGCCTTTTTAAAAAAAAAAAAGGATTTTACATTTTACATATGTGAGGCTCATGGTTAGGAGCTAAAAGAGAACTGGACAAAGGTCTGACATTGGAGATAGGGCTACAGAGAAGGACAATACCCAAGTCTGAACAATGGGACAATAGGGCCAAAATTAACTAGAAGGAGGAAAGAGACAAGAAGGTGTAAGCAGAGGCAAAAGCATCAGTGTTTTAATGGAGTGAAGGAAATGGCAAAAAACTGTTCAATCTTCCCAACAGAAAGGATTCAGCAGAGCCTACAAGTTATTCGGAGACTACAGGTTATGTAGTCACACAACACGGCTGTCAGAGCCGCAGGATCAGGGCCCTGTCCCCACAACACCAGAAAGAAGACACCTGAACAAAGGTCACCAGAATCCATGGGATATAAAACAGGTATTGCAAAGATATTGTCTTGTTTGTAATCACACACTATTACATTTGGATAAACATAACTATCAGCAAAAATTAGTGATAGTGAGACAAGCATAAAATTGCATCTCTCTCACAGCCAAGGTCACAAAACAAAAGATGGGGAAAAGCAATCTACAAAGGGATTTGCTTGGGGAAAATAAAGAATGTTTTCATCACTAGTAGGAAAAAAAAAGCCAAAACAATTGGAGGGAGTAATTTCTCACTTGATCTTCTTTGACTTTTACCATGAAATAGATTTACCTCTACTTTACCCAAATACTGATATTTTTTGACTGTAGCAGCTTGATTGGACACAAACTGCCTATAATTGTTCTTTTCCTTGAGCAAAAAGCAATGCAGGACACGAATTCTAGCCCAGGAATGCAATGTAGTTTTTCTCAGGCCTCAAATCAGGGGCATGAATCATGTGGAGTGAAGTCAACCTCTACTACTAGATTACACCTCCCTTACTGCTTGAGTGAGCCTGTCAAGGTGTGTGAGACATGACACAAAAACACCAACCCTGTGCCAAGGACTTCACACATCCACTTCACCCCAAGCAAAGGAGGTTGGAAATACACTGATCTGAAAGTTTTTATTGCCTTCAGTATTGTACACAGATTCATGTTTTTGAAACTAAGGGGTTTCTATCAGTTCACTGAGTCTGTGTGGGTTGGGAGCAGGTGTGGCTATTACAGCTCAAAATACAGGGCAGAAGTCTTGTGATGCTTACAGAGACTTCTTATCATGAACCCTGCACTGATGCACAGAGAGAGCTGGTTGGACCTGCAAGAACTACATTAGGTAGGTCTCAAGCTAAGAAGGGTTTGTTTGTTCAGACATGTCTGGGCTGTGCCAGCTCTCAGGGGACTAGGACCCCAACCACTTGATGCAGAAGTCATAGATACAAGTATTCCCAAAACCAGGAAAAGAAACGGAACATTTTTTTCATAAAAATTATCCTTTTCCTGTTACATTTCATGCCAAAAAACACAGTGCATACATTCTCTTCAGCTCCTCAAAGGCACAGGCTGATCAGGCCACCAGCCAACTTTGTCTGTGAGCCTTGCAGCAGTAGAAAAATGGCACAGTGCCCAGGGGCCAACCAGGGCATGCTTCTCCTGACTGCAGCTCCATGCCACAGCCAGCTGGAGAAAGGGAGTTGCTCCCACATCACAGTCATGCTGGGCAGCCTCAGCTCAATTCACACGCTCAGAGTTTAGAATACAGAATGCTGAAAAAAACACTGTTGTCACAATGACTTCAGTGCAAAATGCCCAATTAAATCACGGAAATGCAGCCCTCTGAAATCAATAATTTTATTCACAGAGCTTTGGCAGTAATCAGCTATCTTTTCTTTAATCTGTAATAGTTAAAGGTGATGTGGGAGTGAAGATACATGCTAAAAAAACCCAACTAAACTCATGTTTTTGTCTCTTTTCCCCTTGCAGAACACAAATTATATTGATGATTTCCTCACAACTGTGCCTGGTCTAGAGTTTGCCCAAAGTGTTTTCTAAAACTAATGCTCTTATTAAAAAAAGTTTGAAACATTTCCATGTTTATTAGACTTCTTCCAGATATTGTTTGACAGTATGAAGGATAGGATTCAGATGTCTAGGTACCCTTACTAAGGAAAAACAAAACAGCATTTGGGCTAACCTACTCTGCCAGAAACATCTTGGGATCAAAATTAGCATTCACATTTTCTATTTTTAAACAAAAAGCCCTTTGTCCTCCACAGGTTACCTGTTACCATTGTTTTCAGTTTTCAGCTAACTTCTCAGGAAAGGAAAAGAATCAACAGCATGATATAAATGTAAACAGCCATCATTTAAAACAACAATGAAAAATGATGTGGTTGGCCTGATCAGCCATCATGGAACCTAAATCACAGACATTCCTATGCATTTCTGCACAGGAATGTAGGCCACAGGGTAAGCCTGGGAATTCCTGTCCATAGCTATTCAAGCAGCATAACTTACTCCTGAGCTGTTATATTTAGGCTGAATAGTCAATTTTCTAGACAAAATAGCCACAGAAGAAATAAACTACTGCTGTGGAGTGCACATCTAAGGAGATCCTAGGCCTTATACAGACCTGCAAAAGTTAATGATTTCTTCTATTTCACCAGATACAGACAGAAACGTGTAGGGAGCAGAAATTTCTCCCAGGCCGCAGGGCCGTCCCTGCCGGCTCTCTCCTGCCCCCGGCCCTGCTCCCGCTGTCCCCTCGGGGCTCGCAGGGCTGTTTCTCGCTCGCTTCCCCTGGCTCAGCCCCGGCTGCCGGGCAGCGTTTTGCCCTCCCTTGCCCAGGCTTTCCCCGGGGCTCAGGGGTTGAGCCGTGCCCTGCGGCAAATGCTGGTTATCTTTAAAAGTAGTGCTGCTCCATCACTGCTGTTAAAAGTTGCAGTAAAGATATAACCAGGCAAAGCTGGGTCTCCTGAACACAGGCTGAAATGCCAAACTGGAAGCTTTGTCTTTACCATCCATGCACCTCCACTGCAGGGCCTTAAATTGGAGAGCTCTGTGCTTAATCTGGATGCCTGTGGATACAGGGATGCCTTTCCCATTTGAACACAACCTAGGGCATTTGGAATGGGGGGAGAAGGGAGAGAGGAAATGGGCACCCATACACTGACTGGTCTTAAGTGGGAAAGTGCCCAGATACTTGCTAGAAAGCAATGTATTAACCCTACAAAGCTATTTATGCATAAAGTCAGTCACAATTAAGCAACAAATGCCTCAACTGGAAAAAATGAGCAACAGGAAAGATTATCATATTTGTATTTTAGTTGTGATGTTAATTTAACTTGACTCCCAGGTTCAAAATATACTATTATTTTCGGTTGGTAGCTCATATTTCATGAACAGTTTTCCCTCCAAAGAATACCAGTAGGGGTTTAAACTTCTCATTAAAATTTTGAAAGATGTCAGGAGCTTGGCAACAGCATGACAGCCTTCTCTTGGCATGTAGGATAACCTGGAAAAGAAAGATTTTTTTCCACTGTTTGACCAGCCTTATCTCAATAGTTTAACTGATTTTCTTCCTTTTGCTGAATGATTTTACAAAACTGTTTGTACAAGCAAACATCCCATATGTGAAGTAATTCACCTGTCAAAGAAGAAAAGGAGAAGAGACTAAGTAATCCCTGTTGATGAGACTAAAGAAAGGCCTTTGAAGAAAGATGGAGGCAATTTGGAAGAATACTTATAGAGCCAAGTAGTGAAAATTATCAAGAGTAGCTCTAACTCCTTTACCTAGAGGCTGAGTGCATGCAGCAGCAAACACCAATTGATGGCAATATAGGCCTTGTATGGGACATAGAGAGAAAATATTTCAGAAGTAGATGATACTTCTCAAAATGGGTTAAATCTTTCAAGTGAATAGAAGTAAAATTAAAAATCCTTCTGTTAGGGTCTAAGATTTCCCACAGAAAACATTTTCATCAGCAGACATAACAGAAAAAGGCTGAGAAACATTGGCAGGTGGCTCTGAATTGCCTCTGTGAAGTGTTGGCTTTATGGGCCACAAAGGCAGTCAAAGGTTTGACAAGACACAGGCTGATGGTAGGTGAGCAAAGAAACTGAATTGAACTGATTTAGGGTGTGAGGAAGTGCATGGATGCCATGCAGCCTCATACTCACACCCTGAATGAATTAAAACCTCAGGGTACATCACAGTGTCTGCTTAGAGAATAAATGAGGCCAGGACAAACACAGATGCACTTCTGCACTCTCATGGCAGTGGCACCCAAGCAAACCAGGCTGGCATCTCCTAGGGGGAAATCAAAAACCTGTAATCATTTCTGGGAATAAAAATGCTCAACAGTGCAAAATACTTTCCCACAGTAAGAAATCCCTGATATTTATTGCAAGGACTAGCAAAACAGAACAAGGGCTCAGAACAAGCACAAATTATATTTTCCTTAGGTTCTCCTTCAGAGGTAGTATCTAAATACTAACTTTTTATATTACAAATGTACCAAAAATGCAGTAACACAGCAGGATATCTGAGTTAGCTTTCTGCAGTCAATTTATGAGATATAGTTTGTATCCTCTGTTACACCAAAATGCTTATGCCAAAAAATCCACAAGAATCCAGAGGAAGTACAAAAAGACAAATAACAACTCTTTCAGGCTTTCTACCATATTGCTATATATATCTTCCACTGACTATTTATATTATGTCATGCTACATATTCTGGCCATACAATTCAACTAGCAAATCACAGTCCAAGAAAGCTATCTGCTTTGAGACAATTGGAATAGTGAAAGCAACCAGCCTCCAAGACATAAACACCAAAAGCAATGTAAACAAATGGGGAATGTAAGGCATGTGAAAAGTTGAAGATAAAGCAATAGACTTGCTTATTAGAGCAAAGACAATCTCTAGTATTCTCAAGCTGTAACCCTATCAAAAGTGTGTCTTGGAGACTGTTCTCATAATTTCACTCCATACCTTCTTCCTCCCTTTCCCAAAACAACAGGGATGATGTAAAGAATGACAGCATACATTTTGCATGCTGGAGTCCCATAGGCAGCTGAAATATTCCATGGTAGTTTTTCTTAAATATTGCTAAAGCCACAACAACACATTCCAAAATAGTCCCAACCACTTTTCCTACTGGAACAGATTTTCCTTACTCTGAGGTCACTTAAAAGGACTCGTGTTCACTTAGCACTGTGTGCAATCGAGCCAACATAAAAAGCCCAAACAGTAAGTTTTCATCCACCAGCACGGGGACATGAGAGAAAATGGACATTTAACACTAATGCCAGATAATAGGGCTGTTACATAAAATTCAATAAGCTCAGTGGGGAGTTTTTCATGCACAGTTCCTTCAAACTCTAATTAGGAGAAGAAACACACAGAATGTGCATGCCCCCTATGTTCTTCCTTTTATTGGAAGGAAGCAGAAGGGTTGATTTCTTTTTTAATATATTGAGGTCAGCATCGTTTAAGACAAGTAACAAAACTCATTTTTTGAAGACCTATTGAACCCTTGTGCTGATTCTTGTGTCCATCTTTGATGTTTGTGGAGAATTTTAGAACACAGAATGAAGAAAATTATAACGATCTTGCCACTGTTTGAGTACCTCTGAATAACTTTCATGGGACAGGTGTGTGTTAATATACATAATATTGATTCTGTGTTTTGGTGCACAGAAGAAATTAATAATTGATCTAAATATAGCAGGTTTAGTTCGATCAAAACTAATCTCAGAAAAAAAAAAACAAACCTCAACCAAATATTCATCAAAAGCATTAAACCTGTAATTGAATTAAGCATTTACTCTGTCCTCAGCCCATAGCTATTTTGTTTTCTTCAGTGTATCTTATCTAACTTTTCACTTTTTAATATCAAATTATGTATAATGGAGCAGTGACAGAAAGCTATATTCAAGGCAGATAATAGTTTTTTGATTGAAACTTTTCTGAATCCTCTCTTTTTCGTTCAGATACTGACCACATTCCCAGAAGATACCAAATAATATTAATTCCTCATCACTGTTTATAGGGTTTGTAAGAAGTTTTGAATGAGATCTGTCAAAGTATATTAAAACTGCAGCATTTCCAAAAAATTCCCAACTGATTAACAGGAAGCTATACATTAACAACCTATTTATTGAATTTTAAACTCTTAAAATGTCATTTTTCCAGAGTGTTAAAATAAAAAAAGAATCAGAAGGAATAGGTAAGGATGGCATCATGCAAAACTCTAAATCTAGTGCAGACTCAGCTCTGTGATGTGCAGTTTTTTAGCTTGATTTACTCTGTTGTGAACTTTTAGTGCAGTTAAGGTCTGTGGATATCCGGAACCAGAAACTACTCCTCCACAGACTTCCATGACAAGGATATACGTGGGAATCTCAGATTCTCAACACTAAAATGGAGGAGAAAAAAAATGCTCCTGACAGGTAAGAAACAGAGACACATCAATTCCAACCAGCTGCTGTGTAGAATAAAACAGCCCTTTTGTGATTACAGGGTTCATGACTATAGGCTACAGGTGCTTAGCTGTCGTGGTACTAGACCAAACAGACATTAGTGATAGCAATAGAAAAGTAGAAAATTTCATAGATAAGAAACATTCCAGCACATTGGGGGAAGATGTAGTATTTTAATAGGAGAAAAACCTATAGGCATAATATCAAGAGCACTGCAGCGAGGGCACTGGCCTCCACTGCTGTCACTAGAAGCACCAGGGTAAAGCCCTAAGGAAGGTCCTAAGGGAGCAGAGAGGTGCTGAGGCAAGAGCAAGATAAACATCTTCTCTTAATGTGTTGTTTTAATTGCTCTCTACCTTTTGCACCTTTGCCTCTGCGCATCCACACACCCAATCCCCATATTTTCACTGCCAATCTGGTTTTTAACTGACCATTGCCACCTAAGGTAAGGTTCTATACACTTCCATTTACCCATTCCATGAGGCTTTTGCCAGACTCTTGGGGATGCATCTCCCCAAATCTCCCTTTTCCAGCCAGCCCCTGCAAGCCCCAGCAAATATTAACCTAATGGACAATTCCAGAGTAATATCCACTTAGGTTGCAGTGTGCTGCTGCCTTTGAAATACCCCACATTTCGCACCAGCCTGGAACATCCGTGTTGCAAGGCATCTGCACTCCTGCTGTTGATGGCAGGCCTTCATTAATTTTGGACAGACCACATCCTGGTACTTTTAAAGATAAACCCATTTGATATCAAGAGCTCCACTTAAAACTGAATTCAGGAACCAGAAAATACCAACAGAAACCTAATTCAGAGCATGAGCAGCAGAACAGGCAAAGGTATCATTCATTTTGTTTGTATTCATGGGATGAGATTAGACAAGCTATTTTTGCCATGACTTTACAAAAAAAAAAAAAAAAAAAAACAAACCACCAGGTGTTCAAACAATGCACCAGCAATAGGAGCACATTTTGAATCTTTCTATTTTATCACACAAATCAAAGCAGACCAGGTACTTACTGACAAGAATTCAAAATCTCTTAAGCAATAAAATTCATACTTCCTTACTCATCACAGGCCCTGGAAAGGATTACTGGGTTTTCCTTTTTTCATACAACCATATTTTCTTAAGCCAAGAAAAGCACCAGAGCAGTATCTTACTGTGCATATCAGGAGTCATCTGATCAAGGGTTGTAAGGATAACCTGGCTGGAAAACTGGTGGTCTTGTCAAGATAGGCATGGTTGCTTAACAGGAGATATTCATATCAATCACAGATTTATTTTGGTAACTCCTTCACTTGTTAACAAAGAAATAGATCCTATAGATTACAATACATAAAATTCACTTTTAGTTTCTCTTTGAAGCGACTATATGAAATACAGTCTGGATTAGAGAAAGCCAGTCGATGAAAAACAAGAAAAAATACTTAAGAAAATACACATTCATTAAGTGAACATGCACTATTGTATCTAAGATTATAATATCTTACAATTTATTTTACTCACAAAAAATAACTCCCTCAAAAGATCAAACCAACATTAAAAAATGTCTATCCATTTAAATTGAAACTACAATATAAAACTAAAATTTCTAGATGAGTTATTAGCAGTGTAAATAAAAACAACACTTTTTCATCTAAAAATGTTTATTTCTCAAAAATAGAAAGGATTGAGGTGTTCCCAAGCCTTACCATATCATGAACTTTATGTTCCAGCCCCAAGAGAAAAACAAAGATCAGTAATGCAAAGAATAACAGAAGCTTTCTTCCAGTACAAACACTGTCAAGACTGCAGCTCTAAAATCAGACATGCTCTTGGTTAGTGTCATCTGTTTGAATGTTACAGTAAAATGAGATTGAAAAAAAAAAAAAAAAAGAAATGCTAAATTTAGGCTTGGAATGATTCCTGAGCAGTAGAGAAAGCATAGGAATAGCAGCTCAGGTCTCTTACAGCCAAAGCAGAGCCCTGTTTCTAACACAGATTGCTGATGAATGTTGACAGCCAGCACCCAGGCATGACAAGGTAAAGCAGTGGGAATGTTTTGAACACAGCCTGTCTGCTAAGGGCACACAAGTGTGCTTTAGCAGTCACTTTATTATCAGAGCATCTGTCCTAGAATTAGTTGGCAATTAATGGAAATTCAAATTCAAACCTTATCAGAAGTTGCACAATTGGTTCATGTTTTATTTCCACAACAAAATAAACCTGCAGTTGACTTTTGTTACAAGTTTAACACAGCAACTTTAGAAACAAATATAAGCAACATTAATATTGCTTAAAAATATATATTTTATCTTTGAAACAATATGTGCCTACCTTTCTGCAGTAAATAGGCATAGGCAAAAATACTTCCATTTGGCAAAATGGTTGAAAAGTTGATCTTAATTTGCTTTTCCCTGTCTTTCTACACACACCATATATATGTATAAGTGATACTGCATTGCATTATGTCCTCTGACTATTTTCCACAGGATGCTCATCAAACCTGCCATGGGTGAACAGAATTCCTTTACAAAACATTTATTCAACATTTCGCCTTTTCCTGGCTGCTCTATGTACTGCCTTGGGCATATTTCCTGCAAAGTAATGCTATTTAATTTTTTTCAATAACAGGATAAAATACTATTACTGGAAAAGAGAAATAGAAATAAAACTAATACTATTACTAGAACATAAATGGCTCATGAAAACTAATTTGTATCCATACCCTACAGTGGAATTATCCTCATCTTCCAGAGGTAAATATAAGGTACAACCATATCAACACTGTAAGCACCAGTTAACTCTCAAGGCTCGTGTTCTCACCATTGTGCTTCATAGAGTGTAGTAATTCAAAGACCAGCGAACTGTGTTGTGAATATATGAAATATTATCGTTCCAATTTTGCAAGTCTATGCTCTTGACTCAGACTCTATGTTCATAGCACTCTTAAAGGTCTTCTATCTTAGCCAAGTTGGGATTTTTTTTTTTATCCTCCCTAGATAGCAGCAGAATACTCAACATGAGGGTAGCCTCCTATTAAATATCAAATAATTTCTTCACAGTGAGAAGATGCTAAACTCTAAGAAAAGAGAGGATATAATTGTTTAGTCTTCATCAGAGAAGTTTGAGCTCCTTTCCCCACCTCCAGGTCTGCTTGAGACAGATATCCAAAATGGAAAATTACAGTTCAAACCCTTAAAGCTTAGCAAAAATATCACATAAAACCTATAAAAGAAAAACTTACAATGAGAAATACTGAGCATTATGGATTATGTTATCACTTAGGCTAATGACATGTCTATAACATTACCTTTCAAACACTCGAAGTTACACATGTAAATGATTTAAAACCTTGCCAATGAACTACAAGTCTTTTTCATGGTTTTGATGAGCAGAGTGCACAGCTGCCAGAAGGCTGGAAGGTAACCTGAAGAAAAGGAGTTTGCTGCCAAATTGTTTCAGCAGTACTGATGAGATCCAGTTTTGGGGATGGGCTGGGGATTCTCACCATCTCCATCTTAGGCCTTTTGAGTGCAGCACCACAATCTTTTTAGAGCATTGCAGATTTGTGGCATCCTTTCCCCTTACCATACAACATAATTTCTGGCTAAATGAATGCGAACTCCAAATGTACCAGCACAAGAGCCCATTCTGATGGGAATGATACACATTCATATGAAACAGAAAACTATGTAATTCAAACCACATTTTTAACTGTTAAGCATTTCTTCACCAAAATATTCATTATTCTCCATGTGTGTGTTTGCATGTGCATATAAAAAAACCCAGTTGTTGGCCCAGTTCCTGCAGCTGAGCTCTCCAAATGAGTGTATGGATGTGTGGGTGGGCACTACAGACCAGGAAAAAACTTTGCAGTGAAAGGTAAAAGAGCCAATTCCAGGACAATTTACAATTAATGTAGGTATTGCCTGGTGCTGATGCTAAACATCAGCAAGGGCTGATGCTAAACATCTACGTGAATGGGAGCAAGTTTTAAACGTCTTATACCAGCAGTAAATAAATGATTAATAAAATCATCTTTATGAGATGCACATAAAATATCAGGTGCTTTCCAGACAAAGAGAAATTTGTCCAGGTTTAATGAGTTTCCAGCTGAGAGACCTTTGCTTTAATCTTTCATGGTATGATTGGGAATATACAAAGAAAATTTCCAAAAGAATAATACATATTTCTTTGAAAGAGAAAAGCACATTTTCTGGATATGAGGCAAGGTATATGTTAGAATAGTGTGCCAGTATAGTCAGTTCTAAGATTTAAAATAGAGGGAGGGACTCATCATGCCTCTGGAGCAACAGATTCCCAGAGCAGAAAAACAGTCATGCCTCACATGCCTTGGAAAGAAATTGGCAGGAAAAAAGCACATGGCCAGGGAAGTCAAGGGATTGCTCAGCATGCTTCACATTTTTAATTGACTGATCTACATGCAAAATCTCTTGTAATCCCAAATCATGCACTTGTATATGTCATGTGTTCATACATCCTAAACCATCTCTGTGCCAAAGACCTGCAACAACAGGTTAAGTCCCTTCCCTTGCAATATGGTCCCAAAAGCAGACACTTCCTACAAAAATGTGGAGGGGAATAAGGCACCCACCATCAGATGGAGGACTGGAGCTCAGTGCACTCCAAAAAGGCAACTTCAACACCTGTTTTCACAAAAAAGAGGTTCACACCACCAGGTCCTAGATCAAACCTCATATATCCTCTTATGACTGTGCCACCATACCTTAAAAAATCCAAGAAACACAGCCAGAATCAGGCAGAGAAATCAGGGTGCCTGGAAGAGAGAGTCTGAATGTGAAAGCACAATGTTGGATTTAGATTGAGGACATGGTCAGGAGGAGGCATGATTCAGGCATCTCTGTAAAGAGTGAACACCACCACTGCCTAATGTGTACCCAGAGGAGTCTGCACTGTCTACACCCAATGTTCTTTTGGGATGTGTTTTTAAAGGCTGACACAAAATCTGGCATAAGAGTGTTAGTGCAGGCGTCCCATTGTGTTAAGTTAGGAATTCAACACCGTCTATCTGCCAAGAAGTGAAGGCTCATCACAATGGTTTTTTGCCAAGGTTGTGTAGTCACAGGATTGCTTTAACAGGAATGAAATAATCACAGAAAAAAAGAAGACAGAAACTTATCAATCTGGTCTTTAAACTGTTGGGGTAATAGCCTCTTTAAACACAGATGCAACTGGGTATGCAGCTCCCAGTCTGTTTTCTTTTGTTTTCTTTCTTTTTTTGCTGGATTTAGTGAGACTTGCTGCAGCCTTGAAAGACTCTTCTCACCCTGTCTGTGAAGCTGTGTTATGCAGCTAGTGAAATAGTCAGGGTGCAGTTCATCAAGCAAGTTCAGACTGTTTTAAAAGCATACTAGTATTCTAGGAAGAGAGCACAAAACAACAAAATGAAACTTCACAATGAAGAAAAGCAACTTGCAACTTTAACTGTAGACTGACTACTATTATCCGTAATGTACTCTACATCCATAATGTACTAATATCCAATGATATATTCTAAAAGCATTTAAAAATACTGCAGTGCATTAAGTCATACATTTGAGAAGTGGCAGGCCACTACATAAAAGATGCCATATGCCAAATTATGTCAAAGGAAATAAAGTCCATTATTTCACATTTTTGCTTGAGAAAAGAGTGGTTTGGGTATAGTAGAAGGCAACAGAACCCCCTTGTCAGGCAGGCAGAAGTATGAAACCCTAACTTTAGACTTGACTGTCAATGAGTTATCTTTCCAGTTATCTTCAGCAGAATGGTGGTGGATATAGGCATGTCAGACTTGAATGAAGCCATCTTAGCCTGTTGGCATGCATTGAGTAGCTATCAGCAGACTTTTTAAAGTATTAATACTGCCTTCTACCAACAGTCATTAAATTGGTACTAGGGCCTTCCTCATGAGCATCCTGGTCCCCAGTAACAGCTAAGTAGGGAGCTTTTCACTGTGTATCACACTGAGGGTATCTAATGCAAAAACATGGAATTGTGGACCTGAATCCTTTATAATGGTTCAGCTGAGCTTCTTTATGGACTAGGGGATGAACAAAGTCCATATGCATAAACTAAAAAATTCCCTTTCATTATTTTTAACAATCAGTTTGAATTTTACAGCCTTATTTAGATTTATGAATAGTCATTTCTATATTTACAACTATTGTAAAAACTGAGCAGCTTATTGTTTTTGCAAACCTAACCTCCAACTTAAGCCAGGAAAATAAAACTTAAAGCTTTCTAAAAAAAAAAAAAACCAAAACATTGTTCTTACACTGACAGAAAAGAGAGAAAAATAAAAATTTCTAAAATGAGTTCAGCTTTCCTGGTCAAGGGGAAGTAGTGTCATGAAAAGAGAAAGCATGGTTCATAGTCAATTGCCACCTGACCTTCTCTGAGCCCTCAGGTCCTTCTTTCTACTTAGCTCACTCTAAGGGTCATAATCATAGCACAGAAGTAATTATGTTCACCTCCTCCCACCCATGTCCTTATGGGAAAGATAATTTATCACTAGTAACTATGACAAATTCAAGAACTTACCACCCTGGCAAACAGTCTATTTGTGGTTACTTGCAAGTCTTAGGAAAAGGGGAAAGTGGATACTCTTGGTATGCAAGTGCTAGACTGAACAGAAGGCTTGGTTGAAAGACAGCAAACAGCTTAATACACATAATTTCTTTAGTACAGTACACACCCTATGTCCAAGACAGAAAAAATTCTCTTCCTTTCCCATCAGCTAGTACAGTGAGACCATTGCAATAAATACTTCCTATATTTAATTGACAAAACTCCACCTGCTATGCTGTCTAGTATTCCAATAGTTTCAAAAAATAGGAACCTTAAAGGTATGTCAGTCCTGCAATTAAAATAGGATCCTGTTACGCTGAAAACAGAGCCAATAGCTTGTCCTATAAATCATAAAATTACTGCACTGCAGCCCACTCAGAATCCTTTGATAGTCATGAGAAAATGCAGCAGTCTGGTTCAGACAGCAATTATTTGCAGGAGCATAGGGATAGAAAAGTTCCCTGAAAAGGCATCACATTGGTTTCCTCAGTAAAACCCAGCTACTAAAACATAAAATATACTATGCAAACTGAAACTACTATGTTAAATTTCTGAATTTTAGGGAAGGAATTTATAAACTTTTCTAAACCCCTGAAATTCCAAACCTAACGTGCAAGGCTTCCAAGACCTCTGTCCTTTCAGGGTATCTCTCTCTACTAAAACCATACATCATATACTCTAAACATTCTCTGCTGTTGCATTGCAATGAAGATACTGCACACTAGTGGCCTGAAGGGACATCGCCAGGTTTCAGTTATTCTGCTTTCCTCAAAAGAGATGGGGCTTACCTCCAGTATGGCCATACCACTTCCTAGATCCAGAGCTAGCAATAGCTGACTCTTCTGACAGTATCTGGAAGTCTGACGGTCAGGATTCTGCCAGGACAAACCAGATGAGGCTGGAATTCAAAACTGAAAATTAGTTGTTCAGGTTGCACATAAGACTAAGCAAAAAAGCAAATATTTAGGAAACAAAAGCAAACAGAAAAAATAAAAAATCCCAGTCAAACAAGTGGGTACATGCAAAAGAGAAAGGAAGAAAAGGGGAAAGCACGGAAGAAATGAAAATGCTGGAATATTTGAACTACTGGTGACAATTTTAGTGGGGGACAGCAAATAGGCATTATCCCTTTCTCCTAAAATTCAGATTCTACTTACAGCCCCCCGTGCATGTGTTCTGAAAAAAAAAAGGTTAGGAAAATGCAAAGAAGGTTCCAGTGCATGTGTTACCTCCAAAGAACATTTAAAAATCCAAACCTAACCAAATTTGAAACTGCAGGTCATCAGTCTAGACCTTTCAGGAGTCAGAAGTCACTCAAGTTTTTTGTTTAAAGTGGTACTGGTTTTCTTAACAGCAACAGAGAAGCATTTGCAACATTAAATAACAGCAGAGGCCTCTTAACTACACTATGCAATCAACTCACCAGGGTGTTTCCATCTCCCAATACAGTTCATGTCAGAGCCCTGCAATATCCCCAGCTGCAAACTGTAATAGTGATGGATGAGTTATGCAGCTGATACAGAAAATCAGAGTGCAGTTTGCCCTACTTCATCATTCCTCAGATATTTAGCATAGCTTTCACCTCCTTCCTTTATAATCCACAGAAAGGAAGTTGGATATGTTTTTCCATCCTTTGATGGAAGAAAAGGACTGTTAGCTATTTGTCTTTATTTAATAGTTGTTTCAATAGTTTTTCAACAAAGAGAGAAAAAAATTCCGAAAAGCAAAAGGAAACAATCTCCCCAAAAGGCAAACCACTGCAATATCTCCAAGTCAGAAGGCACAATATGCTCAGGCTATTTAAATTATGGTATGGATTTCACTCTCACCTATGGATTCTTTGATATATAGTTCAGTCTTCCAGAAATGAGGTGATTTGTATTAGTATTTACATATCAAAAATTTGGACACTAATTTTTCAACACTAGGACGTTTTCTTGTGGTTTTGCTGTGTTAGAAAGATCACTTCATTGCTTCTTTTGGCATTACTAAACATGGTTTTGGAATGAGGAATGCAAAATGGACATTTTTTAATCAGAAACATACTTCAATAACTACATTCGTATTTGGGATTTCAAAGCAGTCTGCTTAGTGACAAAGCAATACCTATCAGCTCTCCATCTGCCTTGGAGCTCAGTGGAGCTCTGGTGGGAGTGCTGTCCCATGCAGCAGGAGCAGAAAAGCCAGAGGCTTCACATCTTTAGTAAAGCAAGACCCCAGGGGATTGAGATCTATTCTTCTCCTGAAAGGATGAATGTACATATAAATCCCAGTGTTTCCATAAAGCATTTATAGTTTGAGAACAACAGAGCAGACATAGGGTAGTTGCAGGGATTTGATTGTGTTTGCCTTCTGTAGAAATGTGAAATCACAATAATCTTCTTTTACAAGAGCTTTTGTAACATGCACATGTGCCTACTGAATTAGCAGTGGTACTGCCTGGAAAACATATGCAATTCCATTGATGTAGGAAAAGAATAAAGACGGTCCATTCTCTATTGTTCCTAAGAAATAAATACTTACATATCCAAAAAATAGGAGCCAATTGATGCAGCTCTTATTAGACCAAAGGGACAGGATAAAAGGGAGCATCCTCCCATCTTGTGCTGCCAGAACAGGCCAGGGGCCACTGTGAAAACATCACAGAAGAAGTCCTTGAGGAGCTAGTGGAATTACTTGATGGGGGCTGAAGGGGAGGTCCTGGAGGGGGCTGCTGGAGTTTCTCCACTGCAAAGCCAGCTCCTGGAGGGGCCATTTCAAGGCCCATCTGGTGGATGGAAATCCTGCTTCAGCCTTACAGAACAGATGCAAACCCCTCCAGAGATGAGAACCACCAACCCCTGGATGTGCTGGGAGCTGTGGTGCCTTTTCAGCTGGCAAGACCGAGGGAATGCCTTCTTGGATGTCCCTTCTTGAATGCTCCTTCCTGAGGAACACTGCAGAGCTTGTTGTCCTCATTCCCCGTGGAGCCATGGGCAGCAGCCATAAGAAATGGGATCCAGGAATGCTTTCTAGGGGTCTCAGCACTTTGTAGCACCCACTATGCTTGGAAAGGATTCTTGCCTCCAGGGCTGATCAGGACTATGGCATTTGGCCTACCTTGGAAGGCCCTGAGATAGCTTCAGGTTGAGAGAGAATAGGGCTTGGGCATTTCCTGGGAGGCATGACCAGAAGGCTGTGGGATGAGGAGGCAGTCTTGTCCACATGCTAAGGGAATAGCTGATCACCAGTCCTGGGGTGAGGAAGGAACTCTCCCCTGAGGCAGATTGGCACTGGACTGCAGAGCTTTTCTGCTTCCCTCTCCACCATGGAGCATGCCCACTTGTCAGGGCTCCTCTGATCCATTTTGGCCACATTTCTGCCTGATGCTCATGTACCACAAAGACACCTCTTGTGCCCTGCAGCTACAGGAAGGAAGGTTTTTTTTATCCACATGGTGGACCAGAAAATGCCTCAGGATGGTTGTGCCTTCCTCTGCTGCCTGGAGTATGGCCCTTGCCAGCACTCCTTTCGACCATTCTATAAACAGATCCAGGATCTCTAGTATAGATATGTAATAGGCTCACATTACCTAGGAATTAATCATATAACAATTTATCAGCATACCTTGTTCATCTGTTTTCTCCCAAATATACAGCCCACTTAATTTTCTTAAGCTTAAAAGGGCAAAACATTCAGCATTTAAGTGTAAACAAAGCTAAGCACTCCAATTGAAATGCAATACAAGTTAGCTTTCATTTCTGAAAAAAATTGTACAAAGTAATCTGTACAAAAAAAAGAAAGCTACTCAAATCTCCAAAGGAAAACCAAACATTTCAGCTGACTGCAGTGAAAATTCAAACTAACTTTTCAAGAACACTGTTTTATTTTACTGCACAGGTGCAGCAAAACCTAGACCATCTGTGTTAAGAAAGGACGAACAACAGGATTGGAAGTTGTGCTGCTTGATTTTTAATCAAACTGAATCAAGCAAAAAATACTCTGTGTGTGTGAGGACCAGTGTTGTATCATAAAACCTAACAGTCATATGTGTGAATTCTAGTCCTTGAAGACATTTTGTCCACCAGTCCACCACTCCAAGTCCTTTAAGTGCTGCAAAATTTCCTGAGCTCTCTGATGCCTAGAGAATAATATATGGCAGTCTTTGAATCCTGCATTTCAAAAAAATAAATATGACCCTTTACTATCCAAGCAAAATTTTCATTGCTTGTTTAGTTACTGTCTGGGTTTTGACTGATGCCAGGAACAAGTTTTTAGCTAAAGTGGTGGTCAGCTCAGCCAAGAAATCCTGATGCTGAACAGCAATGTCTGCTCAGAGCCTCAGTCCTTGGGGGAAATTGCTTGCACAGAAAAAGAAATCTGGTACACAGTCAAGGAGAGCCTTTAGTTTCTGTGAGTTAACTGTAGGGACTTGGGACATATTTGAAGGGTTTCTGGTTTTGGGGAGTTTTAGCAGAGATGAATGGATTAGCTCTTGATTGCTCTTTCAGAAGAGTATATTTTCATCCATTGCCAGAGAAGAACAGAATTATTTGAACAAGAAATTTCTTAAAAAAGAAAGAAACCAAGAATGAAAAGACTGCATTTTGTTTAAAGTGATATTTCTTTCAGTTGTTTAGCTTTGTCTAAGCCTTAAACAACAGTAAGAAAAAATAAATAAGAATATCTGTATTCTCCAATGCATTGTATTCTACTTGATAAATTTTTAACTACTCTGTTCTCTAAAAATAAAAAATAAATCCCACAGAGCAAGAAAAACTTCTAAAACTCAAAAAAACCCTATTTTGAAATCAAATGTGTAAAAATGCTGCAAACTTCTGAGATGCACATTGGTTAGAATATTCTCCTTGCCCCAAATTCATGCAGGTTAGAAACATATCTCAATTTTATATGGTTTCAGAAAATCATCAGAGTTTATGTTTCTGGACACCAACAGTTTACCACTTATCTTGTGCACATCAGGACAATGTTCTGTGTTCCACAGGGGAAAGCCACCCTCATTTTTTAGTTCAGTCCTAGCATGATGAGAGGTTATAAACTTTACACAGGACAGGCTGTCCAGGGTCTCCAAACCACAAGCTGGTGTGCCCCTTCACTTCAGGTGCAGAGCTGAACTGGGCAAGGTCTTTTAGGTTTGTCCTGTCTGTATCACCAGAAAGCTGTTCTCCCAAATCAGGATTCATCACCCAGTGTGCAGTAAGACACCAGGTAATGATTTATTTCATATTTGCACATGGATGATTACCAGGTAGTAAATCTACAAAACTTTCACCCTAAGCAGAGAAGACAATCACTATTTATACACTGTTAATCTAATATATTCCACCTATCTAATAAAAATTAAATGTTTGTTGCTGTATTATTGGTTACTCATAAAAAAAGCTGATTGCGCAAGATATTATTTAATTCATTATTCGCTACTGTGCATGATCAGGGTCTTTCATTTGAGTCAGAGGTCATTTGGTTGTGATCTCCCCGTGTGAGAATTACCCTTTACCCAGTTGGAACAGATTTTGACACAGTTGTTGAATTAGTTTAGTTAGTACCTTCTTATCTTGAGTGTTCTTGCCAAGTTCTAAGTTCTGCATTCTTTGTGTTCATTATCAGTAGCTCTCTTGTTCCTAAGCTTTGTTAACCTCCCCTTGGGCCTGGGATCTTTGAAGCATGCCAAGCCCTAAACTTTAAATAAGGTAATTCTACTGACAAGTAATTCATCTTAGGATAATCAACCCTGCTTCTCAAATGCTGTCCCCAGAGCCCTCCTACTTCTTTTCCCCAAGCAGGACTCTGCCTGCACCACTCCCAGTTCCTACAAACTCTGGGCTCATCCTCTTCTTGTGAGCAGGAGTCAGTCACCACGGCCCTGCTGGTGGGAACTTGTGGCTCCTACTGCCAGGGCTGCAGTTAAGAACAAGATGGGATCACATCCAGGGAGCTATCTGTGAGCCTCAGCATCTCTGAGCTGGCCATGAACCTCAGTCACCACCCATCCCAGAGGGGGAGCATCCTTAAGACCTGTCAAAGTGAGTGAGTTAGAATGAGCACTACACATTTAGACTAACAGGAACAGAAGTCAGAGTATGTGGCTGGTGAACAGGACAATCTTTGAGAAATCCAGTCTCTTCAACCTCCAAATCCCTGCCAGCCATCTGTGAGACACACACAGGCAGCTAAGCAGCACAGTAACCCTAATTAAAGTCAGACTACTGCCTCACAAGCTTCTTTTTATAACCCTTCCTTTAAAATACAACAAATGGACTCTACTATTAAACAGCTTCTCACTTCCCTTACAACAGATGAATCTTAAAGAAACTCTTATACATTTTTCCATATCAGCTAATAAAACTTTGAAGAAGTAATTTTCTTCTCTCATAGTACTAAAACCAGCTCCTTCCAGGTTAGTACTATCTCTAAGGCATACTTTAAGGGAAAGGCTGAATAATGAAGTCAGCACCATTACCATTTCATCCATGCATTACTTCTACCCAGAGGCTGCATCTCTGGGATGTAATGATTTTTTATGCTAGCTCCAGCACATGAGATGGCATGTTGGACTGACATGAAACAGAGAAAGTGTATTTTCCCACTCAAGTGTTTCAATATGGCAGTTAGGTTTGCCAAATCCAATGTTTCCCTGTGGAATGAATCATGAGGTTGAACAACAGTGTGCTCTTTTGAGTATTCTGCACACTAATTTTTGTGGTAAAAATGACCAAGTTGGCAACTTCATAATTTCTAAGCCTTCAGAAGAAAAAGATACCTATTAAAAAAAGAAAAACAAAGCCAACAAAATCCTCAACAAAACAACAAAGAATGCAAACCCTCAATTAAGCCTCTGACAGCTATTTGAAGATTCGAAGCATCTCATTGACAAAAATTTTAACAGTGGATAAAGTTCTCTATCCACTGTGACCTCCTAGGCATAAAGACAGAGGACATAAACCACTGTCTTCAAATTCAGAAGTCCTACTCATCCTGGAATTCTGCCCACAACTATAGGATTTTTAAAATTGCCACAGATGTCATGGATTTGTTCAGTCAGTATCAGGATTTTCTGTTCTGATTTTGAGTATATTGAGTTAGCAAAGAAAATTCCCTTCTGCAAGACATTTCAAAGTAACAAAGACCAGCAGAACAGATTAATGAATGTTTAAAAGGGCCAACTGGAAATATGTTATTTCCATTACAAAGTATACTGCTATGGGTGATTCTAAAATCTCATGTACTTTAATACAGGTCAAATATAAATCAACAACCCTTCTGTACTCTCAATAAGTAAAATAAAACATATGTTTTATCCCAGTACTTTACCCACATTTCATCAGTTTAGAAAACAACTAATAAACAACACTTCAACATTAGAGCAGCCATTGCAACATTAATTAGAAAAACCCAATCAACTTTCCACTGCTGGTTTCTGCAGAGCTATATTGGCATCCAGTGTCCAGTTCAGTAAATCTTTAGCAGCTGCATTCTGGCTTGTCTTTATAAAGGACTTGAGATGGCTTGTCTGTTAAAGGACATGAGAAGATGCATCTACAATCTCAAATCAAATACAGGAGTTTGATTCAGTTCAGTTTTTCATAACTGCCTGTTGACTCCATTCTTTGATGATCAAAGCAAGCCCTCAACAAGTTTAAAGAAAACCATTACACTGAGCCATACATTTTTGCATGTTGTATAATCACAAGAGAAAATTTCCAGACTTCTGAACACCAAAGGGGTTACTCTGTGCTTTGGGGCCTTTCTGGTTTTACATCTTTACCTTTGTCACTCCATCCAACAGTGAGTCTTTCAACAACTGGTGGCTAGCATTACACTTTCAACACTTTTCTCACCTCCTAACCGAAACAAAGTTGAGAGGTATCCCAACAGCATTGCATGGTGGGGTACCCACACCACCTCAGTTTTCATTAGCCATCATGAGACTGTAAAACCCAACAGAATGTTCTAGTTGTGTGATTTAACTACTTTAAATTTGGAAATCACAAGTTGGCCAAGCATCAATTGTTTTGTGAGGCAGCACCATGGAAACAGAGAGCTCCAGTGACCAGACATTCCTTGTCAACTGTCCCTGGAAGCTGCCCAGTCAAAACTGGTGCTCTGCACAGCCAATTTGAGCTCCTACAGGCCCATGAGCTGAGTAACAGCTCACGTGTGAGCAGCCACCCAAATGCAAAGGTCAGCTCATAACTAATCTTTATAGCTGAAGCTATCCAAATAATTTTGGTAGCTGAGGTTCCACTAGCACTGATGCAGCTTTCTTGGAAGATAACATTAGCTTCCCTGCTATAGGAGCATGAAGGTTTGCAACACAAGCATAATGCAAGTGAAGCTGTGTCTTAAGTAAAGCTGATGATCCCACATGGCCCTGCCCCTCCAAAAACAGGCACACAATATTATCCCATCCTTGTGCTCTGTAAGCAAGAGACTGAGTGGAGACCTCACCTACAACTTCCTCATGAGGGGAAGAGGAGGTGCAGGCATTGATCTTGGGTGCTGTCACTGGACTCTCTGTGGTCCAGTGACAGCACCCAAGGGAATGGCTGGAAATGGTGTCAGGAGAGTTTTCAGTTGGATGTTAGAAAAAGGTTTTTCACCCAGAGAGTGGTTAGGCACTAGAACAGTCTCCCCAGGGAAGTGGCCACAGCACTGACAGAGTTCAAGAACGATTGGACAATGCTCTCAGGCACATGGTGGGACTCTTCTGTGCAGGGCCAGGGGTTGGATTCCATGATCGTTGTGGGTTCCTTCCAACTCAGAATATTGTATGATTCTGTGATCATATTGGTTGCTGTTCAGTATTGGTGCCTACACTGGTCCTCTGGCTGATCTTGCATTCAACCTGTGAGACAGCTCAGCACCTCCTGGACTGAAAGGAGATTGTCTCCATTGTCTTTGGCTTGTTCTGCAGATTTCAGAACAGATGCAGCCAGGCCTGCCAGCCCCTGACAACACATACACTTCTGCACTGCAACACCTGGGCTTTTGCTCACTGGGGGATTTTTCAGCATCACACAATCTTTGGCAACCAGGGTAAATGATAATTTTGGAAAAACCCTTGACCAAATGAAAGCAGTACCAAATCAAGGAGTAAACTCAGGAAAGGCCACAGTTTATGGGACCATGTTGGGAGCCAAACACAAGGAAAAATTCTTGACAAACTATAGGCTGGGGAATGCCCAGTGAACATAAACTTCTGGATTTAACCAAGGTGACAGGAATGCCCACAAAACACAGGAATGGCAAGCCACATCCCCATCACAGGGGATTTGTTCCTTTGCATAATTCATAAATGAATAAAGTTAATTAATAAAACAAATAAATTAATAAAAACATTTATAAACAAATTCTGCAAATTAATTTGGAGAATTTCACTTTTCCCCCATGCCCCACCAAAATTTACTGACAGACACCCAGAGCAGAAGGAGTTTCAAAACATATCATAGAAAAATTGATACAAGAAGGCTTGCAATGTCTTTTCACAAATTATTGCTATACACAGCACAATGGGTTTAAGGATTTATCTACTTTTCTGACCCAAAAATCAGTCATAGTTATGTATCTCTCTACAGAAGATGCAAGCGTAAAAACACTGGTAATAGTGATATCCTTAGTGAATTCAATAGAATTTAGAATCAGAGAATTGCAAGTTGGAAGGCACCCTAAGGATCATCATAGTTCAACTCCCTGCTCCTCCCATAACTGCCTAAAACTAAACTCTATGCATAGCATAGAGTTCATCTTAATTGCTCTAACTATGCTACATATAGCATGGAGTTCATCATAGCATTGCTCATCTTCTTTGTTGACATCAATGCAAGTCAAGATGATTTCACAGCAGAAGTCAGGCCTTCTCAAAAACAAGGGAGAGCTTAGCCAACAAGGCTGAGCAGTTTCTCAAAGAGCACAGTACATATATGTTTTGGGAGTAAAACAGTGCAGCAACTGAAGTATTCCTGACATATCTGAAAGCAAATCACCTTAGGCCTTCCCGGGGAAGGCAAATAAAGACATTAGAAATGTATGCTATACCTAATGATTAGACTAGTGGCTCCAGGCCTTTAAGAGTCTTATGCCAGCTCCTCTTGTTCTTGAATAGCAAGAACAACATCCTAGCACAGCTCTGTGTTACTTGAATTAACTCGCTGGCCCACAACCACTGGGGGCCATTACTTAAGCCAAGGAAGCAACAGCAAAAGAACAATAAACAGAGGCAGGAGATTGGATTCACTGCTGTTATCTGAGTGAAAGGAACAGAGGCACGGGCTCTGTGAGGTTTTCTATGGCAGTGACAAGGGTCATGCCAGACCCCACAACAAATGCGCAGCCAGTTGGCTCTATTCAGGATAAGTACACCTCCAACGTTTTTGCCCCAGCCTTGAAGAGAATAAGCACCTCATTACATATCTAATCCTTACAGAGAGCCTTCCCAGCATGTGCTTTGGAAGCAGCAGTTTTGTAGCTTTGCTTCCCTGTAAATTTTACTTTTGGCACAAGGCACCTAGATCCCATGCCGTAACATGATATGCACCCTGGCTAAATGATCTTATTATTTGTCAACGAACCATGCACAGCTCCTGCTGGCCTAAATTTACCAGCAGACTGACATCAGGTTTTCAACCCATTATAATGTCATGGTATGTTGATTTAATCTGCTCCATGCCACACTTTAAGCTTATCTTTTCTCACAGGAGTTAAAAATTGAAGAGATAGGCTGGATCACTTGTAGCAAATCAGGATAGAATCATTCCCCATATTCACATATGCAATGACAGTTTGTTTTGGTTGTTCCTTAAAAAACAGATAAACAAACCAAAAGGAATATTTTAGGCTGATCAGTAAAGTGCCTATAAACTTGTTATTTGTTCAAACTCAATGCATCTTCTTCACAAATGCCAGCAGAATGGCCAGCTGGTGTAGTTCAGATGCTTCCCTTCTTAGGAAGGATTTTAGTAAGCCACAGTGACACAGCATGCAATAAAAACTTACCTGTGTTTTTCCTTGAAGTGTTGGATCCCCCACATTTTTCTAGTATCTTGCAGAACCAAATCTATTTACAAGCCTTTTCAGTTCTCAGACTTCAATGGAAACATGATATGGCAGCCTCTTGTAAAGTCAACTAGAGTAAAATGCATTTCAATATTAACAATGATTTTGTTCTGTCCTCACACCTGACCTCTCTATAGCATGGTTCAAGCATCATTTGCAAAATGATTGCTTGAAAACTTAACATTACAATACATACAGAGTTAAGTCTCTTTGTACGTGTTCTGAATCCAAAGGCAGAGAGAATTCCAACTAGTATATGCTACTGAAACTTAATGGAATATCAAATTGCCTCAGACACCCTTCTAAGCCAAACCAAGCTAAACCACACTCACACACTGGGAATGTGCAGTTCCTACTGCAGTTGAAAAGTTCCACATGCTCTTTTTTTCAGACAGGACAGTGTAGGACATTTTCCCAAAGCAAATTCTCCAAAAACCACCCAGAACCCCTCCCCTTTGACAGTCCAGCCTTGCCATGCAGAGGAACTCAGAGAAGTGTCCTACACATTCTTTGGCTCCTTCACACTTACAATTGCAAGGAACCAAAACAGCTTGTAAGTGCTTGGTCAATTATTTAAACATTCAGTGCAACTACTGAGAGGCTTCTAAACAAATAATCACTAAAAAAAAAAAAAAAAAAAAAACACCACAAAAAAAAAAACACAAAAAAACCCCCACCGAACCAAGAAAGCTTCAGAAGTTCAACAGATGCATGTATCAAACCCTGCACATGGAATGAAATAACCCTACACAACAGTACAGGCCAAAGGCTGATAAGCTAGACAGTAACTAGAGAAAGTCTGGATTTGTTGGCAAGTTAAAAACAGTCAGCAGTGTGCCCTTTCTTGCTGTGAAGAAAATCACCTACATACCACAATGCATGCTAGCAGGATGCATATTGTTTAGGTAATGGAATTGTTTATTCCCTTCTTTTTTCTATTTGCAAGTGTACATCTAGAATACTGCGTCCAGTTCTGTAATAGGAAAACAAACAAATCTCCTCCCAGACCAAAGAAAACCCAAACCAACCAACCACAAATACCCCCCACAATACCCCCACAAATACCCCCCACAAAAAATACAAACTTTAATATCCAGTTACAAAGAATTTATCCTGATGGTCTGTTCATTTCTGCTCTTCCGATTTCATTGATTTCAAATTTTCACTTTGTCATATTTAAAGAGATTTATCAAAGGGAAAGGAAATGCTTTCTACTCCCTAAAGTATACAAAATAAATGAGGAAAGAAAAATCTTCATTTTCCCTGGAGTCTCATACCTGCCATGGTAGTTGAGGATCTCTCAAAAAACTGATGAATTAGGAGCTTCCATTCCCCAGATACACCAGCACAGAGCCATCACAAGTGTAGATAATATAAAATACATGTTAAAAATCTGATACGTTTATGAAGTGATAAACAAACCTTGCCATTCCATGTGGATAACTGTCTATATATATTACCCCCTGCTTTCCAGCCACGCTTCTACAGTTGCGTTTTACAACAGGAAAGTCATTCATTATACAGGAACATTCAAACAACATAGTTTGAACTTTTATAAAAGGGTTGGTAGCTTCAAGATTTGTTTCCTAAAGTCCCTGTTTTAAGTTAATGTAATGTTTTACTTTTATTAAAATGTATTTTTCAACAATCATTAACAGTCCACCTCAGTTCCCTTTAGCAGAAAAAAAGCCATTTGCTAAAATATTTATGGTGAAAATGAATGGCAATAACTGCTTTGAAAATAAAAATACAAAGAACTGAAAACCCTTTTTTTAACAAAACAGGAACATTTCAATTTCGCCCCCTCACTTCCCACAGTAATTTTAAAGCACCTGCACTGGACAACAATCAGTAAACAACTTTTTAATTAGTTTCTCATAATACTGTCTATTCCTCTATGCTAGAACATTGTCCAACATTCACAATAGAAATTTACAGTGAATACAGAGCTGTCTATAATTTCTCCCCAGTCTCCCAGTAACAGATTGTGTGAAATAAACACTAGAGAGCTACATTAGAGTTTTGGTTCAGCCTCTTTGCTCCAATCACTTGAGTTTGTTAAGTGATACAGATGTTAAAACTCTGTGAATAATTTAATCAGCTCTACACTGAAATGTCAAACTTCTTTATCAGAGAAGAGGAAGTTCGGAGAGGAAAAGAAATGTTCCTGTGCTGCCCTCCACCTTCTTCTTTCCCCTCAATGAGCTCTATCCCAACAGATGAATGGATTGAACCAAGTGCAGTAAATATCTTCTCCAGATGTTGTAAATAGAAATTTTGGCTTCATGTGCTTTTCCAAAAAACATAAATTAACATTTGAATTTCATGCAAGTCAGTTGGCGGAATATGATCTCAGTCCTAAAAGGCTTGTACTGATAGACCAACCAATTTCTGTCATTGCACCATCATAAAACACTGCAAGCAAATTTCTACCAAAACAAACACACCTTTGAGCTGCTGAGAAGTCAGAACCTTTTCATATATCCTCCAAAATAACACCATAGATAAAAAATTAATTTTACTGCTATGAGAAACTTCCCTATTTCAAAATTCACTTTGCAGAATAAGAGATTAGAAACATCAAGCCAAGCCTGAAATACATAGCAGTATCACATTCCCAAATGCTTATTTAAAGTCTACTACTTCAGTGGTATCCTACTTTGCAGGATCCTTCTTTCTTTTCTCAACTTCAGCAAAGATTCTGTAATAGCCAATATCCACAAGCCCTATACGCAGCCACAAAAATGTAGTCTGACTGTGACCTCATTGTTGAAAGGAAGCTGTGACAGTGGACAGGATACTCCTGCCCTGTTCTTGTCTTTCCATGAGCTTTCCCTAAAGAGTCCTGACAGTTCTCTGGCTCCAGTAGTCGAGGTCACAGTAACCAACACAGGGTCTGTATTTACTGTTTGCAGATCAAATTTTATAATCTACAATCCTGACACATTCCAATGCCAGTACAAGTGGTGAGTTTGAAGCAATCCCTACCATCAAGACCTCCCAAACCAGCACACCAAAAATCAATTTTCATTATATTCCAAAAACTTTGCACCAGTTTACTTAAACTGATACTGCTGCCTAAGCTTTATAACTGCAGAACATGGCAAGCAAAAGTAAGTGCTTTGTGTCAAACAAGCTGCTACATTTAGCAAAGATCAATGTAACTGCAGCTGCTTGAATCATCGGCGTTGCAATTTGTCCCAAGACTGAGAGACCTAAACAAGAAAGGACAGCAAGGATCATCAGCCCACAAGTAAAGCCAGGTTCATTCTCTGCTTTCTGTCGTTACAAGAAGAATTTGCCAGTGTTGCACAAAAAAAAGAGCAGCTTAACATTCTGCCTGTACCATTTCACAAGTTGCAGCGCTTCTAGCAAACCACAATTTGTTCTGCCTTTCACATTATTAGACCAAAAGAGGAACTCATATGCAATACCCATATTATTGAACTGAACAGCTTTCAAAATGCCACCAGGATGCACAGCAGCAAAAGAAATCAGACTATTTGCTTTCAGTGCCACCACCTCCCACAAGAGAATTTTAATTTCACCTTTTTGGGTTATGGTCTCCTTTTATGAACATAAGAAATATCACATTACAAGTCCAGCTATGTAAAGTATACCCCGCCATATAAACTATGAAGCACCATAGCAGAGTTTCTCCTTAAATAAATGACCTCAACTGGTAACTGGGCCTGCAATTAATTTTTTTGCCTTCCAACAGTTTGAAAAATGTATCCAGTGTCGGGCTTCTTCTATGTAGCCTCAGACATAATTAGTGGAGCTCTTACTTCAATTAAACAATTTCCTAAGCCTGCCTTTTGTTTTGTTTTTCTGATTTTTTTTTAATTTACCACAGCCTGCCATCTACTTGACATAGTGAAAAGCAGTTTTACAGAGATTGGCAGGATCTCCCCTCTTTCATGCCACAAGACTTAGTAGCAAAGGCACAGCTTTCCAAACTCACAATAAGACCCCATACTGAGGAAAGAAAAAAACAAAAGCTTTCCAACATAAGGCTTGCAATATTTTCCATATACTCGCTTCAGAAGGAGCTTGAAAATAGTTAATCACATTCAGTGGGAGCATATTTTGTCCAAGAGAACTCTCTGCCAGTAAGGTGGTGCCACACAGTGCTCTACTTATACAGTACTGCTTGCACCTGCACATTGTGTCACCTCAGGGAATGCACATACTCCTGGAACCAAAGCTAGAGTATTTTCCAGGGCTTTTGTTTCAGTATTTTATTTTTAAATATTACCTGTAACTTAGTAAAGCTATTAAAGCAGCCACTTGCTACTACTCAGTGACTACTTTAGCACACTGTCACTAAAGCAGCTAAGAGCTGGAAACTCAAAATTCCTGGTCACAGAGTGGTAGATAAACAATACCTTTTCATGGTGTGCTGGTAGCCTCATCTAGCTCAGCTGGTTAGTGCATAGTGCTAGTAACACCAGGGTTGTGGATTTAATTCCTGTACAGGCCATTCATTTAAGAGCTGGGTGTGGTGATCCTTGTGGGTCCCTTCCAATTTAGAGTTATCATGTGATTCCATGAGTTCACCCTGCTCTAGGCAGGAGATTGGACCAGGTGACCTACAGAGATCTTTAAGGCAACTAATTCTGTGATTCTATGTGGGAAAGAGAAGCCAGACGTTATTGGTTACTTGTTAAATGTTAATTTTACAATAAATTTTGTAGCAAAAAAATAATCATGGGTAAATAATAATAATTTCTAACTTGTGGGTGAGAAAGTGACTGTCTCCTTCTAAACTTCTCTGGCATAGTATCTGCAGTAGACTGAAGCTTTCAAGAACACAGTTTAAGTCTATACATAGCAGCAAGTGCAAGAGATACTTGAGAGATTTAAAACATGCTTACTTCCACCATAGTTTATTACAAAGCTGCAGTGATACAGAGTTGAGTGTGGACTACCTCAGCTCTTGTTGCATGGCAGACTACGGCAATGAACACGAGCAAAGAGATACCACTGTCCAACTGTGAAATCTAGTGAGTTCTGGAAAGAGCAAATAGATTATATTTCTCTTTAAAGATAGTCAGGTTTTGATTTTCCAGATTAGCTTTTCACAGCATTGCACATCCCATCAAGTCTTCCACAAAAACACAGTTTTTTCTACACACAATTGTTGCCAGCTCTCTTGCCTATGGAGTTGCACAGTTCTGCTGGATGCATGTTGTAGGTAAACCACTAAACTAGAAAAGAATTATAGCAAGAAGTCATGGGAAGACAGAAAGCTTATATTTCCAAGTGGTTTCAGTGTTTTTCCATGCAAGTCAAAATGTTTGCTCTTTCACTACCTTTTTCTTTTCCTATTTCCCAAACAGAGAAGACAAAAAAGCCCCTGTATTTCTTACTGCTTATTTGATCAAAATAATATTCTAGAAATTAAAAGCTGTCAAGGTCTCAAAACCCTGCATTTTACTGATCAAATTATGATGGGAACAATAATCAGTTTTTGTTCACTTGTTCTTGATACCAACAGGAGGACTTTCTGTTCTGCTGCTCAGCAGTCCTGAAGCATCTTCCACAGTTACCTCAGAGGCCAAGTGCTACCTCTTGAAGGCCTGCACTGGGGAAGGCTGACCTTCAAGGCATCCTCTCAGCAGAGGCTCTTCCTGCAGCACTTCAAGACCCCTAGAGGTAGGATCCATTTGAGGATAATTAAAAGCAGGAACCTCTCCATTATTCTATCAAGATTTCCTCTCTAAGAAATGTTTTTCAGCCTAGCATAACCCCAGGGGGTAACCTACATTCTACTGTAAGCTCCCATAGCTTACACTCATGTCATAGCACAAACACCACTCCATTTGCAGCAATGCTAACTTGCATTCCCACTTAGAGGAAGGTACATATACTTAATGACAATAACACTAAAATGGACCAAAATGGACCCACAAAAATCTATTCCCCAGCAGAGTTCCCACACTTGGAAATACACAGCAGCACATAGGGAATTACCTTCCACTTGGAAGGTTCAGGTTTCCATGCAGGCCCTCTACACTGTCCTACACCACCAGTTTTAACACTATTGCACTGAGCCAGCCCAACCATGCTAAGATATGAGGTCAAACACAGCATAGACAGCTTTGGCCCCTCTAATCCCACTTGTTCTTGGTTCTCCACTGGTGCCAGTCCAGGGGGGAGTGCAAGCATGGAGAAAGTGTTGCCAAAGTTGCAAGCAATCACTGTCCTCAAGATTTATGATTCATAACAGATCAAGATCAACAATGTTTTTTTCAACCATGTTTTTGCAGCTGGCCAGCTGTTCCACAGCTCATCTTCTACTTCCCAGGATAGATGGAATGCCTTCCTGATGGAATTGTTATGGCAGTGGCTGGTCCTCTTGGTGTCACAGAGTTAGCAAATTAGGAATTTTTGTTTAATTCACACTCCATTTGATTGCTAAACAAAAGACTCCTGTTATTTAACTATATGGTAGCAACAAGAACAAGTCATTGATCCTTAGGTTATCTTGCCAAGCACTCAAACCAACAACTCTGATACAGCAAAAAAGACTTCTGAGATTCAAGTTAGATGCAAACTTGTTTTGGCAGCAGAAGTTCAGTTTAGAGTATTTAACAAATTCTAATCTGGGAAGTTTATTTCTATGAAGATTTTTTTCCCCTTTAAATGCAAGATTTAAAGTAATAGCTAAGATGGCAGTCCTATGACTCATCAAATACAGCAGTGCTTTCAAAAATAGGAATCGCCCTCCTATGAGCTAAGCCTATTATAGAATTTATTAAAAGACTGAAGCAAAGAGATTCATGAATTACATGAGCACTTCAGACCTTCATTTGATAAGGCTGACATAGTATAGAGGAGTATAATAAATACAAAATGTGTATAATATTTAGCTACTATGAAAGTAGTGTATTGCCAGGTGAACAAAGAAAGACAGGAAGGAAGGAAGAGATTCATGTTTAAAAATGAGACAAAGCTATATTTCAGACACATTTAGGCACTACCTGCTGGGACATCTCAAGTACCCACAGAATGCTGCACTAAATAAATAGCGTTAGAACATTTAATTATCTCTCTTTAAATCATTATTGTTCTGAAAAAGTAGAGAAAAGTATAGAAATGACAATACTAGAAAAGACATCAGTTACACATAGGTTTTTCAACTCTGAGGTTTCCATTTGAAATTTTACTCGGCTTAGTCACTAAGTACTACAGAATAAGATGACAGAATAAGATGGCCTGGATCCATTCCTTAGATTTGTGTCTGTCCAAGGCACTTATTACAGAATTAATCCCACTCAGACATGTGCTCATTAATCAGATGCCCTTCGTAAACAGCATCTGATCAGATACAGTGTTTGAACCACCCACACTGAGCTTTCCACAGGAGGCTCAGTCACAAAAAATGATATAAGCAGAACAAAAGTTTCTTTGGAAGAACAGCAAAGAGCTGAACGAGACATCAGAGTCTTGCCACACCAATATCCAGCTTATGTTACATTAGCAAGACCCATGAAGGTAATGCAGGGGGAAAAAAATTAAACATTTCTACAGGATACAAAACCACTTGTCTAACATCAAATTCAGCAAAAGCAAGTTCATCAGCCAATTTCAGTTGTCAATAGTTTAAAACCATTCTGTGTGGTCTAACCCCACAAATAGAGAAAGAAAAAATTCCAGGGAGACCAGACCTAAATTTTTGGCAAGAAAAATCACCTTTTCCTAGAGGTCCTGTGTTAGAGTTCCACTTCTCAAACTACCTCTACAATCAGAAATCAGATCATATATTTAGAAACACATATATACTTGAATAATTAAAAAATATCATATCACTGTGGAAGAGATTTTACTAGTCTTATAGGGCTGAGATTAATAGGGCAATTAATTATATGATGCTCCTGAGAGCACAGATAAGACCTCAACCTGCTTACCCCTATGTTTATTGTGTAGAGCCATTTTTCACCATCAGAACACACTCCATTTGCGATATGGAACCCTATAGAAAAAATTATTTTAGAAAAATGAATTTACTGATGTTTGAGATGGTGCTTTAACCTCAACAAGGATCTTAGCTCCTGTTTTACTATTTTAAAAATATATTTTGGAATCAAATAACTCTTTCACAGCCATGCCTTTTTTTTTTTTTTTTTTTTTTTTTTTTGAGTAGGGCTAGAGCTTTGGCCAGCACTAGCCTTTAAACATTGGCACACTGGAAAGGAGAAAAAAATTGTTAACGAGGTTCAGAAGTAGGCATCTGTAGCATAAAACAAACTAAGAATTGTGGCCAGGAACCCTTGGCAGCAAAACTGCTGAGACTATTAATTATAACTTGTGTTTTCATTGGCAGAAGCTACTAAGAAGTTAAAATATATGGTGCACTTTGATATCACGGGGAGCAGAGGGAATGATGCCAACTTCAACTCTGTCCAGTCTAAAATTATGTTTCAGAAGAAAAAAAAGCACCCACAGATAATGCAAAGGCTCCATTCGTTTAAAAATGATCATTAAAAAAATCACCAGTATTACAAATTTAGGCTAGCCAAACTGGAAGGTTAATCTTTATTTCCATGAGTTCTGCTTTCAACTTTTAATATTTTTCAAAGCTAAACCATTTCTAGATTTTCAGCCAAAAGTATCACAACCCAGTAGTCGCAAGAAAACTGCTTCTACTTTTCTCCTTCTTGTAATTTTTGATAAATGCTGGAGGCCAGAGAAGACAATTATTGTCACTTGTAGATAATAAATTTCCATTTTTAAATAGTCATTTCTTAAATATTCTCATCCATCATTATCATAACAGGGATGTCCATTGTAATAAATACTGAAACCAGTCTTCAAAAATGCAAATGACAGCAGCCATACATTCAGCTACCTTCTGCAAGAAGTGCTTGTGTGCAGTATTACACGAACTACTGGATAAATACCAGTAAAACCAAGCAAAGGTGTGTGTGAGTTGTAAAAATGGGAGGGAAATGGAAAAGAAGCTGTTATCTCCAACTGGGACAAGGAACCATCCTGTCAGCTGCAAAAACCCAATGTTGACCCCTTGCATAAGTCTTTCTTTTTACTAGAGATAGTTTGTTTTAAATCACTAGTCTTGCTAAAAAAAAATTCACCATCCAAGCTTTCTCCTTTTAGACCATTTTTACCATTTTACTAATTAGAGGTCTTTAAATATCCTAATACTATCCTAATCCCAGCCCCTAAGACTGTCATCATTTTCCTCATCAAAAATACAAGAAAGCATTGGCTTCAGTAGTTTGCCTCTAATTATGTTTGAAGCCAATAAATATAGAACCTATGCTGTAGGAAAAAAACCCCACACTTTTCCAAATTTCACTTTGGGAAATGTCAAATATCAGTTCAAAATTCAACCAGTACCATAAATTTTAGAAATAGTAGGCCAATTTTCTCCATCAGCACCATGCTGAGGAGCCATGAGCAACATTAACAGAATCAAAAGCAGAACTGAAGCTGATGTGTGGAGCAGAGACTTGAGACATTAGTGTTCATGCATTAAGCCCAGAGAAGGCCAGTCCAACAAAATGTCTAAATATGGGCCATAAGGCTTATTCTTGAAAATCAGAAAAATCCTGTCTGAAAGACAAGCAGTCTTGAATGAGCAGCTCTGTCGGTATAGAAGTCACCAGTACCCTTTCATCGCTTTTTCCAAAGGTCATATTCTTCCACCACTGAAGAGGCTTTTCAGTCTGCAGTAGTATGGCTTTAGTTTCCAGTTGCTGCACCCTTCCATATCCTTTTCCTACTATGTATGTGCACTTACTTTTTGGCTAATTAGTCACCTTTAATTGATCTTGGGAGCCTAAAAGTAACAGGAGCTCCTCAGGACCTCCGCTGAATCACCATGTCTGTTTGGACTGACTCCCAGCGCAGTAGGATGCAGCACCCCACCAGGCATTGTACAAGCCAACAAGAACATCTGTTCTCTGTTCTGTTCAAGGGCTTTAAGCAGATCCTCACCAGCTAATAATTATCAGGATCAGACTCATTCTCTCATCATTAAAGATCTAGTAAACTCTTGTTAAAGGTCACTTGTGCCAGCCACTTTGGTGCTTCAAACACAACTGGTTACCAGCCAGTAATTACTTGGGGTGGTCTTCTTTAGAAGATTCAGAAGCTTCAGAGGCTGTTTCCTAAATCTAGGAGCTATATATTAGACATTTATGGTCCAATTCTCTTGGACCAGGGAAATTTCCAGACTGCTGGGAAGGGGGTGTTTAGGAGAAGAGAAGCAGCAAGTGAGACTTCACCACAGGAGCCTGTGTTATAGTCAAAACCAAGGAATATACAAACCTCATCTGAGAGTCACCAAAAGGCTTCCATGGACCTGGGCAGGGTAATGCAAAGTTTGCTGTAGTCCAGAAGGGCACAGCATTGCTGTCCCAAACCAACAGGCAGGTGTCTAAGAAAGAAGCTACACAGCTGCGCTCACAGCAGCGTCTCATAAAACTATGGTGTTGGATTATGGGGATTTTCTTAGCAGTGGGTTGAGTTATTTGGGGCAGGGGGTAGGAAGTTGAGAAGTTTTGAAATATTAGGGCAAAAGACTCCATGTCCAAGTTGCATCAACAAGCTCTCTGCACCAGCCCACCAAGGTTCTCATTTTTTCATTTTAAGAGAAAAACAGGAGGTTGCCAGCTACTAGAGAATGTACTTCTCTCCTTTTCAAACACATTGAGTGCTTCTGTCATTCCTACTGTATTAGCAGTGTTACAGCTCTTACCACTGCTGGTTTCTTCAACTTTTAGGTCAGTTAGAAAAGATTTTGGACAAAGCACTAGCCATGCCTTTCTCTGAGTACTTTCTTTCCTTAACTTTTCCACATTGGGACTTGGCAGATATTTTGGGAGATACCATACCAGATTCAATTTGCTACAACAAACTTTTCTTAAGTTTTAGGCAAGTAAAATTCTCTTCCCAATGAAGAGGCCATCACATAATTGGCAGGAACTTCAGCATAGCACTCATTATCCTTCTTTCCCTTTCTTCTGCAAAGACACTCCCACACCACACTGGAGAAAGTAGAGCTGGAAATGGTAAAAGAGTATGGCTACCCTCAAAACTCCTTGCACATACAAATTTTAAGTTAACTGCTTTCATAACAGTTTTTCTCTTCTTGTTTTCCAGGATAAATGAGAAAGACTTGAAGAGAGCAAGAAGAAGTGAGAGGATTTTTGTACTAGCCCAAGTCAAGAGTTTCCTATATGCACTCTTTCATCCCAATAGTAATTCTCTGTAATTCAATAGTAATGTTCTGACTGAAAGATTGGCAAATTCAGTTCAACATGCACTATACACACAATACCTCAGAATGATATACTGAGGAAACTACACTTGCTAATGGCAAAGATATGAGTTGGGGGAAAAACCCAGTTAAAATGCTAATTTATTTAAAATAATACATTCAAACATGTATTCTATACCTCTTAGAGCATGACTCCAGGGAATGCTCTAGGAAGGTGCAAGGATGATTTCAAATACAATTGAGCTTTCCCAGTCTGGTCAAAGAAACTGGTGCTTTGGAAAGGTCACAGGTGGCACATTAAGGGATGAAGTAGAACTATCAAAATTTAGTCTGAAATTGGACTGGGGTGGAGGGTGTATGCACTTCTAGGTAGAACAAGACAGTAAGCACCTGCTGACCACTGTAACATATCCACTCATCATCTTTGAGTCATTCCTTGGGAGTAATGTTTTGTTTACATTGCAGATACAGGCAGAGTTTCAGAGGTCCTGATCCTTGTAGCACATATAAAACAAAACACTTCCTCAATCATTTGGCCCTCCTTATACTTTCATGCAACAATGGAATTTTAGTGCCAGTAGATACTGACAAACAACCTGCATGCTAATACATCACACTTTGAATAACTCTGAGTAAACTTTATTCTTAAATGAGAAAATAATGAAGTTAATCAAAATGTTCATCTGTTTGAACAAGAAAGCACTACACTTGCACTCAGGGTTGAAAATCCACTTGCCCAAGGCAATCTTTCATACATTTTTGTTTTGATTTCAAATTTTTCAACACTGCAGCTTTTAAGAGAGGTCTTAACAAAGAAACCATGCAGCAAAACTGACTTACGTGGGGATTTATGGGGTGATGAGACCACACTTGCTGGGTTTCCTTGAGTATTTGACAATAATTTTCCTCCCCCTCTAGGTTTGGCACTCATGGGGTCCCTGTGGTGGGTCCAAAGAAATGGTCTCACAGTGAGACCTCTAGTAGTTTACAATGAAAAAACATCTTCAGCCTGGAGACTGTCCAAAGATAACTGCATAGCCAGTAATATTTCAGTTCCTTTATTCACTGTTGGAACTTCTGCATTAGTCTTTGGCAAGGTGACATCGCAGTCAATTTTGCAACATGCAGTCAAAAACTGCACTATTAAAAAAATTATGAACAGTTCACAGGTTATGACTCTTGCACCCTGCAGACATAAAAATTTTTAGAAGTCACACTCCAGTGTCAAGTGCCAACCCGACAACCAGACAAATGATTAGACCGAGGGTAGAAGAAATGGATATTTAATTCAAAACTGAAGTTACATTTGTGAAATATGGACAGAACTGTGCAGAGTTGTAGCAGCCACAGAGTGGTTTGGTTTTTCATTTACTGGGCACATGCCTCATATTATGCTATTATAAAGGTACAATATTACTATAGAAAGGATACCAAATGAACCCAACCTTGTCATGGTATCACCTGACACCTTATATTTGATTTCAACATCAAAATCAGTTAAAACATAATTACCAGGATTTTTTTTAAACTAAATTTAATTGCTCTAATAAGAAATGTGAGACAAAGACATACCAGCCTCTACCAAGAAGGAAATAAATTCCATCAGCCTTTCCTTAAATACAAGGATGACACTTTGCTAAAGATCAATTCCTGCCTCATTAAGCACAGAAACAACACTGCTATCTGGTGGTAGTCTCTGGGCAATACACAATTTGGCAGCTTTCCACCACTTAAGTTTAAAAGGAGCATTTCCCTGAGGACTGGAAAAAAAAATCAAACAAACAAAAATCCTCAACAATAACAACAATACACTGCAAACCAAATCCAAACCCAAAAAAAAAAGTTTTATTTCAGGGATAGACTTGAGATAGACTTCATTCCTCAGATATCAGAAAGTTCAAATTTATTGAAAGAGTAGAAGATGTTTGAAAAGTACCTTATTTCTCCACCCATGAGGTTTCTCTCTCTCCCAGACAGAGGAGTCTTCACCTTAGTCATTTCTGCTATCCACCTTAACTGCTTACTATTTAAGTTGGTTTCCTTAAAAGCACCAATTTGAATTTCCTCTAAGTGTTCCTTCCTGAGATAAAAATTGGCTGCACCACTCAGTCTTCTGGTGCTTCAGTAGCCTCATTTCAGAGTCCACAGGACAAAAATAACCCGGCTTCCCCCCACTGACTCTTTACCACCACCAGGAAGAATCTGTTGGTTCTATCAAATTTCATAAATACAGAGACAAAATTAAACTGTGGATGTTTGGCTTCCTTAGCCCCTCAGTGCCTTGGTAAACAAGTTTCCTACAAGTTCACCTCTGAACAAGAATTCAGGAAAATATACTAAACAGTAAATCACATTACTTCGTGGTCTGGATTATCAACTACAGTCATGTACATAATAATACATATGCCTAAAATTAGGATTGTGAATATAAAGTCAACTATAGATATTTACCACCAATTTTCATGCCCTCTAAAATAAAATGTAAGCTCCAGTTGTGGTGATTACAGAAGTTATAGAAATATGCAATGTAAATTAGAGAGCTGCCAAGTATGCATACAGTCAATGGTGCAGATTTGTTTATAGTTTGCTAAAGTGCTGTTTAAGGCAAATAATGAATGACAGTCATATGGCAGCAATTGTGGTCTGCAATTTTTAAATTACTTTATCATTACTGTAAGGAAACAGTCTTCAGTTTTACAATGCTTTTAGCTCTTTACTGTTAGGCCAGTAAAACTTTGGCATTGCTTTTAAGCAGTCTTTTCTCACATCTTTTGTGGGAGAATTGTCTTAGGATATATTTGGAATCATATTTATGCCTTTTTAGAAGTAGACTTACAAGGCTTGTGACTTACAAAGAAAGTAAACTTCTTGACTTTTGCTTCGTACCAAAATGTTTCAGAAAAAAAAAGAAAAAGAGAAAGCAATTGAAAAAGTTTTCTTGCAGGTCTTTCACTGTTAAATAAATTTCTGTGAAAGTAATGATCAAAAAAAAAGACAAAAAGTAATTTGCTTCTTTTTCTAATATCAGGTGTAAGTCTTGTCTAACTACCCTCTATTTGCATTGTGGAATAAAGTAGTGCCTCCACCGACAACTTTTTCAATATAGCAACACAAGTATTAATTCAACAATTTTGATTCCAGCACAAATTTGCAAGGTAAACCATCCTTCCACCTTCCAGAAGACTGCAGTTTTTCTCCTTAAGAAGCAATATCAAAGAGACAAAAGAAAAATTTCTGGTTAGAATGCCTTTAAAAAATAGAGACTTAATTAGCAGGGCAAGACCTTATTAATCAACTAGACTTTTAAGCCCTCATTCAGTTGTAAAATTCCTGCCAATTCTGTTCATTTAGAAAGCAATTCAGAATTTTTTTCTTTATTTTTTTACAATATATTTTTGTAATAGGATATGAAATTTGAGTGTAATTGCAAAGTTAAATAAACATAAACATGTTGGAATTATACATCAGCAAATCAGGAAGCAAAGAGATCTTTAAAACTCTTAGCCACAGTAGCTGTAGAAGCCAATTTATGTTATACAATGTTAAAGCTTTTTTGTAATTCAAGATTAATTTTCTTTGAATACAAAGTACTCCAAAAGTAAGACCAACATACACAGCCACCTATAAAAGCAGAAAAGCATGCTAGCAAATAGCATAGTAAAAGCTCATGCTTTTCTCATGTTTTTACTCTTTATAAAACTTACTAATTTTCCAGTCTAGCAGACCATGCAACTAACAGCTTGAATATTCAGAGATATTTTCACCTCGACTTTGGTGGCAGGACCATAGCAAATTGGGGTTTTTAAAAAGAATTCCCCAGAAAAGCCCTCAGCATCCTGTACCAGAATCATCTATTTTGGGTTTTTCCCAGAAGAAAATACCCCAGTGCTTGATTTCTCCTACCTATAGTAGTGAGCTGTGGTCCTTTAAAAACAAGTAAGACTGAGGAAAGACTGAATAGTTGGTCCCATTTCTACAACAAACTTCAGCTGAGAAAGACATGAAAATTACATCTTTTCCTAATAGGCATTCTGATTTCAGCTGTCAGAGACTTGAGCAGGTGTTAAGTAAACTGAAATACATATTTACTAGTTACTAGAGATTTTCTTTACATTCTTACCTTTTGATTTAATGTCTGCACCTGCTAGACACATTTTTATAATATTCCAGAAAGGAAGGTATAACATAAACTACAAAACATTCTGCAAATATCCTTTCTGCTTGGAAATTTCCTCCTTTTTCCAGAAGGAGTGAGGAAAAAAACCTAATGTGAAGCAGGATGGCTTTTTGGCACCATGACCTCTATTCATTAAGAGCCAGCTGTACTTCAGCAGCACCAGCTCACGAAGCAGATTCACCTAAACTTACTGTGTAGGAATGGAAAGAGGAGAAGAAACCAAGAGACTTCTGATCCCATTTCAACTCCTACACTGACTTGGCAACTGGACTCTGCTGCATTAACACTTTTGCTTTACAAAGAGACATAATCAAGAAGGTGTGAAATCAGAATGTATCTATTTTAGATAACCCTCAAGAAGTGTTGCTGACAACAGCACTTCAATCCCAGCCCTACAGCTGGATTCTCCTCGAGACACTTCAGAGAGCCAGACATGGGCAAGATGTAAATGGAAAGTACAACAGTTAAGGACCTGAATGTGGCACCTGAGGCATGTGAGGTTCCATGTTTTCATAAGCAACAATGTTATTGCTGTGGTCTACAAGCCTGACTGCCATTATTACGTTTGGCAGTTAAAGCATCTAGTTATTAGCAAAGGATAAAAACTTGTCTGGTTCTCATCCTGAAGGGTCAGTACTCAATGGCACATGTCAGGTACAAGTCTGTGTCCCAGACTGCCACGTCTTTTACTCCCGAATCTCACAACTGAGTTTTGGGGCACTCCTTCATTGAAAGCGATTGCCACTCCTTCCCTCCCAAGCCACTCTTTCCAGACAGCCTGTTGGAATCACACCATGTGTTCCACAGTGTCTCAGTCACCCCAGAGTCATCACAGCCCTGCACCAACACACCGAGCTCCTGCACCTCCTTTGTTTCTGCACTTGGCATGCACTCCTGCAAGTGCTTGGGGCTGGCCCCTTGTTCACTGTTCGTGGGGGCTCTCTTCAGTCACCTTGCTCCATGTATTTGCCACCCCTAACTTCTGATCCTTCTCTGTTGTTAAACTGCTGTCGCCCCATGTCTGGTTTAAAGCCCTTTACAATATGTTGTCAAGTCCATGGCTAAGGGTGGTTTAATCTCATTTTGTCAGAGGAACCCCATCTGTTATTCCTTGAAAAGGAAAATATAGTCCCAAAAGCCAAAGCACCTTGAGCAACTCCAGCCACACCAGCACTTGGTAATTGACAAGAGGCATCCATTCCTACACCAGTTTTCCCTTTCAGACTTGAGGCTGAGGATGAGACAACCTGAGCTCTCACATCCTTCACCTTTGCCTTCAGAGCTTCCCAGTCCCTCTTAATTAGTCCTAGGTGTCCCTTGGTGGCATCATTAATGCCCTGCAGGCAATCAGTGAAGGGTAGCACTCTGAAGGACAAATAAATTCTAGCAGTCATCTATAACACCCTAGATCTGGGCCCCAGCATGTTACAAACCTCTTTTAACAGCATGGCTCACTGGCAGCTCGGTGCTTCTGTTTAATGTAAAAATGAAACTCCAACCATTAATGGCCACCATTTCCTCTAGGTACCAGTGATCTGTTCCAGCCCAGTTGGCTCTGATCTCTGACTCAGTGCAGTTTGTTCTCATACATTGGCTATTTTAGCACAGCACCCATTTTGTACATGCAGATCAAAGAGAGGAAATAGCCTTCTCCTGCTGCTGAGCCAGAAGCTTCCAGCCTCCCCCTTCTTGGTAATCACTACCCACCACTATCCTTCAAGCCTGGGTCTACCTGGGTCACCTTCTTTATACTGTGTGGTTTGGACCTCACCTCTGCAAACACTCAGCTAGCAACTCAGTGCCTCAAACACAGCACATGCCCCACAGGTCAACCACTATCACAACTAGGTGTGGCCCCAGAAATCCCTTCAGCCCTAGGTATGGAAACTGGCATCCTGTTTCTGGAATCCAACATGGTCAGGGGTGAGTAACTACAGGAAGAAATAAGTTGATCCTGTAGAAGAGAAACTGTCCAAATGAAATGCCATAAATATGGAAATATCCTTTCTAGTGGTGTAGAAGAGCTGAGAGCTAATATAGGTCTCCTCCTACTGCTCTTCATAGAAGAAATTTTAGCTATATCACTTTTGTAATCAATGGCTCTGGGCTGGTAGCAAGACCATCTGCAGTACAAAACTACCAACAAAGGCTTAAGTATTTCAGACAGGATAGAAGGGTAGGTGTTGAATGACTTGAATGGAAACTGCAAAAGAACACACAGATTGTGATATAAGAGCAGAGGAGAAAATACGGTTTATGAAGCAGAGTCACTCCCACCTCGTGTTTGGTGTTGGATTATAGTTTAAATACCATAGGGTATTGAATAACTTGTTTCTCTGGTGTTGGCCTTGCTGAACCTCATACAACTGGCCTCAGCACATCAATCCAGCCTGTCCAGATCTTTGTGCAGAGCCTTCCTATCCTCTAACAAATCAACATTCCTGCCCACCTTGGCACTGTCTGCAAATTTACTGAGGGTGCAACTCTACCATCTCATCCAGATCAGCAATAAACACATTGAGTATCACTGGCCCAATAATGATCCCTGGGGAACGCCACTGGTGACTGGCCACCAACTGGATGTAACTCTATTCCCCATCACTCTCTGGGCCCAGCCATTCAAGAAGTTTTTACCCCAGTGAAGAGTGCACCTGTCCAAGCCATAGGCACTCCAGGAGAATGCTGTGGGAAGCAGTATTGAAGCCTTTGCTGAAGTGCAGATAGGCCACATCCACAGCCTTTTCCTCATCTGCTTGGTGGGTCACTGGTCACAAAAAGTGATCATCTGGTCTAACAGGACCTGCCTTTCCTAAACTTGTGCTGGCTGGATCTGATCCCCTGGTAATAGGTACTGTACTATGGACTGAGTTACTTTATCCAAATTGAGTGACGTTATCATTCTTTGCCTAAATGCAGAAGCCTACAAGAGGCTATAGACATTTTTTTTCTTCCAAATATATTCTCTATGAAAAGATACCATATATCTCAGTGGCATCTTAGAGTGTACAGGAAAGCAGTTTTACACCCTTTGTATTTGATTCTTTTGCCAGGGGCATTATGGGCATAGAATCACAGAATCATGGAATACACTGACTTGAAAGGGACCCATCAGAAGCATCAAGTCCAACTCTCCAACTCCTGGCCCTGCACAGGACACCCCAAGAATCACATGTGAGAGTGTGATTCAGACCTCAAGATTATGTGCCTGAGAGTGTTGTCCAAACACTTTTTGAACTCGGACAGTCTTGGTGATATGGCCACATCTCCTCTATTAAGTATTTAATTCAAAAAGAAGATACAGTTCCTATAGGAATAGAAGGTAAGTTCTTCTGCAAATCACATCCTTATTAAGACACTCATGCCAAATATTTCTGTCTGGAAACATAGAGAATCCCTCCATTTAATTAAACTTCAACTCAGGAGTTTCCAATAGGATATCTAGACAATCACTAGCAATTAACCAAACAGCTTTCTTATAACTGCATTAGGAAACTGCATGGGTTGCTGTGGTAGCCTAATTATGTGTTAAAAGAGCTTTAAAATAAGCTTTCCTATAGGAAATACTTGGCACACTTTGCTTTTATTTATTGGCCTGCTTGCACATTCTGTAATTTTCCCACCAAGTACCACAGCAAAATGCACAGCTTCCCACAGTAACAGCATTCAGGGTGCAGATTTTTATCTAGATTGTTCAGATGTAGAGTATTGTAGCTTAAAAAGAAATAGCCAGAAAGAGAGTATTCAGGAAACTAAAGCAACTTGTACTTACGAGAAAATTAAACACACTAGTGAAGCTGCAAGTATCAGGCAGATAAGAGTTACCTTCATTCATAACTACTAAAGGTCGGTCAGGAAATAAGACCAAGTTTTCTCAGCAAATTAATTTGGTTTAGAAAATGTATTTCTCTCATAGCCCATGGGGAACCACACACTACAGCAGGTGGATTCCCAAATGAGGCCATGACCCTCTGAGAAACCCTTGCTGGACCAGGTTTGTTGGCAAGACTTGTGATCCCATGGGGAAGCCTCACTGGAGCAGCCTGTTCATGAAGGGTTGAACCACACAGAAGGGACCATACTCTGGAGCAATGGAGGAGCATGAGGAGTGCTCCTCCTTCCCTGAGGAGAAAGGAGCAGTAGAGACATGTGATGATGTACTGCAGCCCCCATTCCCTGTTCCATTGCACCACTGTGGGGATGGAGGTACAGAAATTGGGAGTGAAATCCAGAAGGAATCGAGGGGTGCAGGGAAGCTATTCTAAGATTTTGTTTTATTTCTCATTACCCTGCTCTGACTTGATTGGTAATAAATTAGGTCCGTTTCCCCAAGTCAAGTCTGTTTAGCCCACGATGGTAGCTGGTGTGTTATCCCTCCTTGTCCTTATTTCAGCCCATGAGCCTTTCACTATATCTTTGTCTCTCCTGCTCAGTTGAGGAGGGGAATGATGGAGTGGCTTGGTGAGCATCTGGCAACTCATTGGGTCAGCCCACCATATCAGTGTGTATAAATACCTGAAGAGGAGGAAAAAAGAAAATAAAGATGGATTCTCTTCAGAGGTACACAGTAAATGGAGAAGACACAATGGGAAAAAAATTAAATACCAGAAGATCCATTTAAACTTAAAATAAACAAGAACTTCCTTGGTGGTGGTCAAGCACTGGAGTAGGCTGCCAAGAGAGGTTGTAGAGACTCCATTCCTGGTTGTATTTAAAATCCAGTTGGACAGTATCTTGATAAACCTGATCTTATTGACCTGCTTTAAGCAAGGAGGTTGGACTAGATGTCTCCAAAGGTCCCTTCCAACCTCAACTATTCCTTGATTCTGCAAAGCTATATGAGACATTGATGTCTAAGCTTGTAATTAACTTAGAGTAGCTTTGTTTTTAAAAATTTTCTCACCACCTAGGCAGAGAAAACAAGGCTATAATTAAAGTAAGAATGCTTGTACAAGACTCCTTCAGAAACCATTCTTTTAATTAAACAGCTGAGAGCTAAAACTGGGATTCAAGCCTGTAAACACTGTTTTGCACAACACTATATATAACTGTATATATATAGTATAAGCAGTCTTTCTAAAAAGTTTTACATTTTCCTATCTTTTAATGACAGAGGCTTCTCTTACTCCAAAATACCCTAACGATAATTTTGTCCTCTTCAGGCATAGAAGTTTCCAGGCAAAAAATCTTTCCAATATTGCAAACATACATAGTTATGAATATATGGAAAGAATTTTCATCACACCTTTAAATTCTTCAGCCTACAGGGATTTTTTGTGTCCAAGAAAATCATCAGTTTATCATATAAACCAGAAGGACAAATTTAGCTGCAACTAGTTTTTACTCTACCTCCTTAAGATTAGCCATTCAGATTGTTGGCTAGCCTCAGGCAACTTAAGCACCTAATCATAACACACAGGAACTATTTGTGCACTTTGCTTTTCCAAACATCTGATTTGTGCCTGGCAGATGAGGGATCTACACATGGAAAATTGTGGGGTCACCATGTAGGCTAAGATCATGAACTTTTGCCTTCAATTTCATAGACAAATTATTTTATGATTCTACTTGCCCCATTCTATCAAATCTTAGCCAAGAGATAATCCTAAGCAATGTACTTCATAGCCTCATACTTGCCAGTTCTAATAAACAACAAGCATGTTCATAATAAAAATAAAAAAAACAGAAAAAAACTGCTGTCTATCTAATCACTCCCATATCTTTAACTGCTGCTTAGCCTGGCATTAGAATTTTATTGTCAGCAGTTTGTCTAGCACTACAGGTTTCCTTAGGTATTATTTTATACCATCTGCAATGTTTGGGATGCCTGCAAAGGTGGGGCTCTATCCCTAGAACGGATTCCCTTTTCTCTTCTGTCTTCATTGAAAATGAAAGTAATCTTTACCATATCAAAATATCAACAATATTTAATTCATTCTGTCATGTACTTTATAATACAAAGGTTTTGATGAAGGACCAAGGAGAGATCCATTACTTTTGCCAAAGAAAGTCAAACGACCACTAAAACGTTATAGGGCAACAAGAGGATTGGAGACAAGTTGTGTTCTTTGAACACTCCTATGTCTATAAACATGAGGGGGGAAAAAAGAGAATGACATTTACTGCTTCATTCTATATACAACTGAACTCATCTTTTTCCTTCCTTTGTTGAAAAGTACAGACGAAAGTCAACCAGGGCCACAACAAATGGTCTAGAGAACAATATTCAGCAAGACTTTTTTTTTTTTTTTAATATTTGGATAAGTTCAGGAAACATTTTGGAAAGAGATTAGTGAGTGTCTGCCAAGGCTGTGCAGTAACATACAATCTATCAGATTGTGCTTGAAGTGTTTTGCATCCATCATATGGACAAAGCCATGGGTTAGTGCTATGGCAATGACTTTGAAAAGCAGACCAAAAGAACAAACCTGTCACCACAGCAGGAGAAAGAAAACTAATTTGACAACCTATCTATTTGAAACAACTGAACATTCCCAGAGAAAAAAATTCACAGGAATCATATAGACTTAAGGTGTCAAGATAAGTCCCAGTCACCTCTTTGGAGTGAATGTAGGGAATTCCTTTCAGCATAATACACCATATTGAGGCTTTCTGCAATTGGTATCACCATGTCACTGTTGCATTAATACCCTTTTGTCTTTAAATTACATATCCAGATGCAAAAATATGCAACTAGCCTTCTTATTTAAAGTTAGCAAGTTTTATTTCAGTTCAACCTCTTTCCAATCTACCTCTGTACCTTATCTATGAATCAATGCTCCATGAACCAATGCCTCATCTCCTGGAGCAGGCTTGTGAAACACATACAGGATTCCACATTAGCAGGCTGCTCCCTCAAACCAGCCCGGTTTCTCAGCACCACCAAGAACACTTCATGCTTCCAAATTTTCATTTATTGTGTTTCTATTTGGATTAATGTTTTTAACCTTTGTAATAGCTTCTCCTGCTAGCTGGGATGAGCATGCAGGCCTTTCCCATCAGCCAGTCAGCTGGTCCCTTACTGGACTACTTTTTACACAATAGCATCTTGTGGAATCTAAGTTCTTTAAAACGGCACCAGGGCACATGAGATTCTAAGAAACCCACCATCACAAAAGAGGTAGCCTGGCCAGCCATTCATTTCTACCCAGGATTTCCTTCCCCCTCCTCCAGCTGCAGCATTACCTTAAACTAGACACAACTAGAAGAGGCAGCCTGTATCTCCCCTTCCAAACATCACTGTAATTTAGAGTCATAGAATAGTTTGAGTTGGAAGGTTGTCACTATAGGACACAAAAAAACACAAGCGCACACCGCTGTTCTCAAGGTGAAGAAAAAGGGAAGTTTATTTTCTGACCCAAACATTTATAGTTTTCCAAAAGTGACAGTGGATTGGAGGGTGACAGTGCCACCTCTCCAATGACACTGGTCAAACCAACAGTCCATCAACTTTCTCCTCCTCCATAAAGGAATGCGAAACAATGAGTTATTTACAGGAACTGTACAAGAAAATTCACTACAAGAACATCAACATCAGAAGGCTTTGAAAATCTTAAAAAACCAGTGTGACAGAAGGTCATCCAGTTCAACCCCTGCTGCAATGAACAGGGACATCTTCAACTAGATCAGGCTTCTCAGAGCCCTTTCCAGCCTGACCTTGAGTGTCAGGCAGAGGGTGGGGCGCCCACCATTTCCCTGGGCAACATGTTCAGCGCCTCACAACTCTCATAGTATAAAATTTCTCTCTCACATCTGATCTGAACTGACCTTCCTTCATTTTAAAACTGTTATCCCTTCGCTTGTCACAACAGGCACAAGTACAATGTATGTTCCCCTCTTTTTTTTAGGACCCTTTCAACTATGGAAGAGTCACCATAGAATCACAAGAGTCCTCCCTTGGACAGGGCCTTCTCTTCTCCAGGCTGAACAATCCCAGTTCTCTCAGCCTTTCCTGACAGGAATGGTGCTCTATCCCTCTAATCATCTTCATGGTCTTTCTCTGGACTCACCCAAGAATGTTCATGTCCTTCCTGTGCTGGGGATGCTCAGGAGAAGCCCCTTCACAGCCAGTGACTCCAGTGAGCTGAAGGGTGCCCACATGATTCCCGACACACCCCACTCACACAGTCAGACCAGCCTTCCTTATCAATTTGATCCTGGATTTCCCATAGCATAGTCTCAGATGTCTCATTCCATAAAGCAACTTAATCACAGTGCAATAACACAAAAAAGTCCAAGCTGGTGCCTGCAAGGAGGCAAAGGACCCAAACAAAGGACCCCCAATCTTTTGTATCCTCACATTCTAAGGGTGCAAAAGTCTCGGCTCTTCCTCCTGAGTCTTTGGTTCCTGTTGTGTCTCTGAGTGTCCCATCACCTGGATGAGCCACAGGTCCCTGGGCCCTCTGTTATGCAAACAGTTGGCTTCTCATGGCCTCTTGCCTGAGGCTCCCTCCTGGAGCTCATCCTGCAGCTGCCACTACAGCTGCACCCCAAGCTACCTGCACTGAAGGTATTCCTCAACAGGGAACAGCTGGACACAGGACTCTGGGTGGGGTCTCACCAGAGCAGAGTAGAGGGGCAGAATCACCTCCCTTGACCTGCTGGCCACACTGCTTTTGTTGCAGCCCAGGGCAAGGTTGGCTTTCTGGGCTGCAAATGCAACCATGGCTTAAATGGTTCTCCAGCAATTTGAAGGAGTTGCCTCCCAAAAGTCAGTTTCCCTTTCTGTTCAGGTGCTAAGGAAAGGCTTCCTCTTCTCCATGGGGTGACTCTAACCATCTGAGGCTATCACCTATCCTCAGAGTTTCCAACCCCAGAGGCTCACAGAGTGTGGGAACAAACACCACGCCAAGTCAGAAAGCTCTACCAACAAGCATGGTCTCTAGGGCACAGTACAGAAAACCTTGAAACAACTGCACAGTAAGTCCATACATCATTCACAGTCCCACAACAACACTGGATTTATGACAGCTTTACCTTCTTGGGGGAACCTACATTGTATTGTGGCCAGTAAGATATATGGGAAGGGAAGTTACAGCCTTCTTTGTTTATGTTTTCCCATGGAAATCAGTTTCACCTTCCCTCCTGCCAAAATTGTCAGCATTTCCCCTGTAAGCAGAGCTGTAGGCAATCAGCTTTCCCACAGCACCGTCTGCAATTTCTTAGACAGCATGGGTAATCATTGTTCATGAAATCTACACAGTTCACAGCACCACTCTGTGCTGAGCACAAGCAGTGTCGTCTCTCTTGTAGCAAGAGAGAGGGAGGGTTTCTTCACTCTATGAAAACATGTTTCATGCATGGTTATTGACACTTTGTTTGCTTTGGAGAGGAAAGACAGGATAAGTAGCATCTTTAGCATGTCAGAAAGACTCAGTTTGAGAAGAAAATTATCAATAACATTGATACTTCTGCATTCACTCATTTCTCTAGCACTAGCTCTAGAAGAATGCAGCATGCAAAAGCACCAGTACAAAATTTAACTAATTAGACCTTAAAAAAGAAGGAAAAAAAAAAAAAACATTAAAAAAGACCAGCTGCAGAGCGATCCCTGGACACATCCTTTTCTCATAAAAACTGAACACATAAATTCTCCCTCACTCTCCTGGGGTTCCCACATCAGTACCTTCACTGAAGAGCCAAGAGGCAGAATTCAGCTGCCTGGGCAAGACTGCTGCAGGAAACACCAAATATGAGGAATGTGGACAGCAGTTTTATAGACATTTAAGGGACGCCTAGTACAGGCAAAAAAACTCCGCATTTCTGCAATAGATTATATTCCAAGTAATATCCTACATTGTCGCTCTTCCTGAATTCTGGAAAGAGAAAAAAAATGGAAACAGGACCTTCTCTGGTGAAGTACCAGAGAGAACCACAGTTCTTGTGGGTCTCATTCGTGTCACTTCAGCCTCTGTTCAACAACTGCTCCAGCCCACAGCTGTGTGTGTGATAGCCCAACCTTTTTTCCTCTCATTGTCCCTAATTTAAGAGGTCCATTTTCATTAATCAGGCAATATTGCAAGCACTCCAGCTAAACCCTTTCATTACATTACTTGGCCTGTGCCACCTCTGCATGACAAAGCCAGTTGTCAGGAATTAGACCTTTAGTACTTCAGTGCTTTTAAAATGGTGAAGCAGGGAAATTGTTGCTGTGTTCCTTGGAAAGCACCAGACATGAGCACTTCAATAAACATTAATGTCTTTTCTCACCAGTTTATCTGAAAAACCTTCATCCAGGTCCTGTGGTTTCTGTTGGTATTGCACTTTAATAGCCCATACATAAATATAAAAGCAGTCAGCTGTGTGACATCAGCACAGCTGTGCAGCTAGTTTAATTGCTCAGCATGATGTCATTCATCAATTCCAAACCTCTCCTGCTAGATACCATTTTCCCTTACAAGATAACTTGTCCAGTACTGAATTTATATCCAAACTATAATGTGTTCCAGTGAAAATTATTCCACTGAAACCATATGTCAGGTTTTTGTTAAAGGCTGTGAATCTAATAGGGCAGTTGAGCTTATTCACACCAATAATGGCTCTTATTTGTGTGAGGCACAAGAGAAACTTTGACAAGAGCCAGGCAAATCTCCCCTTTTACATGGGAACATCATCTTTACCTCCTACCCGTAGCTCTGTCCCATGCTTTATTCCTACTTTTCTCAAGTGCTTTCACACAGGTCCTGTCTACTTGCACAGCTGTCTGGGGAGAAAACTTACACATCTTTATAAACATTCCTTATGCTTGTGGCAGCTCAGTGCTCTGAATGGGCCTACTGAAGTACATTTCAGATTTTTTTCTTTTAGAAAGGATGCTATAACTATACTGCCTTGAAGAACTCATTATTATCTCTTAAAACCCACACACACCACTTCTGTTTGCTTTATGCTTGCTAAAGTGCCCCAAACAAAACTATCAATTCATGTTTAAAAAAAAAGGCACTAATCTAAATCAATTATAGCTATGCATTTAAAAGCAAAAACTGAAATAATGAGATCAGAACAAAGGATTTCTTTCAGTTGAATTTATTTGGCAGCATCATTTATGTTATTGGGGTTGGCATCAAAGAGTTACCTAAAATAAATCCTCATTATTTCAATGCAATGCATTACTGAGCAACAACATCAGTACATTAAGTAGCATTGCAATTACTGATACTCTCTCACTAAATAAATTCTATAGATCTTACAAGTGGCTCCAAAGCAATTAAAGGCAAAATTACAGAATAAATGAAGAAAAATATATCAGCTGGCACAATGATCCTGTGATTTTTATGTTTAAACCAACATCCTTTTTGTTATAACTACATCACTGCACAAGGAAATGTAACCACAGGATTCAAAGTCTCTATTTTTTTTTTTTCTTAAAATAATTTTCTGTTCAGAAATTCTACTAATCTAATCTCATCATTCTTACAAGACTCTGCAGCTCTACCATTTCTGAAAGAAACATCTCCAATGACAAAATTGTCAACATAAAACAAAGCTTGGTTTGGACAATTCATAGCTAGACAGCCTTTTTCTTTAATATATATTCTGAAAATCACTCTTGAATTTTAACATATGAATTGCTGTACATAAACTGTAACTTATCAACACTGTCTTCCCACCCAAGGAAAGCTTCTATTGGCACTTGGGGAACAGTAGACTGACTGGACAGATATAGCTCTTCTATGAACTGGCAGCCAGCCAGAATGTCTCAAAAAAGTCTAAAATAACTTTCCAAACCTCTGTTAGACAAGATAGCACCTTTGAGACAAGAAACAATGATTTAATACAGTTCACACAAGAATTCAGAGGTCTGTAAGTCTCCACACTGCCAAATGGGAGCAGAATGCAAAGTAAAGAAGCACAGCAAATAGATAGGTTTTGTAATCATTAGTACATGGGCAATTTCCCCTCTGTGCAATATTTTGCTCAGTCACCATGTCGGAGCCAAGAATAAAATACCACCAAAGAGGGGAAGGGTAGCAGGCAGTCAGCAGACCATTGTATCACAATGTTCCACTTGAGAAGATGAATTGTCTTGAAAATATCCCTTCCTCCCCACCAAAACATCATCTTGATCCAACAGGCAGTTGCTAGATATTTTTAATTAACATGAAACACATGCTGGTGTTCACACATGCAGCGCAATCCTTACTGCTGCAATGAGGTGAGCTACCTTTTATGTTTGACCAGAAGCCAAAAGCATTTTGGTGCCCACAAGTCTTCAAGAAGAGAATTTTGAAATGCTAGGATTAGTACTGAACCATATGTTGTAATCAGAAATGAAAAAGCATAAAGTGGCCTCTCAGTATTTGCTCATAAATGACCTTTATCAATGAGAGCAGACTCATTATTGCAAATACACCTTGCATGAATGACATACTTGGCCTCTATTTATTGATCAGTATACTCTCCTGGTCAAAAATTTTGCACTGTACCTTAAAGAATTTTCTTGTGGCTTGACTCACTACTACTATAGATGCCACAAAAGAAATTCAAGCTTTGAAAAATGCCTATGTTGGTTTTCATTTTTAGTCTTTCTTCACCTAGAAGAAAATTCCATTCCCAGGGGGAAGCAAGTAGAATTTAGCCTTTTTTCTTTATTTAATTGGCACTGTAGGTACTTGTAGATTTAGACATTAAAGATTCATTAAAGTACATTATCATTCTAAGGAAAAGAAAAGTTGTCAGTCTTGAAATTTGAGCTGCAAGTCAAATAACACTTTATTTAACAACTGCATATGAGAGGCTACTACAGTACTGGGTTAGGTAAAAAGAAAAGAGAAATATAAAGAGAATATAAAGAGAAATTTCTAAAAAACCATCCAGGAGGCGTTTATTCATTGTTTATGAAGAGAGCCCATATGTGACAAAAATTTATTTACAACTCTGGAACAATGAGATTTTTGAAGACAAGATAAACCTTAGCAGACAAGTCTCAATAAGATTAATTGAAGTCAGTAAGACAGAATTTCTCACCTTGAAGCTGTCTTTTGCAGACTGGTGCCTAAGGAATACCTGGAAGCAGGATCTGCCATTGCCTCAATTCCCTGCACTTTTATCACATACTTTCATTACAAGCCTTTCTCTTTCACTGCTGTAAGAATCAGGGAATTTCATCAGCACTCATATCGGTAGGGAGACAGCAATTATCTTCCAGGGAAATAGGTATTTAAAAAAAAAAAAAAAAAAAAAAAAAAAACCAAAACCAAAACAAAACCACAAAAATACCCGAAAGCATATAAAACCCAAAAAAACCCTAAAAGGACACGAAACCCACAACACAAAGAGGACTTAGATCTTGCTGTTTCATTTTATTGTGTCTGTTTGGCAGACACTCTGAACATCTGAACAATAATTTCCTTCAGTCAATGAAAAATTTCATTATTTTTCTGCTGTTAGAGTTAAGGATGCAGGGTTTACACCTCTCTCACAGGGTAACAAAAACTGCCTCTAGGACAGAAATCCACTTCTTCCAAGGATTTTTCTCACAAAAAATACACTAAAAATAAATAATAATTGCATGTTTCTGCCACTTATATCTTCCCCAGTCTTTCATCCAAACTTTTCTGTATTAACAGCTTGATTGACACCTACAAAAGCAAATTAATCTGGTATTCTAAGTCTTCAAGTAGCAATGGATGCAGTCCAGATTCAGTTACATGTCTGATCCCTGTAGATAATAAAGTACTCGAAGTGCTAAAAAGAAAAGGTTTTCCAATACAGCATGAAGTGTTCAGGATGGGATGGCCATTATATTTGAGAAAAGGTCCATTTCAGCTTCCAGATTTGATTTTTTGCGCACTTTGGTATCTGCAAGTCTCACAGTTAACCAAATCTCTAATTTTGAGTTCAGCAAAAAGGTTATGCACCCATGGCCCTAAAGTTATAAACCCACTTTGCATCCTGAATTCCAGATCTGACAGCACATAAGACCCCTGCATTATCACTTTGAATCCATATATTTATATTGGATTTATGTTTTCAATAGAAATCAGACTGATAAGCAGCAGTGGTAAAATCTGCTGAGCAGTCCCTGAGACAGAATAACCTTCATGCTCAGGTAATATAGACCATCCTCACATCATTTTCTCCACTATTTCAAAAAGACCATGGTATATTTAGTAAAAATCCACCCAGCTGCCCCCCCGTCAGGAGCTACTGCTTAATGTCCCTGAGGTCACCACTGAATGTGACAGCTGAGTGCTGCTGCTTCCTCATCAGCACAGCCACTGACACAGCAATCACTCAGGGACTGTCTAGACTGACTGTCACAGATTCCCATCACATCTCTTTGATGAACACATTTTCTCTTGGGCACAAGAATCTTTGTCATCTGAATGGCTTTGGAGCCAGTTTAACAGCCATTTGGAGAAATCAAAAGACTGATATTAATGCTATAAATAGTAACTCTGGCTCACAGATATAATTTTATTTTTAACCTCTTCAACAAAAAGAATCGCTCAGGAGGATGGTATCTATCAATACTATAATTTAAAAGCACATGAGACAAGTGATAAGCAAGGGACAAATTTTATTTTCTTTCTCTAAGTGAAGTTTGATCAAAACCCAGTAAGTATCAGAATTTGATGCAGTTGTTGAGTTTTAAACCTCCAGCTTGGCCTTTGGACATACTTTACTGATCCCCACCCACTGTCCCTAACCAGAAAACAAAAAAAAGGAGTCTTTTCCTAAACATATACAAAATTTGATCTGCAATACAGCATTTAGAGTCAAAGCACATATCATCAGATAAATAGAGCTTGGCCAGTGGTATGCACCCCAGATCCCCTTGTAACTGGTTACCATTTCATGAATGAGGTTAAGAAGAAACAGAACACATAGCCTCTTGCCTGAACAAGACATCCCCTAGTGCAGCACAGTATTTCAAGTGTCAGGTCACAAAAAAAAACACCTAATGTATACTCACACACATGTGTGGATTTTTCCCAAGATTATGAATGAGCAAGATTTGTCAAAGGAATACTTGACTGTGAGTGGATGAAAAGCACATGATATACACTACAATGCAATTTTTGCTAGCACCCTAAAAACATTTTCAGTTCTCAGCACTGAGCTGGGCCTAGCCTCATCATCCACTTCAGTAGCTCAGACCTCTTCCAATTTTTGTGCATAGGGGACATTTCAGAGTTTGCATATTGGTATTTCAACCCCATAAGAAGTTTTGGTAAATCTATTTGTATACTGCATCCTCTCTTTGATGGGAGAACAAAGAAGCCAAGGAAAATGCAGAAGGCATCAGTCACCTGGATACTGAAGAACTTCAAGTGTCTTGAACTAAACCAGCCCTGCAGAATGAAAGGCTTTGTAACACCCCTATGTGTTACAAAGTCACATATCCTATGTGACTTTCCAGTCACATAGAATTTTCAGCGAAATCAACTCATTGCCTGCTTTGCCTTGGCTTTTGATGTCAGCTAGATGTCAAATGAAATCAGGCATCTATTTAGTAAACTTTACCACATAGCTCTGCATTTCAGTACACATTCAGCTCTTGCTGTAAGGAGGATTGATTACATTTAGGAGCTTACACTCTCTTAGCTGCTATGAATTCACATAAACCCATTATGTGAGCCAGAATTTGGGCTCTTTCTTACAGCAAGCTTGACACACTCTGCATTTGCCTTCATGCTCAGTTTCTGTTTAGTCACATCCATGAGAACACGTGAAAAAGAGTAATACAAACAAGTTACTTCCTTGGACCCCTGTTCACCTGCTGCCACTGGCTGCAGCCACATCAGGATACGCTTCCTCCTTCTGCTCTGATGCAGCACACAGCAGCTTTGCAGCCAGAAACACTAGAGGGCAATAAATGCCCTTCAATAGGCTTAGGGGAGCCCTAAGGTGTGTTTAACTCTCAGTCCCTTCCTAGTTTTGCCATCGGTATTCTCCTTCCTCGGTCGCACCTCTAGCTCAGATCTCGTTCAAAGGGGGGGCACATTGGACTAACTACAGCACTACGTGTGTACTCACAGAGCTGCTTTCCTGCCCATCCATCCTTTCCCCACCACCATGCCTTCTTCCCTCTAGAGACTTATCCAAGCCTTTCCAATGACATAATCTTTTCCATGTGGAACATTGTTTATTGGCTTTGCCATACTAAAGTACCTATCCGTTACTGGAAAATAATGCTTCAGTGTAAGACAGGATTAAGTCTTGACAGTGGAGAGGGAGGAAGATGGGAGTTCGGCTGATTTCCTTACAGGATTCTGCTAACCCTAGTGAATAATCTTACAGATTTGCAATTTTTGATAGACAAATCCACTCTTAGCTTTGATGTGTTCTTCCTATGAGCCATTTTCACTTCTTCCCAATAATAATCCTGAACAGAACAAATGGAATAGTCTATTCATTTATATATGAAGATACTGTTTTCCAGAAGGGGTGAGAAAAACACAACCAGAGAGCCCTTGAGCACGTCACTCACCGGTAAATTTGCAAATGAAACTAGATAAAGAAGCAAAATTCAAGAGGTCATTGTAAGCAAGCCCTCTTTTTAACTGCTTGCTAAATTTGTCCCAAGTTTTTAGGGACAGTAGTTTTACCACTTTTCATACCAGTTGAATTTTCATACCAGTTGAACCAGATAAATCACAATCTACTGGAAATACCCTACCTCAGGAGTTTCGTAATTCAAATTTAATAGGTTTTCTCAGTGCCTAAGAAGCATAACAGTTCCCAGATGGGGCAGAAAGAGCTGTAGAAGGATTTTTCAGGGTTCATAATCCTAAGTATGGTAGCAGCATTTAAGAAAAATAGCAAATTGTGATAACCTGTTTTGCCTATTTTCTTGACTTCTCTGTCCACCTCCATTTTCCACCTATCTCATCTAACTCAGAAGTACTACATAAAGAAATTATTTAAGAAACATGCAAAAATCTGCTAACCTTCTAACAAGCCATAGTAAAATCAGCTTGGTCTAGACTGCTATGAAGCTGGGGCTTTTCAATAAAATACAAAATATTAGTGGCTGTTCATTTAACATTTCCCATTTAATGACGTGATGGAGGCAAGAATCCCAAAGAGTATGGGAAGACATACTGTGATCTTACCTGCAAAGACTACATGTATCAATGAGCAAAATTTTATATCTGGTTTGTCTCAAATGTCTTATTATTTTGCCCTACAAGTTCATTAAAGGTTTTTAATTGAATATTTGTGCAATCTGTATTTGCTGCCAAACATTATAGGAATGAAAAGTTAACAAGGTTCTTAACAATTCTAACATAAAATGTTGTCCGTGACATAACCAAGAGAAGCCATATTTCTCTACTTCAACATGCTCATACAGCAGCAATGACACTCTTATTCTTGATGGGACTCAGTCCCTACACAAAGAACAAAGAGAGGCATGAACTGTGAGGAGTGTGTAGGAGCAGCTGCCTCACATAAGAATTCTGAGATGTGGACAGGCTTAGTCCTTGCACAGGTCCCCTGGAGCTGCAGATCAGCCCAGGTTATGGTGCTTTATGTTCTATCTCTTGTGTTCAGGCTGTAGTAGTATTTCCAAAAAAAGGCAATATAATTAATACAGTTCTGTGTCCATCCTTCCACTTCCCCCACTTCAATGCCTTTTTCTTTCTTCCTTTTTTTTCCCCTTCTCCTTTCAGGCTTCTCCGAGCCCTCTAAAACCTTGTGGATCTTGAATACAAAAGTTATTCTTAATTAACCTGATCAAGACAGAAGCATAGAAAATGTACCTTCTCATGGCCAAACAGACCAGGAGCTGTGCATGTTCTACAACCCAGCCCTAGGATTTGGGAAAAAGCATGTACACATACACACACACACAAGGACAAAGGCAAGGGGGACCCCAAGTAATTCCCTGCCCAGCTACTCCCAGGCTCATCCCAGGAGCCATCAGCCCATCAGAGGCTCGTATTTACAAGTCCTAGGAGAACCTCAGCCCCACTGCCCAGACTGTGACCCATCAAGAAGGGACAGCAGGAGCATCTGCCCAGAGTATGTCTCAGGCTGGCTGTGCCTAGGGGTATAGGACACATGATGGGATGCTAGGGAAGAACATTTTTTGATTGCACAGGATTACTGTAGGATGCACTGTAGGTTTTTGTGAGAAATGGGGGGAAGCATGAAAGAATGGATAAGGGAATCAAAAGGGCTGATCACATGTCAGCAGGTAGCTTCTCAGGACACTTTTCTGCTCCTGTCCTGCCCCTGTCCAGCAGAGTCTGTCCTGCCTTCTCACAGAAGGGGCCAGGGACCTGGTACCATAGTCTGCATGCCTAAGTCCTGCTGCTGGAGTGATCCATGGGGTACATATATGTGTACAGATATAATGATATATATTTAATTATAACTAGTAATAATTAATGGTAATTATTGGCCATAATCCTATGATTATTAGTAAATACATATTAGTGACATGACATATAATTAATATATTGATAATATATAATACATGGGGTGTGTATCAGGAGAGAGAGAGACACATATAATTAAGTATTAATGATTCACACTGAGAGACCTTCATCTTGTTCAGCCAAAGAGGGAACAGGATGAGGCCATTTGTGTGCCTGTCTGTGTTGACCTGCATGGTCAGGCAGGTCCATGCCTGTTGTACATGTGCAGGGTAGGTGTGTGCATGCACGTTTCCTTACTGCAAATAATCACTCAGCCACAGCACTGGCTGGAACCAAGGGTAAAAGCTGTGGCAGCATCCCCTCTGCTGGGTTACTGCCCCCTGCAACATACAGAATATACCTAGAATTCCCTATATATTCCAGATGTTCCTATAACCATCCACTCTAAAAATAACTAGCCATGATATCACCTCCAAAAAGTGTTTCTATTCCCAAAGTCACTAACTGTTTAGATTAATTTTAGACTCTTCAATGGCTGTGCAGGACTAGACCCTCTTCTCTGCACCAATACTCACTGTAATTCATGTGCCCCATGAGGTTTGCTGGAAAATAAGAACTACAATATAAGTTACTTGTACCTGTTAAAAAAAATAAGTTGATATTCTCAGCTTTTGAAGCAACAGACTTCAAACAGTCAGCTAACCATATAGTTTACTGCAAAGGCTGTAGTGTCAATCACAAAGCACTGAAAATTGGAAAAGAAAGGAAAAAAAACCCTGTATTTTGTTTACATAGGAGACGTAGAAGCTGAAACAATACTGAAATAATACTATACCTAAAAACATTTGGATTTTGATAAACTGTGTTTCAGGAAATTCAGTTAAGGTAGATTATCCGAGAAAGCAGTTCTCAAAGAGCCTAACCTACCAGGATGCCACTATCAACAGCCTTATCAAGAAGGTCAGTTGTAAGCACTGACAGATGTACTCTAAGCCAAATGACCACTCTTCTGCCACTCACGGGAGCACTGTGCCTGGGCTTCCCAGGAAGGGATAAGGTTCTGTACAAGAAAATATTTCTTCCTCACCCTTGCCAAGAGAGTGAAGACAGACCTCAAAGCTCTTCAACCAAAACCAACTCATAAGATTTTCAGACAATTTTTATATACTGCTTTAATTTTTCTTCAACATCAGTGCAGAAAAGGTATTTCCAACCTGTCTTCCAGGAAGCTAATAAAAACTCTTTAGTTCATTAACAATAATCACATTAGGACAAAAACCCCCACCAGCTAACTATAAGGACAGAGTTAAATACTAAAATGTTCTCAGTCAGAATTTGAGAGAGGGACGAAAATATTTCCTGCTGATAAATCCTGCCTTCACATGTGTTCTTTCACATTGTGATCACGACAAGTAAGAAAATCTACCAGCATGATATCAAGGAATCTCAAACCAAGTTTTCTTTCTTTACATAATGTGGAAAAACCTAAACAGCTGTCATTCTGCTAATACTTTTCTGTTGTCACCTCCTCTCCAAGTGATGCAATTGGTATATATTTTCCAAATCACCTATCACCAAGCTTCTATCATGGTCCTGGCAGATTAAAATACCTCCTAGCTTCCCAGAAATCCAGTCGAAAAATTGAGGCCCTCCATTGCCATTTTTCCACTCAGGGACATATGGTGAGAGTGTGTGCAGTATAGCCACCTGATGCATACCAGTCAGTCATTTACATTTAATGATTTTCTTTCAAGAAACCTTTTGGCTGGACACAGTCTGTCACTGCCTGAGACAAACTCCTCCCTTACAAGCTGCAGACAGTAGACACTTGTTAAGTCTCATTACTTGCCTTCTCTAGCAAGAAGTATTTTTTCTCCTGACTCTTTCATCCACTGATCAGATTTCCTCCTATCTTTCATCAGGCTCAAGAAACAGATTAGAGAAAACTTTCCGTAAGTATTGAAAGGCTTTAAGAAAAGGAACAGAATGGAAAATTCTGTCAAAGGGAAAAAAAAAGAAAAAACAGAAACCAAACATTTTAGGTGACATATTGTTTTTCTAGCCAAGAGATTTGGTTCCATTACAGACACTGCCAACGTGAGCTAAAGTTATTTTCCCAAAAAGCATGCTGTTACACTGCCTCAGCACAACAGACTCTCCAGAGCTGCAAGAGAACAGTGTCAAGGGGCTGGTCTCAGTCTGTGTATTTCAGCCAGTAGATGCAAGCTTTCTGGACCTCAGCAAAGTTTTTGATATCGTCCCTCACAGGATCCTTCTGCACTAAATGTCTGGCATTCAGATGGAAAAACACATCCAGCAATGGGTGAGCAACTGGCTCATGGATCAGGCACAAAAGCTTATAGTGAATGGGGTGACACCAGGGTGACATCTGGTCACTAGTGAGGTTCTGCAGTGCTCTGTCCTCAGCCCTGTCCGGTTCAACATCTTCATTAACCACTTGAAAGGACTGGTAAGAACACTAAGTAAGTTTGCTAATAACACTAAACTGGGAGGAGATCTCAACTCCCTCCAGGGCAGAGAGACCGCAACAAATTAGATGAGAAATCACCAACTGTATGAAGTTGAAAAGGTCAAGTGCTGGATTCTGCACCTGGGATGGGACAACCCTGGGTGTGGGTATGGACCAGGGAATGAGATGCTGGAGAGCAGCACTGTAGAAACAGCCCTGGTGGATGGCAAGCTGGACATGAATGAGCAGTGATGTTGCAGCCAGGAGGGCCAACCCTGCCCTGGGGGCATCAGGCACAGCACTGTCAGCCAGGCAAGAGAGGGGATTGTCCCTCTCTGCTCTGGTGAAGCCTGATCTTAAGCACTGTGTCCAGTTTTGGGTGCCCCAATATTAAAAAGGCACTGAGCTGTTGGAGTGTCCAAAGGCAAGCCGTGAGGATTATGAAGGATCTTAGAGAAGAAACTGTGTGGGGAGCAGCTGAGGTCACTCAGTCTGTTCAGCTGGAGAGGAGGAGACTGAGGGGAAACCTTATTGCAGAGTTCAACATCCTCATGAGGGGAAGCAAAGGGGCAGGTACTGTCACTCTCTCATGACCAGCGACAGGACTCAAGGAAATGGCCTGAAGCTGAGTCGATTAAGGCTTAGGATAGGTCAGGAAAAAGTTTTTCAGCTGGAGGGTGCTTGAGCACTGGAACAGGGTCGCTCAGGATCTGGTCACAGCATCAAGCCCAAGAAAGTTCAAGAACATTCTGAAGCACATGGCGTGACATCTTGGGGCTGTCCTGTGCAGCGCTAAGAGCTGGACTCAGTGATCCTTGTGGGTCCTTTCCAAATCAGGCTATTCTCTGATTTTATCTATTAAATATTAGAGTTTCACTGTACTCCTTTGCATCTCTGTTCTCCTGCTACCAGTTCCCCAAACATAAATTTAAAGCCTGTCTGGTTTTAAATCAGACAAATCTGCACACCTACACTTCAAAACACTTAACATGCATATGTATACACGCACATATTCAACTCATGTATGTGTGTATATATATATATATACATACATGAGTTGAATATGTATATATGTATATGTACATATATACATGTGTGTGTATATATATATATGTATGCATGCTTAGAACTACAAGCAGAATTGCTCATTGTCACTGTTTTGTCACCATCACGCTACAGTGAATTTAAGGGAAAAGGAGGCAACTTATTTAAGGTATAAATAAATTTTAAGCCTTGCCTTAAAATGGAAATTGTCTTAAAAATACTTTTAAGCCTGAGGACTTGCAACAGAGACGTCTAACTCCCAGTCTAGAGCACTGGCTAAACTAAAGCTTTGACCCACTGGCAAAGCAGGTTTTAGTTCCAGGGAATAAGCCAGGAGAAGATACGGCATCATACGTTGCAAGAAGCATCACACACGATTGAGCAGCTGCATTTTCAGATGTCACAGGATCTTTCCTGACTAGATGGGGCTTAGATCTCCCACTTTAGAAAATTACAAATCCTAAAGGTGTTTCAAGTGCCAGAGGAAATAGTTCAGTTCTGGGTGTGTCTAGGACTGTCCACATGGATCAGGATCTGATCCTTGGGTGTCATTCCCAGCATGATTGCTTCATCATCTTACCTCCTTTCTCTTGCTCAGCTGAAAAGGCACAGTTACCTAGCCAGAAGAACATTTTTGAACCCAGAGGGACCCATTTCCTTTGATCCCATCCAGAATTGCAAACAGTGCCTCACTATAGAGCAACACATCTGCACAGAGATAACTTGAGCACAGCATACAGTGTAGGCAGACTGATTATTTTGGGTAACTTTTTCCTCCTCTGCCATTCCATGATCCTACATAACAGTATCACTGTACCTCAGTAAGACCAGGGACAATATCACAGGCAGCTTTTGGTCAAAAGGGAAATCAATCCATGCTGATAAGGTGATTTTAAGGCTCAGAGGAACCAGACCAGCTGATTTTAGTCACCAGACTGCTACCACAACATTTTCATAGAGGTAGGGAAAGGTACTTGTGAAGAGGAATGAGGAAGGACTAGCAGACACTTCTTACAGTCACCTTCCTTCAGTTTTAGCACACTCCAAGAACTACAGCTCACCTAACCAGGAAGCAGAGGCTATTCATGTGTGAGCAGCATGGTGCAGTGAAAGGTATCTGTGTCCAGGGCAGGAGTGTTGGAACTAGATCATCTTCGAGGTCCCTTCCAACTCAGATCTTGCTATGATTCTATTGTTGTTGTTCTGGTTGACCTAATTGGCAGAGTTCTGAATTGAGCATATTCAAGAGTAATGGTGACAAAATTGAGCCAGGCTTTGGGCATGATAACTTCTTAAATCTTTCTTGAAGACCTTAAACCAATTTACACAGAAAAGCCCCAAAAGACACAAAAGTGCCTCCCTTCCATATCCCCCTTGCTATCATTAGTCCATCACTTCCTATGAGAAATATAGCACCAGTTTGTAGGACCAGACCTCTCTCAGTCTGTGTTTAAGACTTGACCAGACCTCTCTCAGTCTGTGTTTAAGACTTGAAGAGCAGGGCCCAAGTCTCTGCATGGCAGAGTCCTAGACAGATGTCCTGAGTCTGAACAGAGACCCAGCCCAATGCCAAACACTCCAGGTCTAAACCTCACCAGTTTGTAGCAGGCAACAACAGACATACCTGAACTAGTGACAATTACATTATTTGTACTCCATTCAAGTGCCCCACACCAATCCTTAAAGAAATTAATCCTTAATTCCTGTTTAAAATTACAATATTAGAGTCAGGCTATTGGTTTCCCAAAACCTCTGCAAGAAGCTTGGAAACCCCTCCAGAAAGTCAGTCATTCCACATCTGCAGTTTTGTGTGGTCTCCAGCTTTTCAAAGTTTTCACAGCCCTCAGAGGAGTATCAGGGTATTTACCATATAATTAATTAATTCCATAACCTACAGGAAAGGATGTTTATACCTTAGAATAAAAATACTCATTTATAAACTTTCATTACAACAGGAAAAATTAAGGACAACATGTCTGGGTGGCCACATCATGCATTTTCATGGCAGAAATAAGTTTTAACTTGTGTTACATGTCTTGAAGTATCTGAAATGCAAACTGTCAACAGTGGGATGCTTGTTTTGAAAGTTTACATTTTTAAAAGGTTGGTTATGACAGCAAAAATTTTTACCACTAACTCTGTCATTCATTATGTGCAGTCACCACAATCATAATTGCAAGGAGTTGTTTTCCAGGACTAGTGAGCAAGCATATTTATTGGTGTATCAGAAATAGCTTATTTTTCATAGTTATAATCAGAAGGACTCCAAATGGAAGATGAGCATCACCATGTGGGAAGCTGGGGATACAGAATAGAAACATGAAAACCAGCATTAAATTTATTCCTTTCGTTAGCTACCAATACAAACTGTTTACAAGAAAACCTCATCATCTTTCTTGTCTTTCACCACCACTGTCACTGAATGTTGACCTGTGCGTGCCCTCTCTCTCTTTTTCCATTCAGCTCCTACACTTGAAGCTTTTTATCAGGCTATCCAAGTGGCAGTATCAACAACTAAAATAGAGCAGTCAGGGGTATTTTTCCACAAGGATGACACAGGTAGCACCAAGGATGTACTGGTATTTAAAACCCACGTGGAGCAAGGCTGCTGTTAGCCAAGTTCCCCTGAGACCTGAGGATAACAGCCTCTCAAAAGCCACCAGCATATTCTTGTTTAGTTAACATCAGTATATGCCAAAACATATTTAACATCACAATTATTACCAGGATTTGGTAGACAGACGTAAAAGTGGGACTGAATTTCTGAGTCACTGCTGTGGCTCACACCACCCTGTAAGTTCTTCCAGTGCACTGAGTTCAAAACAGCCTGGAAGTGGTGATGGCTTCAGTGCATGGATCTATGTCCCCTAAGGCAGGCAAACCATACATTTGCTCCCACACACGTATACAGACAGGAAACTAAATCTGCAATTACCCAGCTTGCAAGTGTGACACATGTGCACACATCTTTGAGGACACACCCTTTCAAGCTCCATCCTGTATTTCCCAAATTTAAGTCAGTTTATTTCCTCCCACAGACACTGATCCTGCCTGCCAAATAAAATTCTGGAAAAAACCAAGAAATGAGCAGCACTGGTCATTCTGGCTGTTTATGAGCCAAAATGTTTTTTACTCAAGTAGTGCTTTAGTTCATTAGTGGAAAAAAAAAAGAAAAAAAAAAGAAAAAGAAAAAGATAAAAACCCACCAAAAAAGATGGTAACAGGAACAGAAAAGTAAACATCAACCTTTTTTTTTCTGGAAGTCAGTTACTCAGAGAGGAGAAAAATAATGCAAAAACAGTATTTAAGGGGAAAACAAGTCCAGGGAAGCAGCCCATACAGTGTTGATATTTTACTGTTACAGCTTATTTTAGAACAAGTCAGTACTACTGGAAAGTAGCAGAGATGAGTAACTTGTTTCTTAAGTCATATCTATGATGAATTATTAAAAATTTAAGCCAAACCATACCAACAAAACCAACAAGCTTCTTTTGATTATCTTCCAGCATATACAGCAAGACTGAGGAGGAGAGAAACTATCTACACACTACAATTACAATAATATTAGCTACTATATCAGCCTATCAGGAATTTTAACTACTCCAGTGACTGCCAGAGATTAAAAACTGACAGAAACATCAGTATCACAGATTCAGACTAAAATAACAACTGTTGGAGTGACTCCAAATAGAAATAAAATAAAATAAAATAACAATTGTTGGAGTGACACCAAATAGAAACACCCTTTTTTCACAGCAGCAGCTACTCAAGTGTTCCAGAAACCCCTGGGCGTTGGCAACATTTGTGTGCTGGTTCCAGTGGGTGCAAACACGGGAGAGGATGAAGGAGGCTGGCCTGAGCCTCAGCCCCTGCCCACAGAGGCCGTGCCCTGCCTGGCTCCCTGCCACATACCACAAGCACCTCCAGTGAGCAGACAAGCACCTTCATCCCCTTATGTGAAACTAAGTGGCACTGAAGTGTTTTGTTCCATTTTGATTTGGGAAGGTCATGCTAGGCCACTTGAGTTGAACAAGATAGCTGAAATATGTAAAGTGTACAGTTAGACAATTAACCCCATGATGAATTCATGTAGATGAATTAACTTCATCTACAGAAGGCTCATGCCAAGGCAAAATGCTACTGAGAGAAAAGTCAATTATAAAGCCTGTGCTACCTTTCAAGCCAGCCCAGACACTGACCTCTGCTGCTATAAGGGAGCCATTCTCAGTGCAAGAGCTGTAGAGTCACATACACACACAGAGGTTTGAACTATAAGTTTATAAACTGGAGCTGGAGCCTTAGGGCATTATCTTGACGTCATCCTGCTAAAATCCAGCCCCAAACTCTACCTGCAGTCATGAACTAACATGTGGACTTTCAGATTATTATTTTTGTTATGATCATTATTCTGTTTTTGATCCAGTACTGGTAGCAGAGGCTGCAAAGCTGAAGAGACCAGACCACAGTGCAACAGTAGGCTCTCCTTTGAAATGAAGGATCCCAGGCACCAACAGGACTTTTAAAAAGCAATGTCAATGTTATACTGGATTCTGATCTGCAGTAAAAATTTCTGGAATATAAGAAAATTAGATCTCAAACTTCTTAAATATTTTTGGAAGGCAGGCCCTGAAAATTAAAGGCAGCCCTAAACTCCAGGACAGGTGATCTAATCTACCATACTGAAACTCCAGAGAAAGGCAGGCATAGCTCTCAGTTTAGTGTTTCCTGCCCTCTGCACCCTGAATAGTGTGTGACCTTTACAGAGCAGCTATCAAGCCTACCATCTAAAAAAGTCTAAGCCTCAAATAGTTGTGAGTACTTGTTAGAGCCTAATGATCTCTCCAGATTTTCTAATCTTCATACACACGTACGTAAGCAAACACAGTGAATCTGAACTATGTAATTAACTTGCATTCTGTGAAGCTTTTTTTAATTTTACTGCTCATTATTCACCGTGCACACATCAATACTAATGAAGCAACAACTTGACTTGTACAAGAGGAAGTGGGTTGTGATTTGCCACCAACTTTCTGTTATCAGAGTGCTGATCAGCTCAAAACTCTTTGTTGCTTACCCACAAAATGCTTTGGTGCACACTGAGGACTGGCTGCTGCCTTGGGAGCAGAGCACCAGGGTCACCTCATGGCCCCAGCCAGGGAGCAGGGCAGGCTGGTGGCAGCCCTGGCTCTGGGCTCCAGGCACCTCCATGGGTAGCACAGGTCAAGAACAGCACTGCCCGTGACCAGGGCAGGAGTGCAACAGAGTCTTGTAGAGCAGCAGAACACCTGGAGATGAACTGAAATAGAGGTCATGAGCCACCCTAGGTAAGGCTGCTCTGGGGACCATCAGTCCCAGGAAAAAAACCTGTTTGTAGAGTCAAAACAAGCCACATGAATAAAGGAACCACCATCCTGCAGCCTCTTTCAGCAGTTAAAGGCGCATAAAGTCATCTGACATTAAGACTATTTTCAAAACTTTTGAGAATCTGAGGGGAAAAAAGTTAATAAAAACTTTTTCTTCTCCCTCTTCATGTGGTACTACCTCAGGGAAAAGGCCAAGCAGATAACATCAAACTTACGTGGAAACTACTGCAGAAGGATGTAATTAAATATGACTCTGGGTCCATTTCAAACACCTGGTTTTCCACTGGATGGCATGAAGACCTGAGAGGCATCTGCTCTGCTTGCAGGGCTCATTAGCAACCTGTCTGTCCCTAAGAATGAATACCTTCATGCTGAGTTTTGGGGCTTTACCATGGAGGTTACAGAAGCCTCACCCCCATTTCAGCAGTTTAAGTGCACGTAGTGGTTCTCTTTCATCAAGATACAAACCAAATTACTGCTCCATCCTTTTTGTCTATCAAATATATATTTAGCACTGTTTTTTCCCCAGCTATATGAAACTGGCTAGCCTATACTTATCTTTCCAAAGTAAAACCTCCTCCAGCCAGCTCAAAATCTGGAAGTTTATGATATGCCAGAGGAAGAGAGAAATCATAGCTTCTAAGTATTATGCCACATTAGCTGTAAGGAAAAGAGACTCATTATGGCTATTTTATACAGACCAGCTGCAAAGGCAGCAGCCACAGCACTTGCTACCACATGGTTATTTCAGGACTGCAGATGTTGGCCTTACAAGCCACAGGAACCAGCTGCAAAAAAGGATCCCCAGGAAAGCAGTTTCTCTCTCTTCTCAGTGAGAAGCACTAACACAGAGACCTAGAAGCATCCAGAAAGTTAGCTGTTACATTTCTGCAGAAAGATACTGCTTCCCCTAAACTTCAAAGGACTCTAGGTTTGCACATTAGAAACTGGAGACTACTTTTTACAGAGTTCAGCATTTTAAACAGAAAGTGGTAGGGCAGATTTTCTGTAAGAAAGGGTGAAAGAGCACTGACCCAGCCTAAACATAGTGCCTGAAAAGGTCCAGGTGAGGTGATTGCTGACGCTAAAAAAAGCTGCAGCCACATGGTAAAAGGATAAAGGAAAATGTTTAGAAGCTCCATTTTTCTTTTCCTGACTGCTAGAGAGGATGGGAAAGGCTGTAAAGAAATCTCCCCTGGGTTATAAAAGACTACTATAATGTTACGCAGGAAAAAAGATATGGAGATAACTGTGAGAGAACTTGAAAGGAACTTTCTCATTAAAAATTTAGGTATTTTGTAGGTATGGGGGTTTTAATGCTTTATTTGAAGCAGGAAAATCTGGGAGAAAATTAGAAGAAAGGAAGCAATGTCTACATATTTAAACTGCCCAGAAAGCAGGGAAGCAAGGATGGGAGTGAAACTTTTGGCAGTTTGACTAGAAGGTAATTCCCACCATATATCTCTCGTCTTGAAGGGTGGTGCCAGCCTGCCAGCCTAGCAGAATTAGCTCAATGATCCTTTAACCTTCTCTTTGCTCTCTGGTGCCTCCTACCGAGACGTTTTACTGACAATGAAAAACTTGCCCTTCAAGGCTTTGGCACAGTTTGTGACACATCATTAGCACAAAAATGCAACCTCTACACCACTTACTTCATTTGTTGATCATATGAGGGCACAAAAACATTATTTGCTGAGTTTGAAAATGACAATTCAACAATCAATATAAACGTTAAGAAAATGTTTCATTATTTTGTTTTACCTGTGATGGAATTTAGTCACTTCTGCATATTAATACAGAACTTGTTCTTGTTAATTAAAAGACCTTTTTCATACTCGGAGCTCATAAAAAATAGCATTTGTTTCTATGACACAAGGTTTCTCTACTTGCTCAAAATTGCAATGGAAAATGAGTTAAGCATTCTTAAAGGGAAAAATAATTAAATACTAGCTATACATTTATGGTACTTAGGTGAGAAAAAAAATTAATTTCAACAGCAATTTATGTAACTTGAATCCATGCAGCTCACGTAGTACATAAAGCACTGTGTCCCCTCAATGATGGGACTGAAGTATCTAATATCTCATTCCTTACTAGAAATGTGAAAATCTTTACAGAGTGCATTTGTGAAATATCTTCTTTACAGATAAAACACATTTCTCTGGAAACAAAATCTGGCAAATTCCTTGACCATTTGATCAATCTCGAGGCACATTTTAATGCCAAGCTAAAAAGATTAGTTTGCCCCTGTGTTGCTGAGCCCAGTGACTGTAGACTACACCCACTGCAGCAGCCTCTGGGGAAGAGTGTTTGCAGCAGTGTGCCCAGCTTTGAGCCTAAATACCCACCACACGGGCAATGGATATCTCAAAGTCTCAGTATCTCAGTAGTGGATTTGAGTCTGACATCTCAAATCCACTACTGAGGTTACCAAATGTACTGAGGAGAGGACCAATGTCCAGTATTGATGTCCCTGTATATCAGGTTGCATAAAATTAAGTTAGAACCTCACCAAAAGTTTTTATGTCTTGGTGAGCCTGGCTATGCCTGAAAGACAAACAAACTGAATTAAAACACTTGAAGGCATTTCCTTGGCACGTGGGAAAATGTGAAGATTTAGATGAATTTCTTAATTGAGACTCTTTGGCTCAATTGGTGGTTCTATGGCCTTCAGGTACACAAATTCTGTGTGTGTGAATATACATACACACACATTCATATACATGAGGTGGTGGGCAGAAAGAGCAGAAACAGTGTAACTCAGTAGCAGATTTGCCAAATCATCAGTTGGGTTTATTGGTGATTCCTCTTACCTGGCTTTTCTCATAATGTCATCTGCTTTTGAAAAGAGCACCTGATAAGACAAGGGTGAGGTGCAGAGGCCTCTCAGAAGGCAGAGACAGTGGCACTGGGAAACCAGGACCTGTCCCAGTACTTGCCTCTGGCAGTGACAAAAAGCACTCAGCCTGGAGAAGGTGTATGAGAATAAGTGGGGAGCCATCTTTTCCTGTAACATGCATGCACTCTCCAGTGACTCAGCTCAGACAAACATCCTAAACAATTAATATTTAATAAAAGAGGATATCATTCTCTTCCACAAATTTTTCCCGTTTCCCCTTGAACATACATAAAACATAGTACATTCATTATAACAAAATAAAATTTTATACATATATAAAAACATGAATCAAAATAACATCCTGTGATAGGCTTTTCCAATGCTTAACAAGAAGTTTCAAACTTGAGCACTGCCAGTTTGATTTAATATTCCCTGTTTCTGCATCAGAAGGGTCCCTATGCAATCTAACCCCACTAAGCAATCTAACCTCACTACCTGTGACATTACAAATATTACATGTGGGATCTGCTTCTCTCCCTTCCAGCCTGAAGAGTTAAAGTCTGTTGAGCTGATTTTTCATTCAGAAGTCATTGCATACCTCTGACCTTTTTTCCTTCCACTTTATTATCTCTTTTGGAGGTAGACTTGGTGGAGGATTAAGTGGGAAAGAGAAGTACAGGATGAGAAGCAATATCCTAAGAGTACACAATGTGCCAGGTACAGGTATACTCTAAATTTATCGAGTGGTCCAGGGCTGTCTGTTCTGGACTCTACTATTACTATGCATTGAGCTGACAGAAAAACAAGTGACTGCAACAAAATCCTAGAATCACAGGATGGTTTGAGTTGGAAGGGATCTTATTATATAGTTCCAACCCCCTGCCATGGCTAGGGACACCTTTCCCTAGACCAGGTTGCTCAGGGCTCCATCCAGCCTGGCCTTGTCTCTGTGCCATTCCTCAGAAATCTGGGAGGACAAACGATGCCTTATGTGCAAGATGGGAGCTGTTCCCTCCATACACTCCTTCAGCATCACTCCTTATCTGTCTACACAGAATTTCAATAACTGTTCAGTATCATGAGGACCTTCTGCAACTCTTTACAGCCTGCCTTGGTTATTGCATCCTGAACACCAAGGTATAGACAGCAAAACAATGAAAACAGTAGCTTTTTTACAATACTGGTCCTGGTCAATAGTCTGGGTGTCAAACTACTTACTTTCAAGCATCCTCAACCCCAGACATATACAAGAAATCTACTTAAACAGTTCTTGTCTGACCACTTCTAAATTTTTAAGAGTATTGAAGGGTAAGACAGGCTCTGCAAACTTGTGTTCATGCTGGAAGTTGAGTGTTTCTACAAAAACAAAAAGGCTTTGACTTAAGGGTTTTATTCCCCTTTCTTTCCATAGACACCACTTTAGATACTGACTAATGTTTTTTTCCAGTCTAAACATCCCCTATTGTGTGCATCGCTGAGGTCTGAATAGAGCCATACAAACAGTGAGTGTTGCCACATTAATTCTCTGAGATGAATTTGCAAGATGGCTGGTTTATGGTTATCACTGCACACTGTCTTGTTCTAGAATGCCACAGAGCCAAGAAAATTGAATTTTTAAATATGTATTTTCAACCAGTAATAAAGAAGATGACAAGTTTAAGATTCTAATGAGTGTATGGACCCCTGCAAATGCTAACATCCTACACAGTGAAGTCCTGCTGGGACAGAACCCTGGAAACATGGGCTGTGACAACTCAAAAAATTTGTCATCATTCCACCACTCAGAGAAATTTTATATAGTAGACCTTCACTGTAAGTTAATGAGCTGATTTAAGCTATCTAATCCTCACACAGGAAACACTCAGTTCTTGTATCTCAGTCCAACATAGTTAGCCTTCCCTATCTTGTGGTAAGCCTTAAATCTGCAGGCAGTTTTTTGACCACTAGACAGTGCTGCCCCAATGACAAATGTTTTAAATTTCACACACTGATTGATTTGAAAAGGTTTTCTTAAGCAACTTGATGGCAATAGTCTCATGGACACTACTTCAGGTGCAAGACACAGGAATATGAACACCTCTCTGTACATACACCAGAGGATCTCTCCTCTACCTAATCTATTACAGATAAAACCCCAACAGTTTTTATGACAATGATGCTGTTTTCCTACGTATTTTCTGAAAAGCATGGCATTGCTAGTATCAAAGGCATCTTTATGCATACTCTGACTCTACTTTGGACCTTTAAGTTGACTTCCAAAAGTTTACTATTAAAAGTGAAGAGAGATCAAAATTAATGATCTAGCATGTTCCATATTAAAAAGTGTTTGCAAAAACAGAGGATAAACAGTTGGGAAAGTCAACAATCATATTGTTGCTGCATCACTTATTAGCCACTATGCTATAGTGGCATAGTACTTCTTATTCCCTTGTTTTTTTTCCAGTCATCTGTCAGGTTTGGTCTTATTTAGCTGCATCATTGCAAAAACAAGGATCTATCAGAATTTCATGAAGAAGAATTTTCTGAACAAATAAAACTGTTTCTTGTACATAAGAGGTGGGAGAAAATTATGCCACCTACCTGAATAAAGACAACTGCAGGTGACTTAGGTGACTTCATTGCCATGTGGCACACACTAGACATGGCTACAAATGGCTGTTAAATAAATAAACTTTGTGTCTTAGGGGGTTTGAACAGCAAACCTTTCAGCCTAAGGAAACAGAACAAAAGACTACCTTAATGCATGTGGACACCACTAGGAAATAGCAGGATTCACTACTTCATACTTCTTTAACAGACCAAGCATATGGGAGTCAAAGTTACTTCCATTTTCATACATAAGGGAATAACCCATAATCAAACTGACAGCAATAGGTTTTGAATGTATATTTTCAGCTGTTGCATCATTTAAGCAACAGCTGAAAACCCCTGTTTATTAGATGATACCTGCACTGTCAGTCTCAGATACATTGAGCAGAAACAATTTCTTAGCATTACTCTTTTGCTCATCTTAAGGAAGATGTTGCAATAGAATCATGGACAGTAGTAACTGTTATATAGCAGTGACTGCTGACCTCACAAGATCAATCACCTCTGTCTTCCCAAGAAAGAGCAGCAGAGACAACACTTAGAATTTGATTGAGCAATACACATTACTTCTAACATGAGGGTCAGAGATCAACCTTCCTAAAAAAACACAGTGAAAATACACACTCTCCTCTCTACAACAGAACCAGTGAACATCACTTGTCTTCCAAAACAAAGACAAATAAGCCAAGCACTGACTTTCCATTGCAGTCACCTTCAGGGATTTCTCCTTTCATATCACAGTTATGCAGGTAGCTGCCTAAGGATAAATCACTGCAGTCCATATGAGGAGTGAGGGGGAGAAGTATTGCATCCTTATTTCCCTCAGTCTCAGTAGCAAAAGAATGGGTGCTGAGACTTTATTAATTATTTATGCAGCTGCCATTAGTTCTTCTGCTTTTTATTCCCAAGACTGAAATACCTCTCTCTCTGGACCAAACTCCATCTTCAATTATTCATTCAATTAGGCAATTTGTTTTCTTTTGCTCATTTAAATTCTTTTTTGTTTGTTCGTTTGAGTTGAACTGCTGGAAGAGCAGCGATTTGTAGATTAGATAATACTGAGTTTGAAAGTGAGCCAAGAGCAATAGGGTGATCTGCAAAGTAAATCATCCAGACTAGGCAAGGAGGATGAGCAAAGAATATTGCAATGCTTGCCACAGGCTTTGCATCATATCATAGCCATGCTAGCCTGATCCATTTGCATAGTGGCACCCCTAACAACTGGATAACTAGCCCAGCTGAAGTACCTGTGCAGTTTGCAGAATTCAGAAGTTACAGATACCTCTGCATATGCAGCATATAAATCCCAAATAATTACACAAGCAACAAGTAAAATACCCAAAGAAATGCGCCAGACAGTTCCCAGTGCTAAGATTCCAGGTTACAGTTCAGTCTTTCATCTTCAGAAGAAATTTCTTATTTTGCTGAGAAATAAAATTAAAACTGAATCAGCTTTTTTAAAACTAGCTCAACAAGCATGTCCTCATTTCCAACCTGCATTACACATGCAGGGTACTCTAAATTGCCAGAGAAGCTAAATAAAATGAGAGAAGTATTTTAGTTTCATTTTAAGCCCACAAAGTCTCTACATCTTCTCTAGAAATCTCTTTGGGTCTCTGAATTTTATACTGAACCTGTTATGCTTTTAGGGCCTCAGAAACATCATTTATGCATCTTTTTTGAGGTTTTGCATGCTATCTTTAAAATAATGAAAGTATAATTTTTTTTAATACTCAGGAAATAATTTCTCTCTTCCTTTCCCATTCTTTGCATGCAGCCTGAAAAATCTTGTTATTCATATACAAACATTTTGTCCCCTATTTCCACTAAAGAAGACATTAAGACAACTAAATGTAGAATGTGAAAGTTGCAAAATGAGAAGAAAAAGCACCAAGAAAGTTAAAGACTGTCATTTCAAAGACAGTTGTTATGCAATAGTTAATTATGCAGATACCAGTGGTGACACCATGCCTAAGGCTGAATCAAAAGGCTTCAAAAAGGTGGATTTATTTACATGAAGTTTTGGAAATTTAAATATGTGATATATAAGCAATCCTTCCTATGTTATATATTTTTAAGAAATAAAAAAAAAAGAAACTTGTCTGGAAATGTCATTGTCTTAGAGATTTTGTTTAGTGGTAATTTCTCACCAGGCTGGATAGCAAACAAGGCAAAATTTCTGTCTTCTGGCCTACTCTGCATCATCATACTCTACTAAGCAGAAGTTGTTTTACCATCCAACATGGTCCTGTGGAAGCATACTAGAAGGGCTTAAACTCTGTTTTATGCTAATGAATTCTGTGCCTTAGATCCACTGCACCCTTCAAACATGTATTTTCCAATGCTAAACACTGAGATAAATTGGCCAGATAACGCATTTCAACACCCAGATGACACAGAGCTCTTTGTTGACAGAGCATAACTGCTACACCCAGGGATTCAGTATTTGGAGAAGACCAATTACAAGATAAGAGAAGGCTGCTTGAAACTGAAGCTGAGGTAGGTAAATTGATAGTCACACCATGAGCAGCCTTATTTTAAAAAAAACCACCCACAGCTTCTGGCTGACAGCTGGAATAGACCACTCTTCCTTTGTGACTGCCATGAGTATCTCCTGGGGAGAGGAACAAGGGGGCCAGGAAGGAAGAAGTGCTGGTTGTGTAGAAGACAAAGCCTCTCACATTCAGTCTGTTAAATAAATATCCGACACAAACCTCATCCGCAATTCTTTGCTTTGTTTCTTCTATAAAACTGCATGTAGTAATTAAAAATAAATGGGAAAAGCCACACACAAGGCAATCCACTGCACTTCCGCCTCAACAAGGTGGGATGAAAAATCATGACAGATATTAGGTACTCTAGTAGAAGGTAATAAAGAAATATGCAGGGCAACATGCATAGAATACAGAAGAATAAGGCAAATTAATTCAAATGCTCACTAAGTGGCCTGCATTCAAATAAAATTATTTGAACCATTAATTCCACAACAAAGCAACATTAGCCAGACATTAAATGCCTAGGGATTTTTATTGGTATAAATCTGATGCAGAAACTTAGTAAAGCCAAAATAGATTTATGTCTAACACTCATATCTGTTAAATTGCTTCTATTTCACACAGGTTTGGTTCAAATAAATGTGTCTTTACCTTGTATCCTAGAAAAATTTTTATAAATTTTAAGGTGTTACTTATATGGCTACTACTTCAAAGTTACTTTTATGCTAATAACCCATGTAACTAAAACTGCTTTAAGAGATTCAGTGGGGGCACCAGTACATATCAAAGGCTAAGTGTGTAACTATTATGCACTCCCCCACATGACTTGAAAAAGTATTGAAATAGACTCACTTCAAACACCAAAGCACAAGCCCTGTCCATTCTGACAGGACTGATGTATTTTGTGTCACTCTTTGATTATAGCTTAAACACTAGATTAATCACTACCACCTGGAAATTATTTTATCAAAGAGTTTTAAAGGTCTTCATCTAGTATCTTTCACCACTAGGTACTTTATGCAGTTGCATAGATAAAGCAGTCCAACCTTATTTGATTACAGCAGCACTCAGTTTTCATAAATAAGGGGAGAGAAAAGACAGAAATAATTTACTCTAAACCCTCAGCAGATCAGGGGGTATTTCTGAAAATGCTAGTGAAGTCAAGGGCTGCGATTGCAGTGCATTCATTTAGTTTCACTTAATTTGTGAGTCTGCCTTTTCTCCTCTCACAGAAGAAGCAGTAGCTCATGCAGTAGCTTCTCAGAGTTGCTGAGCCCAAGGCCATCAAGAATTACAGGTGTGGGTTCTTAGTGTCTCGAGGAAACCCTCTATCTAATTTTGAGACTTCTTCCACATGCAGTGTCCAAGCAGGCTTTATGACTCTTAGTGAATCTCTCCCTCCTCGGTGAGTCAGAGACATGTCTACCCTACAGGAGCTCAAGAGCAGCTACTTATTTCAAGCTGCCACTTATGGCAGCTTCACAAGAACATGGTGAGGTGAATCAGGAAGGTTCTCCCTCTCCTTGCTTTCCCCTCAGGCAGTAATCCCTTCCTACAGAGAGAGAAGGGTGTTGGATGGATCTAACATGCCCACTAAATACTACTGCAGGTAGCTTCTGCATGCTCTGAGAGTGACTGATGGACATTTTGAATTCCATGTTGAGAACACTTTGTATTAATTATGATGCTGTCAAATTAAACCCTGTTATGACTTCAGTGGATATATGCTCAGTACCTTTGCATCTGTAAGGACTTCTGCGCTGTGGTTTCAGCTGACCATTAAAACAGCAGTCCCTTCAGAAAACCTCAAAAGACATTCTCTTTTTCCCTTTTTAATTTCATTCTGTAAATTTAATTCCAGTTATTATGTGCATTGACAATAGCCTTTCTATTCTGTTTGTTTATAGAAAGTGACATTACTCCCTTTGAAAAAACAGGTGGTGGAATCTGTGGAAATAAATGCACTGTAGCAGGGGACAACTTTGGAGTAAAACTCCTTCACAGAGGGCAAGCAGCTGGACAAGGAGCTTGCTGAGGGACTGAGTCCTTCACAAATGCAAACCACCAGCAGGAAGCAGCCTCTGTGTAAGGAAGTGATTAGGTATTTATATCCTTCACTGTGGCCAGTAAACAGAATTAGTGTGACTTGGACCAAGGTTTAATTATACAGGAGCTTAATGATCTAAGCTGTTGTGGGAGGAGAGCGTGGGGGAAGAGAATGAAGGGTCAACAAAGTGCATCTGTCTGTTTTCTCTCCTTCCCTCTTCAGAAATGGCATTTACAAGCCTGCTTTTCTACGTTTTTCAGGGTGTTTCCCCCCCTTTTAGTCCAAGGGATACTAGATTCATAACTGGCTCCTCAAGAAATGAAAAACAAGGTGACGTTCAGTCATATTTCAGAGTACAACTCCTTACCAGCCTGTAAATCATTAGGCTTAAAACCCCAGCAACCTCATCTCTCAACACACATCCTCAAACCTGCTAGGCAGGTGAGAACATCCTCTCTGAATGGCACCTGACCACACTCTGCGAGTTGACAAAGTTGCTGTGCTGCCTTGACCAACAGCACAACTTGACTGGCTCAGTGAAGAAGCAGCGCTGATTATATTCCTGGCTGCTCTAATTAGAGCTCTCAGAGACAATGGGTCAGTTCCTCCCTGTCTAAAAGGAAACTAATCTCCTGCATACTTAACTATACTTAACTTCAGGAACTGTAATATGATTACATTTGACTCCTTATTTTTTGTACATCTTCACAAATCAGAACCGTACTGAGGAAAATTGAACAGAACATTACTGTTTAGCTCCAGCTACCAGAAAAAGCTCTGAAAAACCTGCACTTCAGTCTGAACATTTTGATCCTTTCTGATTTTCTTGTGCATAGAGGGAAGACTCCATGAAAATACCCAATACTTAGCTTGCCTAGGAATTCACCTCAGGTCTTTTGTGGCAGCTAGCATGTCAGGGAAATAAGAAAACTTGCACTATAAAAATCATATTTTGCATTTCTAAATATAGTTAAAAATCAAGGTCTTGGCCGGTCTTCCTAGGAAAATAGAGTGCCTGTACAGGTTCAGATCTTACAAAAGTTAATTTACAGGGATGTCATTAGCCCTTGACATTCATTTTTATTTAGGAAATAAGTAGCGATAACCAGAACACATGCTAAAGTAGTTAAACTCAGAGACTCCTGTTTTCAGTCACAAATACTGATATTTCCCTTTTTTGTCTTTCAAGTGCTAATTGCTACACCAGCTTCCATCATGTCCAAACTGACAGAATACTCATTACTGTCATAAAGAAAACATAGTGCCACCACATTAAAAAAAGGCCCTTGCATGCACTACTTGCATTAAAATAAAATGCTTTTATGCAAATAGCTTGCAATGCCCCAGGAAAAAAATAAAGGTGTTTAACGTCATAATGCCTATTGTGAAGCTGAAAAGCAACCTAACAATAAAGGTGATCTGAAATGTGATTTTAAGACAAACAACCTATTTTCTTTTAGATGTGGACTGAGTATTGAGGTATCTCTAAACAAAAAGTACAGCACAAAAAAATTGCTTTTTACTGCTATCCTTTTTCATCACTGGAGCTCATTATGATCCTGACTAATAAACCTCCCTGTCAGCAGGGGTAAACCACTGCTTCGTCAGCTCAATTGCCACTCACCTGACCAGAGCACAATCCTGCAATCAATCAATCAACCCTGTCAGGACAGAGGCACCAAGTTAACAGATGGAGGGGAATTTGAGTTGCATCAATTTGCCCCATGAATGCTCAATCGGAGAAATTTCAAAACAGAATTGAATTACTGCTCACCTGTGCCTGTGCTGAGAGGACACACACTGAAGTACTTGCAAGCAATATGCAGAGCACAGATGTGTGGGCAAGGCATTGATGCACAGCTGAGGTAAAGGTTACACAGATTTAACAGCTGCAATTACAAAGCAGCTATTCAAGCACTTAAGTGCTCCTCACCCTCTGCTGAGACTGCAGAACACAGCTTCACGGTTCCTACACTTCTACTGAAATCAATTTATCAAAGGTGTGGTTTGCTTTTCAAAATGGATGGTGCTAGTTTTCAGCCTAACAAGGACTATCAGCTTATGTGGTTAAAGCAACCTTAAAGCTGAAGTTACCATTTTTAATGTAAAGAGATTGATAAGAAAGAAAAATACACCATTTGTACTATCAATCAGACAGCATTATTTTGATAATCCAGCTGATCATCATTTAAGGGATGATTAGATGGACTCAAGTGCCAAGAGAAGAAAAGACTCAGGTTACCACACTTGAATACACAGTCTCATACATCATCATCTGTGAGTCAGATACCATGGAAACCCAAGTTTTGTTCAGCATGATAAAGTTTGGTACAGCAAAAACCTGTTTCTCTATGCCTAAAGATAAAAAAAAATGAAATGTTGAATATAAATAAGAGAGTCTTATACTGTAAGAAGCTATCTACCATCTTAAGCCAGACTTTTGCAGTTTATCATTCTGAACTAGACATCTTTTGCAATTAAATTGGCATTCCTTTAGGCTATGCTGTTGATAAATATAATTTGTGAACACGCTAAGTACCGTTTCTGCAGATTCCAATTTCTTCACAAACTGAAGCAACAGAAAGGAACATGACTTGTTCACCTAGCATAAGTGCCACACCAAGAAGTCATCCCTTAGGTTTCAAGGCAAATAAATTCTTGAAAAAGCCCACATGGTTTACAGGTTACCTCCTTTCATAAAGGACAGAGACCTACCTTCTTACTGACATTGTTATATATATTCACACAGAAACCATACAGCAGAAAACAATGTTGTCAGTTCCAAATGTCAGCTAACCCCATAACACCACGTAAAATAAATGATCCAAAACTGATATTCTCTACTCCCTGAAGTGCACATGCATGGGGGTTATGTGCTGTCCAATTCTATTGTGCCTATCAATCACAGGCACCAAGAACAGGGCTTTTCAGAGTTTTCATCCTTGCATGTAACACCGCCAGTGCAAATCCGGAGGGCAATGCTTCAACACAAAGCAGTCAGCAATGTGTACATCTGGGATTTACCATATTCCATGACTCCCATTCAACTTCAGCGAATGACAGTTTAAACAGCTGCAGTCACATGGAAAAACACTATGATGAGAGAGATAGCCTCAAAATGGATTGCTTCATATCATGGAAAGAGTTTTTACAAACAGAAAATCCCGAAGCAAGTTATTTAACTTTGCAATAATAAGCAATACCTGACCAGTATTTCCAAACTACTGGTGGAGAGTCAAAAGGAAGGTTTTAACTAACACAATTATAAGGTTCTAGACCTTCATTCAGATGCAAACAATATGCACTGAGGCTGTGTAAAACAAAACATATTTGTGTATTCTGTGGCTTCTGGTTAAAATACTTCTACATGTATCCACTTCACAATTCAGCAGTGTGACTGGAAGAGAGCTTATTTTAAATGAAACTGAAACAAGAATGGAGGAGAAAGAACTTATTAAGCAGAAAATAGAATTTACATACAAGTAACTTTTTGTTAAACAGGCAAATCTGTTCAAGAAGCTTTAAAAAAATAGCAGAGTCACTCAACTCTAGATGTTGAATAAGGAACAAAAACCAAAGGCCATTTGAAGAGAAATCATCTGCCATTCCCTGCTACAATTATTCTATTTGCAATGAATTGGAATGCTCCATAGTACATAATAAAATGGGAGACTTGGAAAATATGACTATGCTTTCAGAATATCCATCAGAATTATTTTAGGCACCATTTTTAAAGCAAGAAATAGAGATTAAAAGCAGGCCAGTGTAAAGATTTCCAATTTTTTTGACAACTGAGCCTTTATATGTGTTTTTCAGAATAGAGAAATTTCAAGCAAAAACTTTTACTCTCCAGGAGAACAAATGTGAGAGCCTTAAGTATTTGACTTTCCTTTATAAAACTATTCACCAAACTGAAACTTCACTCTTCAAACCTGTTTGCTCTACAACACATTGGTTACTTTAACTCTGTTAAGGCCACCTGGTATGTAGGGCCAGATGCCCAGAGCCATCAGAAAAAAAAAAAAAAAAAAAAAAGGATGCTGCACAGGTTAAAACACAAACCAGAGAAAGAGGGTAGGATGAGAAACAGGACACCACTGGGAGCAGGGCTTGTTTCTGGAGAAGAAAAAAGCACCCAGTCAAATCATCTCAAGATAAAAGCCAGTAAAACAAAGACACAAGCAAGCATTAAACCATGCATTGTCAGTGCCACTGCACACTCCTCACATCACACAGACCTCACAGAATCAGGGAGGTTGTCCTGCACATCAAGTGTTTACAGTACAGGCTTTTTCCATTATTTTTCCTTTAAGCTGAAGGGGGAGGGTGGTCTGGAAACTGCAGGAGTCAAATCAGGAAGAGTGAAATCACCATGAGTACTACCCATATAATGTGGGTCTTTTGATGTCAGCAGCACAATATTTTCCAGGGAAAGAGTTTCAGACAGTTAGTCACTGGTGATAATGCAGGATAGCAGGCTAATTACAGCACTATTTTTTGCACAGCAACCTTCTGTCTCCTTGTAGAGCTCTGTAATGGGGCAGCTGGCACCATTTTTAAGGTACCCAAGGTGAGAGAAGATAGCTGTTTTGTGCTGCCCCTCCGAGCACAAATATCACAGGGGCCTTGGAAACCATGGTTAAGAAAGGAACAGAGTAAATTTCTGCAAGATATCCTGTTCAAAGTATAAATGGCAATCTTAAAATGTATTAAAGAGAGTTTCTTGCTTGGCAATCAATGCTCTCAGCATGAATCCCTGCTTTTGACAGCTATGCTTTGAGAATTTCACAATACAAGGAAGAAAAAAAATGAGAAATTGGGAAAAAATGAACACCACATTACACAACTCATTGCAAATCAGGTAGTGATCCAACTGTGGAGTCAACCCATTTGAAGTACTAAACTAGCAAAACTTCACAGATGATAAAAAAGATGAATAATAGTGTTTTAACACTTATCAGCATGGAAAAGAGACCATTCTGACTTTCATTCAGGTAAAGAATCCAGACATTTGTGTAGGTTCTCCAATAATTTCAAGGACATAAAATACATACAAGATATGCACTGAAATACCTCATTGACTTGGAAACCTGACTCCTGACAAATTGGTAAATTTTTTTTCTCTTCCCCAAGAGCTTCTTGTGGTATATTTTTCCAACTCCACACTGCTTTCTTTATACCAGTTCTATTCTGAGTGCATATTCACAGGTTTCTATCAGGCTCATGACTTTACAGCACCCTGAATGTAGGATTTAAACTGAAGCATGCATGTATCAGGCAAACACCAACGTTATTTTAAACTCATTGTACAGCTTTGACTACACAATGATTAGCAGGTCAGACAGCAAAAAGATGAGAGTATGTCATATAGGGTTTCTTACAAAGATAAAATGTTAAGAACAACAACAAAAAAACCCCATAAAACTGCTTAGCTCACATCCACGGAAATGTGAACCTGTTTACAGAAAGTTTTGACCCAACTCATGGAGAGAACTTATCCATCAGTGAGTCCAGGTTTTTACACTTCAGCTGCTCACAACTCAACTTCCAGCATCTTACCAAGAGAAACAGGAGCTTCTCTCATCCCCTCTGTGACACATTGCAGCAGCAGCAGCTCAGTATCATAGCTTAACTTCATAGCATAGAACACTCTCCCCTTCATTCTTGCCAGGATATCTTCAGATATAGAAAGCTAGGCTCTTCCCCTTTCCTTCCATTAGCTCACTCTAAGACGACAGGAATTCTATTTTTTCCTCTGCACACACACCTGCCTCGTGAATTTTAAAGGGTTCTTAAGAGACAAGAAATATCCAAACTAAATGAAAAGTTTGGCCTTTGCTCAGCTGGTGCTCTGCACACTGTAGAAATTTGCTTTCATAAGTCATCTTCAACTCATAATGAAACATCTTATCTATATCTGGTTTTTCTTACTTGTGATGTTCAAGGAGTATGTTAGCAGCCTGCAGAAAGGAGACTTTAATAAAGATGCACCACAAAGATCTCTGAAATGTAGCTCGTGGGCAGGAGGGCCTTTGTTAGGAATTCAGTACACTAAAAGAATGTCTTCTTACCTGTGCTGTTTTCATATACTGGTGTGTCTGTTATGGAGGAAGGGAGGTGCAGGACACAAAGGAAAAATATGAAACTATTGCCTTCAAACATTTTGAGTTGTATTGCAAGACAGCCCTGGTCTGGCAGGTCCTGAGTGCACTACCACACCATAAATAGCTGTGACCAGCCTCAGCTGAGACCACTTCACACCCTTGAGCCCAGGAGGTCTATTCAAGGTCAGCCCCGGGCCTTCACCCTTGCCTGGGCCACGACAGAGGAGTGCTGCTCTCCACAGCCATGGCTGGCCATTGAAGATCCTTAATTTAGGCTCTGCCCCACAGACTGTTTTCCTGGCTCAACCTAAGCCTACCTTTATTGCTACATTCCTGCTGGGGGATCACCAGCCTATGATCCTAACCCTTACCTATGGATTGACTATGGATCTTTGCAATCTTGTAGAATAGTTCAAAGTATGTGAAAAAGATCCATGTTTTCATGCTTCATCTGGGTAGATGTTTTGTTTTGATTGGTTGGGATGTTTTGATCCTAACCCTGACCTATGGATTGACTTCCTGGCTTGACCTTCAATCTGCCTAAGGCAGTGACATTGTATGATGATCCAAAGTCTTGGCATTACTTGGTCACCACCTACAGATCTGTCCTGCCTGGCTCTTGTGGGTACTGGAAGGTGGGCTGGGACTAGTGAGGCCCCTTATCCTGCTACTCCATTGACTTTCATCTCCCCATCTCTTAGGGAGCAGCTCTGATCTCAAAACAGTTTGTATGCACAACACAGTACAATCAATGGGTACAAAGCTTACTTTTAGAAAGACAATCAAAAGATGATTTGCTGCCAGAATACTTTTTTTTGGGAGAGCAAAACACAGGGGCTGAGAGTCCTTTGCCTGCCTTGTTTCTTTAAGTTCAGCATTTCCTTGGTTCATCACATGTCTAATCTTTGTGTGCATTACACATGCTTGGCTCAATTATTCAAAGACAACAACCATCAGAAATACAAAATAAAATGAACTTCAGAAGCTCATGACACCAAAAGTCACACTCATTCATCAGGAGTTCAGTACCCAAGCTCTGGTTTAGTCCCAGACAGTATTACCTATAGTGGAATAAAGGGAACTTGCTGTAGCTTACCTGGCACACCTTTGGCTGACCCATTCCTGGAATTGGACCTTTCTGTCCTGCACCATGATTAAAACAAATTCTTACTAACCACTCCACTGGGAAAGAAAGTCAATGGATGAGAATTACCTAGAATTTAACTTAACTTGGAGAAGCTGAAGAAAAGTAATAGGCATGCAGCTTGTTTTCAATGAAGTTGTGGTACTAGCTGCCTTTCACTTCTTATGTTATAAACGTGCATAACAAATTAGGGACAGACATCTCCCCCACAAGGGAAGAGGACAGCAGCACAAGAATGGAAATAAATAAAATTCATATGCAATTAATAGTTTCTATCACTTTAAAGTAGATATAATGAACAATTTATTTCAAAATACCAAAGGGAGAATTACTTTTACAGACTTCAGGGATCATGTGTTACAACCAGAAATAAGATTTTCATATGCCAGATAATCAGTCACTGTCCTACTAGTACAACTACCTTGTACTTGTACAAATGACCATATGGGAGTTTTATATAGGAGACAAACTATAATATTTTCCTAAAATAAAGAAAATTTATTTGTACATTTAGAGCTGTAATGGATTCCTGAAAAATAAGAGAATTTTAATTTTTTGGAAGTATGTTTCAGGCTGCATTTAAGAAGCAGGCTGACTTGGGGTGCACTGACATAAAGGGAACACAAAGTATTTTTTTAATTTTTCACCCTCTCCTAAGAGCAGATTGTTGGACTTTATAGTGGGCCTTGTTAGACAATTTAAGAAAGTGTTGGCCACCACTTGCATGAGAGTTGGACAAACGATTTATTATTCACTACAATACAAAGGCCTTCCTTTTATAGGAAACAAACAAACAAAAACCCCAACCAACCAAAACAAAAACATCTACCCAGATGAAGTATGCAAACATAGATCTTTTTCTACATACTACATACCTTGAAGTATTCTACAAGATTACAAAGATCCATTTGAAAATAAAAATTCTGTATGCAGGAAATCTACATATCAAACAATTAATTTTAGGGTAAAGATACTTAATTTTAAAATTAAAACTATGTAGATTGCTTTGCAATATTTTTAGGTCTATAACTTCTATTTCTTTTTGCTCTCAGATTATGAGGCTTATTATAGAAATTTAAAAAAAATATATTTTGTACAATCTCTTCCTGCACTAGTTTAAACTTCATTACACAATATGATGAAGTCAGAGTCCTGTTTTCCAAAAGAAGGCAGGAAAGACCTGACCACAGCAGAAAGAATTTTGGGATGTAGGGGGCACAGGGGAAACATCATTATAAATCCCTTAAATACTGCTAGAAAAACAGAGGTAGTGAAGTACATGTTGAGTGAAAGAAACAAGGCCTCTGTTTACCGATGAAGGAGAGAGTCATCTTCTTTTTCTTGTGTAATCTGTCAAGTAAGAAGTGTTTGATTTGGGCAAAAGCCAGGAGTAGAAGAAAAAAGAGTGCTACTGATCAGTATCAAACCACATTACATGTAGACCTAGACTAAACTTAGAATGAGACTTCTTGTACAAAAATACATGAGAACAACAAAAATATGTGTCTAAGTATTAAAACATTGATGTTTTGTTCATCACACTATCAAAAGAACTTAAAGTAATTAAACTGCAAGAAATACATCTTTGGGACACACTTCTTAATCCACCCTATCTCTACAATAAACCTGGAGCTCTTGTTCAGACTCTGTTTGGATCCCTGTAAGTTTTGTGTCTCCTTCTGTTCTGCTATCACTTCATTCTATTTTTTCATACTGCTGCTGGTGCAATATGAGAAATACCCTTTGAACTTCTTGACTTGACTTCAGCATTTTCTAGATTCTAAACAGGAACAAGTTTTGTGTGATACTGTAAGGCAAACAGCCATGCTGTGTAGCTAGTAATTTAGCCAGCATCTCTCTATAACCAGTCTCTTTCCTTGGTTACCAAAAGACAAGCTACATCTTCATTATTGAATTCTTCCTTGACCTGCATGTTTTTGCAGCCTAGATTGACTCAAAATCAATTCCACAATTCCTACCATGTGTGAGGAGCCTTTCTTCCTGATTTAACAAGAAAAAGAAAACCTCTCCTTTTTAAAAATCATATCAGTGCTTTCCAGCAAAATATGAGGTCTGCTGTGATGGGATTACAGCCACAGGGGTGAAAGGAATGCACAATCACTGTGAAATCCAGGCAGAATACAAGTCTTTTTACTAGCCATAATCTATGCTTTCAGAGCAGACCACTTAACTACAAAGCTCATATCTCCCCAAAGATTTTATCTGTACTGTGTACAGTGAAACCTTTCACAGGCATACCTAGTGATTCTACTTGTTCCTTGGAATAAGAATGATGAGGAGTCAGAAGAGGCAGCTGCAGGGAAAATCACACTGAGGTTGAGTGATCTTCCTTTGGGCATCTGGATACTGGTGCTGGAAAAGAAAATGATGTGCCTATCTCTGACACAGTCCCCATGGGATGTGGGACATTCATGCAAGACAGAAATTTCAAGAGTGCTATTTCCAGACACTCACAGGACATCCATCAATCTGGCTTAAAAACCCTCAACATACAGAGTTGCAAATGAAGTTGTGCAGAGAGACGCATGCTTTGAACATGTCACATAGTATATGTGGGTTTTTGACATTCAGATTTTAAAGCCTTTTCAGGTCAGATATTTCAAGTCACCAAAGAGCTTTGACTTTAATTTCTCTGTGTTTTGATAATCACCTCTAAAGTTAGGGCAATGCCCTTTACACAAGTACTTTAATGCAAGTATCTATGAGAGTTACTTTTCATGGAACACTGTGCAAAGTATACAAAAGAAATGTTCACAAAAGTCCTGCCGGCATATGTGGCACACTGTTGTAAATGGGGTTCAGCATTATGAAGGGAATGGGACTATGAGAACCCCTGGCAGCTTTGCAACAGCTTCCCCTGAGCCCTGAGTCACCCAGACACACCTCAGCATCTCGACCCTTCTATCTGCTCATGGCCATTGGGGACACAGCTGTCTCCTCTTGCCCCACTATGCCAGCTCCTCACTCAGGCCCCATCAGGAGGGAGGAGAAGAGCTTGCAAAGTCTTTCAGGACACTCAGATACCTTACAGGGTTATTATTTCCCCTCTTACAGAGTTATTTTAATTTGTCTGGCTATTGAAGAACTTGCCTCAGTGAAGGAATTTATATTTTTGGGGGGGACTTACTGGCACCCTTCTGTGTGAAAAGTGGTTTACTGTGGACATTATTTATCAATGTATATGAAAAAAATACTGATTTGGTCAATACTACAGGATAAATATACCCAGTTTTCTTTACTGCATCAAACAGCATTGTTAAGCCACTCTGGGATCACAGTAGTCTTGGAAGGGCTGATTCTCAGTTTTACCTCAGAATGAAAAATAGGATATGACGATCTAAATAAAGATTGCATCAATGCCCACAATCAAGGAACCAAACTAAAATTGTTGACAGGAATGGAAAAAGACTGTCTGAACAATCCCCACACCTCTATTCCTGCCCCAATGACCTCACTTGCTGAAATGTTTCAAACAGTTTAACTGCCACAGACTTTCACACACACAGCCCCCAAAAAAATAATCACAGGAGTCAGAGGAAGCTAAAGTTACAAATAATGGATTATACTGGATGTCTTCACTTTGTTGTCACAGAGGCTCGGGACTGTGAAGCCTCTTTTACTGATAAATTCCTTCTTTAATACATGGTACTCAGTTTGTTTAAATATAAAGCACTACATTTTCAATAAGACTTAAACTCATGCTAGGCTGTCTCAGATTTCCCTGCCAGTGCTTTCTCCAGATGGGGACTCTCAAAGAAGCAGAACTCTCATTTCTCCCTTTCAGAACTGGTGTGCCATTAGACTAACCAGAGAGCCACTCCTCAGTGTCAGGCCTACGGCCAGGACACGTCACAGAAAGAACTCAGTCACTGCAAACATGCTCTGGGTGAATATCTTCCCACAGAATGAAAGTCTGGCCCATAAAATATAGTGGGGAGAGTTTATGTAGTGAAGCTCCAGATTCAATCATCTCAGTCTCCCCTACAAGTAAGGAGCCCACTCCCTTTTGACAGATGTCTCCAGCTTTGAGGACTGTCATCGAGTTAAAAACCAAAAACTAACCTTATCCAAGTAAAAACTTTCTCAAGAGAATAGTGCCTTTTTAGATAGAGTTATTATAAAACTTTTAGTGCAGTTGCAAACGCAACCAAACAGCAAAATTCTCAATGTAAAAAAAAAAATTTATTAAAAAAGGAATTGTTGCATATTTCTGAAGTACAAAGAGCCCAGTGTATTATGTTTGCACAGACTTTATGTGTATTAGTGTTAAAATTTTCCCTTCATACAGGAGATTCCAGTCCCACAGTCTTACCACTGCTGTTTGAACGGAAGCTCCAGTCTTACTCAGCATGAGCAGTTTGGTTTTGTTCAGAGGAATAAATCTAATAGGATAACATGCTCCTTGTAGACACTGGTGACACTACTAAATGTAAACATCTGGATTTATTTTACATTTTCAATAAAATTACATATGTTATTTCTGATTCATTAGACAGTAAAATAAATGAAAACAGAACTCCAAATTTAAGCAGCTTTTGCTGTCTTTTAGATAGTATTTTATAATGAAATATACCTAGTCTTTCTTCCTTCCCTACCAACTACTTTCTAGTATTTATCATTTCTACAACGATCATAGCCAAAATCAAATAATTTTTTTCCATTTTAAAGGAAAATTGCATTGATGGGTTTTAAGCCCGAATGCCTTTGTTTTAAAAGCCACTGGAAGGGTTCTGTTCATTAAGGTATATGAGTCACATGCTGCAAATCAGCAATGAGGGGGGTGTCTGTAAGTCTCTCTCTGCCCCATATACAAATGGGATTTCAGTGCAGGCTAATGTAAAGCAGAGAGAATAATCTGTTAAGGCTTAAGTCACTTTCTACCATATAACTTCGGATCAGATAGGGACTAGCCAGACAACAATATGCAAAAAAGAAACTACAGAACTGTAGAATTAGTTGTGGACTGGTTGTGGAAGCAAACTCCAAATGGTGGTACTGTCAACTGTTCAGCCTTTCTGCCATGCCAGGTGACATGCTAGGTTTATATTTAAGCTACCTATCCACCTGCAAGACAAGCAAGAACAGCAGCCTAAAAGCCAGCCTAGAATGAATCCTACTTCTAGCATTACTTGCAAAGACAGCTATTTTGTGAAATTCTGTACCCAGAGGTACTCACTCTGCTGTGCAGAAATCTCCACAAGGCCTAAGGGCAATGTTTCTGGACAATGTTTGCAGAGCACTCAAGCACACTGTTCCCTATGTCTTGGGTAACATGAGCCTTTCAATTTGATCGAGTTACTTCTCTTACAGATGGAGACATTTATAATTTGTTATTGTTATTGTTAAAACAACTGAGGTTTTGAAGGCAGGAAAAACCGTTATGGAATGAGGTTTCTGAAACATGACCAAGCCAAAGCCACCAAAAATAAGTCTGGCCTGTCTGCAAAACAAAACTCTTAGTCTGTCTCAGTCCATTCCCTGTGTTGCAGCTATGCTTCCGGCAATATGAACTCACCTTGTCACTTAATCACAAGAGGGAAAACAACCTAGACACCCCCAGGTCAACCTAGACAACCCCAAGTAATTGGGGCTCAACAGTCCCAAACAGTCAAACGGTCTGGAAAACATTAGGAGAATAAGGTTTTATTCTCATTGTATTCCTATTAAAAACAAATATACCCAGAAGGTGGAGTTTAGAAAAATAATCTAAACAGCACAGACTACACAAACCTGCAGTGACTTCAGTGACAGTACTCTAGGTTTGTGGCATCAGAAGTGGGGGACAACACAAGACCAGCTGACACTCTCCAAACATTTTCAGGGAACCAGAATGTGAGAGAGATTGCCGAGACGTCCATGCAAAACTTAGTGAAGGTTCAGACTACTGTAGTTTCCTTCAATGAGTTAACAGCAGCCTTTCTTAAGTAACTGTTGGTTTGAAGTTCATCAACAACTAATCAAACTGTGTAGTACAAAAATAATTACCTCAGCAGACTTCAGAGTGGCACCTGAAAGGCACTCCAAAGACTGTCTCAAAACACTGTCCCCTTTTTCCCTTACATCAAAACCACACAAAACATCAATTATAGGGAAACCATGATAAAGAGAAAAGGAAGGGATCTTTGAGTCTTTCTCTGAAGGATCCCACACAGGATATTTACTTGGCCAGATGATGACTATTGAGAGAGAATTCCAGATGTGTGGGTCTCAGCTAGGAAAACCTTTCTCTTGCCTACACACCCACACATATCCACTTTATGCAACTCTTAAGCAAGCTTTGGAATGAAAAAATAAGAATTATGGGTGAAATATTTGACATGAACATACAGTCTTGGCTTACACAAGCTTCTTGATGGATTCTCAAGAGTAAATATGTACCATGCAATTTTCCTTGAATAGAAGGAAATGCCAGACACTTACACAGTGATCAAGCTGCCACTGAACCTCTCTGCCCCCACTAAAGAGAGCTGTATATTTGAGACTTGTACAAGAAGTTTGCTCGTCAGGTTTTGAGCTGTGTGCTAGTAGCCATTAAGAACTCCACATTTATCTTTCAGATTTTAGCTGATATAATGCCTTTATTTCTCATTCCAAACATTGGGAGCAACTGAAGGAGTCATATATGAGGACTTCTTGATGGTTGTTTCATACTGGATATACCAGTGTAGACTGTGACTCTCTTACACCCTGCATGAATACCAAATCATCATGTCAGGCTTCCTCCATTTTTCTCCAAGTTAGAAACTTTAACTAAAAAATTAACCAGAAGATAAGTAGGACTAAGGAACTATGATTTCTATACTAATAAGAGAAAAATAAATATCTCATGCCTCTCAGAGCTGATTAAATCTATTAGTGTTCAAAGTATTAAGAGACCATGTGAGGCAGAGAGTTATGACACGACTGCAGCAGTTTTTACTCTGTATTGAGCTTAAATATCCTGTGAACCTAGTGGCCTTTCAGTTGAAAACACTCTGTTTATTCTTTTTGGTCTGAGAAGGCAGCATTCACAGCAGTTCACAGCAAGTCATACGACCTTCAGCAGAATGAAGAGCTGATATTTGCACTTCATCATAAGTCAGGAAGGATGACTCCACTTCCCGATTGCCAAATTTACCATAAATCCCAAAAATTGACTGTGAAAAACAGAAGTTCCAGGAGCTCAGGTCTTCCTGAAAATTTATCATAATGGAAAAACAAAGTAGTTTACCCTTTTCCACACCCACACTCCAAAGGAAAATAATATTCTACCTACTGATCACAGAGCTGTGCCAGCTGGTCTAGCCATTCTATTGTTCTACTCTGGATTGCTTTCCTTACTGGTTTTAGTCTTGGAGAAAATTCATCACTGAAAAAACAAAACATGAAAAAAATTCTCTTTCATTTATCTTCAGAGAACATATATGCATAGGCCAATAGGAAATTTAGACCCATGATTATAGTTAAATACAACACCTTCTCAGATGGCAAGCTCAGAAAAGAAGAGTCCATGTTCCACATGGTCCCCTCATTAGTCCCCTTACATAATTTTCATTTTGTTGCTATTGTAAGTTATGGAGCAATTTGGTATGGAGCATGCATCCACAGGCACTACAGTATCTGAGTATCACACAGACTTGATAGGGCGCATGGCATTCCTAAATACTTTTAATTGAATGTACCAAAAGAAAAAAAAAAATCACTTCCTCTGGTAGAAAAAAATCAATTTAAAACATATGCTTTGCTTTTCCAACTTGAATACTCTGATATGTGAAGATCGGTGTCTTTGGGAGTTCCTGTTTCTGGCCACTGTGGGACACAAAGTGAAGCATGCATGTTTTGTGCTTGCAGGTTTAATCCACACTAAGATTTCTACAAATAAGATTTCTACAGGAGTATGCATCTTGTAATAGCCACACATCAATCCAGATTCTGTCCCTCGTTACAAGGCTGAAGCTTCCTGAAGCTTGGCTGAAGAAATCCCTTAATTCCAACTAAATAAACAGCTAATTATAGCCTATAGAGATCTGTCAATATAGAGTGACAGACAGATCTGTAAAGGAAGACTTTGGGAAAAAAAATAAAATCAGTGGATAAATAAATGCTCTATTTCACTGAGAAAGCATTCACTTTAATTGCAAGCTATTGACTCAGTATTTTAGTACTGCACAGCAATGGCATGTAGAGATAACAATCATAACCAAAGAAATTGACCTAAAAATGCTTTTTATCCTCTTAAATACTGAAACTACAAAACAAAATTTGCAAGTTGTATTGTAACAGCCCCATTATTTTTTACTGATTGCTGACCTTCATGACAATTACCTCACTGTCTCAGGAAAGGCAGCAGCACACAGCACACCATCATAAAGTGTTCTGAAATTTACTGGTATAGAAGCAAAGCTTGCCAAGATGGTTCCATCAGTCACCTAGATCTTAACCCCTGCCTGTTTGTTTCCTTCCTAAAGAATGCAGTTAGGCAACGACACAAGGACTTCCAGTTTTAAAATTACTATTTGCACAGTCTGATGGAAATGTAATGATGGGTCTGTGCTTCTGGTCACTGTGGTTTACCCTGTCACAGAAGTTTTGCAAGGGATGAAGGCATGGGGGGTAAGTGGGGAGGATGTGGCCACCCCATTAAAAAACAAAGCAGTGGGAAGCTGTCCACCTTACTGAGGGTGCTTCTCAGAATAAGTGACAAGCTGCTGAGATTCACCATAGAGGCAAGTTTATTTCTTTCATGGAACTGGTAGATATTCAGTGCCATCCTCACCCTCTCCCCAGCAAATATTTCTCCCATGTACCATATGATCTTGCTGATCAAGAACAGAAATAAAAAGAAAGTCCAGATTTTGAATGTAAATGTAATGCCCCTCTACAAACAGAAAGGAGTGACTGCATCCTTGATGATTAACACGGCTGGATTCCCTTATCTCCAGATAATCATCAGGGTGAAGCACCAGCTTCAAAAAGGTGAGTCAGCCACATTTTGGAACTGCCTACCTATCTCCTTCCACCATCTCAGGAGAGGGGTAGAACAATTTTCATCTGGCATTTTGAAGGGCAAAAACTGCTCTACCACACTGATGCCACAGCCAGGCTGTGTCTAGGTTCCCGTCCCAATTATCGCTTTTGAACAAGAATGCCAGTGACACATGAAGTACTCTGGCATAGATGCCTTCCAGAACAGTACTGTCTAAAAAAACCTCACCTCAATAATGCTGAAGTTTTCTGCCCAGAAGATTTACATAATCCTGAGAGAGCTCAAGACTCAGGACCCAACTTTCAAGGAGTCCTCTTATTCTTTTAGTAAGGCATTTATTAGTGTAGCTGTTTCCTGCCTCTGGAACAAAGGGAAAAGAAAGTAAAGCATACAAGAGACCCTAAAATCTATTAGCATTTGACATTAACTGCATCAAAATGATGCTATTTTGTAAAGGAATAACTCTCAGCCTTGCAGCATCAGAGCCTTTTTTGGCAGTACACATAAAATTCAGATTTCACAATGGTAAAATGGCACATCTGATTTTAGCTGCAGATAAAAGCACAACACAATTCTTCAACAATTCAGATGCTGCTGATTATTAGTAGAAGCTTTTATTATTGTATAAGCTTTCAGACTGCTAAATAAAATGAACTATTATCCCGTCTCTGTAGATTTGTACTATCTTCTTCATCTAAAAAGAAGACATTTCTAAATACATATTTTTAAAAATATTTTATATTGTTGCTGAGAGACAACATACAGTGCAATCTTACAATGTTACAATTGTGTTTATAATTACTGCCATATATTTTCATTGTTGTTAAGTGTTTCAATGAATTTTATATCTAGTATTTGGGGCAGAAAGTAAAAAAACACCCTGTTTCATTGGTGAGGATTTTTGCGTAGATAGACATTATTTATCAGTCTCATTCCCTGAGCTGATATGGTCCCCATCTCTAGAAAGATGGCCTAAAGTGTTGTGAATATGCAGATGTTTCTGTTGAAATCCTTGCCAAGCATTTTGGCAGTTATGAAATAAATGCTCAGTGTGTAATTTTTGATGGAAAGCCTATCTGACAGATGGATGAGCATCTGACACTGCTTTAGCCCAAATGTTTTTATATAATTTCTCAGAATAGGAGATAAGTACTCTGAAGAACAGAAAATAACAGAACATCACAAGCAATACATGAAACAATGGGCATTCTTTTAATGACCACAGTTCAGAGGTTTCCATGCATTCACATCTTCACTACAAGAGCAGGAGACATTATTAAGTGAAGACAGCTGACAGACTCCTAAAATTTGCCAGCTTGGTCAAAATCTCCAGAAGCTTTAAATAGCATTTATATTGTCAGCACCAACCAATAAAGTAAAATCAAATATTTAGTCTTCATATTTGCTTTCCAAGAGCTCATTTTCACATTTTCATAAAATCCACTAGCTACAGCACAAACGATCATTTTTGGAGCACTTTCCAATACCAGCAGGATGTCATCATGGAGGTAAATTGCAAAATAAAAATGTAACTAATTAACTTTGACAGTGCATTTATTTGATGAAGTATCATCTTGCACATCATAGACTCAGTTACAAGCACCTGCTGCCAGAATGAAGAAATCACTGTTAATCTGCTTAACTGTGAGGCTCCTTTAGCTTCCAGACTCCTTCTGATGCAGACTCATGGGATCCCAGCAGTGGTATCCCCATGCCTAAAGCATGCAAGCAGCAAAACCTTGCCTCCCTCCATGATAAAACAGCAAATGGATGAATTGATTAAGAAGAACTGTTCCTCCTTAGAACATGGAAGTGTAAACAGGAAGGATTAATAGTGATTTGCAAAAGATTAAAAATGGGAATCACATTTAAATCTCTATTCAATTAATTAATATTTACAAAGCATGTTCAGTAACTAGCAAATCTTGGATCATTTACCTTTGATAAAGTGGTATCAAGGGGAGAGCCCTGTGTTGGGGCCCCTTCTGAAGGTCTGGCTCCCTGAGGCTGAGGGCGAATGTGGGCTGTCCATCTCTAATGAATGCATTTACATTTAACACTGCATCTGGAAGAATTACTCTCAGCAGATGCTGCCTGGCAACAAGGGATCTGTCAAACTAGAATCAGGTGCTCAGAGAGGGTACAAGCAGACTAACATCCTCCCAAGCCAAATAAGAAACCTAAAATGCTGCTGCTGCACAAAGTGCAGCCAGAGGACAACACACTGTGACTGAGAGGCTGAAGCTGCATTCATGCAGGATGGCCTTGGGCTGAAGTAAAACCTGGTATTCAGGATGCAGCTGCTCTCACCCACCAACCCCAAATTCAGCTGCTTCCATCCCTTTGCTGTGTATCTGAGGTTGCAGTGCTCCTATCTGCATTAATCCCCAAATGGGTACTGTACACTCTTTCCCAAATCCCATATCTGTTTGCTTTGGAAAGAAAATAACTCTGCCCTGGGAAATGGTGAGCAACTGAACTAATGGACCCTCTTGGTACAGTAAAAAACATCTACAGACCTCACTTGGAACAAGTTTTCACTAACTCATAAATTTGGGGAGCCACTTTTGTGACTGTGAAGAAGAACTTCCATTTTCAGAAACTAGAGAGAACACCCTCCCCTTGGTGCAGTACCTCTGTGTCCTATGCCCTGGACTTCACTATCTTTAAACAAAAGGGTTTGCTTGCTTTACTGCAAAAGTGCCCAAAAATGCAGTGCTTTCTGACATTTTGCTGGTAACAACTAGATGGAAGAAAAATTTGGAACAGCTTCAGCACTTGAAGGAAAACTCCAGGTCAAATGACCCCATGGCAGTTTTAACAGCCCATGGTATTTCCTGCATGAATGAAAAATTTCATGGACTAGAAAGACCACACTTTACATGTTCACCCATATCCTGGGAAGATCACCATCTCTGGTCCAGACAGCCACAAGAGGTCAAGCCTCCAATCATAGCCAGGGATGCAACCAAAATTGGAAGGTTACCACCAAGAACAGCTATCACAGAATTTCCCATATGCTGTGTTAGCAAACTGAACTAAAAATGTGTTTCTTCTTCAACAAAGGAAGCTTGTCGCAGACATGAGACAAACTTAATAATGAAAAGAGAAGTTAATGTTGAGATATTTTGTTCCTGTTTATGTGGTAAAAACATTGACAAAATAATCAAGGTCACAGCTGATCAGGGCAGAGCAAAATCTTAATGTAAACAAAGCAAAAGCATCCCTCAGCGGAAACTAGCAAACATCTTTATTTATATTTTTTCCATTTAACAACAAAAGAGAAAAAACAATTTAATGTGGTTTATCTGTTCTATTGCTTATATACTAGAAGTACACAAAGAAATTTAATTCAATACGTAAGTAAAACTAAAACCAAAATATTCTTCATTCCAAAGATGCCCAGATGTGTATGAGGAATAATGAAATGCTAGGAAGAAGTATCAAGCTTTGTTCAGAGAATTTTGATAGGACTGGAAGTGTCACACCTATAGAAAAATATACAAAAATTTAGTTAAGTTTCATATGGAGCATTAATAAAGATTTCAATGAAATCTGGCACCCCTGAATGACCTAACCAGTTCTGTAATCACATCTGGAAAAAGTGGGAATCAGATGGAGGAGTTTGATATACGTTAGTAACTATTTCTATCCTCAAAATAAACCCAAGAATTTACAGTCAGAGGACTGGTTATCAGTTTCAGGTGATTTGCTCTTGAAATGTTAAACAACTTTTTTTTTAAGTACTGCTTGATAGAGTAGCAAAAGAGGGATCCATTTCAGAAGAATGATCTGATTAGTGTGGTAAGGGGGACTATAAGAGGCAAAAAAATGGAAAATCTCAACTCCATCTCCTCAGGGCAGCTGCACACCTGTATCTCCAGTTACATCAGTGATAACATGTTGTGTACATAGAGGCCTCAGGGTCAATCATTTAAAACATAAATATAATAATAAAAATTAATGTCAAGCTCTGTTATCAAGCAGCAAGTCTGCTTGAGGGTCACATATACACACACAAATACCAGTTTCACAATTATGGGTTTTCCTCTCAATAGCTAATCTAACCTACACAGATCAGTATCATCAGCCAGGATCTGAAAGCACATTTTGGGGATCTGATCACTATGAGCAAGTGATCAGCTCCCAATTTAATGTTACACATAACTACTTCTCCTCAACCTCAAAGTTCAGCACAAAACTTCCAGAGGGATTTTTCTGTCACATTCTCAAACACAGAAGGAACTGCCATTCCACAGTGCTGAACTCCCTTACCCAGCTTAGTCCATATTTTCTTGCTGAGGAGAAAGACTCAAAACCCAGCAGAAGTATGCAAAAAAAGCACCAGAAGGAACACTTGCTCTGCTAATCCTTTCACAGAAGCCACCAGTAGTGGAACATGAACACTCAGTGGCAGAGAAATCCCACAGCTCTGCATCCCCTTCATCTACTCGTGTGAATTCTCACACAGAGAGATGACTGTAGCATGGTAACTATTAAGTGAGTAACTGAAATGAAGCATGCAATACACCATAAAATAAGATTCAAAGAGTTATTTTGCTGTACTAAAACTTGTAAATATAAAAACGAAGGTACCCCCCAGTGGGAACAAGCAGCAATTGCTGGCTTGCTGGTGACAGGTCTTAATTTGTCACAGAGACTTGCAGGCAGCACAGTGATGTGTTTGCTCTCACACTACAAAAGCAACTATTTTTGCAAAAATGAACCACTTTTCATTCTGGAGCTATATAAATAATTAAGAGTCAACTAAATTTGCCAAAATATATAAGCACAACACTCTTTAAAATTAAAGACTCTGCACTATGCAAGATGCTTCAGCTCAGAGACGTATTGAAACTTCATCATTTTGTCCAAAGGATTTCTGAACCCTGAGGAGCTCAACTCAGAGCTGGAAGATCAAATGGCAGGAACCTGGGGTTGGAAAATTACCTCATGGTACTTGTAACATCTTCCACTATCAAAGCTCTGAGTTAAAAGAAATTGTTTAGGTACTTGACATGCTGTGAATCAAAGAATGCTTAAACTTTCCAGGGAGATTCATCTTCAGGCAAATAGCATTGATTCTAACTCTGTATTCCCAGGGCTTCATGTCAGTCAAACAATGTTCATGGGTTTGTTTTTTTCAATATACCTTTTATCTGCACTAAAAGCTCATAGGGATCCATTACACCTTTATGAAAACCTAATTTGAATTTTTCCAACGCTTTTGCCTAAGTTAGTAAGCAGGCAGAAAATATCTGATAAAAATGGGAGGGGGAAGACATTTTTAAATTTTTTTCAGTTTATTGAACAATAAAATTTTTCAGGTTCAATTGTTACAGATCATATTTAGCTGATTAAGTGCTTCCTAAGCACAGGAGGCAGTCTGACACTCTCCTGTTTACCACTTCATCCATTTGTCCTTGCCTGACATTCTTTAAGCTATCTGACCACCTTCAACTATTTTTTGCTAAAGGAGAAAAAGCCTTGGAAAATCTTCTGAGTTCTTCAGGGATTAGCAGTTAGGCATTTGGGAATTGTAGGAGCATACAATAAACCAAATTTTATTTTCTGGGCATTTAAAAATGACAGATAGTTTCCCGGTTGAAAGAAAACCAGACTTCACTGGGAAAACACAAACTTGGAAAAACCTGAAAAAATAGCAGCAGAAGAGACTGATATCCTTCAGAATACACTGGTAAAATTCCTGATCCAGTCTGATACCATCTACAGTGAGTAGAGAGAAAAGGATTCCTTCTTCATTCTGAGAAAGACCAGACTCAGTGGATATCAGGTGAATGGGAAGTAAATATGCTGCCTTTGATGGATATTTGGTTTTGAGGATTGCACTTTCTAATCCATCTGGCTTAGAAATACGGATATGATTCAGGCACTAGACCATGGTGACATCTGTTACTTGCATGGATCAACATCTGTCCTACAGCAATGGTTTCAGTGCCAAACAGGTCTCTCATCAAGAGATTGAGGGCAGATACCATCCTCACAGAATCTGTATTTCAAAACACCTTTCACATGGTGCCTCTTCCTGTCTTTTAACAAACAAGGAAAAAACCATCACACCCACCAACAAAAATAACATTCTAAACTGCAGACTACAGTTTACCACAGCATCATTCAGCAAATTTACATCTATTATTCTCAGTAGGGCTGATCTTACACAGCAAGGTACCAAGGCACTGCCCACCATCAATGCAATCCTGACCCACTGCAGATGCTTTCACATATTCTTGGAATGATGCCCCAAAATTACTGTCTTCCCCTACATCCCCATGAGATGCTGCTGCTCCCCCATCCTAACAGGTTTCAGGCCTTTAAACTCATCACCTACTCAGGTTCAGCTCCCAGACCCTGAGGGGCTGTTACATCCAGCAAAGGAAAGATCCTTTGGGTAAAATCAATTATTTACCCTGGTGTCATGCCATAAACTCACAGCAGAAGCAACAGAGCACTGCATCGCTGGTTTTACCACTGAGCTCCACACATGCAGGCAGAAGATGAGGTTATTGTTGTCATTGCCACTGACCAAACAAGCCCTGCTCCAATTGTGAGACTCATTTTGATTTCCCCACTCTTCTCCCTCACCACCACTTCAGCAGATCCTCATTCCCTTGCACCCAGAGCACAGTGATGGCTTTCTGTGCAGCTCTCTGGTGTCGCTGAGATGTCTCTGCTGTTGGGATGCATCTGGCCAGCTTGATCCAGCAGCCAAGCTTCAAAGGAGGAGCATTCCCAACTTCTTTCCATAAAAACTAAGGTTCCCCAAGCACACCAAGCCCACCCAGTCACATGTGGTTTCTCTACTACCTTCTTTCACCTGCTCTTCCCTCCAGTCTATAGCATGGCTGCTGGATGGAGGATGGAGAAGGCACTTTTGCTGGAAAGGAAAGGAAAACATCCTGATCAACTGCTGAATACATTGGTGGGTCTGAAACCTGTTTACACCAAATTCCTCGCAGTTCATAACCAACTGAGACAACACACTTGTTACTTTGAGTAAGAAATCCATTCAGCATACAATTTTTACTTTCAGTAGTAAATGAGAAAATAAATTTACTCCTTTGAATATGTCACATCTTTTTTGCAACTTAAGGTTAATCTGAATTCTCATAGGCAGAAAAGACTGTGCTACAGTGTTTTTCTAAGTGTGCTAAGTCTCTTTTTTTAGGCTTATCCTAGCACAATGGGGTTCAGCTAATAAAGACTCTTATTCCCCCGACATGCAAGAAACAGTTCTTTGACTGTATCCAGATACAAATACACCTGGTTTAGATGGTAAGCTGGAGTCTGAAGGGCTTTAAAAGTTCATTGTACTTCACCCAAAAACCAAGCAAATAATTGAAAAGTTTGATAACTTAACTAAAAATATTTTGTTTTCCTTGTCCTAGGAAGAATGTGAATCCTATTAATGAATTATCCAGAATGGAAGGTAGAGCGATTTTGAGAGAATCCTGCCTAAGATATTTCACGTCCATATGCATATGACAGCCAGTGCTGTGCCTAGTTTCTTTTGTCTCTTCATAATACTGTTTTGAAACTAGAGAAAAAATTGACAGCAAACTGTTGGAAGAAGGGCAAATGCCAGTAGCTATGTCATTTATCATCCTTCATGAAATAAAAGATTTCTACACTCCTCTAAGAGGTTCACAGGTGCTCTCATAGCAGACCTGAAAGGAAGTGCAAGAAAGCACTTGAACATTATATAAATCTCAAACTCATCTTTATATCATAGATTCAAAGAATCACAGAATAGTTTGGGTTGGAAGAGACCTTTAAAGGTCACCTAGTCCAAGCCCCTGCAATGAGCAGGGACATCTCTAACAAGATCAGAGCCTCATCAGGCCTGACCATGACTACGGGGAAAGGGTGACATCCACCACCTCTCTGGGCAATCTGTTCCAGTGTTTCATCACCCTCATTGTAAGAAAATTTTTATTCCTTATATCTACTTTAACTCACTCCTCTTCTTGTTTAAAACTATTATCCCTTGTCCTATTGCAATTGATAAATACAAAATTTATCACTGGAGAACTTCTGCTGAAATTTATGCTCAGGAGATACTGGCTTTAGGCATGCATATAACATAGCATTTTCAGCCCTTCAAGCACTAATAAATAATGCTTATGCATTTGCATATTACTGCACTCTCACAAATACATTGCTAACTCATTAGTTTACTACAGGCTCTGTATAGGTTATTTTATGGCTTTCTGTGGTAACACAGAAGCCATGTTTGGTAAGACATATTCAGGATGGACTGAGGCCCTTCTAAATAAAACTGGAGAGGGTGAAATATGGCAAGCTTATAAGTGCATATTTCTAAAATGCTCTTATAATGCGTTTAAACGTATTCTCAACAATTAATCTAACAACTGAGCTCTACACAAAAGAAAATTGAATACAAGAGTTTAGAATGCGAAGTCACCATCTCCTCCCACAAGTTTTAGTTAAATGGCATTCAATTGCATCAATGATCTCTAAACAGTTCAAGTCCAGTATTGATTACTGTTTTAATAAAACAAAATGCCATAAAGGTTGACCTTTGCAACAGTATGCTGTCAATGGCATTGTGTGTTAATAAATTTCATATACAGCATAGCAAGTGAAATTATACATAGTTGTTTTAGTGGAAATCAAACAGGCTGCAAAAAAGTACATCTTAATGCTCAAAGCAACGATGCAAAATCTAAATTTAAAAATGGATTCTGAATTCCAGGCAAATCCACATAAATACCTTTTAATTTACTAACTAGAAATAAGTTCTAGAAAACATTTTAAATCATTGCTTGCATTTTTTTCAAAATGTTTGAATGCCCAAGTTTTAACCATTAAATAAACTGTAATTTAGAAATTAGGCAAGGTAAAAACCTACACAAAATGCACCAAGATTTAAGATAAAGGATTTGATTTCTTCCATGCTGAGAAAATGCAACATTTGTACACATTTGCTTTGACAAGGAGAAAGTTTCTCTCCCTCTGATCACGAAGCAATGCTGAAGCCTCAGCCTGATGTGAGGCATGCAATTTCCTCTGTAGAATGCAAAGTTTATAAGCATTTGGGTTCTTCCGAATCCCAGATACGACTCTACAAGCCCTTGGGAGACAGAAACCTTTAACATGCGCAGCACCTGGTCCAGTTAACCTTTCTGCAATGCCATATTTACATTAATACCACTCCCACACCAAGGAAGGAGCAGTTTGGATTAATCAGCCAAGAACCAGCACAGCATCATTTCCTTTGTGAGCAGGGCTCCAGCTGGGCATCCCTGAGTATCCCCACCAGCAGCCCAGCTGCTCCCACCTGCTCTCTTGTGTCAGAGCTGCTGCAGAGTCACGTGCCCCAGGCTGCATCAGAAGACACAGTTTTGGGCTCAGAGCACAAGCCCAAAGAACAAAGAACACTAATAAGGCCAGGGCCACAAGTGATGCATACAGCTGGGATCACCCCCAGCCGCGAGCCTGAGTGAGCCACGGATGTAAAGATGGCTCAAAGATGTAAAAGCCACCGTTGTAATAATGGGGGGTACAGAGCCAACACTCACAGGTGCCCTGTGGCAAAAGGCATGTCCTGGATGAGTCCTCCACTGCAGGTGACCAGAGGCAGCACTTTGAGTCTCATCCGAAAAATAAGTCAGGCACATCTGGGAAACCCAGGTCTCCTTGTGCCACTGAAACCCAACATCATTTTTATCTTGGTCTACCAAGAATTAGTAGGAAACTTTTTCTGCTTCATCAGCTGGGAAACAATTTTGCCTGAAGCTGCTGCCTGGGTGCTTGTGCCAGCCAAAAAAGAAAGACATGGGTTTCCTGCAGGGGCACCATCCTTATCATCTAACTTGACAAGCCAGCTGTGTCCAGAGCAGACTGGTCTCAGGGAAGTGGCATAGGTTAGTTGTAAAGACCATTTTTATTCTTCATACAGAGATGCGGCTAAATCAGAACTGTATTCGTCAGACACTTGTCTGACTGACAACCCAATTCCTTTGGCTGTTTTTTGATCGTTCAATTCAACCCTACCAATTCACAGAACAAAATGCTACATAAATATTCTTTTCCTGCGGCATTTCTGTAGTCTTTTCAGTCATGAACTGCAACAACCTAGAAGCCATGGCCATGCACACAACCCAAGAACCTGGTGCCCCTTGATCCTAAGGAGTGAGACAGGGGGAGTTCCATTAACCCTTTGAGGTAAAGGCCTTCTGCACCACTGACAGTGACTGTAGTGATTCAGGCTTCACTGACCCCTGGGTAAGAGAAAGTGTTGTGCCTCTAGCTCTCCTTTGTCCTGGCCTTGGCAGGAAAAGAGACACGAGAAACAGGCTTTCTGCAGAACTCAGGTCCAGGGAAAGAAGGGGATCTTCACTTGGGTCCTTACAACTGTGTGTCCGGTCAGACCTCAGAAAAATTAGCGTATAGAAGAACATCTTTATTTTTATTCCTCAACACTAATTGGGAAAGAGTATTTTTCCATTTTGTGCAGAAGACTCAAATTCTGATCATTCCTTCAATAACATCCAGTCATAGTTTGACAACATTTTTAAATGACATAAATTTTAAATTTTAAATATCTTACTGTTTTAACTACTGTGGTGTAAAGAGCTGGAAATGTACATTAGACTCAGTTCCAACTTAAAAGCTAAATGTGCAAGAGGCAGCTGTTGCTGGGGGAGGAATAACTCAAGACAGAAGCAGAGTATGACTGCAGAGATGTCCTTCCACTTTATCTGATAACAGACAGGAAAAGACAGTCATCATTGGCTCTCTCCAAGCCCAAGGCCATTCAGGGACCAGAATCCCTGGCCATTCTTTAGGCTGGGAAATCCAGCTCATCTGTCCTCTTATGGGATGACTGACTGACAAATTTTGTTACTTGCTGGTTTGAGTTTATTACACAATGAGTGATTTTAAATCACCAGATCATAAGAAAGAAAATCCTATATAGAAGAAAAGGTTTGAAAGAAACCAAGTAGCTCCAAAAAGAAGGGATGACAACTAAACAGCCAACTAGAGATGGAAAGCCCAAGGGCAGTGATTCAAAAAACAAACCCAAGACCTGTTTTCTCTGGTAGGCAATTAGCAGTAACCTCAACAAGGAAAAAAGAGGCATGGTTCTGAAGTAAAGCAATACCACAGCAGGGTCCTTTCAAGATTTCCACCATGTATTTGTGGTAAGAGGCCTCCTTTAAGCTCAGGACAGCACTGGGTGTCTAACACATTAAAGCCCATGTGCTGATCTGCATGTTGGATTTCTGACTGTGTGAGTAAAAGTAATATCCTGATTCATTCTGCTACCGGGGACACCTTCAGACTTTGCCCCCATTGCTTAAGCAGTAATTACATTTCATTACCAGGCACAGGGGAGTTTTGTGATACCTTTCATCATTTCTACACTGTAACACATTGCAGCACTGCACTTAATTCATATGGACTTCTCCAGTGAGATGGCTCCATTTGAGATACTCCTGGACCAGATGATTTTTCTGTAAAAAGCAGTGAGATTATGGCTAATTATTTCCTGCTGTCCTCTCTGTCCTTTTTATTCCATTAAACAAACAGACAGTGTTTGGTATATGAGTAAGAAATGTAGTGTAACAGAAAATATGTTAGAAAGGAAATGATTACTAATCACTGCTTTTTGCCCAATACAGCTAAAATGACCTATTTCCTCAGCTCATCAGCTGAGCAAACTACTGACTTCAAGATGTGAGAAACCATCCTTGTTCTTTGGTTTCAAACATAGTTTTGTTTTTGTAATGAATTCAAGGAGCAAATATGACCTGGGCTGAAAGAGAGGCACACAAAAACTACAGTCAGCACAGAAAAAGAAGACATGAATGGGAAGCAGAAAGACAAACCTAAAACATTGTCTAACAGTTTACTAAGTACATCTAATGATTTTAAAATATTATTTTAAATTCAAGAAAGCATCAGTTACGTTAACACTTGCCCAGGACACTCCAGTACATGTGAGGAGGTAAAATGTAAAACTACTCTTAAAATAAAACTGTACTGCTTTGAGCAGCAGGAAGATAAAAAGTTAACCACAGGCCTCAAATGACCAATCAGATGGAAATGAATTAAAGATGAAAGGGGCGTGATTCATTATCTGGTGGAATTAAAAAAGTATTAACTACCACCTTATGAACACATAAAACCTCCCAAATTTATAAACTTCTCTTATACTGCATAAAGTACTTGGGTTTCTCAGTATTTCCAGGACTGAACATGACTTTGGGACAAATAATCACTATGAATTCTTTATAGTTTGCACTGTGAGACACACAGTGTCCAAATGTTTTGATTCAAGAAGCTTTAATTTTGGGGTGGCTTGTTTTTGCCAGGAATTAGAGGAGGTGGTTCTCAAACATCAGCTCATAGGGAATTTTGAAATGGCAACTTAAAATCATATATTTACAAGTGGCTTTGGGGATTCCCTTTTACTTTACTCTGACTCAAAAACAACACTAAAGTTTTCTTTCCTTTAAATAAAGAATCTCTCTAAACTGAAATAAGAGGCACACTTTGCAAAGAAAGCATTTTAAAACATAGAGTTTTAAAAAAATATTCTTCCCTAATTTCATCTACAAGTTGTTCCCAGACCCATGGCAGGGAGGAATGAGCTCAATGGCAATAAAATCTAGTCCTGACAGGAAGAAATTAGTTACTGGCAATACAGTTATCTAAAACCACTCACATTTTCAGGAAGAAAGAATGTAATATTGAATTAATGCTTCAATATATATCCAGCCTTGAGTTCAAAAGGCACAAGGCTTCCTTCAAAGAAAATGACCTGCAACTTACATCTAAGTGTACATACAGGCTGCTCCTAAACTGGCAGGGAATTCAGCTCAGTGCAAGCAAACAAGTACAACAAGGCAGATGGTGTAAGGCCTCTGCATCTCTAAGAGTTCCTCCTTCAAGTCCAGCTTTGGTTGGTTGGCTGAAGGACAAATGTTCCCTCTCACTGGACATGGGTCAAAGATGTCCAATGGATGAACCACTGGTCCATCTGGAGATGATTACCTCTCCCGCAGGGTGATGAAGATTTGGTGCTGTTAACCCAAAGACACTTTTAGACAATCACAAACACCTTCTGCTTCCCTCTTCTCAGTTCATGGTCCTATCCTGTTTTTCTCTGCTTCACTCAAGGACACCATGCCTGTGGCATTGTAAGTGATCTAGAGGATAAAGGCAGGTTTGCTTTCTTGTAAGCATTTGAGTTTGCTCTTCTGTGCCTCACAACGATGGCTGCTCCAGCTCAAGGGTTGATAGGTGAGATAAACTCCAGCTGTGGGAGGGAAAAAACCTCCAGTACAACTGGGGCTGACTTTGTCAAAACACCCCAGGAATCAGGGACTCCTTTTCTCCAGCCCCACCCCACAGCTTGTCATTTGCCTACCAGGGATTTTCAAAGCTCTTCTCCTGTTGACTCTCCAAATATGTGGAATGGTGCTTGGTCACGGGAACATTTTAATACAATTGTCTTTGAGAGAGCGAGGCTTTGCAGCACTCCTCTGCTGGCCACTGGTCCTCTGACGATCACATACAGGTATCTGGCTCCTCATACGGTTCCCACCTTTCCAAAGTATTTGCCAACTCTCCTTGTAGGGGGCAAGGTGAAGATAACACCATAAACCTAAATGACCTAGCAAAACCCAATTACAATGAAACCATCCTGCAATTTTGAAACTGTTGAGAAACTTCTGCAAGTTATTCAGACGGGTGGCTTGCCACGGCCCCGGCTCAGAAGGCAGCCGGTTCCCTAGGCAGCGAGGACCTTCCTGCAAACTCCCTTGGGCCACAAGCACATTCCCTTGCCCAGAGCTAGGGTAGAGATCTTGAAAGATGAAGATGTTACACTGCCAAATGTTCAAGATTTATTTATTTCAGGGTTTTGACCAGAAGAGCTGCGGGTCAGACACGCTGGCTGACGCCGTATTGAGGACTCTCACCCTTCCTGCAGCTGCACGAGTGCCGCTGCCCGAGACCCGAAGCCCACGGCCCGGGAACGCCTTCCCGTGCCCCCGGCTGCAGGATGAGGGCGGCGGGCGAGCGGATGGGGGAAGCCCGGGGCGCCCACCGGGACCCGACGGAGTGAAGGGCTGCGGACAGGTGCCGAGCCCGGCGCGGACCCGCCACGGCCGCGGGCGGGGGGCGCAGCGCGGCCGCTCCGGCGTCGGGAGGAGCCGCTCGGTGCCGCTCTTTCCCCCGCCGCCGCCGCCGCCCGTCTGCGAGCGTGTGTCAAACCCACGTGCTCCGCCAGCCCGCGCAACCCGGAGCGGCGCCCCGCGGCCGGGCCCCGCCGCCGGCCCCGCACGGCCCCGCACCGCCGTCGGCCCCGCGCCGCTCCGCACGGGCATCGCCGCCGGCGGCCGCGCCGCACCGCGGCCTGCGCCGTCCCCGCAGCGGCGGCGGAGAGGAGGAGGAGTAGGAGGAGGAGGAGGAGGGCGGTGTTTTCCTGCGCGGCGCCGCGGCCGTCGCCCCGCCGCCGGCGAGCGTCAGGCGGGGGGGGGGCCGGGCCCGGCCCTTCCCCTGGCCCCTGCGCCCCGAGGATGGCAGCGCTGCCCGCACGAGTGGCTGGCGGCGGTGTCCCTCCTCTTTTTTTTTCCGGCAGCGGCGGCGGCGGCGGCGGCAGCGGATCATTGTTGTGTGGGAGGAGGGCGGCGGGGATGGACTTGATCTCTCGGGTCTCCTGCTAAGGCGGCAGCACAGCGCGCCCCGCCGCCCAGCCAGCGCCGCGCCGGTCAGGGAGGGACCGGACCGGCCCCCCGCCCGCTCCCCGGCTCTTTATTTTTAGGGGGCTCTGCTGCTCCTCTCCCTCTCCCTTATCTCCCCCCCACCCCCTCCCCGCCCGCACACACGCACAGGGACACGCACGCACCCTCCTCCGGTGCCCTTTCATCCTTCCCCCCCGCCGTCCTCCCGCGCTGTCTCCTGCCGCGGCAGATGCGCCGCGGGTCACCGCGCAGCTGGGACTATGGTGAAATTTCCAGCGCTCACTAACTACTGGCCCCTGATCCGGTTCCTGGTCCCTCTCGGTATCACCAACATCGCCATCGACTTCGGGGAGCAGGTAAGGCAGCGCCTCTCCGAGGAGCGACCCTCTCCCTCCCGCCCGCCCTCCCGCAGCGCCGGGCTGGCGCTGTCGGTGCCTCCGCCGGGAAGGCAAGGGACGCAGAGCCTTGCCGAGCCGAGCCGTGCCGAGCCGTCCTGCCCCGGCTCATCGCGCCGGGCGGGGACTGCGGCCCCTGTGCCGGCGTGCCTGCCCCGGCGGCCGCCCGAGACCACGGGCTGCCCCCACCCCCAGGAGATGCCCGGGGAAGGATGGTAGGGTTTGGGTTGTTTTGAGGAATTTTTCCCCCTCTAATTTCAGGATTATATAATGTGAAATTACATAATGCGTTGGCCGGGGGCTGGCAGTGCTTTATCCCCGCGCTGACACGGGCGCTCAGGTGCAGCAGCCCCTAGCGCAGTGCAGCGCGGCTCGGCGGCTGGAGCGGGGCGGGCGGCCCGGCTGCCGCTGCCGGAGCGGAGCCGCGGCCCCCCCGCCCCGCGGCTCTGCCGCTGCCGCAGCGGTTCGGCCCCGCCGCCGAGAGCCCCCGCCGCGGCATCGCAGGAGGAGCGCGGCATCCGCGGGGAGCCGCTCCGCTCCCTCCGGCTGGGTGAACCTCCGGCTGCACCCCTGCCCCCGCCGGTGCTCTGTGCCCCTCGGCACTGCTGCAGTTCTCCAGCGGTGTTGGTGACCTAAGGCTGTCCCCTGGCACGGGCGCCGAGGAGAGAGCCCGGAGTATCCGAGCCCGCTGTCAGCCTATCTCCCTGACATGCAGCCACCCCAATTCGTCCTCCCAATCCCCGCTTGCTGCCTTTGCAGCGAGAACATGTTCAGGGCTTGACGTACCTACTCCCCTGCTAGTGCTCGTTTGCCCCTGCACTGGGGCGTGGGGGAATCTCTGCTCTCACTTTCTGGTATTTATGACAATCCAGGCCGTCTTGTGTTAGGCTGCACTATATGGGACCTGTCATTACATTTTTAGTAGGATGGCATACACTACTGCTTACTTGCAAGTGTTAAGCTGGGCAGCCACACTAAATATTGCACCCCATATAGCTTTATCCTTGTCCTAAGTCACTCAGTTTGGCTAAGAATAGACACTTGCTCCTGTGCTTCTTGAGCAAAGATATCAGAAAATTAGTGGATACTTTCAAGCATTTGTAAAGAAGAAAGTGAAAGGAAAAATACCACAGTGGGAAAAAATAGCTAACATTAATCATGTGTTTGTCATGGTTGTGTCAGTTGCATTTTGATTCCCAGTCCTTTAAATAAACTGCAATACTAAAAAATACAATTCCATCCTTGTCTAATGACTATGTGCTTTCCTACTAAGTCAGTCTTCTTTAAAACATACTGGGGGGGGGGGAGGGAAGGGAAATCTAAATATAGAAATGAGAAAGGAATGGGAGATTTAAATGCTAATAACTATGCCACATTAATAAAATATAGTAGAAGTTAAATTGAAAGCAATGCGCTCAGCAAACTGAGTATGACAGGTGCATTCATAGAGTTTGCTTCATACAAGGTCAGCTCAATTCAAGGTAAATGTCAGCTTATAAAAAAACATCCCCATGGCTTCAGTGTGCTCTGAACCAGGATTTAAAAAATTTGCAAGTGATTTTATAAGGGTCCTTCTGTCTGGCTGGGTACCAGTGACACAGGAGGGATGTTAATCTGTGAATGATACATGTAAACACTTTAGCAACTTTGACAGTGTTAGGGACAAAAATATCTTAGAAAATGTGTTTTGTTTGATAGCCAAGTCATAGGATTGGGTTTTCAGGAGAGTTGGGTTTATCCCTTGTCTCAGATGGCTGCCTGGGGAGATATTTAATTGAATAGGGAGAAGTCCAGCCTGCTAGAACTCTAGCTTATTTCAGGACCAGAAACTGGAAAGATAGTTTTTTACCAGCCTTACCTACATGGGAATCAGGAAACTGAAGCAGGGACAAAGCCACTCCATGTCTGAAGAGTTCCTCATACAGACGAAAGGACAGTGATTTTATTTTCCTGTATGTAATACATGAAGAAGTTACTTTTTGCACTTGTACGATGTGACTGTTGGACTTGAGAGACTGAAAGTACCTTGCTGAGCCAGTCACCTTTCTGCTTTACATTTTCAAAAAATGCAATAATTTTAACGTGAGGGATGAATGGAAGTAACATAGAAGAATGGGTGTGCCAACAGATAGCTCTGCAAAGGCTGCAGTACCCCTTCCTTTGAATGTATACTGCAGATAACGCAGATTTCTAAGAATGATAAGGGAAGGAAAATTTGTATGAAGGAATAGTACTTGCTCTGGGAAATACTGTAAAAGAGACAGGAGAACCACAGGTCAGAAGTAAGAGATGAAGGTAAAAAAATTAGGGAGAGAATGGACCTTGCCTGACCAGGGAAGAAGAGATGTGTAAGAAATGCTGTAAGTCATAAACCCTTTTGATGTATAGTATTCATACCTCGTTCTCTCAAGTGAGGAGAGTATTTGAATTAGAGCATTCAAAGCAGAGCCTTCTTAGCAAAACCTTATATTATTAGATACCTCAGATTGAAAAGTGAGAAACAAAGATTATCACTTTTTTTTTTCTATTACCTTGAGAGGCTTTTCTGGGTGTTTAGTAGTTGTAGTCAATAGCAAACATCACTAGAAATTTACCAGATCCCTGGCATGCAGCTTCCTCTAGGCTTCTTGCTAGGTTAAGGGAAATTTACAGTAAGACTAAAATTGTTTGCAGAACATAGGTTAAGGCTGTCACCATTGCCCCAAATAAGATGCTTGGCATGGCAAGGCTGTTTAGTTTACAGGAAGTAAAAAATGCTGGCATAGTGCTTAAGAACTAATAAGCTCAGCTCCTGAAGTCACTTTCAGAACCGCTACAGTCGGTGAAGAGCCTCCTGTTGATCCTGGACTCTAATCCAACAATGCCTTAGGACAAGACTATGTTACAGAGTTACTCCAATCTAGTGAGCTGACCTCATTTCTTCACCTCATAAATTCTGTCAGACAAATACCTTTTTTTTTTCATTTACTTAAAAAAGTAGTCCTGATGCAGGCCCAGGTAAATTACCAGAATATTAGAGAGATAAACCATTTCTAACTTACTTTCTTGATTTCCTTCTGCAACCCATTTCTAGTTTATTGACAGTGCTACATGGCTTTTATAAAATTAAATGCAACATGCCTTTCTTAAAAGTATGGCCTTCAGGAAAATAGTCCCAAATATTTTAGCTAAATGTTCCTTCTCCACTCAGATCTGTGTCTCTGTGTGTCTGTAATGTGTGTGTTCATGTGCATGCATCTATATATATATTTTTCGCAAGGTGCCCTCACAAATATACAAATACATATGTATTGCTCTCACAATGTACAAATATATATATATGGACACAAATATACCCAGCACAGCATTTCCATCCCAAGAGTTTAACACCACCAGAAGAGAGATAGTCTCTTTTATTCTGCCATTGAGAGGAGCTTTCAACTCTCAACATCTTACCCTGAGATTCACAATAATTACTGTTGTATTTAGAGCTCAGTCATTGGTAAACAAGTGCATTAAATGTTCTGGCTCCCTTGAAAAATGTTGGATGTACTTGCTTAGAAATAAATAAATAAATGCCTCCTGTGTGATGGAGAGCAGCACAACCTCAAACAACTCAACCAGCAAATAACAGCGTTGCTACTCTGTGGGCTCAAAAATCCGTCACCACCCACATCAGTTTTCCTTTTAACACAGTTCCAGAGCTGCTGACATATATTCTGGTGGCCTGACTTGTAACATAAATGTGCATTTGCATCAGCATTTTTACAAAGGGAGAAGGCTGAGGTGGGCATGAATCACTAACTTTGTCAGAAGCCCGGACTCAGCCCTAGGCAGCGCTAAATACAGTTTGCAGGTGTGGCTGGGAGCTCTCTCTGATGCTCATGGGGTGGCAAAAGCCAGGCAGAGAGCAGTGTTTTGATCTCAAGGTCTGTTTGCAGTAATCCAGTAGTGCAGTAATTATCAATGGGAAGGAACACTAGTATTGTGTCACTGTCGGTAGCTGTTGGCCAGTTTAGCGTGTAATAACTTATGTATGCATCCGTGGTGTTCAGTGGCTTGTGGGCCCTTGGAAACTACAACTGAGCAAGCACAGCTCTGCTGCCTCTTTCTCCAGAGGGCACTCAGGTGCTCTGGTCCCTGCAGAGAACTTGCCATGGATGGCCCATGTTGTAATGTTTGAGATGAGCCATAAAGGAAATGCTAAGTGTTTTGGATTCCAAATTATTTTGCAGTAATTGCTGTTTTTTCTTGTATTTGACTGGGTTTTTTTGGACTGTTTTTGTTATTGTTGTTGTTTGTTTTTTTTTTACTTAAAAAAAAAAAATAGAAAGTTAAAAAAAAAAGTTAAAAAAAAAAGAAAGTTGCCAGAAAAGGAGAACAAGTCATGAATAATGTATCAAAAAGAATTAGTGAGCTTATTGTCTGCCCATGCCATTTGCAAACTTGGTAGGGGGTTAAACATTTTGATTAATGCCTTATGAAACTTGGTTTTGGAGTAAGCATTATTGTCTGGACGTTCAAAACAAGTAATGGGAGAGTTCACATTCCCAGCTGTTCACCAGGGATTTGTGCCAAGTTGTGTAACCTTTCCATGGCACAGTTTCCCTGCCTTTGAAGTGTGCCTAGACACCTACCTGCATGTAGATGTAATGAAAATTCATGTGTCAGAAGCACTCTGAGATGAAAGGTGCTGTATGAGTGCAAAGTACCCCTGTTATTGATGTTGTAAGAGGTCAGAGTCTTGTTTCAATTGTGTAGGACTTTAGTACCAATATAAACAAGAAAGCTAACAGCATCCTGTAATTGGTGTACAACGTGGCTGTATGTTATTACCACAACCACATTACTAATAGGGTAGGCTGATGGAAATGTCCTATTTATTTTAAATGAATGTAAACTACACTGTTTTTAAAATTAAATTTAGATTAAATTGTGTTGAAGAAGGAAATATATACAGAGTACTCTATCAACAGAATTTTTTTGTTATTATTATTTTCCATGGCATTATTTTGAAGTAGTTTCTCTTGCAGAATTCATAAGCCAAACGGTCAGGGAAATAGCTAGGAATGACCACTGAAGTATATCTAACTTTCCTGTTTAGAGTAGTAGATCCAAGTGAGATTGTCTATGAAGGATTAAAAACCAAACCACACACACCTGAAGTAGTAACTTCAGGAATCTATACCTCAGTGCTGTCTCCAGAGACTTTTTGTAAGCAATGCAACTTTACTTCTCTATGCATGCAAGCCTGAGCCTTCCAGCCCTGGCTCCTAAATGGTCGTCTGCCAGACTCTGAAGGTTTTCACACCAGTGTTAGATGGTCTCTAGACCACGTGGCTGGCTCTTGAGACTGCCCAAGAGATTAATTAGGCTTATATGTCAATGTTAGTGCAGCGGGCGTTGCACACCAGGCATTGCACTCACCGCTCACGCAGAGCGTTTGCAGGCATTTCACAGCAAGCAGTGCATGCTGAGATCTGGGAAGAAGTCAGAGATCTCATAAAACATTTGCAGATAAAAGCCAAATCTCAACAGAGTGCTGATTTTCTTAAAGGTGACAAAGACTTACTCCTGGCAGCTAAACCAATATCTATTTGCATTTTATAGCACACCAGGTACAAAATAAACAGGTTATGAAGAGCACTGGGGCTATCACCACTGGAGATTTCATATGGTACTAGAAATTATGAGAATGAACCTGCACCACTAATGAGGTGTCCATTCCCTGCAGTGCTCCATGTTGCTATACTGTAAAATACATAATCTTGAGCTAGGACCTATTTTGCTTAATTTGCCAGTATCTTCCCCTTTTTTATCCTGCTTTCTCCTTCCTTCACGAAACCATCCAGTTCCCTGCCTCCCACCTCCCATGGCTGTGTCAGCTCTGAGAACTTCTCTGGACTTTCTTATGCTTCACTGTTAAGAGCATGCAGGTTTTGTACTTGATGGTAACAATTAAGCATGTCTGAAGGCATTTGCTACCTATAGAGCTGTAGAGAGAGCTTATTTCCAGGACAGGTTGGAAGGAGGTGGAGGGGAGGAGGAGGGGTGGAGGACAACAACTGCATGCAGCACCAACCAGCCGCTTTTTAATTAAGAAATTTAATTAATGTCAAAACTGTAAGTTCAGATGATATTTGCCTACCAGGTTACTGGAAAATAAAACTTTGAGGTCTGGAGGTGGAAATTATTCTCTCTACCAAGAAATCTAGCTCATGCAGTGGGAAACAAGGAACATTTACAACTTGGCCAAGCATTTGAATGTGAAGTGGACTGACCATTTGCTTTGTTTCGGGGCTTTTCTTGTTTATTTCTTTTTGCTGCCTTTTTTCAAAGCCAAGAAAGCTGATTTCTCTTCACATTTGCTTTGGTCTGAACTGATTTCTTTTTAATCATTGCTCATTTTGCTGCTGCCTGAAGAAGTTGGTTGTATACAAAGGCTTATATGACATGGCCAATCTTATGACTAAAGATAAAGTGTCTTTTTATATTCAAAGAAGGCATACACTCAAGGCTCTAGCTCTAAAAGTGCAGATTCTATCTGTTCCTATCTTGATCCTAGACAAGACATTTCTCCTTATGTGAGTTTCGTCAGTTCTAAAATTGTGATGTGTTTCACAAGGCAGTTACAAAGTATATTCCTTCATATTTGTAAAACATGGATGTAAGTTGTTGTATAAATAGAAAATTTAAATATATCTGCCAGCTCATGCAGAAAACTCCATGCATAAAACTGAGCAATTTCAAGCAGATTTTGCTTTGCAGCTAGTTTGAGAAATCTGTGATGTTTTTAAATAACAGATATTACTGCTGAGCTCAATTCCAGTTTAAATGACATATTAGAACATGCGTTTCTTTAAAAAGTATGGGTAATTTGTAACTATCTTGTATTTTAGCGAGCTAATTTAATCAGCTGTTGCTACCTCATGCTCTTTGTACTTGAAAACCTATGGATTTTGGGGTGAGGGAAACAGTAATGTTAATATGCAATTAGATCATCAGATTGCACTTCTTTCTGCTTGCTTGATTTTCTACTGACATGATATTGCTGAAACTATGGCTTTAAACACCACCACTGTCTTTTCAGATTACCATTAGATAGAGAATTAAAAAAGAACCACTATAACAGATAAAAATGGCCTGTGCACTTCAGTGTCTGAAACATCAAAGCTCTACAGTTTTCCTATGTTCTGCCTTCTTTATGGTATCACCTCTCTTTTAGATTTTCCACAGGATGCCACTACCTTGCTATAGAGTTTTTCTACGTGTGCACTTTTTCTTGATGAGTTCCCTCCCAGTAATCCAGAATAAAAGAGCCTGTGTGAAACATTAACTAAGAATAATTCCAGGTGTAAATATGCATTTTCTTTCAAAGAGGGCTGAAGTAGAGCATTGTTACTTGCAATAGCACAGTTGATTTCCACAGCCTTTGCAAGAGCATTCTAAAAAAGGCCAAAGGAAAAATACTGGAGAGAAAGGAGGCATTTGCTGAAAAATAAGTGCCACAAGGGTGTGAAATCTCAAGTGCCATTTTAGTTATTTTCCCAAAGATGATGCAAAAAATTCACTGTTCCTGTTTTGGCTGGAGTGTTGGAGAAAGGGTGGTCACTATTGCCCAGCACGTCCAGTTTGCTTTACTGATGCAATGGTTCAGCAAGAGTTGAGCTTTTAGTGTGGGAAGTGAATAAACTGCAAGACACTACTTACTATCAAATGTTTTGCTTCATATAGTATTTCTGCATTGTTAAGACAGATTTTTTCAACCCTTTTTAAATTTTTACAGTCCAGAAAATTTTCAGTGGAGTGCAGAGAAAATTCACAAGCATAGGAGCTGGAGAGCATACATGGTTTTATATTTTTTCATTACCTGTTTCCAACTCTTTGTTAACATTCCCTAAGGTACCGTGTTCTGTAGGCTGAAAGCTCACTGAACCAAAACATGTGCCAGTCTGTTTGCTGACAAATACATTTGAAAGGCTTTTGGCTGGGAGATGGTCTGTCCTCTGGCCTTCTTACCTGTGTTTTTCATTTAAATTAGTGAACAAAGTCAGATGCAGGGTGCACCTGAAATTTAATGTGCTGGCATGATTATCGCCTGTGCTGGCTGAAGAATGCAGTGGTGCCTGTCAGCCAGGACTGATTTTTTCCTTCATCAAGTCAGATGTGCAGCTTATGTAGTTATAACGGGTGCAACCACATCACCCAGTGTTCTTCCCTTGTTTTTTTAAAGATGATGTTTGACATCTACTTTCCTCAAAATTCAGGGTTTATGTCTAGATTTTATTTGGCTCTTTTTCCTGTTCACTCCCTACTCACCCCTCCTTCCTTCTGCTGCAGTGACCAATATCTTATTTTTGTAACCTCTGTTTTAGTATACAGTAACTGCTGTTCCCGTAGCAATGGATAGTTAAGGTGAGGTAGTCTCTGATCTACCTCAGGCATCTTCACTCCTCAAGACCAAGGCTTTCCTTGCCACAACATAACAATGTGCTCCTAGAATTTGGCAGCCTTTGATCTCAAATCTGCTGTCCTGCAGATGGAAGGCAGACACTTGAACAAGTCCATCATTGCCATTTCCTTTGTCAGCATCTTAGCAATTAGAAAACCTTTAGGCCATTTGAAAAGAAAATTAATTGTTAGCAGCATCTTGGAGTGGGAAGACACTTTACATTTTTGGTTCTGTTGAGAGGGGGAAAATGTCAGTTACACAAGAGGAAAGACTATAGAAGTGAAGCATTTATAGCTTGGACAGAAAAGGGAGTTTGATAACCATCTGCAGTTGTATGAACTGTGGTGTGGTCACGAAGGAGAGGAAAGGGGAAACAAGGTTAGCTAGGTCACTGCTGTGGAGAAGAATGTGGACAAGAGTGGTGAGAAAGACTGGGGTGGTAAACACAGTTTAAACTGAAAAGACTTCCAGATTATTTTCCAATTAAAAAGCAGAAGATTTGCCCGCTCACACTTTACTTCCTTCTAAAATGTGGCACAAAGAGTGCTGACCTTCAGACATGATTAGGTGGTGGTGGTTGTGTTTTACATAGGCTCAAATTCAGTGGGTTACCAAAAAAAAAAAAAGAATGTTGTGATCACTGTAAAGGGATCACATGATGGATCAAACCCAAAAACCTGAAGACCACATTTTCTGAGCTTGAGAACCACATCCTCCTCAAAGGCATTCAGTGCACTCTAGAAGGGCACTGTAATTATGGGCTCTTACGAAGGTGAAAAAAAAACCTGTAAAAAGCCTGCAACTCAGGGGTGAGAAATTTCTTTTATTAATAATCAGTGGTCATGGTACAGTTTTCTCACAGAACCCTGTTTTTTACATACTGCCTCCCAGATTCAGCATACAGAGAGCACTTGCTGGGAGGAGAACCAGAGCTACCTAGCTAGTAGAAGTATTAACTGTGAGCCCTTGTCTTGTTCCTTTTAGAAGCATTCACTGGAGGCAGCGTGCCCTTTGCTACCTGAGTGAGCAATACACTGTGTTAGAGTCCCCCTGGCAGAGCTGAGGGAAAAAAAAGTCCAAACAAAATGAGCTTACCAAAATGCAGGAACCTTTCCAGTATGAAAGAAGTAGAGTGTTGAAATGTCGTCACTGTGGAAGTAAGGGAGATCTCAACTCTCCTTTTTAGCTGGAGGCTTGCTGAGTTTTTTTAAAGGCATAAGCTGTTGTGAGACAGGTCTTGGCAAGCACAGGGGAGGTTTCAGTCCTGTGGTTCCATGTGGTGTATGCCCACAATCCTGTACCCTTTCTTGACCTTCTTCACTTACCCTTTCTTACTGCCTTTCCATCAGTTCTTTGGGTCCTTTGCTTGGCTGTCCCATGGGTGCTGCAGTGTATCAGTCACGCAGACATCTCTGTGGCTTTGTTGCCAGGCTAGAGCTGCAGTGCAGCACCTCTTCCTGACTGCTACCAGGGAGCTCATCCATTTTGCTCTCACCCTGCTACTGGCTTGGGTAATTTATTCTGTCAGTCCATTCCCCTTCCTCCTCCACTGTGGCATTTTGGAGATGACTTTGAACATAAGGATTATTTGCAGCCCACTGAGCCCAAGAGGCCAGCTAAGAAGATGAGTTCAAACCAGACACCAACTCTCCCCAACAGAAGTGAAAATGCTAGGTGATGTACTTGACATCTCTGGTCATTTTTGTCTGCACTTAGTAGCACATAACAACTGGTAATGTGGGTCTCCAAATTTAGTGTGACAGCACTGTCAGCTTCCCCTGTAGTTATGTTGGGTCATAATGCTTTTGGAATCTTAAGCGTTCACTTTAAAAGAGGAGGAAAATCCAAACCACCAAACATTTTTCAGCACATCAAAACACCAAAGGCAGTCATCCACTGAAAGTTTTTTTTGACATAGGTAAACACATTTTTCACATGCTTCTTTAAGACACACATGCATATGTATGTGGTGTGTTGTGAGCAAGAGACTGCCCTTATGGGAGAATTATACACTGAGTGGTGCTAAAGTACTGTCTTGATTACTACTGACTTAATACGCAAGACTAAATAAATGGTCAAGAAAATAAGGAGGTGGGCTGTAACTGCTCATGTACCTGATTTGTTGCTTATAGTTTGAGCCATCTCTGGTTACATGTTGAGCCATCTCTGGTTACATGTTGCATGTGCAAATGCTGGGGTTTTTTTTAATCCATGGTTTTGTACATGGATTTTAGCTTTTCAAAATGTGATCTTGAGAGCAGTCCTGATCACTGCACCACTGTTCTTTATATACTAGTGGGCAGTCATTTTGCTTCAGAGTGTTTTATTTCAAAGCATGAAAGCATGACGACCTTTCAGCATTCAGAGTCTTGTTCTTATATGAGCTTTCTGAGATGCAGTCAACGGTCTGCTGGTTAGGACATGCTCCAGCATTGTAACACTCTTGGGAAGAGCTTTCGTCAGCAGTGCCTTCTGGATCTAATATATAAGTAGTGTGGGTTTTTTCTGTTAACACTGTGCAGAGGCCAGTGTTTCTCTCTTTAAGCAAATTCACAATAAATCACAGCAGGTATCTTGCTTGACATTTTCTTATTCCAGGCTTGACCTGTCACTGAGCTTTGAGTCGCTGTCCAGAAAAGGCCAGTGTCAGTGTGGGCTAGCTTTTCCAAATCACAGCCTGCAGTTCTTGTCAGCTGCAAGCTCCTACCACGTTGTGGGTGGTTGCATCACTGAGGAGAAAATAGCTAACGAAGGCACAATCATTGCCTCGGGACTTTGCCAAGGAAACCTCATGTGAAGTTACATTATTTGTGACTTTGAGCTCCAAGGGTTTGGTCATGCTTGCAGTAATCTGCAGATGTGGAGTCTGCTGTATTCTGTGTGCACCCAGAGATTTGAAAGGGGAAATGAGTGGTAAGAAAGAGGGGTTTAGATCAAGCTGTCTGAACGGAAAAGGCCTGACATCCTTGGCTTTAGAAATACCACCACATCCCAGAAGTCCTGGGTCATGAAAGCTTTTCACTGCCCTAGAAGGGCTGAAATGCTCCAGTCAAAGCAACTGCAGGACCATAATTTCATCACTAATATCTTGCTGAATAACAAACTAGAAACTTTTTCCTCTGTCATTCTGCTGAAAGTGTAAAGTAGACAAAGGAGACATGCCAGTGCAAGTTTAGCTTAATGAGAAGGCTGTCAGGTTCTGTGTTGAGACCAGCATTGAGAAGAATGTTAAATCAATACATGTCCAGCTGGTGATAAAGGATAACATGTGCTTAACTGTAGAAATAAATAGAGGAAAAATATGACTCGCTAAAATATGACCTTTTTTCAAGAACAGAGAATAGTAGCAGCACATGAAACCATTAGATATGAATACAGTCTCGTTAGAACTCTGAGTGTGGAGTGCAAGAAATAAGCAAATTGGCTGGACAGGGAAGTGATTCTGTCTGCAGCCAGAAGAACAAAAAATACTTGAGTTTGTTGTTTTGGGTTTCTTCACTTTTAACACACTTATAGCATTAGGGAACCCTAAGCACTGTTCTGCTTTCCTGTTGACACAGCATAGGGTGAGGGATGCACAGCGAGGTTGGAACAATTACAAGAAAGGATTAGTAGCTTATTTGCAAGAGGTTAGTATTGCAACTTTTGGGAGTTGCTTTCAAAGGCAACTGCAAGCATGAGTGTCTCTTGTTTGCTTTCCTTGAAGAATAGTGCCTCTATAGTCTCTTGACATTTAGAATCAAATACCTCTATGCTTTCCTTCTTTCTGTTTCAGCCAGATAAGATTCTATAACCTCAAATCTTCTGTGTACATCACTTTGTTTTGCAATTCCTTTGTGGAAGAAAGAAAACAACCATTGAGAAAGAGAGAAACAGGATATAAAAATAGGGAGCTGCCCTCAATTCCATTCTTTTTTTGTCTTCCCGTGAATCCCTGCGTGGCAGTGCAGTGATGCAGCACCATAACCAACAGTCTGGCATCTGCAGCCTGCCAAGCTGAGCCCTGAAGGATCAAGCATCATCAATCTCATCTTTTACTGTCTGGTTTTGGCTTTTTGATTGTACATATATGTATATAAGACAGGGGAGTTTTTGCTTGCAGCCCTTGGCTGGGGCCTCCTGTGCACTGCTCTGTTTGGCAGCCCTGGACAGCTCCTGTCCCTTCACCTTGTCATCCTGCTTCCTATATACTGCCTTATTTTTAAATCCACAGTAGTCTGTAAGCTTCAAATACCTGTTCCTCTTCTGTCTCCTCTGCTTTTCCTTTTCTGTGGCTGTCCACAGGCTGGCTCCAAGGCACATCCCATTGCTGTTTGCAGACAAGCATCCTGCAGTAAGTATAGCAGCAAGGTGCCCACTGCCTGCCCCCAACAGACTCCTTCCTTGCAAGAGGCCTGGTTCAGCAAAAGAAATGCTTAATTAGAAATCTTCTTTGTGTTTGTGGCCTTTAAATGTAGGCCTCACTTCAGCTGTTGTACAGGTATTTATGTCATAGGAGACAGCCAGACTTCAAATGAAGAATGTGAGCTTTGTGAAGCTGCAAGACTTTTATCTAGCAGAGGGTCTGTGCTTGCCGCTCCTCCTTCAGACATGCAGTTGTGGTACCAGGCAGTACATTCCCCAGCTGTGTGTGTTCCTCATTTCACACCCCACTGTGTCAGAGCCAGGTCCAGGTCGGTCTGGTTCAGATACTTTTTCTCTAGGATTGGCATGGCACAGTGCTGTCACACAGCAGTCACATGGCTGTGACTACTTCACCACTTGACCTGTGCCTCCCTCTCGTCCTCACCCAGGTGGCCTGTTTTGAATTCCTGCTCAGCATGATGCCATATAGGAGAAGCAGTAAAATTTTTGTCCCTGCATGCTGATGTCTGATGACACATGGTAAATGCCTGGTGTCCTCATTGGTGGCTTTTTTCAAAGAACCTGCAAACCAAGGTCAGAGTGATTATTCTCACTAAGTCTTAAAGCCAATTTCTGGATTACAGACAAGAATAACATTGCCTGCATTCCCCACATGCCTGTTCATCCTGCTGTTAGGTCTCATGGCTGTGGTTAGGTCTCATTGCTCCTGAAAGCAGGAATGTTTTCTTACCTGCATGGCCAGAGATAAAGCTGTTGGAGCGCTGAGACAATCTAATCTTAAAAAAGCCCCTTTTGGATCAGAGAGCACTTCTGCTCTTTGGTGTATTCTTTCAAAGGCATACCTTTGAGGAAACCTGGGACAAGCATGCCAAGCTCAGTCAGTTGTATGCCATGGATATAAGATGCAGAGAGGTCCAGGTGTTGTGAAGGTGATCTCTGTAGGCTTCAGAGAAAAACGTCCCCATTGTGAACCTGTGCATCCCTTGAGGGACTTTGATGTTCATGACCATTTTTAACGTTATAAATATTTTTTAAATGCTATATATAATTTGTTTTCAGATATTTTCAGGTCATAACTAAACTACTAGGCTTGTTCCAAATTAGGGATGGATGGCATGAATAGCACAGTGTGAGTCAGATCCATCACATGTTCCAAATTAAACTTGTGCTGAGCCAACATTGATCTTAAGACTCTTTCTGAAAATGTCTCTACCCTACAGATATTGCTGATAGTGTTTCTACAAAGGTTGATAATGAAGAAAAATATAAAGCAGAAGCATGGAGGAAAACTGTGTGATGGAAGGACTCAAAACATGCAACTAGGAGAAAGTATTCTGAATAAAAAAGTTAGTGGAGTTACAGCTTCAGCAGCATATAGGTTTTGGCTTGCCTAGCACTCTTAAAAGTTCAAATTGCAAACCTCTAATGTTGATGAAGCAAAATTGTCTCCTAATGAATACAGATGGATGTTTTCCTACCTAGGCATTGCAAGCTGCCTGAAGTATAAACACAAAGGGCTCCTGTTTTCTGGGGGGGTGGGGGAGAAGAGGAGTTATGAGGGTAACATAAAGATCACGAGATAGAAGGTCTTGGAGGATTTATCTGATGACCTGTCCCCCAGTAGAGGTAATGCTTGCTCTAAGTCAGATTTCACCTGGGATACTTTGCAAAGTTATGGCCATACATACTTAAGGCAGGTCAGTTCAAACTTGTTCAAAAGATTAGGCAAAAGAAATCCCAGCTATTAATTTCTCTCTTTTTTTCATAATCTTATCTGTGAAGGTGAAACTGAAAGATTTTGGTTTCTGTAGCCCAGCAAAGAAAGGTAGGGCATGATTAAGGTGTTTGTGAGGGAGAGGGGATCATGTTTTCTCATGGGAAGATGGTAGCCTACCTGCAAACAAGAGGAAATTGAGTAGCAACATATGACTGTGAACAGACAATGAGTGCTTTTAAACTGGAAATGAGGAAGGCTCCCAGCTAGCAGAAGAATGAGGCTCTGGAAAGATCAGGGTCAGGAAAGCTGACCAACTTGTTTTTAAGATTGCATTAATGAAAGTCATGCTGTTGCAGGTGTGCCTGGAGCACCACAAAGGATTGACTACACCCCTGCAAGTAGTTTCCATTCCCTTTGTGAAGGGAAGGTAGTAAAAACTTCTTAATATGAATATGCTGTGGTTCTAAAATACTTGTTTTTCAGTATTTCTACCTTCGTTAAAACAGTTCATTGCTCACTTGTGACCTTCACAAATCCTGTTTTCTCCTAGGAATGATTCCCAGAAATGGAAGGTGTCCCCTCAGCCAGGGACACAGAGGCAGGGGGCTGCTTCTGCAGGGCTGACATTGCTGCCTCTGCTGCTGCTGCTGCTGAACAAACAGAGCTCTGTTCATTTTGTGCTCCAGCAGAATGAGCAGGGGGCGGGGAATGGGACAGAAGAAGGATGAGCTCGGGGATGGAGGTTGCTCAATAGGATGAGAAAAACATAATGAGAGAAGACAATGTATATTCTGTTTCATAGAGAAATTCATTCAATTACACATGTTAAACAAAATTTGGGTTTGCTAATCCCCTTTTATTGTCGTTCATGGGACTGCTTATCTGTTCATTTTTTCTGATTTATCTAATGATAAATCAAAGCCGATCATCTTGTCATTGACTCCGATTGAGGAAAATCTAAAAACATAAAATACCTTCCATCATTCTCATTGCTTATGTCTTCTCCCATGTCTTCTCCCAGCATTCCAAATAGCAAGCTGCTGTTTTGATATGAAAATCATTTTAAAGACTGAAGCATCCAGTACTGAGAGCACTGGAAGAGACATGCTTGTCTTCTGTTGGCCACTTTGGAAGTCTCAGTCTGTGTATTTCCATACATTTGAGTCATGTTGCTTTGGTCCTTCTGAAAGTAAAGCAACCATTATTACAGTAATGAAAAAAAAATCTATTACAAGTTTTACAAGACACAGTACTTTCAAAAATGTGGCATTTTGGAAGTGTGGGCATTAAATTTGTTAGCCTCTGCATGACTGGGCTACTAAGAAGCTGTATTGGTGTTGTTCTAGTAAGTTAAAAATGTGATTTTAAAATGTTTTTGTACTGTCACTAGAACAATGCATGACATAAGAAGAGCAAATGCTGAAACACGAGAGTCTTAATTCTGTGTCTGAGAGATTCTGCATTTTCATTTGGGTGAGTTAAGGCTGAGGGAAGAGGGACTTTCATTTTGCTTGGGGACTTCGTGATTCTTTTTAGTTTCACCGCATACACGCAAGTGTTTGAGCACTGATGAAGCACAGTCCTGTTACTCTGCTGACAGCAGGTGGAAGCAGAAGGCCCAACCAGGAGGTGTGTCCTCCCTGCTCTGACCTGTGGCCATCATCTGGCCCTACTCCTTCTTCAGCCTTGCTGAGGAGGGATAGCCAGGGAGAAGGGTAGGCAAAAGGTTTGTCTCACTCTGTCACTGCTGTATGTGCAAAGAGGTGAATCCTGTCTTTATAAAAGCTGTTGACTTTTTTTTTCTTTTTTTTTAATCAGGGCAATGTTCATTTTTCCACAAATAAAATTGCATATCTCTTTACTTTATACTTACATCCTTGACTCAGGAAGGTTGAAATTTCACTGCAGCTTAGCTGTTCCCTTTTCATCTCTATGATCAGTCCTGACTGCTAGACTAATGCATGGGAAAATGGGTGCAGATTTGGTATTTCCCTAAATATCTTCACTCCTGGGATAATCATGATGATCCCTGCAAACATAGAACGTAACAATGCCCTTAGAAAGTAGAAAACTGATTTTCTTTCTTCCCCAGTCTTTTTAAAAGACTAGTCTTTTTCATTCACTCTTGGTAGTGAATTAGGAATTTGCTGTATCATTGTTAACTAAGAAGAAAAAAGACAGTCTGAAAATAGAAATGGGTGCAGCCTGTGCAGATAGATGTCAGCTGTTGCTCAATGTCATTATGAAATTGTGAAGTCATCAGAAATAGTCCCCACAGGGAATGTGAATATTGGGCACAATACTGGGTTTCCTAACTGAAAATAGAGACAGAAACCTGGGTAAGTAAAAATGAGTATCACATGACATAAAAGTGGCTCCAGTTCTTTTTGGCTCACTGGACGTTTTTGGCTGTCTGTAATGTCTAATACTGTATCACAGAAAAGATACATAAAGATCCATGACCAATAAATGCACTCTTCATCCAAGATGGCCTGTAGACTTTCCCTATGCTTAGTGGCAACTCAGTCCACATTAACATTGAAGCCATGCAAAAACATGACCCTTGAAAGTGAACAGGAGGAGGAGATTTAGGAGAGGATAACTTATCTTGTTAATGACACCAAGGAATAAGACACTCAAGAGAAATCCAATAGCTTCAGCAGTAAAGGTCCCGTAAGCACTGTCAAGGATGAAAACGAAAACCTTTAAGAAAAAGAGGCAATAAATTTGCTTTCCTACTCCTTTATCACCCATTACATAAAAAAGCCTGAGGGAACAAAATCTTACAATTGGAAAGAGTCTTAATGGCCCAAAACTCAGCTCAGACATTGGAACAAAAGCTATAGTCATCACATTGCTTTCTGTACAAAGAACTTATTATGTAAAGAGCACAATAAAACTCAAGAGCCTGGGATATGCCAATAAGCAAACCTTCCTTTACTCAGACAGTAAAAAACCAGCCTGTTAACCCGTCAGAGCAGTGTGGGTTTGAGATGAAGATCTACTAGTTTTTCACCTACAGGAAATGACACCATCTGTGCCCTTTGGAGTTTCTCTTGTGACATCAAAGCTAAAGATTATGCAACTTCCATCAGAAAGTACTGCTGTTGTAAAAGTGAGGGTATCTGCTTATTCATATAACATGATTCAGCTTCATTTGCTTCCAATAATGTTGAAATAACTGCTGAGTGCTTGTTCAGTAGTAGTAGTGATGTGTCAGGAGAAAAAGAAAATAACAGAGAAGTTAGTAGCTTAGATACTTATTATTGTATTACTACTTCAGCAATATTTCTGTATCACTTGTTTGCCATAGACAGAGAAGTCAGCATTGAAGGAGAAGGCCTCTGGCACTCATCATTGACAGAAGAGGAGAGAGTGTGTGAATAAAGTATTTTTACTTACAAACTTATACCAGATAATTCTAATGAAGCTGCAGGATGTCAGTTGTAGAAAGCAGCAGCCAAATCTCATAGATTTTCAGGAAACTTAACAGAATAATGCAAGGAATGTTCTTTTCTTTTAATAGTCCAATAGCCTGGTCCTTTTTTGTAACTGAAGGGTACTCCTGTGAAGAAATCCTTGGTATTGTTAAGATGCAGAGCTCCCAGGAGAGATAAGGAAGCCACTGCATTTGCCTTCACTGGATACCCAAGGAGTGCTGTCTTTGATGCCTCCATTGGACATAACTTTTGCCCACTGACAGCTGACTACTGCTGGGAAGAACAAGCTCAGACCTGAACAAGCAAAAAGAGGATTTTCACTATATGGCAGTGTGAGATGTTTTCTGGGAATAAAGCTCAGATCAAGCTGATCCCACATAACATTAATCCCATGAAAATGAAATTTAAGGCAGTGATTCAGGCAAGTTTCTGTTTGAAACTAAATTGAGAACTACTGCCTGTGAATAGTTTTATTTTCCACAGTTCTCTCTGGTGACAAATGTTTATGTTACCTCCAGAAGAATAACAATACATATGGCTGACTATACCCATTCTTAACACAGTTAAAGGAGGAGGGCTAGTTAAGGCCATGAAACAGGCTGCTCTGAAGCTACAGCTACATTTTATCTTCCTATTTTAAAAATACATAAAGAACCAATGCTTCAATATTGTATTGTCTCAATCGTATTTATTAAACTAATAGCAGGAATAAAAAAAAATTTAGTCTAGCCAAATCCATTAACAGGTAGTGAGCAAGCCACAGGTAGCTCGAAATTGTGGAGGCTAAGCAAGAGCTGTAGAGAGCAAGCAGCATCATTTGTAGTATTATGTTTTGGAAAAAAATTAGACAAAAAAAGTTACAGGTTAAAAGATTATATAATCCCACACAAATCTACAGTTACATTAAAAAAACAAACAAACTCACAAATGGTTTACTTGATTTATCTACATTTCAGTAGTTTTTTACTTCTGCCTTTTAATGTAGAATTTCAGTATCTCATAGATAGTGTATACATGCAGACTTAGGGATACCAGAGCAAAGCTTAAGATAAAAATTAAGTGTGCTTATACAGTGAAAGGGGTTTTTTCATTATAATATCTTGGCTACCTTAGTGTGTCTGTGACCAGAGAATTTAGACTTGAAGAAAGAAGAGTTTTTGTGTTTCAAACAAGCAAAAAACAAAGAAGATCAGTTACAACATTCTGTGTTTTAACACCATGTTTCGTTCTAGATCACCTACACCTTAACATTCTGAACACCCAACATATTCTGTTTTAAAAGATCGGAAAAAAAGAAAGTACTGTTTTCTTCTAATGTTCTTTCTAGTTTGCATGACACTGCCTTTGTCATTCCATATTTGCAGTTACAGCAGTAGTCAAAAAAGATTGTTTTCTCCAGAAACCCAAAGACCCACCTTTTCAGTGGAGCTCATTGCTTCTAAAGCGTGTACTTTGCCTGGTAGCAAACATCCACCTCCAATTTCTATGCAGATGCTCTTGATCACGTGTATCTGAGTCATGTTTCTTTTGGAAATCTAGGCAATGAATTCTCCAGATACCGAGCCGACCTGATGTACTGAATGGCCACTTATTTGCTGCTTCCTGTGCTGGGGTACAGCTGATGGCAGCAATGCTGCTGTGTTCTCAGCTTGGTTGTCAGCAGTGGGGTTTTTCATAGCCTCATGGGTAATAGCATGCAAGATGAGAAGTGATAAAAATATGTTTTTCAGAAAGCCTTAAAGAAGTTCTTTTTCTTCCACCAAAACACCTCCCCATCCTCTTCCCAGGTCTCAGCCCTTCTTACTCAATCAGCGCCTAGTTTCTTCCCTTCCACAGCCAGGATCCACTGGGGATTATTTACAGTGCTGACACCCTTGCTCTCACGTGGGTCCCAAAGCTATCTCTGGCAACCTCAGCATAAGAGTGCAGCTAAACTTGGCAGAACTGTGCTGCTGAACTGGGTGGGCAGTGACAAACGAGAGGACATAGTGACACCATGGTCCCCTGCAGCTACTTCCTTTTAGAAAAAAGCTCATTAGTGTTAAAGCTAAATTTTGCTTAAGTAATTGATATACTTTTGAGGTCATCAGCTGAAGAAGTAAAAGTTAGGGACAGAAATGCTGTAAACAAATAGTATGATAATTATAATTCACTGCTGAATGTTTGTCCCAGTTAAGAACTCTGTGTACAGATTTTTCTTCACTGTTAGTGACTGTCAGCATTTCACCTGCCCTATCTAATAGGTGCAGTTCTGTGATGCAAGTCACTTGCTCCTTTGCTCAGTTATTTCCTCCCTGTTCAATGAATAGTTAGCCAGTCTAAAAATAAATATGAATTAGTCTGTAAATACTATGTTTGGGCTTCGGGCTGTTAGGTAGAAGCAAATTCAGCCAACCATTGTGTATGTGTGATAAAATGAAATCTGTGCATTGATTTTTCCCCTGCTTTGAACTCTAGGCCGTCTTGTGTTTCTGGCTGCTGCTAGAACAATGAGGCTGTATCTGACAACAGAAGTGGACTTTAAAAGGCAAAATATAAATATTTGGAATGTGCCCAGGGAGACGAGTCTCACATCTTCCTTTTTGCAACAGCAGCGAGTCCCACTTTTCACTGAAAATTTGCCAAAATTCAAGTTAGTGTTTTTGAACTGAAGAAACAAAGCAAGTGAGAAAATGTGCCACCTTGAAAACAGATATCCTGCTGTGAATGCAGCAGTTCAGTAGCAGGGACTTGATCCTGAGTGCTCTGTGGTGTTAGGGGTAGTGGAGGCTCCGGCATGACTGAGCTCTGGAGATCCCTGCAGATGTGTTGCACCAGACCTTGTACAGGGAGGTAAGCTTGCTCTGAAGCTGTCATCCTGCACCTGCTCATACTGCTAAGGGGCTCATTCAGATTAGAAAGAAAAACTCAAGTAATACATGCAGTTAAAATCCCTCTTTTCCCCTGCACACCAAAAGGAAAGCAGGGTTTGCCTGGCCTGAGGCCAGCTGTGGCTGGTGCTGTACCATTGCTGTTTCTGTGCTCTCCTCATGGCCAGTGCGGGTGCCAGCTGCTGTGGGCTGCAGAAGCGTGTCTCACCTGCTGCTGGCTGGGGACAGTGCAACTTATGAGCTGCACCGAGAGATTATGGGCTCTGTGTAAGCACCTTTAATGTCCACCAGGCTCCCATTTTGTTTGTAAGCCCAGTCTCTCCTTCTGCTATCTGAATTGCCTCCACATTCCACATTTGGCTGCAGTTGCAAGCTGTGATGTTGCAAGGGTTTCCATAGAAGGTTACTAAACCTTGATGACCCTTGGTTATCTGGAAGAATTTATCTTGCCAGCTGTTTTCAAGAGAAGAGATGCAGAAGGCAAAGCTAGGTCAGTGAAGGTCCCTGAATGCTTTAAAGGCCCTCAAATTCCTTGGCAAACAGTGATCAAAAGGAAAAATTTCCAATGCTGGGAAAGGCAAACAGCATTTTTGTTTTGCCTAATTCTGTTCATTTCTTGTGCAACTGTAAAAGAAACTTCTGCAGAATCTCTGCACTGTATCTGAGTGATATCTGCTCCTGCATTCACACACCACCAAATGCACACAAAATGGAAAGTATAGTGCTCGAACAAACGAGGATGGTTGTATATGTGTGTGTAGGTAAAGGCAGGCGCCTAGGATTGGACAGGGATAGGAATTCCTCTGACTAGACACTTGGACCACAAGGATCTGCTTCCTTACATGTCAATAGATTGAATTTTTGTGTGAAAGAAATCTTGGGTCTGCTGGAGAGAGGGAAAAAGATTCATCCCTAAATCTACCTCAGGCCAAGGGAAAATAAAGAATTAGAGGTCCATATACAAACTCAGTTTTTTGGCAGGCATAAAACCCTGAAAACTATAAGTCTGTTTCATCACGTAATAAAAAAATGATACACAAAAGTTTGACTGGGCACACAGCAACTCTGGGGTAGCAGCAAGCAGATCCAAATTTGAAAGGCTGTTTATTCTTTTTTTTCTCTTTCACATGTTGATGTTATCAGCGATGACTTCAGACTCAGACTTTAGGTTAGTATTTACTAATATTTAAACCTGTGTGTTCAAACAGGTCATTCTCAACAGTTAACTAATTACTAGCATGGTGCGATTTGTGCAATGTTGACATCACTTAAGGAACATGTGCCGAACTCACTCTTGTGAAGTTTTGTTTCAAGAGGTAGAGACATTGTCTGAGTACTTCTTTCATTTTTCCGTCTTGGCTTAACCTGATTTTCATAAGACCCTAGTTTGTATTTGACTGTTTGGACAACCTACAGCTAAATTAGTGTCTGTCAGGCAAGGTTGTGTGATGTTACATATTTCCTTAGGACTCTGAAAACTCCGTCACACAGCTTAAACTGAGGAATTGCAGCTCCAAGAATCTGGAGGCTTTCTCACTTGATAAGTGTTTTGATTCCCGCCTCAGAGCCACCAGCATGTTTGATACCACCGGGCATCTCCATTTAAGTGAAGAAAAACACTTGAAATTTTAGAAATATAACAATATTAAGCTACAACCTTTGCCAAGGAAGTCTAATCCAATAAATTATGTGAAACTTCTACCTTTAACTCCCAAGTATCATAAATACTTCTAATGGGATAACTAAATCTATCAAGTCCATGACTTTCCACACCATGCAAGAACCATAAACCTCAGAAATACTTTAGGTTTGTCTTCTATTAATTTAAAAATAGAAAGCAAAAAGGCTTTCTATGTGCTTGAATGGTGTCTTACAAGTAGTCTGCAAAGTAATCATGGTCAGTGTCAATGTGGTCCTGGTATGATGCATATGGGCAGATCCTTGTAGTGCTCTATTGACTTGAAAGCAGCTTTGTGTGTACTTCGAGAAATTATTTCATGGTCAGACTTGGAAAATCTTGGTAGCAATCAAGTGTTGAATGTGGCTCAGAGGTAAAATAGCAAAAAGCACTGAGCATAGTGTAGGGATCCAGTCTCAGGTGAGCACTGTCTTGTGTCACAGCCTGGGAAGCCAAAATGCATATTTTTTCTAGCATGATCTGGCATGAGTTTTGCTAAAATCATCTTTCTTCCTTTTTTGTGCAGCCCTTTCCACAGCACTTCCTACTCATCTGTGCTTCTCTGTTCTTTCCTTCAGTACCTTCACCTCTTTCCCATTTTCCTGATGACCACTGTATATCAACTATTTAACAAGCTGCTGGCCTGATAGTGCTCTGAACTGCTCATTTGCAAGAGCTGATTTGTCTAATGTCTTCAATTCATTAATAATCTCTCTACTGACATCAGTTTCCTTTCAGTGCAATTAATTTCATCTACAGTGAAAACTGCCTGACAAAGCTTAAAGTCTTGACTCTCCTCTTGCATTCTTTTTTCCTTGAGTCTGTATTGCACTTCACTGCACTTTACTGCATACCCTGTCCCTTGATAGTCTCCTTCATAAATTTTGTTTATTCATTTTCTGCTTTATCATAACCATCTGTTATCTTGGACTCCTCTTTTAACATTTTCCTTTGTAATCATACCTGTTGCACAGGCTTTCTTATTCATGCTGCCTGATGACTGTGCTGCTGATCTCTCAGCCTGCTACAGAAGAAACCCAGCATCTGCTCATGCAAATCTGTGCCAATGCTGTGTTTATTACTCCCTCCAAACCACGAAATTTTTCCTCGAAACAAATATTGTCAAAAGAGAAATGAGATCAAGTGGGACAGTTGGTAGAAACAACACATCCAAATGAACATACATTATTTTGCAGTGTATACCATATCTCATTCAAGTACCTCTTGGCACATGTAAAAACTGCCCAGGACACAGGGCTCTGCTACCTTGCCTTCTGCCCAGCTGCCCGCCTCTGAAGCCTGCTGGCTGCTCTGCTCGCCCTAGTGACAGTGTTTGTGTTGACAGTGGCAGTGCCTGGTAACAAGATCCGCTGTTTACGCCTACTGCAGGACATGACTCCTGCTCTGGCCCTGCTCTCCCAGTAGGGTCCTTGCTCCATACACTGAACCTCTGCAATCATTTAGATGAAAGATACAAAGAGTTGAAACCTTGTTGAAAACAGAGTAGGCCGCTGCTGATTCAAATTTTTTTAAATTAATGCTATTCCCAAGTTTCTTTTCGTCAGTAAGAAAAACATCCACTTTGCTGCATCTGGGTAGAATTCATGGGGATAATCAGCAATTACAAGCAGATCACAATTACTAATTCACTGCAGCATTCCTGGAACATACTGTTTCCATTCCTGGATTGTTACATTGGCATTTAAATTATTAAAGCTGCATATTAACAAGTCATACGTTCTCCCTGGAGGACCTGAAATATTCTGACATTTCTATTAATGAAAATGTTTCAAAAACTTTTTTTTAAAAAAGTTTTCATTAAAAGCCATAGGAACATGCAACCATGTTAATAGGCAGCTACATGTCCACTCAATTTAGGAAAAGATTGGCAACCTTAAAATAAAAAAAGCTTATCAGGATGCTTCTGAGAGCATTTTTCCTTCCTTCATTGAGAGATATATGTGTTTATGCAGGGCTTCTCAGGTCAAAATAAGTTCTCTTGAGTTACTATTTTTAAGGAGTGCTTAAGATTAGTTCTTGATTTAGTACAAATTCTTTACAGCATTGCTCTGCAATGTGTTTTTCCAGTCTTGCTCTTTAACCCCCATACAAGTGACTTGGTTTGGGTGAAAACTGAATACAATGTCCATGTTTCTGGTGTTCTGTCCCAGCCTGCTTCCTTCCCTCCTCCGCACAGGCGCAGTTGTTGTGCTTGGCTGCCTCTTGCAGGGGCTTGAGAGGCACAGAGGGTCAGTATCTCCCCCCAGTTCCATGCCTGTGGTGCTAGGGAAGGCAGCTCCCTGTCGCCACAACATCATGGGGTCATGAGTGCCGTGCACGCCGCTTCTTACTTTTTCCACCTGAATTTAGGCTTATCGCGATCGCTTTTTCTGCAAATGTGGAAGCCACTCCAGAAGAAGCCAAACAAGTTCACTCAGTGATAGAGGACCTGGTGCAGTGTCAATTGAAGCCAAAGAAATGTTTCCATTTACCTAAGAGGAGGCTGGATGTGAGGAGGAGGAGGTGTGCCAGAGAGGCTGATAGACAGCTGCTGTGCCTGCAGCCAGCTAGGCCAGCTTCTGCTGGGCAGCTTCCAGCATCTCCACTACCGGTGCTGGGGTTGTCCATCTGCATTTTTAAGGAAAGAGCAGTGGTTGTTCACGTGCAATATTGCAATTTGCAAAAACAGAACTATTGTGCAAGACATGACATTTATTGTACTGTGAGATTTCTTGTCACACTTTGTCTCTGTATTAATAGGGTGCGCATCAAAACATAATCCACTGGTAAGGGCCTTCTTTTGGGACAGAGGGACTGTGTGATGTCTCTTCTTCCCTCAGGAACTGGGTTGTTTTTAAGCATACTTCTTAGTTCAGGTAGTTCCTTGCCCTGAACTTTCTGAACTATTTGTCCATGCAGTATTTTTAGTATGTGTGCCTGTTGTCCCTCCTACAGGAAATTGCTCAAGGTTTTACGCTGTGTGCTGAGGGGAGAGGTGAGCAGAAGTAGTGATGAACACCTTGATGGGATGGCTCCTGCTGTTGAATGACAAAACACACCTGAGTTGAGTAGCAAACTCTGTAGGAGAAGCCAGAACAAGCTTGGAGCTCCTGCTGATGGAGAACAACCCACCATGCCTGAGTTCAGCAGTGCAAGGAGAAGGGGAAGTTTGGGAAAGTAATAAATACCTTGATCTGGCATCATCTGAGGGATTTTGGCTGCCTGCTGCTGCTTCTGAGAGTCCATAGCAGCTGGTTGCCTCATCCTTGGGAGAGTTTTTGGAAAAATATCTCTCTCCTGGTTGCACCGAGGAAAAACAGTAACTGGAGTGGCAGCCTGCTATGCACTATAAAACCAGATCATTTTTTTTTATTTGTTTGATGTCATTTTATTAATTTTGGTAGCATTTTATTATTTGGTAGAAATTCTTTGTTTTGCCCACTCAGGAATTAATCTGAAAGCTTACAGATATAACAGTGTGATTCAATGGCATTTTTAGCAAAACAAATTAACCCTGCAGATGCTGAATGATACAGGCTTTTTATTTTTCTTGTCAGCATTGTTTTCAAGCAGATATAGTTCCAGATATAGTTTTCTTCTTTTAAATAGCTTCACAGAAAACAAATTACTTTCCATAAATTTAGCTTCCTGTTTTGTACCTAGGACTCTTATCTCAAAGCAAACCTCAGATATCAGTAACTAGTTTCTGAGGTAGAGTAGCAGTATTTCAAATGGTCTGAATAAGGAGTAAATTTATGTTACCAACACCAGATCATCCAGTGCCCTGCTAGTTGTCCATCAGTGTCCATCCACTTGCATGTCTATCTAATCTAGCAGCTCCTTCAGACAGCTGTTGCTGAGGGACTTTTGTGGAATGACTTGTCCCTATGAAGGTATTGTCTGTCTTCAGCAGTGAAACTGTAGTTGACATAGCAGATCGCATGCTCCCATATTGGCCAGGAGGATCATCCTCTTTGTTTAAAAGCTCTTATACTACTTAGTAAAAGTTCCCTTTTATTCAGTAAAATATTTAAGAAAATAAAGATTTAGATTTGATGAACTACAGTTTTGCTAAACCTGTATTATGCAGAGGAGTGCACAGATCTTTTTTTTGTTGACTGCATTCAATTGTCTTTCCTCATGATGGTGCCGTATTCCTCCAGCAAGGGTGAAAAGCCTCCAGTCATTCTCTGAAAATATTTATAGAAATTGGATATCTAAATCCACACAGTGAAGGTCAGCATGGGGTGTTCTTTATTTCTACTACTGCATTTCCCATGATGTGGTTTCTACATACTTAAATTCTCAATGCACATTGCAAAGATTCCGATACAATGGAGGTCACTTAAGTCCACAGCCAGGCAAGAAACAGGACCCACTTCCTTCACTTCACACCACATCCTTAAGAACTCCAGGCCATGTTTTGTCTCTGTTAAACATCCTTTGGCAGGGTACTGTCATTTTTTTTAATAGTCTTTGCTTCTTACCCCTGACAACAGAGTGTGGGCATCCCTCCATGTCTCTGTCTATTACATCCATATTGGCTGTGGCCTTTAATTGAGACTTGGGTTTTTCTCAGCAGTGAAAGAGCCACAGAGCCCTTACCCTATTAAAACAGTATTTAAATTAAGGAGAAGCAAATGTCACTTTCTGGTGGAGATCAGTCCTTAAATACAGAGCTCTTTTGCACATGGAGCCTAATTGGTTTATATGAGGATTACCCCTGCAATATTTGCATCACCTCCCTCCCCCCTCCCCCCCAGGGCCACATCATGCTAAAGGTTTTAATTGTGACAGCCACCACTAGCATCTCACTGCCTTTCATATAACATTATGCTTCTAAGCTGTTGTGGTGTACTCAGAAGGGGTTCAGCCTGGTTGAAAGGTGTGGCTCCATCCTCCAGGACAGCTGTGTCACGGTTATTGTGATTTTATTTTTTGTTTTCTCTTTTGTCACATACCCGGTAATGAGGCTTAGTTACCCAACAGCCATGATCTGTCTGCACAGAAATGCCAGACCAAGGAGAATGAATTCTTATCCGCACAGCTGTCAAAGGATGTTCCTGCTAAGCTAAGATATAACATTATCAATTACATCAGTAGCTATTTCTAGGTAGAACTACCTTTACATATAAGCTACAGTCTGAGAAGCTTGCATGGAAGGTTGTTTTTTTCCATTATAATTTGTGTTTGTGCTGCTGGTGCAGGCAAATCAATTCTGGCTCCTGATTTTCTTTTATCTTCTTCTTTCTTTCTGCTATGTCACTGCCCTCAGTTTTTCAGACAATGTGCCAAACTAGAGATTAATCCAGTGTCAGGAGAGCAGTAAGAATTACCAACAAGAAAGATTAAAGCAAGATACAGTTTGTAAACACTGGTAGCAAAGGAAGGAAATTCACTTTTTCTTCCATTTCAATCTAGCAGGTCTCTTGGGTGAATTATTCATGCTGTTTCCACCCCTGGCTGTATTTAAAAAGGTGTAGCAACAGCACAGCCTCGCCTGAGAGTCATTTTATTCCTACAGCCTTTCACACACACACTCCAAGGGATGGCTTCTTAGGAATGACCTTTTTTTAATCCTGTGGCCTCCTTTCATGCAGCTCAATCCCTGCAACTGCAACACAAATCCAATAGAAAAACCACCATAATGAATGTGGCTCAATTTCTGATGTTACTGTGTTCTGTGTATCTCCTTTTGCTTTTTTCCCTCCCCTCACAAGGAAAGCAAAGAATAAAGACCAGCTGGGGAGACTCTCATCACTTCATGTCATTTTTCTAATTAGCCCTTAGGATTCTTCCAGGAGTCTCCAGGGGCTGAGCCTAATCAAAGGCTGGAGATACTGTCAGGAAGCAGTGTGTTCATTCAGAGAGTGTGCTTTCCTCCTGACACTGCTTGTACTTCCTTTCAAGTTCTTTTAAGAATCCTTTTAATTCCCTTATTGCTCTTTTAACCTCCTTGTTTTCCTGCTACTATCAAGGAGCGAAGGAATAGGAAGTCTCAGCAGTTTCTTCACATATCGCAGTACCAAGGGAAAAAAGCTGAAAAGTAATAGGACTTAGAAGGAATATCCTTCTTCAGTCCAAGGATGAAGCATCTGATTATTCAGCCTTTTAAGCAAACTGCAAAATGACAAGCCAAATTACCCTCAGGTTCCATATATTTATATTAAAGCTGTATCTTTTGAAGCATATATGTTCAGCGTAATGGCAGTGGTATGTTGAAGTTGGGTCAGTAAGATTAGAGCTCCGAAATTGTCCACAGAGTTATTTTGCAAATATCTTTTGTGCATAGAATTCATCTCAAATCACACTTCAGATAAATATTATCTGATATATATGCTGACATATGTCATTCTTGTCTCACTACTCTAATTTAGTGAGACTTTTTAATTGTGATATGAATAAGAAAGATTTAATGGCAATTTTGAATATGATTTTATTTAAGAAAGAGTATTACTTAAATGGAGCTTTGTCTCACAAAACCAATCTGGGTCATTTCTCAGCATGCACCAAAAGCAAAAAACGATGGACTTGTCAGTCAGGAAGCTCAACCACTTTGAAAGCAAACACCACGTACCAAACTTCATCAGGAAAGAGTGATGCTCCTAAGTGTCTAAGCACCATGTACTCAGTTTGGTCAAGAACCACCCAAAGGTAATTCTCATGCCAGTTCAGTCATGAAATTGGGAAGAAATCTGTCCATTTTTAAAAACAAAATAAAAACTTAAGGATTACAAACTAAAAAATAAAAGGTAAGCTAAAAATCATGAGTTCCTTTTGTTATTAGAGGCTGGGCATCCATTGCGGGACAAAGTATAGGAGCAGAAAACTTTTTAATAGCAATCATCAGTCCTCTCTGACTTCCTATTTTTTTAGTACTCTCTGTTTTCTGAATTTAGGAGGACTAATGAGAACATGGGAAGAAAAGAGGTGGCAACATGTGCTAGAGCTCTTTGCAGAAAATTGAGTTGGTTTTGCAACAGAAGAGATGTGTGTGCTTAGGTAATCTTTACCTAGAGGCTGCCATGTTTTTATCATTATGATCCTTTTGCAATTTCTATCTGGCATTATTTATTTATTAAATTAGTTTTGTTGTTTTGCATTCTCTGAAAGCCTGCAGCCCATAGGAAGGTCATGACATAAGTGTTTCCTCTTCCTAAAAAAGGCACAGGCTCTTCTGCAGTAGGAGCCAAGTTTCCTCCAGCAACAGTAGCAATTCAGTTCCACATTTTCCCTTCAGTTTTCTCCATCACGAATTTGCATGCTGAGGTTTCTTTCTCCCTGGTTTTAACCTCACTCCCATCTTCACCCATCACTTTTGGCAGTGTCTAAGAGGCTCTGGTATTTAGTTGGTGCCAGTTCCCTGTTTTGTACTGTTAACCTGCTGCAGACACCTGGTTTAGGGTATCAGCTTAATATGATGCAGTTTTTATGCTGCCAAAAGAGGGATTTGGTGTTGCTACAGTTACAGCTTTAAACATTAGAATTCCCAAGAAATTATCACTTTATTCTTATTTAGCCCTGTTGTGCTTTTTCCCAAGGAATATGCACTATATGCTTTTAGACTTTTCCTGGTTTTCTGGATAAACATGAATCAACAAAGCTACATATGCTTTCAATACAGCAAAAAGTTGTTGACAGTATTTTTTTTTTTTAATCAAAAAGGGCCCAAACACAAGTTTTGGCAGGCTGAGCAAGAGGGTTGTTTAAATCACCATTTTGGGGCATCCTGCCGTCTTTCTCAGTGTACGCTGCCTTCCTGTTTATGCCCTTCACTCCCCCAGAACCACCAGTGGTGGGGGGGCAGGGGGAATTATGCATAATTTGAAGCCAGCCTATGGAGAAATATGTGAGATCGAAAGTAGTTTTGTGGCAAATACAGATGTCCTGTTTAAAAATAAGTAATTTCTCTCAGCAATGCCTTTTTGGCTTGCTGAGCTTCCAGAGAGTGTTAAGGGCTACGATAAGTTGGCATTGCTGCTGCGGTATCGTAGCAACTCCAACAAATCAAGGCTGCACCCTCAAACAATGAATCATTCATTTAGAAACCATATCTTCTCTTTCCCTTACTTGTGAAAGATTTATTCCTTTCAGGAGGAAAATTTATATCCACCATACAGGCGTAGGCTGCACAATACCTCGTGGAGCGTGTACAATAGCTTTGGAAGGATTGCTCAGGGCATTGCCTTCTGCCAAGGCAGTCATTTTAAAAAGTCTGAAAAATGAAGCAGTGGTAGCTGTTTGGATAGCTGCCACTCTCCAAAGCTGCTTGCCTTCAACCTCTGCATTTTACCTGCCTTGCTGAAGGGAATTAACATCACGTCATTATATCTTTGGGTTTAGCTGCTTCTAGTAAGGTAGGTGAATCACCTAGTGAGCCAGCAGCTGAAAGTAATGATACTGCCAAGTTAGTTACTAATGATCTGCCTCTAACAAGCATCTAAGCTATAAGCAGCGGGAGAAAAAGTAATTATTTTCTTACTAGGAAATCCAAGCTGAGCATATTGCTAAGAAACACATCAAAAGAGTTGGCTTAAAACACACTACATTAAGTCAGATTTCCTAAACACTGCTAGACAGCTAAAATGTCTGAGAACCACTGTAAGAAGCCATCTGAATGAGGAGGCTGTGAAGAAGAAAAGTGGCCTTCCAGATCTGTGTCCAGTTGCTGAATTAATAACAGCATCAGGGCACAGGCTTTCTTTTCCCTTTGATGTGCAGATTGAAAGAGAGGACTTGGCCTAGAACACGTGAGCTGGTTTATTTAAATAGGAATACAGAAGTGTATTCTGCCTTTGCACAGTAAGAAGGTCCAAAATTATTCTAGCTGTGGACTTAAGCCCTTCAGACAAGTAATATATTGAAGTTATTTCGTTAATTTAATAAATACAGGCATATGCGATACTTTGGCTTGTTGACAACAAAGTAAATAATAAAAAAATTTCGAGGGCATCCAGTGTAATCAAATTTTATTATATTTGTTGTGCTAATTCTTGAATATTAGTTCAGGTTTTTCAGAGATAAAAAACCTCCAGATTCAGAAATTGAAAACATGTGCTTCAAAGGGTTAAAAAATAAAAACACAAACCTGTATTTTATTAAGTTAATAAACAGATCTTTTTTAGATCAGATATAGATCTTTTCCTTATTGCTCCAGGAATTCTAAGGCGCTAGGGCTGCTGTGTTGCCTTTTATTCTTTAATTGGTGCATGGCAAGTTTTTCAATCCTCATTGAAGGATTTGAAAGATAAGGCGAGAGAAAACTTGGCAAAAAACCTTTCTTCTATGTATGGCTGACACTGTCAATAAAGAAGTCCTCATTTCCCCTTTCTCTGCCTCCAGTGTTTTTCCAGAGCTGTGCAGGGAAACAATGATGGGTGAATAAATGGGTAGTTTCATTGGCAAGTACTTTCTTTTCTTTATTGGACACACGGGGTGTGATAATTCAATTAAAGTACTTTATGTGGAACATTTTGATACCTGCATATGCTGGTTTTGGCTGAGATAGAGATAAATTTTTTCATAGTAACTGATATGGAGTTATGTTTTGGATTTGTGCTGAAAACAATGTTGATAATTCAAGGAAGATTTAGTTACTGCTGACCAGTGCTTGCCCAGAGTTAAGGCCTGTTCTACTCCTTACTCCACCAGCCAGGAGTCTAGGGGTGCACAAGAAGTTGGGAGGAGATACAGTCAGGACAGCTGACCCCAGCTGACACAAGGGATATTCCAGACCAAATGCCATCATGCTCAGCATAAAAAGGTCTGAGGAAAGAAGAGGGGATATTTGCAGTGATGTCATCTGTCTTCCCAAGTTACCTTTATGCATGATGAAGCCCTGATTTCCTGGGGATGGCTGAGCACCTTCCTGCCCCTGGAAAGAGGTGAATGAATTGCTTATTCTGCTTTCCCTCTGTGTGTGTCTTTTGCTGTTGCGAATAAATTGTTGTTATCTTAGCCCCTGAGCTCTGTCCCTTAACCCTTCCCATTGTCTCCGCTATCACAGTGAGGGGATGGAGTGATCTAGGGGCTGTGTGGGCTTGACCCAGCTGATGGTCTAGTGTAAAACCACAAACACTGCTCCCTCACAGTGTGCAAACTTTAAACACAGAACTATTTGTGCTTGGTTTTAACCATGAAGCAGTGGAGAAATAAAATTACCTCAGTAACTCACTGCTGTCTTAAGGAGGCATCAGGTTATCTGTTGCACGTCAGTGTAGAAGAGGATAGTAGACAAGTGATAGATAAGCTCTTTTGAAAAAGTTCATGGTGATACCTTTCAAAGCTATAATGTCCCACTTTGTTTTGGTTTTTTTACATGAGGGCTTTTTGTTCCTATTTCAAGATGAGGGAACTAATATACACAGAAAAAACCATGATTGGGATTGAACCTACTTTAAATGTAGCACTTGAAAAGGACTTTAGATGCACACAGAACTATAAAGATCTGCTTCTAGTTATAGGATCATAACTGGTATGCAACCAAATTTCAGTAGTGCATTAGAGCCCTTAGTTTATTTTCTCTCTTTCTATCATCAGAAAAGACTGGAAACAGTATTTTTGGTTATCATAATGTCTTAATTAAAACTAAATAGGTGCATCACTGCCCAGCAAATATAGAGGAGGCACTCTCTATGCTGAAAGGTCTGATCCTTGTGTAACAAGGAGATTAGAAGAAAACATATCCACAATATTTGCAAATAAGTGTGGTCTGACTTCCAGTTCCTTGGAGTTACATGGTGTATTGTGCATTATTTTCTGTTCACCATCTGGAAGAAAGTTACTGGCTTTCTAGGGAATTGCTTGTATCCTCACTCTTTGGCAAATAAGTGAGAGAGGTTTGAGAGGTTAACCTCTAGCAGAAAAGTTTGTAAAGGTAGGACTGTTTACTACGGAAGGAGGCAAACCACCTCGTTTTCCATTTCAGATCAGCTTAAATTGTTTCGTTGAATTTCAGCCTTAGTTAAATAGAACTTCAGAGTAGTGGTTTTAATCACCACTGTCTGGTTTGGCTCCCAAATTCGAAAGTGCTGTTAAAATCCATGAGAGAATTGTAGTGTTTTCTTACATGTGGATGGATTTTATTTTTTTAAATTAATGCCATCCTTTATCTCTTGGCCTCTAGTACATTAGAGTGCCACCTCTGAACAGAAGACAAGAAGCACTAAACTTCTCTAGCCAAAGGCAAAAGCAATTTCCCTCTGTGGAACCCATGTGACTGCTTAGAACATTCTACTGTCTTCACTCAGAAGGAGTGAATACTCCTTTCTGTCTATCAGATACCTTCTAAAGCTGTTTATGCTTTATGTCTCTGGGGAGGAGAATGGTAGGTTTTCATTCATCATCTGCCAAATTGGCTGTATCAGAATTTCAGGTCTGGCATTTGAAGTTATGACTGCCCTCGTGCCCATGAAACACTGAGGGCACTTTGATAGATTAAAGGAAATCTTAGTCTTGATGACCTTTTCCTTGTTAGAAGAGATTGTTTTTTTGGACTATGGCCTCTGGCCTTCAAGTGTAGTATCAGTTTTTTCCACTTGTGTGCTGTGAGTACTTAGTCATCAGGAAGTTCACTGCCAGACAAATCATAGCTCTGCCTTTCCTGTTGTCACTTTTTAGTACCATTCTTTGAACTATTCATGTGCTGATGAGTTTTTCAGCAGAAAATACAGGGGAATAAATTTCATGATTCCTCAGTGAACTGCCCACCACATATACTTCTTCAAAGTACTGAAAAAATGTAGAAGATAGACTCAGTTTTTAATTACTCCGAAGAAGTCCAATTTACTTCTCCTTCCTCCAGACATTTATAGAATGTTTATCCTCACTTTAGCAGTCATTTGCTCTCAGACATGCAGATGAACACCACTCCCAGAGGGGCAAAGTGAATAAACTTTGGTTCATTGACTGGTCTGTGGTAGGAAGAGGAGAAAACTGTAAGAAACCTTTCCACCTAGGTCTATTTGGCAAGAAAGAAAAAGGAAAAAAACACATGAGTTGCTATCTTCAGGAATTCAAACCTTCCTGCCCTGAAGTATATTAAATTTAGAAAACATATTAGTGTACCGCAAAACCCACAGGACAGATTTCAATTGACTCCACCTAGATATTGGTGGCAAAACATCCTGGCCACATAAACCAGTGGAGCATTTTGTATGGAAATGTTGGCTTCAGCAGTTATTACTCACAAGTCAAAACAGAAAGATTTATTCCATTTTCTATTTCAGTTTTCCTCCATCTTATAACCTCCTGAGGAGAGCTTCCTTCTTTTCAGATCATCCAGACGCGAATACCTATAGAAAGTAGAAGGTAGTGAAGAATTCTTCCTGAAGCTTCTTCCTGCTGCATTTTTCACACAGAAGCTTGTTGGAAAAGATTTCTAGAGTCAGAGAGGATGCTTGGGATTCACCTCTGAAGCACCTGCAGCTGGCTGTGGAAAACAAATGCAACCGCTTTTATGATCAGGCATTTTGGCTAAGTTTGTTCCAGTAAATACATTTTCTAAAAGTAACACTTTAGAGCAGGTAAATGCATTGGAAGGGACTGTGTTCTAATGTGGTGAGGCTCTGTAGACCTGGAAGATCAAAAAGTGTAATGCAAATAAATGAAAGTCAAGCAAAACTCAAAACTGAGTAATGAAAACACAGAGGGGGTGGTGTTAGATAAAAGAATGCTTTCTTTCCAGTGGACTGAGGTAACAAACTAATTAGGGTCTTTTTCATTCCTAGCCTATTTTTTGAGCAAGGCTCAAACCATGTGGAGGCACAGCACCTGGCTCCTATGCCTAGCTGGTGTGGGAGGTCTCATGCCTTTGCCTGTCTTTCTGAGGTTTAAGCAGGTGAAGAAGAGCACAGATCCTGTCACACACTCTTACCAAAGCAATCTTCAGACTCTACACCCTTCCAAGCCTAAGCACCTTATTAAATGCACAGCTCTCCAGATAGCATGCATTAAAAAAAAAAAAAAACAAACAAAAAAAAACAACCAAAAAACATGAAAGGTCCTTTAATCAAATTTCTCATTATCTGGACTTGCAGTGCACATACACTTATCTTCATTGTATCTTTTAATATATATTCATCTGTTCTCTTTGCACATGTCGTCAAATAAGACAGTGATACTGATAAAATATTGGTTTAACTGATGCCAAAGGAGATAACTTGGGCATGGCTAATAAAAGGTGAAGGCACCATGATTAAAAGGAGAAAAAGAAAAAAGATCTGTAAGCACAACAATATTGAGTGGCTCCGGCTGGTGCAATGTAAGTGCAGTGTACAGAGAAAGAAGAGCTGGGCGCTGTGGTGCTTGAGAGCACAGGAAAGTAGGGGTAATATGGTTGTGACCCCTCCCTCCCTTGCAGGCTTTTGTGAGAGACTGTACATTTGCCCTGTTACTTGTTAGAGAAAGGGGACATGGGGAGGCAAAGAGGAAGCTGTAACCATAGTGTGGGGTGAAAAAAACAGGACTATAAAATTGTTGGGGTTTCCCAACAACCAAGTCCAAAACCTGCCCTTATATAACAGAGCTGTTGCACACACGTACCAGGCTTTCAGCAGCACTGAAGCATACTGCTTTAGAGACTGGCCCAGCTGTTTGGTGTTAGAAAACAGCTGGAGAGCTAAGGGAAAACACCTCTGAGATGTGACCTGGAGGACTTAAGCCAAAGCCCTCTGCTGAGGTTGTCATTTGGAGCATCCCCTGCAAAAGAAGGTGAAGCCTCCTTGTTTGGAATCTGATGTTGTTCTGACATAGGGGGTGAAATGGGACAAACAATCCAAGCAACATTAGTACCTGTAATAATAATTTAAAAATAAGATGTAGGCTCTCCTTTGTTTTCCAGGCTGTTTCCCTACCTAAAAATGCACATATTGCTGAAAGGGATCATGCCACATATCTTTTTGCCCTCATTATCTTTGGAAGGAAAGTGGTGTTCTGTTTCAGTTGTTAGAGACCCATCTACTAAACTTCAGCCAGATTGTATGCAAGCCCTGTTTATACCTATTTGTTCTAAAGCCAGCACTATCTTCTGAATTAAGTGACACTTCTTCCCTGTTTTTTCCATCATGGTTATGTTGAAACAGAGCAGCTTCTCAGCCTTCCCTTTACTATGGAAAACAACCTCTTCTGGTTTCCACTCACTTGATCAGGTTTCTCTGTACCCCTGGATCAATTTAGTAATCTTCCACTGAATTGGGGATGCTCTGAAAGCCTCCTTGATGCTGTGGAGGAGGAAATATTTCTCAGCGTCTACCAGAAATGCCTTACCAGTTCTCCAAATGCATTTGCCTTTTTCCATGTCTGCATCACCCTGCTGGTCAGTCATTTGGCAGTGTGTTCATGCACCTAGTCCAACTGACAAGTTCCTGCCTCGTGCCAGAAATTCTTGTTATTAGTGTCCCAATATTTGGCTTGGCATTTTCAACTTTTTATTACGCAACTCTCAAAGCTATCTGTGCCTGTGGTGCTTACTAGATTTGCATCCTTAGCATATGTTATCTGCATATTCTCAGTGTTTGTGATGTGGTGAATGAAAATTAATGAAAATGCTAAAGAATATCATCTTGATCTTCAATGCCCCACCAATAAATTCCTTTGAGGCTTGTGCGTCTCCTTTCAGGATTGCTGATTGCATTTCTCTTTGAGCCAGCCCTGTAAGCATTTCAGAGGTCCTCTTCTAATCCATGTAATTATTCAGTCTGATGAATCCTCTCCTATGTGATACCATATCAGATGCTGTTACCTAATCAGATTGTACAAACACCAGCATGACAAATTAATTAAACCCCCTGCAATTTCATGCACTGCTTCTTTCAAGGGTTTGCAGTGTAGGCTGTCTAGCTGTTGTTGTCTGGACCCTGCATAGAGCTTACTGAGTATGGCTTCAGTCCTCAGCTTTGCTTGTGTTCACTGTTGCTGCATTTGCTGAAAATACAGTGGGAAGTATCCTTTTGATTTTGGGATAATATTTATTCCAGTTTGAACCATTTCAAGTAATAACAGGAGAACAATATCCTACTTCATTGGCTGTTTTCTGAGGTGTTCATCACTACTTTCTTTCCTACGTAAGCACTGCTTGAAGATTATCTCTCTTCTTTTTTGTTTTGTTTTTTGTTTTGTTTTTGCTGCTGCAGTATGCAAGTTTGGTTGTTTACTGGATGAGGGCAAAGTACGTAATGTGGTCAGAATGCACTGGAGTAGCAGTGCCAGCAGTACTCCCACAGACCCGTGCAAAGGCGTCTGCAGCAGACTGGGATTTTTTTGTGAGCTGAAACCAGCAGTCCTGCTTCCCACTGCCTTGGTAGCATTCCACCATGAGATCCACCATCTCCTTGAAAATAAATTGTGTGTGTATAGCCAAATAGGCTTATCTAAAGAACATTTGCAATAGGCTTGCAGCTTTGTTTCTCTCAGGTGACTTCACAATCTCCTCTGTGGTTAATACTCTTGGAGGAGATGCACAAGTAGTGTGTCCTAAAGAAAAAGAGAAAGATGATGAGTCTCTGAGCCATTCCTTGCAACTCTTTTTTGGTCTGACATCTTCAAGTCGCTTCCTGTCTAAGCCTGACAAGTCTTTTCTCATAGCATCTTCCAAACCTGACCTTCCCACTGTTCCACATCTGCCACCACAGGCACAACTGCCTGTATATTTGTGCATGGTTTACTGCCTTCCTGCTACCAGCAAATTGCTCCTCTCTGTCATGGGCAAATTTGGTAAGCATGCCAGATTCAAAGTGCTGAGCATTCCAAAGAATTCACTGATTTATCACCAAGTCAACATGCCTTAGTTTTCAAAAATATTTTAAATGTTGCGAAGCATAAAAATTTGGACTGTACAAAATGCTTCAAAACAGAATATCTCTTCTTGCTCTGAGCTGGATTTCACTTTCCTCTTTCCAAATCTATTTATTCCCAACTACTTTGTCCTGATAGAAAACCTTGATCTGTGGCATGACGGAATGCTGGCACCGAAACAACCAATAAGTTTGTGATAATAACATCAGGTTATTTAGGAGCAGAGATTTTGGTATTTTGGTCAAGGCCCACTGTAGGCTTGCTTTGCAGTTTATTAGTTTGCTGTAGGCAGACAAGCCAGCCTGAAATCAGAAAGTTGGAAGGGCCCTGGGTCAGGGCTTCCAGGGTCACAGGGACAGTGGGTCACTCAGCAGCCTCTGTGCAGCCCCTCACTGTAGCTGTGGCACTTTGGCTTGCTTCATATGTGGCACAGTCACACAGTACCAAACCTTTTTGAACTCATGGGTGCTTTAAGGTACTTCAGTTCTCCCAGTCTCTAGAGAAGAACAGTAATCTTTGTCTGAACCAATATTTTAAAAATTAAATAAACAAGCAGACAAATAAATGTAATTTCTACAATTCTTCCATCATAGCACAATGTAAACTGTGAAATACTGCTAATAAACATTGCCCTGGAAGATAAACTTGCATGGAAGGTTACGGCACATTTGTGCCCTCAAATATCCAACATAGGACAGAAAGCAAAGAGTATTACTTGACTGAAACTTCAAGACTGTTTCACCTGACAGCTGTAAGAGAAACATGTCCAAATTGTACAAAACAAGACTTGTGACTTCTGTCATGACCACAGGTAGTAGGGTTGAGGGTTGTTAGCACCCTTTAAAAGATGCTATCTTTGGAATAGTAAAAGCAATGCTAAATTCAACAAAAACAAGCTTAGTTGCACCACTTCATGTAGAAGTGTACCATTCCTTCTTTCCATTGCTGGTATAATTTCACCTATTTAATTTTCTGAAGGTGGAAGAAGAGAGAGGAGGAGTTTTGACAGTCGCTGCATCCTTCCTGTCTCCTGGTAATACACTTGGAAGACCACAAGCACTCAGAGAAAGCTATTCTTCAAGGAAAAAGCTCTTTCTGATTTGCACTGATTTCAGAGTCCTGATCCACTGGATCAGGTCCTATCACCTGCATATAACAGCACTTCTAACACATTTACTTACGATTTGTGAAACATGAGTTTTGAAACAGCTTATCACAGTACTGGTTGAAGCCCCATCTTAAAAGGGCCTGTAGCTCTTAAAAAATTCTAACAAAAAAAATATACCATGGCCTTTTTCAGAGGCTTTTTTCTTTATTTTGTACTTTATAGCCCTTGTTTCTTTCCCAGAGATGTTGGCAGCTGTTCCAATGCTGGCTGCAAGAGTGCTTTCCCACTGCAGGCAGTAGGGATGGGCCTGGCTGAGTAACTGCCCTCCTGCTTCCCTTTCCCAAGCAATGAATACTGACTGCTGCAGTCAGTCTGCAGGCTGGAGTGTGCCCTCTTGCACCCTCACTCCACTGCCAGTTTGGACTAAAGGCTGTCCTCCACCAGTCCCTGGTTGTGAGGGGCCATGTGCCCCTGAGGTGCCCTGTGCAGGGCTGGGCTGAGTGTTTGCACTGTGACACAGGCGTAAGGAGCGCGCCACTTCATCCTGCCACAGCTGCCTGGGCTGTAGCAGAAAATGTTGGGTTTTACTGCTGCTGACAGTACATCCATCAGTGCTGTAAATCTTTGTCAGGAGTCTGAGAGCCAAGGGGGAACACAGTTGTGCTGGCCCAATCTGGGGCTCAAGAGTTGATCCCCAAATTGGGGGTGAAATAAATGGCATGACCAAAAGAGTTTCAAGCAATTCTTCTTTGTCCTATGTTGTTTGGGTTTCAAGATAAGCATGCAACAGAGCTTCAGAGTAGAATTGGCTTTTAATTTTACAATGCCTATAATTCAAGGCTCTTTGGTTATAAATCCCACCAGTTTCAAGGAGAAAAGGCTTAATCCACTAGGTACCACTGTGACAAGCATCTGCTTCTTCAAAGGCATCTTTATTAAAATGAATCAAGATCGTCTCCTGTGGGTAGGACATCACGAAAGCTCTGTAATAGAAAGAAATATCTTATTTTCCTTAAAGTCTTCTGATCAACAGCCACAGATGTATTACAGACTGCAAAAAATAAAAGCAAAGAATTTGATTATGTAGTTGAGTGGGCCGGTCTTCTGTTCGAAGTGAAATAAGTCATATAGCTAACATAATAAATTAAATTCTTCACCCAGATTTGAACTGTATTTGTTGAAGAGATTGTTAAATTACAGAATTATTGCATCTCAGTTCCTACTATAAAATAAGATTTTTGGCACTCTTCCCTGGATTTGAGAAATCAGTTACACTGTTGCTTAAATTTGCAGTGATGGCAAACAGTTCTGCTCCAGTGTAACCTCAACAAAGAATTTTCTCCAATATCAAACGCTTAAAAAAGGAAGTTGAAACATAAAGTCAGAACTTCTAAAAAGAGAACACTGTAGCAGTAAGGGAGTTGCCTCAGAGACAGGGAAATATACACAAAGAGATACAATAATTGCCTCTACATCTAAGTTTATGAAAATATTTGGTCTTACCCCACGGCAGAGTGGGAGGCAGTTTGCTGGGCTTTTAAAGCCAGCTCAGCTATGTGTGATGAGTCCCAACATGTGAGGATAACTGGAGCCCACCAGGTTCTGGCTCAGATGGCAGACAGGGACTGTGTGCAGACCTGCCCCGTGCCTGAGAGAGAGCTGCCAGGGATGCATCCAATGATGGAGGAGGCAAGAGGAGGAAAGTGTTAAAGTCTAAAGCATCTGACAGTGGGCAGCCGTGAGAAGCTGTGTTCTGTGATGCCATTTACTGCTCTTTATAAAGTGCATGGTGACCTAAAGAAGGCTGAAGTTGCTGTTAGATCAACCCACCAGGGACAAACCCATTGGGGTTTGTAAGTTACCCACTAGCAACAGGCAGAGACATACATGTTCCTGGGGATTGGGCCGCAGAGCTCACTGGGGTTAGGAGGCCTGTCCTACTTTGTCATCACAGTAGAGTCACCACTTTCAGAGAATTCACTGCCTGCAGTAAATCTGGGGTGATCCGAGAGAAAGGCTCTGTTTTGGATCATCTGACCCCCCAAGTAAGACTATTCAAGAGAGGTGTCATGACACCTGCATTCACTTTACTCTTGTCACAGTCATGGTTTTGACTCTTTGGACCAAAGAGTTCCAGATAGAGAGTTTAGAAATTACATATGCTGTGCAGCACCACTGAAGTCTATAAATACCTGGCATAGAAAAATATGCTTTTACAGTTGTAGTAGGCTGGTTTTGAAGATCCACGCCTTTAGGATCACAGTTGCCAGATTAGAGGATCATCCCACAATACTTCTACAGTCTTTGGAGGATCATCCCACAATACTTCTACAGCTCTTAAACTGCAGTTCCTAAGCTAGATAATTTCTTGAATTCCAGCAGACTATAACCTTTGTTTAAGCTGCAGTTATAAATTTTCCTTTGAGACTGGTGACAAACATGAGCAAGTTTTTTCTAGGCTGCTCAGAACAAACATAATAGATTATTAGCAAGAACATGACCAAAAGGAGTAGCAATCAAAACCATCATGTGGCATTATCTCAAAGAAATTTTAATTTTCTTTGCAAGCATACCTTCCAGTTTTTATTGTAAGACACAACCAGCATTGGGTGCTTCAAAATATTTCAGATGCTTGCTTCCCAGTATGACTCTGCAAGGTCTGTTTGAGGACCTAATTTCCCTGATGTTAAAAAATTTTATTTGTCAAGATCATCATGGGCTGATTTGTTCCCAACCTGCACCTGAAAATACGGTAGTCTTAGTGCCTTCCTGGCACTTACGTCCCAGAAGTGCTCCACCAGTGGCTGTGCACATCCTAATTTCAATTTTTCTACCCTGCAAGCAGAAAAGCAGAGTTCTGTCAGGATTGCTGTGTACCATTGGTTTCATTCACATGGCTGCAGTGTTTGCATTCTGGTATTACACACCACCCCTACAAGAGCTTTACTCCTAGGGTGTATGCCACTGCACTGCAAGTTGGTGACCTTAGCATCATCACATTTCAGAGGCTGTTTTGGGAGCACTTAATGCTTTAACCTGTTTTTCTTGTAGACAGAGAAAGGTAGTGAAATATTCACTCAGGTTACAGGCTGTGCTATGCTATTAAAGCCAGCCAGCTCAATTTTTCAACCCCCATAATGCAGTTGTGCGACAGCTCTCTCTCCCTGCCTAAGAATCTTGGCAGGATGCCCATCTGAAGCCAATTTTGTATTTTGCATTGGAGCAACTCAGAGATAAATTATAGCTGCTCTGAATTAATGTTTTACATCCTCTGTACTTCCCTGCTCATCAGCAAGAGAACAAAAAACCTCACGTATGGAGAAGATAGAAAAGAGATTGCATCTTGTTTGACTTTGTGGAAATAGAGGGATAAATGACTCAAGAAAGGAGAACAAGGCGATCTGGGGGCTAGGCAGACTGTTATGGGAGGCTGTTCTCCTGATGAAACCTCAGCACAATGCAGAGTAGTGCTGTAAAAGAGTGGTAGATAGTCTATCTTCACTGCATTTCTTACCACTTTTGAAATCCCTGAGTAAAGACACTCATTATTTAAAACTAGTGACTCAGATAAAGAACCTATTAGGCAAAATTACCTGTTGCACTATGGTGTACCAGGATCAGTTTTACTTAAGCTTTGAGAATTCCTCAGTGTTTTTCCTGAACTTAAAAAGTTGGACTCTCATACCTGTATAAAACAAATGAAAATGAGTTAGTAAGTTTTACCTGTGCAATTCAAGTGGAGGAGTTAAAGGGAGCAGGGTGGTGGGAAAAATGTTCATTGCAACTGAAAGAATCACTTTTAGCAAGGAGGGATCACTGCATCAGGAATACAAGAATGAGAAAGGATGTCAGTAAAGACAGTTTTAAGCTTGGAGTTAAGTTGGGTTGCTAACAGAGCATTGAGTTTGTCAGGGGTGTCATGGTAGAAAATATTTTGCTGCTGAAGGAGTCTGTAGAAATGCTGTTAGCAAAACCCAATTTAAGAATTATTGTGGCAACATAAGCAGATTCTCAGTGGAGGAAACCATCCATAGTATGTCTTGTCACCTTATAAGCTGGAAGATCGTTTTTTGTTTGTTTGTTTTTTGGTTTTTGGGGGGTTTTGGGGGTTTTTTTTTGTGTTTTGTGAACCCAGGAGTAGACACCTTTGAAATTAGATTAGGCATCAAACTATAACACATATTTGGCATGTTATCAAGAACACTCACAAATTGAATTGTGACTGCACTTCTGATTAAGACTCACCCTTGCTGGAGACATAGAAATCAAAATCACAAGACTTGCTACAACTCCATGGGTGCTTCCAAGGCTTTTTCTCTGTGCAGAAGACTGCCTAGGTAATGCTTAAAGAATTCTGACCAGAAGCACTAGCCAGGGATTTGCTGAAGGTATTAGGCAAGTAATTATTGCCAGGCATTTAAAGATTGCTCCGGTGGACCCCTGTCTCTGCAGCCTGTGTGTCCCAGTATATTCAGAAAGAACAGTTTTATGACTCCCTATATAAACTTATATGTTACCAAGAGGTTAACATGATACATTTTCCACATCTCCCCTTTTTCATTGACTCCACTAAGGACAGAGCATATCTAGCTTGATTGCATTTCAGATGAACTGGTATTTCATCTTATTTCCATTGTCACAGAAAGCCATTTATTGTAAGAGCAGCAATTTGGCTCCCAGCTGCCATGAGATAACATAAGCAGCAGTAATCAGGTTCTCCCATGGCATCCCATTCTTCTAGGTCAGAAGGGTATTTCAGCCTTGCTTGTGTAGAAATATTGCTGTGCTTCCCTGTGTGAAATATGGGGTGTTTCAAAAAGAGTGCGTGATTTCTAGAGAAACTTGTTTGTTACTTGTGCTGCATACAGCCGCCGTTTGGAAAAACCCATGTGCAATAATTTCATTGTGGGTTGACTTGTTGACTTTGTGTCATTGGATACTGAGAGAACCAGCCGAGCTATTTTTAAAAGGAAATGTTAGCCAGTCCTGTCAACAACACCTGCAGGAACCAGGCAAGGAGTCCAAGGTTCTCAAAGCTTAGGATGAGGACAGAGAAGGCTAGATTTTCTGAGGGAAAATTTTACTTTGGGGAAAGAATATGTCTTCTCCTTTCTGTCTTCCTCTACCCATGGCTTTACCACCCACTTTCCATTTATTTTCAATGGATACATTAGGTTAAATTCTAGAGGCCAAATTATTGATTCAGTGGGACTTGCACTTTCTGCAGATACTGAAGTATTGCAGAGTTCTGTAAGAACTGGAAAGAGAAATGAAACCACAGCCACTATCCACAATTTGTTTTCAAGTCCACTGAGTAACTTTAATCTCATCCTAATAAAGCTGCTACAAAGAGTAAGAATGGAAGAGAAAAATAAAACAGATACAAATGAAAGGTTTTCCTACTGTTGATGTGGACTTCATTTATGATGGGTGTTTACCAAGTTTGTATTTAGGCTGGTGATCTGGGTGCCCTCTATTTGTTGCTTCCAAGCAATTAAGACATGAGCTATTCTGGCAGCTCTCCCCTTGCAGTCACAGGCACTCACACCTAACAAACTCAGCTTTGTGTAGCTGAAACTACACTGCTTTGCCCAGCCGACTGTGTGCTGGAGGGAGCAGCTGCTTAATGACAGCCCTTAACCAGCCGTGCTCTCTGCTCCCGACACAACAGCTGAGGAAAATAGCAGACCTCAAATATGTTCTGCTCAGCTGAGGATGGGCAAAGCCCTGGAACATAAGTAACAAGTCCCTGCTGGGCCACATGGGCAGATAAATGCTTCCATGGTAAGCTAATGGACAGCAGATAATTGCATGGTGCACTAAGTACGTGTAAAGGTGGAGCTGTACTGCATGTTTGGGGATGGCTGGTCAAGTTCCAACTTCCAAAGTCAGGCACAGAAGCTGTGTTTGATGGTTATGTGTATTTTTTGAAATCACAATAGCTTTGTACTTTGTAGATTGTTCAGGGGTTTTTGGCATACTGCAGTACTTAGGCTTCTTCCTAACCCCAGTCTTGAACAAGTCAAGAATTTTATGCATTTGCTCAGCAGGCTCCTTACCTCTCCTGTCTGCAGTGAGAGAGGGAACATTTACTCATGCTGAATGAACAAAACCTGCAGTCTTGCTTTGGTTTGCTTTAGCCTTTCACCATGTGCAAGAAATGTTAATTAAATATCAGAAACTCAGTTGCTTTACATATTTTGCCTAGCTCCATTGACAGCAGAGGAGTTGCAGTTTGTGAGGTACACTTTGGTCTGCTGCTGGCTACTGATGAATTTGAACCAATTAGGGGAGAGAAGGAAAAAAGAGCAGATAGCAAAAGTTAGCTCTCCCTAATTAGCACACTTTCCACTTCTGAGTAACAAATTAGTTCTTCTTCTTTACATGAAACCCCACAATACATGTTTGCATGACCATACTCCAGTGAAGCAGCCCACCTCTCCCAGCTGACTACCAGATCTGGGAAAATCAGTAATTTGAAACAACAGCAGCAGTAGGGTAATCTCTAGAGCAGCCAGGAATTGGTAGGATATTACATGTGGTGATAATAAAAGGTTTTGATGTAGTATTGATGGCCTTGAATTTGTTTGTTGGCTTTCACACAGTTTACTGGGTGTAATTAATACATCCCTTAAAATCCAGGCAGAATTGAGAGGATATCCATGTAAGAGGACATTGGCTCTGAATCATTAATAAAGAGTGGAAAGTGTATAGAAATAAGAAAAATTAAACAATAAAAGTTAATTTTACTGATCTTGCCTCTGGGTCCTTTCCAGAAGAGGCAAAATAAGAGAATCAGTCACCTCACAGTTCCTGAGAGAAAGAATTCATAGTAGGGTACTGCAGCTTCAGTCTGTGGAAAAAGAAATACTTTACCCTTTGCTTTGAGCAAACATGGGTAGTTTTCTTGTCTCGTGGTTCCTTAAGGACTTGAACCTGTGTGGTCTCTGCTGTGTTGATGCTTGACCTTCACTGCTCTAAGCTTGATGCCCAGGAGCACATAGCACAGCTGAAGTATAGGCAAGGTTTCTGTGCAGTTAAAGTAGTTTATCAAGTTTTATTGAACCTGTGCAACTCATATTTTGCAGGTTCTTGGCTGAGTTTTGCTCTGGCTTAAAGGCGTTTTTGATAGCTTCTGCCAGATTTCAGAAATTTTCACCAAATGCATCAAGACTTTTTATAATTTGAAAAATTTAAGGAAAATGTTTTTAAAAATCTATAAAGCCTGGGACAAACCCCATTAATTTTCATAAAATCTACAAAGCCAGGGGCAAACCCCATTAATTTCCCATAATCATTCAGCTGGAAAAAGTACTTTTGCAGATATGTTGAAGTGTTTGCTTGGATTTTTTGTTCCTTTTGGAGTATTTTTTTTCTGGTCGGGAAAAAATGGATTTACGCTACATATAGGATCTTGTAATTATGTGTGTCAGGTGACTTTATGTGAAAAAATATGAGTTAAGAAAGCTGCTTATGTGAAAACATGTAAAAGCAAGGGCCTGGTTTCACATGAAAGGCATGAATGTAGAAATACAAAAGAAACAAACACAACATCTAAATTACTGAATAAAACTGAACAGGAGGGGTGAAAATTAGAAGACAGGTGGAACTAAATACATTGTTGCCATGAGGTAAAAACATAGGTGGTTTAATGTGGAGGACAAGATCTTTGGTGAAAGTGAGGAGAAGTGGTGCTGAATGATGAAACAAAAGATCTTTCAGGGAGAGAAAGGAACACGTGGGAAGTGGAGTTAGGCTGATGCTAGCAAACTTTAATGTTTTAGGGAGGCAGGGAGGCAGATGTAGACCGTCAGATGCCAGTTTTGGTGACATGTTGAAGTTCAGGATGAGAGTGGCCTCTGAGGTGGGTGTCTAGGGAAGGTGTGGGGTCTCCACAACATCTCCCAGATGTTCAGCCTGGGGCAGTGCTCTAAGCTGGCCCCTAGGGCCCCTTCCAACCTGAACCTGTCCATACACGTTGGAGCCTAGTGAGGTGTAATCATGGAGAAAGTGGCACTCTGCATTTCAGGATGAGAGAGCCATGAGCAGTCCTTCAGCAAAGACTGAGTCAGTGCTAATAAAAAGGCAATATGCCAGAGTTGTGAGAGACTGACAGGTGCAGGACCTGCGAAGATTAGATTTGCCATGTGCATACGAGCAAGTCTTATAACAATCCTTGAAGAGATTTAATTTATAAACATGAGAAAAAATTATTTTATGAAATGTGCAACTGATAGTAAATCAGCTTACTTTTTACTTTGGGGATATAATGTGTGGAAGAGAACAGAGCCTATTTCTGTGGGAAATTAAAAACAAAAGAAGGAGCACTGCTGTAGATACTGTATCGCTTGTTATTAGGGCAAATAATCTTTGTGTGTAGATCCATATGATATGCATTTGTATCCTCCCCAGTGTTTTCTAGCACTTAAAAGTAATCAAAATGGAATTTGGTGAAGAAATGATAGCTATTCCACTGGGCATTCTGAAGAGACAAGGAATCAACCTCCTCCTAGTTTTCTGTGTCTCAATTTATGTCTCTATTTTATTTGTCTGTACTCCTAGACTTAGAAACAGCTTTTGAGAGTAGAATGAGTCTTTGGCATGAAGGAGATATGAAGAAAAATAACCTCAGCCCAGACTTTGCCATGCTTATGCAACATAATCCCAAATGCTTCTCACCTTTGTGGATTAGCTCCAGGGAAACCTGAATAAAAAGCTTGCACGCTGCTTTGGGAACAAAGCATTCCCTTGCATGTTTCCCCTTGAATACATTTTTGACAATTGATTAGCATCAGTCAGAGGATACCAGGAAAGTCACAATGCAGAGGAATATCTCTGATGTTGATTTTGTCCTGTTCCCCTAGAAGCACTGCTTGCCTAAAAAAGGCCAGGATAAGTTAAAGCTTATAGTCTCACCTCAGGAGTCATGTTTCTCTGTAGACATCAATGGAAATTATGTCTACAGAGTGGTTTAGGTCTCCTTTATGCTGGTGTCAGGCATCCCTGTTCCACAGAAGGGTGTGTGTCCTGAAGGGCTTCCCACAGTCATGGCTCATAGCTCTCTTGGCTGTGGGATCAGTGTTCTCCACATCCCATAGGGAGGCAGCCGTCTGCAGCAGCTGATTCACCTCTCCAGGATTGCTCCCTGTCATAAATATTCTGGAACTTTGTCAAATGTAATTTGGAATAAGCCACTTTTTGGCTTCACTGAGTCTGGTTTCTTTCCTGTGGTCCTGCACCACTGTCATCTGTGGTTTCTGTATTATTGTCTGCCTCATTGTGCTCTAACCTGTTTTTCATGAACCTGTACACAAGCAGTAGGTGCCCTGGGGCAGTGTGCCATAGCTGCTCCTCCAGGTCCCAGACATGTCCTCCTCTGCCTTAATTTTTGCACTGGGAAGGATTTTTCATTTTCACTGATGTGGCTGTTGCCACTACTGCTGTAGTTATTCCTGCATCTCTTGGCTGTGCCTATTTAAAGGTGCAGATCCCTGATGCATCCCAGGTCAAGTGAGAGCTGCAAGTGCTCTAGAACTATGTTATTTTGGATTTAGGGTATTTATTTAAACTTCTCCCAGGACACACAGCATGAGCATTGGGCAGCAAATGGCTAATGTCAGCAAGTAAAACTGAGATCCTGATCATGGTCACAGGCATTTCTGTTAGAGTAAGAACCTTGCAGAAATGTTCATTCTTACTTTTCTTTGCTGCTCAGGAAGGTGAATGGGGAAAAAAGTTTCAACCAATAGCATTCTAGTTTCCACTGCAACCAATGGCATTCTAATTTTCTTGGCTTGATTTTTGTTTCACATGGTATGTGAGCTTTCTTCTTCTAGGGCATATTCTCATTGCTTAAGCCAGCAGAGTAAATTGGATTGACTTTTTTGTACGCTAACTTTTTTTAAAAGATAAAATGTGACACTTGCCCTGCATTGTGAATTAAAAAGCAGCAAACAGCAGAAGAATTTCAGCTCTCATTTTCAGGTCAATCCTAAAGCTTTTCCAAGAACATCCTCTCCAGAGACAGGCCATATACCACAGGGATGTTGAAGTGTTCCTCTCCAGGACAGTCATTTTGTCTTCCTTCAGGTGGGATTCAGAGCTCTAGTCTCTTGCTGAGGACTGGGACCATTTCTCTGGATGGAACCAATGTCAGCACTTAGAGCACTATGGACAGGGGTGACTGGCTGTTCTCCCACAGCCAGCTTTAGTAGGGAGAGCAGGGAGAAAGTGAAGTATTTTAATAGTGGGCTAATAGGAATTGACCTCAGATGGCATTTTAGACATCTGACACATGAGCTACAACAGATGCTGACCCAAAATTAGAGATACTGAATTAGGGTAAAAGCATCGCAGAACAAAACAAAACAAACACCAACTCCCCCCAAAAAGACCCAAAAGAATAAACACTCTTCAATCATAATCCTCAAGATACAAAGTCTGACTCCCTCTACCCTGGCAGGGCTCTCTTCATACAGTATGGACAATCTTCGTGAGCCCGAATAAGTGTGCGTGTGTTATTTTTCCCCAGTTTTCTCTCACTTCTATACCTGTGTCCGTGGAAGTCTTACACAGACCTGTGTCAGAGGTGAAAACTGCCTGTTTATCTCAGATTGCTCATGGGGGCTCCTGTCTTTATGAAAGATCCATCCTGAAGCAGAGATGCAGCTGCAGCAGCGCTCAGGTTACACCTGCACGGCGATCCCAATTCTGCCATGCTTTCAGAACATCAGATCTGTCAGGTATCTGTCCATCTGGCAGCCCAGCTCCTGCAGTGGTGACAGCAGGAGGCAGAACAGCCAAAGCCAGCTGGTACATTTGATGCAGAAGATTTCAATTTGACAGGATTTAGTAAATGAAAACTCAGCCACGAGTCATCAGGAGAGAGATTATTTGACACAGGAGATAGACTGTCCCCTACATCAGCTTGCTCTTTAACTGGATACTTTGGTTCTCTTCGTTTTCTTGGGGAATATCACATAGGAAGAAAGATTTGTGCAGGGAAGGGTAATACATTACAAATGTTTGCTGAACCAAATGTACATCTGGCCAAGATACTACCAAATTGAACAGGTTTTTGATGTCACCTGTAAGTAGATAACTAGCCTGGACAGACTTGAAAACATCTCAGGCAGAGTCCCAGTTTCAAACAAGCTGTAGGAACATGCCAGCTTCCAGTATGTCACATTCTGCTTTTCTGAAATAAGCAAAATTGAGCATTGACAAAAATTACAATTCTTGGATTTTACAGCCTCCTGTTTAAAACAGGTGCATTGGGGTCAAGTATTGACTGCACAATCAGTATTTAACTTCAAATTAAGTAGAAAGTGTTGCAGTTAGATACAGACTAGTGAAATGTAGGTAGTGTGTAGGTAATAGTCAGTTTTAAAAGCAGAAGAAAAGTTGTACAATAGATGTTGCTTTCCTGGTGGATTTAAAAAAAAAAATTATACTTTTGAATCAATACTAAGTAAAATATCCAGTAGTCTCTGGGAAGGGAGGATCATGTAAATAATGGTCAAACTCTATCGAGCCAGCTTAAGAGACAGCCTTTGAATTTTTGGCAACAGAGGTGTGTAGCCCTAGACTGGAACCAAACCTTTTGTGCCAACGTTAGTGAATAGTGCTAAAAGTTCATGCAAAATAGGACAAGCTAGACCTTTGACATTTTTCTCACAACTGTTGCTTTTCAAATCACTGCCTTTGCATGCAAGCATTTGTTGGATTCATCCATTATGCATGTCCTAGAAATTTGATAAAGGTCTCATAGGTTCCTTCTAAAAGGCTAAAGCCAGCTGCAGTACCCAATTGTAAAGACATGGTTCCTGGCTTGCAATGTTGTTAAGTGTATTTGATATTCCTCTGACCTGAATCTTCTGGATGGGAATTTAAAAATGCTGATTTTAGTGGTCCTCTCTGATTTTAGTGAACATTAATGACAGAACACAATTATTCATTAAAAAAAAAAAAGGTATAAAGTGTTGTTACAAGGTCCTCTAGTAAAGATTTCATCTTTCTAGTGGTAACAAATGTGTTACAGACGACATTGCGTAGAAGTAACTGTGTATCTTCGTGCCTGCCTTTTTGAGAAGTGTTTTAGGACCATGACTTACTTCAGCTAACATGTCCATGTGTCTACCAGACTGTGCTCTGCCTGGAATTGCTCTGTGGGGTTTTTTTCTATTTCTAGAAGAAAGGTCAGCAATATCTATGGCTTTGTTTTAATCACATTTGATCAATTGCACTTTACTGTGACATTTTCATCTACTACTGTATTAGATTAGTGGTTCATTAAGAACTCAGGCAAAGGTGATGTCACCAACATCTGCCTGTCTTCCAGCATCTGGATTGCCTAGTTATCCCATCAAGTATGAATAAGCCAGTTCAAAGGAGAATGATACCTGAAATGTGTAATTAAGCTAACATGCTGTGTTAAATACTGTCATTAGTATTATGGCTACCTAGTTCTGTGTGACTTCACCAACAAGCTACACAAATCTCTGTGTGAGGGATGCTTGCTTGTGATATACAGATGCTACTGATGAAGTTTCCTTATTGATTTCTGTTCACACAAAAAGGGTTAAAAATAGAGTCAGATTGAAAAATGGAGGCCTTGCCCTTGTTTATATTGCCTTCCTTTATGACAGATTTAATTGGAAATCTAACAGGAAATTAGACTGGAAGATTGCCAACTGCATGGCTGGCATGCCATGAAAGATCAAGTATGTGTGTCTTTCATACTGCACACCAAAGCAGCTTTATCAGTTATCTGGGATTTCTTGTGAATTTTAGGCTATCAAATCAACATCAACAGCTTCAGCAGCAAAAATATTTGGAAGTACGTAGGGTAGAAAAGCTATGCAAGTTTTCATAGGCAGTTGAAAATTGATGATGAAGAGTTTTATATTGACACCTTAAAGTGAAAAAGGAAAGGGCTACAGAAGCTAAACCATCCCTAAACACAGCCCTATTGACTGTTCATTTCCTAAGGATCTTTCCAAAGAAGCATTTAGAAGAATTGCTTTTTCAGGGCTAGCCTCTAGAGTATTTCATCATGTCAGCTACACATTCCACAGGAGTAAAATTAATGGTAACATATCTCTTACAGAAGTCCCTTTTGGATTTTGCCAGTTTACCTTACCTGGTACACAGGGTGTCTCTAGGGAAGATTACTCAGAAGCTATCTACTTGGCTGTCATTTGTTTATTCAATAGAGATCAGTAAAGCCAGAAAGTGAGAGAAAGAGGAGTGCTCAAGTCTTTCTGTCTGTCCTACTTAGATGGAAAAACTTAGTTACCCCAGGGCCAGAGTCATATGGAGCTGTTTTCACTGGCATGAGGTCCGTGCTAGGCAAAGGCTTCTCCCTGCAGAGGGATCATAGTGCCATGCCTTTTGACAAAAAGTTATTTCTTAAAGCCATGTTTATTCCATGACCTTGTCAGAACTGGATTACCATCCTCCATAGACTCTGATATTCTGTAGTTGTACAAAGCAGGAAGAAAGCACTTGTTCTTGTGAAACTGCTGAAAATAATTCAGCTGTTTACATGTGATGAGAAGTTTTTAAACTAGCCTGCCTGATATTGGTTAGCTGTTTCTCTTTAAATTGAAGCTGCCAGAAATATTCCGTTCTTGACAGAAGAAAAAAGAGGGAAAGAGCCATGATCAAGGAACCCTTTTTTTGGCATAATTTAAGGCCGTTTGTCTATTACTAGCAATAGCAATTGGGAGATTAGGCATCTTTTTAGCAAGCTTAAATTAGAAGAACTCTGTATACACCTTGAAACTGATTACTTCACCATCACAAGTATCATCACAAAAGACAACTACAACTGACTATTCATTTCAGAGGCCACAGTCTTTCACAAATTGCTTGAATACACTTTTGTGCACACTAGTGCTTTTGGCATCAGCAGATGTAATATAATTTGAACTGATATCAATGCAATAGATGGAATGATCTATATCCCAGGAAAAGTTACATACAGCAGCGGCAGCTATTCCATATCTAACACATGGTGCTTTCAGGAAGGAGCAAACTGAAGCAAGACAGATGAAAATATTTGGAGCTTCAGGCATTCAGGTCAGAGCACATTAAAAGAGAGAGATTTGGCAGACATCAAAGGTGGAGAAGTTTGTATTTTCTACAGCTTTTTGCTCTGTTGACAGTGCAGCTTTAGTTTCAAAAATTACGAATGTCTTATAAAAAGAGTGGAAAAGAACAGTAGGAAAAAGGCTCATTTCTGCTTTACGGATATGGGTTCTTTTCAAGTCAATAGGAGTTTCTTGCTTGTATGATTTTTGGAAGGGCAAATGAAGTCAAATAACTGCAATAAAAATCTTATGCTTATATTTGAAATGGAAGGACTTTGCCACAATTACCTGATGATACTCTAGTTGGTTTGTTCATTCAGATAAAGTGGTATTTGAACTGTGTGTCAGTGAGGTTTGGGTGGTGGCTTGGGGAGATATTCCTGGTTGGCCTCACTGCCACGGCCTTGTCAACACACATCAGCTGTAACCCATAGGAACTAAATACTTGTTAAAACAAAATCTTATTTCATCCTTCATGCTTTTTGAATCTAATACTGTTTCAACAGTTTGCTAGCTATACCAGATGATTGATGCTGTCACACTGCAGATAAAATTTGTCATTCTGTCATTTTTATTCAATACTTTAGAAGCATTTTGGTTCAAGCTGGAATCTGAAGGAATGTTACACATCCTTTTTACAGCTCACCTTAGTTATAAAAATAATCCATCTAATTCTTAGTGATTAATTGGCAGACATTTCCTAAACACAGACCTAGAATAAATTAGTACGTTAGTTGTTCCTGAATATGTCTTGAAAGATATTTTTAAATTTCCTACAAGGGGGTATAAATTAATATGGTATCAAATACAAACACACAAATTTGTTTATACACAAATATGTATATGTCAACTACATGCAAGGAGATCAGTTATGTTTAATCATGTGCATATTTGGCATCATTAAACAATGAAAGTAATAGATTAATATCAGCTATTTGCAGCAATTATATGGGATATTGTGAAAAGCTTGTTACATGGAAAAATTTTTTTAGCTCCTCAACTTTGAGTGTTTGTTAGAGCCTTTGCCTGTAAAGATGAACTGCAAGGACTATGCTCTGTTGAAATCATGGCTGAAATCTCAGAGCAATATTTCAGTGTTTTTTACTATCCATGACTATTATCAGGTCATAAAATTACTCTGAAAAGGAAAGAGACTGACTTCTGGTGTGGCAGAAGTTCCATTATATACTTCAGAAATAGATACTTACCTTAACTTTGAGTCTACCTGACTTGAATTTAGTCTATATTGAATTATTTTACCTGTGTCACAGGTCACAAGTTACTGCTGCTGAATCCAAAGAAATAAAGTCCAGCTTGGGGTGAAAACAATGAAGCTAAATTTGCTTGTTCCTTCAGAAACCAGATGCAGGAGATTGGGTTTGGTACCCTTCCACATCTGCTACATCATTTGCTCTTTCTGTGTTTCAACAGGCATTGAACAGGGGCATTGCTGCTGTCAAGGAAGATGCTGTGGAAATGTTGGCCAGCTATGGGCTGGCATACTCCCTGATGAAGTTCTTCACGGGTCCCATGAGTGACTTCAAAAATGTAGGTCTGGTGTTTGTGAACAGCAAGAGAGACAGGACCAAAGCAGTTTTGTGCATGGTTGTGGCTGGCGCTGTAGCTGCTGTATTTCATACTTTAATAGGTAAGGTCACTTCATGTCTAATTAATATGACTTTTAATTTGTTTCCCTCACCCATTCTTCACACTGCTTAAGCTGTAGGCTTAATGTTTCATTTTGTAAGTACAACAGGAGGTGCAGAAGAGATGAGCTCTCTTGGGCTGGTATCTTGCCTATCCACGCAATTTTTATTGCTTTTTAAACAGATTATTAAGGAGCAGATTCCAAGCACAAGGCTCTCCTGCCTGGAAACAAAACATGCTGCTGATCTCTTTCAGTCAGGTGTGTGAGCAAAATGTTGATGAGGTTGACAGGTTGCCTGAAGCTGATAGCTCGGTGTTACTGTGAGGTAGTAATGATCAGCCAGCAGTATCTGCTGGGTTGGTTTGGCAGGACTTCAGGGTGTGCTTGGTAGGGCTGTTTGTCATTCTTGGTGGCATTGTTGGTGCACTCCTTCTGTACTTATTCCTTTGCTACTTATTTCACAGTACAAAACTCTCAGCAGGCAAGAGCCAGCATCCTCATTAAACTATCAGGTAGTGCTCTCTACTGCTGCTAGGCATCATCCACTTCTGTTGAATAATTAATCTGTGAGGAAGAGGTTAGTTGTGGGAGCTCAGAATATCGCTCCTAATGTCCAGAATGACCGAGCAAATCCTTGGGGGGCTCGGAGGTCCTGGAATGTTGCCAGGCATTCTTGGTGGCTGGACTTTCACCCTTCTGAGGGTGTGTATGAGGACATGAGAATGACCACAGTTTAAGTGGTGGAGGGATCACGCATTCACAGGGTGAAATATGTATTTTAGGATTTTGGTACAGGGGGGTTATATCTTGGTACAGGGGGGTTATGGAGACAAGATGGAGAAATCGGGGCGTGTCTCATGCTTCTTCTTTCTTCTTCTTGTCTTCCATCTTCTGTGGTGATGTTGGCACTTGGGGATTGGTTTGTGGTGAAGGTGCACTTGTTAATAAGGGTGAAAGGTATTGGGGATAAAAGGTAAATATAATGTACGTAGTTTTTATTATAAAAGGACACGACTGCCCCGTGGGTGTTAGAGTGCCCTTGGCTGCCTCGCTGGTCAGATCCTGACTGGCAGAAAGGAAAACTCTGATAAGAAGGTGTTTGATAAGAATTAATAAACAATTTCAAGACCGAAGTATCGAGGAGTCCAGACTCGTCCTTTGAACGCGGGCTGCCCCAAACCATTCTGCGCGTGTCCAAGCAGAGACAACAGCTGGATTCGGACAGTTAGTAAGAGCAATTTGTACCAAACTGACCAACTCACTGAGTGTACTCTGAAACAAAGAGAATACACAAGCAGACACAAACTGAGCATTAAAAAAGGCAGTCACAGGATTTGCCAGTTTTTGAGAGCCTGCAAAAATGGGATATCAGCTCAAGCATCAGCCACAGCAATAAAAGCCATTTAACTTGGAAGACTTTTAACTTCATCCTCTCCGAGAACTCCACAGGATTCTCTGCACCTTCTGGCTCATTCTACAGAGCTGAAACCTTTGGACCATAGCAACAAGGAACAGGAGATTCTGGAGGAAGAAGCAGAGAGTGCACTGCATTAAGCAGGTAAAATCCTAAAAAGCTGATAGTTGTAAGGGGTGGGAGGGAGGAGATAATTGTGACAGCCTATAGAGGCATGTGTTGGTTGACAGGCATTGGATTGGATCAGCACCAGTAGGGTGTCATTCCATCACAAAAAAATGGGAAATGCAAGTGTAAAGGCAATCCCGAACTGCTGTGAATTCTCAGAGTGGCGTCGAAGGGAGCATTCATTATCAGGCTGTTATTATCTCAAGGGCAACACGTGCTGCAGTTCATCATGTGGAATGGAATGGAATGGAATGGAATGGAATGGAATAGAATAGAATAGAATAGAATAGAATAGAATAGAATAGAATAGAATAGAATAGAATAGAATAGGACTATTTCAGTTCCTGCCAGAGTAGGTTCAAGATCCATCTGGTAAACACAAATGCCTCCAGCTCTTACCTTTTTTCTGGCTGCCAGCTCTATTCACAAGCTCTATGTGCCTCCCAAGCACTACAGTTTGTTTTGACCATCATATCTCTCATTCCACTACTGGTATGCGAGCACTGTGCTATTTAGCTTTGCTCCATGTTACAGTCATAAAAAAACGCTTACGGTTATGGCTCACTAACCAGGGATTAGATATTGCTAATGTGTGCCAGGGATTAGATATTGGTAATTTTATAAACTGAATCCATGCATTCCAGTTAATATAATTCACTGATTTCAATTGGTCACTTCTTAAACATGTTTACATTTGAAGCTGTTTTATTGAGTCAGTGTTATAAATTTTGGCCCATTTGTACATTTGGCTCTCATATTTCTTTGCTTGGAATATTTCTTCATTCCCCAGAGCTGCTCTCCTAGTTGCTCACTTGCTTTTCTGCCAGTGCTGGTCAAAGTTTTTGCCTTTGCCAGCTGGATAAAAAGTTATTTTCTAATCATACAGTATTTTATTTTAAGCTAGAATAGATTTTAAGAAAGTTTTAAGTGTAACTATCAGATTTCCAGGTGAAAGACATAACTGGATTTTCCATGTGGGACATCTTATTGAAAGGAGGTGTTTGGAACAATGGTTGGAAAATCTCTCAGCTAAGTTTCTTGCCTTTGCCTGGAAGTAGAGCCCTGCTGGGTTCAGAACCTCTGAAATGCACTCGGCAGACACTGGGGAAAAAAAAGAGGCTGTGCTTACCATGCTTTAAAGTCCTGAATTAAAGGACTGCACACAATCTTTAGCTTTTTATGGTGACAGACTGCAAAATATTTTTTGGTATTTTAACTTGTCTATGCCTGAAAATATGCAAAGGCCACAGCAGAGACTGGCAAAACGCCTGAGGGAATGGAGTTAGTCAGATTCTAGCACCAATTGCCTGGGTGATGTTGCCAAATTTTATGTTCCAAGTTTCCTTTGAACCTGTTTCAAGTCCTGATTATTTTGCTCTGACCCACAGATACACAGCCTGCCCAGCAGGAAGAAGAGAAGGAGTCCAGTGACAGGCGGCCTCCTAGGACCTGCAAGTGCTCCCCAGCAGCTGCAAACCCATCACAGGCTATCTACAAGAGATACAAATACAGGTCCCTGGTGCTTGGTGGATGAAAAAGAGAAACAAATAACACTTAAGGGACTAATTTTTTTCCACATGTCATAAATATAGGGCTAAGGAAGATGTCATGTCTATCTGCCATGGACTGTCAAAGCCCAGGGAGAAACAGAAAACAAAAAGCCCAATGAAATAAGGAGTACCAAAAGGAAGAAAACAAGTGCTGGTAGAAACACAGTGACCACAATGAATCACCACATTTCCAACTGTGATAGAGACTATTTGCAGTCTACACACAAAGCTCCTCACAAGCAGTGGCCTCTACTCATGGAAAATATCAGACCAGATCGTTTCACCCACCTGACTCATGCTTCATTGCTTCAGCACCAGCTTCCCACTGCTGCTTCCCCCCTGGGGCTCACACAATCCTCTATGCCAGTGACTGGCTGAGCTAAACCACCTGAGCTCACAGCTGAAAGATCTGGGTCCCTCAGTCATCACCCAGCCACATCCTTATGAAGGTGTGCAAAGTCCTCACCAGCAGCTCCTGTCACTCCCCTGTACAGATAGCAGTAACAACTGAGAACCAATTTGGCCAAAGGGATTGAAAGCCATGTTCTCATCCTACTTCCAAAACTGCTGTAGACCTTGTCAGTACAGTATTCCTGGATTGGCTGTTTCAGGTGTGATCTGGAATACAGTATTCTGCCTTCCATGCCCTGGGCTACTTTTAGGACAGCTACTGCCACCAATTAGTCTCCTGGTGGGAAGGTCACTATGGAGCCAGTTATAGTGTCCTGTTATTTCAGAGACTGGCTTTTTGGTGGCTGTAAGAGAAGGGATTCAAGACGCTAAGCCTGTCTCTGCACATTTTTGATATCTTACTAAATTGCCAGCTTGACTGAGGAGAAAAGTCATTTATATAACATTATGCTAACATAATGCATTTCTTAGTGTTGGTGGTAAGCCCTCCATACTAAGTGAACCTTTTAACATCAGTGTCATGAAGAATATGCACATCTTCTTTGGCAATAAAACAGCATTGTTCAACTTTTCACTAGTTTACTGAGGAAGTTTATTTCCTTTTGAATAATTCTCAGTAGTTCCAGAAACAACAGGGCAGCAGTTACTTTGAGGAAATATTCTCTGTGCTTTTTGCTATCCCTGATTAAAAACAACATGATGGATCATTGTCATCATCAGGAGAAAAAGGTTGGAACTTTAGTAACCAGTAAACTTGTAGGTTAACTTTTGCAGTAATCTATGGCGGATTGGATGGCCAAGACACATGAGTGATTTGTTTTGTGCCCATTTGTTGCTGTCAGGCTGCTGAGTGTGGGCTACAGATTGCACAGGGGAACACTTCAGCAGTTCCTGGCAATTCCACTGGTACTTTTGAACTTCCACATGCATGATCACTGCATGTACATTAAAAATCTCCATGGGACTTGAAACATAGGTGTAATACCACCAATTCCAGTGTAACACTACTGGAATTTTCCAGAGACTAGGAATTACAGAGTGGGTTACAACAAGCTGAGGTATTTATTTTAGTCAGTCCTGTTCTGACAAGATCACTCTACTGGGGTGTACTAAACATTTTGCCCTGGAAAAAAGGGACAGCACAGGAACGCAAATCAGAATATATCTGGGCTTACTGCTTTCTCCATCCTCCTCCTCTCTAAATAAAAATAAAATGCTGTTCATTAAAAATTTGTCCTACTTCAGCATGATCATTGTCAAAGCAGTAACATGCTTCCCTGGCTGCCCCCACCCTTTTCCCACAACAGGGGCAGTTGCTTTTCGACAGGCTGCTCAGAACAAAAGAGGAAAGCCTATGACCAAAGCACTTTTGGATAGCAGCGATTGTGTCTCAGTTAAAACAGGATAATTTTGAGACGTCCAAAATGTTGGCTTATATAAAGATATTTCAGATACTAAAAGTCATTCATAGATTTGGGAAAATCTATGTGATGCAATTTTGGAGCTAGACCCGAGCACAGAAGTAATCTGTGCAGTAATCAGTCTTCACTGAGATGCTCCTAAGATGTTTTGGTTTTCTTTAATTTATGTATTACTATAATAAGCAAAGAAGAAAAATCTCAACACCTTAAACACTCATCTGAGCTTTCACATGGGAAAACAGAGGCTTTCCCCTCTGTTTTAAATTGAAGCTAACCAAAGACATAAGGAAATCTATATACCCTGTGGCATCTCCAAATGAAGTTTTGCTGTTGTTTTTTCACATTGGTATTTTCCTATCTGCCCAAATCCCTTAGTTGAACAAATTAGCTCAGTGCATTAAGCATGGTGCTAATAACACCGTGGTTGTGGGCTTGATCCCTGTACAGGCCATTCACTTAAGAGTTGGACTTTTTGGTCCTTGTGTGTCTGTTTGAACTCAGAACATTCTGTGGTTGAGAAACTCATGAGCATCTGTTTTGGCCATGTGAACCATCTTTCTGACAAGCAGCAGAATAGATTTGTTACTTCTCAAGTTTCCAAGTTCATTTTTAAAACTGGCAGCAAAGTATGTAAATGGAATGTGTCTAGAAAGAACACACTTTACCCAAAATCATGTTTTGGATTTTTTTCTTCCAGTAAAGCTATTTTTGACATGTAGCTCCGTGTCTGAAAGTAAATGGTGTCACTTCCTCTGAGAGTTTTTTCTTTGTGATTTAAGTATGGCATGCTCAGTAGCAGTCAGCTCCAAAATAACTACAGTATAGGTATTTGTCTGAGATTGCTGGCATCATTAAGAGTGTGTTGTTTTAAGGGTGTCTGAAGTTTGTGTGGTAGTAATTGGCTTGCTAGACAAATCCGTGTGCAGACCAGGAGATCCAATTAGGTATACAGTTTTCAGTGTCAATTCTTGACCTTCTGGGTCTTAAAACTCAGCTGGAAAAACCAAAAGCTAATTCTTGCTAAGCAAGAATTCCTGCTTAGCTTCTGTAGCAAATCTGATCCTTAGACATAGCAAAACAAATGAGGTACTAGAGAAGAGCAAACAAGCAGCTTGTCTTGACTTTTCTGTTTTAGTTGAAATGATGCAAGAAGTGGGAAGTGCCATCTGCTTTAGATTCATGTAATACTCTCTGGCTCTGTTGTCTGTGTTATTAATTTTGTACCATTCTTCATAATAAGTTTGTAAGGTTGTCCAAGGTTAAGTTCTAATTGCATCAGCAATTTCTTGATTCATGGCTCAGTGACACATGCCTGTATGTTTGTCAGTGAATCTCAGCTTGCTAAATCCTTCATGAGTACACAGCTCAGTGCTGATATCCCTAGAAACCTTAAAAATGTGGTGCTATGAGTTGTAATGGTGTAAGTGCCTAGAGAGTGCCCTGCCAGTAAACTATGACTCTTTTCTTAAAAGTGAGAGTAGTTCAGCCTCTGACCCTCTGATTCTATGATTTTTTCTGTAATAGAAAATTTTATGTTAAAAAAAACCCCACAATGGCCTTTAGAGACAAAAAGGTTACTTATTACTCACATTCTAAACACTTTAAAAGTCTCATTTAAAACAGATGAAGGACAGGGAGATGAGGGAAGGGTAACGTCTGCAGCATGGTGTGCTTCTGGCACTGCTCTGCTGAAGGTGGCCCCTCCACAGAAGCAGGTTCCTCAGCACGTGGACTACAATTCCCAGTCCTAGGTGGAGGATAAGGTGGTGTGTCACCTGCATTGGTTTTTAAGTTTTTGTGCAGAAGTGTAAAGCACACTCATTGGAACCTAAGAGAAAGTTCAGTGAATCTGACCTTCCCCCATGGCTTGCCTTGCAAACCTTCCAGTCTTCTTTCCTTCATTGAAATAAGTTGATTCAGGAACATCCATGTACTGCCCTGCCATAAAAGCAGCTTTCCACAAGGACTTACCATGCAAAAAACCCTTCGTAGCTGAGTTTTCAAAACAACAAGTGAAGATTGGCACATGGCTATTCATGCAAAAATATAAGGGGGCTGTGCTTGATGTTTGATTGAACTGCAACAAGACCACTTAAGAGCACTTAAGGGACTAAACTGCCTAAACCACCCTTAAGAGCACTTAAGGGACTACACTGCCTTCTTAGAACTTAGAACTTAGAACTTAGAAGAAAAGTTGGAGTCCTGGTTTAAAATTCTTCCCCAACCCTCTTCAAAGGAAACAAGGCTGGGACTGCTTCAGGAAGGTGGCTAAGCAACTTTGGATTTACTGAGTCAATTTGGAGACTGTGAGTCTAACAGTTATAGTTCAGGTAAAAGACATAGATGGGGACCAGCATAGGGAAAAAAAAGTTTTTAACATTTCTAACATCTTTTGGGCAGTCCTGGTTGTCTGCAATGAGGCTTGTGCTTGCTCACAGTGCTGTCATACCACCTTCTTTTATTTTACTATCTTGTTTACACTGTCTTATTTGGACTCAAATAGCCTTTTCAGTTCTGCTAATGATTTAACTGCTGTATCTCTAAGCCATCACAAAACAATGACAACTTAAACTCCTCTTTAATTGCTTCCAAGTATTGTTTACAAGTTATGAAAGGCAGTTTTAGGCTAAGAGGATTGAATTTGATGACTAATGTTAGCATTTATCAATCCAGTTATGAGACCTGCATGCATGAAAAGGATCTCCTGAAATATCCTGTGTGAAGATTTGTACAAAGATAATAGGGTTGTTATAAATGGGAAATTAGATAGATGTTCACATTTGAAATAGTTAACTTAGAAAATACACAGGTAGGAGAGAACTGAAATAAGGTTCCCCAGACACAAATAATTCTGCCATTACTTGCCTTAGGGGAGATTGGCCTAATAATTCTTGAAACAGCTATTGCAAGTGTATAGAGGAAATCAAGTAATGATTTGCAGGTCTAGAACCTAGATTTTAAAAAGTTTAAACTGATTTGGATTATTTACCTATGCATATTGTATTTGTCTCCATAGTTCAGACTCCAGTCTGATCTAGCCTTTGTTATTCCTGGTTATTGGGAGGACTCTGGGGTTTTTAAAACAGCTGGATAACATGGGTGCAAACAGAACTGTAAGCAGTTCTGCAGCAAGCTGTGTGAGGACTTCCCTTGTCTGTGCAGGCTTCAACCCAACGCTTGAGAAGAGAGGCCTGGAAAGAGAGAGTTGTTCAGCACTAAAAGTTGTCTTGGGTTGAAACAGGACAGTGAAGAACACGCTGGCAATCAGGAGTGGGAACCCCCTGAATTCCAGAGGTGCCCTGTTCTGACCTGTGGCTCTGGAGGTGCTGGCTCTAGATAAGGAAGGAACCTCAGGCAGGTCAAGGCTGCCCAGGGACTGCACAGCAAAGCACGGTGTCCTGACAGTCCTGGCAGAGGTGGTCATTAGGCAGAGTAAGGGAGAGACATAATGAGTGTGATTTGTTGCATGCCATCACAAATCACAGTATCCTTTTACAGCTTTGGGCAGGTTTACAGGTGATGTCATGAGAATGCAGTGATAATAGATGGTTTCAGCATTTATAAGGCACTATATCCCATGAAATACACAATGCCTCGTGGAAAAAGCATTTCTAACAAAGAGCCATGATTTAATGAAGGAGCAGTAGATTTTCTGGAGTACCAGTGTGTTCATTTAGCAAACAGATGTGGCACTTACTATACTCATCTCCCAATCCAGCCATTTGTTATCACGCCTCTGCCAAAGGTTACTTTAAAAAGAACCATGAGAGCACTTCTTAGTCATAAACAGCAGCTGGTGAGGCTGCAATATCTGAAACCCTTGCAGCTGCTTGATAAGTGGATGTGTGTCTGAGCTCCAAGGCATTATGGCCTTTCAGGTACTTCTGAATGTCTCACCCAAGAGTCCATATGCAAGCTTTGTTTTTCATTCTTATCTTGTTTTTTTACAGCATATAGTGATTTGGGGTATTACATTATCAATAAGCTGCACCATGTGGATGAATCAGTGGGAAGTAAAACTCGGAGGGCCTTCCTTTATCTTGCTGCCTTCCCTTTTATGGATGCCATGGTGAGTGCCTGATTCAGAACTGAAATTTAATGTTAATGCTAGGTTTTTGTGACCTTAGTTCACAAACTTTGTTACCAGATGGGAAACTGAAGTATGCAGAAGTGAAGTGTGTCCTTGGCAAGCAGTAATACTCTACATACCTTGACTCATCTCCTGCTACATGGAGAAAGCATCTGAGTGGACTTTAAACATCCAGAGATCATGACAAATGTCACAAACCTCAGCTGCCTTGTCAGAGTTACAGTATGTGCCTGTTGGAAAGCACTGGTAGTCTTGTGATTAGCTGTACTGGTTGTCTGTATGTGACCTCATTCTGATTTGTAGTGAAAGATTTGAATTTGCTATGCATTCCCAGACCTACAGAGCTCACAAGGAATAAAATCAATCATTTCTCAGAGCAAATTTGTCAAAAAGATGTTTCTTACCATCAGTTTTTGCAAGCACGGGTAACTCCAGTATATCTCAAATGCTTGAGCAAGGGAGCCACACATGGGGAGAGCTACTGCTTCCCAGATCACCTGCACAACATGAAAATGTGGCAGCTCCCTTTAATGCCTCTACCTGTGTGTAAAACTGGTAAAGGAGAACCTTCTCATGCCAATGCCTCCACCACTTTCTCACCACTCTGTCTGCTTGAAACAGTCGCTGACAATAAAAAGAAGTGGGATCATTTAAAAGAAATTGGATTTCTTTTCCAGACTCAGTGGGCCAATGAATATTACACTTCAGAGGTGCATCCAACAGGTGCATTTATTAGATTTATCATTTATTAGATTTATCATTTATTACATTTATCAAATCTATTCATTTTACTATAATTCATCCTGTGCAGCATCTGATTTATGAAGGGCTGCTTTCTTACTAGATATGCTCAGAAATGTCTATACAATCTGTAAATTTATCCCTATTCTTCCTGCCAGCCTGACAACATTGAGGAACTCAATGCAACAGTACTTTCTCTGCATTAATGGCCTAATGTTTGCCCAGGTTCACACCAGCTACTGCTGCAGGTTGTTTGTGTGCAATGTAGCAACCAGAAAACAGCATTCTTGGACCTGAAATCAATCATAATGTCATAATCACGTCCTAAACTTTTCTCTGTCTCTTTTTCAGGCATGGACCCATGCTGGGATTCTGCTGAAACACAAGTACAGTTTCCTAGTGGGATGTGCCTCCATCTCAGATGTCATAGCTCAGGTAAAGGCTCCTCATGGAAGCCACTGTTCCCATTGTGTTATGGAGCAGATGCTTTCCTAAACAGGAACTTTCTAGTAGAGTCTCTCTGTGCCTTCTCTCTCTTCCATAAGCAAGGCACCAGAGGAGGCAATCTTGTGTGCTGCCCTCTGACTGTTCATCATGTGAAGGCTGTTTGCTGGCAGCTGTGGTTTAGGACAGTCTCACTTGACTGGATCAAGTCAGTTCCCAGGGCTGTTTGCCTTAGGTCATGTCCTGAAGCACTTCCACAGCCCTGTTCATAATGCTGAGAAACATGTTCTGTATGTACACATGTACACTGGGGGAAAAGAAAGGTCAGGCAAGGAGACCACGGGCTGCTGCCAATCCTGAGGCTGAGAGTGTGCTTTGAAATAGATCTTTCTCTCTCTGTACATTCTCCCCAGCACTTTGCTCAGTTCCAGTGAAATCCTGAGCTGGAGATGAAGGCATTCTCCAGCTGACCTGTCAGTTTTGCACATAGTGTCTAACCCAAGGAAATGCTGTGTAAGCCACCTTTGAGTACTTGTTACTGTTCCAAAAGGTGAAGGCTCAGAAGTGCTCCAGAAGGGGTCTGATAACCCCTGGGTGATTCAGAGAAGACAAAATGTTTTTTGAACTTTCAAAAGGGAGCTGTTAACTATCCTGTTGTTTTGTATTAGGCGCACTGAAAAAACAACATTCATACACACTGTGTTGTAGCATTTAAGAACCAATATACAGCCCTCATTTGAAAACATATAAAAAATATTTGGAAATGAGGAGTCCCAGCAACTGTAAACAGTTGCTGTGGTGCCCCATTACCAGCTGTATGGTGTAATGACTGGATAAGAAAGTGGATAGAACAGTACAATATAAAAGGAAATATGAAGTCAATGGCACTCAGTTCAATTTTCCGTAGCATTTTTCTTCTGCTAAACATGAGGAAACCATAAACCAGGTTGAGCTGTTCAGTCAGTTGCTACTCTGTATTTGTCAGCTCTGCCCCACTACAGTAGTGCACTAAATCCCAGAGATAATACCAATTACTGCGAATGACCTTAACCCTCAGTGTCTGCTCTTGTTCCGATGTGACCCACAAAGTTTCCTGACCCTGGCTGTCAGGCCATGTGAGCTAAATGCAGAAACAAATTCTTATTTTAGCCGTGCCCTTTCTGCTGCGGTTGGTGAGGGAGGGTGCCAGGGTTGTGAAGAATAAGACACCTGTCATCTTCTCTCAACAGAATACTACACAGAGCAAGAGCAAATCCAGAACACAAAAAGTTGTGGCTGTCATAGCCCAGAACTCTGCACCTACATATGCACCCCACACAGGGAGTAGGGGCACAGGCAGTAGCCACTTTTTCTTGGGTAGCTTCATGTGCACACTCTTTGTGACTGACTTTTCTTCTATTTACTGAAAAGCAATGTTTTTGTAGGTTTGAAAACCCTCATAAGCACTGTGGCCTGCCTCATGAACATTTGCAGAGCGTGGTTTTTCTTAACTATTTCTACAGCTCTAGCAATGAAGGAAAGAACCTGCTTCTGAACAATGTGTATTTTATTTCTTGTAACTCACTTGAAATGCCAGCATATCCTGGCAGGATTGTCCTGGTTCTGCTCTTAACAGCACCAAACACAGTTGGCTTTCCAGTTGTGCCCCCCATCCTGAATCATATGGAATTTAACAGGCATTTCATCCACTCTGTACTTAACAAAGAGAATAATATCATATTAATCAGTTCCTTTACATTTTATAGATTAAGCATTTAGTCTTAAAAGGCTGAATTATAAACTGTTCATTAGCCCAAAAGTTTCCATTTAATTTACATTAATGTGGCACTCAGCTAAAAAGCAAATAATGAAATAGTGAAATTTAACTTGAAAACCTGAAAATTAGGTTGACATAAGACTTCCTGCTCCTAAATGTTGAAGTGAATATTTTAAAAAGCTGGCACTTTAATTTTCACTACTCTCCCCACTGCCCAAAAAAACCCCACAACAGTAGGGCTTAGAAGCTGACCCTAGAAGCATGTCTCCATCTCGGCATGTATCAGAATAGCACATTCTCCTGGGAAGGGTGACTCTGAGCCGCATGCCTGCCGCCAGACCCTGCCAGACGTTCATACCAGCCTTCTCCTATTTATGGGTTCTAGTGTGTCACCTGCCCGAACTTCAAGTCTTGTGTCATAGAGTATGAAGTTAACTCCTGTTCTTCTCATGTACATGACCAAATACTGGGGAATCCTGACTAAAGTTTCTGTAGAACTGTAGCCATGCAAGTTGTTGTGTCAGATCGACTTAGGAGGAACCAGACAGAAGGTGTATTGGCCCTGGAGAAGCACCCAGAAAAATTGTTAATCATCTGTTTGTTTTCTCTGCAGGTTGTTTTTGTAGCCATTTTGCTTCACAGTCACTTGGAGTGCAGGGAGCCTCTCTTGATCCCAATCTTGTCCCTATACATGGGAGCACTTGTCCGGTGTACCACGCTCTGCCTGGGCTACTACAGGAACATACATGATGTTATTCCTGACAGAAGTGGGCCTGAAATGGGGGTATGTCTTCATGCTTGTGGTTTTTTGAACTCAATAATTTTATGTGGGGTTTTTGTTTTGGTTTTTTTTTGTGTTGTAATATTGCATTAAACCACTGTGCGTGTAGGGCCTTCTCTTTGTCCTGCAGGAAAAAACATTTTCAGTTAAAGAGGCATGGTGGAAATTATTCCAACAACAGCACATGTGACACAATGCCTTCCATAGTTTGGATGTGTCTGCTGAGGACCTCTGTACTGAGCTGTAAGACAGCACAGCATAAACTAAGGGAACACCTTAGTTCATATGGAAGAAGATATCAAAATTTCTCTTTTTCTTCAAATGTCATATTGTTTTTCATGTAGCTTTGTCTAGTAGTCAGAAAAAATTATGCAGATAGATACCTTATGCATTATTTATTGAGATCCATGACACATCTTCTTTTGAATCAGTACTGCTACCATGAGTGAAAATATTTTAGGCTCCTCGTGCTGAAAATTATTGAAATTAATGTACCAAACTGACAATGGATGGGAAAAGCAGAAAACCTTTCTCCATGCTTTTGGTCGTGTGCTGCATGTTTTTTTCCAAACTCACTTCATTTTTTTTTATCCTGTGTTGCAGGGAGAAGCTACAATAAGGAAGATGCTGAGTTTCTGGTGGCCTTTGGCATTAATTTTGGCAACTCAGCGAATAAGTAGGCCCATTGTCAACCTTTTTGTCTCCCGGGACCTAGGTGGCAGTTCTGCAGCCACAGAGGTAAGAAAGGCAGTGCTCTCCTTTACTGCAAATGATCATTTCCATGGCATTACCTCTGTGCCTCTCTTTTCAGCCAAGCTGTCAAGAAAAAATTGTCTTAAGTACATTTCTCTTTAGTGCTCTTTTTATGCTTGAAAAGAAGATTGCTTGGACTCTCACCATGAGCCCTTCTGCCAGGTCTACTGGAACCTCACCCTCAGCAAGACTAGTAGAATTTTTTTGCTAAACAGTGCCTGCATCCCAAGTTTTCATGCTCTACACATAGGTACATATAGTCTGGAGCATTTAGATCCCAGAAATTTTAGGACAATTGACAGTAGTTCCATGTCCTACTCTTTCCTGTCATGCATATTTTATGGCTGTGCAAATTGAAGTGAAACTACTGTTAACAGTCAGTGCATCACACAGAACAGAGACATTAAAAAGTACATATAAAAAAAATTGACTCCTGGTTGGGATATGAAATGCACTGTGTTTCTCTTGAGGAATTTCAGATTACTCCAGTAAGTCTCTTACAGCTGTTGGGAGACAGATTTCTGATTGCTCACCACAAGCTGACCCATTCTCCTAAGAAGTCTGGGGAATTTCTGCTGCCAGTTTCATGCAAGGATGTCTAGATGCATATAGCCATAGGATAAGCAAAGCTGTAAGATACTAAATTAAAAGAGAAGTTCAAAGAACTGCTGTAAATTTGTCATACATGATATGGTGTATTTCACTCACTCAGGAGGTACCAGGCACTGCAAATAAACAGTTGTGAGAAAAGAACTTAGGAAACGTAACACTTTTACATATGTGATTTAGGGATCAGTCTATGTGATGGCCTTTAACAGTGGCCTTTGTACAAGGGGAGCCAAAAATTAGCAAAGATCAGTTTTACATTTCTTGGTGATTTTCAATTTTAGATGCATCACATTTCATGGCTAGCCAGTTCCATTTTTTTGCTATTAGGATGACTCCAAATACGTGTCATGTCTGGGCTTTACTGGCAGTTTTACACTAACAGTTATGGTCACATCCCAACTTTCTGATTTCTGAAATAATAGACTTTGCAAAGGGAGGTGCTGACAATACAGATAACATCAGTGTCTGTATCCACATGACTTTTTACAGGTCCCCTATTTAATAATAGCAGCAGCTTTCACTGTGGGCAGGGAGTCCCTGTGAAGGACTAGGCTGTAACATGCTCATGAGGACCACAAATCCACTTGCACTGTCCAACTCCCTCAGCTTTTGTTTGGACTGCCAGTACAGTTGTGGTGATTGGGCTACCCCTTTGGTGGTGACTTTCATAGGGGCCTTTCTCATCTGTCAAACACAGGTGCTAGACATTTAGGAGAACTTTCATGCATGTATGTTAGAATAACACTAATTGAGGAAAAACATTGGGGAAAAATCACTACTAAAAACTGAATACTTTCATCCAAGCAGAATCTAGCATACACAATATTATAGGGAAATACTTTTTTCTTTAACAGGCACTGTGTCTTTGCAGTCTTTTTGGATTTAACAATGAAAATAAGCAAAATAGCTTTTATATCCCTTACTCGATTTAACCTAGTTAGGTTTCATATAGATGGAAATTCTGATAAAAATACAGTAATGGGAGGGTGTGCAATTAAAAAGGGTACTATCTTAAAATTCCAATTTGTTTTATTTGAACTAATTACTTTTTCAAGGTACATTAAACATTATTAATGCTATTATTAGCAGGGAAGGATCTATACCACTCTCTTCCTCTCTGTGGATATCATCACATTCCATTCCCTTTTTAAACAGCACAGGGAACAAATTAGCTTGATACATGGTCCTGTGTTTGTATAGATCTTTTAACCAAGCAAAGACAGCAGTTACATTTATAATGGGAAAGTGGGCTCAGATAATCAAGAAAATGTATTTTGAAAGTTTGGGAGTGAAACAGCAGTAGTTAAAAAAGGTCTTTCTTAACACTACCATTGCCAGATGTAAAATGAATCAGAAGTATGTGGATTGTAACAGATCTGAACCTGCAGACAAAAGGCACCCAAGTACTTTAATTTCTAGAGTTAAGAGAGTCAGGCAGTTCTCAGTACAGATGCATACTTCATCTCTGAGGACTAGAAAATTTGGAATAACAGTAGATTTACAAGTAGCCGCAGGAAGAGCTCCTAAACACCCTTCCTACACAAAGGACATGTATTTGGACTTTTCCTTCAGCAGCCAGAAAAATCACCAAAATATTTCGTACATTAATATGGTGGGGAGTTTATGTCTTTGATAAACCTCTTGAACTGTACTTATGAGAGAGTAAAAGGGCAGTGAATAGTTAAAATTTCAGGCAGTAAATTGTTTCTTATGATAAAAATGTTCACCTGGGATTATTTTTGTCTGGTGTTCATTGATGAGCACCAAAGTGGGCAGAGGTAGATTTTTTTGGTCTCGTTAGGTACCTTCTGCCTCCAAGCAGTCATATTGATGTCCACACTCAGTCAGCCACTGAGATCCAATGATTTATATATAGTCTGTTTTACTTGAAGCTATCGTATTTATGGATAACCAAGTAAAATGTATATAAATTGAAATTATGTGGTATGATCCAAAACTACTGTGAGCTGCAAGGCATTCTGCTGCTCAGCTGTCTGTAGGTAAAATAACTCAGGAGCAATTTGGGAGGAAGGTGTTGGCCTGGTAAGGGGTGCACCCCAGCTCAAGTTAACTATTATCTCAGAGTATCAGAGGGATGGTGAAATGACAAAGTTGATTTAGGTAACTTCATGGCACAAAAAAAAATTCATAACCTTAAAATGCCAGGCCAAATGCAGCCATTTTGATGGTCTTCCTGAAACAAAAAACTTTCAGTCCCTGGTCTGGTTTTGCATTGTGCCAAGGTCAATGTGGTGATACTGGTGGGCAATAGCACTCTGTGTTAGTTTCACTGTTGTGTTTGAAGATTTGAGGTTCATGTTTCTCTGTCTCTGTTCATAGGCAGTGGCAATTTTGACAGCTACATATCCAGTGGGACACATGCCCTATGGCTGGCTGACAGAGATCAGAGCTGTGTACCCTGCATTTGACAAGGTGAGTGTCTCTGTTAGGGCTGTCATAAATACCTCTTGTAGGGTTTTACATGTGTGGTTCTCCTAGTTCTCTCTGTTTGTTGTTCCACTGATAGGTTTTCTTAAAATCTAGTTAAAATTAATTGGCTTTCGGTGGCTTCAAGCTGTTGTCTGATTTATGATTTCAACCTTGGCTCTGTGTTACAAGGTATTAAGCTGCCTTTTGGATAGATAGGTGCTGTAATTTTAGGGATTAAAAAAAGTACTCTCAATGAGATAGCTACTCAGGTAATGAAGTGATTTCTCACAAAGTGTCATCACTGAATGAGCAAGCTCATGTCTCCGCTCTGGATTTTGTGATATCTCCCAAGCGGCTTTGGGTTCATTTGCTTATGTTAATACTTAGCAAAGGGTGTTTCATAGACTGACACTAACAGAGATAACAGACATTCTTTTAGTAATACTGTCTTAAATGACCAAGGCTATGAAGATTTTTGTTGGTAAATCATGTAATTATGTAAGAATGCAAGGACTGCTCTTGGAACTGGGCACAGAGGAGAAATTAATTTTGTTTAGTCTCATTTTTTGCTCTGATTTATGACAGGTACTTTCTAGTCCCCTTGTATTATGCAAAGAACAATCCTGTCCTGTGACTCTAGAATTCAATTGCAGTTCGTCTCCTTCCCTTTATTTACCAATTAGTAACTGAACTTTCTGGTTCCAAATTCTCATGAAAAATATGTTTTCTCTGGAATGTATCTAACTGGAGCAAGCCCTGTTTAATATCATCCACCGTATTTCCAAGGAGAATTTAAAACCAACACGAAGTCAGATCAATCACAACCTCCTAACCTGCCTGTGTACAACTAAATTAACCTGTCAGATAAAATACCCCATGTAGGTTTTCTCGGAGGCCATGCTGCTCAAAAGGAACTGCAGATGCACACCCAGTGAACTGCAAGATAAAAATAGTTTGGGACAGGGAACTCAGGAGCTGCTAACCTCATTTGATGCAAGCCACAATCAAATGCACTATTTGTCAAGCAGTAGTAACAGCAATTAAGACTCCTAAATTCAGGTCTGATTTAGCTGGTGAAAGATGCACCGACAACTGCAGAGGTGACAGGATTAGACCAGGGTTTGTCCATTTCTGTTTAATGGCTTCAGTTTAATGTTTATTTCAGTTAAATGGCTTCTCACAGGGCTCTTGTGGGACACTGTGAGGAAGAAAATGCTAGGATAAGGCACAGATGGGTACAGTTTATCTAACTGCTGGAAAAGTACTCATGGGAATTCTAGTTCCATGTTTGAAGAGCAATTTGTCATGAAATGTACAAAATTAGGTAGCAGCAGTATAAAGGGTATTTCATCCTGGCAACCATATGTGTAATTGCCTTCGCTGTACTTTTCAGACAATAAATACCAAACCTGAAACCCACAGTGGGTTTTTGAAGATTGATGTGAGAATTGCTTTTCCCTCGGTCATGTATCACCTTGTATGACTGTGCTTTCCAAAAGCTTTGTTTCCTTATCATAAGTTTTTCTCAGAAAAGCCCAAATAGAAACACTTTTTTATTTCTGGATCCTGTAAGGTGTCCATTGTGATTTTCAGAAGCCAAAACAGTGTGTTGCATTCAAACTCCCATTTTCTTTTGTTAGTTATTCAGGAGGCTGGCAATGCTGGTGGCCATCAGAAGCACACTGACTGATGGGATTTGAGATGCCCCTCTTCAGGGGTTCTACTGCTGAAGTCAGATTATTGTCTTCACAAGGGAAATCATTATCTCTCTTCACATTTGTAAGAGAGATGCAGGGTCCTACTTCAGTCTTTAATGAGACTTTGTGTCCAAAGCAGCCCCATGGCCTAGCAGTTACATTCAGGCTGAGGGTTACTAGTGACATTTTGGGAGAGAGCAGGCATATACTAGTTCTGTGCTCTCTATGCTGTTTTATATGGTGATAATGCCATTGCTTCTAATGGACCCTGCCACCTGGCTCAGTACAGCACCAGTTTTGAGATTTGTGAATGCTATTTATCTGATGACTAGATGGGAATTCTTACTGCTCCATAGTGCTTTGTTCTGAGAACTAAATAGCGTGAAAGAGTTATGACCAAAGAGTATGTGGTCAAGAGTTGGAGCAAAGGGCAGAGTATGGCAAGGGCAGGGATAACAGCAGAGAGATACAAACAGATGAGAAAGCTTTTTCTTAGCAGGCCTTGTGGATGGCTTGTTTTGGATGTGCTTTATTTCTTCTTTGTTATTTTAGGCTTGTTAGAAAGTTGAGCCATGCAGCAAAAAGTTCATTTAAACAGTGGTGAGTGATGTAAGCCAAGTTTATCCTCACATCTGTGAAAACTAACAGCAAAGCAAAGTATTTCTTCAGAAATACAATTAATAGTAGTAGATGCATGAAAAAATGTTTGCAGGGTGTTTTCATAACCTGTTCCCAAAAAGGTCAGATGGAGTGACTTCCTGCTTTAGGGTCTGGGTTGCCTACATCTTCAAGCAAACTTCCAAGCAGGTATTTAGGCAGAAACATGGGGCTATCTAGGTGCAGTTGCTGCACTGATCAGAACAAAGGCCTTAAATTGCAAAATTCCATCAAGCACCTAAATGTGTGTGAAATAACGTACTGTTCACAGTGCTCCACTCCCCAAATGTGTCTGCAATAGTTCTATTTCTCTTACAAGTGACTCCAGTAGAGAAGGCTGACTCTGTGACAGGTACTGCTGCTCTACCCAAGTTACATCTAGGGTGTATAAATGTACATCTTATGGTCCAGGTTTTATCAGCAGGTGCACAAACTTGTGTATCAAACAGTCCCAGGGTAAATGCAATATAAGACCTAACAGCCTCTTCCTTAAGGGCTCCTAATGGTAACCTGCTTTGATATCCCATCCTCTCCTTTCACAGACCATTTATTTTGGTTTTATGCGTTCCCCAAGGGCAATTTTAAATCTTCAGCTTCATTTGCTATATTAGACATTTGGAAGAAGGCTTTTGTTGTTTTAAATCAAACTTTGCTGCCATGTGAGTACAGAGTCCATGTTCAAGGTGGAACATCTAATAGTCCTAATTATGTTCTGTTCATTAAACTGCATTAATGGAGCCAGCTGTTCCAGAAGCTTTGTTTATATTACCTGCTTGTCTAATTAGATCAGTAAGGATGCTTGCATTCTTGATTTGGTACCAATTTGTTGTAAAAGGGAATCAAATCCAGTTTTTCCTGTGAAAACATGCTACAAACATTAAAATAAGGTTTAAAAAAACTCACGTGGTGTTTTCTTAGAAAGAGCTACCAACCTTTTTCAAAGCTGAATTTGTTAAATAGGACTTATTATTTGGAAAAGTAGGGAGATTACTCAGCCCTCAGTGACCATAGCAGCAGTTGCTGTCAGTTTAAGCAGAAAATGTTCTGTAGTGCTACAAAGTGCTCAGAAAGCTCTAGGTTATAAAGCAAACAAGCCAAGTCAGACACGGACAGGCACAGACAGTCAGGTCCAGCACATGACCCTGGTGCCAGCAGCTCCTGGTAGTCTGGAGCCAGGCTAATGTTCTCTCTCTCTCTCTCTCTCTTGCCCTAGAATAACCCCAGCAATAAACTGGTGAACACCAACAGCACCGTCACAGCCACACATATCAAGAAGTTCACTTTTGTCTGCATGGCGTTGTCCTTAACGGTAAGAAACCTTTGTTCAGCTCAGTGGTTTTCGTCTCAACCAGAAAATTGTCTCCTCTACCAAATGCTAAAAGCACTAGCAGTTTAAGAAAGGTGAGTTGTCTTGTCTTGGGAAGCTGTGTTGCTTTTATCTGGAGAAGGGAGTGTGATCATAGTATTGGAGTAACAAGAACATCAGCTGTCATAGGCTCAGGCTAGATATCAAAAAGGTTGGAGGTACTCCACTTTATTTTCACTACTTTTCATTTCAAATCAGCCTCCTGTGCAAAAAGATATCAGAGACCTGCTTTTCTTTTAATCTCTTTTTGTTTCTTTTTTAAAATGAACAAAACTTCATGTAACCAGTGTGTCAGGAAGACAAAAAAATGCATTTGTGTCACATGCAGTGGGATAGCAGCTTGTCCCTGAGCATTTTTCATTTATTGTGAATGGTGAGAAAGGCAGCATGGATTGACCCCGCAGTAGCTGCTCCCTGCTACCTCTCCTGGCACTGGGTTTTCATGTGGGGGTACTTTGATGCACATTTGTTCTGTTTGCTCTCAAAATTAACTAAAAAGGGCAATCTTGGAGATGGTACTGACACTGACTAAAGGATCTAAATCTGTGTCATTTCATGGGGATGATTTTCAGGGAGAAACTTTGCTGAGCCTGCCATGTTTCAAAATGACCAATTTGCACATATAAATACTGCGCATTTTCCCCAAGAACGCTGTTTCTACAGTCTTCTTAGCAACAAACAGGCAGTTGTGGAAGAAAACTGCAGCTGGTGGGAATCATAGCAAATAATGGAGCAGATGACCAGGGTAAATCCAATGTCTGTTTCTATAAAGGGTGGATTTATATTAGTGCTTAGGGCCAGGACATGGTCTCAACACAGAACCTGCACTAGAAGGACAAAAGAAAAGGAGAACCTAGAAAATAAGTTTTTCATAGAAGAAGTCCTTCATTAGGCTAGAAAAGTATTTGGGAAACCTGGCAATTGTTCTAGGATACAATGCTCAAAGTCCTACAATTAAAACTACTCATACCCCAGACAGGTTCACAGTTTACCCTCAGCATTGCATACTTTCCATGGAGTACCTGGCTGCTTTGGAACTCTCTTCTCCCTACATTCACAAATTCACTATTGAGTATGAGAGCGCTGACAGAATTTCTCTCTCCATTTTAGTGTAGAACCTTTATGTCTGGGTTGGAAATGGCTTATGCATGAAGAGAAACTAATTTATGTCAAAGGAAATGTTACAGCACACAAGCCAGAAATATTTGTAACCATCTCCACCCCACCTGAGAATGCAGGATACAGAACCCTGTGTTATTTCACAGTTGGAAATGAAGCAGTTCAATTCATCCATAGCTGAATTACGTTTCTTCTCTTCTTTGTTTCCTATACTTTTTCCCTAAACAGCTACAACTGGCCACCATCAAAGACAGAATTGTATGAACCAATGTGGCATCTCCTCTGTCTTTTAGTTTCCTTAAGCTTGACCTTTTTTCATGTGGCTTAGAGACCAATAGCTCTTGCTCTAACTTGTATTTCCTAGAGCGAGAAACAGACATATGCGTCCACTGAACTGGCCGTTGTCTGGAGACTTTCCATGAGACCCTAGCTCTCGTTATCTACCATCACATGCCTTGAGGTTGTCTTTTGTGTCCTGTTCCAGACCAAAGTTATGTTCTCTAGAGTTGGAGCCTCCCTCAAAGTCTGTGTGTTGTTACAGATCCACAGAGGGGAAAGCTTTCCTTGTTCTAAATTGTTCTGAGAATACTATTGCAATCTCAGGAGTTTTCTCTGAACTGACTGCATTATTATTAATCCCCCATGATATTTATCAGGTAACTCTGCTTCTGATAGATTACAAGCTTTTCACATTACCATCACTATCCTCTTCAGAGTAATTTTTAATCACCTCAATTAGCTTTTGTTTTGTGACTTCCTGGGATTTTGTATCCAAAAGTTCTCATTTTACTTTCAAGGGCAGTTCTTTCATGAGATCATCATGAGAGATCTGCCCGCAATGAAATTCCGGAAACACTTTTGAGGTCCATAGCTTTTCCTGTCCCATTTCTATTTTTGCCAGCTAGTGACAGATTCTTAGGATTACTTGTCAGCAGACAGAGCAGAAAAATAGACATGAGCTCTAAAGATTCAGTTGTATTCAAAGGCATGAGCCTGCAAATGCTTCAGCACACAAACTCAGCAGATGTTGGGATGACTTGTGTTAATGTGGGCCACAGGCTCTAAGGAAGTAGACTTCAAATTTGCCTCTGTTGTGGCCAGGTGAGCTCCCATGGCCATTGGTGATAGCTGTGTTTTTATCCAGAGGCTCTACTTCAAAAAATGGCAGTCAGAGCAGCGGCATCACCATTGGTACCATCTAGTTCTTTCAGATCAGAGGGAAGGGGTCCCAGGCTGATAAGACAAAACAAATCCAGCAGTCAGACATGTCACGTAAAGGCATTTTCCAGTGGATGATTTGTAGAAGAATTCCAGAAGATGTAAAGATAAAGGAAGTCCATTAACCACTCTCAAAAATAACAGTAAAGCTTTAAGTACAAGCAGCAGCCCTGCAGGAAAGTACCTTTCCAATGTAAAACCTTGGGAAGCTTTCAATCATCAAAGAAATGCTATTCCAATAGCACTGGGAGAAAAATGTCCTACCTCCTTCCACAGACCAGTCATGCCTGCACAAGAAGTGCTGCAATCTCCTACTGCAACAGAAGCACCTTGTCACTGTTGTTGGTAGTGACAGTATTAGGTCAGGGTAGGAAAAAAAGGCACAGTTTTGTTAAGAAACATAACTTCATGGTTTGTTTAAATTCTCATGGGATCTGAAAGGCTACACCGGAGCCTTTCCAAGCCAACTTTGCAACATGCACATGTTGCATGTGTTCTGTCAAGGATGATCATAAGTACTGTCTCATGGCTTTGAAGCTGCTATTAATGCTAGGGTATTAAAGCTGCTTCTTCAAAAAATGGGAATTAGTTGTATTGCTCAGTGAAAAATGTGTAGACAAGCTGTTTTATTTAAAGGCTTTAAGTAGAAGACATTAAACTCCTGATAGGTAAGACAGCTACTGTGATTAGTCACATTGATGTGGTTTTTGTTGTAAGTGGGGATTCCTTCCAAAGCCGTGTTTTGTGACTGTGCAACTGAATGTGAAATTTGTGTAGCAGAGGGAATGGACTCAGCTGTAGAATTTTTTCCATACAAATAAAGGACCATTCTGATTTTAAAAAGTAAGTCATGCTTGGTAATTTGCATGCAGTTTAAAGGGTGTCCACAATGCTGTTTGCCATTATCTGTTACTTCACTGCCAGTAGGAACTTTGGGAAAAATGCTTCTTTCCATACATAAGCAGAGATACTACTCCAAATGCCAATGCTGCTGCCATTGCAGATCAGGCTGTTGAAGAACTAAACATTTTGTTTCAGTGCTGTTTAGATGGCCCTGCAGACCAGCCCTGAGGTTGCTGCACAGTTGTAAACTTAGGGAAGACACAGACTCAGGAGAGAAATGGTACATTTGTAGCCCATATCCCTTTGGTTGTGGGATGTGTCAGCCTCAGTACACTGCAGAATTTCCAAAATAATTTGTCTGGGTGCTAATTTACTGCATTTCTCCACTGCAGCAAAGGTTTGCTCTGTCAGGGGAGAGCACTCCTTCACATGTGAGCTGTGCGTAGAGGAGCATGCTCTGCGAGGAGCAAGCTACTCAAAGGAGCCTTGCCATACACAGGGGAGTAATAACAAACAGGCTGTGCTTTAGCAAAATTCTATTTCATAGAATTTGAAGAAATTCTGTTTCTTAGAATACTCGTAGTGTCTCTGAGCTTGGATATCAGAGTGCAAAATTCGGGGATTTTTCCAAGGCAGCCTATGATGGGGCAGAGATGCTGCCAAATTACCTTTCTCTCTTTTTCTCTTTTTCTTTTTTCTTTTTCTTTTTCAATTTTGTCCCCATTTCCCAGCTGAGCTCTTTTTTAAGCCTTCAGTGATGACACAGAAGTTGCAGTCAGTTAAGATCCTTTTCCCTGGCTAATGTTAGCTGCTGGCAGCCACGTGATTAGTGTTTGGTCATCTGCCTCTAAACTGCAAGAATTTGCAGGCTGATTTGACATCAGTTGTTAGTGCTGCTGTACTAAAGTAAGAGAGGCCTCCTTTGAGAGGGCTCAGGCTGCTTTCCTGCAGCCACTGCAGCCTCATCTGTGTGGCCACAGCCATGCCCTCACCCATGTCTGCGTGTGAGGCCATGTGCTCTGAGCTGAGAGGCAGCCATCGATTGTGCAGGCAGCGCTGGGAAATGGGACAGTCAGCTCTCCCAGGGGACTGGCAGCAGTAGCATTTACGTCTCAGAATCAAGCTGGAAGGCAGGTCATGTCTTAGTCAACATGAGGTCTGAGCACCCTCATTTAGTAGCTGCCACTGGGGTAAAAGCATGGCCAGCACCAGCTCAGTGTGGCTGGCAGCAGGTCACTGCATGGGGAACATACAGGGTGCTGGTGAGAGAAAGCACCTTCTCAGAGAGCACTGTGGAAGCTCCCCAGCCCACCAGCACTGAAAGTGACCCTGAATAGTCTGCACTTACTTGTTCACTTACAGCAGGGAAGGAGCAATCAGTTCTTACAGCAGTAGTTTGAGAACTGTGCAATTTGGTTGAGCTTTGTCTCCCAGCAGCCTCAGCTGGGACAGGACACAGTGGTTTTTGGGATACAGTTCCAAACACCAGCTCCTGTTGCTGCATGGTTCACATTAGCTGAAGTGTTAGCAAGACACGTGGCCAGTTATCTTCATATTCTCTAGTGTTCTGTGGATTGCAACAGGTTTTCCCTTCCCCATAGGACAGGCTCAAGGTGCCAGGGTAACGCACTGTGTACACCACACCACGTTCATCCATCTGTCACCAAGCTCATGTACAGCAGGACAGCTGCACAGTACCTCTAAGTTTTAACATGTGTTCTATTAGAAACAGCTCAAAGCTCTTTCCAGCTATTTAAAAGGAATTTCAATCTTGCTCTGCTTTTTTTTTTTAATGAACATATGGTTATGGACAATTGGGGAAGGTAGCAGTTTTCATGAATAAAAAGACTGATTAAGGGGAGAAGCTAATTGTATAGAATACTGTTTTATATTTAATTTAAACACTGTTCAAGAAAAAAAAAATCCATGTTATTTTGATGTTAAGTTTTGCCCTGTGGTTTTTCATTCCCTTCTATTTCAAAAGAATAAAGATAAAAGAGATTGGAGAGGAAGTGTTCACATTTACACTCACATGTGTGTGATTTATGCAAGATTTATAAATTTCATATTTACTTGTTACAAACATACTAATGAAAACTTTAAATCTCTTTAAAAAATACATAAAAAGAACCATCACCATGAAGTTTCAATGAAAGTGAAGGTTCAGGCACTTAAGCTGCACAGATTAATGTGCATTGTGTTGCAGTAACCAAATTCAAATACCAGATCACCTGGATTAGATTTAAAGCTCAGTGAAAGTTTAAATGCAATGTACGTGGGAGCAGACAGCTAGTCAGTTTACTGGCTTATGTGCTTAACCCTGAGAGTTGAGTGTGTGTATGTCAATACATGTCAAAATGTCAGCTATACTTTACAGTCAGGGTTGGTTTATTGACTCCTCAACTATGTTGCTCATAATTGAGGAGTCTAATGATAACTTTAAAATGTTTCTAATACTAGTAATATTATTTTCTATTTTACTTGTTAGGTAATCTGTTAGAATCCATAAATAAAAAGATAATTTGTTTTGTCTGGTTTCTTCTTTTGTAAATAGACTGTAGTATTTAGATTCATAACTTGTTCTTTTGATGGAGGATTAAAAAGTACTTATTTTTCAGGACTCCTGCTGATGAGCAACTGTAGTTTGAGAGTTACTACTGGCAAGTGTTGTTTCTTTCATTTGCTGGTAGTGATTAGTCCCTTAGGAGGAGCAGCACACAGACATTTTGTCAGCTCTCCAGTGATTATAAATTGTAGCACAGCAGCATAAACTACCATCACTTGACACTTATATTCATCTCATAGATTAATGTATAATGTATGTACCTGATAAGCATGTCATCATACTCAGTACCATTCTAAGTGAGGGATTTTATATCATATTATGTCATAACCATCAGAAGGTTTAAGCTGCAGCATTTAACCTGTTTGCTTGTGTATCTTTTACTTCCCCCCAACTATGGGCAAAAAAGAGGGACAGATGCTGGGAACCACAGACTTGAAAGATTCAATAGAGGGACCCCATCTCCATCTGAAAACAACAGGGTGAGGTCCAGAGTCACAGGGTTTCTCTTGCTGGATCCCTGTGATGGAATCAGTTTCAGCCTGAAGAGGGGAGGAGGAAAGTCTTTGTTCCATTTGACAAGAGTTTACTGCAAGCCATCCCATCATTTTCCTAATTCTCAGTCGTCATCTGCTTGGTTATGTTCTGATATTAATCAGCAAGCACCTAGGAGATAAGAAAACCCTGATCAAGAACCAGGAAGCCAGTGTAACAGGGAAAATTCCCTAAATGAAAAAATGAGAAGCACAGAAGACAAGATTCAGTAGTTGCTGCTTCTGCTTAATTCTGTTAGAGCAAGAGTCGAACACTGTGGAAGATTAGCAGCTGTGTTTCATCCAGGCTGGAAAACTTTGTCTGATTAAAAGACAACTTGAGATGCCTGAGCTTTTGCTCTCTGCTTTGGATTTGGTTCTGCCAGACTAGGAGCTGCCAAATAGGTATTGGCTGCTGACTCTTCTGTCCAGTTTTTATCAGCAAGGCTCCATCAGCCAGTGAAATGTAGCACTGGCAGATAATACTGGAGTCAGAATGAATAAAGGGAGAATATTCATACCAACTCAGTGTATTACTGCAACAGCATTGCCTTATTGATTTATTCCCTGATGCTGTGAAAACTCTCCATACTCAATAGTTGTTCAATTTCCATTTGAAGTCAGCAAATCATATTTCCCAGCCTTAAGTCTGGCAGCTGATTTTTCCCATGAGGGACACCAAAGACTGTACAGTTTTCATAGGCCCATTTGCTCTCAAATATTCAGTCTGTAGTGTAATAAATATACCATTTCATATCCCTTTCTGCACTTACAAATAAGTTCATTTTCCACTTGATAAACTATCCTGTGTGAAGCTTTTACATGCATTAGAGTGATGTATTTGATGTTTTCAACTATGCTGTCTACTAAATAATGAGACATAAAGCAACTCTTGACAGAAGTTAAAGGAGAAAAGTTAAAGAATTCATTGCATCTCTGCAGCAAGCCTGTCTGCTGGCCTAGTAGGTACCCTTAGTTTGCACTCAGGATAACATGATTTAGGCTTGCATGTTGAAAAATGCCAAGGAACATGTTCCCATTTCACTGAAATCTTTTGAAGGTAGAAGAGGAGTATCCATAGCATGAAATAACTGCATGGCAGATCCCTGCAGTGCACAGCTCCCACTGGGTCCCAGGAGGAGAGGAGGTCCATTGGCATTTGGCCACCCTGAATGCACTTCCTGAGCTGCAGTTGCTAGAGGAGTATCATGCACTTTGCTTTCTTTCCAGCTTTGGAGATGAAATACCTGGAAGGCACACAGACAGAAAATTGTATTCAGGGCCTGACCTGAGATTAATTTTTAGATGCCTTAGGCAGCTTCACTGTAGCCAGGGGGTATGCAACGGAGTGTTTTAAAATAGAGTTTGCCACAAGCAGTGCATGTGAACATGTTTTCACAAAAAAGTGGATAGTTTTTCTCCTTTCTGAAAGAAAATAAGGTCAGTTACCATTACTACTATTAGACTGTCAGGTAGCAAGAAAATTAAGAAATACTTGAATTTATCCCCTCACCTTCATGCATTTGAGCAAACAGGGGAGAAGGGTTGTGTGTGCTCATTTGATTAAGTTTAGTAAGGCTCATTAATCAAATGAGCACACACAACCTTTGCTCCTAGAGAGGAGCAAAGTGATTGCAATTCTGACCCGTGCAAGAAACTGTTGGGGCTTTTACTCCATTATTCCTCTTACATTCTCACAAGCCCTTTAGCCAAGTACCTGCTGCCTCATCCCCATGCTTTCAAGTGATTCAGATGCTGAAAAAGGAAGCAAGGAAAAAAAAAAAACAAAAACAAAAAACTCTTTCCTTGTGTCTGATGCCATGTATTTCCCTCAGTGTATTGAGAGGATTGCTACCAGAAAAAATCACCCAGTAATTGCAACTTGGATAGCTCTGGTAGCCATAAATATTCCAGGCTGCTAATACTGGTTCTTAGTTCACAAGCTGAAATCTTGAACAAAGTGGGGATTTCTGAGATCCCTAATTTAGCCCTTCTTCTCTTTGCTTTACATCTAACCTGCATGCAATGCTAAAACCTCCTCACTTCCCCATCTCAACTCTTATGGAAATGAAAGATAGCAGGCATTCTGAAGGTGGCCCACAAGGACCAAATTTTGAATTCAGAAAAGGGGCAGTACTGGAGGGGTGTGTGGTGAAATATGAGCATATTTAATACTAAAGAGAGAGCTAAAGATGTAGTCTTTGTGCATTGATGATGCAGAAGAGCAGCTGAACAAGTAGATACAAAAGGAACTGAAATTGACAAAGCCTCATTTTTTCACAAATATTTGACTCATGACCTAAGAAATAGCATCATGGTCTGAAGATGACAAGCGGTACGTTTAAGTTCCTTTGGCATTTCAGATACTGAACACCTTCCCTGCAAATGGTGAATGCAATATGGTATCCAGTTAGAAACCTCATTCATCTGCTCTGTCTTGAGGATTTGGCTGCTGTAAGCATTTCTGCCTTACCAAAATAAACAGCTATGCCACACCATGAAAAAAAGGATCACGATGATTTCTTTCACATGAACAAGGAAATCTGAGGATTTATCAGTGTTCATGTGCTCAAACTAAAACATTGCACAAACTAAGTTACTTTGTAGAAATCACAGATTTTAATTCTAGAGCAGAAAGTTTCTGATGAAAATAATGCTTTTCAGTTTTTGAAATTCTTGTGTTTTGACAAAGCACAAATGTTTTTGGCACTATGTTTTGTGATGTTGTAGTCCCAGAAGGTCAGTTATCAACCACTGCACTAGAATTTATAAATGGAAGGTTATGTTAGAGCCAAATTTCCTAAAGTGGCTTGTTACTGCATTAACTAGGGTGAGCCTTTGCTGTCTTTTAAGGTTGACCAAGGTTATATGATTTTGATTGGCAGGGAGGGAGAATGTTTTTTGTTTTAGGAAGTCTGACTGCTGAATTTTTGAGTTTTAGTTATAATATTTTTTTAATGCATCCTACAGTGTCAAATTGCAGATTAATACTGCCAATCATTATTCCCCTTCCACACAGTTTACAGCAGTCAAATTTATAGTATATTTTCCAGTTCATCCAGGTTGAAGCAGTGGCAGATCCTCCCCTGTCTAAGGTCATGCTTACAGCTTTCCTGAACATCTCCTTTTCTGCTTGTGAGAATAATCAATTACCCCTGAATATCTCAGAGTAGTGTATCTCCATTCCTGGTATTTGTTGCTTACTTTCAGGAATACCTTTTTATAACAAAGAAGAGCTTAGTCATGGCTAGCAATTCTTTAAGGAACAGTACAAACCATATTTTTCTCAGAACTGAAGTCCTGTATAGCTTTATTTAGTCTTCTCTGTAGTTCTTCCTCCTGAGTTTAAAGATAAATGGACGAAAATGAGACTAGCTGAGCTGGTCAGAGTGCTAACAATGCCAAAGTTGGGGAATCAATCCCTGTGTGGGTCATTCACTTCAGTGCTGGACTCAATGATCCTTGTGGGCCCCTGCCAACTAAGAATGTTGTATTATTCTATGAAATGTATTTAGGAACTATATTTTGCTGCCACCATATCTACCTGTGACATTCCGTGTCAGAAGTTGAAGCCATTGCAGAGGCCACTGGATTTGTGTTGATTTTTTCTTATCTTTTGTTGGCTGTCTTTGTTTTGCATCTCTGCATTGGTTATCAAAGGTTACAACCTGGCTTTACTAAAGTCATGGCAAATTTGGACTTAGAGACAGTAAAATCCACAGGAATAAATGTCACAACAAGAATCTGGTCATTCTCAGGGGACACAACCCCAGCTGCTGACCACACCAGTATTTGAAATTCCCTAGGTGACAGAGTTCAGTGTCCTTATCTTTTGTGAGTATACAAAAAAAAAAGCATGAAAAACACAGACAACTCTCCAAACTTCCCCAACTCTCTCAAATCTTACTTCACCAACGGTCTCATTACAGCCTTATTATATTAAAAAGATCTGACAAGTCTTATCAAGAATATCCATACTTTTGAAAAGCAGCATTAACTTTTAAGACTTAATGTTTTTTATTTTGACTTTACTGTTGTAGACCATACTGTTGTAGACCAAGGTCAAGGACAGCTTTTAGAGTGATAAAAACTCATCTACTCATCCAGAGGAGCAATTTGTTTTGACTTCTTTGATTTTGCCCATCCCTTAACTCCAAGACTGTTTTTTTTAATCTTCAGGGTGCTGGCATAAAAAAAATAACAATTGGAAAATGGCATATTGGCAAAGAATAACAATTGGAAAAGGGGATATTGGCAGATAGTTGCTCAAGAAGCTTTTCACCTTTTCAAGGTCAGGTTTAGTTCCCATTTCAGTAAAAATTGTTTGAGACACGAATGGAAGCATTCCTGCCTGCACAGGAAGATGCTGGACCACCAGAGGCAGACTTTATGAAATGCTCCCAAGGGCCTTATCCTATCCATGGTACTGCATTGAGCCTTTGTCCTAGAACAAAGGCTTTTTGTTTGCTCCAGTGAGGTGGAGATTAATGTCTCCTTCATGATTGTTCAGGTTTCACACAAAGGGTCTGTTTTGCAGGAGTGGCTGGAGCAGGCAGAAAAGGAAGCATCAAAAATTGTTCCTGCAGCAATGTTTCTGCTCAGACTCCGTGTTCACAGTAGGAAGAGCAGCAAGGGGTGCAGAAAACGTGGGACAGAAGAAAGTTACTAAGATGGGAGATGGACAGTTATCAAAAAGAGACCAGAAATCTGACATCTATGGTTTATTGAGGCTTTTTAGAAGTGAAGTAAAATATTCTTCTTTCTGTAAGAAAATTAGGCAGCATAGTTCATTGGGAAGATATAACGACTACCTTAAACAATTTAGTGACCCAACCCAGCCTGGAAAATACCACCTAAGTACTTTCAGCAGCAGCTGGGGAGAAAGCAGATGTGGCATTGTGTTAATGCTATCAGAGCATCAGTGAATTGTGCAGCTGCTGGACATGCCTTTATTTCTAAAGAATGTAATGCTCTGTCACTCTGGAAAGCTGGGGGAGGTAGGGGGAAATTCAGATATGTATAAACCAATTATACCAGGAGGAGATATAAAGTTAGGGGGTGTTCTAACAAGCAGGTTCTGGTTCCCCTGCTACTTGACAAATTTTATGAAGGCTGATTGCAGCTTTATACCCCCTTGCACAGAACACAAAGTGCACAGAAATCTATACTGACATGCATGTGCCTGAGGGATCATCATTGTCAGAGAATGTCCTTGTGATTCAAGTCATTATCATAAATCAGTTTCAGATGTGACTACAGTCTGACATTTTTACTGTTCACAGATCCAGGGCTTTTTGTTTCATGGGACCCCACAGTTTTTCAGGTTGAAAAGGCCTCAGATCCAGCCTTTGTGCAGAGCAGTGTCTGCTCTGAAGTCAGAACAAGTCCCCTGGGGCTTCGGACAGTCTGTTCCTGAAAATTTTACTTTTCTCACGCAAGGACCCAATTTCTGACCTCTTCTGAGTTACATGGCCCATGAACACACATCATAATGTGTCTCAACAGAGCATCAGACTGCAGCAGCCTTGGCCCTGAGATTTGCTCTGTTGGTCAGAACATGCTGCTGATAATACTAAGGTTGTGGGATAAATCCCTGTGTGGGCCATTCGCTGAAGAGTTGGACTTGATAATCCTTGTGGGTCCCTTGCAGCTCAGAATATTCTGTGGTCCATGACTTAACGCCTCAGAGTCTCCAACAATTTGGGATGATGAATTTAGGTTGTTTGCCGTGTATTAAAAATTCCTCAAAACTGCAGGTGTGTCTCTGCAAAGACTCTGTCTGACAGGAAGTACAGCAAAGATAGCACGAGTCTGCAGGCTCACTCTGGCAAGGACCAGGTCATGGTATGCAGCAAGCTTCTGTAGCCAGGCAGCAATGCTGGCCTCTGGTGCTGTGTGAAACCCAGTAATTCCTCCACAGATTCCAAAGAACTTTATGATTGTTTATAGAACTGTGCTTCAAAAAAAGAAAACAGCTACCAACCAAACTGAAAAAAAAAAAACCAAGTCTTTAAAGACAGCAAGATTTTTACTTGATTATTTTCATGGTAAATTAGATACAATTTCCCATCAACAGGCAATCATGTCTTTATGATAAAACCTAGACTTCATGATTTCTTGGCTCACAATAAAACACAAAAGCTCTTCTTTCTGTAAATCAATGAGCAGCTGCATAGCCTTCCTTCAAAAGAACCCTGTTGAATTCTTTCTGTATTTTTCAACCTGAGAGGTGCATGGTAGTTTCAGGAGGTATTAGGACTTTGTATTCTGTGCCACACCTCTGTGCAACACGGAAGCACACCTCAAGGGGAATCTGAAAAGGGGCTAACTATTAACTTTACTGTTGCTTCAGTACTAGTAAGCAGTTAACAGTTACAAACTGTTGGTAATTTTACTCTTCATAAAAATACAGAAGTGCAGTTTCTTTTGACAATAAGATGCTAGAGTAAGATTTTGAGTGAAAAGCTCCAGTACTATGTAGTCATTTAGAGAACTAAATTTTCAAGGTCGATGAAGGTATGGATTTGAAATAGCCGTAAAAATGCTATTTAGCATTAACGAATTAAACAACTTTTTTCCCAACATCGTACAAAATAGATTATTGAACAGACAAGAGAAATCCAGCATTTGACACGGATGCTAGTTAGAACAAGATATTATCTTGACTTCAAAATTGTATCTGTGAAATCAGCTCATCTTGTGCAATACAAGATCTGAAAGGAGACAGAATTATGAAAGTTCTGTTTATGTCAGAAAGAGGGAGACCATGGAGATATTTGGCAAATCAGGAAATCCAACCACATAAGACTCAGGCTACTTTTTTATTTGTTTATTGCGCAGTTCAAAAGGCTAAATCATGTGATTTATATTCCTCCATAGCAGTAAAAGTTCTAAACTTAGCTGATACTATCGCAAAGACCTGAGGTGCAATTCAAAGCTGAGATGTGTAATAATTTTCAAAGTAAGTTTCCTCTGCCCTCACTGGGCACCATGTAGCATAAATGGTAATGGGAAATGAACAATACATGGGTTAAATTGAGCTGCAATCCTCAATACACACATAGAACAATATCTCTAGGGTAAATCACTTGACTTGTACAGCCATACTTCTGCAAATTTTCAGGTTCAACAAATTATATGAAACATCTGCTGAGAGGTTTTTTACAGGAGAAAAATAGGAACTGGATTTCATCACAGAATAACCTTTACCAGGTTAACCATCTTCCACAATAAATTCTGCTATTCCAGACTCATTCCAGGTTGGCATATCTCTAACCTATTTTTAAAAATATCCATTTTGGATTCCTTAATTTCTTTCTGAGGAATATAGAACCACACCATGTCTCTGTCATCTGCCAGTGTTTCTTCTTACTGAAGACTGCACGAAGTCTAGAAAAGTTGTACTGTTGTTCATAGCTCACTGGGATACTATTTTGTGCTTTATATTTATCAATGAGCATCTCAAAAAATAGGCAGTTTTCTACAAGTGCTAAAAAGCAAATCTATCTGGCACGCTGCAGTTTGCTATGCACGTGACAATAGCCTTTGTTAGCATAATGTATTATAATGCATTATGTAGCAGGTCTCTGAGGTTTAGTAATCCCTGTCAGCAACCAGAATAAATGGAAATAGCTTCGAGGAGATGCAAGGCCTATGAAAAGACTGTTATTTTTCAAGAACTAGAAGCATTCAGACTCACACATGCGGCCTTTGAAACAAAATCTCATGAACAATTTTTCATCACAATCATTTGTGAAAGTCAAATGCTATAATTGTACTTAAGAGAATAAAGAGAAATTGAACTGAACACTAGCAGTTCTGTACTTTCCCTATTGGAAAAAAAAAGATTTGGTGCACTCTCTTAGGCTTGGTGGTAGAAGTTTTTAATTTTGACTTTTGAATGTGCTTAGACATGGAATTTGTTAGCTGAAGATAGCCAGATTCCACATAAAAATAGGCATAACTCTTTGAAGAGGGTGTCTAAGCCACAAGTGAGAGCATTTTCTACTTTAATGCACAACTGTATTGAAAAAAATCATTAATATTAGATAACAGAGCATAAAACCTGCATGGGATGAAGGTGCACCAGGATTACTGAATTCCTGAAGCCATAACTCCCATGCAGACTGGGAAAGGGATCTCTTACACTTGCCCTGCTTTTTATGCCCTTGCCCTTGGCATCTCCCAGTGACCTTTAACAGGGAGATAGTACTAATCTAGCTGGAGCTTTGATGTGAGCTAGTACAGCTGCACTAGTTCCCTTATGGTGCTCTGAGTTGTTGACATATTTAGTAAAGTTTTTTTCAAATCTTACTAGTGTAGAACAATTGAGGGCAAAATACTAAAACTCAAAACCCTTCAGATCAATTGAAATTACTAAAACATCTTCAGAAATACTTAGGTAACTGTTGTTGATACTGTAATTGATAATACATACAATTGTCTTTATGCAGAACTGCTTATTCTCTGTAGCATTCCACTCTGCTGTTTACACCTTTGTTTCTTCCTGTATTTTTAAAGCACTCGTCACTGGTCAGTTGAAGTTCCAGTTAAATGATCACAGTCTTTAACAAAACTATCCTTTAATATCATGCTGCACTCATACCATAAGGCATCAGAAAATCAAATAAGCTCTGTTGCTAGAATTCTACAAGAAAAATCCTTACTCCCAAAACGCTGAAATGCTTTGGCCTCAGCAGAGTTGCCAGGTACAACACTCAGAAGCCAACTGCAACTGCAGCCTGAAGCTGCAGTGCCACTCTGCATGCACATTGCTTGCCTCTGCAGAAGCTTTCACTGTTTAGTCTTCATCTCTTGATTAGATTAAATGAAGGTATAGCTGTAACCCTAACCAAGCCATTTATTCTATATTTAACCTTATAGACGTGCATAGAAATACAAGTAGGGGGGAGAAAAGATAGGAAGTAGGAGAAAGATAGGAAATATCTTATTGGTAAATCTACTTCCTAAAATTTTTCCTGATCTGAGTCGCAGAAGTTAGCAGTGTGTATTCCGGTAGAGCCAATCTCTAATTGTCTGTGCCACGTTTTCCTGGACTACTGTTACTATCTTCTCTAGTCTTCTGTCAGGCATCACCTTTTACTGAGATAATGGCAAACATCCTAAAGACAATTCAGAATCACAAAAAAGCTGACTTCATCCTATTTTCAGAACATGCCATCTGTAACAAAATTAGCAACTGAAATACCTTCCTGCTTTGCATTCTTTGCCTGAAGTAGAGCCTGGGTTTTTTCCACTACATTTTGTCTTTGAAACAGCAAAGTTGCAAGCACTCTAGGATTTGATTGCAGAGGGTTTGAATGATGCAAAGCATTGATTTATTTTCCTGATGTTTTGGTCCCTCTGGGCATTGAGAATATCATCCCATAAGATGATAGAGAGGGCTCTCTTAGCAAAATGAAACTAGTTATCAGTACTGCAACCAAAAAGATGGAAGCATGCTGAGACAAAAATAGAAGGTCCTTCTGCTGCCATGCCTCACCTCCTCAAGCTGCTTATTCTTGAGCTTAGCAGTCTTTGCCCACCAGCTGCTGTGTAAGTGCTCTTTGAAGCCATTTACCAGCACAACTCACTGCTGATCAGGGGTGGGGAAGACTGCAGTTTGCAACAGGTGAGGGGGAATGACCACACAACCACCTGGGTGTTAGTCATTCTCCATGACTGGCAAACTGACCTTACTCCGTTGGGAGCGGGGTGGAGATTGCCTCTGTTCCTATTAGGGCCAGAAGGAAACCTTGAGAGAGCAGAATTGAGTACAGTACCTTTGGTCACTCATTTCCTTGCCTCTCTAACCATATTCAACACTTTCAGGTGGCTGTTGCAGAGGGAAAGACCGCTCTGTTTGCCTCTAGCTGGCAGTGGGTGGACGCTGCTGTTAGCATACACATGTGGAATCTGGCAGCAGCAGCAGCAGCAACTATACTGCTCATTAGGGCACTAAATGGCATTGTGCAGTGCAAGCTGTGTAAAGGTCCTTGCTTTCATGAAAATAGCAAATTATAAATGAAGAGTGGGCATCTTTGTATCTTTATTGAGCTTTGAAGAAAGATACGACAAAATATTCCCTGTATGACTACTTTATGGGTCGTTTGAAGTGAGAGTGCAAGTGACTGCAGTCTGCCCAAGGGTGTCTCCAGCAATGAAAGAATTCTCTCTGTTGTTGTACAGTTACTTTCTAATAACCGAATTCTCAACCACACAACCCCCTCTGCTCTAGATTGCCCCCTGCTTCAGTCATATCCCTGTACAAGTAGATTGGCACAAGAAGTGCTCAGTTCTTTTGTCTTCTGCTCTTACTTTCCTCCACTTACTGTTCTCTGTAGAGGTGATGGAGATACACTGCAGGACAGCATCAAATTAGTCAAGTAAAACATGCAATTGTAACAAAAAAATAGTAGTTCCTACCCTAAGAAGTGGAGAAGAAAACTGAAGATGAACCTTTTTGCAGGAATGTGAAACGTTTTGTTCACCACACAGAGTTAGAACGCAGGACCTCCCACAGGCCATTCAGTGACAGGCCTTAGGAAGCTCCTGCAGTCTGGGTGCTTGGAGGCTAAGCAGAAAGGACAACTTCTGACACCCTATCAAAGAATGAGAATGAAATCCCAGCTGTCTTAGAGGTGATAGGACTTCAGAGACTAGTTTGAAAAGTCATCTGAACATGTAGGGGTGTGACAACGGGATAAAAAGAAAAGAGCTAGCTGCTATGATACTTAAGTGATAGGCTAAATTATAACAGAGTGGTTATAGAGTCTTACAGACTCTATTGTCTGTATTACGTCTATTATGCCAATGTGCATAATTTACAGGGTACACAGATTTGTAACCTGACAAGAGGAGTCAGATTAAATGCCAGAGCATTTAAGGTCCCCAGTTTTGCACCATTCAGTGAGCTTACTTCCTTAATATTCACTTTACAATAAATAACAATATAAGAATAACAAGAATAATTGCTGCAAGAATAGTGTTACAAGCATAACAATAAGAAGTAATTTTTTAAATCACAAAATCAAATTAAATAGCAAAGTAGTTATACCTGAAGATACACTTTCTTATAGGGAAAGTCCTGTAAGGACTGTTCTTCAGTGAGTGCCTTGAGCTGAAGCCAACACCCCCTTCAGCTCAGATGGAAACCTCAGGACTGACCAAAAAATTAAACAGCATGTACTACCACTGTACCAATTGCCATGGGTTTTTCATGGAAATCTTCCTTTCCTGTATGGACTAAACAGCACACTCTTGAATGAAAACAAGAAGACAGTGGTTTTGTAGCCTGAGAGCACCATGTCTGCAGGACTGTGCTGAACAACTTTGCCTTGCTGTCAGACTTACTGCATACCAACAGTACTCTTTTCAGCAGCAAATTTAAACCCCTAGTCTTAGATTCAGGTCAGACCTCTGGGTCTTGGAAGACTTCAAATCTTTAGTTACTGAAAAATTTGATAATCTGTTTAGGAGTACAAGTGTTTTAACCAGATCAAGTGCTGTAAAAATCTGGGAGTTTACTGTTTGAATAACAATAGACCATTTAAGTACAACCACTTGCAGAAACCATAAAAATTCTTTCTCTATGCATCACACTTGGTATGTGAGGAAAATTAAGAGTAGGAATTGCTTCTGAAGTTAAGGTATCTCTCTTATGTACATGTGTATTCAAATGCAAGCTAAATATAAATATATAGTTTATATATTTACCATTAGTAGAGTTATCTACTCATAAGTAAACAAATATTTTAGTCCAGGAGGACCTAACTTTTCTTGTCCCTCCCTTCTGAAATATAAAGACTTTTTAATTTTGTTGCTTCTAGCTCTGTTTTGTGATGTTTTGGACGCCAAACGTGTCAGAGAAGATTTTAGTTGACATAATTGGAGTAGACTTCGCTTTCGCAGAGCTGTGTGTCGTTCCTTTGCGCATCTTCTCCTTTTTTCCACTTCCAGGTAAAAAAATATAAAGAAAATAAAAGTTCTGTAACCTTGGTGGCGCTTTCAAAGCATAAGCATCATATAATAAAAGTTAATACTTCTATCAAAGAGCAAGACAAGCTGGACAACAATAATCAAATTGTTTCAGATTTCTAGTTCTGTAATTAAATGCAACATCTTTTAGTCTTTTCTGCTTATGTGAAAAGACAGTTTCATAATACAAATACAATAATAAGTACATGTAGATACGCTTTTTGTATGTGTTACACCATGTACCACACAGGAGTCAGATGGAAATTTTTCCTTGGTAGAACTTCTCTTTAAGGAAGGGGATAGTTTGGAGGTTTTTTAATGAAGAAAACAGAATGGACTGACCAATAAATTGTTCTCTAAAAGTGGACAGCTTTTTGGAACAAGTGCTGTCCATAACTGATTTTTTTTGTTTCTTAATTTTCCCAAATCAGTATATTAGAGCAATTTGAATATAAGATCTACTTCCTTTCCAGTAGCGTGCAAAGTTACCAGCAGTAAGTTTTGCAGTGGTTATTTCTGAACAGTGCTCTCTGCATGGAAAAACTGCATATGAAATGACTGACTTTATTTTTTTACTATTCTTGCCTCTTTTTCTCCCCTGTTTATGAACAGTGACTGTCAGAGCACACTTGACTGGTTGGCTGATGACTCTGAAGAAGACATTTGTGTTGGCACCCAGCTCAGTGCTGCGGATTATCGTCCTCATCACCAGTCTCATCGTGCTGCCTTACTTAGGGTAAATCATCATTCCTCACAGAACCCCTGGATTTGCTTTCCTCTTCATTCCTCTTCCATGTCACTTGATAGCTGAATTTGCATAGCTGGGAACATTTTCTCCAAATACTAACAATGATACAAAGCCTAAATAGTGTCACTATCTAGAAAATAAACATTTACAAATGTACAAGCATGACTGCTCTAGACAGGCACAATTGTGATGTCCCTTTGGAAAAAAATACACAAATGTCAAAGAGGCAAAAACGTGTCCTAAGGGGAATTTATTTCCATGTTATTAAACTCACTGTTAAGAAAGCTAATGGAACAATATCTTGTTTATAAGCTTAATAATCTATTCTACAGCACTCTGTACAAGACTTTAAATTCTTAGTCCATAATTTGATTCAGTGTGCATCTTTTACGAAACAGTGTAGCCATTAAAACCAAACGAGTCCTTTAAAATACCAGTTATTCTCTTAGGCACTGTATTGTGTCTTTGAAGAAAATATTTCTATCATCAGATTGGTTATATATGCCAGTGAAAATGTAATTATGAATCATGCATTCTCACACAACAATGACTGCTTTCTTTCTATGCCTCCAACAGAGTTCATGGAGCCACTCTTGGAGTAGGATCCCTTCTCGCTGGTTTTGTAGGAGAATCCACCATGGTTGCAATAGCAGCCTGTTACGTCTATAGGAAGCAGGTAAGAATTAGTCTCTGTGGCATCTGATGAAAGCAGGTGGTGAATAGAGTGGATTTTAATTCATATTAAGTTACACTTTAGCAATGAAAATCCCCAGAATCCTCTCTTTGGTTTGCTTCCCTGTCAAGTCTCAGAAGTGTGCAGCTTGGAAAGTCTTTGGGTTGAAATAAAATCAAAGGTGCCCTCCAACTGTTAATGGGCATCTAGGCCATGGGACATGCTGGTCTGCAGTCAGAGAGCCTCTTGCTCCCCAAAACACGTGTATCATGGATATCCTGTCCTTACCACCAGCATTTTTGTGCTGTATATTTGCTGCTGCAGTACAACTCAGCATCTTTATGTAGGCATAGGAACTACTCATCCAAGCTTACAATATGTGTATCTATATGTATATAGAATCATAGAATCACAGAATCACAGAATGGTTTGGATTGGAAGAAACCTTAAAGTTCCAACAAGTTCCAAGTCCTTTCTCATGGGAGGTGTTATGTTACTTATGTTATGTTACATAGTGTATGCATTAACATCTGTAGGTATACACTATGTAGTACATATATGTCTGTATCTACACTTTTATTTCTTTATAAAACCAGCTCTGCTGAAAATCAACAAGAAGTACAGATGCTTATGTTTTTTTGCTATCCAGAGGAGTGGCTTAAAACAAAACATACTCCTGCAGCAGTTGATAATAAGAGCTTATAAATAATTAAACAGGTGCTTTTTTACATACTTTAAGCACTACAATCCTGCATGTGTGGAGTAGCAGTGAAATATGGATTTTGAAGAAGACTCTACTAAATTAGGTCAAACACAGGGTAAATATTGACTGGGTGTTAGGGTACATTGCAGTACCTGCTTGTTGTTCCCTTTCAGTTATGTGTTCAAGGCACCGTGTAGGGCACTAGGTCCAGCTCCAAGCAGAACCAGCTAGGTGTGTATGTCATTCTGTAGTACAGGAGGACTCTGTGGATGGAAACAGAAAATAATAATCTATGCAGTGACTTTTTTTTTATTAGACTTCTTAGAAAGTGCCAAGTGGAAATACCTACCACTTCTATTTAAAACAAAAAACCAAACTACAGAAGATGGAATATCTAAATGCCTTATATTGGAACACACCTAAAATCACTTTTGATATGTGTTGACAGTGCAGGCCATGGCAAGAGTTCAAAGTGTACAAGGTTCATAAGGCAACAGAAGAATCATAATATCTGTCGTGATTAATTTATCATGTTTGCCTTGAGAACCAAAGAGTAAAACTTTAAGACACTGAAATGGCTTGTCTTGACCTTTGGTTTCACAACATCGTCGTTGCTAGTTTGTTACCATAGTAGCTCACAGAGTCTTTCTCGCCAGGGACATTGTGCTTCATTTTTCTCAGTGGTGAGTGCAGGTAGTAGGAGTAATAACTGTGCCAGCCTAATTTATTCTTTATTCAGTGTGACAGTGGCAGAGTCAACCAGTAGCTCTATTACACCAGGTTATTCTGACCTGCAGTTGGAGAGCTGCAGATCAAATGTTATGTAGACACCTCTGAAATTTTGGATCTCTGATACACCCATCTCAGCTGAATCAATAATACCTGTGGGAATATTTTGTCAGCTGTACAATTGTTTTCAGTAAAACTAGTCAGCCTGCTGAGAAATGGGTAATAAGGAACAGATGCTTCAACTTGTTTTTTAGTGGCCTGAACTCTTCTTAGCTTACTAATACAGGACATCCTGGATGAATCATAGGACTCTTGAATGACCTCCTGCTCCTGCTGGCCAAAAATATTCTAATATTACTTTGCTTTGCTGAGGCAAGAGATCACAGTGGATCAGCAACACTAAGAAAAGCCAGAATGCTCACATCTTGTAAAATTCCTGAAGTTTGACATTTGAGAAATTAGGTTGCCACCTCGCCTCCCTCCCGAGAGAAGCTTTTCTTCTCTCACATTTTGTTTTCCTTCTTTTTTTTAAATAAGAAATCTGTGATGTAAAAGATTCCAGATGCTCTCTTTCCTCCAGTCTTGCTGAAGCCTGTTTTGGATGTCGCTTAGCATAAGAAATGTCTGATTGCATTTATGTTAGAAAGGAGAAAACTGAGCCCCAGAAAGGCTGCAGAAATCTTCTAAGTCAAGCCAAGTTGTTAGTGGCAAGCCACAAATATGACACAAATATTCTAGTTTTTAATAACATACTCTTACAAACCATATTCTCACCTCACTTCTCCCAGTGTCCAAAGCTGAAGGGAGTGTGTTCATGCACAATTTACTGATAGGTTTCTGGATGCTTGTTTCAATCTAGAAAAAGAAGAGGAATGAGAATGAGACAGCTGCAGAAGGGGAAGACTCTGCAATGACCGACATGCCTCACACGGAGGAAATGACAGACATCGTAGAAATGAGAGAAGAGAATGAATAATAAATGGGATGCAATTGTTCTCTGCAGGGACGATTGGAGTGACGCGTCAGCATCTTGTCGTCTCTCATACTTTTTTGTTTGTTCGTTTTTATTTTTGTAATAAAGAGGCCTTGATTTAAAAGGTTTCAGATAAATTCTCTAGCATACTGAGTATGCTCTCACTGATGAGGGACCTAAAAAGAGGTCTTTGCTTCTTTTTTTTCTTTTTTTTTCCAATTGAATTTTTTTTTTCTCACTCCATGCAAGCGTAAAAGATACAATTGCATCAATGTAGAGTCTTCCTTACTTATGCATCCACCTTCTCTGGACAATCTGCATTTGTCAACCAAAGCCCTGCTCCTGTGCGCCTGTGTGTGTGCGGACCTGCGCTCGCACACGCACACCGCCACGTGCCACTGGCTCAGAGCTACTGCCATAACCCCACTCCCTCCCCTCTCTCCTTCTCCTTCCTTTTCTTGATGAGAAATGGAAAAGAAGTTTGGAATACAGAGCTTTATTTTACTTGCTTGAAAATGACTTTGCTACATAAACTAATATACTATGGTGAACTATATCTTTTTGTTTGGCCTCATCACTAGAGCTTATACTGCACAGGGTACAAGACAGGGAGGAACATGGGAGTCTCCCCGTGAAAAGTGGAGAAAAACAGGTTCCTCTCTCATATTGAAAGTGTGTGGATGTGTATATACACACACAGGTACATGAACAGAGACATACATATATATATATTTTTATATATATATATGCATATGATAAATAAAATCACAGGACAAGAACTCTATTTAGCTTTCATTCCATCAGAAAGATAGTAATCTTTTGAAAAATATAAACATTTAATTCAGAATTTTTTTGAATCATTAAGTCCCACCTTACATATAATTTTCTTTAGGAAAAAAACATGCACTTTCCTCTTGTGAAGAGGGTGATGGCAACTGATAGACTTTGACTGTATTTGAATAAAACAAAAATAAATATTGACAAGCTTTACCAAAGTTCTTGTCCACTGACCTAACTTTAATTTTTAAAAGTTGATTTGTTCTCTATAATTATTTCTGGTGCCTCTATATTAAAAAAGAGTAAGATCAGATAACATATGCAGGATACCATGCTAGATAACATTACTAGACATAGTTCCATGAAATTTTTTATATAGAGATGTACACGTACTCACATGTGTGTGCATGTGTATATATATTTCTATACACATGCATGCACACACACAGAGAAATGTATGTTTTGCTGTAATGTATTTACCTATGCAGTAGATCAAAATCCATGTGGTGAAGCTCAAGTACTGATGGACCTCCAAGCTGAAAATTAGGGGCTTTGATGATCTGTTGGCTCTCAAGGCAGCGTTGTGTGGGAGCAAGGAGCCATCCACATGAGCCCTGTGGAGCTGTGCTTGTGGCTGGAGTGCGCCTTAAATACAGCATGAGGTCAGGTGGGAGACTCAGGTTGGGTGGAAATCAAGGCTGTGTAAGAGGTGAGGGAAGCGGGGAGGTTTTGGGAGCCACCAATGCTGCTGTGGCAGCAGTTTGTGTTTCTGTGCTCTTCTGTGTTTGGCTGCGGGGCAGCGCTTGTTACTGGTCTGTAGTAGCTTGGGTCCTTTCAGATTTAATCATGTCAGAGTCTGGAAACCATGATCCTCCATACTATATCCATAAATCAATTAATTTAAACCTTATTTAGTAAAATTATATTTTTATAAGTTGTGGAAATTATTATTTAATTGTGGACAAATTCTGTTTCTAGATTTATTTGCCAGGTAGTCCCAGCAGTCAGAGAACTGATCAAAACTAAACATTACTTTAAATGTTTTATCAGTATATGTGTATGTAGACATACACATGTGTATAAATATATATATATACTGTATATTATGTACATTTGTTTTAAACTACAATACGTTTCCTATTTTTCCAAGTTCAGCTAAAAATGTCTCTACAAAACTACTGAGTTGACTAGTAACCAGTTATGGCCATCATGAAAGACATTGTATCAATGAACTTTACATTTTATTGGAAAGATTTGTACCAATTTGTTACATATGCAAATACAATAAGAAAAAAATTCAGAAATTACTGTGTTAACTGACAGATTTGCTAAATCAGTTTATGGTTAATGAGCAGTGGCACTGGGAGGGTAAGACTAAAATCATTAACCATGTTTGCTGTGTCACCACAGGGTAAATACTTTTTGACAGTAGAGTAAAACAATTTTTTTTAAAAAAACCCTCAGACAAATTAATGTGTGCAGGATGTAAACTGTACACAGTCATGAATACAGGTTCTCAGACAGTCATATGTATATAAGGTGTATATAGACAGTCACAGATCACAGTGACCATTTGAGGTCTCCTCTATTCATGTAGTTTTGGTTTCTCCAGTACATTTGTCTCCAAGTCCACAAGATGCAGTTTTTAAGGAACTGTAGAGATGAAGCAGGAAAATATTTTTGTGTAATGTGTGCATTTCTTTTGGTACACGACTAAAATTCAAACAGCAGTACTTTTGAAGAATTTTGAGCCTTACCAGTGTAGGTTTCAAGGTAATGATTGCACCGTAAAGTAAAAATCTGAAAACAAAGGATAACACTGAGGCTTGTACTTTAGACAAAAGATAAACAGATTTTTTTAAATTAATTTTTGGTCATACAGAGCTAAACTAATGGCACTGTAAAAGATAAATTTTCAGCTGTATGTGTAATACTTACTAGTCCTTTACTTTGCAAGATACTGAGTGAGCACAGAAGTGGTGAAATTTGGGCAAGAATTGAAGCAGAGACATAAGGACATGTGCATTGCATCTCTTTCTGCTTCCTGCAGGTCATGTATTTCTTTACATTTCTCTGCTGGATTAACAAAATGTGATGACATTTCTGCAGGGAGTGGGTCCCAGCCAGCCCCTCGTGCTGGTCCCGCTGGTGGGCAGGCAGGGTGTCAGCGAGGACAGAGGATTTCTCCCTCTGTCCCTGGCAGACACTGGACCTGCTTCTGGGACTGTTGGCAGGAGCTTCAGCAACCTGCTGAAACCTCCTGCTGCCTGTTCATGGCAAATTGAGCTGGGCTGGTGAAGCAGCCAGTGTGATGGGCTGCAGGTTGCGAGTGGGCAGACATCCTCTGTGGCCAAAGCCCCAGTCAGAGCATCACAGACAGTGCCTCTGTCAGATAGATGTTGGCACATGCCCTGTCCTGCACTTCTTCCTTTCCAAAAGTACTTCCTTGAGTTCTAGTGCAATGGCTTAGCTGTGTCTCTCTTGTGCTGTTGCTTATGAAATGGTTATCTATCTCTGTGGTAATTATTTTGCAATAGAAATCTGTCCTGTTTCTGTGTCAGAGAGCTGGAGCACCGTCATCTCAGTGAATTCATGTGGAGACTTGGCTTTTCCAGACTGCATTACACAATCAAAGTTACAATAAAAAGAGAAAAAAAAGTTGATCTGCATCTTACATCTTGTATTGCAGAGCAGCTCACACTGAGGGAAATAAGGGCAGAACACAGATAAGCTGTGGATTAAGGTTCCTCAGCTTTGAATAAGTAGATAAAATCGTGTTAATGTGTCTTGAGCTTTCCTTTTTCAGAATTAAGAGAAAACATTGCAGGTTTTTCCCCCTCCCTGCCCTAAGCAGGCTCTCATGCTCACTAAGCACAGGACTTGCTGGACAAAGCTCTGCATCTCTGGGCCGGTGCCCGAAGCCATGTGGGTGCAGCAGCGCATTCCCAGGCTTGGGACATCCCGCTCCCTGTCCCCCTGGCACAGCCGCTCCGCACAGGAGGGCTCAGATCCCTGCTTCTTTAGATAGAGCCGCCCTAAGTGAGAGCATTGGGTAAGTAACAGAGAAGTCTTTTTGTTTTCCACTCATTTTGCTGGTAAATATTTCCTTTGAGCAGGAGATTTATATCTGGCTCCTGCTCGGTGTTCCACCGATTCTGCAGCCAGGGAGGAGCAGCCCCAGACGGAGGCTTGGCTGATGAATGCAGCTGATTCAGGGCAGGCCACGGCCCACGAACAGAAACCTTTTGAAGGCAGGAGCGCCTTCTTTTATGGGATGGCGCCTCGTGCTTGGAAAGAAGGCAGAAAGGATGGATGCTTTCAGTCAGGGCAGCCAGAGGCGTCGGGCATGGCTTTGTGCTGGGCTGCAGGCTGGCAAGGGGGAGGGAGCATCCCGCACTTTCGGCATCCCAGCCCCCTGCTGGAGAACTGCAGGACACTGCAGGGCAGGACGGGCTCCGCCTCTCAGCCAGGGCTTGTGGTTGTGGCGTGGTTGGCAGCGGCTCGAGTGCAGCTGATTCCTTCCTGGGGACAGTGGCAGTAACCCTTGGAAAGCCTTGGAATTTGTGTATGGGTGTGCATAGGAGAGTGCTGCGCAGGCAAGTTTGTTAGGACCTTTGAATAGTTCCTTGGAACAAGAGTTCAAGTCTACACACGATGTGGGACTAATACTAAGCCATTTTTTAAAGTTGCAATTTAAGCTACACAAAAGAGTAAATGAAACAGCAGACCATAATGTTTTACCATTAAGCTAAAACATTATTTAGATTAGTGAGCTGGAATGGGAGAGAAAGAGGACATGTTGAAAATTGTACAGATACTGTATATCCCTCCTAAAGACAGCAGCATGGTGTGGAGAGGAGGGAATCAAGGGGCAGAAAACACCATTTCCCTTTCAACTGCCCTGGAGAGGACTGAGGATGAGGAGCAGTGTGTCTGTGTAACACCACTTCCTCCTTCCCAGTAGAGGAGCCTTCAGAGACAGGAGTGTGTAACACTTCTGAAGATGATTCAAGCAGAAATAAACCAGCATGCAGGTTTTATAATGTGCAGTAAGGAGGTGTCTTCCAGTTTCTGAGTAACAGACAGGGCTGCACTGGGGAAATGTCACTTAAGTATTAATTAAACATGAGAAAATTATTGCAATTTTGGTAGCAAATTGGCATGTCCCAAATACCAGCTTAACCATAAAATGATAGGATTCCCTTCCCTAGTTCATGTTTGGCTTTCCACTGAGTACAGCAAACCATCTATTTTGAAGGGAGTAAGGTCCTGTGGAAGGGTTGCAGTGCAGAACAGGCTGTGGGGACTTGTGGTAGAGCCCCAGGTAGGAAGAGGAGCTCTGAATTTGTTCTGTGCCCTGCAACACACTGTATAGGAGCCTGGCAGCATCATGAAACAAGGCAGAATTGTCAGCTTAGCAGCAGACTGGGTCCAAGCATGGTCACAAGCTGCAGCAGCCCTGCAGAGCAGCAGGAGGGCATGGGATGCAGGGCAGCCCTGGCTCCAAGCTCAAGCAGCTTGTGTGGATTTGCTTTGGAGACCAAGTTCAATTGTCAGCGCAGAGATGCAATCCTCAGCAAAACCACTGCCAGACCTCTCAGTAATTGGCACCTTCTGAACAAAAAGGCCAAAGACAAAGTACGGGGGCAGAGAGATCGAGTTTTAGGCTCAGCTTGGAGCACAGACTTGCACAGAAGGGCATTTTGGCTGCAGTTCCTGCAAATTAATTGTAGGGTTAGAGAATGAGCTTCAGTCTCCACATTTCATAACCATGACATCCAATCCATCTCAGTAAAACAGAAGGATGGCCCTCTATTTCTAGGTGCTCTTTTGTCTGTAATCCCGAGGGGAAACTTTTCTTTAGTTTTACCAGACCTTCTCATTGCTCAAATCAATTTATTAGTTTTACCTCATTATTTTCTGTCATTCCAAGTCCAGTGTCTTCAGATATTTCCTCATTTTCTTCTGAAGGTTCCTGCTAGGCTTATTTTGTCTGTTGGCATTTTGAGAAGAAAAATGTAATCGTCATGCTGACTGAATGTCAACTAATGCTGTCATTAAAAAGTAGCTTACAACAAAAGTCTTCTTTGATGGACTGTTTTTACTTCACATTTGCTAAGCTGGAAAGGAGAGTCAAAAAGTAGAAGGAATTGGGGGGAATCTTTAGCCAAAATCAAGAATTAAATGAGTTAATTCAGGTTAATTTCTTAACTCCAGCCACCTTGTGACTTCCTAGTGAAAACCTTTATCCAGACTATTCCAGCAAAGTTAGCAGTGCATCCCCAGAATAGCACAGAGTAGTTTGAGACATGCAGGTTTTGTGTATTTCACAACTGAATGTATAATGAATTGAAAAGTCTGATTAACAGGGGTAATCCATTATGTTTAAAATTCATCTGGACATGAGCAGCCTGGTCCAGTATCAAAGGTGGCCCTGCTTTGAATGGAGGGGGACTTAGCAAGAAAACTGCCTGCAATCCACTTACAACCTAAATTGTTCTCTGATTCAACCAGGAACCTAGAGAGGTCCCTTCATCTTAAAGGACTTAAGATTGCTTGCCTTTTTTTAGGCTTTTAGTTCAGGATTGAGAGACAGTGCCTAACAGGGGCCTTCAATGTAGATATATGAGCAAAAACGTTGAGCTGCACAGATTGTTTTGCTGATGACAAAACTTTGGTATTGCAGAGCCAGCTTTACAGTACCCTCCCACCCTCTGGAAGCCCACAGTGAGAGCAAAGCAAAAACAAGCTATTGTATCTGCAGATAAAGTATTTGAGTACAGTACTGCACTTCTCCCATTAACTCTCTAAGCAAAACTGCCTGGAAACAGCAAGCAATTGCACTTATTACCTGCTCCTCCCACCTCTCTTCATGTGCATCATTCAGCATTTAAAAAAAAGCTACCCTTTCCCATAACTCCCCTTTGTAATCAAGGTAATGCAAAGTAAATACTTACATTTATGTAATATAATGGCTTGGCCTGCCTGTAAATGAGAGCATATAAATCCCCTCTTAGGAATGGATGTAAAAATTGGAACAGCAGCTTTATCTATAATTCATTAAAAAACCCACAACAAAACTGCAAAGAAAAAATTGCAGAACTGGAAAAAAAAATTCATTAACTTTTAAGGAGACTATTGCCTGGGTGGCAAGTAAGGTGTATGTGCACATGCAGAAAACAGAGCCTGGTACTAATATTCATTGCTCAACTTTGTAGTTTGCTCTCCAAAGCAAATGTAACTCTGCTTTTGTGCCTATTATGATGAACAAAAAATCCCTCCTAAGCTATAATGAAACAATTGGAAGGCTACGGGCAATAAATTAACTGGTTACTTAGATCAACTGATTTTATCCATCAATTTTGCAGGCACCACAAAACTGCAAAAGAAAAATCTCGAAAAAAGTTAGATACCTATTTTTGTAGATGACATTTCCTTGCTTATTACCATCAGCAAGTTTTTCACTTGGTTTAATAAAATTATTTGCAATATCTTTGTATATTTTTAAAAAGCAAATGCACAAGATGCAAGGCTTAACTTGTGTTTCAAATGGCAGAAACAGCCCCCACTATCATAGAGGCAATCAAGCTCAGATCATGTCAGGTTTTGATCTTTCAGAACATTGCTCTGTCTGCTCCCTTATTTTAGATAATTTAGGTTATTTTGTGGTGTTACTGCCTCTGCCTTAGTTTTGTGAAGCCAAACACCTACGGAGGGTTTGTGATAAGAGACTTGAAGTTGGGATTGTAAGCAGTGTCAAAGCCCCCTGCACTGCCTGTGCTGTTTGACAGGGATTTTACCACCACATGCCACAGAAATTCTAAGTGGACTTGACTCTGTCTGGTGGAATGGCTGAAATGGATTTCATGGGGTTTGGGCAGCACAGCCCAGACTATTAACCAGACTATTATTCCCTTTGAGAAAGACTTGTTTCCCCTACATGGAACAGAAAGCTTCTGAGAGTGCCTGAGGAGGAGCACATGTGAGTGCAGAGGACTGAGTGTGTGCATGTGGACAGACGGACAGGTGGCTGCAAATGAAACAGCTGAAGTGTCTTTTGCAAGCATCCTGCACTGTGTTACCTTACCCTGCAAGGACCATACTGGAGGGCAAAAAGAGCAAGAAGCCCTTCATTTGTCATCTTTAGTGAAAGCTTCTCTGGCATTTAAAGGTTACTTTAAATGGGCATCTTAGTCGATCCCAGTTACTAGAGGAGCGAGGTTTGTGTGCTAGGAGCATAGCAGAAAGCAAACTTTGCTGCACCTTTTGCAGTGGAGAAGCCAGTGCCACACAGCCCTCTCTCTCCAGCTTTGCATCCTTGAGCAGGCCAGCCACAAGGTCAGTCTAGAAGGAAACTACCAATGTTGAGCAGAACTTAAAGTAGCAGCCAAGAGCTGTTTTCTCTTCCCAGCAAGAAGTCATCATGGAGAAGAACCAAACCATGTAGCTCCCTGGGTAACTCCCAGGAAGTCTCAGTTCTGAGGCAGTTTCTGAGCAAAGATAGCTTTGGCCACATCATGGAAGGTCAGACTGCACCACTTGTAAGATGATACTACAAGCACAGAGGGATCTCCAGTCTCAGAGGGGTGCTATAAGGATAACATTCACTAATGCTAGTGAAATATGCTTGGATACTACAGGGAACAGTGTCACAGAAATGCCTAAAAATACTGAATTCATCTTTGCATGTTCTAATTGTGCCTTTGGGTTCTCTAAAATTGACTTGTTTTCAGTTTTATAGAAATACTTTTGGAATTGAGAGTGAGAAGGAGTGTCTGGAAGCAGTATCCTAAAAAAAGGCAACCCAAAATCTAAAGACTCTTGCTCAGGAAAGAAGGGAAAGGAAGTTTGGGAGCCTCATCTCTTCCCAGCCTGGCCCTCTGACCATGCATTATTCTGCAGACAACATCTTGTTCTGTTCTCAGCAGGCTAACAGTGCTGAAAGAGGCAAAAGGAGTAGCTAGCCACACTTGGCCAAAGTTGTCCTGAGATTAGGGTCAATTCTCTATCAACACACTTCTGTAGAGAAAAGGCCCCATTTTTCAGTTTGTTCCTATAATTTGAAGGTAAATCTGAGAACTAGGCAAATACATATTTCACCTGAGAGGTATCAGTGGATTTTAATTTCTTTCAGAATATCTTTCAGCATCAACATCAGATTCTTTCTTAGGATAAAGCTGTCTTTATGAAAGCAGTGTGCCTAATAGCCATCCTCGACTACTTAAACAAGTCAATTTTGCAAGGACTGTAGCTGTCAAGCCAGAGCACTGTTTGGAACTACAGTACAGGGATCCTAGATTTTAAATGAAATGTTACCTCATGCATCATTTTCTATCATACTTGTAGAATTCCAGTTAGTTTATCTCAAAATAAATGTTGCTTTCTGTAATTTGTACACATGCTAAAGCTGCTGGTATGTTTTTTTAATGACTGTTCTGCTTTGCTTTAAACATGTGGGTTTTCTTGAAACAAAAATGAAGGTTAAAACTTTGTACATTTTTAAAATGACTGCTATGGTCAGAAGTATGAAAGTATATGTTGCATTAAAATTGAGTGCTGTTTATGTATTTAACATAGATGTACGTTTTTGCATTGTTAAAAAGAACGATTCCATGCTTTCTTTGAGGGGGATCTGTACTCCAATATTGTCTGATAGCTTTCATATTCTAATTACTTTAATTAAAGTTCTAACAGTTTGCATATGATTCATGATTCTGATTTCTTCTGTTTTATTAAATCTGATAATCTGACATGGTCTAAAATGCTCTTCTCATTTGGAACAAGAAAAATGTACTTCCTGCTGAGAAATTAATCCAACACTCAAATTGGTTTTGAATTACTAGCATGATGCTGCCAACTGCAAGGTCTTAACTTGAAGTTAATGAAATCCAAAGGTATCCATAAAATGATGCAAGAAAAGCTCTTTATTTCTACAAAGCCTCCAAGTGTCATTGATATGGAAATACCATGGTCAGAATATTTTTTCCATTCCAAATCAAATACTTTTGTCATTCCTGTTAAAACAGACACTTAGTATTTAAAGGGAGAGCATTATTCTCATCAGGCCAAGGCAAACTCAAGTGTCAGGAGAAGATTCATCCATCTGGCTGGTCACCAAATCTGTCCTTATGAAGCTGCAAAAGCGTTCCTAATCAAAAATGTTTTTTTTATTTTGGTCACATTCCTTAAGTATTCCCAAATGACCAAATGTGAGCCACTCGGAGCCAGTGAGAAGACTGGGTTTTAGTGTTTTGACACTGGAGTAGCCACTGGTTTTAAAGTGGTCTTGGAGAGGTACCATGGTAAGACTCTGCTCATGCCCCTTGGGATCCTCATACTTCAGCTTTCCTCACACTAGCCCACGGCAAAGAGATCCAGCCTTAGGGTTTCCTGCACTTACCAGCCCTTCAGTTCCTGCCTGTTTCTTCTTGTCTCCTCCCTTTGGGGCTCCATGACCACCCTCTCATGCCCCTGGCATCTGTGAAGGGCTGGGAAACAGCTGTCTTTCTCCTGGACCTCGGTGCAGGGCTGTCCAGGGGACATTCAGAGAGCCCTGAGCTGGCTCTCACCATGCCCAGCTCCCCCATCCCACTCTCCAGCCATGGCTGCAGAGAGCATTGGCTTATGTCTAGTCCTGTTCCTGTCTGAGAGCAGGAGGGCTGAGCAGAGCAGAGGACACAACCAGGGTATCTACCCCAGCAATCAGGGTATCTACCGTACTGCCCTGGCAGGAGGCCATACAAAAAAAAAAAAAAAAAAAGAAAAGAAAAGAAAGGAAAAGAAAAGGGAGCTTAGGTAGGGCTCAGGAAAAGATACTGTCCTTGTGCTGCTCATGAGGCCAGGTCAAGGGAGCAAACATCCCATGGCTCAGAAGGCCAGACCCTGTTTGGAACAGGTTTGAGAATGAATTGCTGCCACACTGCTTCCTCTTGAGCAGGCTGAGCAAGGCCAAACAGCACAAACAGAGTCACATGGTGGCCAGTTTGACCTTTCTCAAACTGAAGCTTTCTCTTTCAGGGACTTTGTAGGCTTTATTTCACTCTTCTGAAGAAAGTTAGGGCCTGATCTGAAGCAGGGAAAAAGTAAGAAAGTAAGACATGCAGTATGAGATCAGAAGGGAGCAGAAAGCTCAACATTGCCTGTAAGTGACACTTCTGAATGAGGATGTGTTGGATGACCACAGCAAACACTCTCCCAGTCCCTGCAACGTGCATGGAGAGCCACAAAGAGGAAAACCAAAGTCTGAGTGGTGCTTGACAACCCAGGAGAAAGCCAAGCCACAGTTATCAACTCTCTACACTGGCTGTCCCACAGCTGTGAGAAATGGGCCTCCTTCCTCTAGGTGACATAAAAACTGTGTCTAGGTGACATAAAAACTGTGTCTTGTGAGCAGACATTTTCCTGGCAGCTGGAACCAGTGCTCCCAAACTTACAGCCAGAATGGATTGCTCTGTGCTGAGCCCACCTGCCATACACAGGTGGTAAATTCCCACATCCTCCAGTGCAGCATTTCTTCAAAGAACCAGAGGTTTTGGGGCCAAGCCCCACTGATGATAACAGTCCCAGCAGTGAAATAGGATGCCTTCCCAACTGCAGATCTTACACCTTCTCTCCTAGCTCCTCAAAGGAAACTTCCCACCACTATTTCCTTTGAATTTTCCATGCTGTTGTTTTACATATTTCTGGGAAGGCAGACACACCCGAATGAGCATCCATGGGATGGGGTGTTGGAGGATTATATTGATACCTGGACCTTTCATACTCATGCCTTACAAACAAGGTGATTGTTGAAGCTATCACAGATTTGCTTTAAACATCCCTAAGCACTGCTCCAGTTAATTTTTCCTTTTCCTTTTTTTTTAATACCTTCTAGAATATACTATTTTATGTAATTAAAAGAGGTTTTATGTTTGCAATATATGTTTGATGAGACAAAATCCAGAACATCTGAGCAAAGGAAGCTCTGAAGAGGGCTCCTCTATAAATGAACTCTGTGGAAGAATTTGGCTGTCTAAAATCAATGTTAATATTAGATACTAAAAGCTAGTACACAACAGTCATGTGATATTACCCTGGGGTAATATCTGCAGGAGGTGCAGGAGGCCAGTGATGCTCTGAGTGGGTGTTTGCTGGGGAAGATCTTAGGGAGCCTGAATGGAAGATGAGAATCTGAGGCTCACAGGAGACAGCTTGTCCTACCACTGTGCAAATGTTATTTAAACAAGGGAAATAAACTATGAACTCACTGAAATTTGGTTTAGTTGTAAGCCCTTTCCTCTATGTTTTCAACCCTATTAGGTAAGCAGCTCGACAGTGACCCCTGAGAAGAAATTTTATTGGCTCTTCTGTCTCTCTTTTGAATATGAACTCAAAAGACATGCTCAGGTGAGAGAACAGAAATTGCTCTAAACTGCTGCTTGCTGGCTTCCTGAAAGGAACACAATCCTCCAGAATGCAAGTGCATTCATGATGCAGTTCACTGGCACAGAAACTGAAGTTTGGCAGCAAGAGATGAACCTGCCTAGGAGGGGCAAGAAGCAGGGTCTCACCCAAGCTCTTACTTTCAGCTCTGCAGAACCACTCCTTGAGCAAAACAGTAGGTCTTCTGTATAAAACAAAGGCCAAAATGTTATGCAATACTGAAAAAAAAATTAAAGCAGAGGGCCTGGAAAGAGTTTAAATGAAATGGACACATTTTGCAAGGTTATGTCCCATCCTGTACATCCTCCTTGCTCAATGTAACTTATTATTTCTCTTATCCTTTACACAAAATCAAAAAAATTCTTATGATGTAGAAAACACTCATAAACAGTAATGACAACAGTAAAAGTTCAGCAAGTGGTCCATCTCTAAATATATAGCCTATTCAGTTTTACACTGAGTATGTCTTTTACCTATAAATAATTATCATCTCATTAACAGCAGTACAGGCAATAATATTCTGTTATTCAAGGTACTTTAAATCTTTTGTAAGTATCTCAGCTACAACTGGTTTTTTTCCCCTTTATAATAAGAACAGTAAAAATAAATTATGCTTTGTGCAGCTTCAACTGCAGTTGGAAACTAACAGGTTTCTACATCTTAAAAGTTTTTTGATTCACTCTTGGATAATGTGTAATCCAACCCACCATTTCTCACCATACATGATTTTTGACACTATGAAGCCTCATGTTTGTGAAGCAGGAATAGGTTATCCCAGAACCACTGCTCAGGATTCACTGTCAGAGTGATTCTGACTGTGAAGACTCACATGCCTCAATACATCACATGAAGGTTTGGATGAATATAAAGACAAAACCTGATACTCAGCAGCCAAAGAGAGGGCTTGTTACAAATTTCAACTCCCACTAGCAGATTCTTATTCTAGGTGTAAAGCAGATGAACTACTTGATATTCAAAAAGCTAAAAATGTAAAGGCATGAAAAATCTCAAGTTTCTTATGACTTCATTTCACAGCATTCCACGTCTTCAAAATGTCTTTCACCTATCTATGCACTAAGAACTTCAAATTATATATCCTGTCATGCAAGTCTCTCAGGCTGATGCTGCTAAACCCAGGTATTTTGAGATCCCTGGATCCCAAGGCAAAGATCAGTAGATGACTAGGTCACAAGGCAAAGCATTTTGGCCATCGCGTATTTCCTCAGCACGGTCGGTGTTTGTGTATCGGCACCGCGCTCTGCATTTGCGGGAGCACCACGGTGAAGTGACAAGCCAGCAGAAGCCCTGGCTGTGTCTCGGCAAGGAAGGGCTGCGGGTGCCACCAGCTGGGCTGTCCCCTGGCCTGCAGGGACACCTGGTGACAGACCGGGAGGGGAGCGTAGGCTCGCCCTGCGGCGGTGCTGAGGCGCTCCTGGGCTCCCTTGCAAAAGCCCTGCGAGCCGGGGGCAGCTGCGGGCCAGAGGCGAACATCTGCAGGGAAACGTCTGTGAAACGCCGTAAGACTTTTTCAGAAGGAGGGCACTTGTTTCATTTTTCTTATTTTTTCTTTTTTTCCCCTTTTCTTTGTCTTTTTTTTTTTTTAATCAAAAATGCATGAGGCACAAGGGCACCATGCATCTTCGATTATGTAACAAGGCCAGCCTCTGAATTCTGTCCCACCCCAGGAAGCCACAAGCGGTTGCAGAGGCATCTGATTCTAGAAAAGTAAGAGAGATGGGAGGGGAGGAAAGTACCCACTGTGTTCAGCCTATATAAAAACATAATTTCAATAAAATAAAGGTTTGGGGTTTTTTCAAGTTAAAAAAATTGGTTTTTTCAGACTGAAAGCCTGACACTGAAGAGCACATGTAGAGGCCACCTACTACAGCCCCTGCAGCACTGACTGCTGCAACAGCCCAAAGGAAATGTGTCCTGTCAAAGACCTTGTAGGCAGGTGTCTAGAAACACCACCCCAAACCCCACAATTCCAAAAAGGGGCAAACTGTTCCCTAGAGGAGACACCTGGTGATCACATTCAGTGTGCCCCTCCTTCCTCAGCATGTCAAATTATCCTCCCAACATCTGTGATAAAACAATCTTTAGTCAGTGCTGACCAGTTCTTCAATGGCTCAGTACATTTCAGGGTGGCTGCTTTGCCATCCCAATGACTTACACTGGCGTTGTGAATAGCAGTAAGAGAATTTCATCAGCACCCAGGCAGAAACGAGTGCTCTGGAAAAAGGGGACTAGAGAGATGCCTTCTTTGGGAGGCTTCTACCATGCTGAACTTCCTGCTTCACTTTCAGCTCTGTGGAATTAATAACATTTCTTTTCCATTTCTGAGAGGCTGAAGTTCTCCTCAAAAAATTAATAAATGGACATATTCTTTGAATGTGTCTGGCTTGGAGCACTTTAGTCGATGTCATAGCACAAATATTCATTGCAGCCAGCTTGAGAACACGGCTCCTGTCATCTTCCAGCATTAAGCAAAAAGGGGAGCATTCATGAAGAACATTTGGCCACCTTCAGACATTCTTGGTCCTGTCCTGCCAGCTAGCATAGTGGGAAAACAAATGGCAATTATGTCCAGAAGAAAACAAGATGCAGGAGCTGCACAACCAACACTATTTATACACCAGGGACACAAGATGCCAAGTTGAGCCCTGCACTCCATGAACAGTGCAAGAGCTCCCTCTCCCCACTTCCTTCACATCTACACGGTTCCCTGACCACATCTGCCATCCAGGTGAGACAGGAGCTCCCACACTGCTCTCCAGCCTCCTTCACTGGTTCTGGATGAGAGGGTGTCACTGTCACACAGAAATGCACTTTGCAAGAGATGGCTGAGCTTGGGCTCAGCTGTCTGAACAAAGGCACAGTCCTGAACCCAACACACCAGGTCTTGGGGAGCTCCCACAGGACATCATCCTGAGGCTTCTCCGAGCCTCACCCAGCCTCAGCTTGGAAAGATTGCCTGTTGCAGCATCAGGCACACTTTATAACTTACTAGGAAACAGAATAAAGGCAAAATAAAAGCTTGGTGTAGACAGAAGTTTTAGCAAAAACCACATTTGACTTAAGCACCTTGTGCCCAGTCCCACCTTTCCAGTTCAAGATACAAACCAATTATGTGCATTGTTTCCAGCCCTAATAATGGCTACAAACTCAGCCCCTAAAAAGCCTCTGCTTTAGAGGTTTTTGTCATACATTCATAACCATGCTCTACATGTGTGACAGTATCTTTTTGAAGAGGTGTTAAATCTCAAGAATATATGACAATTCAATAATTTCAGTTAATTAAATCCTAACTACAACTTTTCTATCAGTGTTATGAATTGCAAAAGTTAATTTATTTTTCCTCCTCTTTAGTTTTTCTTGGATAACATCAATTCAGGGAATTACTTGGTTTTGCTGCCTGTGTGCAAGCAGACAATAATTTTACACAGGTTACTATACTTCACAGCTTTCATAAACAAACTAACTTCAACAAGGATTACAAAGATTGAAACATTAAAAATTTAAAGTATAGGCCATAAAACAAGAAACAAAATGCTGCCAGATGAATTTTAGAAGTTTTTTATTCCCTTGTAGCTCCCAGAAATTTTCAGTAACAAACTAATTGATTTAGAAGGCAACGAAAACATGACATATATAACACAGTACATGATAGGCCTCATTAATGTGTTTAAAACACATCTTAGAACTTCTCTTAGAGCAGAACAGAACTTTTAGAACACATGTTCATTGTATATATTACCTTCCACAATAATAGTTATCAAATATCAACTAGAACAGAAGAATTTTGCACGCCACTTTCTCCAAAATATTCAAATGAAAAATTTTTATAACCTTACCCCATTTACAAATGAAGGTCTTCTAAGTGACCTGTGTATGACCAGCATTTTGGTTAAATCAGCTTTCACTCTCTTGTTCCAAAAGTCACCTGTAGGACATACTTCTACTTGAACTTAAAAGCTGAATGCTTCATTATTTAATTATTTTAAAAGATTTGTCAGTACTTCCAGCATCTGATACATTCTGTATTCTTTCAGTTTTAAAGCATAGTGAATAACTAAGCAGAAACAGAACCTCTGATATCTCCACTCTTGGGAGGAGTAAGCTGCACCAAAAGTTTATTTACAACTACTGAACTCCCTGGACAAATTAAAATCCTCATGTTCTCTAGAGCAGCTGCCCAAGAGGATTAACAGTACAGGAACAATAACATGAACAGACATGGAAGTGAACAGGCATGTGCCTCCCTTCTACCACCTGTCATAATTGAAGTGGGAATTCTGTGAACTCTTTGACTTCATGACCGACTATCAGACAACTTTTATACTCTCTTATCACATTTGCCATGTTCCTCTCCATGAGTTGAAAGGGGAAGAGCAGCTCATTTTCAGTGTAACAGACAACTGGCTTCTAAACAAGACACATTTATGTAGGAAAAAACAACCCAAAGCATTAGGAAACTTAAGTAACATCTCTCTTATAGCATAAATCATGGCAGGCATTAAATTCCAACTGCAAAAGAATTGTATTACTTCCCGAAACCCAATTTTGCATAAATGGCTTCTAAGCACTTTTACAAAGATCTGCCAAGACACTGCCACCTTACTTTCCCAGAAATTTCAGTCGTCATTATTTTGGGGAGCAAAAAGTTAGCTCATGTCTTACCACAGAGCCTCACTAAAAGAAATAAAATGAATAAATCTATCATTTTGGCAATCCAGAGTAAGTCCTTCAAAAAAAAGGACTGCAGAAGCTTCTATTTCTTTTGATGGAAAAGAAAGCCATGCTTGCCAAACCTTTACTATTTAAGATAGCACCTATTTGACACTTTATTTCAGACGTCAACTTCCAAAACACAGATTTCAAATTGTTGATTTAATCACATGGATTTTGTCCTGTTTCAAAAACAGCATGGGAAACCTCCATAAGCAGCACAAGTTTGTTTGCCAAACAATCACTCGTTCACAGCATTGTCTCTTGGCACATTCTGACTGGAATATTATAGTGTCTGTCATCTTCAGTTATGAGAGTCACCACAGGCCAGTCCTCCTCCGGGTCATTGGGGTAAAGTGTGATGAACTCGTCAGTGCTGTGCTTATAGAGTCTGTACACTTGGATGGTGTACTGCAGAGCATAAGCAAGGAGAAACATCTCCACCTACATTGGAAACAGCAAATATTGGTGTAAAATTCAACATGCCTTATACAAGATTTTCCTCATAAAAATATTAAACTAATACCTATCAGATGTAATTTTTCAAAGACAAAAATTGTGACATGAGAAATCCTATATATGAGCATCTCTCATTCATTCTCTCATCTCCATCATCTTCCTCTATGACACCATGCATTTAACAAAGTCCTCAAATCCACAATGGCATAGTAGTAAAATAACCCTAAAGAAAAACTGCTTTACACAGTGTCCTATTGCTGCAAGCAGGTAGGAAAGACATTCTCTTGCATCAGTGTTCATCCTGTTAAGTCACTTAAAACCAGACAAGAGCAGGTTTCAGACAATGATCCTCTCACTCTTGCAGGGTACTCTGAACTTTCCAGCCAAATAAAAGTAAATGGAAAGCCCTTACAGAGCCCGTTGACAGGAGAAGAAATTCAGAAAAAGAAGCTGTGAAAAGCTTCCACTTCATCAACTACAGTGACAAGCACATCCTGTTCTACATTACAATTTACAAAGAATCTTACTGAAATAAACAGTCAGCACAAAAAACTGGCAACATAACTTCTTGACATAAACTGAGCAGCAAAAAAGTCACCAATTAATCACCTATTTTCACAGAAACAGCAAACTGTCTTATCTATACTGCAGTTGTCAGATTTTTAAGATAAGAAACAAAACCAAAACATAATACTTCCATGTTTCTAGTATCTGCAATTAAGTTGTGAACTTCATTGAAGTGTCCCACTTGTAAGGAACTCAATGGGTTTTTTTAATGGATATTTCCAAAATCTTTCAGTCTATTCAGCTCATTAACTACTCCTCATTTTGGTTTGGGGCTTTTTTGTAATATGTATATACCATTTATGCCATATATAAAACAGCAACTTCCATTAGCTTATCAGAATTCACCTGTGTATGTGCTACACATGGTCTTCATAATTTGAGTATTAGCTTTTATTGTGGTATTTTTTAAAAAGCTAACAACTAAAGAGACCCATACAAGTGTTCTATTAATAGCAAACCCTATTTCCTAAGAATGCTACCTGCCAGCCACCAGACAAAACGTGGTGTTTCAAAGGAGGGCCTTTAGACTCTCACTACAAGCAAGCAGTTCTAACATATTCCTCCCAACAAAAGACCAGATGCTTCAGTCAGCCCAACAAAAGCTGAGGAATTTCTTAAACCACTTGAAACTGAAAACCCCAAAACAGGAAAATAACACTAAGAACAACCTCTCCTTACTTGTTCAAGGCCTCCACTGTGACCAATATGATTCAAGTGATTCTGCATTAACTGACAAGGGTTGCTGGATGTATCCCGTGCAAACAGGAGCCAGGAGAAGACAGGCACTCTCTTTCCACTTTTATCAGCATTGTATAATTCAATGGCAGTGTTAAGCATCAAAAATTTCAGCGCTTCATAAAGACTGTACTCCTCCTCTTCACTCTTGAACAATTTATCACAAGCTTCTTGTTTCTCAAGAGGATCCTTTATTTCACTTATATTCTTCCACTAAAAAAAAAAACCCAAGCAAACAAACCATTATACACAAACACAAACCAACAGCCATCCCCCTGCCAGAGCTGCAAAAAGTCACTTGTGAATTGTCAGATGCTCAGCACAGGCACTCAGAATTTAACTTATGAAGGGCTTTGTGCCTTTTTAAAAACAATCAAGAATATTTCCACAACTGTACCCCAATCAAGGTCAGGCTGACTTAGTCTGATTTTGCTTAAATTGGTCCATAAGCAAAGCAAAAGGAAGGGATGCTAGAAATTGCTGCAAGGTAGCAGAAGAAATATTGTTGTGGGACAATACACATTAAGGTAATAAATAACTTTTTTGTTTCCTGTGCCATAAAGCCCACATACATCATTCTTTACATTTCTGTTACTCAAAATGCATATTTCATTCCAACCCCCAAACTGTTGAATGCTGCATTCCAAATACTCTTAAAAGCCTTCATAGAGAGAATTTGCATTTGCAGTAAGACAGGAACAACTCCAGTGTTTTTTAATAGGTTCCAGAGTTCCAAGAGAGAGAAAGCATGGGGCCAGGTAATATAGTATGAACATTTAAGGGCACAATCCTGTTCCTATGACCTGAAATAAATGTATAAAAAAGGAACAAAAACTACTCCTTTGAAATTACTTCAGAGTTGTTGTGTTTTTCTTTCCTTAATCTTGTCCAGATACCAAAAAGATTTGCCTGCAGTTTACATCATTCCTTCAAATAAAATACAAGAAAAAATAGAGGCAGAAAGCTACTCTCATATATTAATTTTTTTCATTGAAATCTGTCTAATTAATCGTTTCCTGCAGAGCTGTTTGCAAATTAATTCCAGCATCAGGCTACTGCAAGTAGTAAAAGACCAGATGCTTCTCATGTACCTGAACAGACATTCTTTACTTGACTTTTTTGCAATATACATACAGAAAAGTGACTTTCACTACTGAAAGCATCCTTATGTTAAATTCTCCACATTCAAAAATCTTTTTCACTTTTCTTATTTGCAAGTGACCAAAGAATATACAAATACTTTTCCAACCTTTTGCCTTAGAAGTATTAAATACTCTTTTATTTCATCCCTTATTTCTCCCATCCTCTTGCCAGGTTTCTGTCTGAGCTGCCACAGCTTGATCCAGTCATACTTGCTCAGCAAGTTTTCAGGAAGCTGGAAGTTGAGAGAAGAAAAGCCAGCTTAAGCTAAAATTCTGGAAAGGAAAAGCCCCCAGCCTGCACATTTTAATTTTATTAACAGTTTTCACCTTGAAACAATACCTCATATATCCTTCTGAACTGATATCATAGTAGGAGGACCATACCCAAGCACAAGTGGCTATTTATAATATTTGCTGGGTAACAGTAAGAATACTGTGGTCTATTACTATTTCCAGATCTAACACATAAGCATTGAAAAAAATTATCCACCAAGTCACTCATGCCTTCTTTTTTGTTATTTTGTTTTGAGGTTTTTGGGTTTTTTTAATTAAAACATTCCTCCAACAGCAGATAGATGACAGTGACTTTGTTTAAAAGTGTTCCTGGACCAACAGAAGAGAAAATTACATTCATCATATCATCCTGAACTCTTGGTGGACTGCAAACTACTTTGTCCAGAACACACCAAAAAAATCTGTTTCCTTTTCAAGGACCACAATCCAAACACTCTAGGACAGGTTTTTTATTAAAGAAAAAAACAACTTGGGAATTTGCTGATGCATCAGATCATGTTTTAGCCTCAGAACTGCCACTTTTACTGCTCATGTGCTACACCTGTTCAGTTCAGAGCTTTTACACCTCCCTTGAAGGACACTCTGGCAGTTGCGTGTCCAGTTTTGTACCTTCATCTATTAATCCATTTTACTACTAAAACTGGAAGAGCAACTTGGGTCTTACAATGGAGTAAATCTTGGCTAGAGCAGCACCTATGCCATCAGCCACCACCAGCCAATTTGCACTTTATGAGGACTCCAAACTAGCAATGTGATCTCCTTGGTGGCAACCAAGTCTGTGTTCAGAGAGGCACAGATCTTCTCCCACCCCAGCCTGGCCGAGCTAAACAATCCAAAATTATATGCCAGTAACTTCCACAACTACAAATGTGCATGTAATCACTATTTTAAATTAAAAACAAGAAAAAAATGTTATATTTGTACTGTCAGCTGTCAGTATACACATTTCTCTTACATGTCTTCTGCTTTGATGCCTAACAATTTATCATTTCAGTTTGTTTTGTAAGTAAAAAATGTTCATTATCATATGACATTTGCCTCTATGAATCATTAGCAAAAAAAAAAAAGAGATGAACATCATTAAAAACTTCAAAGTACATAATTTTTAAAAAGTGTCCTCTTTAAAGGATCATTGGGAAACTATGTTCTTTAGTCTGATGATGTGGAAATGGTTGAGAGCTGAAAGAATGTGCTTTTTTACAAAAAGGACACCATTTTGCAATAAAATGGTGCTTGCTGTAAAACACCTCACAGAACTATTTTCATCAGTAATTACAAAAATATAATCACAACATGTTTGCTTAAAAATTACAGTGGCCAGAATGAGAACTTTTCTGTTGTCCTCTAAAGTGATGCAAAAAGGTAGTAAGGGCAGTGTGATTCTACTTGGACTGCTACCCTATACACAGGGTCTGCATCAGACATTGACCATTTACATTTCCAGCAGCACCCTGACAACTGGAACCTTACTCTTCTCAAATGGCTTATTTCTGTATAGGCAGCTTCTCACATGTTTTTCCATATTCACCAATACCACCAAATGGACTTTGTTGACACAAGAAAATTTCTGGAATATTCTTCTTCTGCTTGTAGGGGAATACCTTGCTCTTCTCATACATCAGTGCTCCACAAAAACTGTTCTTCGTGTCAGGTCAGAGTTGCTCTTACACTTATTTTAAGCAACATTTAAGACACAGGTAATTACACACATTCTGCAAAGCCTACAGCATCCAATTTGCTATTCCACTTTCTAGAGAAACCATGTATGGCATACAAGAACAGATATTATAATTTTGAAAACCTGGGGGTTTTGCAAATGTTAGAATAAATTGTCCGTATTTTTTGTTATTGCCAGCTGTCTTGTGGAAAATCTCTTTCTGCCACATTATAGGCAGTAAGAAGAAACCAAGAGAGCAGAATTAAGACAGACAAGTGACATTCCATTAAGCACTACAGTAAAATCTATATGCATTATAAACTGGAAACCAAGGGCACCTGGACTCAATTCCAAGTTGAAAGAATCGCTGTGCACAAACAATAATCTTGAACATTACAACTTCTCAGTTCAGGGGATATTGACAAGTGAGCATATACATTACATAACAGAGAAATGAGATCATAAAATTATCAAATAGGTTAGACCTAGTATTAGTCTATTGTCAGATCAGTTTGACACATACCATAGTAAAATCCTCACTCTGCAGCCACCTTGGTAACTGGGTAGCTTGGCTTAATATCTGGAAAAGAGTTGCTCTGAAAGCACAATAGTTATCACCTCGTATTCTCCTTATAGATGCAAACTTCTGGGCAACTGCTTCATATCCCTAGAGAAACACAAAATCCAAAGGACATGAAATCATTAATAAAACCTTTTAAGGTCACACACTGTTAACATAAGAGGTATTGGAATATTATCACCCAAATACTAATGCTATTTAAAAAAAAAAAAAAGTTTGACCCACTACCCGTTTTGGAAGTTCAACTACTTTTAGGTCACAAATTATACTCTGAAAAAAAACCCCAAAAAACTAAATTCTGCTGAAAAACAAATAAGAAACTGAAGAACATAAACATCATTGAAATACGGGTAGCTAACTCACCTGGGTTTCCAAAAAATACCCAACATACATGCACAAGACGGCACATCATGCTTAAAAGAAATTTGAGCACTATTTGATGCTACTTCCCCAAAGCATGGCACATGTAGTTTGTTTCTGCCTCAGGGCAAGTTTGTGTTTACACTCAAATATCCTGACACTTGCCTCAGCACATTTGTTCCCTCCCTGCTGTTCCCACACTCACAGTGGTAGCAGAAGCCTCGATGTTGAAATGCAGCTTCTGCAGCTCAGCCACCCTGGCAAGGGCCCATGTCCTGTGCGTCCGTACCTCTCACAGTAATCTCTCCAGGGAGGCATGGGGAGTTTCTGACTTTTGTAAGGTATCTTTATGTTTACCCATACATAGCACTAAATTTCTCAAGCAACAAAACAACTTTGTTTTCTACCATTCTAGGTCAAGATTGACCTATAAAAATATATAAAAGTATATTTTAAAAATAGTTCAAAAACTGGTAAAAATCTCAGGAAAAATTTTTTAAAATCCATGCAATTCACCACTTTCAGTTACCTCCCTTCCACCCAAAAATTTGGTAATCTGCTCTGCACTTCAACAGTCTACAAAATTAGCAATTTATATCCTTTTCAATTGAAAACAATAACAAAGGACAGTAGTCATCAAACCCCTAAATTATCAGCAAGTAGCTTAGCTAAAAACACATGCAATGAGCACGAAGAAAAGCATCTGCCAGTTGTAAACCACTCGTAAGACCTCACAATGTAAAACACTTTTACTTCATTTCCTATCTTAAAAGACTGACTGCATAGAAAATCATGTAGCAGACAAAAACCAAGAGCCTAATGAAATTCAACAAAAACAGTACTGCTACCTTTCTCATTCTTTTTGCTGCTGGTGTATTTCCTCTCCACTCCTTCCTGCAATACTCCATAATGTCCATTTCAGGTGAAACACTTAATTTATACTCTGTCAAAACAGAACATGCAACATGTTACATGCAACAGAACATTATAAAACAGAAGAAGGTAGAAAGCACATCAAATTTCTAAATACACTATCACTTTAAAATAACTTCAGTGCCAAATGAAACTGGCAGCACAACCTGTAGCTACTAAGTAATTATTGCTGTGGGAGGGGATAAAATCAGCCTGTTCTGAAAATTACACCTGAAGTTATGATGTAGTTCAACAAGACAGGGAACACTCTGCTCCTCTCTTCTGTGAAAGTTAATTGGCAAAGAGGGGAAACTACTCAAGTAATTCTTCATTTTCTTAGCAAGCAGAAAAATATTGGCAAGTTTCTCTTCTTCATATAGCAGCTAGACTATAAGGTAGAAAGATCTTTCTCAGTAAGTCAGTAACAATACCAGAAAGAAGAGATGCAGTTTTGCCTCAGAATCTCAACAGCCTTCATCCCAAAACCAGGTAGTACTGAGGGTATCAAGTGCCAGTAACAGATGCTGCTATGATGACTATGACTGAGTAATTTTCAAGCACAACACTCATAACATAGACTATGTGACTGCTTTCCAAAGAACTCACATTCACTCATAAAGTAACTACAGAAACAAAGGGAATGATATATTAAGAGCAACTAATTTTCCAGAGAATTGACCTTTTTTTGAATCAAACTGTACAATGTACTCAGTCACAAGTAACTGCTATTGAACACAGACATCTGTGCACAGAAGTCCCTGGAGGAAAGAGTTTTAGGACATCACACATCAGTGCTACAGTGAGTTGCAATACTGTATTTGAAACTTCACACAAAGTTTGATTGTACCTGATGAGTTTGTTTCACTAAGTAGTAACTTCTCTCTCTCTATTTCTTCTTCATCACGATACATGTCCTCCTCGCTGCAATAAAAATCAACACATACCTCAAGTAACAGCACAAATCCTACTCTCTTTTTCAACCTCTTCCCCTTTTTACAACTCAGGAAAGCATTTAAGTCTTTCTACCTTTATTTTCAACTCAATTTGCTTTGCATCTTACCCATTTTCATAGAACCAACATTAGCTTTCAAAAATAGAGAAAAGTTTAGAAAACCCTCTCAACTGCTCCCCTCCAGTATCTGTCACCAGACTGGTAATAAATTATTGCCTGAATTTCTCTTCTGTGGTTGAATGAATACTACAGTCCCTTCTACAGTATTTCTACATTTTACAGTTTAAATCTGCAAAAGAAAGAAGCCAACATGTCTATTTGCTGCACATATGAATAATGCAGCTAAGAACACACTGCCCAGAGGGCTTTGTATCTACACACCCCTGGGACTGACCAACCTGCCTCGTGCTGAGCAGAGCACATGACAGAACACAATGACAAGCGGCCAACTACCTGCATTTAGTTTGAATGTTACTAAATCTAAGGAGAATTTCCACCATGATCCAAACTGCAGATTACAGACTAGCTGAAAACCAGAGAAACATTTCTTCCTCAAATAATGTGGGCTTTTTGGCCAAGGTACACTGTCAAGTACCTGCACCCGAGCATACATACAACATTGTGAAGTCAAGCTATGACCACGAGAGGGGAAATGATGCCCTACAAGAATAGTGCATAGACCAGCATCTGCAGCTTGGATGGGAACATTACTGCTGAAAATGAAGGCCCATACAATGTTCAAAAAACTGCAAATTTCACATTCCATTCCTGAGAGGGATTTGTCATATAATTACATCTAGCAAGAAAACTTCTAAAAAATAATCACAGCTTCACAATTAAAATACTTTTAAAAAAAATGTGTTATCAGCCATATTAGTATCATTTAGGCATAGCACTAAAGAGGTTTACATTAGAAGTCTGTTTTCCAAATAAAGTACATAAACAGAAAAAGGCTGCAAGGTTATTGCTTACTGCCTACTACTATTAGTAGCTTCTAATCTATTCCTCAAGAACACCCCAAATCTCAGCCTGCCTCTAAAAGACTAGGAAGAAATCAAGGCACATCTTACATCACTAAGACAGGACAAGCAATTAGGAAGAGTGTGAGAAAGAGTTTAATGTAGCCAGATGGGAACTGGATTGCTTTCATTAAACTTGAAAGGACAGACCACTAAATGATGGCTCTGTATTTCTTTTTCTTTATGTCCAAACCAGCTTACTCAAACCATTTGTGTATATCTCCCTTGAGAGCAATATAGGTTAATACCAGGAAACTAATCTACTGGGCTGCCATATAAAACTAGTTAAGTTTTTACTCAAGTGCTCAAGTAGCTGCATGAAATCTCATTTTTAACAGCACTAAATATCATAAATTAAAAGAGAAACAGTAGATATAGTAGGTATCAAACAGAGTACTATCTGGTGAGAAGAAACATCATAGAAATATTTGTTTCAAGTCCATATTCATGTTACACTATGATGCTGGACAAAGCCTAATTTCTCAGCAGAGTTTAAAGTCCGTTAAGGTTTGTGAAGACTTGAAAGAATACTTAATAACCTTGAAAACATTATTTAAAAAACCACACAGCCTGGTAAGTGACAGCAGCAATGTCTAGCTTATCTTCTGTATAAGCCAAGTATCAAAAATATAAAGCACCAACCTCCCCCTCTGAGCATGAAGAAACCTGCTGCTACAAGGGATTCCATGGGGAGAGAAACTGTGTCAGAACAGGGAAATTGTTCTTTTGCCATACAGCCTTGAATTCAGCAAAAGATGCAGAAAGAAGTGTTTAACTGACCAAAGCAGTGAGATTATTCAAGAAAGAGGAAGTTTGGTGTAAAGGAAGCAGTGTCATGTCCCTTCTGCAGATATTATGAAACCACCTTCTTTCTGGGAGTTGACAAAACAGAGGCAGCCACAGACTGAGAACATGACAGATTTACATCCAGAGTAAACAAGGTACTGCATTTCAAGAGAGTTGTTTGGAAACCCAGGTAGGCAAGAGATGCAATCCATCTGCACAGGCACTCTCATTCCAGAGATGAAAGTGTGTCGTAACAATTGCTATGCTGCAACAATGTTAAGTAAATCTGTGAAAACACTAATGTGGAAAGCCTTCCCCCATTAATGTCCAGATAAATATTTGAAAAATATAGTGAAAATAAAGTAAGAATGGAAAAGAATGATTAAATGAAAACATGCACGCACAAAAGAAAAAAATAGTGCAAGAAGTTTCATGCAAATACTTAGATTATTGAACTAGTTAATGGGATTTTCCTGAACCAAAGATACCAAGGGAAAAAAATCATAAAATTACCTTCATAAACTGAAAGTACCCTTCCTTTCTATAGCAAAATTGTTAATATATTTTAAAAAATTAATCCTTACCTCTCCTCAGATGACTCCACTGCTGAACGATTACCAGACCCAGGCAGATATAGCTCACAATTTCTGGATGCATCCTGATCCATCTCAAGAGATTTAATCATATCTGTCTTCTCAGGTCTCCCACTACTTCTGTATACACAGTCTTGTCTTATTTCTGACGCAGTTTGCTCTGTCTGGTCTGCAGGTGCATTTGCTGAGCCAAGTTCCTCAGAAGCAACACCAACTTCATTTTTATGCTTCATCAGCTGTGTGGGAACACTCTCTATTTTCTCTTCTGCACCTGCAGAAAGGTCAGTTGGTTCTGTCACCCACCCTTGAAGATTATCCTGGCTTTGAAGAATGAAAAAATACATGAAGTTTCTCTCCCAGAACAAAAGCATATGTTTCAGGAAAACTACAATATTTTAAGAATTACATTATATTTTGAGAATTCAGAGGGTACAAAAATTATTCAAAACCAGGAATAAAATCCAGAACAGTTTGGTAAAATAAGACAGCATCCAAGCTAATTTCTAACTCACTCTCATGACCATCATTTCTTACAAAGGCTAAGCTGTACCAGCTCTCAAACACAATCTGCACAAGAATTAGTGTCCTGGTTAAACACCTGCTATCCTTGGTGTGCATTATCACCTAAAACCCCAAGGATTAACAGAAATTTTAGGGAAACAAGTTTCAGTCCTGCAAGAAAACAGTTTGTACAAACTCACCTGGTGCTCTCTGAAACATCCACTCCACCAGGATCATTGCTTAGTACAAAAATTTCCAATATTTGTATATTCCAATATGATCAAAGTATCAAGGCAGGATGCCTACAACCCATTTTAGCCAGCTCCCCAAAAGTTTAAGATGTGCCCACATAGTAAATTTTCAGGGATATTTATCTTAAATTGACAGATAATCCTGCCCAAAAGTTATGGATTACTTGGCAGTTGTCACATTAATGTTCTAGACAATTAGTGGCTACCCAGGCTGGTCACCTCAGAGCTCACAAACTTAATATCCACTCTATAAACCTTAAAACTGCACAACACATTTCTATGTATAGGTTAAAGGCTCCCACCTGAAAAACATCTCTTACTAGCATTACAGCCCCTTGGCACCTGAGCCCTGACATGTACCAAGCTGTCCCACAGCACAGAGCTCAGGACCAGAGTTCACAGAAACGCAGAGGGGGTGGAAAGGGACTTGAAAGGTCACCGAACTCCAAGTCCCATGCTGAGGGCATGGACACCTTCCACTGGACCAGGCTGCTCAGAGCCCCATCCAGCCTGGCCTTGAACACTTCCCAGGATGGGAATTCACAACTTCTCCAGCAACCTTGTTCCAGCGCCTCACCACTCTTACAGTACAGAATTTCTTCCTAACATCTAATCCAAATCTACTCTTTTTCAGCTGGAATCCTTCCCCCTTGTCCGGTCACTACCTACCCTCGTAAAAAGTTCCTCCTCATTTTTCTTGGAGGCTCCCTTCAGGTACTGGAAGGCCATAATTCGATCACTTCAAACCCTTCATTCTTCCAATCTGGACAGCCCCAACTGTCTCAGCATTTCCTCATAGGAAAGGAGCTCCATCCTCCTTCAACAACTTTGCGGCCCTACTGGGGACTCGTTCCTACAGTTCCCTGTCCTCCCCGTGCTGGGGCTCCAGAGCTGGATACAGCACTGCAGCTGGGCTCTCACCCAAGGGGCAGAATCCCCTCCCCAGACACCGCTGACCGCGCTGCTTTGGAAGCAGAGTCGCACTCCAGGTCCCGATCTCTCCCGTCCCCGCTCCTCGGGGAAGGACGGCCCAGGCTCGGCGCAGGGCACGGCCACCCGTGCGCAGCCCGGGGAGGCCTCACCTTTCAGCCGCGCTCCGTCCCGCCCGGCACCGCGAAGCCGGCACGCCCCGCCGAGCCCCGGCGGGGGCCGCCGTGCCCGGCCCGAGGGGAGGACGCGGGGCTCGGCACGGCCGCCGCCGCTCGCCGCTCATGCCGGCGGGGCTCCGGGCACGGGGGGCAGCGCCAGTGCCGAACCCAGCACTGCCCGGGCACCCGCCCGGCTCCTGCGCGGCCCCGCAGCCGCTCCCGCCCCGCCGGAACCGGCACCGGCCGCGCCCCGCCCCCCGGAAAGGGCGGCCCCGCCGGGCCCTCAGCCCTCGGGCGCTGCACGGGAATGGAAACAGGGAAAGTGGTCGGGCGCCCACCGCGCCAAGGTGGAAGGCAACAATAAGTTCTCGTTGCAGAAAATACGGTGGAAATAAGAGTTGTTTTCCCGCTGCCAGACGGCCCGTGTAAAAGGAAGTGCTCTAAGAATGCAGAGTCTGTGTGTGTGTGTGTTTGTGTGTGCGTGTGTTTCTGTGCGTTTGTGTTTGCATTTCTGTTTGTGTGTTTGCGTGTGTGTATGTGTGTGTTTGTGTGTGTTTGGAGCTCGTCTGGAGCTTGCGAGAGGCTGGAAGTGTCTTCTGGGGGCAAAGAGATATATCGCCACGTTCTGATGGTACATCCTTATGAAACTCCAGGCAGAAGAGAAGCGCGCACGGAGAGTAGATGTGAAGCCTTTAAAAGTTACGTACTCTGAAACATACCCATTATTTAAAAAAAAAACCCACCACCTCAACAACAGCAACCGAAAAAACCCAGCCAAAACAAACAGAAACCAAAACAACAAAACCCAAATAAACTAAATACAACAACAAAACAAGAAACGCCCCCAAAACTCAGAATAGTATAATCTGTAACGCGATAGGAAAGTCCACTGCAGTTTAGGCATTTGAGGTGGTCTTCACATTGAAATTGGGCCTGAAATGAAGTATTTGTCTTCTTTCTGCAATTTCTGTCATAAGAATGTGTTTTCTCTGAGTATGACAAGTGATACTGAGAATGGAGGCAAATAATTACTACAGATACACAATCTGAACAGCCCCAACTGTTCAGACTGTTGTAACTTCAGCAAAGTTAAAATAGTTTTAACATGTATTTAGAGTATCAGACATTATTGGGAGACTATTTTAAAGGTGCAGGTCAGGTAGTAGAATGTCTAAAAGGTTAAAATGGCAATTGTAAGTAATTTGCAACATCATGAAAATTAATATAAAACTGATAGATGTTTTCGTAAACAAACTTTTTTGTTTCTTTTATCCTTGAGACGTGTGGAAGTATCCTGAATGTTTGAAGAAAAAATTTTAAAAATCCATTACCTTAGGTCTCTTAATCACCACTCTTCTCGTTGATCAACTTCATGTTGGATTGCTCTTGACAATGAGATCTCCTTAGAAAAATCTCTTTGTTTGAACAGCTATTTGCCTGACAGGTTTGTCTTAATATGCATTTTTGTTTCCCACTGCCCATGCCAGAATTACTCACTATCAAACAGCTAGTCCACTTGAAATATAGACACCCGTTTCCCGAGTTCCTATCATTTAAACAATTCAGATTTAATAGCATTTATAAAAGCCATTACAGTTGCCACTTTTTAAAAATTAGGTATTTTGTTTGTTTGTTATTTACCCACCTTTGCTGTTCTCTCAACAGCTTTAGGGCAGAGATGTTTTGTCTGATCATTCCTACTCTAAGTTCCCTGCATCTTTTATTAAGTGTAAGGTACAACCACTAAGCTAACTAGCAAAGTTCATGAAAATACACAACAAAGATATGCCATGCAATACAGGAGATCATGTTTTGTAAGTCTGAAATATTTCTGTACTTGGTGCTTTCTGGTGAAGGACACTAGCAGCTCAGATTTTGATAAAAAAAGAACCCATCAAACACCATGAGAAAATATATTTTTTACCTTATTTAATGTACCTTAGTGCTTACCAGCAGTTGTTAGCTTCTTTGCTAAGTTAATTACATTGCATTATTTGAAAAGTGTTGCACATTTTTCAGGATTATGATTAGAAACCTCTGGCTGATCAGTTCTTGTGACAGAAAAATAGATGGAAAAATAGATGGGGAAAACCCACCAGTAAGAGTCAAATGGGCAATACAATATCCACCATATACTTGTGTAATTACACATTACCCGTGATGTTTTCTTTCCTTTAGCATCCCTGAATTTATTAGAGGTTTTGGACATGTATTCCTAAGAACATACATCTCCACCCTGGTACATAAAGACAGGTATATAGAGATGCTGTTTTTCACTTTTATAGTTTCTAATTTTATTTGTCCCTAGAGTGAGCTCTAAATTGGCATGCTGCTGCCCATCAACAGAAGTGTGTTTCCAGCACCCTATGTTCCTTTTCTAAATGACTGAGAAAAATATGTAGGCTGTGGCTTTGGTGCAGTGAGTGGGGGTTTTTCAGTCCCTCAAACAGAAAATGGAGACTGTGTGAGTCATATCAGTATATACTATACATCACTGCTAAAAATTATGGCTGTTTGCAAGTTAAAAACCTGTCATTATTTTTTCACATGCACCAGTCTAAACAATAAAGTTACAAGCTTTCACAAAACGAAAAAACAAAGGCACATTTAAAAACCTGCTTCACTTCTTTTTAACAAGCTCAGTTTGCCCATTTAAAAAAAATTCTTAAAATGGGAAAATTGCCTATTAATTTGATAAAAATATTTATTAAAAGATGTTACAGTATGATGTAACTATTTTTATTATTATTAAACTAAGAGTACCTCATGTGCTCTAATTGGAAAATAATTACAGAAAGGTTTTTTTAGAGTGCTGTCAGTAAAGAAACATTCTCAGAAATTATTATGTCAGAGTAATATTTATTATGCCAGCAGTATATCCTGACTGTTGCCCAGACCACAGAAAACCTTAGTGGTTCAATCAATTAACTAAGCCTAAAGCTAAATACATTTTGTGTATTTTACATCTTTTTTTCCTTTCCAGTTTCTGCAGTAAAAAAAAAAAAAAAAAAAAAAAAAAAAGAAAAAAAAATTAAAAGAGAGGATATATACTCTGCAAAATGCAAATAGTGATACTATACTACATGCAAAATTCTAGCAGGCTTTATGAGACAGAAACTTAAGAAACATACAAATATGGGTTGGCTCATCTTCTCCACCCATAGTATGAAGCATGTATTTCCTTTATTGATTGATTGAATATTAATTTTTCTTTAAGTTTAAACAGAAATTTTAGAATTAGAGTTACTGTTCCATTTTTTACATTAAGTCTGTGAATGTTGCTTGCATTTTTATGGTCATGAATCTACCCTAATCTAATGTAGTACCAAAGAAGATGAAAGATGAACTGTAAGAAGCAAGCCCACCATATGGCCTGACTGGAGAAGAGATCAAGGTGAAGTCAAGTGGTGAGTTGTCACATTTTGCCCAGGGACTCTGACATGTCTGCATCCATCACATTTGCCAGGTCATGTGATAAAAGCTCATCTGCACACTTACCAAGGAGCACAGAGAGACCACTCTCATCAGTTATACAGGTGGAAAGCCTGGCTGAAAATCTAATGAGAGGTGTCTTTTGCAGTCAGATGTACTTGTGAGGTAGTGTGCCATGAAGGTCAAGACATCAAGAGAAGCAACATTACATTAGGTTACTGAACTAATGAAACATCCCAAAGAACATCTCAGAGTACACCAGCACCATGGTAAAATTGTATTTTTGTATCAAAAATCAAGAAGCTAAGGATTTTTTATTGTAATGCTCAAATTCATTTGTCTATGTTACTGTTTTTTAAAAGAGAATAGAACTGATATTTTGCTCTAATAAGTCAACATATCAGCCTCATGGTCATGGTCTTTTTCAGTTCATTAATCAAGTGGACTCAATCCACTCATTTGGAACAAATCCGTCTCAGCTGATGTTCATAAGTCTACCTAATGAACAAGCCTTTGGAGTTGCTTGGATGTGGCTGCCCTTGGAACAAGGAATGTGTTTATGCCTGCTGTGCAGCTACTCTCCAGCTGACCAGTTCCTCAGACTCCCACTTGTTGATGGTAGCTCCTGTCAGCTGCCTTTGGCCCTTGTTCCCTGACAGCAGATCTCCATTTCCAGTCTGACCTTGCACCAGCCTTCCTCAAGAGGCAAGACCAGGCTACTGAAGCTCTCACCCATTACCCCTCTGCCAGCTTGGCTCTTGAACTGGTTTTGTGGATGGTATAATCTGCTGCCTTCTCAGTGCAGCTGGCAACATCCCCTGGCTTCCACCACGAAGGAGACCTTCAGCCTCAGCCACAGCATAAACTCTTTACGATGGTACTGTTCTTGAACTTCTCAATACATACAGAAAATTTTCAGCTTGAAAAAAGGTATCAATAGGAAGGCTGAACTGATCCATAAGATATATTGAACTCGAATAGAGCAGAGAGATCCCTAAAGCAGAGATCGTTTGGAGAGCTGTAGCACTAGGATATAGTCTCTGGGCAGCAGCTTACTTTCTTAAACAACAACAACAACAAAAATTAAAGTACATATAGCTCACATTACTGAGTATGAAAAGGTGCATAACAGTACTGGAAATGCTATGGCCTTACCCAATTTGGATCCACTTAGTGGCTGGATTTGAAGCATAATGGCGTGCTTGATTTTGGAGATTTTGTGATGGGAAAAGTTCTTAAGTCTTCTCTCTCTCTGAAGGGGGAGTCTATCTAAGAAGTCTTCTGCAAACTCAACACAATGGAAGACAAGACATAATATTAATACTTTCCTTTTCTAGAGCTCTTCGTCCTGTACTGAGGAAGAGGGTAAATTAATCTTACTGTTGTCTTTAGGGGAAACTTGCCTCCAATTCTGTCATCAAACTGCCAAAGGAACAAGAATAAAGGCAAAGTTAGCCCAGGAAATACCTTTAGATACTTTACATGAAGTATATTGTTGTGCTTCAGGGGATCCACATGGTGTCTGAACAAAGATTTTATTTACAGACACAATTTGCTGTGGGCAGTGAAACTAATTTGACATTTTCTGCAGGCCTTATCATTCACCACATTAAAATAAAATGTTCCACAATTCTGTCTCAAACATTAATGCCTCTTCTGCTTTTTTTTTCACAGTTACAGATTTCTGGGATTATCATTCTCATCTAAAAGATAATGAGCATATATATTTACCTAGCAAATAGTTACTGTACCCTGTCCCATCTCTCACTTTAGAAGTTGCTGCCAATTTTTCTGGATAGAAGAGAGGCAGCTACCATGCCCAAATAATAGAGAAACATTTCCTATGAGACAGGCTTAATTTAAAAGCTGATGGGTTATTGGTATGAGCCACATCAAACAAAAGAAATTCTGTCAAAATAATAAAAAAAATAATAAAAATATTATGGTTCCACAGGTACTTTTCCAGGAGGTCTTTACTTTGGGTGGTTGTACAATATGTGAATAAATGTGTGATAATTTCTAAAGACAAAATCCTCATTGCTAAAGACAAAATTGTCTAAAGACAATTTTGACATTGTCTAAAGACAAAATCCACATGCAGCTGATATTTCTAGAACCTTCTGAAACAAATGTCCAAAGCCTGTTCAGATAGGATATTTTTATGAAAGGAATAAGGTTCAGGATATTTCTGCCATTTTTTTACTGTCATCATCTGCAAACATTTGGAGCTGGCAGACTCAGATGCTCTTATCTGATCCTCTGTTCCCAGGTCTTAACCACCTGCTTCTTGCTGAACACCAGCTCACAACAAGGAGCTCAGTCTGGTCACAGGGCTATCCTCACCTCACATCTACAGTGTTCAGTACTGACAAATTGCTCTGGAACAAGGTTTGCAGGGTCTTGTAGAAAGACTTGGAAAACTTTTTGATTTCTACACTTCCTGAGAAGCTTTTGCAATTAAAAGATTTTTTTTTATTTTCCTAAATCTTCCGGGTAAGGAGTCTACTTGTAGCTTGGGAATGATTCACCAGACTGAGCCTGAATAGTGTGGTGGTCCAGGAGCTTGCAGTATTTGAAACGTAGGGAGTGCAAAGACATAAAAAACACTGGTAATTCCATAACATTGGAGCAAATCCTTTTCATCTGTTGTCATGGTATATTTTTTATGCCTAGGATGAGTGGTACAGTAATAGTGGGCTTCAGTTTCTCTTTGCCTTTGGGAAAACTAGTCATCTGTAGTGATTCTCTATTCTGGCAACAAGTAACTAACCTGTTGTTGTTTTTTGCATTATTCTTCTGATGTTTATTGGTTTTGGGGTTTTTTGCTATGGTTCTGGGGGTACTTTTGTGTTTGTGTATTTGCTTTGGATAGTTTTTTTCCATCTGGATTCTTCTTTTTCTTTTTCTCTCCTAATTTTCAGGTATTTCTTTTTTGACTGCCAGTGTCAGATAATTTTTCTATCTAAGGCTTATCTTTATTGGAATCAATCAATCATAAAAACCCAGGTCCAAACCTAATCTGTGATCTCCCTACTTAGATCACAGAATAAGCTAAACAACACCTATCTTCCTGATTTGTGCTATCACATCAAGGACATGCAAATGTGGTTGTCATTAGCTGATCAATTTACCCAGTTCAAGTTTCTGCAGGAAGGTCCTATGGTAACACAAATCATCTGGAGATACAAACCACACCAAATACATAAGGTGGCTGCTGCTGTCAGGCTTAAGAACAGCCATAGTGCCTGATGGTTTGTAGCCAGATGTGTGTAGAGAAGTGGCCACAGGCTTTGGGGAATCTCAGACCTAAAATACTGACAGTTTTTGGTGCTCCCCTATCCATCTTACTGGCTGACAACACTGCCTGTCAAATCTGTCCTCGGCATCTCAGGCCAACCTTGCACTTAAGAATAGATTTTGCCTTGGAGTGTGGAAAATGCTCATTTACATTTCAGCTAAAACCCAGGACTTTTGAGAACAAACAGATAGATCTTGTTGCAGTTGTTGGGTGTAGAGACAATGTCAGAAATGGAGTTATTTTATAATTTTCTCTATACAAACTGCTCTTGCAAGACTGATGAAAAGCTAAGCCTTGTGCTAATATTTGTAAAACAAAGAGGAATTGATAATCACACTATGGGAGAAATTAGAAGACTGAAGATGAACCTTAAAATTAGTGAGAAGTATCTGTTCCATTTACCCAGGGAAAAGTTAAGGGTGATTTGATTATGTTCTGTTAGGAAAATCAATACATGCTATCTGGCCTTTTAGTCAAACAGAAAAAAGGTGTATCACGATTCGCTGACAGGTAGAAGTAGCCAGACAGCTAAAAAAAGGCATATGCTTCTAAAAGTATAGATAGAGATAATAACCTAAAATTTCCCCCCTCAGTTTCCCCAAAAACTGTTAAAGAAAAAAAAATTAAAGGGGTAACTCTATAGTCTTGACTGAAATTAGAAGTGTAGGAGGAGAAGGGACTCCACTCAAAGGCTGCAGGTTTTAATGCTTGGCAAGAAACTGGGAATTTCTAACTGCTGGCAGGATTTCAGAGAAAACATTTGCTTTGTTACTAAATTAGATGCATCTAGGGCACTAAAATTATCTACAACTATAATTCCTTTTTTTAAAAAGCTTCAAAAATATAGCTGTCATGAAGCCACTCTGTTAATAACCATGCATTTTTCTATTAATAGTTTGCATTTGTGACTCACAAAGGTACAGTCAACATACTGATATTCATTTATGTAATACACTCTTCATCAAAACCAGTATTTTATCGACCTAATTGTACTGGAATTTTGTTCAGGTTTATGTCTTGCTTAAAAAGGACAATATGATAAATAGGCTGGTGGCTTTCCACACAAATTGTGTTCTCTTTTTTTTTAATTTAAATCATATATCTTACTTCCTTCCCTTCTTCTTGCATTCCCAAAGTGCTAGGCTCCAAGCAGCTGTAACTCAAACAGCCCTAATTTGATCCTAAATGTATCATTCTTATTCTGTGCAGTATACTCTGGAGCTCTAGATGAGTTACACTTGCTGGACCAAATGTTAAAACTATCTTTCCTGACTAGCACTGCTGAGAATTGCATTTATTAAGCCACTCTTGCAGTCTGAAAAAATGTCTTTCATTCCTTTTACAGATATGCCTGTAATAACATTTCTAGTTTGAACTATCACACCTTTTTTATCTTCCTGCCTTTGAATAATTCAAAGAGCAGTTCTATATAGAAAGGCCTCTGGAGCTGCCCAGAACAGAACTAATATCTTGTGTAGTTTGCATGGACTCTTGAAAAAACCAAACCAAACATGATCCGGCCACATCTTTTGTCCAGCACTCATGGATGTCTTGTGCTACTAAGCTGGGTAGAGCACCCGCTGGCTACTGAACAGTTTTGCTCATGTTCCCATGACTCTGGAACATCTCAGTTCCAGATATCTCTACCTGCAGCTTTCCTGGGTTATACTCACACCACGTGTTGTGATGTGAGGAAATTCACCTTGTTGAGTTTGCTCAGCCTGTAAGTTTGATTCCCACTTTTCTCCTTACTTTGAAAATGTGTTGAGGTTTGGATGTCTGTCATTGAGGACTCTCAAATTCCCATGCTCAAAGCTAACCTGCAAAGGCAAGTGAGGGGGTGAAATATTTCCCTGAGTAGACCTCTGGGGACCCTGAATACAAGAGATGTGGTCAGATTTGATTGTGATGGGCTTTTCACAGCCTGTGAAACAAAAGCATGTGGCTTCACTTATGTCTCGTTCAGAACTTCAACAGAGGGTGGCTGAAGTGTTTCTTGGCTGTATCATCCCTGCTACAGCAGCAACAGAAGCACTGAAAATGCCAAACATGGGGACCCAACCAACAAGCAAGGGGAAGCCATCAATACAGGAAAGGCAAGAAACACCTGTTCTCTTCTGGAGAAACCTCACAGTGGTGAAGTCCTCTGTTTTGAAGGCGCAGGTGAGAGTAGCTTCAGTTACAGTAGTCATGGTCTATTCATGTGTCATGTTACAGGCTGCAGGGAAGAAGAGCTGCAATTACACTTTCTGTATCTGTTACCCAGGGAAATGTTCACATCTCCAGTCATAGACTAGCAGTTCAGAATAAAAGTATCCATGGACTTGCTAAGTCTTCCTCCATGAATTTGCTTACTTCTCCTAGCCATGTCTTTTCCATACCTCCTGTTGCCCTTAGATCATTGCTTGAGCTCCCATTTAACTCCTGTCTGAGGTCCAGAATCACTCCAGGACTGATTTTAATATCTCACCTTCTGAGCTGCATCCTTCTAATCCATGTCCTGTAGAAATACAGGGATGCGTGATAGCACATTAAAATACCAAAGAGGGAAGACAACAAAAATAGACTTTAATTTTTCCCCCCTTCCAGTAGCATGGATAGAAGCTATATGGACCTGAACAGATGTTTATAAAATTGGTAATTAACATGTAACATACCAATTGTTTTAGAACTCACTTATCCCAAGCCAGCATCGGAGCTGGTACACCCTAGAAAGAGAAGACTGCAGCCACAGAAGGATTCACACTGACACATTGAGAGGCAGAGAAATCACCAGATTCTGACTGCACAACCCCTCACTCTGCTCATTCTCTCACTGATGGCACTGAGCATGTGGCGATAACAAGGGAGAGGAGTCTGGAGTGAAGTTCAACCTTGAAAAGGGGAAGGGTGTTTTTTCCCTAAGCATTCTAATGTTTGTCTTTTTTTACGTTTCCCAATACCTAAATCTGTAATTAAATACTAATGCTAATTGCCAATAAATTAAGTTAAATTCCCCTACTCAAGTCTCTTTTGCCCATGACAGTGCATGAGAAGTGATTTCCCTGTCTTTATCATAGCCTAAAATGTTCTTGGTCCTCTTCTTCCTGGTTTTGCCCCCACCTTGCTGTTGTGGGAATAAGTGAGTGAGTGAGTTACTTGGCTGTTGGCTGGGTGGAATACACCACTGCAGGCAAGTGTGACAACCAAAGAATTGCCAGGAGAACAGAGCTTATTGAACTGTGTTTTCTGATGCTTGGAAGCCATCTAAATGATAGCTAAAAAATTCCTTCATAACTAAATGCTGTATTTGTTATCTGAAACTCTAAAAATGGCAATTTTCAATATTTTTAAGATCACAGAATCACAGAATAGCTAGGGTTGCACAAGTTTAGTTAATTTAGTTGCCTCCCCATTTCAGTAAAGCCTTGAACTATGGCCAAATATTTCACTAAGAGAGGAAAATGTTTTGGTTAATTGGCTTCCCAAGGCATTTAACCTCAGAATTATGCAAAACTGGGGTATGTGAGAAGAGGAAAGCATCTGGGACCCATTCTCTTTCTTTCATGCTTTTCATTTTTCCCTCCCAGCAGCACTGTTCAGCACACACAGCTTCTTCCAGCAATGTTCCAGCCATCCTCCTCACTCACTGGCCACAGCTGACACAGAGCTGACCCAAAGCTTTGTGGTTCATCAAGAGAGATGCAAATCAGCCAAGCCCCAGGGAGAGAAGTTTTCTGCATTTATCTCCTGTCCCTCCAGGTACATCACATCCTGCCTCTGAGGCATGTGGGTCTCCTTGGATATTTTCTGACAAATCTTTCAAAAAGCCTCTGCAAGGCTCCCTGCTCCATCCCTGGCCAAAATCAGGGTTGCACTAACACCACAAGGGATGCTGTGAATACAAATGTCACTCAGTGAGGCAGCAGCACCCCCAGCCCAGTGACCATGCCAGGCTCCTCTACAAAATAATTTCAAGGGACCACCACAGAGTTATATCCTGCCCTCTGACAAAACCAGGCCCAAAATGAAAGTTTCTCTCCTACCAGGGATGCCTTCAAGCACCCTGAAACCCTCACAAAAGAAGAGGGAGAGAGCAGGTCTTCCGTGGCACCAAAATTCCAGCTTTAAGTTTTCTTCAAAATCAGGAGCTTTTCATAAAAATGAAGCCCCCAAAAAAGCTTTGTGCTGTAATAGCACTAACATAAAAGGGGCAGAGGTGGGACTATTGTAATACTGATGAAATGCAAAGAAACAGTGATATCCAAATCCCAGGGGAGAAAAAAAGGAAAGCTATGTCTTTTCTATGCTTTGACTGGACAAATTTTTCTTGTGGTCAGTTGAACTATTTTGAAAACATACATATGCCTTAAATCTGTGCTTTACACAAGTCTAAAACCGCATTTGAAAACTATTTCCTAGACATTGAATTCAACACCCTGAGCCTGAACAGGTGAAGTTGGCAGCAAAAAAAACACACTGAGCAATTTTTTAATTAGCTTCAACTTAGTGGCCACAAACTAGACAAGAAGCAATTTCAGTGTTAGAGCTGAAGAATGAAGACTGACAGTATATCTTTTGGAGTTAAAATGAAATATTGGATGTGGTTCATACATTTTTTGAGATGCAGTTTTTTAAAAAGCTGACGTTCAAACTGCAAGACTTTTTTCCCCATTACAATAAAAGATACACTTTTCTTCAGCTGCTCTGTTAAACTCGTAACACACATTTTCAAATGTGGGGGGAAATCCAAATGCAACGCTGAGGCTTCAGAATGGTTTCTTCTTCTTGCTAAACTAAAAATAGTAAATAAGAAACGCATCCTGACTTTAGCTGCCTACAACACTGCTTTTAAAAATATTTGTAATGACTGTGTGCTTCTGGATTTGAACAGAAAATTTGTCTCTGCCACTGACTGGAAAATATCCTGCAGCACCCATCACTTACATAGGTACCACTTTGTATATATATATGTGTGTATATACATATATATATATGTGTATATAAGTGTGTGTGTGTATATATATATATATATGTATATATATGGTTAAAACTCAGTGCAGCCCCAAACCTGTCTCAGTGTTTCTTATGAGCCTCTCTGCATTTATCTTTAAGACTTGGGATTATCCTCACCTGAAGCTCCTCTATTTTCACCTCCCATTTCTGTTCCTGGCATGATTTGGCTGGCACCTCTGACACCTGATAAGCCAGCAGATCTGCTTCTGTATGTCCTTTCCGGATTCTTGGGACAACATTGATCTCACCTAACTTCAAATATCTAGAGCAGAGAGATTTATGCTGATCACTGCCAGCTCCCAGTACAGTCAGTGAAGAGAACCAGTCCCTTCTAGAGACCCACCCCTCTGGCTGTCCATGTGCCCCTGCCTTCCACTGACAAGGCAGAGAGCCCCAGCTCAGGTGACCTGGTTCAGATGCAAACATCCAAACTAGTGAGGTAAATTCCATTGTCTGTTTTAGATTTTTATTCATTCCCTGCTATTAATATGCTCAAGATCACAAAAATGTACATTTTCACAAGTTAGCACTTCCAGCTGGAACACTTTTGTATTCCTAAGCACAAATAATATGCAAATCATTAAAAAGCCCACTACAAAAATACATACTTATTTATGGTATGTATGTTTGTTCCAAAACAAGAATAAAATGTAGACAAGTTTATTGATAACTGTCAATGTTACTGTTGATGCAAAATAGATAATAATTCTCTACACTTAAGTATTATAACTTTTCCCATGCAGAGCAGAACCAAATCTAAAATAAGAAAATCATTTCATTCAGTGAGAAAACTCTTTTAATAAATAAAAGTACTTGCTATGCAGGTTTTGATGAGATGAAGTTATTACAGCTATCAAGCTTTCTTAATTAAAATCTACAAATCATATAACAAAACTGAACTCAGACTTTCAAAAAACAAAACAGCTACAATAGAGAACTCAGGTGTTTGTATTTATAAATATAAATATATACATATACACACAAATAAAAGGAGCATAAGGGATAAAATAGCTTTTCTTTACACACAGGAACTGAGCACACTCCACTGACTCCAAGCATTACCATGAAGATACTTCATGCAGCTGCTTTGGCTCCTGCAGGCCCTGTTCCCATTTCTGCTATGGTCTTGCATTTTATCCTGCAGGTTTAATAAACCAAACCTTCCTGGCCCTCTATATCTCTAGGATAAGGAAAGGAGAGGCTTTGTATCTTAATAAATCCCACCCTCTTCAACATAACCATGAGCCTGTGGCATTGTAAGCTTTTCACAAATATTTTGTGAGATCTAATACTACTTCAAGTTAAAGACCCTTATTTTGAAATAATCAAAACACATTGATTCTTTTAGAAAACAGAACTGAGCAAAATGTTTCATTTACTTGTCCTGGACAGACTTCTTCAAACACAGAGGTCTAAATTAAATATATCAATCTTAGGCAAGGAGATCAATACATAATCAGAGGATAAAACATATATGCCACACTGCTGAATTCATATAATACATTAAAAAAAATAGTATTTTCTGAAAATGCAGTGTTTTGACCTGTATTCCATGCACAGCTTTCTCAGATGAATTGCAAAGGAAATCGTGGCAGGTAATGTTGAAATCAGCCCTTAAGGGATTTACAAGTTGACCAAAGCCATACACAGCCACTGGCTGTGGCTCTGTAGGCCGTTACCTATTAACGCTGCCCTTTTTACCTTGGAGAAAGCGATGTACTTTACTCACTTACACAGAAGATCTTCCGTTCATCTCGCACAGTATTCCTAGGTGCTGATTCTTCCCCCTGTGTAACAGTTCTTCCCCTTCAAGGAGCACCACTGGGTGCAGACAGCTCCGTTTCCCATGTCCAAAGTTAAGTGCAACCTGCTGCTGCTTGCTGTGCCCATCCCTGGAGAGAGGCGCTCCAGCAACAAGGGAAGCCAAGTGGATTTCAAGCAGAGGCCCCAGTTTGTCTCCTCCCATCCAATGCAAGTTAAATAGCATGGAATATAAACTGTGGGATTCTGGGATTTCCTTCCTCTCTGAGTCATCCTAACCAGCTAGAGACAGATAGGAGTAGGGAAAGGCAGTCATTGCTTTAGGCACTTGAGTTTAACCCATCCATGGATGTCAGAGTAAACCCTTAGGCTAGCAATGGAAAACCCAGCATAACCTTTGCCTTTGTTGTCAGGCAGTCCAATTTTTTTTGTCTGACAGCCCTCAAACATCACATTTTTTTGCCCCAAACAGTATAGCAATATTTTTTATGGTTTTTATGGCTGACTGATGGTGAACTGAGCTGCAATGAGAAAGCAAAATGTTTACACAATAAACCCGTAAACCATTTTGTAATCATTAATGAGCATTCTTAAGATTTTACTGCTGCTGATTAGAAACCTAATTCACTGGAACTGGTGATTCACTATACTATACAAAGGAAAAAAAAAACTTCACTGGTCCTTCACGTTCTGAAAAGGGGGATGTGATAGTAGCGGTCATCCTCAGTCAGGAGAGAAACCTCATTCCATTCCCTTCGGTATTCATCTGGATACTTTACTTGAAATTCCTCTGTATTAAACCTATGCAGTCTGTAAACTCGTATCTTTACTTGAAGTAAGTATCCAAGAAGTAACAGGTCAACCTAAAAATGAAAGAAATCTGTAAGACATTTATTTCTAGGCTTCAAAAACTAAGCTGAAGATAATGCAAGTTAAGGCAAGTCATTTAGCTTCAAAACAGTAGACAAGGAATAAAAGGGGCCCTTTTCCTAGTGGAGTAAAAACATTAAAGCTTGAGGGCATTCCCAACAGCCCTTCCACTTCTCTTCTGCATGTAGAAACATTCGTCCTCTGCCTGACACTATACATAACCTGCTCCCAAGCCAGCTCACACAGCTGATTGGGGAGCAAGAAGGGAACAGCTGTTACCAACACTGATACACCCTGAAAAATGGGAAGCCTGCCACCTTGTGATCACTTGCTACATATGGAAAACATTACAGGGAAAGCAAAAAGTTTCTTGGTACTTCACATATATGAAACTGGAGAACTGGCATCTTCATTGATACTTCTTGCAATGGATTGCTTAATCAGGAAAAAAAATGGTTTGGGAAAAGCTCATATCCTTGGGCATAGCCAGACAGAGCAGAAATTTGTCCAGTTATAATCAAACTGCTCCTAAATCTGACTGCATCATGTAACAATTGACTTGATAACTGAAACTGATTGTAAAAAATAATTTCAGTCATCGGAAAGTGAAATCATTTGCAGAGTGGCTGTGCGGAGTTTATATGTCAGCACTGAACTTCTCACTAATTATAAAACAGGAAACAAAAACCTTAACATATAAAGGTGATTAGTAGAGGTCTTATTACCTACTCCTAATAGACATTAGATCACATGAGAACCAAAGGGTGGGAAGAAAAGAGTGATGCTACAGGATTTGGCATAGTGGAACAGATAGGAAAAGCAAAACAACTGGTCAAAACAGCATCATCTAAAACTATTTTACATATCAAAGTTATTATTGTTCTAAACTATGTCCTATTGATAATCTGTAGCATTTATTTTTGGTGCACTCTTACTGCGTTTTTTTTTTCCTGGAAGATAAATGGTTATCCTCAGTCCACTTCTCCACATATCAAAGAAAAAAAAAATGGGCCAGCTATCATGGATGATGTAGAATATAATCACCTAATCACTACAAAGATGGAGTAAAGTTTTGTGATTTTTCATCTATATCCTCACCTGGTCTAAGCAAATAGAGTCACCTATGGAGTTCAGATGATTCATCATGAAACTCAGAGGGTCAGACGAAGAGTCACGAGCAAAGAGAAGGCTAAAAAGGTTGTGTACAAGTTTGTCCCTGCTCTTTATCTGCTCATAGGCTTCCACAACTTCATAGAGCATGATGAATTTTATGGCCTCATAAAGTTTGTATTCCTTGCTTTCATCAGAAAATAGTGTATTACACATGCTTCCTCTTTCTTCATGATCTCTTGTAGCACTTATTTCAGCCCACTGGAAAGCACAAAGAAGAAGAATATTAGCAAAATTATTAAGAATTCTATTTAACAGAAAAAATTGCAAAACAGGAACAAAAGCTGGTCTAAGAGTAAAGCAGCTATTAACTGACAGAGCCCAGTCACAACAGCATTTGCAGGCAGCAGCCCCCAGTCTGATCAAGGCCAATGGTTTGAGGTACAACAAGGCCAAGTGTTGGGCCCTGCCTGGGTAACAACCCCAGGCTGTGCTACAGGCTGGGGGCAGAGTGGCTGGGAAGTGGCTCAGAGGAAAAGAGTGGAAAAGAGGGGGTGCCAGGTGGCCAAGAAGGCCAAGGGCATCCTTGCCTGTACCAGAAATAGTGTGGCCAGCAGGAGCAGGGCAGTGATTGTCCCCCCACGCTCAGCACTGGTGAGGGCACACCTCAAATCCTCTGCTCACTTTTTGTCCCTCTCTGTGAGAAAGACATTGAGGTGCTGGAGTATGTCCAGAGAAGGGCAGTGGAGCTGGTGAAGGGTCTGGAGCACAAGTCTGATGAGGAGCAGCTGAGGGAGCTGGGGGGGTTTAGCCTGGACAAAACAAGGCTGAGGGCAAGTTTTATCACACCCTACAACCACCTAAAAGGAAGGTGTAGCCAGGTGAGGGGTTGGTCTTTTCTCCCAGCTAACATGTCATAGAACAAGAGGAAAAGGCTTGAAGTTTTGCCAGGGGAGATTTTGATTGGACACTAGGAGAAAATTCTTCATCAGAAGTGTTGTCAAGCATTGGAACAGGCAGTCCAGGGAAGTGGTTGAGTCACTGTCCCTGGAGATATTTAAAAGTATAAATGTAGCACTTGTAGACACAGTTTAGTGCTGGGTTAATGGTTGGACTTAATGATCTTAAAGGTCTTTTCCAAACTAAATGATACTATGATGATGGAGGTGGGAAAGGCAGCAAAGAACCCTGTTAGTAAAAATAGGCAAAAATCCATCTCACTGGCCAAACATCATCTTTACTAAAAAAAAAAATAAATAGAAGGTGGGAGCTATATCTCATGGCCAATAATAGCATAAGGCATCGAAGAGTTGCTTTGAAACAATTTGTTAATTGTAAGGGATTTATTAATTCTTTTAACTTGAATCTTTTTTCTTAAAAATGCAGATTAAATGCTTCATGCACTAACATCAGCTAAAAGAACTACAACAAGCTAAAAATGAAAAATAACCCAACAGTGGGAAATGCAAAGAGCAACCAGAACAAAATGGTAACTGCACATAACAACTTCCACGCCCATCTCAAGAAGATGCAGCTGTCACTTGGCACAGCAAGGGTGCAGGCAAGGGACCAAATCATCTATTTTAATCCCCTCTTTTTCTTTCTCATGCTTTGTTTCTAGAGCTTCTGTTTGGGGTTTGTTTTTTGGTTTTTTTTTTTTTTTTTTTTTCTTCAGATTAACAACTACTATCACTGCAGATGCTCAGAAAACCCAGAGGAGCTCAAGAAATGTGCAAGGTCTTGACAGGCCAACTCTTTATCTCTCTTTCAGAAGGCTTTGGGGCTACTAAATCTCCCCACATTTTAAATATTAATTATATTAAATAAGAACAATATATTATAATTCTTACATTAAATAAAAATTATAGTCCTGGGTTGGGGATGATGGCAATCTAGCAGTGCTAAGCAGAGAGGGCAGCGAGGCTGACAGGTCTTTGCAATCAAGTGCAAGCTTACAAAGAGAAATTATAGCAAAAATGGATAATTAAAACATTTAATGGGGATAGAAGCAAAGAAAATACAATCATTTTAGGAGAAAATGCACTGTTTGTTTGCTCCTTTCCAGCTGGAGAGGGAATCTAGAAGCATCTCATATACCATGTTTACTTTTAATCAAAATGATGAGATACTTCAGGAGCCACTTGATGGCAAGGACTAGCTGTGGGGATGGTGGCCTCCCTAATTTGCAGAGAACTCCTGAGTACTTGGCCTAGTGAATCACCAAAACGTGGATTCCCCTGCAAGAGAGGATATGGCCTTCCCAGAAACTCAGCAATGTGAACCTGGGAGGGAGGCTGGCTGCCCCACAAATATGTAACAAGGAAAAGTTCCTTAACTCTGTCTGAACCCATTTCTCAAGGCTTTTATTCCTCCCAACCATTTCCTAGATACTCACATTTGTCTTTAAGGCCTCCATACATTTGCGCAGCTTCCCAAAGGCATTGGGGCCCGTGTATCTTTCTGGCCCAAAACTGTATTGCTGAATCCAGTTACAACCTTGAGAATACAAAAGCTTTTCAGGGAGCTGGGAAAAAAAGCAAAAGGCAAGCTACTCATAACCATAACAAGAAGCAGAGTATAAGGTTATATAAACTTGTCTACATACAATTTACGATGTGGTTCTATCAGCTGTTTGTTCAATTCAAACAGCAAAATAAATGGACCTCACAATTCAAATGCTACAAAGGAAGATCCACTTAACTGCCAAGTCCTTAAGAAACTTTTAAAACAGGGGCCGTCGAAAAAAAAAAAAAAGAAAATATGCTTTCAGCAAAATATATAACCCACACTCTGGAAAAGCTGGATACTTCCAAATTCAGTGAGGTATTTAGGAATATGGACATCTTGCAGTCTGCACACACATCTCTACAGGCAAAAGCTATAGATCCCACCTCCCTGTTATTATCTCCTGATAAAGCTCCTGGAGCTCAGGGCAGGATACCTACCTGCTGTTCCAGCAACACAGCAGCTCCCAAAGTGAACTTTGCATGGATGTGGATGGGGAGGATGCAAATAACTTGTGTTAAGGGAGTGACATGTAGCAGCGCAGCAGTAACATTCATCCATCCATTTTTACTTTTTTTTTTTGACATCATTTAGACTCATGTTCACATTGGTATATTTTTCAATTAAATGTAGTTCAATGGGTTTGAAAAACTTCTCTTTGAATTCTGACAATGATTCTTCACTTTGACAGCCAGCATACTACTTTTCACATTGAACACAGCTTCCTTCTGCTGCGCATGGATAGCTAAAATGTGTTAATTTAGGAAATGAATTTTACCTTCAATATATCTCTTTCCTTCATCCAGGAAGGAAAAGGAATGCCTTGGCTGAATATCTGAAAAAGCACCGCTCTTATTACACTGTAGTTGTCCCTCCTGACTTGTCTCAGGTATTTGATATGACAGCTCCTAAACAATTCTTCATATGCCTAGAAACAGACCAAGAAAAATTAGCAATAAAAAATATTAAACCTTGGAAAAAAAACCATGTTATTTGAAGTCCAATTCCAAACTACTCATAAGAGGGAGCTAGGGGAACAAGAGAGTATATTTTTAAGATTTATATACGCAGAAATGTTAAACACCATGTTTTTGTAAACACCTTAGACTGGCGCTGCCCGTTAGGAGTGATTCTGCATTCCTTCCAAACCCATCAGCTCGTTCAAGTCTCTGCGCTGTTGCTACTGTAAACATTCACATGGTCAACCAAATTAGAGCAGATCAGCACAGATTTAACCTCAACCATTTTAACAATTTGCACTGACATGCGAGATGTAGCAGCAAAAGGGCAGGAATGAGTATATGGAAAAAACTCCTTTCGGCAAAAACCATCTCCTTACAGTGACCTGAATCCATCGTGCAACACTGACCTGAAGCAGAGCAGATCTGGCAGCTCTGTGCTGAAGTGGACAGCCCTTGGTCCAGCTACACACTCTGCATTACCACTGGCTGCCATCTGAGCCCTCGCTGAGACAATTCTGAGCAATAAACTGGCAGAGAATCAGGGAGAGGACTGTACAAGTCCCACAGGCTGCTCCATCACTTCCAGTTTGCCTCCTGAAGGGGGCAGCAGGATGGTGTCTCAATTCCTCATCCTCGGTTTATCTTGGTTACTCCCTCACTCCATCCCACCACCACTTCTCAGCTGCACTCTGTCTCCTTACCCTTACTGAGATAGTAAGCCTATTAAACTCTTTCTACTGAGGGAGTTTCCTGCTGCTTCAGCAAGCTTGAGGGCCTCAGAGAAGCCTCTTTCTAGATGACCTCCCTTATCAGCTCACCATCTAGGTGTACCACATCCAAAAGAGGACAGGAGCCAGCTCAAAAGAGGGAGAAGGACTGCTTAGCTAGGACAAGGAGAGAAAGAAGGAGAGACAAGACAAACATGGGATTGTTCTTTTTGGGAACAAGCAAGCATGATATGCTGGATCTCACAAGACCTCATCCTAACATGTGCTCCTTACCATGGCAACTTCTACATGATGCAACCAGACATCCACTGGTTGCTCCATACACAGGAGTCTCCTTTTCAGGTCTGGTCATCCAGAAGGCTCATAGATTTTCTAAAAGGCATTTTGCCCAGTATGGGCTTGCAAATTTATTAGAAGTTTTGCTATCTTTTGTTATTTGCTCCTCTAAATAGTTTTTGCCCTTGTGTGTTGTTCTTTGAACTCTTGGCACTGCTGTGTTCCTGCATTTACTGTGGCAAAACCGTATCTTTTCTCTGTTCATCACTTGAACGCAATTCCAGCTTTTTGAAAACTGTCTTCTTTTTTCTACAATGCCTTTATGCTACTGTTTATCCCTACCAGCTTCTTTTCACCCTTTAAGTCCTTCTTGGTATGCATTTGCTCTGAGATTCCGATACCATGACCTAAAGGCAATACATGAGTATTACTGGCAAACACACCAGTGCAGCTGAACTGCCTGTCTTGCCAGCAGCGCCCTGAGCAGGGGAAGAGAAGACACTGGCACAGAAGCTCCTGGGCTGGGGTGCAGAGCTGGAGCAGAAGGACTGTGCCCAAAGGCATGGGATAGCCACCATCCAGCACCCCAGCCCCCTGCCTGCTGGGCAGCACCCAAGCTGGCACAGGTTAGATGCCAGCTCCTGCCCTGCCTGCCACCAGCTGCAGCTGATGATGCTGGAGAGGGGAAGGCTGCCAAGCATGGACCATCAGAGCTTGGAAGTGAAACGGATGTGGTGCTTCCTTCCTCCCTGGAGTAAGAGTTTTTACCTTAAATCAAAGTCTGGCCAAGTAACAGCACCTAAGATCACATTATTTGGGCTTTAGCACTGGGGATGATTTTTCCTCTTAAGGTTGGTGGTGCTAGAAGAGGGAATTTAGAATAAATACAAGACTAAAACCTGATCTACATTTTGACCTGCACTGCTGCATTCCTTGTTTAGACCTATGTTCATGCTGTCCCTTTTGCTTTTCATTTGACTAGCCAGTGCAGCAGGCTTTGATAGCTGCTGCAGCTGTTTGTGCTGAGAGTGCTACTCCTTTCCCAGGTGCTGGTTCTTCCCTGTCCTCATGCAGAGATTAAAATTTAACTCTTACCTCCCTCATCTGTTTGGCCTGCTTTGTTTCTCCTTTCCATTCTCTTGCACTATAACCAAGTAGATCAACTTCTGGCAGCACACTCAGATTCCCTAAATTGAAATTGATTCACAGATTAGTTATGTTCTGCTGTTCTGCATCTAAAGGGAAGTTGTGAGGGTCATTAATGAATGTGGAGTGACAACAAAAAGCTTACTTATGAGTTGCCTCTGAAGGTAGTTGCTCCACCTGAAACACAAATGATGGAACAGGCGTCAACGAGGAGTTGTTGAAGGTCAGTATTTACTGAAATAAGCAACAGCGTGGAAGATTAAAGTCTGCATAATAAAAACCTACCGTTTCAGCAGCTGTGCTAAAAAGCTGTAGAGCCTTCTACAATACCAAAAAAGAGCAGTGAGGAAGGACATGCTTAACATTAGCTGCACTTTCACTTTTTGCCACATGAGACACAGGGATTCCTTGCTGGCTGTTTTCCAGGACCACACCTCATGCCTTCCTAAAATAGGGATGAAAAGAGAAAGGGAAAAATCTTATCACTATTTTGAAGTACTTGTTTCTCTTTGTTTTCTTGCAAAAAGAAAGATCATCCAAACAGGACATCACTTCAAATGAAACACAACACATGACATGCAAAAGATTTATATATTTTACTTAATACTTAAGTTTTTCAAGTTTCTAAGGGCTTGGGGGCACATAGTTCACATTTCCACAGTATCCTGCACACAGTGAAGGCTACACATATAGTTACAATGCAGTCACAGGAAGACTGGTATCACACACACTACTCAATAACAAAAAAACCCCAAAACTGTTATTTTTTTTTACTTCAGGATGTGCTGATCTAGAGACCTGTACTGTCATTATTTTGTCTCTAAGTCATGGCTTTAAAGACATGACTTTAAAGGTTCGTAGGACTTACTTGTAGTCAACAAATGGGCCATATAAGGCAATATTAGCTGACTAAGCATCATATGACTGCTTGGGGAATTAAAGGAATGTTCCTGCCTCAATTTGGGGAAGTTTAAGGTCAATTTAAAACTCCAGAGAAAGATCCTCCCCAGGGATTTGGTAGAAATCTCAGGAGATCATCACAGAGAGGCTACACGCTTACTTCACAGACATAAACAAGGACAAGATTCTGTTGCTCCCCTGGCATTACAGACAAGGTTAGGGAAGGCTGTGGTTGTCTACTGTCAATAAGAAGACCTACAAGTGAAAAAGGGCCTGGAGACTGAACAGTTGACAAAGGCAGCATCTGCTCCCTAAGTAAGAAATTTGTCCCCTGGAAGAAATTTGAATATAGGAAATTCCCAGAGCTCATGATGAACAGCTGCTCTGTTATTCACTTATTTATTGATTTAGTACAAAACCTTAAAAGAACTCCACTTTTTATAAAGGCATCCACAGAGAAGGCTGAAAAGATCCTTCTCCAGGGAGTCTACAGAGGGGATTACTCATTCCACATAGTTTTATGTCAGCTGAACTTCTGCCCCTCCTGGCTTTAACAGGAAATTTAAGAGGGGCTTAAGTTTTCCAAGTAAATTAAGCCCATGCACTGTGGACAACAATCCAGTCAAAGAGTTACGTATCAATTCTAACCTTAGCAACAAGATAAACAGTGATGCACTCATTTTTACAAGCACTGTTGCATATATACACAGAGCAGTGCTGATACTTGGCCTTTCCCAATATTCTGTTGTTTGAAGAAGTTTTATTATAAGATTTTGTATGCAAGTCATCTGCTGGTGAGACACAGACGTTGTCTCTCTCCTGTGAGCTAAAGGCAGGTTAAGAGCTGTAAATGAAAAGGTGTCCATAACTTTTAAGTAATCAGAGGTGGGGTTGGGGTGCTAGTTCTGAAGCTCCAGAAAACTCCAGTTTATTACTGATGCCAAGTAACAGACAACAAAACATCAGCTGTAAGGTTTGGAAATGGAAAACTTCATAGAAAAACCAGACACTCCCATTTACAGCTCACACACACATATAAACACACTCCCACTTCCTCCTGAGGGACACTGGTAGGCACATTCTCAATAAGTTCACAAACTTCTACCTAAAGAAATGTCAATCCCAGCAGATTCAAGCAACTGCAATTTTTTCTCTCCCCTCTTTAAGATAAAGGCATCAGCATTGGAAAAAAAAAAACTCAGTGGACTTTGAATAACTGAATCTTCTGTCCACTAGAATGGAACCTGATGGCTCACAGATGTTCAGCCCATGGATCAGTATCAGCCCAAGGTATTCTGGATTTACACTGTTGTATGCAAACCAATGATGATTGAAATTAACACCAGTTTAAATATACAATATCAAAGGGAAGTTGCAGCAGACTTTAATTTCATTTCGTAAAAGGACTGTATGGTCCACTCCCACATTTGATTTTGAACAAATTGGCTCTATAAAAAAATCAAGAGCTGATTCATCTGTTAAAATTACATACTTTGCATTATGGAGAAAAAAGAAAAATATGTGAATGCAAAATTTCTGCCCTTATCTCTTTTAACAGGCAGAAAGATGACAGCTCCACATCAGTTTTTAAATTGAATCAAGCAATCTTTTGAAAAAGTTTTTCATGGTAATAATCCTGAAAAAACCTCAGGCTACTGGAGTTCAACAATCTCTCTTTCAATGCCTATGGCTAATGGGTGCTTGAGCAACTGCTCTTCAAACTGCTGGGAAGCACAGGGTTACTGGTTCCCATCAGAAACACAAATCAGTGTCAGAGAACACGAGATAACCAAATAATGCTCACCCATTTTTATTCAACATGGGTATTTCCCTAGAAGAAAGCGTAATGGACAATGGAAAAACCTGCAAAAAAGTGATTTTGAGTATTTTTGCTACACTTGTACTGCAGCATACCTTGGACTTCATGAACTTTCCCTCCTGTCATGGGAAAGCTGCTGTTTAAACAGCACTCTGTGATTCAGTTAATACTTTGAGTGCTTATGTCACACTTAGAAATTAATTACATTTTTTTATTCAGTAAATGACATTTAGAAGTAGCAGTTGGATCACAAAGTGCTGCTGGTAAAAATACATTGTAAGCATAAATTAAAGAAGGTAGCAGCTTAAAATAGATCTTGCCACCCCCCTCCCTGCACCTTTCAGAAGTCTTCAGAAACCAACGAGCAATTAAATTAATAACACATTAGTGGGGGGGAGTACAATAAGCCCACAGATTTTTAAATGAAATCCATTCCCTGGGATAGGAGCACAATTCATCCTTCTCCTCAGGAGGCAGTGACAGGAGCAGTTGGTGCTGTGACCAGCTGCTGGGCTTCCATCTTCTTGAAGACTGACTGCGAGCATCAGCCTGACAGGGAGGCCCGATTCTTCTGCCATGCAGAAATTTGGAAGAGCAGAGGCTGAACAGTGCTGGAGTTGATCAGGAGCTGATGGCAGTGTTTATCTTACAGTGCAAGTAATACACCATGTTTTCTTTTCATGCCACATTAGCTTCCTGCTAGTACCAAGCCTTAAGCTTTTACCCCCTGCAAAGTCAGCGGTAGAGACATGCAGAAGGAAAAAAACAACAAAAAAGGCCAAAACAAAAAACATAAGAAGCTTCTGTTTCATTCTCAAGTAATTCAGGAAGAATCTCTAAAGGATTTGCTTCACATGTGACTCCCTCACAACTCTTTTGGAGGTGGCCACCTTAATTATGCATAATTGATGAAATGCAAAATGTCAGAGATCAGCTGGGAACTAGCAGGCAGCACTGTATGCATTACTGAATATCCAGCATGTCTCATGGTGCAATCACCCTTTACTGTTTTTCTCCATACCATTAAGAAGGCCATCAGAAAGATAGCAGAGCATCTTCCCACATTAAAACCTGACAGATGATTTCTTTTTGGTACTGAAAGCAGGACATAGCACTTGTCACCATGAAGTGGCCAGGTTTCATACTGCCATCACACAAAATTGTGTTCCCAGTTCCCAAAAAGCAGGTATACCCTCATTCAAAGAGGGAGGCAGAATGTGGGATGCCTCTGCTGTGCCAGCCCTTCTGCTGCCCCACCTGAGCCACTCCTTCTCCCTCCTCTGTTGGATGCAGAGCTAGGAAGGGAGACCCTTCGACTGAGACATGCAAAACTTGGCAGGGAGGCCCAAGTCTGCCTGAGTTCAAGGTGTGCATGCAGTTCTCTCACGTTGCTGCACACTGCTGATTTTCAGATTTTACACCATCAGCACCAAGGTATGTTAAAGAAAAGGCTAAGTCCCTCTTTTAAGGGAAAACAAAGAAACTTACCCTCATAGAGCAGGCTCAAGCATAAGGCACATGTGTACATAGACCTCAACTGAATGAACCAAGAGGGAGACACAGAAAAATTATTAATTGCACAAATTCAATACCTATGAAAGATTACATCACATTAGAGTTTAGAAAGGAGATATATGCCTTTTTAAGTGGTGCCAAGAGATTACAAATTCTTTGATTTCCCAGTTTATTATCAGCATCACACAAAAAAAATACTGAATATAGATCAAACACACACCAAGATATGTGAGAAGCACTGCTTAATTCAATAACTATTTCATTACAAACCCCTTCCTTTACAGCATAAAGCAATGTCAACTTCTTAAGCAACATTCACGTGCTCCAACAGGAAAGATGAGGATCTCTCCTTGGTATAATAAGGAAAAGAAAATAATTTACAGACGGAGATGGTAATCGTCAATGACTTATCACAGGTTCAACCATGTCTGCTGATCAGATACCTTCTAATAAAAAAAACCAAAACACAAATGAGAATGACAGCCCCAAACCACAAGTAGAATCACACAATTACCTAGAAAACAGAATAGTTTTGGTAACACTGAAGCCCATCAGTTGCAAGAAAGGTTTTACTTACAGAGCTCTTCTGCATAGGGCTTTCCAAAGTGCCCTCTTAGCTCCCTTAGTCTTTTTTTTCAGAAAAATATAGAGAATATAGAGCTGGCAGCCTTCTTCAGACTCCCTGATCACCAACAGGAACTGCTGGTGTTAATGTATCTATCCAGTTGTGACACAACTTATTCCTACTGTGCAGCAACAACCATAATGTGTTCTTACCTACTGGGTGATTATCTAAAATATACCCATCTAGAATTACCTTCACAAAACCAATTTCAGCTATATAATCGAGATATTAATGCATGCCTTAGCCTGCACATACCATTTTCTCTCTACAAATGCCTAGGAGAACAAAAGGAAAGTTCAGTTCTTCATTTCCTACAATTCAGCTTCCTTTTTAAGGCACAGGGTGCTTCATCCAAGATGAATAATGCTTAGCCCCACTTCCATTTAAGTAAAAAAAAGCATGACAGAAGCCTTCTGAGAATTTAGAGTCCAGAATACTGGATGAGAAACACATGAAAAGCATTTCATGCCATTAAAAAAACATGAATCTCTCTAAAACTCTTATTCCTATTTTAAAAAATGAAAAAAATAAAATAACCTCCTTTTAAAGAAGGAGCCTATGAAATATCTGCTACTGTTTTTTTCTTAATGTGGAAAAAAAACTGTTCCCATTCAGAATTGCTATTTAATGCCTGTACATTTCAAACAGAACTTACGTAAATGCACTAAATCTATTATTTGAAAGAAGCCCACTCTAAGAATTCTTATTCTGCCTGCTGCAGAGTTGCATGTTGAGTCACCCCTAATGCCATTCATGGTAGTTTAACAATTCTCAAAATACTTTTATACTTTTCTTTTCTTTTTTTTTTTTTTTTTGCCATGCTGAATCCAAACTATAAAGGAAATAGAATAAAGGAATAACAGAATAAAGGAAATACTTTCCTCCTGAACATCTTAAGTTTAAATACCTTGGGTTTTTTATGTTGATATGCCTAGATAACTGAAACCTGGTTAGGGGGAGAAAAGAAGTCTTACTCAGCAATAACAGTAATTTTCCTCCTCCTGATTTTTAAATCTTGTTTGCTAGACAGCACAAGACCTGCACCAACCACCCCACCCTCCAAGGATGCACAGTCATTAGGTGGCTGGGGATACCACAGCCAGCATTCCTCCTGGTATCTCCAGGCAGAGGTCCCGGGGCAGCTGCCCCACTCCTGGGGTTTCCCAGTGCAGGAAGTGCCCCTGGCTCTGCCTGGATGCTTTATAAGCACACAACACAGGACAGTCCAAGGAATTTTAAGCTATCTGTTGATAAAAAGTTATCCCAACTGAAATCCAGGAAAACAGCAGGATCAAGTAACCCATGACAAACAAAAAAATTAACACTTCTGAGTTTGTTTACTGTACAAGGAGAAGGCCAGCCCCATCTCACCAAGCTACATCCATGTTGCTCATCATTCCCATCTCTGTACTGCGTCTGACTGCTGCACCCACACAGATTTTGTGTCTGTATTCAGAGCATGGCCCTCTCCTGAGTGTGCCTGATTCTGTGTGCAGACGGTGCAGAGCTGTGCATTTTTCACATGGATTAGTAATTACATTTAATTTATGATTAATAATCACAAATTATTCCTATCTCCTGGTGGTGCACCAGATCACAAAGCCTGTACTTCCTCAGCAGTTAAGAGCAGAAGTTATTCCAGCAGTGTTTTACCTGTGTCTTGCCCTCTTTTCAAGATTGATTAGAAGCACAAAGCAAGGCCAAAGAAAGCCAAATATCAAAGCCAGCACTCTGATTGCAAATGGCAGAAATTGGTCTTGCCCTCTTCCTGTCAGTATCCAGTCTGACAAAAGCCTAAACTTCAGCTTTATTCTGCAGAGCTCATGGTACTTGTATGGAAGTAGCGTGAGTGTTTAAAGCCAGCTCTCTCTTCATCATCTCAAGGGCAGCACTTCCAAACTGGCATATTTTAATTAGCTCGAGCACACAGGAGTTCTCTGCCTTTTTGGGAGAGTGCATTACCAGGCACTTCTGGCCTAAAATATTACACAAAAAAAAGCATACTGAAAGGTAAAATTGACTGCATCAAGATAGTCACTGAAATTTAAGTTATTGCTCAGTGTAATACCAAAGTCATAGCTAAAAGAAACATTTCATAAAAATGTGATCCAAGAACTCAGAATATTCTGTGCAAGAACTTTCTACTCGTAAAAGCACATTATTAGTAGTATTATCATGCATAATAATATCACTGTCGTTATCATCACTGCTAATGCACAGTTGGTATTTTTACAGACATTTGGATGCAAGAGAACTTTCAAGTGAAGCACCCAGACATCAGTCACAGGGATCAATAGACCACAGCTCCCTGACACCTCTGCACTTGCTCAAACTGTCTAAAAACCAGACAGTTACGTGGCAAGGACTAAATAAAATACTAATCATGCGCTCCTGTAAAATACAGTTAAGTGTGACCTTGCATATTGAGCTCTTCTTGAGGGGCTGACCCTTGGCAGAGGCATGACTCAGTTTCACTTGTAAAGTAAGAAAATGAAATACAGGGTCCTGGATAGTTTCTGTCATGGAGCCCAGCAGTATAATTTTTAAAGTTCTTAATTTATATGAAACCCCTTATTTTTAAGGTCTTGGCCTCTGGCAAGAAGGTTGTAGCTGAAATTCATGTGCAGGAAATGACCCAAAATGAAACCACAATTGAAGGACAATAAACATATCTCCAAGCTGCTCACAGACAAGCCCCTGGCGTGGTGCTGTGTTCAGAGCAAAACTTGGAAAAGCAGGTAGGGCTTCTCTTTGTCGTACAGATAGACCTGAAACAAATGTTTAGGTTTGCAAAAGACTGATTTTGCACAAACTTGGCAATTAAAACCTTGCTGACCATTTGAGGGAGGTCATTCTGCCCTCCCCTGTAGTGAGACCCCACCTGCAGTACTGCATCCAGCTCTGCAACCCCTGGAATTAGAAGGATGTGGACCTAATGGTGCAAGGTCCATGGAGGAGGCTGTGAGGATGATCAGGGGGATGAAGCATGTCTCTTATGAGAATAGACTAAAAGAGCTGAGGTTGTTCAGCCTGGAAGACCTAGAAGACCTTATAGCACCTTCCAGTACCTAAAGGGGCCTGCAGGAAAGATGGAGATGGACTTTTTACAAAGGAATTTAGTGACATAACAAGGGATGACAGCTTTAGATTAAAAGAGGGCACACCTAGCTTAGATGTTAGGTGGATTCTTCCCGGCGAGGCTGGTGAGACACTGAGACAGGCTGCCCAAAGAAGCTGTGGATGTCCCACACCATAAAGTGTTTAAGGCCAGGTTGGATGGAGGTCTGAGCCACCTGGTCTAGCGAAAGGTGTCCCTGTGCAAGGCAGGGGGTTGGAACCAGATGGACTGCAAGGTCCATTCCAGCCCAAACCATTCTGTGGTTTCCTGGTGACAGCTGACCTTCAGGCAGTGCCAAGCACCTTGCCTGGATGCTGCTGTGCTGCACAGGTACAACGGCAGACTTGATGACGGTCAAAGCCTCACAGACACTACATCATATCAAGGCACTAGTTTGATGCTAAGGTACACATTTCTCACTTTCATAGCATCATTTACCCAACATGGCTATCCTGCCTTGGAAACATAAATGCTGAACACTTCAAATATGTGCAAAACCCAGCAACATATTATGTATGGACAAGGCACCTGAGATGGGGTCCTGCTGAAGCAGAACTAGCAAAAGGACCAGAGACTGAGCATATACAGCCACATTTTGCCACAGCTTTAACCCTCCACCATCACAGGATATGGCTCAAGTAAGACAACACATGTTCTTCTGCTCAGCCTACAGCATTCTCCTCAGAAAAATGTCTGTTGAAAGATAAGTGTGGGCAGTACAAGCTGCCTTGCTTGACACATCCCTCTGCACAGGTACATAGTGACATCTGTCCTCACTGGTGACATGGAGACAGGAGCTAGAGACACACACTTCCTCTCTCTGTCAGGAGTTTCAGCATGCCCCCATAGGCTACAGAGAAATCCCAGACACTGAGATCTGGAAGATGCCAAAAATGCATAGTGTGCAGAGCAGTGAAAAAATAGGAAGAAGGTACAAGCACAGTGTAAGGCTGAAAAGAAACCAAAAGATACTGACTTCAAAATTTCTCAGAAAATAAATGAAGAAAGCTGTAGAAGTTTTGAAGTATTTTACAATGTTTGCCTTCACTGGAGCCCTCTCAAGAAGTGGACAGTAGCCCCCTTATTCCCTTTATGTCCTCATTTACGCTGGGACACAACTCTTACAGTTTTTTTGTTATGCTTTTATGTTATCAAGCAACAGATAGTCCAATCATGAGTCACATTGTTCATGGGAAAAAAATCAAACTTTTCATCAAACCAAATTTTGTAATATACAAACCAAACTAACACCTCAGAATTGGTACAAGATCCCTAGCAACAAACACCCCTCTTAAAACTGCCAGTGACTGCTTTTACATTGCTGTGGCTGAAGAAGTGGAACTCCTGCTTTCTATCAAGAAACTCTGACCTTTTCACTAACAAGTACCTGTTTCTCTGTCTTCCTGAAAGGTACAGCATTGTTGTCTGATCCAGAGCACTACAACCAAGCACTGAGTAACTGGCATCTGCCAGGCTGGGAATGCCAGCAGTGGAGCACATGGGCAGAGTTCCCTGTTGCTGCTACATGCTGGCACCAGGCCAGTGCATCAGCCAGGAGTGAGGAAAGGATGCCCTGTGCTCACCGGGCCTCCCCAAATTCCATCAAAGCAGAAAACAGATCCTGAAGTGACTCAGGGCCAGATGTCAGACAGCAACTCAGATTAGTGTTTCACTTTAAGAGTACTAGAACTCTTTTAGAAGTCAGATTGCCATCAAATGCCATTAGAATATGGCTTAGGCAGCCCAAAGGTAATTAAAAAAATAATTTCACAGCCTAAAACAAAAGGAGATTAAGAAGTTCCTTAAGGTAAACCTTATGCCATTCTAATCACATCCAAATTTAGTTATGCAAGTGCAATGAAAGTAGTGTAATTATATTACCTTTTGACTCCTGAGCACTGGTTATTCCCTGTGTTTTTAAAACAAGTAAATTATAACCATAATCATCTCTCCTAGGACAGTCTGGCACTGTGACTCCCACAGTTCAGTTGTGTGGGGTCAGGAGGTTCAGCAGAAGTATTTCTGAGATCTCAAACTCATTTGCCTGGGTAGTCATGCAAGATCAAACATTTTCAAACATTAAGCTCAAGAAAAACTGCATACATTTTTGGAAAACTGGAAACTGTATCTAAGAAACAAGGTGGACAGAAAGTCTTGATGCTGAATGGGAAATGAACACCACCTAGGCAGGCAGTGGTGTTTTTTTCACTTTAACATATTCCAAACAGCTAAAGTCAAAAAACCCTTATATCCAAAAATGGCAAAAAATCTCAAAACTACAAAAATTTAATATTTAAAAAATTCCAAATATTGATACTTATCTATAAAAACACTTATATTTAAATGCTGACCAGCATTTTCATGCTTTTTCTTCCCTTCAAAATCAATTCTAACACCCTTCACCTGGTAGTGTTTTATAGCATTAGGAAAATGGCATCTTTTCCTCCTACCACCAGGAGACACCCCCTCAGTTTCTAATCAAATTATCTGTCCACTAGCAAAGAAATGAAATTCTTAAAGAAGAACACTTCAGTGACTACAAAGAAGCTTTCTGACACTGTCATTACTTCCTGTTTCACATATTTTGCCTCTTTGTTTCACTACTTGCTGAAACTGGAGCAGGCCAGAGGACGGAAGTGGGAATAACGGTACTTGCACGATTTAGCAATGGAGCAGGTAGCACCGTGCTAGCTTCAACTCAGCCACTAAATACCACGGAAATCTGGTTCTTTCTCCACTGCAAAAATGAAAGTTTGAGCTGCATGCAATTTGTACAGCTCCTCCAAAGAGAAAACAAGCTGGTTTAGCAAGAAAGGCAGTTCAAAATGAGAACGGGATGAGTAACCATCAAAGCAGAAATGTACCACGGCATGTGCAGCAGAAAAGCAAGCTGGCAGGGCATATCCTCAAGTCTGAAGTCTGAACAACCACTTCTCAGTGACCTAAGAGATCACAGGATCATTCAGGTTGAAAAAAATTTTAAAAAATTAAGTCTAACTGTTAACCCAGGACTACCAAGCCCACCAGTAAACCATGTCCCCAAGTGCCACATCCACATGTCTAATAAATATCTCCAGGGATGGTGACTCAACCATTTTCCGGGGCAGCCTGTTCTGATGCCTGAACGCCATTTCAGCAAAGAAATTTTCCCTGATATCTAATCTAAATCTCTCCTGGTATGACTTGTTACTTGAGAGAATAGACTGGCCCCTAACCTGGCTATAACCTCCTTTAGGTAGTTTTAGAGAGCAAAAATGTCAACCCTGACTCTTCTCCAGGCTAAACAACTCCAGTTCCCTCTGCTGCTCCTCATGGGACTTGTGCTGCAGACCCTTCACAACCTCTGCTGCCCTTCTCTGGACATGCTCCAGCCCCTCAATGTCTTTACTGTGGAGAAGGACCCAGAACTGGACATAGGATTTGAGGTGTGCCCTCAGCAGTGCTGAGCACAGGTGGGCAATCACTGCCCTGCTCCTGCTGGCCGCACTGTTGCTGGTACAGACCGGGATATCCTTGGCTTTCTTGGCCACCTGGGCACACCTGGATCATGTTCAGCCATTCCCGACACCAAGAATCACCTGCAGCCGGCCTCTTCCTGGGTCCTCCTGAATCACACACACCTGCATTTATGAGCCCCTTTTTCCTAAACCTTCACCTGCCTGACAGGTATACATGCCACTCTGCAACACGTTAACTCATACTGCATACAGTAAGGAAACAAAACCCCAAAAAAATTATCGCCCCCGAACCAAAGAGCCAAAGCCCGGCCGAACACCCGAGCTGAAAGCGGCTCACGCTGCTCTTTTACAAACGCGATCCCTACGCATGTCGGCGCTAATTCCGCCCTCAGGACACAGCAGTTCCCCGGGCAGCTCAGCCCCGTGCCGCTCCCGGCATTTCCCCTCACGCTCGCAGCCCCCGGCCGCACACGGGCGGGGGCACAGCCGGGCTGTCCCACCGGGATGGTCCTAGGAGCAGCTTTCCGGCTACAGCCACTCCTGGAAAACGGCCCCCAAAGAGTCAAGTGGAAAATAAAACGGGGCGGGGGGGAAATAAAGAAACGGCAAATAAAACCAAACCCTCGCCGCGACTCCAGGGGCCCTCCGAACCCGCCCACCAGCCCCACCGCGCCTCACCCGCTCCGCCGCTCTCGTCCTGCCTCCCCGGGCTCCCACCCGGCTACAAAGGCAGCGCCAGCACCTCCTGCCTCCCCGGGCTCCCACCCGGCTACAAAGGCAGCGCCAGCACCTCCTGCCTCCCCGGGCTCCCGCCCGGCTACAAAGGCAGCGCCGGCACCGCCCGGGGCGGGGATCCCGCGGGGCCGCCCCGATCCCGATCCCACCCGGCCGTGCCCGGGAGCCGGGAAGGAGGGATTACTCCTGTCACCGTCTCTCGGCCCGTGTCCCAGCGGAGTTCTCCATTTCCACAGCAACCCGTGCCGCTCCTCTGGCAGTGAGATAGTTTGTGCTCGGGTGTCTACCACGCTCTTTTACATTTTGTAGCAGCGTGCGATCATGCCATGGTTTGGCCTGGAAGGGGCCCTAAAGATAATCTAGTTCCAACCCTCTGCCATGGGCAGGGATGCTTCCCACTAGACCCGGTTGCTGGAAGCCCCATCCGGCCTGACTCTGAAACTCTTCCAGGGATGGGATTGTCTGAAACACTGCTAGGCATTCCAGCTCCCTGAATGGAGACCAGCACCATCATCATCTGTTTGAAATATAGCCATTAAATGCAACCACAACTTAATAGCTTTGAAGTTATTGGTTGGTTTTTGTTTTTTCCCTGCCATTAAATGTTGATTCCCTCATTAATTCACTCTTTAATGAGATGGTGTGCATTCATCAAAAAAGAAATTCCCCTTTGCCAAGTACCTTCCCTTATAAAACTCTTATGTGTCATTTCTCCCAGAGGTATGTAGAGAATTTGCATAGACTGGTATACTTTCTTTTCTGGTTACACATTAAAGAATAGTATTCTTCCATCTTGTTAAGGACTTTGCAGTGTAAACAGAAAAGAATTGTGAAGGTCCTAACAAAGACTTAAATCTTTTACAGAGTTACAAGCAGTTTGCTCCCATACAGAGCCAAGACAAACTTACACAGTCTTCTGTGATTGGATTTTGTTTGGGTTTGTTTGATTTTTCCCCCCTAAAATACCACAAGATGTGGTTGAAGATCAAGACTTTTGATGAAACACTGAAGAGATTTATATTGCCTGGCATGTATATCAGATTGTTTCTCTCTCCAACTCAGTTAATCTGGGCAAGAACAAAATAGGCAAAACCTGATAAATATTGGCGTGCCGAGCATTCACTTAGTTGCGCTTGCAGAATGTCATAGCCACATTTATCCAAGTTAAAGAAAATCTAGGCTTAAAACCCAGGTAAAAAGAGCAAAAGTAAACAGTTGACTTAAGAGGCCTAAAGCTGTCAGTTGTGTAACAGCTCCATCAAAAAATCCATTTGAAATACATTTCCTAAGTGCCATCTCTGTGCCTCTCCACAGCACCAGTTACCTGGTGCTTTCTGTCTGTACTTGCAGATTGTGTTTAATGTAGCTGTGTCTCAGGAGCTGCAGCTGAGAGAAATGCTGCCAGGGTATAGCTCACGTGGCGTCCACCTGCAAAGGCTTGAAGGTGGCTGGAACTAAATTATTTTATTTCCATATCTTGTCTGCAGTTATCGCATCCTTCAGCTTCCCTTTCCAGCTTTTTTCTTGCCTTGTCCAGGCCGGTGTTGGTGGCAGAAGATGGTTTAGCATTGCAGCTAATTCCAGGCTGGCATCTTTCTACCTTCTCTTAACCTGTGTTAAGATCTTAGGATTTAATTGGTGGTTTATCTGTGCAGTCAGGCTTGGAAGTGAGTGTTTATCTTGCTGCTGACTCATCAGAGGAGAGAGATTAAATGTATGGTACAATGTCTACAGATCAAGGCCTGTATCAGTGAGTCCTTCCCACTTCACAGCTCTCTGCTCTCTCCTCCATGCATTTGCAAGCTGGAGCATGGCCTTGGGCCTCTGTGCATGGGAATAAGCCCTGGGGCAATCAATCAATCAATCAATCAATCAATCAGAGATCACTTACCTGAAATCTCTTGAGAGCCTTTTTTAAACTAACACTGTCCATAGTGCCTTTTCTTTCTTCTTAAGCTCTTTCTAGACCTCTTTCCTGAGTCAAGAAGAGGTTTCTAGGACCTTTTTCCATTTGCAGGCTTTGGCAGGAAAATGTTGTCTCTCCTCCTTGTGAGTAAGATGGGACAGCCTCTACCTGCCTCCCTCCTTGGTGTTGGATACTACACCACTGTAAGACTGAGCCGGGTAACACACAACCCTCCTGCACTGTTGGACTGGTCTGTGTGTGCTGTTCCTGTTAGCTGAATATGGGTTAAGATAATCCTGGAGAGGGCAAGCAAGATCCAGATCTGAGCTAGGATCAACAGCAGAAATGGAAATAGCAGCTAACTGGAAGGCAGTTTCTTTCACAGACTGCAGAATTGGAAACAGGCTGCTACAAAGGTTCAGGAAGCTTCAGAAAATGTCAACTTCTCCAAAATATTTCAGAGAATCGTTGAATGTTTAGGGCTGGAAGGAGCCTTGAAAAACCATCTAATCCCGCTCCCTCTGCCACAGATGGGGCATCCACAGCCTTCCTGGGCAACCTGTTCCAGTGTCTCACCACCGTCACAGTAAAGAATTTCTTCCTAATGTCTAACCTAAATTTCCCCTCTTTCAGTTTGAACCTGTTACCCCTTGTCCTATCACTGTAGCTCCTGACAAAGAGTCCCTCTCCAGCTTCCCTGCAAGCTCCCTTCAGACACAGGAAGGTTGCTAAGAGGTCTGCACAGTCTCCTCTTCTCCAGGCTGAACAACCTCAACTTCCTCAGTCTGTCTTCCTGGAGGTGCTCCAGTGCTCTTATCAACTTAATGGTCCTTCTCTGGACCTGCTCCCACAGAACAATGTAGGGAGACAGAGAAGGCCTTACACAGCCCATGCATTCAGTAGGTTCCAGCAGAAATAATGCATTCTCTGCTTTGCCTCTGAGTAGGCAGCAGCTCTGCAGGGACAAGGGGACAGCTCCAGGGAGCTCAGACTGGAGGCAGCCTAAACTGGATTATCTTCCTCCAGACTTCCTGGTCATGGCATTTTGCATATGCTTCTGATACTCAAACAGGGCTATGTGCTGATGGAAAAGTTCGACTGCTTAGGGATATTTATGGCATTTTCTTCCTTTAGGAGAGTATTATGAACTTTCCCACAACACGAACCTCCAGGTTCTTCTGCAGGTCACGGCATTTCCAAGCTGCAGTCTCATGGCATTTCCAGCCTCCCTCTGCTTGTACCCATGTGAGAAGTGCACAGCAATTACAGCAAAAGCTTATACTGAAAGCCATTGCTAAGCAAGTGTGAAGATATTTTGACTAGGTCTGTTTAAACCCACAAATCAGTAGCCAAAGCAACTGCTGTGCTCATCTGCAGGTGAGCAGCAGGATTTTAATCATGGCACAAAGAATGTAAGCAATTCCAAACGAGTGCTGAGACAAAGGCAACAGCATGCCCAGTAAAAGTAGGAAGCCGAGGTGCAGAACTGGTGACAGCTTCCTCCTTTGGTTTTTCAAGCCCTTTTTTAACAGTCAGAACCATTTCCTTGTTTATCATAACTTATTACTACTATCAAAATCAGGTAGTCTGACACGTAGGTGAAAGTAGTACCCATGCAGCTGCAATCAGCAACACAGGATTTTCTCTAGCTGATCACCAGTTTGTTGACATGCCAAAATTTATAGCACAGCAGAATGAACTTACCAACTCTTCTCTCTGAGCTAATTCTGCTTCGGTTTTTGTGTTCAATGAGGTGGTTTCTGTTCTTGCTGGCCCGTCTGTCATGTTGCCTCTGCATCTCCTCTCCCGAGTATCACCCTCGGTTGGATTTCTCCCCTGGTTGCTTTTTTCTGGGGTTAGAAAAAGTCTGTAGAGACCCAGCTTGTCTTCACAGACCAACAAGCTGTGAAAGGATCTGGCTTCCTGTTTCATTTCCGTTAAAGTCTTCAGAGTCACACAGGCTGTCTATGCTTCTCCATATCCAAGCCACAAGAAAAAAATTGAGCATAACTCAGCTATTTATAAAGGTCACATTGCTATCTCCCCCTGCATCTCCCAAGCTGTTGGAGGGATGGAGATTGCAGGGTGCTTTTCAGACTGTGGTGTAGCACCCAGACATGGCACTAGCTCAGTGGTAGTCCACAGAGAGTCACAGCTTCTTCTTTTCAGCTCCAATGTCATGTTTCATTGCTAAGCTCAACATTACTTGTCAGGCAATCAATGTGCCTCCTGTAGAAACAGTGGGACCATGAAGAGGAAACAGGTGGCCCACACAAACATCCCTTCCTGTGGTTAGGGACTATGCTATGTAAAAGCAAAGTTTACACAGATATGGTTAAATCACTTCATAGATATGGGCTTTTTAACTGGAGTAAGCAAAGGGTCCTTAAAAACAGTCTTTCCTTTTCCCTCCTAACTTATCAAGTTAAATGAGAAAAATGTTTTCGTACAGTCTAAGACTATTAATTCATTCTTAATTATGCTCTTGGAAGATATATCATAATACCACAGCTTACAAGCTCATTAAATCTTGTCTCCCAGTCTGAAAATACCCACAAGTTCTTGTTTCAGAGAGACAAGCCACTTGCCATTGTCTCCCAGAGATTTCTACTCTGTTAACAGTTGCTTCACATTTCACATGCATTAAAAAAAAAACAGTACAATTACTGACTCACATTTGCCCTTTCACTAGAATGTCAGTTTCCCTTTCTACCCCTTTTATTGCAGTATTTTTGTCAAGTTAGTTCTAAAATGCTATTTTTCCATAATCACCTTGGATCAGGAGTGTTTACTAAAAAAAAAAAAAAAAAAAAGAAAGGTGGTGTTGGGGATATAACTGTTATCTATATTACATTATTATTTTTATTTGTTGGCACCTCAGGAGCTGAAGGTGCAACCTGCTCTCCCTGCTCCAGTCCAAGCCTTGGGCCCCATGACCTCAGGCCTGTTAATACTTCTTATTTCACCGTTTACTGTGGAGGAAGGAGGAGAAGAAAAAAGAATTTTCTTTCCTAAAATATTCACTAGCTACATTTGAATGCTCTCATGCTATTCATGCTCCATGCCGTGAGCATCCAAAGGCAGAAAGTGAACTCCTAAAAACAGTGTTTAAATATGTGTATATACATACACACACACAGAGACACGTGTTTATATGTATATAGGCTTTTTTTTTTTTTTGTCTGTGTTCCATTCCCATTAGCAGAACAAAATAGTTCTGAGAGCAGAAAAACTGTGGACTGGCTACAGGACCAGTGCTTCTCCAAGGGAAGATCTGGAAAGAAAATTAGTAGGACAGAAGAAAGAAACACTGCACATGCCCTCTTTTGCCTTCCTTGCTCAGCACTGGGTATTTGGTTCATTGTTTTTTTCTGTTTTTATATTTGTTTGGGTTTTTTTTGGTTGCTGTTCTGGGGTTTTTTTTTGTTTTGTTGGTTTTTTTTAATAAAGCAAAAATAGGGAAGCTGTTTAGTTTTAATTTTACAGTGAAAATTGAGCTTCTTTTCTGCATTGAATTCCTTTTAGTCACCCCAAATTCCTCTATTGTACTTCTTACTTAATTTTAGTTGGGTAGTTTGGTTTGCTCTGGCCATAAACAGTTCTGGATATTTAACACTTCCTACTCTTCAACTCTTCTTACAGTTTCCACATTCTTTAACCCATATGACATAATTCCCAACCAAGGCATAGCTGGGTCACCTGGATAAGTCTTTAATATCTCCTTAGGCTTTATCCAAGTAGGAAAAGGGTGGGTTACCTCCCTTTCCTGCTGTGCTGGGGTATAAATATTTGCCCAAGATCTGAATTTCTTCCATACCCCAGTGAGCATCTTTAGGGCATGGTGAAAATGCTGGGACATCTGAACACTCTGTGTGGCAGAGAACTTGAGGGAGTTTTGGAAAGTGACAATGTCTTTGCTCCAACTGGATTAGGTGACAGGCAAAAAGGTTCCAGAAGGGAGAAGAGGAAAAAAACAGGACCTTCTGCACCCTTTCCTTGCAGAAAAGCCCCAGCTGAGCTTTGGAATTGCACTAAGTTACAAGAAATACAAGATGAATTCCCCATATATACCATGAATCTTTTCTCTGAAATTAGGAACAGCTAAGAGGTTTGTACAAGGTTACGGGGAAAAGAGAAAGACAAACCTGAAGCGGAGATGATGAGTTTGGTATGCTGGAGGCACCTGGGCTGATAGAATCCACAAACTAAGAATAGCTGTGTTTTACTAAATAGTTGGTGTTTGTTTGCATGCCTGCCTATTTGCACTCTTTATCACATTCACAAGCTGACAAGGAAATTTCCTTTGTCCACCCCCACACTTCTGCGGTGGGTGTTATCAGACGGCCTCTCCTCCCCACGGCGTTCCCCTGTGCTAGTGAGATGCAGCAATGGAGCTCTGCACTTGACTTCACCACAGCTCAGTGGGGTTGTTCCCGTGCCCACCAGTGATAGGAGAGCTCTTGGTTTGTAGCAGCAGCTGGGAAACCCAAACATGACACGGCACAACATCACGCAGCTCTCTGAAAGTTGTAAACACAAGATGGCCACTCAAATTGGTCCTGGAGTTGCAGCCACTTCCATCTCCATTGCTGAGCCCTAGAGCCAACTTCTCACCTTCTTCCTGCTTTCTCTCTTTCTATGGAAGCAGATTAAAGTTACAGAGACAAATATCCCCAACCTCCAGATGCATGAAGGCACTTTTGTTCTGCTCTAACAGGTTGTCCTACCATCTCATCTGCTACCTGGAAGAAAAATCACCCTTTTCAGAATTATTATTATTATTATTATTATTATTGGCAATATGTTCTTGTTGCTGACAACTTTCTGCTGCAGCTGGAGGTGGGGGCAAGAGAAGTGCTGTCCTAGGCAGGTGCTCATTGGTTACTTAGTGGTTCAACAGGTAGGCTTTTCTTTCTGAAGACTAGTAAGGGGAGCTGCATCAATACAATCTACTTTCTGGATTTTGGAAGCATGAAATGCACTGTGAGTGCAGAATTGCCTCCTAGTGCCTGGGCTTGGGCAGAGAAAATCAACTTCCTGGAGAGGAAGAATTCCTATTACAAAATCTGCGATGGACCTTGCTTTTTAACAATTCTTTTAAAATCAAATACTTGCAATAAAAGTCCATATTATGATTTATTTTTATTTAGACGCCAACATGCAAAGCTGCTTCTCCTTCTTGCTGAAAGATGTTACTGCCAGGAGCAACAACATACAGACTATTTGTGGGCACTTTCCTTTTTTTTTTTTTTTTTGTTTTTTTTTTTTTGTTTTTTTGTTTTTCTGTGTGTCAAGTGTCAATCCCTGACTTTGCAACAGTGACTAAATATTTGTGTTTCACTGCCAAAAGTGCATAGCAGCAAACAAAAGCTAGCGTTTTAAGACTTGTGTGCTATGAGTGACTCACTGGGACTAAAGATGTGAGCACCCCCTTCCCTGGGGTTCTCCTCTGAAGTAGGAGGAGCAGCTGCTTTCCGCCACTCCCTAAGAGCCACAGCAGTCACCAGCGATGGCTTGTTTTGTACTGGAACAGCAAAAAAGGGTCACTGAGGGGAAGAAAGGAGCTCATTCTTTTCAAAGGAAGAAGTCACTCCAAGCAAAAACATCAAATGCCAGCAGTGAAAAGAACAAACTTTCTTCAGATGGAGACTTAGTAACAAGCAGGAAAATAAAATACACATAAAAACCTTGTAAATACTAAGGCAAAGCAGTAGCCTGTGCACATAGGAACAACAATGGAAAAGTCATGGAGAGAAAAGTGCTTGAGCATACACATGCATCCCTTTATAATGCAGCTTATTGATCTAAATGTCTTTTTGATTAACAGAAACAGCAACAGAAGATGTTCCTTTCTGAAAGACATTTTGTGCAGCTGGTTGCTCATTCAGAATTGCAAAGATAAACATCCTGGTTCTATTTGCCATTTTCTTTCCCCCATCCCCCTGCAATCCCCATCCATGGTGACAGCTGAAATTAAGAGATGTACTTTGTCGTTTATCAGAAAAACAGCCTGCTGCCAAACTAATATAGGCTGTACTTAACTATGTATTTCACAACATAGAAGGAAGGATGACATCAATTTCTTTTAATTAGGATAGGGGATGGGAATTCAGAGGATGAACATCTATTTTTGCAGTTGCCAGAATCTTATGTATCTTCAGCAAATCCTTTTACCACCTGTTAAAAAGGGGGAAGGGAACTAAAAAGCTTTCTCCATCTGTAAAGTGAAGCTTGATGATTAAAATTGAGAGCTGCTGAAAATACCATGGTGATGGAGGCTCTTCAGCTGAATATACAGCCCCCGCTGTGATAACAAGCAGCACTCTCATCTCCCTCTGCAGCCAGTGACAATAAAGACAGAATTCTACTTGCAAGGGATGTCAGTACCTTCCTGACAAAGGATTCAAAGATTTCTCTTTCTGTAATTTTTTTATGGATCTTACCCCTTTTGACATTTTGCTATTTAGACAGTGTCTATTAGGATTTCTACTTTTCTGGCAAATAAATGACATGTATTTTCTTTTAAAAACTCCCTGTGTTGAGAATGTAAGAATGGAATTTCCTGGCTGTTCCCATATGGCTTCTTTTCAAATGTATATATACATGCAAATTTCCCTGGACCCACCATCCACCACAGAAATTTTGTCTCAGTGAAGTTTGCCTCTCCATGCTTATAGGATTTCTGTAGAGCCCAGGACACTGCAGGAATTGCTCCCTCATTGTGTCAGGCCTGCAGAGATCACAGATGCCACCCATGGGTGTGCAGACAGCACAGCATAGTTCAGGAGGTTGGATCCATGCTTGGCATGTTGGAATCCAAGCATGATCCATACAGGTGAGGGGAGTCAGGAGCTGGTGCTTCATTTCAGCTTCTTGCATCCATTTACACCAGGAAGGTGGGGTTTTGAGTAGTTCCAGGAGAACAAAGCAGAGGTTTTTCTCCTATGATTAGGAGAAGTGTGTCTTGGATTCTGCTTTCATTTCCTCAAAATTACTTCTAGATTTAATCATCTCCTATGAACAATCTGGATTTACATTACAGCAGAAAAATGCTACTTTCTGTGGCAATTCAGGATGACAGTTTGAAGACTCTTGAAGCTGCCAGTAAATTTTATAGGGAGTTTTACATTTAAAAGGATCATTAACTATACAATCCCATAATTGGATCCTTATGTTACAGGTTTTGTTCGAAAGCTCAAATGGTGTCTACGTATGTTAATAAACTTATTTTAGCACTGAGAGCACAAATGTGTGACAAATTGCCTTGGAGGAGAAATGAAAAGGAGACCATCTAAACTTTCATTTTTGTGAGGGAAGGAATCTGACATGTTGGGGGCACAGCAGGAAACCAAGGGGGAACAGAATGTACAGCCATCGCTGCTGTTAATTATAGATCCTCAGTTCTGAGGCAGTGCAGAGCCTTGCTCTTGGGGTCTTTGCAGCTAACAGGTGTCTCATGTCCTCAAAACACCTCATATTCAGGACACAAATTGAATCAGATGAGGGTATTCTGCCTTTTTTTTTCATCTTCTGTAAGTTGTTCCAGAAGGTGTTGGAGCACTTTTCTACAGGTGATACTAGCATAATAATATTGCTGGATTTTTTTTTTTAAGTCTTTTTTTTTTAATTAGATCTAATGTAACTCTGAAATTACTCCATTCTGCCCTCAATTGTGTATTACAAATGAAAAATCCCCAAGCAGATGATTTTTTGTGCTTTGCTCCATTTGTTTTTTTCCAAGTGAGCATAGGAACAGTCCTTCCTCCACTGACCTTCAAGTATTACTCTGACACAGAATGTATTAGCATGAGTCAAACAGTATGACTACAGCAGCATCATGGTAAGGTAAATACCATATAGTTATACTTCCTTCCTCTGGCAATATCTCCAGGAGACAGGCTTCATAAAGAGCTACACCCAGTAGTAAAATAATTTGTGCTGAATAAACAAATACAGAGAGATGTTATAAAGTCCAACATGGAGCTCAGCCAGAGCTGAGCCACTACTTTTAAGTGGCAATATGTCAGCTGCAAATGAGCAATATGAGAGGAGCCAAGACATTTGTATAGCCAAACTAGCAGGAGCCTAAAATGCCAAAGTTAAGGCTGCAGATGGTAGTAGGTTTTGCAAACTGGACATGCTGGGTCTCCATGCATGGACCTATAGCTTCTGAGAGCTTTTCCCCCTCCTTCCTCCCCTCCTTCCCCTGCCTAAATATAAAATTAGATTTGCCCTATTTAGGGAATAAATCAAAACATTTTTAAAAAGCAGCCTAAATGTGGCTGAGGGAATGGCAAGTACATGCTAGACAGGTGCCATACCTTGTATTTTCCTCATCAGAATCAAAGATGGGACTACACAGTGTAGCCCAAGCAAAGATCTCTGCTATCACCCTCCCTCCATTGCCTGACTGCTGTGATAGATTTGCTCTGCCAGACACCACTGTCACAGACAGCTAAAGCAGTTTTGACTTTTACATAGGAGTTCCATGGCAGGTCAGCTGTCTTGCTGGAAGCAGGAAGCTGAGTTGTGCCCGTCACAGTGGCAGATTTAGGATGTAACTCCTGCTCCTCAAAGCGAGCCCAGGGCATACAGTCTGCATCAAAACACTGCAAGGCAACAACTTTGGTACGCACAAATTTTTATAGATAACTTAAGTGCTTGAGCTCTCATATATATCTGCATAGATTCTTCCCAACAAAATTGTTTTATACATGAGCTCTTTGTTTCTAGGACAGGGTGCTTGGGGCATAAAGCTGTGTCCCCTGGGCATTACTGGATGTTCACGACCATAACTGTGGATAACAAGTCAGCAGAAGAGCAGGAATTCCCACACAGCTGTCATGATTTGCCATTTGTAACTCTTACTTTTTCCCCCTGACACAAGCATTTCTACACCCCCTCTGCCAAGAGCAGCTCAGAAAGACATTTTTAACTGTTCCATAATTAGCAAAGAGCCCTTTCACCTTCCTCTCCCAAAGTGCTGGATTTAAGAAATCATAAGTATGGACAGAAGGGAAGAAGTTGAATAAAAGACAGCTTTGGAGAGCAGCTTGAGCAGAGCTCCCTAGAGTGATACAAAGTTCTGGCAATTGTGTTCTCCTGCAGAAACATTACAACAGCAGCTCCTGATAAAGGTAACATCTTTCAGAGTAACACTTCTCTACAATGAAATAACATCATTTTCACTTCCAGGTCCTGGAGAAATGCAGAAATGTACAGGGGAAAAACCCAAACCACCTTGTTGACGAGAAACAGCTGCAATAAGGCAGGATGGCAGATGCATCCTGACAGCACTACAGCATAAAAGAGAAGTACAACAGTTGTTGATATTTAAGACAGTCCCTCCTTTTACTACTTTGTTGTAGAAGACTCCAATATTCACACAGAGAGGTATTCTTCGTCTAATGCCCTTTTATCCAATGGGAAAGCTTTTCCCTAAAAGCACCTCTAAAATACCACAGAGGGGGAGGCTCAAGTAACACAGTAAAAGTTGGTATTTCTCTGACTTGGGCATAAAGTCAATGTTTGACATCAAGCAAATTTAACTATGGAAAATAAAACCCTGCTTTATATAGGACAGTAATACCAAGGCTCTGAAAAACTTTACAGCTTTAGCTGCAGCTTTCACACTGTTAGACTCCACAGTATATACATGTAGTTTCAATGCCTTTTTTTTTTACATCAAAATGGTTACTTGCTAATATAGGGACTGATGTGGGATAGAAATTATAAACTAGACAAGTGAGATTGTTAGAAAAAAAATACTCAGGTTATATTTGGAAATAGATTTGTGAAGCAGATGAGGAGCTGGTATAGAGCACTTGAGCACAGAAACAGTTGACATCTGAACTAATGGAAAAGAGCGTTACTGTTGCCTCATAATTTTTTTTTTCAAACCAACAGATGGAGTTTAGCCCTTGTAAAATCTTACTCTTCTCAACCCTTGCAACTGACTAACAGAGAAAAGTACACTTCTTAATTATTTGTCAAACCAAACATTGCCAACACAAAGGAAGATTCAACTTTGATCAAGCACTTGCACTACTCACCTAACCACGCATGGCTGGCTGGGAAAGTGACAGCATGCAAACAGAAACAGATGTTGGCTTCCACAAACAAATGCCATCCTTACCCAGGCATAAATCCTTCTGAGGATGAATGGGAATCATAGGCTTATCAGCCATGTACTGCCCATCCCAAAACATTCTTACTCAAATATACTTATAGTATCTCTATTAAATGCCAAACAAAGATATTTTCCTCTCTCTGAGCTTTATCTCTACAGTCATTTTGGGATAGTAACTTCCAAGACAAGCGGCAGATGCTTCTAGGGAAATACTTTTAACTTGCAGCATATTTTGAAGGGATGACATCTATTTTCAGTAAACTCTTACCTGTGCTCCACTGGACCCATTAGCTTATCAGAAATAACTGGAAATACTTTTTAGAGTAAAAATATTGATTACTATTTTGCATATCTGAACAGGTTTCCAAGTCAGTTCTCCTCTTTCCTATCTCCAGGGATTACCATCCTCTTCAGCATTTCTCCCATGCTGCTCCAAAGATGTCGAAAGTTGTCTGCAGTGCATTGCTCATGGCTGAACTGCTGGACAGTAGTGCACTCTCTAAAGCCAGTGGTGACCTAGTGACAAATAACTTACAGCCAGTACAAAGAAGTAGCAAACAGCACTGTGTCAGTGCAGAGAAAAAGACAGTAAGTAAATTAGATATTTGCTGCAAAGTTCCATATCAAAAAGCAAGACAATGTGCAGGCAACTATGCCACGATTTCTGTAGGTGCACCGCTCTTCCCTTGGCCAGATTCCGAGGCAGTGGCAGGGATCAGATGCACAGTTAATGTCCAGCGTTGTCCATGCCTACTCCTACTCCTAGTGTCATCCTAGAAAGACACTAGGTGCACTCACCTCCTTTCTGTGTTTGCCTGCTGTCTTTCACTTATTTCTCCCCAGTCTCCATCTGTCTTGGCCTTCTTGAGCACTTTCTGAATTGCCAAATGTTGTGAATTTGAGGTAGCACCCCTGGCTTCCCCAAGACATCATGCAGGAGAAGCTAATGCTGTTCCCATATTTTGCTGTTATCACGACTAACTCAGATTGTGGAAAAGCTTTTTATTTCTTTCTCATGAAACACCACATAATTCAACTCTGAGGCAGATCCTAAGAAATGAGGATTTCTTTGTGCCTATAAATAACCACCTAAGGCCTCTCTTCATCAAAACACTGCAAGGCAACAACTTTCATCACTGCTATAGAGAGAAAGCAAAGGAAGGAAAAATTCCATTTTCTGCATGACATTGGTTTGCAACCCCTGAAATTCAGAAAAAAGAACCACCAAGAACTATATGTGCAGTCAACATATCTGGAATAAATCCATACACTTTTCCACATGCATATATCTTTTTCAAGTCCTTGCAGCACGCATGCACTCCAGTGCAGCTGCCACCCTTTCTTACAGCACATCATTATCCATATGTCCCAAAGTATTTTGGCACTGTGGCCATTATATCCTTGCTTATCTCACGTAAGATGACCTGTCAGAAGGAGGATGGCAAGAGAAACAGCCACAGGTGGCGAACACGTCTCAAAGCCTGTGAGTGAATGACCAGTTTTCTTTTCTGCTGTGGGTGCTCCCATACCTGCCCCACGCTGCATGATGAATCCAGGCAACACCACACACATTCACAGATTAAATGAGAGTGTATCTTAGACTTCTGCTGAGCAGCAACAGACCCATCAGACATGGAAACCAAGGAACACAGCAGTGCCTTTGTGCAAATGCAGCTTCCCAAAGCTGACTTTGCAAATCACGAGCACAAGGACACGTTTCACTGCTGTTGCCTGAGATGCAGCAAAGAATGCTCTCAGCAAAGGTTGTGGATCTACCTTGACAATCTTGCAGCAAGCCATGGAACTGCCAGATAACCAGTGAGACTACTTGCTGAGGGTCACACTATCAGATCATTTAGTTTTGGCAATCACGACATATCAAGACGGTCCTGAAAGGTTTGATTTTCAGCATGATAGCATTTTGTGTGAGTTATGAAGCAAGCCCTTGGCCACAGAAATGTGCTAGATGGAAAACAATTACAGTAATTTCTTGAGTCCTGGCAGACAGAATACACAGCACTATCCCAACATAAGCTCTTAAAACCCCCCCGATAAATTACTTGGAAGAAAACATTAGAAGAAACAGTTAATAGACTGGAATCTCTCTCATGCTCCAGGAAGAAAAAAGCTATTACAGATGATGCCCTCATCCATATAATGACTACCAGTGTACTAGGAATTCAACTAGGATTTTCATACTTAAAAATTCCCTGGAGAGTGGGATGAGAGAAAACAGAGAAACAGAGCCTCTTGTCACAAGCAGATGACTTCCCCAGTAGAGATGCTGACCCCTATATTGCAACCTTGTACTGTATCACATATCAAATTACTTATACTATATCCAGACTTCATTAAATAGAATATCATAATTACATTTTTAAAAGTAATAGACTATTCAACAGGTAAAGGTCTTGAAAAGGAAATGGATGTCTGGATATCAAGTGAAAAATCAGGTCTCCTTACAAAAACCAGTACTTAATCCAAAAAGACAAATAACAATTAGACTCACTTTAGACTGGAGAACAATTACCCACCTGAGCTGAGAGATGAAGTGCAGTAACAAGCTTCGTGTTGTTTGCAAGCAGGTCTGAAAAGCAATGTACAATTCTGAGCTGTCACTCACAATCAGCAGCCAGGGTAAAGACAGCAATCGCCACCAGAATTACACCCTGCCTTGCCTTGTGAAGGATCCTTGGGAGAAATGAGTTCAGGCCTCCATGAAACTCCATGAGCAATGAGAAATTTTGACATTCAGGCACTTTTTGGTGGTGATCAAGTTACCTTCAGGATGCCCCATCCTAAAAGCTCCCCTTAATGTTTCATGATATATCACGACATTTTACTCCACGTGTGAATCAGCCAAGGCTGCCCACTAGCATCTAAAAATCCCAACAACAGCAACAAAATCAGACCACACCAATGGCTGCATTAACTGCACTAACTGGGACTAGCACAGATTCCCAGATTTGAGTTTTCCTGGCAAGTAAAGAGTCCAGAACCCTGCCAGGCCCAGGAGAACACTCCATCACCAAAGAAGGAAGCACGCTTTCACCATCAGTCTTGAGAGATGGCAAATTAAATGACATCATTCTGCAAATACTCAGTGGATCTTGGCATCACTGAAGGGAAAGTCTGAGAGCTTGAGGAACCATCCATCTCAAGGGATCACAGGGTCTTCAGAGACACACAGGCAGGACATGTGAAAACAGACAGGATACATGATGTAAATTGACCAGAAGTGATTAGACAGATTTCCAGTGGTACAAGACAAGATTTCAGCTGCTGCCAGCTCTTCCTCAGCCTTGGGAATTACCCTTGAGACTGCAAGCCTGCACAGACACTGAGTCCAGGGTGTGCCAAGTGAATTCCTGGTGATGACTACTGCCAGTGGAGTCTTCAGGAAACTTAATGTGAAATTTCTGCAAGAAATACTTTTAGATACTCCTGATATGTGAGTTCACTGGAGAAATAAGCCTTCTGCTTGAGACCCAAATGAATACTTCTGTTGAATTGAGGTGTTAGTGTGACTAACATCAATGTTTGACATTTAATGGGAGGCATTAAAGGCAGAGATTCAGACTAATCAAGTCCAAGGCAGGTTATATTTCCCTCTCTCAGGACAAGAAAAAATGGCTGACAGGAGCTGAAAAAATGCAGCCAGGAGCTGGCAAGAAAAGTTCTGCAAAAGGACTACTTGGAAAAAGTCAGGGGAGCTAGGCTGGCTATCTGAGTAGTAAAAAGAAAGCTGGCAGTAGTCAGCTTCTATTTGTTTAATAGAAGAGAATTTTGTACTCGGTTCCATCAGAACAGCTGCTCCCCAAGGCAACTGTAATACCTCAGCTTTGTCTGGGAAACAAAGTGGCTCAACAAAAGAAAATTACGATTCATAGGGGATGTGCTGAAGGGGTAATTCAAGATTTACACATATGGTCATGGACGCTAAATGAACCACTGAAGCTCAACTTGGCAACATGATCTCAGGATTTGTTAATCTACAAAGTATCAGCTCAAAAGAAGTGAAACACTTGAAATTTTTAGAAAAGGAATGGAGAACAAAATGCCATTTTTCAGCAGTGTAAGTTAAGATGCACCTGTATCATAAATATTGTACGAGGTTTCCCTCCTCCCATCATAGCAAATATACAACTTGGAACCAGGGAAGGTTCAGAAAAGGGCAATTAAGATGAGAAACAGCTTCCCCATGAGGAATAAACAGACTGGAACTCTTCAGCTTGGTCAACAGATGACCAAATGAAAAGTACATAAAGACATAAAAGCAAAAGTAGGACACAAAAGCTGGGGGGATGAACTGTCCATTAAAAGATTCAGATATATCAAAGGATATCAGTGGGTTCTTGGCACAATATATAGCTCAGCTTCATAACCTGTTGCTACACAAAGTTGTGGTGACCACTGGTTTACTGCTATTCTAAACCAACAATTATGTGTTAAGTAAATCTCAATGGACTTTTCTTCCATGAGATACAAAGTCATAATTTTGTAGGACGACCACTGAGTATGACAGATGAGGATACACTGGGGTGGTAATGCACAGGATATTTTTTGGGAGCTGAAAATTCAGCCTGCAGAGACTGAAGTGCTGCTCTGGTGTTAAGATTTCATGCTTTCTATATCTGTGTGTCCTCTTTGGATATAGGATATTTTCTTTCAGAAAAGATGAACCTTGAGAACCACAGGCACAATGACGGAATCTGAAGCTTCAACAGCAGCAACTGATGCAGTCTCAAGTACCTCATCTTCACAATTCCTTGAGCAAAAAGGACAAAAAGTCCCACTAGCAGTCAAGAAAATGCATATACTAAGATTAAAATTAATTTTAAAAGGAGCATTCAGATTACTGCTCATGACAATTAGACAGTGAAAGGATCTTTCCAGTACAGAGCTCAAAGAATCTCTGTATTAAACCTCAATTGTATCTCTAGCCTGTTTCATCACTTTAACCTACAACCAGTGAAGAAAACTAGAAGCTTGTGCTCTCCTCTCATACTATGGTTGGTTGATAATGGCTTTGTCTTTTATGGGAAGGCACAGACTGGCTGGTGGGAATTTATGATCAGCAGGCCTGGTGCTGGCTCTCCTTACATTACTTGGGGGGAGAGCAGACTGCTCTACTCAATATCCCAAACTGCCCCTCCAGACCCATTCCCCCAGAATTCTGGAGAGGGCTAAGGGCAGTGACTTAAAGGAGATGAGAAGCATTCCTGTTTTGAGGACAACATAGTGAGAGAAGTATATTCTCCTGCTCCTGCACTTCAGCCTCCTAGTCCCTGTGGCAGGTCAGTGAAATGGGAGATGCCATTCCTGTGCTCAGTGTTACGGTGTGGCACTGAGGACACTGAGTGCAGTTACCTGAGAAATGCTGAGGTGACCACCAGGCATGTGAAGCAGGGTTGGGTATCTACTTGCCAGGAAGGAGAGAGAACACAGAGATCATCATGCTCCTGCAGTATAATGCACAATGAAAGAGCCTTTTGTCTTTTGCCAGCATGAGGTGATACAAATGTGCAAAAAATACTGGAAGCAGAAATTCTACAGATGGAAAACCTCTCTGTTGCCCTCCAATATAACCTTCATCAAGATTTAATTTTAGGAAAGGAAGAAATTCAGAAGTTGTTTGCCTGAGGGATAGAGCAGTGGTTCTGACAAAAGCACCACAATACCTGGAGCTTGTCTAAACAAATACAGAAACTTGGTCTTTGGCTCTTCCTACCTCCCCATGCACCTGAATGCTTATAGTAGAGACATTAGTAACACCTCCACACTGACTCTATTCATGCATGGAAAAGGTATATAAAGTTTAAATCATTTTCTGGACTGGAGCTGACATGGTAACACTCCCTACACTAATCCCTACCTAGCACATGGATACACTGCTGTAGCAGCAAAGGTTGCCTGAACAAATACTTCACCAAATACCAACTACTCTGATTTCACTACCCACAGCTGGCAGTTCAGTATATTCCTGTCTTCATTTCTCTTAATATCTTTGGGAACCATGGAGCTTAACCTCAAGTCAGGCATCCTGGGTAACATTCACTTCTTACTCACCAACCTTCTCTGAAATGGGAGTCCTGCACTGACACCTCTGTGGTGGGGTTTTAAAGCTTCCGGGCAGTGTCATGCAGTGTGCTACATGCAAAGAACATCCCATTATGTTTTCAAGAAGCCAGATGTTTTTGCTGTGTCATTCTGGAGGACCTCTGTTGCACCCTGGCCTGACCATACTTTTGGATTTGGAGTAAGAAAAACTCATTTTTTCTTCTATTCATCAACACATAAATAGTCCCATCTGAGAATGACAACAGGAGCACAGGCAGGTATGTGATAGGGCTCTGCCCATTAGGAAGACAATGGAGGTTGCTTCCCTGATCATGGAAATATCTAGTCAGGCTTTATGCTTAGCAGTTGCACAATGGCCTTCAAGTTAATCAGTGCTCATTACACATGCAAGAAGAATGGGCCTCCCAAACTCAACTTTAAAAGTACTAGCTCATGCATTGAGATAGTCTGGCAACCTCTTCTCTTCCTAAACTATCAGTAAGAAGTGATTGGGGTATTTGATCAAGAAGAAACACTGAAGAGTCTTCTCTTCAATCCCCCCCTTTCAGCTGTGAGATTGACTGCCATTCCCTATGCTCTACAATATTCTCACATCAGGGCCTCACACCAGCTGCTCTGACCCATGTTTTTGGTCTCCACTTTCCATCAGCCTGCAGTCCTGCTTTATGGTGTGCAGGACAGTCAGCAACAACTGCACCCAAACAAATCCACGTGGCATTTGCAGCCTCAACTGCACAATCTGGCAAAACAGAAGGACCTTGTATTATCTCTTCAAAGCATTTCAATTGATTAATAAGTAGAAGATCTGAAGCTCAAGATCATCATTCAAGCTTTGTGCAGCTGGAAGATCTTGCACCAAACTACAGGTTTTTGTGCAAAACTCCACTCTGTTGAAATGTGTTGTCCCAAGGAAGGGGCTGATGGAGAAGACCAGAAAGAGCACGCTCCTGTTTGCATGAGAGCCAAAGAATCCATCTCTGCTACTTGAAATACCTACAAGTTGTTTGTTGTTTGTAAAGCACTTGGGTAACTTACCCCAACTTAGTACATCTTCAGGCAAGAAACATTCCACAAAGCCATCTACTTCCCTGTGATGGAAAAAGCTTCCAGTGGCTCATCCTTGTGAACAGGCCCTTCCTGAATATCCTCTGTCTTTCTATACATAAAACATCTCTCTCAGTTGTCTCTCCCAGTAAGTAAAAAAGGGACTGTTTTATCACCTGACAGGGAATAGCAGAAAAGAGCAGGGAAAAAATAATTCTGTATACAATGCATCAACAAACATAAACACTGTATTCTTCCCTGACCTTTCACTTAATTTTGAATTGTAAACATTTACTGATAGCAGAAAAGGGAGAAAGATAAATATACACAATAAGAAACTTTTCTGCTTTATGGGTATAGTTGCAAATCCCAAATCTTTATGCTTGAAAGTAACTTTTCTCCATAATGAATCTGAAATGCCTAAAAATTGTGGGAAATCTGTTCTTCTGAAATACTGAAACACAATCCTCTGGTCTTTAACTGGGAACATCTGGTAGAACACTCTACTGGTCAAAATTTACTAGCTAATAAAGACCAGAATACATTTCCACAGTTAGGGAGTTACGCATGTTTTATATAAAAGCATTCATGAAACTACAAAGCAGTCAACACTTAAAGCAAAGGCAAATATTATTTTGTAAGGCATGAAGGAAAGATACATCATTGCAATTTAAAATGGTTTTTATGGTAATAAAGTAACATACTTTTTTAAAATACAGAGCCAAATTAAAATATAGCCAAACCTAAACTGCCAAACTTCTTAAAGCAAGAGATCAGACAATTATGTCAAATATGTTTAATTTTTTTCAAAATAACTGATGGCAAAATAAAATATTTACATCATGTCATACTGTGTAAACATGTAACATCACTGTACAAAGAAATATACATGCAAAATAAAGCAAAAAATTTAACTAAAACAATAAAGGAAAATAATACACAAACAATGATATGAGGTTGGTACGAATACACATCCAGTTTCGAAGTCAGTTGTTTTCTTTTAAAAAGTTTCTGTACAACTTTACAAAAAACCCAAAAAAACAAAAAAAAAAAAAAGAAAAAAAAGAAAAAAAAAAAAAGAAAAAAAAAGAATAAATAGGATACAGTGGAAGCCACAAAGCTCAAAACCTTAAAACTAACCCAAGCTAGGTTATGGCTTAACACCCATATATCTAACTCTTGTGGGATGTCAGCTTCGTTTCCTTAAACATGGCATTTCACACAAACATAGATGACAACACACCCACATGAACTCAGCAATGCACAGAAAACCATCTCTGTGTTTTTAAATATCTCACACTAATATTACTTCAACCTTAAAAACAGTTACTAAGACAATTACATTACATGTCAAATTCTTCTCATCTGACTGCTACTTGCCAAATGTATTCTTCACCAAAGACCACATGATTAATTTGTTCATTTCACAGAAAGAAGTAAAAAAACAGATTTGAAAATTCTAAAAAGTAGTGTAGTGTTGAGACTGATTTGGGGAAAGTCAGACTTTGGCATTTTAAATATAATAATAACAATAATTTTAAAAAGTGTCACTCTACTTCTTAACCAGTTTGACATTTGGGATACTAATCTCTCTCTCTCTCTCTTCATTTTTTTCTTTTTAACAATCCTTAAAACTGACTAGTCTTGACTAAATTCCATGCTAATCCTCATCTTAAACTAATAACGACAGTGTGGTACAACACACCCGCCCATACCCACCCAGAGCCCCCAATCACACAAACAAAACCATAAAGCTCGCCGTACTAAGTATGTGCTTTTTCTATATATTTATTACAGTTACAACAGAGGTCCTCATAAATAGTTGCATAAAATGTTAAAGCCACAACATTGCACATGATATGAAAGAAAACAAAATCCCAAATGAGTGCATTTACAGTATTTCATCCTGCTGAATACTGCTTGACAATTGGGTCAGCAAGCTGGGCACCAACCCAAAGTTCTTTTCTGGGGGGACAGTGACTACTGCCCCAAACTGAAGACCCGCACAGTGGTATACCACCATTTAGGAAGGAGGGGGGAAAAAGGATGAGCGGAGAGGGAAAAAAATTACAGACTGAAGGCAGGTAACAGTCTATATACAAGTAAGGCCTACATTTTATCAGAGCAAAACCATTCATTCTATTTGTATGCAAAATCTTTTGAGGTTGGATGCACTTAAAAGCAGAGTCTGATCTCAGTGCACTGCTACGTGAGATACATACAGGCGAGGCAACTGGAAAGCTCTAGGACCAAGTGAAAACCAGATGTTATAAATGGAGGCTGTACCAATGGGCAGCCATTTTGTTGAGTCTTCTCCAGGCATGATCTGATTTTTGTTTAACACCAGTGCTTTAAACATAGGCATTTCTTCCTTGAATAAATCTTGAAAACGGTAGCTAAGTTCACTTGCAAAATTCAACTCTTGTTTATTAAAAAAACTATTTTTTTTTTTTGCAGAAACCTGAATAAAATACTGTTGCTGTATCGCTTGTGACTGCTTTTTGCAGAGTACAGTGCTATTGTCCTCCACCCCCGTGAAGTCTGCATCTCCAGTCCTCCGCGCCGCCCCGCGCGGGTCCCTGTGGAATGCATTTGCACACGAACATTCACTAGCAGCTGGTTGGCTTGGGGTTTGCTTTCCTCAAAATTCAAGTCAACAGCTGATTGGCAGGAGGAGTCTATCTCCAGTCTGATTGATTGGCAGGAGGAGTCCATCTCCAGTCTGATTGATTGGCAGGTGAAAGAGAATGAGAGAGAACTTCAAGCAAGGTCAAACTCTTGGCAAGAGCCTGCTCTGTAAGAAGTTTTTAATGCTACGGATGGGTCGAACATCATTCTGGTGTTTTCGCCGCTCAATGAACGAAGTCAGTCTGGATATATCAATGCTCTCAGCACTTTTGCCATTTCCCAGCTGCAGCCATTGCTCCTGGAGGGCCAGTGCAGCCGAGGGACGTTTAGCTGGGTCATCCTGAAGTAGGAAGCATACAAAATCTTTGGCCTTCTGGCTAACTCCTTTGAAGTAGTCATCTGGGAAACTAAAGTCTAAGCGGCAAATATTCAGGCAAGTTTCCTCTACGCTTTCATCCAGGAAAGGAGAGACGCCACTAAGAAGGACATAAGTGAGCACTCCAATGCTCCAAACATCTGAAGTGAGTGAAACAGGATTTCCAAGAATAATTTCAGGAGCTGCAAACTCTGGGTTTCCAAGTAACTGGTGGATATAATATGTGGTATTGAGCTGGACTGCATCTCCAAAGTCAGCCAGTTTTATTGTTGGCTTAGTGGAACTCTGGTCCACCAAAATATTTTCAGGCTAGAAAACATAAAAGCAAAAGTTAAAATGTCTTTTTTCAAGTCAGTCTAACACACATTTAATGCTCCAACTTAACTGCTTCCCAGCAAGTGTGGTCAGCCCTAGAACATAAATAGCTGCACTGTATAAAGATCACTGCAGAAGGCCAGCTCTGCAAAGCTCTGAGGCAGTCTTAAAAAGGCTTCTCCAGACCAACCAGCAAGTAGGTTCTTGCCTACTGCAACATGCAATGCATCTGCTTTAGCTGTTGTAGTTGCTGGCACTACATTTTTTGCAGGAAATATAGCTCTGCCAGTTAATACTTCAGTTATTCATGACAGCAGCTTTGCAAAGCTTCACAGGAACTGTGTTTCAAAACTTAAGCTTAAGGAACAACAATTATGAATAGAGGGTGAATAAAGCAACTGTTCCATTTGTTTTACATCGGAGACAACAAAACCCTTGCATTTAAAGACTGGAAGACTGTAAATATTTGCATGATGCTTTCAACAGAATCCAGCTTTATTTGGAAACTCTTTCATGTAATGCAGCTGTACAGATGGAAGACAAACCCTGTTACGACACTATGGCAGCAGAAGATCCTGTTGGATGCATATGACTTCAAGAGAACTGCCCCATTACTGGTGAGCTGAAAGTGGACTTATTTCTACAGTTTTATTTCTAAAGCTACTGCTGCTGTAGCTGTAATCTCTGCAAAGTAAGAGCAACTTACCTACAACTAGTTTTTAATTAGTTCATCTATACGTGAGACCAGAAAAAGTACTGGTGAACTCTCTATAGCACACTAGAAAAAATTTAATGGTATGAAGACCCAAACTGGTTCTGCTTGGAAAACAGAAGTACAGGGAGGGAAGAGACTCAGGCTTTTTGCCTTTTCTCACCATGATCCCATCTGGCTAAAAAGACCCTGCCTAAAAGATGGCTTGTCAATGCTAAACTTATTATTCATACACAGGTGGAAAAAAAAAAGTGTAAGGACGAAGTTTTTAATGAATATTTACATTGAGACCTTCTCACATAGTTTTTTTAACTACAATGCATTAAACTCTTGTGGCTCAAGTAACATACAAAGGGAAGAACAAAGGCCCAAAGAAGCATCATTCATTAAGGTATTACAGCCCTCCAAGTGCAAAGATGAGAAACATTTTTGCAGCAAAAGAAGAAAAGCAGTCTCTTTCACAACAAACTCGATGCTTCTTGAGAAAGAAATGGATTTCTGGTGCAAGTTTATCAGAAATTAAATAAATACATGAATAAATAAATAACCAAGCAAAATTTCCTGTTAGCAATTGTTTCCAGCACAAAGGGTCACAATGGGCAAGTGAGCTATAAGGAGAAAGATAAGGGAATGGAGAGTTTCTGCTTTGCTGCCTGAGTGACCTACAGCATTTAGGAATGGAGCCCCAAGCCATTGGGGAGTCCTTTATGACTCTCAAAGCATTTCACAGTTCTCTCTTCCCAGATGCAAGTTTTCTAGAAGAGGGAGATTTTTATGCCCAGAATGACGTTGCCCAGAATCCCATTAATACCTCACCTTTAGGTCCAAATGTGCTATTCTGCAGTTATGAAGATACTGCACAGCTTCCAGAATCTCTCCCAGGTAGAGTCTGATCTTCCCTTCTGTAAGGTTTCCCCATCGCACGACATAGTCCAGAAGGCGACCCTGGTCAGCCCTGTTGGAATTACAAGAGTTGTATTTTGGATTAAGCCATGCAATCAGAACTGAAAAACCTCAAGAGGCTACAGACTACAGCAGTAACTGTAGCCTGCAGAACTTACAACACAAAGGACTGGGATATGAAGAGGAGATATCATATCTAGCTACCAGATCACAACACTTTTGTGGCCATTTGATACAAAAATACTGTTGAACCTTCAAACTAAGATAATCATCCACATGTATATTTAATATCTCTATTTGCTCCCTTCTGAGTATTAAACTCAACATTTTAGTAATGGCATTAGACAACTGTAGTATTTTACTTAGGTACTTTCAAACTGCTACAAAATTTTAGAGCACCTTATTCATTAACCACCATAAATGCCCCAGAAAGTCAGCCGTGAAGTTGCATTTTACAGATAATTTAGAGTGCACACACATTTCTAACACTAGTATGTAGTTGGTGGAGGTCTCAAAGGTATCGAGAAGGCCAATGAGCTGGGGATGCTGGAGATTCTGCATGACTCCAAGTTCATGGGTAACCTGGTCTCGCTTCATCAACTTCTTATTCACAAACTTAGTGGCTACTGCTCGCTTGGTTCCCTTCTGGTCACACTTCTTAACGACAGAAAATCTGCCCCTGGAAAACAACAATGAAAGGAAAGATTTAAGCAAGAGATACAATAAGGACTTGCTTTTACTTGAAAGATATACTCCAAGAGATCTAATTTTAATCTCTAATAAGTTACCCTTACAGAGAAGGTTCTGGGCATGAGAATTTTCAGTGCATCCATCTAATACAAATTGTGACTGTAGAAACTTGACAGATACCTGTCATATCACACTTGCAGACAACCTGTCAGAGTAATACCCACCTTTCAAAGGTCATTATAAAGTTGGCAAACTGTATATTCTACATGAGTTATTTTGCCCATTTTCAGACTCCTTCTGTCTGTAGTTTTCATTCCCTAAATAAGGAGGTTGAGGAGAACTTTACTACAGAAGCACTGTCAGTCACTGTAAGGGATGCTTAAAAAATAAATCTGTTCATCTACAATACCCCTTCAGCCTAACTGAATTCTGTTTCTGTAGTGCCATCTAGTGCTGATAAAAGTTTTGCTTCCTCTCTATTTAATCCAACAAATTTCTGGCCTTTTAGGCTCATACATTAAGTATTTATCAAGGAGAATTTAATTTTTGAAAGAGAAGTCAGTATTTTGACACAGACAGCTTTGAAGATCAGCATACAGAACACACCTGCCAAGCTCAGCCACTTCACTATAGTGGGAATCAAAGTTGTCTTTCCAGATTACCATGATCCCATCACTTCCAGGACCTAAACAAACAAACAAAAAAGAGAAGGACAGGATGTCCAAGATTTAATACACTCAGATCCCTTGGCTATGAGGGGAATCACCCCATCTTATTAATCCCCATATGACACACAAGGTGGCAGGAGGACAAACTGGATTATACACCAGGGCAGCCTAGCCAATGCAGTAGAACCAATCCTATAGTGGAAACAATTTAGGTTACAGTGGGAACTGTCTGTACAGGAACGAGTAACCTTAGCAAGCTGAGGGAAACAGTGAAAAGAAAAGACATCTTACATTATACCACGTAATCCATGATACACCTGCCACTGGAAAAAGAAGTGGCCAGGCTGTGTAGCAGCTACCTTAGAGAGCACCTCTTATTTTTCAGGAAACACTAGTATAAAGACAAAATTTCCCTTTCAGCCTTTTCTATATATATTGCAACACACTGATCCAAGGGCTTAGCTGCTATCTGTCTTGGGTCAGTGAGCAGGAAGTGCCTGAAATAATCATCACCACAATACGTTGTCAGTAAGGCACTTACTGTGGCTACTACCCACAAGCAGAGCTCGAAGTGGCACCACTGAACATAAACACCCAAAAATTTCAGATGAGATTTGGAGGGTTTAAAATTCCAAGAAAGCAGTAAAGGTCTTTGAAAAAAAGGGAAGAAAGACTATATTTTGAAGAGGTCTGGGACAAGTCCCCATTTCAGCTGAGACACTTCACGTCTTGGGGTTTTTTATGTGAGTCAGTTTGATACAGAGCCATTCTGCTAAAACCTATTAACTAATTCTCACCAGTGGAAAAATATATGGGCCTCACAATAGACTAAAGGACCCAGATGGCATCAATTGTTATCAGCTGTCTTGTAAGAAAATTTTCAAACCTGCTGTCTATATTTTCCCTGTTTCTAAAATGGAGAATTATGAATGCTTAGGACAAGAATAAGTGAATGTATGAACACACTCCAAAACGTATACCTATGTTATCAAACACATCAAGTAAAAATCTTTTTCGCCCTTTGCCTTCTGCCCCCAAAACACAGGCATTTTTTTATCTTTGCATGTTTCCTTTTTATTCCTCAAAAACATTCAGGTTACCTTGCTTCAGGTACTGAAATAGTTCGACTGTAGATCAGTGATGCAAAGACAAGAACTAGTTGTATGTTCTTGTAAAAATTGTGGCTTAACAGTTCAAGCAAAGGAGAAAAATAAATTACAAAGTAATGCTACTCTTTTCTTATCTGTACACTTATGAAATTATGTTAGCATGGCAGCATTCACTGAGACTAAACTAAGAATGCTGATGATAAAATATGATTTTATCAGTGTTTGAACTAGTATGGGCAAAGTGAATGCACATTGACAGTACTGTGGAATGTGTGCATGAACTCTAATCCATTACATCTTAAAACTGCATCTATTCCTGCTGAAACAGGCACTATATGACAGATAAAAAGGCTCATTATTAATGCTCCTTTAACAAAGGGGTGCCCAGGAGCTGAGCTTTTCTTTTTACTGTTCTGTGGGTACCGGGCACATCAGCTGTACCTAGGCTTAAGAAGAAGGCAGAGCCAGGCCTACCTAAAACTCGTAGACTGGCGGAGGATGAAACCGAACCCATGTCGTTTGCAGCTATGCACGTGTAGATACCATCGTCTTCCGCAGTGACGCCTACGATTTTCAGCGATGCCTCTCCCAGGTCACTGCAAACGTAACGGCAGCTGTTAACTTTACAGTAACTGCACAGACCTTAAGCTGTGAAAATCAGACAAAGTTAGGTTGATATCCTTTATACTTCTTATTCTCCAGCTCTTATCTCTCTCTGGATGAACATAGTAAAACCCTGCCCTGCCACATGAGAAGGGTCCACCAGAACCTGAGCACTTTATGTTCATCCAGTATCTTGGAAAGTCCTACAGATCATTAGAAAAACATCCTGACTGATACTCTGTCTTACCATGCCTCAGGCTCTACTGTTGGAAAAATCAAGTGCTTCCCCTGTTTCTTCCTGCTTCCTTTACCTACTTCAAGTTTTCAGAAGCCATGTTGAGACAAATATCCATCCTTGTTCTTTCTGAAAGCTTCGTTTCCATCCGTGATTTCCAGGGGGTGTCAGCTGATCTGTCATTTGTGCTTTCAGAGCATTGAGCCCTTGTAAGAGTGGGCTTGCCCTTCAACATAAAAGGCACACTTCACCACAGCTCTAGAGATCTCAGAATCTGGGACAATGAGGGTGGAAGGAAACTAGAAAGGACTTAAGTTTACTCTCTGCTCCAGGGCAGAGACAGCATTAAGCTAGGTAATACCAGAGCAGAAAAACTCTGCAGGCTCTTCCATAATCTTTCTCACAGGTCTACCACTCTTTTTGTTTGATGCTTTGCCTTTAAATGTCTGCTTAAATTTTCCTCCATGAAGTAAATTTCTAGTAGTCTTTTGACTATCTGCCATGGATATGAACAACAGATAATTTAATTTGCAAGTCTCTTACAAATGTGAATACTTGGCAAGTCCTCCCTACAGTTTTCACCTCTAAGCTCAAACCAACACTAACAGTGTGTTGTTTTTTCACAATAATGCATATTTTCAAGACCTTTTATCAGACTTTCCTTTGGGTTCATCTCAGCTGCTACAAGTCATTTTACTCACTGACCCAAAACCTATTTGCAATGGTCTTCATCACACAATTTCAGGGGGAAAAAAAAAAGGTAAATTCTAGGAAACATAGGAAGATTACACTCTTCCCATACTCAAAGAACATTTCAGGATTATTTCTAAAAATCTGTCTGCCACAGCCAAGATTATTCACTGGATATAATACTGTAATGAGTAATAGTGAATTAAACCTAGCAAATTTAGCCCTGGATGCAGTAGTAAAGCTGACACATTGCCTTTGTCTTTCCATTAAAAAGAAACAAAAAAACCCAATGAAAATAAAAAGCAGGAGCACCAGAAGTAAAGAACAGTATAACATGTCATTAAGTTTTCAGAAAAGAGCCCTTCATTCTGAATTAAGAATATAATTCATAAATATGACATTTCTTCACACTAAAGTTACTCATTAAACTACATTTTCTGTATGTGAAAGATGCCTTTTCAGAAAAAAAATTAACCTGCAGCTTCCTATTCCAAAATAACAAAGTCTCCTGAAAAATTTATCCTGGTGTTTGAGTTACCAGCTATTCTGTTATGTTCTATCATAGCAAAGCTAAAAACAGAGAAAAGTGTTAATATCCACGCTTCAACAATGAAGTGTGATGTTGTCACATCAACAGGAAGCAGAGGCTTCTTTGTAAAACACAGCAGTGTGATCTGAAAGTCACTGATGGAAATAAGGGTCTGGCAGGGTCTGTCACAGTACTGGCATGTCACAACGCATGGGTATGTTTCAATGACCAGGTCAGTGTGACAGACCAAAATTGTTTCTGCAATAGCTAATGAGAAAGAGCAGATTAATTTTATTTTGTTTTTAAAAATCAACTCATTATAACATTTTGTTAACCTTAGCCATATGCAGAAGTTACACAACATTTCTGGAAAATCTCAGTGATGATTACGTTTCTGTCTGAGAGCAACCCTATCCTCATGCCTCAAAGCCAAACGCTGTCCCACACCGGGGGTGCAAATTAAGAACGTCACAGTTTGAGCAGTTCCTGTTGACCATGGCACAAATTACCTGTAGGAAATGCTGTGATGACCGTCATTGCTCAGTGTATTATGATCAGGACCTTTCCAAGTAACTGAAGCCTTGGGGCGACCACAGACTTTACACCTAAGCACGATGGTCTCTCCTGTCTCACATGTTACCTCACTCAATGGAATTATAAACTCTGGGGGAACTAGAAAAAGAGAAGTAATGGCATTAGGTAAACTGAAGCAAATACATTTAATTTCTATTCCTTGCACTGTTTTCTATTAGATGAAGCAGTACTTTAGATTCCCAAGGTGTATATATCCCCTGCCCTTGGAGAAGATCCATGGTTAGGCCCCTTGCTGGGGCTCTACAGAGCCAGTAAATTTTTCTCTACGTGAACTTGGGACACAACACTACTGCTGTGCCAAAGATAACTCTGAAGCCTACCATGGTGAACCAAACACCCAGTTTATGCTAAGTGAGGAAAGTTTACACTGGAAAGTATTTAGGGATGTGCTCTTTATATCCAGCCAAATTTGAAAAAAGCACTTCATCCTCTGAAGCACTGTAGTGCTTTCCCTTTTCCACAAAAAGGGAAACTCAAAAACTTTGTTTCTGTCTATTAAACTAAAACCCCAGTTTGGCTCTGATCCCAGTGGGTCACCATCTTTGTCCTGATCTGCCTCTGCAGTGGAGAGGTCCTGAATGTTCCCTAGGGCGCAAGATTGAAAATAAAGTAGCTCCAACTCCTGGCCTCATTACTTTGCAAATTCAGCAAGGCCCCACTTCCATTCAGAGCACATCATATGGTTTTTGAGTTTTATGGTGTTTTGAACTTGTGAACAAAAGTGTTTCTTGCATCTTAAAAAAGAAATATGACTTATTTCATTCTACCTTATCTAAAAAGAGCCCATATATATTTTTGTAGAAAGCACACAATTAATGACATAAGTCATATCAAGCAAATAATGTTTTAATCAAACTTATTGACTGAAACTTTTAAAAATTAAAGCAACTTACCATCATAAATGTAATTGGGGTTGAGAAGCTGGAAAGGAGAAATTAAAGAATTAATGTCCTGATAATCTTATAATAACTTAAAAGAATGTCAGAAAACAAAGCACAGAGATGGACCAAGGTTAGCTGTACCCACAAAATCCAAGAAACATCTTAATATCACAATTTCTGAATAACACTCTATTCTTTTTGGGGTATCTATTTTTTTGTATGATGCTCTCAGGTTTGAAGGTTCTAATTTCCTGTTTTCAGATTTTGCAGAAACTGTCCACTAAGCCACTGATGTCTTTGATTCCTTCCTGTGAAGTTCTGACAGAAGCTACTTTTAAAGAAATCCCAACCGAACTTCTTTTGGAAGTGACACCTTTGAAGACTTACTTTTACAGAAACTTTGTTGGCAAGTCCTTCTCGGGATTTGCGATAACCATTTTCTAGCTTGCCTTCCCTTTTGCCGTCTTTATCTTTTTTCTCAGATTTCTTCCTTAATCGGAGTGCTGTGTGCCAAGACGTTGACTTCCTGAACACAGAACACGAAACTCTGATCAATTCCTTTCAACTCCCTGTTATGCCCTATACTATCTAGTTTCACGTGGCATTGGAAAAGTCTGTCAAAATGTTATTTCTATGTATTACAGTATAGTAAAATGAAATATGTTAAGTATTCCATAAGGGATGCCACCCTTGGCTAAAACTGTGAACAAGCTAGTAACATAGTCTGAAGTTCAGTATTCCTTGAAATCATTGCTCGAATGGCAAACTTTCTATATGAAAATGCAAACTGTCAATCCAATTGAGCAACTAACAGTATGAAGCCCATATGAAATGCAGCCTTACAAAAGCTTTACACAAAATTCAAAATGAACTTTGATACAATTTCTTCCATTGCAGAGATGAGAAAGTTGTTCCTAGCATACAGTAATTTTCAATAGGTTTGTAGCTTAAAGCAGATATCTAGGAACTCTGAAATCTTGTTTTATTTGAACAAACATTCCCTGTTTTCCTAGAAAAAAGTGTCTAGACTGGTAACTCATTCTATTAAATAAACAAGTTAAAATAAATAATTTCTGCTCTTAGATAAGGCATTCTTTTCCCAGAAGACTAGGCTATTGCAACTCTTTAATAAAGAATATGTGCTTCTGGGATCTTTTTCACTAGCTTTATTTTGATGGTTACTAAGGGACCTCTCCTGTACTTGTTCGGCTTGTTGCTCATTTATTTCTCCATGATCACATCAACTTTTGGCCTTAAACGTTCAAAGTTTTCTCTAAATTGGAAGTTTTATTCCTTCCTCCCCTTCTACGCACACCCAGGCACTCACTTGATGGTTCCATCAGGGTTGTCAATGATGATTGCACTGGTATGCCCCAAGACATAGCCGGGAATCCAGCCCTCGGCTGCGGGGCACTGATCGGTGGCGGCTCTGAACACCAAAAACATGTTCTGTTGGTTGCTGGCTAGAATCTGCACGACCTCTCCTTGGTAGACATTTATCTCATCCTCCTTCACTGCCGTGTAATCGTGTGTCACCAGCATGGTGGAGATATTGCTACTGCTGCTACTTTCACTCTGCAAGCGTCAATTAGAAGCAGAGAGAGCAGGAGGGAAAAAAAGAGAATCAAGTTTAAAACTCATGAAGAAGACAGGCTGTTCTTGGCCCGCTACATTACCTACCTAATCCACTTGGTTTAAACTGTAGTCAAGGGAAAGAGCAATGTTTTCTCTTTTACAGTTGCATGTGTCTGTTTATCTTGTGCATTCATCTGATATTTGAACACCTTTATGTAGTGCTGCTGCACAACTTTATTCCCAATACAGTTACTCAATATAATTTCCATTAACCAGGAATCAGTTTATTTATAAATCTCAACTTGTCTTCCTTTCAAGCTCAGACACTGAAGCTTGCATCTTTATCAGGCATCAAAACTACAGTACAAGCATGTAAGACAGTTTTTCATAGTCTTCTAAGTTCAGTTTCCAAATCATAGTCATTAGCTCATAATCACTGGAAACTCCAACAATGAAAAATACATGTAGTCTCTCCTAGCACTACCTGTCAGATCTCAGACACTGCCCTTGTGTACACAAAACATGACAAGCTACAAAAGAACAAAACAGGGTTTTGACAGCATCTCTCAAAACCACAAGATTTATCTCTGGTTGCATCTGTATGATCAGGTTTATTCTTTTAAATGCAGAGAATGAAGTAAGTTACTGAAATAAGAATTATTAATTTGACAGTCAAAATAGACCCACTAAACTGTAAGAATCCCTTCTAATTGATTAGTAACTAAGATATCTGAGTGTTGTTACCTGTTTATCATACACTTTCAACTACTGTTCAAAATTTTGTTCATTTCCCCAGAAAGCATTTGTGGAAAGCTAATTATGGCTGCAAAGGTGTACATTCAAAATCATATTACCTGAAGAACAAAAAGCCTACTCCTGACAACGAACCTACTGGAAATAAAAGTAGGTCTTACTTTTTTAAAAGTAAGACTTACTTTGTCCATTTGCATCTATTCCTTATACAAGGTTTAATAAATGGAAATGTGAAAACTATTATCAGATTGCACAACCCACTCCCTCAGTAATTATTTCTTTCTTGAAACAAGTTAAAACCAAGGTGAATGGCCTATTAATGATGAGGCATGAAATGTGTGTATGTATGTCTGCCTTTTGTCTCTGTTCTTCCTTCAGACTGTTTCAGGTCACTCAGTGCCAGCAAGGGCTCACTATGGCTCAGAAGAAGCTCAGCTGAAGAAGGAAATGAGTACCCATGTCCTGGGTACCCCTATTGCTTATAGAGCAGAACCACATTAGTGCCACTCATGCTAGTAGCCAGTGGAAAGCTTGGCACATAGGATTAAAATAGCATCTTTTTTTTTCTCAAAACTGTCAAATATTTCTCAAATATTGAGGAGATACTGAGGGGTTCAGTTAACAGCACTGGGAGCCCTGAACACTGTGTTCTCTTGCAATCTGCTAAAGGCCTTGAACAAGTCATTCCATTCCTCTGTCCTGTGCTTCCCTGAGGACTCTGGCTGAGAAACCAAGACATTTGGAGTGAAACAGCCTCAGATTACTAATTTCATAGCATGTTTAACACCCTGATGCTTGGAGTGCCAGTGACTCTGTACATTTTATTCTAGCTGGATTGTTATATTCAAATGAGTGACTCAAAGTTTCTTTTTTACCATATTAGAATGATGAAGCATATGCTACCTCAGTGAGAAAGATCTCATTGTGGATTTTAACTCTACTAAAGGCTATTTACATTAATTTCAGATGCTGTATTTCCAGTGGGAGAACTAATCTTTTTCTCTATTTAGAAGATGGCCTGCATGGCCTTTTGTATTAGTCCTTTCCATGACTCAGGCAAACTGAGAACAGCTGAACCAAGAAATTAAGTCTCATTTTCAGTCATTATTTAAATTAGGATGACAACTTGCTACACTCTTTTACCTAGATGAAAAACAACTCTATTCAAAAAAGCAGCTTTTGTTGACTCCTCCTGTAAGACTTCTAGGGAAAGATGAAGGAAAGTTGCAGTATCAACCTAAGCCTCAAACCTTGCTCCACACACTATTCCTGAACATACTGTTTCTTAGGATGCAGCAGAATTTGTGTCACTACAAGACTGACCTTTCTATAACATAACATAACATAACATAACATAACATAACATTTCTTTCTGACATTTAAGTCTTGTAGGATCATAATAAACTCTGAATATTTCTTATGTTCAACAGGAACACTTAAATCTGTTAAATAAACAACTGTCTGGTAACTACTAAGTGACAAATGTTCCTGAGAATGTGTTTATACCAGAATTCATTCTCACCATGGAGAGATAGCCTTTCCTTTTGCCTTCCAAGGAAGTAATTATTCTTGCACAGTAATGTTTTCTTACTGAAAGTACTTCTGGTCATCACTGACCTCAACTATGGGATTAGAGGATCTACAAACAAAATATAAAAAGTTCCTCCGATATTCCTCAACTAGCAAAACTTAATCTTTTTTCGTCTTAGAAGTAATTTTTCCTTAAATACTCTACCATAGCCATATGTGCATGGGTATATACATACAAAAATAGTTAAATTAAAATAAACCTTCACAACCCATTTTCTCCAACTTGTTCAATGTGGTCTAGAATCCTAAAGATTGGTCTAGAAATGAGGTTATAAATGAGGACTTATGGCCCATCTTAATTACCAAATAAAAGAGTTATAGAGCTGTAAACATAGAGCTGTGAAGCAGAATGCATGCATTCCAACATTATGTTTTATAGTGAGATAAAAACAAGCAATGGTGTCTTTGCTGAGATAGCATCGAAATCCAAATGTTTTGAAAATTCAGTGCCATCCCATCTTTCTCCTTCTCCTTTTTTAATGCAGCAACCTGAATTAGTATTATGCAAGTACCACCATCTTAATTCACATACTATGCAGTAAATGCAAAATACTCAAATTACCCCAGATTTTGCATTACATTACATAACATCACATTTTGCTAGACTGAAGATAAACACAAGACAGAGCTAAATCAAATAAAAAGCTGACGGAAGATCAGGAAAAAATTACAAAACATGCAAAGCATAATTTTTTTTTCTTCTGGAGCTATTATAAATGTAAGTGTAAGAACTAAGAAGTCAAGAAAGCCTTGTGTGTTAAACAGTTCTATAAAGAAACACATGCATTTAAAAAAAGATCCAGCAAGTTAGGTGATTTGCAAAACTGGTACTGCATACCATTTGTGAGAGAGTAGAAAAACAAACATTCATGAACACAATGCTTAGTAAGAAAAAAATCATATGTGAGTTATAAAAGAACGGCACCATAACCTGCCTACCACCTCCATGGCAAATGCCTCAACATTTTTGCTTTATATTTGCACATGCCCCAGTGCTGGCTGTGTTGCTTTCCTGGTAGATGTTATAAGGGATAACGTAGATTCTGTTGACAGCCTGGTTTTCTGCACAAACACACCAAGTGCACACTAAGAGGCTGAATCTCCAGAAAAGCGAAACCAGTTCTTCTTACAAAGGAGAAAAGACAAGTGGAGCGGGTAATCGTTTGGGTTGTAGTAGAAGTAGGATTATTGTCGCTAGGCTTTGTTGGCCTATTTTGAGTGGATTGCAGAAAGTTTCCTTGATCAAACACAGGATTTAAAAAGAGATTGATGTATAACAACTAATGCTGAAAGGAGAGGGGGGAAAAAATAAATTAGGAAAAAAATAAAACTTAAGCAGCCCAGGGAACGTAGATGTCTCCACGAAGTTAAAACTCAACAGGTCAATGGTGGCAAATTTGTGCGTGAAAGGGAAAAAAGCCCCAAGGCAATCTGCCAAAATCCTGAAGTCAGATTTAAGTGCTGGCACAATGCATACCCCAAGGTGCTCTGGCTGCCACGCTTCAGCATGTTAATTATGTGCCTTCAAATTAGAGATCAAAAAAGCAAGGACAGCAAGTTAGTAGGTATCAGCCTAGTGATCTATATTTTCAGCCGAGGCAGAAATCGCATCTAATGTTAGCAGTTGCTTTTGTGTCTGTATACATAGCCATGTTGGCATGCATACACACACACAGGTAGACACTCTTGGCTTTTTAGTGTGCAGAAGATACCGGAACAGTTGATTATTTCAGAGCAGAACAGCACCGGAGAGCCAGAAGTTAGTACGGAGAATGATGGCAACGCACAGAAAGGGAGCATGGAAGGTTTTAGAAGAGCTCACAGGACAGAGGTGCTCCGCTCTTACCCCATTACTCTGGGTGGAGTGAACTGACTGCTCGCTGGTCGAGGAGCATGTGCTCATGCGGTCTGTGTCCTTGCTGTGTGAAGAGTGGCGGTGGACCTGCCGCTGGAGGGAGTCATTGTCCCCAGGGAAAGTGAAGGAGCCAGGGCGGCTGGCAGGGGATGCTGGGATGGAGCTCCAAAAGGAGCCCTTCTGCAGGGGGCTGCTGGGTGGAAAGGTTTCCTTGCCAAAAGGAGAAGGGAAAGTCGTGGACAGAGGAGAGTTCATTGGAGAGACGGCTCCTGGCCTTGGTTTCCCAAGCGTCAGTGATCCTATGCTGTTTCTTGTTCGACTGTCCTCTGAGATTCCACGTGAGTCTTTCTGGGCTCCATCAGCTGAGCCAGAAATGTTTCCTGCTGTCTTCCTGGGACTTTCAATAACTTTCATCTTGGGAATCTGTTCAGCTTCTCTCTGAGGACCATCCGGTTCTGCACTGGGAGGGTGCCTGTCTGGCTGGCTCAGGCCAGTTTCTAAAGAGGTGTTGTAGTGTGGCAGGGAGTGATTGTGAATGGACATACCTGACATCTTGTCTGCCTCTGCTTGGGCCGAGGCTGCAGAGGAGACCAGGACTGGGGAATGGTGTCTGACAGGCTGGGGGATCCGGGATGGCCGGCTACGGCTGGAGCTGGGGATGCCAGTACAGCTGCTGGGGCCGCCGCTGTTAGCGCTGCTGCTCCCGCCGCTGCCGCCGCCTCCACCACTGCTGTGGTTCCTCTGGTACTCGATCGGGGACGTCAAGGCTGCAGTGGGGGTGAGGGGGGACGCAGTCAGGGGAAAGGGGGCAGGAGAGGGAAGAGGAACAGTTTAAAACAGACATGTCTACTGGCAAAAAGGGGAGTGCTGTTCAAATAAATTTCCTCAGCAGTGGAAAGATGCCACAGACTTCAAGTCACTTTTCTGTATCTAACCTTCATGAATGACCTGCTGCATTTACCAAAATTAAAGATTAAAAATCTGAAATTAAGAAGATGATTTCCTCTAGGATTACACTGTCAGCCAGCAGCCAAGTTGGGAAAAAACAGGTGTCACTCCACATTCTCTGCTTGTTGTTACTCATTATAACTGTTTAAAAAAATCTACGTTGGACCAAAAACCGATAGATATAAAAACAGAGCATGAACCTTTTAGTATCACAGAGGATGATACCACCTTCTACTTTTCTCCTGCAGAACCTGAATGTTGCTGCCACAGTAAGATGCAACAACAATGGCCACCAAAATAATAGAAGCAAAACATATTCTGAATAGATGCTTAAAATTCCACTTGGGTTTTAGCCTTTTAAGGCTTGCACTTGCTTAAAAGGGGTACACAAGCTCTCAACGGATGGCACCTATCTTGATTCACTCCTACAAAACATTTGGAAAATTTCACCAAGAGAACACCATGTAAATTCAGACTACCACTCTTATAATAAATGCAAGCATCTGTTCTGAAGCAGAAATGCGGAACATATCCCCCAACTGTTCTGTATTAGCTCAGGAAAAAGGCAACTTGCAAAACATTTCAAAGCCAAGAAAAAAGAGATGAGAGAAAAGTCACCCAATTATGAACTTTCAATGAAAGAAAATAATTTACCATTTAAAAAGTTGCGCTGGTTTTCCAAAATTTGGTTAATTTCATGGATCCATAACTGGCGGACTCCCGGACTGGCAGAATGCAAAATAAAGGTCTCTGTGACATCGCCCGTTCTTGATGTTAGTGCAAATTTACATGGATCGCTGTCCACATTTTCCTCCAGAGAAAGGCAACTCACCTTCATGAAAAGAAAATAACGTGTATTTTATGGGAAACATACCTTTAAAATCTCTTTCTCAGGAATGTAGAGTCAGATCTTTAAACGATAACCACTCATTCCTGTAGTAAATAATACCATGAAATGAAGTTACTTAATTCCAGTAAACTAAGAATTAGTGTACAGCTTACTGACATGCTGTGCCTGAACAATCTCCAGCAGGTCAGCATGGCCCAATGTTCTCCATCCCTCACTTTCCTTTCAGATTAGTTACAATGCTGAGCCTGCTATGGAGCTCTCTCTACCACCAGCCCACACTAAAGGCTTCAGCTGCAGATAGAGCAATGCCTTGTACCTGGCTGTTCAGCCAGAGCTATAAACAGGTTCAGGCGGCAGGCAGAGCACCAAGGCGAATTAGGGGAAGCAGGGTCCATCCAAAACACTTCATGAGGGCTGCTGAGTTCTAATATGATCAGGTTTTTTTCAGGAATATCCTGAAGTGGGGAAACACTTACTTTGTTTGAGGAATATCTAAGAAGGTTGCACTACTTACAAATGTTATCTACATATTTGGGTATCGGAAAGGATACAAAAAGAGTTATTTTTTTCTACTTGCAATGACTTTGCAATGTGGTGTACACACAGCACAGAGCTGAAAACTAAACTTCATGATTACTTGTCCAGCACTTTGTGCCAGAAGACCTGCTTTGATAGGCTTCACGCAGGAGGCATCAGAGTACTGGGATCCAAAGATCTCTACCTAACATTGGAGTAAGAACAAATTCAGTAGCAAGTAATTTCAGGAAATGACTGGCGCCTCATTGTGCTCTAGGGTTCCACACCTAGCTGTCACTCTTGACTGCCCACAGAATGAGAAACTGTTACCTTAGCAGAGTTTGCGCAGTGGACACAAAAGACTCACACACAACAGTTACCTTGATACTGTTTTTAAACAAGAATCCGGGCATGGAGAAACCTTTCTTTTTATCTAGCAGCTCACTGAAAATGACAATCTGCTCAAACAGGAAGACCCGTCTCTCCTTGCAGCGTGGCAGAAGTCCTGCATCCTGGTCTGTAACCAAGAATGTGTCCTGGAGCAGGAGCTTACCCTGGGCTACAATTTTACCCTACACACAGAGGCAAGAAAAAACACATTTAGTGAAGTTCTTTGTTTCTTTACCCAGTCAACCTTTTTGAACACATGTTCATGACAAATAGCTTTGTGTATTTCCCACCTTTCCAATTGTTATTGACCACTCTATATTCATTTCTCCTCCTATACACAAGATATTCTTGTGTTTTCTCAGAAAAAACCAAACATCAAAAAGAAAAAGAACCACACACACACACACAAAAAAAAAAAAACCCAGACCAAACTCCAAAAATCCACTCCACCCTTTTCAATTCATCCTGCATTTTGAGGCTTGGAACACTAAGGCTTTCGTTTATCTATTCTGAATAACTCCAGCAGTTACTCATAATCTTCCAGTGTGCTGAGTAGGGGCAGATCACAAGTTCATCACACAATATAAAGAGCTTTGCAAGTAAAACATGTGACTGTGGCCTGGCTGATGCATCCTTCTTCAGTAGCAAATTTCCATCTCTTCTAGACTTAGCAAAACAAGGAGGGTTACAGTTGCCTCAAGTACATGATAGACCTTAGTGACTCCTCCTGTGTCTAGGCTACTGAAGTCAGGTCTGCTCACCTGCTGATAACTGATTATTTCACTGTTTTGCAACCTTTAGCCAATACGGGAACTGTAGTAAGACTGGCCCTTTCCTGATTTTGCACAAGGGCTTTACCTTGTGAGACTGATACAGCAGGTAACGTTTCCCAGGAAAAAAGTCCTTGGCAGAGCTAAGACTCGATTTTTCATTTACTGCTTTTTGCACCAGCTAACCAGATAGTGAAGAAGCACTGCACACATTTCTCCCCACAGTATTAATGATTAATTTCTAGAGAACCTGACAAAATCTCTAAGCAAAACTCCAACCAACTTACATCAAATCCTTGCAGGCGGCCAACATTCATCATGTCATTACACCGTTTTGGTACTATACACATGACCTCTACAGCTTTCTGTTCAAAACAAAAAAAAAAAAGTCAAAGCTTTATTTTCCAAATGAGTTAGCAGCATAAAGTTTTGCTTCATTTTCCAAATGAGTTAGCAGCATAAAGTTTTGCTTCATTTTATATGGTTGCTTTAGAACAGAAATGCAAAAAGTAAACACTTGTAATCGCTTTCTCAGGAAGATCAGAAAAGGAAAGTGACTCTGCCAAAACAAAAGTTCTGAGTTAAAAGAATTCATATCACTAAGAGAAAATGTCTCAAGTACCTCTAGTTCTGTTGTGTCAAGATTAGCTTTTTTAGAATACTTGAGGAAGTCCTGAAAAAGAAAAAAAAAATCAAGTAATATTTCTTTTCTCATTAATCATCAACAAGAAATCTTAGAAAATCCGAATTTGATAGTCTCTATCAGAATATGACAGACTGCAGAAGACAACCATTTGGATTTAACTCATACAAAAACATATGCTAAGGCATTGACCTTTGTGCTACACAGGGTTGCTCTTCAGCAAACACTTATGTGATATTAAAATGATTGCAGGTGTAGTTGGAAAAGTTGTGATGAGTCCCAACAACTTCTATCATGTTTACATCTGAAAACAGTTGAGAGCTCCTTCTCCCATTCCTATGACACTGGTACAAATTTTAAACATCTCCATGGCCTAAACATTTGGTCTTTAACTGTTCAAAGAAAAAAAAAAATTCTGCTCAAGCCATCTACTGCAATTTTTGTAACTATCTGAATGTGCTCAGAAAATAATCATATGGCATTGCTTACAAATCTGGGTTCTGTTAGGGAAAGGGATGGGAAAACATTGGCATTAAAAATTTTCTTAAAAAAGAAAACCTATCTGTTAACACATCTATAACATATCTATTAACACAACTCATTCATCTCAACATAACTTTACCTTTAGTAACAGCTGGTATTTCATAATTCTCTGCACAGGTTTTATTAGCAAGTCTGTGAGCTGAAGTCTGTGGCCCAGGCGTTGCTTTAGATCCTGAGAGTTGAAAAACAAACATTTTCAGTTTGTTCAGTTAGAAAGACCCTTGTTTTGTTGAGTTAGAAACCCAGCATATGTATCAGGATATGGAGATAAATACATATATATATATATATAAACAAGGATATATCAGTATTAATTGTTATCACATCAGAAATTGGCAAAAGTGAAAAAAATCTAATCTTCAGTTAGCAAAAGCTGAAATCCTTCCCCTAATCACCGTTGCTCCCAAGGTATTCCCTTCTGCAAGCATCTTTCACCTCTTTCTTGACAAGGCTTCAGAGTGAAATACAATTTTTCAGTCACAGGTTGTATACAGCCTATTTTCAACAGTGATCTCTGCTTATCCAGAATTGCTATTTATTGCTATATAAAATGCACTGGTAACTGCCTGGGCTAAGGCTACTAAGGATCAGACTCTACTGATCAATTAATGTCTTATACCTAACCTTTAGTTTTCATCTCTAGGAGTTTGTATCAGATTTGAGAAATCAGAACAGAAATGGGAAGAAATTGCAATTTAAAACATTAACAACAATATCTGCTACATTTTTTTTGTTTTTTTTTCTGGTTTGATTAACAGATTTGATAATCGTTCACCTCACATATCCCCTCTCATGAACTTACCTCAAAAAACGTATCAATGTATTCTGAGACAATGTGCTCAGACTTTGGTTTGTTTTGGCAGTAAACTATGTACATGTGCAACCTTCTCTCCTAGAGGAACAAAGACAAAAAATGATACATTATTATCAATAAAACCACATGACAGATTAAAATGGAGTATTATTTTAAGAAGTATGGCAGTTTATATGTATGAACTTAAAAAGACCCCTTAAAGGAAAAGAAGCAGTTACATATGCAGAAATTACAGACCTGAAAACACATTTATTTGGCAACATCATTATTTCATCATTATTTGGCAAAATCATTATGATTTCAGAAAGGCAACACAAGAGAAAAAAATTCCCACAGCTATAAATCCTCCTGAATGACAGGTGTTCAGAGATGATAACTCAGCAGGTCCCACAATAAAGTTAAGCATGAAAATGGTTCTATTTTTCTTTCACCAAGAGCCATGGAAGGTTTGACAAGATGACCCCACAGTGATTCATTCCAACCCTACCCATTCTGTGATTCTGTAATGGAGCCTTTGAAAGATAGTACTTTTTATTCTATTTTAATAATGTGATTATTATTGAAATTTATTAGAATAATTACCTCCTCCTGTTGACATGTACAGAACAGTTAGGAGAAAACTTTCATGTCTTTTATTTAATATTGGCTGTCCTACTGGAGTTTGGATGGCGATGTAGGTGATGAAGCCTGGAAATGGAGGCACTAGCATTTTTAAACTCTGATCCTTTATCTTCTCCATGTGCTTTTAACATCAAAGCAACAGAAAAAGGGAGAGGAAATAACTTCTGCCTTTAAGATTTATTCTTGATTACTGACATTGCAGGTTAAGAAATACAGACATATCTACTCCAAAATCTTTCCTATCACTTTGCTAGGATTTGTTTGGGGTTAGAGGCTTTGCTTCCCAGAGACTTACAGAGTACTGACCAGTGAAGATAAATGGTAAGAAAGAAATGAAAAAATAAGATGGAGATTGGAAAGGACACAGGACACAGATTAAGAACAGGAACTGAATCATTGTGTTCTAGCCGACAGGGTTTTGCTAGAGGATGCTGTAATAGCATCACAGCTTGCCTTTCCATCTGGAGTGGTAAAGGTGCCTTTCAAAGACAATTCAATTGCAAATAATACCAGGAGAAAGTAAAGCAGCAATCAGAAACAGGGAGAGCTACTTCCTACAGGTTTCCCACTTTGCCAGCAACAAATTCTCATAAGGGGAAAGGATACAGAACTAGAACACACTCAACCTGGAAGAAGAATGAGCCTCTTTCCTACTTTTATTTCTTATATTCCATGCTATTGCACGGATACCTGGGATTAGAAGGCTTCCCTTGCACCTAAGTGTAACTGAATAGAGAAATGGGGCCCACATTCACATTCCTTCTCCACAGGAAGGTACTGAGGACAAAGACTAGAACATTTACTTCTATTTATAAGCTCTTAAAAGCTATCTCTCCACCTCTTACAGGTGAAGAACATTGTACAGCACTTTCTTAACTGCGTTGTACTTAACAGTCAATCATGTTGGCCAGTAGCAGCAATAGAGTTTGCCAAAAAAGACACTTGTACTTACATGTTTAACAAACAGGGATCCTAGCTTTTCTGGATCTTCAAGGCACTTTTCCAACTCTCCTAAAAAGAAGCTGAACATAAACAGAATAAATACTTTTTTTCTGACATCACACATTATAGCAACAGGTAATTGCAAGGCAAAGTGGTCTTACTGCAAGGCAAGACACTTTTGTCTCCCCTGTCAGCAGCCTTGGATATTAAGGTATGTCCAAACTGACAATGGTAACAGTGTAATATTTCAACATAGTTTTTTTAAAGGACATGCTGAATCCATGCCAAGATGAAAAAGACACCTGGCATTCACTATTAAAATTATTAAATTTCATATATATTGATTGAAAGCTTTCCCCTTCCTAATGTGAATGCTTGACATGCTAATACTGACTTGCTAACCACCCCAACAAATTCTTAAGACTGTATTGTTAGAGAGAAAGCAATGTACAAAGTTATGTCAATATAAGAGATCCTCAGTTGAAGTATTTGCTATATATAAATATATATATATATCTAAATCTATATAAACACATGCATCGTTCTTTAAAGCAAATCTCCACACCAACATTTGTAAGCTGAAGTTACATTTCCTACAACTCAAAGCACAAAACCAATTTTATTTACCTTGTATCTGAATATCTGAGGAAATAATTCCTAAAGTCAATCTAATATTTTTTAGGTACAATACGTACTCTCTGTGCCAGTCATAAATCTGGTGAATGTTTCCAAATACAATCTTGTCTTTGCCTTTCATATCATCAGGTACACCATCTTCCTTCATAAGTGCCATATAACCCTGCAACAGTCCAAGTGAATTCACTGTAAACATTCTTACTCAAAGAAAAACGAGTTGTCTTCTAATCCCCCTTTTCCCAGAAGATGTCCAATGGCAACAACTGCTTGGGACACAAAGCCAAACCAGAAAACTGTTCTATAACACAGCATAACATAAAGCACAGACACAAAGTATCACAAATTGGGGTGAGGCTGTCTACACAACGGTGCTAGAAAAATTCACTCTGTCTTCATTTAGCCTGTGTGAACAGGCTCGAAGCACAAAGGAAACTTCCACAGCCCTTTTCCTTACTGCCTGAAATGTCAGAGCCACTGAGTGCCTTCTGTGCTGCTTTGCTCTGTGTCTCTTATTTCACTCACACTAACCCCACACCAAAGTGCACTGAGGAGGAAACTGCCCATGGGACTGCACTCCATGGACTACTGCTTGCAGTATGAGCAAACCAAAGACAAAAAAATTAAAAATCAATTCCTTTAGCAAGAATTTCTTCCTGCAATAAAGTTTCTCTTACATTTTCCCATAATCCTGTCTTAGTTTTGGTGCCTACACAGCTGTCTCACTGAGCAATTCTACCATATAGTTAGACTGGGAGTGTTTATACATTTTTTAAGATTCATGTAGTACTATTCCTTCTCCCCCCCCCCCCCCCCCCCCCCCCCCCCCCCCCCATCCCCCAAGGTAGCTCTATTCCTAAATAGCCAGGTCTGGTTTTGGTTTGCCAAGTGTATGTTTTGATGTCCAGCATTTTCATCAGAAATTATGTTATTATTTACAAAAACACATTTCCTAATGCACCCTTTAAATATTGTAAAAACACTATCACAATGCTGATCTTTCTTTCCCTCCCTGCCTTCAAAACAGAGTTTAAGAATTAAATTTTATTAGGCTAAAATTTACTGTCATGTTCATTCTTTCCACTCTTCCAAATGCATTTTGTTGGTAGCTGCAGACTGAGGGGAGATATGTGATGTTATCTCATTTTACAGCAGGGGAAGCTAGGAAGTCTAAGAGAATCCTAGTGTAGGAGAGGAAGGAGGACTTTCAAATCTTGGATAGCTGCTCTGTATGCTGAGGTACATTTTTTGGGTATTTTTTATAATTTAGATGTGCTAAATAAACCCACTACCTACTAGGATAACATTAGGCCAGCAGCAGGAATTGGGAAAAAAAAAAAAGACAAAGAACTACACTCCTCAAAAGAACAAGGTGAACACAGTAACAGGAAAAGGAGAAAATGTTATGTAGCATTTTTATACATTAAAAGCTTACAGGAGGGAAAACTCAGAATGTAAACTTTCACATTTTTAGTCTCTTCCTGTGTATCTTTTTGAAAAATATAGTGAGATTCAAGCTGCATAGCTGGTTAGTAACACATTTAAAGAAAAAGAACAAATCAAGAGAATTAAAACCATCATACCTCAACTACATAGCCCAGATCCCGCACATAATCTCTCTCTGTCTCCACTAATTCCTGTAAGACATAGCTACAGTGGAAGGAAAAAGGTGAACAAATATTAAAAAATGAAACAGATTTTTCAAGAGGATTAATGGCATACAACTTTTTCAACATTTGCAGTCAGATATGTTTGATAGACAGAACTGAAATGGAAGAATTAATGTACATTGGTTCTTAGCAAGATACTGCTTTGACTTTGGAACTGGACAAGGATTGCTTCTGTTTATCTAAAGTCAGATGTTTTCTTAAACATGACATTAAAATTAAACATTTAACTATTGTTTAAAATAAAATGCTATTATGTCTTTGGTCTGGAGACTCTTAGCTATACGGATGGTTATTTCCACACGCAAGTTTAAATAATTTGAAACCAAGCATGTTTTTATTCTACCATGGTAACAGTTTACTCCTACATAAAGAAATTAAGCATGAGTTGGAATAGAATGAAGGGAATGACCATTATTTTCAAGCCTAAAAGATATTTGGACATTTAAAGATCAGCATCTTCCCAAATAAATGAGAGTGACAAGCAGCAGAAGTCAAACACAGGTATGACTAGAATTAAAAATCACAGATTGAATGTCACAGAGGAATGTGACCACATGCTTGACATCTAATACAAGTCCTCCCATTTTCAGACTAACAGCTTCTGCAGTCAGTTCAAAATAAGCATTGAGAAAAAAAAAAAGGAAAATTGTAAAAAACTGGTCTTACTGTCGTCTTTTTAAGGAGCTGGATTTCCTTTCCTCCATCTCATCTATGGGTGACGAGGAGGACAGAAGGGAGTTATCTGAAGGGTTGAAGGATGGACTGCTGCTGTCACCTTGATCTACCAACAAGGAACTTGGACGGTCCTCCAGAGCCTGGGAAGGTATTCCAGAGTCAGCAACAATGATTGATTTCTCCTTTATTCGTAAGAGACATTACAAGCTGCTGTATAGCAATCTATGGGAGATCAATTACTTTAATGTTTCTTGGCAAAGCAAGTCACAAGCCTCCAGGAAATCAGGCAACAACATGGCTTTCCATGACAACGGAGCCTTTGAGGCACATTTGAGAAGTACATTTGAGTGGACAGTCTTCCCTTCACAGGAAAATAAAGGAGCTGAAGTGGTTTAAGCAGCAATGGCTAAAAGTTGGACTCTCCTGCTCAGGATGCAAGTACTTCTACGGTGGGAGTGGCACAAATGTGTCCTCATGGCCAGGGATTAAATTGTATTTGTCGTATTTGACTTCTGGCATATACAAGTTACTTTCAACAACAAATAGGATACCTTTAAAGGAGATTTTTATGATGTTACATTTTTAACTCAAGAGAAGTGGTGTTCTCTGTCAGACGTTTTGGTTATCTTAATAAAAACCAAAATAGCATCTCTGTGAAGAAAATAATGACTTCTACACTGCCAGTGTTGTTTATGAGCTTGATCAGATCCTAGGAAAAAAGTCCTTTTCTAGATACACTATCTCTTTACATGGACTCACCAGGCTTCTGTTTGTATAAAAGATGAAGAAGCAATAGGAGGAAATAATATGATCATCTTCTATGAAGTATTCATTGGATTTTTTTAATTCAAGTCCATCATCTTGGATCAAGCTACAGCTATGTATCACATTTTCCTTGCATGTGACAAAGCCTTATTGCAAGACACATTTACTTCACCAGGGTGGGGTTCAGCTATAATCTATTTTCTTTCCTCACAAAAAGTAAAAACCAATAATGATACGACTAGCCCAAAACCCAGGGGAAGCTGAACCTTGGCTAAAACTGTGGAATGAGACCTTCTCCCGCAAGGACTTTATGCATGGATCATTAAGTTATATCCACTGCTAGGCAGCCTGAAAAACACATGGTGTTGTAAGGACTACCTAACTTTCCATTTACAAAAGACTGTTGAATTTTCCCATAGATTACTTTGCATTCATCCTGCTGGTGTAAGAGAAATAAAAAGCAAAGTTAATACCCAAGAGAGTACAGTAATTATTTTATGCAATAATGTAATTTTCTCTGAAAATTACATGAGAGAACAGAAAAGAGAATTTCTAGGTCTGAAAGTTAAAGCTGCTTCAATTTAGAATGAACCTGGAAAATATCAACCACTGGTAACATGGGGCTGCCATGGTGCAATTCTTTGCAGTTTTCACAAAGGCACTTCCTATTGAACCCAAGAGGGGCTATGCTGCAAAAGCTGTATTTAAATGTTTTGAGGAAATCCAGAATTGATGAGGGACTGCTTTAGACTATACAGTCCAATCTCCAATAGGGCTAGCCAGAGAAGTTTTTCCCAGACTGGGTCAAGCTGGATTTTGATTATAAAGGACCTTCCTGGAATTATGCATATAATGATAATCTTCAGAAACATGAGAACTTTAAAACATGTCAATGACAATCTTTAGAAACATGGAAAATTTAAAACATAGAAAACTAAAAAAGCTGACACAAATTCGTCCTACTTAATTTGTTAGCAAGGATGCAGGCATTGACATGCAAAATGATCCCTTTACTCTCTTACTTATTTCTTCATTATGGTGTTGCCTAAAGAACAGGTAACATAAATATTTCTGTTATTAGGGTTACCTGCTTTACTGCTAACCTCAAAAAATTCGCAATAAGTTTAGTTTCAGGGACTCTTCTCATAAAGGTCTTTTAATCTAAGACCCTGGGTCTTTGCATTAATTCTGCTAATAGGACATTTTCTTTTGACAAACAGGACGTACTTAGTAAATTTTGCATCATTTCCTCTCTTCCTCTTATTTATTACTTTTTGCTCCTTTACATTGCCATTTACCTACTCAGCAAATGCTTTTTTACAAAAGAGGGTGTGTACAAAATGACCCCATACATCAACCCACAAAGTAACTTCCGAAACAGACAGCAAATTTTACAAGTCAACGTAAACCATGTAGGTTTTCTTTGAATAGCAAGCTGGGACTTGAAGACACGAGTTCTTTAGACACGTGCACCTGCTCGTCAGTCTCACCATTTTACTTTTGACGAGCTCTTCAATGGCACTGACGAGTTCAGCAGCACTGGGCGTCTCGGAGCTTGTCGGCCGCACCAGCAATCGAGAAGATGTCTGTGCAAGGACATAAAGGAAGGAGAATCCCAGAGTTAGCCCGGTTCTTGCTCAATGATCAAGATACTTCCTTCACTTCTCTGTCAGACAAAAGTACCTGACATGTACTGTCAGTGTCACATAACACTAAGATCCTCCCTTTCAACCAGAGCAGCAGGAGTTGGAAGTTTCAAGTAAACCCCATAGAAGTTAAATGCTGGGATAAAAATTCCTGTTCCTACATGCAATAGAAGTCGAAGAAATATAATTGCTGATAATTCCTGGCAAATAGCTATGAAAATTGCCTGAGCTGACCCAATGGACAACAGTTTGTTAACCTATTTTGTTGCTGCTTAAACAAAGCAACAACTGAAGAACACTAAGAGAAATCACGAAGACTTGAAATAAAGGAGGAAGCACTATTATGTTAAGAAAATATACACCAATAACTCAGGGGCATTTACTTTTCTAAAAGAGCTGGAGTATATTGCCCAGATTCAGATGGGAAATTGAGCTCACCATTCCTTGTGCCATCCATTTTTCCCAATGGTATGTGTAGAGCACAGAAGACCTCTGGCCTCATAAGCTATAAAATGCCAGTTTATAGATACAACTGAAGGTAAAAGGTGTTCACAGTAAAGGATTCTGGGAGAAGGCCATTAAATTCAGCCTCAGTAATTTGCAAACAGAGTTGTTTGCACATTACATTTATCATTTAGTAACTGGAAAGTGGAAACAGTGTGTAATATGAACTGTACTTCATATTACGAACAGCACAGTGAGCATCATGCAGCACAGGGCAAGCTGTCCTGCAAACGTTTCCAACAAACCAGACAAAGAAACGGCACAAATAATGACTCAACACAAGAGGCTCTGTTCAAATCAAGCATGGGTGTAGCAAGACTCCCCGTAAGTAAACACACACGCAAAAAAAAAAAAAAAAAAAAAAAAAGAATACACAGATTTTAGGTAGTTTGCCTTGCATTTGCCTTATTTGGAAAGGAAAACAGGGGCTGGGTAAGCAAAGGAAATACAGATAACTTTAAACGGAAAGATACGGGAACTGAGCCAAAGCAGAGACAGAACACAAGTCAACATAATGCTGCATCAGAATTTACAAAAAGAGAAAACAAAAAGCGAAAATAATTAGTTTCATATTAACACAGCTGATCTTGAAACTTTTAATACTGCTTATCCAAAATTAAATGCAAACAACTTTTAAACTGCCACCAATTGCAAATCCATGACGTGCGCAATGATTCTGCTGAATGAAAGAATGCATATAAGTGTGCAGATGAGCTCTTAGGGGAGAAAATGGTTGTGTTATTTAGTGTTGTTAGAAAAATCAGCATGGCCTAACACATGATGTCTGCATGCACACCAAAAACTGAGCAATCCACAAGCTGCCCTGTCTTTTAGGCAATTTACATGCTCCTGACATCTCACTGTTGACCAGGTTTTCCACAGCTGTGCCTGCTGGTGGGTTTCCACTTTGGGTGCAGAGCTCAGCTTAGCCTTAAAAAACAACTGTCAGTGTTGAAATCAGGTTCTGGTTATGGTCTCTTTTATTGCTCTGTTGGGGTATGTGGGATGTGAAGTAAAACTTCAGAACTGTGATTTCCAGTGCCAGTGGTTATATCACATATAATCTAAAAAAGAAGGAGTTGCATACATAAAACTCCTTGGTGAGTTTCCTGATGATCTACTCTGGGAACAGAATACATCCCTTGCCCAGAAAAAAGGAAAAGCTGGAAGGAGCAACTGAGCTAATGCAGGTATGAGATGCTGCTAGGAGCCCACAGCAGGCTGGGGAGGGAAGGAGAAACCCAGCAAACAGGGAGTTTTCAGCACTGAGCAGGACCTCTGGAGAGGAAGAAATGCTGGCAGGGAGGCAGAGAGGAACGCCAAGTCTCTGAGGTCACAGGAAGGAGGAGACATTCCTTGAGATCCGGAGTAGCTGAGCAGCCCAAGAAACCACCCAGCATGGCAGGAATGTGAAGAAGGACTCCACCCAGAAGACAGACAACTGGGAACTTGTTTGCAAGCCTTTTATTAATCAGTAACTCTATCAAGAGAGCCAACTACCTTCTCCTGGGTAAAACTTTGCTCTGGCTTCTCACTTCTGTGTTCCAACAAAGCATTTACTTTAGGTGCTAGAAGTTGGTGGTGTGTGGACTTCAGGGAGGCACACAACCTCCCAGGATGCCCCATAAGGGGATCTTTTGCCTCCCACCATGAAGGATAAATATTGCATAATAACAACACATTGCAGAAGAATCCTACTTACATGCTTTGAAAAATTATGGTAATAATTTTTGGTAAATTTTATATTAATAATTATGGTATAATTTTAACTTTATCAAGTTTAAACTTCTCTGAAGTCTTCCCTAAATGTAATTTCACCTACTTTAAAAACTGTCCCAACATGCATTTACTGATGTGGGTGCATGTTAACCTTTTAACAAATTGTGCTGGTTTTGGCTGGGGTAGACCTAATTTTCTTAACAGTGTCTGATATGGGGCAACATTTTGGATTTGTGCTAAAAAAGTGTCGATAACATGGAGACGTTTTTGTTATTGCTGAGCAGGGCTCACACATAGCCAAGGCCTTTTCTGCTTTTTTGTACTGCCCTGCTGGTGAGGAAGCTGGGGCTGCTTGGAGGAGACACCAAGGGCTCTCACCAGGACAGGAGACCCAGACTGGGCAAAGGCATAATCCAGACTATGTGACATCATGTATAAAGTGGAAGGAAGGAGGGGACATTTGGAGTGATGGCATTTGACTTCCCAAGTCACCATTACACCTGATGGGGGCCTGGTTCCCCTGTGGATAGCTGAACACCTGCCTGACCACGGGAAGCAGTAAATTAATTCCTTATTTAGCTTTGCTTGTGTGCATGGCTTTTGCTTAACCTCAATCCACATGTTTTCTGTCTTTTATTTGACCCATTCTCTCCCTGATCCCACTGGCAGGGGAGTATGCCAGCAGCTGGGTGGTACTTGGTGGCTGGCTGTGTTTAAACTACAACAGCAGTGAAAATAAAATTTACTGGAGATGGAAAGGTACTAAAAGAGTCTTTCTCTACTGTAGTACGGGTCTCACTTTGCACCAGAAATACACAAGTACGCAGACAGTGCTTACAAGCATATCCTTTCATGTTCTTGCTATGTAAAGAAGTCTATAACCAAATTAATTTTTCTGTGGAAAACTTGTTATAATATTTGTATATCAGTTGTTTTCTGTCACTGAAGGAACGCGCAAATATGGCAGCTCATCAGCAAGAGCTGAAACATATTTTCACCAACATTATTTTCATCTTCTTTCTAAATCTAAAACTGAGATTGTTCTAGCAAGAAAACATTCTCTCAGCTCTGAAGGCTGGCCTATTTTTGCTTGTTTTGTTTCAGGAATACTTCCCAATATATTAACTCCTCAACTCCTATGTTACACTTTGTCAAATCGGAAGACACGTAGAAATTGAATACACACAGAGTATAAGAACCAACCATTTTGGCCCTACAAACAACAGCTTCAGGAAGGAGTGAGATTCCCACTGAAAGGCAGTGTTTTTAAAAGAAAAAAAAAATGAAAGAAAAAATAAATAAGATCCACTAAAATTATGAATAACATCAGCACCACTGAGAACAGACAGCAAGCAATCACAAAATTCACTAACCGTATTCAGTGCTGTAGATTACAATTTTACAAAATTAAAAATTTTAAGGAGCAAAATGGCAAGAAAACAATGTGCAGATTTGCTGCACAAGTCTGGATTATTTCCATTTTAAACCCCTCCATTTCCAGACTTGATACTTGTCCCTTAAATGTCTGATCCCAGTTCAAAATTGAAATAAACTCTCTCAATGTATGATCAGCATAACATTAAAGAAAAACAGATCATATGCAAGTAAGCTTTGCTTCACGTAGTTACTACCTACATCCAAAGTTTTATTACTGGTGCAAAATTTTTAGCATCAATTTTAATGTGCCTTTGTTTGTGAAAAACAGATGGATTATGTGCTGGTTTTGGCTGGAACAGAGTTAAATTTCTTCACGGTAGCTGGTATGGGGCCATGTTTTGGATTTGTGCTGGCAGCAGTGCTGATATCTCAGGGTTGTTTCAGCTATTGCCGAGCAGAGCTCACACAGCACCAAGGTCTTTTTTATTTCCCACCTCAGCAGTGATGAGAATGGGGGGGCACAAAGAGCTGGGAGGGGACACAGTCAGGACAGCTGACCCCAACTGACCACAGGGATATTCCAGACCATATGGCATCATCCTCAGCATATAAAGCTGGTGGGAAGAAAAAGGAAGGGGAGGACATTTGGAACAATGGTATTTATATTCCCAAGTCACCGCTACACGTGATGGAGCCCTGCTCTCCAGGGGATGGCTGAACACCTGCTTGTCTATGGGAACTGGTGAATGAACTTCTTGTTCTGCCTTGCTTGTGTGCATGGATTTTGCTTTACCTATTAAACTATCTTTATTTCAACCCAAGAGTTTTTTCACTCTTTCCCTTTTGATTCTCCCAGAGACAGTGGAACAGTGACTGTGTAGGGCTTAGCTGCTGGCTGGGGTTAAACCATGACAACTATTACTCTTATTTCATAATTCCTTTCTCTTGGGCATCCCCCCCTTCCCTCCCCCTGTTGTCCCCCCCCCCCCCAAGAAAAAAACCCCAACAAAAAGCAAGAAAAAAAATGGGTACGATTATAAAACAATTAGACTCTAATCACTAAATATGGCATCAGCCAAAGTGATGAAAATCATCCTGTGAGCACACAAAGCAGCTCATTTCCACATTTAAAGTGCTAGCAAAAAAATTTCTACACTTGTGCTTTTAAAATAGAGAAGGATTTAATTCATGCTCTCATCATAGAACACCCTTTTAAAGTTGTCTAAAGGGCAAAAGTAATTTCTTCTGTCTACCATGAAGGTGTATTCTGTATATTTTTGAGACCTTTGCAAGAGAAGAAAAATTTGTGCAAACAGAGGTTATCTCATCATGTGAAGTCTCCCCCAGGGCCTCCTCCTACCTTGTCATCCTGCGAGTCGGGCTGGAGCAGACTGTGCTGCTGGATTGCCATGGGAGGAGGCAGCGGCACAGCATCTGCTCCCTCTTCGCCTTCCTCCTCCCCGCAGCTCTGCATGCCTGAAGAGGATGACTTGGAAAGAGTGCCACTGCTCAGCCCCTCGTTCCGACCCCTCTGTAAACAACATCAAGATGTTCAAGCTCTGTTATCTCACCAGCATAAAGCTTGTTATCACATGCTCGTTTTAAGATTATTCTGTAGTTTCAGCCCTCTCCCAACAAGAGATGCTCCTTCAAACACTCCTTAACAGAGGGGAAAAATGCAGATGCCAAAGACAGTTTTCAATGTCTGGTAAAAGCAAAAGAATTCAAATACTAAGAAAAAGACATTCAGCTGAAATTTACTACAGGAAAGTGTTATGAAAGACATATTTGTTTTCCAAGTTCAGTTCTGCAAAGAGAAATCTGTATCTTGCTCTGCTCTGTATCACAGCAAGACTTTTGGAGGACATAAAAAAACCCTATTACAACATGAAGTATTTAATCAATTATCCTTTCTGTCCTCCACAAGGAACTCTGATTTCAAGTACCCAAAGTTTAATGTACTGATCTCACAGAATAATTTATCTGCCTTTACAGGAAGACAGCATAGATGGTTACTTTTTTTTCCTAACTTTAAGGCACTGGCCTTAAATTTTCCCCTTCACTCACAGAACTGCAGAATAACAGATACTGCCAAAACAATGTTACAACTGCAGCACAGAGGGTCTCCTTCTACAGCTTGACATTCAAGGTCAGAGGCCAGTATTCATTCCTGACCAACATCTCTCAATTCATCATGCTGCCAAGTCTTCTGTATTCCCTTTCCCTACACTTACTGTGGATCTTCACTAGTGTTCCAAGTGTGTAGCAAAATATGTTGGGAGGAAGAAAGAAAAAATAACAGCAATAAATAAAAAATTGGGCAACTGAGACCACTTTTCTGGATGGTTAAGTACCAAAACCAATAGTCAGAGTCAATCTAATAAAAGGGAATAACATGCACCCAGCTGTGCCCTTGGAACAATAACATCACATTCATTTCAGCCTGAACCATAGTCTTGTAACAGAGAATTTGGCTTCTGTCTGCACCTAACTGGAGGCCAGCTTTGTTCAAACAAGAGCCCCAGATTTGGAAGGAGAGGCAGATGTTTGTGGGAAGAAGGGAAGCCCTCAGTAGACATCCGTGGTGGTAAAATTTGGAACAGTTTACAATTTGCTTCTCTCCAATGAAAACTGCCATGCATATTATTTGACTAGTGGTCAACTGGCCTGCATCGTAGAGCCAATAATTTTTCTGTGCTCTGACCCTCATGCAAAGTGCAGTTAGAGCTTTAAGCAGTTAAGCAGCTCTCCCTACACTTTCCCTGATCCATCAACAAGAAAAGCAAAGGAAATACAAAATTACCTGGTTATTCCCAGACCCTGAAGCATCTTTACTCACATGCAAAGGTGAGTACTAATTAGTGTAAGAGAGTAAAGCCAAAGGACAACTTTTCATTCTCCAGTTTCTCTTTTTAAATTATAGGTGCTTCACAGAGCTTCACTAACACTCTCACAGGGCACAGACTTTCCCTGGCGCAGAGCACAGGGATCCAGGATGAGCATAGGGCACCTAACACTTTGCTCCTGACTGCTGGACAGTCAGGTGGGGAGACAACCTGCACCTGCCAACATTTATTTCCCTGGAAAACATACACACAAGTCTTGGGAAGCTGCCTCGAGCACGCACCTCTTCAACAGTTTCATCTTGTGGGGTCGCGGCGCTGTCGTCGGAGTCCTTCTGAGAGCCTGCATCGGCGCTCTTCCGCACCTCTCTGCTTTTCTTATGCTTGTGGGCCAGTTTTTTAACGTGCCCATCTGCTTTCCCACTGCTCAGGCGCCTCACAGGACTGGTGAGCCACTTCCTCAAGGTGTTGCCAGGGCGCTTGGGGCCCGGGGAGCTCTGAGCACCGATCATGTGGGGCTGAAGCGACGTTACAGAAGCGGGAGGACTGGCGTCATTGCTGGAGACCGAAAGGGAGTCTGGAAAAAAGGACAAGGGGAGCACTTTAAAGCTGAAGCAAGTGAGAAACAAGGCAAATGGATGTATGTAATAATGGATATGGAATTGAATTTATGAACAGATCAATGAGATTTTTTTGAGGTAACCAGGCCTTTAATCACACTGCAGCTATCAGTGTTCATGGCCATCCATGCATAAGCACCACTGATGTGTTTAGAACAGTCAAGCTTCATTAAGTTGTTCCTGCCTCAACTATAATTCCTACTTCCCACTGCTGATACTTACTTGATAATGAATTATACTTTCCATATGTCATGTAACTTTATGGAAAGATATGCTTGTTTTATCTTTTAATGTTTATTGCTTTGAGCAAAGATGAAGGGTAACAATAATTGCCTCAATGAGATAAGCAAATCATTTTTCAAACACCAAATTTAATTACAAATGCTCCAATTACTTCCATTATTTATATATTTCCCCTACCCTTGGGGTAGAGGGAAGAAGAAACCAGAAGACAGTTAAATATTTGTCTTCTGCTTAAATTTTCTCTGAGTTTTTGCTTTATTTTGTTTGTTTCTTAAAAAGGCACATAGCAATGTTTAAAAGCCCACTTGCTGAAATCTCAAGATCAGCAGTAGTTCTCAGCATGACACACTTGAAGTTCTGTAATGAAACAAAGGATACACTTTTCTGAAGCCATAGTTTAATGTGCACGAGGTCAAAAACACTTTCCCACCAAGGTTCCTGTCATTTGACCAGGACTGTATACTTATGAAGAACACCCACTGCTTAGCTATTGTGAGACTAGATTTCTTTTCTTCCCCATGCAGCACAATGTTGTTCCCCCCAGCAACTCTCTTCTCCTAAAAATACATTTTTCTGGGGGGGTGAAGTGGGGGCCTGGAAACATTCTTGTAGCACCACTCTTATAAATATTGTCTACCACTCGTGTATTAGCAAGGCTATCCTAGGTTGTTAAATATGGGAGTTTTTTCCTCCCTGTGTATGCACTTTTGCAGGCAGATAGTTTACATAAGGATGACATAAAAAATGTTTTGTTGAATGTTTCTACTGCTGGGAGTTCAATGCAGTGCTTGTGCTCCTTCTTGAAGCTTGACACAGATGTTCAGGTCACCTCTTCTGGCAACTTTTCCCTAAGAGGTGTATTGCCAGTCTGACCAGAGATCGTTTGAATTTTCTGGAATAATATGGTCACATTGATGTAGTAATGCACTTAATCATAAACATCCAAATGCTTGGATCCACACACAAATATGTGAGGCTGTTCCATTTCCAAGGAGCACTAAGTATAAGTTATGGTTTCAAATGGAGATGGGGAAAGACACATAAAATGTGGATATAAAAAGATAGGACTTTTTATTTTTCCTTCATGTTCAAGCTGTGTCACAAAGGACACCCTTTCCTAGGAATCCAAAATGTGATCTATCATGCTGTTTATGAAAATGTTTCTCTGTTCCAGTAAAACCCATGGCATGTCACCATTAAGATACATCAGCTCGGATGCCAAGAACATTTGTAGCTTATAGTGTATGAGCACACACATACTAATTGCTGTTAACCACCACTTTCATCATGTTTCCACAAGGCTGAAGATAAATAAACTTTATAAGGCATACTTTCAGTCTAACAAGCTAGCTGCTAACTCTTTAAACCAAGTCACACCTGCAGAATTATCCTCCAGTAACAGCTGTAGCTGTTGTGCACATAGGTAAGGAGAGTTCACACGGTGCCATTAACCTGGCTTCAAGGCTTTAAGTAATGGGTATCAGCAAAAAAGCAGATGCAGAGCAACACTAGATGTCTTTAAATCTTGGGAGAGCAGTGCTAAGAACTGCTACATTATTTTCTTGCTGAAGTGGAAAGCATAAGGAAGAAATTAATTAACTATAACAATGGTTTTCAACTTTCAATCTGAGTATCCCTCAAGGCAGTGGGATTACTGCTTAAGGGTTCTCAGCACACATGCAAGAAAAGTAAGCCTACTAGCTATCAGCATCCACATCATGAGAGATTTTTGACTTTATTAAAAAAACCCTGATCTGCTTATTAAAAAAATTCCAAACAAAACTTGTAACCATCTGCAATCCCTCCACAGGAATCCAAACAATCTCCTATAAAACCTCTGTAAGAATTTAGTTTGACTGCTCTTTCACCAAACTTATCTTTACCTTTACTGCATCATGCATTTTTAATTATTATCAGATGCCTTATATCAGAAATCACAGCAAACATCAGCTGATGGGTATTTCAATAAATAACCTTCTGCTACCCTGTTAGCGGACTACAGAAGATGAGAAAACAGTGGTGGTGTATTTGTAAGTTTCTTAAAGACTAAGATTTCTTAAAGCTAACAAACTAAATGCCTTGTTTCCAAAACACCAAGCTTGAAGATGTTATAACTACTCAGCCAAATTTTTCTTTCATTTGTATATAGTTTTCCTCTCAATAACAGTTCATACAAGGTTCCTTCCACGCAAATAAAAGAGAACATTCACTCGTTTACATAAGAAGAAAAAATTAAGCCTTTGCAGAAGTCCACCATGTACTGTTTTGTACTTTTGTATCTGTTCATTTATTTCCTTTTCAATTATTTCTTTCTAACAAAAAGGCAGCACGGTGGTGCAGTAACTGCATGCATACAATTGACTTTTACATAAATGTGCCTATTCCTAAGCATGTAACATGCCTCCAGTTGATAAACCCCTTCTTTTTATAAAGGGTGTTCCACCTCCTCAGATTTTCACACATCCTTTTGACAAGCTACACTTAGCAACTACTGAATTTCTTGTAAAACCAAGCAGTGCAGGACAGAGGCCCTGAAACTGTGGAAGGCAAGTATTTTTGTCTGACTGTACTTCTGCTGTACCACTCCTAACGCTTAACCCAAGTCAGCCAAGAGTTTGTGGGCAGCAGAAGGGAAAAGAGCACAGAGTAGACTGTGCTCAAGCAGAGAGGATCTAAGACAAAACAATGTAAACCAGACATGTTCTGCAGCACATACTTCAGCCATATCCTCCCACACAACATTAGTTTTCATTTGGCGTGCAGCATGTAACTGCTTCATATCTTCCCTTCTGCATGACTTAATATGAAATCCTTACTGAAGTATTATTAGGACTTCAGGGAATCACAAAAGTGGACATCATGTAAGTAGTACACTGAAATAATAGCACTATTCCACTTTGCTCTTTAAAGCCTGAAGTCTCTCAGAGAAGGGAAATCCCTGCCCACTGCGGGGTTTACAGGGTTGCATCCAGGCAGGTTTTAAGTATCTACTGAGAAGGAGACTCCACAACCTTTCAGAGCAAACTGTTTCAGTGCTCTGCCAGACCCAAAGTAAAGCAGCTCTTTGTCATATTCAGATGGATCTTTCTATGTTTCAGTTTGAGCCCACTGCCCCCTGTCCTGTCACTGGACACCAAAAAGAGCCTGGACCCATCTTCCTGAAATCCACCCTTAAGATACCTGTATGCATTGATAACACCTCTTTTTAAAATAAACAAAAATACTTCATTGTTATAAAAGCATCAGCCCAAAGATCAAAATTTATTAAACAGGGCATTAAAAAATGGAGATTTAAAATCATCAGAGTTAACCTGAAAAGAATACCAGCCCACTAGGTCTGGTCTCTTAAGAGATCAGATATGACTTTTTGCCCTTCCTTAAATTTGCAGAAAACATCTCTAAAACCTCATAGCTGAGTTAACACTTGCTAGAAATATTCCATGTCAACATTTTCCCAGTGAGACCCTATACCATCTATTTTCCCATCCCATCCCAGCCAACAGGCATCCAGATTTTCCACTTACTCACTCCCATCTGTTTCCTCAGGACCCCAGTAACAATACTAAAGCACAGTCATGTACAAAACCTGGGTGCCCACGTTCATGTATTCATGTAGAGGCATTGCTAGACCAAAGCATTAGGGAATATCAATATCCAGTACAAGCATTTTCAAAAGCACAGAAAGACCTTTCACGTTCACTATGAGAAGAGCCCCACAGGAGTGTCTCATTTCTCCCTGTCCCATCACTATAAACTACTTCTATCTATATGATTAGGGATACAGACTTGGTTTGATTGATTACCATGCTTGGGATTGTTTACACTAAATCAGCTTTGTTTCCCTTATGACTACATAGAAAATTGTATTTCTAGCCTTGCTCAAGAATATTTTATCTCTAAGACATGCTAAGAGGAAAAAAGGAGTATTCAAAATTGAACTGAGAACAATATGGAATTTTAAAACCAAAACAGATGGAATAAATTTGGGGTATGCTAACCCCAAATGTGTTTCAAGTACAGTAAAGTTTCTAGTGAGAATCAGACTCCCTTTTAGAAAAAGATAAATGAAACAGATGGACATCTTGGAGAGAAGAAAAACCCAACGCACATATAGAGATTACACACAGCAACAACAACCCAACAAGAAACCACTGAATTTAATAAAACCACTACTTGTTCAAGTAGAGAAAGTTTCGCAATTCAATAAAGTTCAATAAAGTAAAGCCCTAATGGATGGGCTTTGTTTTATAATTCATAGCCACAATAAGAAAAGAAGGCATTTAACTGCCATTTCCCTGAAAGTAAACATCACATATGTTGCTCTGGTAGTGAGGTCAGAGGGTTCACTCAGAGTCCATAAATATATTTTTGAAGCTAAAGGGCAGGCAGCATGGGTTCTGACCCCCTCAAACTGGAAGATAAAGTTACCTCCAACAAACAGGCAAATTTTTGAAATGGGAAGGGAAATGGGAATTCTCATTCTAGTCCCAGCTTTCTTAACACTAGAAACATGCACATCTGTGATTAATAAACTGCTTTTTTCCCTAAAAAATAAATCAGCCATGTTAAGCTAGTTGATGACTTGAAAGACTCTGCTTCATATTAACTATTTCCATATTGCTGGTTTTTTTGAGTTTTACTGCAAGGGGCTACAGAACCCATGGCTCCTTTACCTATGGAATCAAACTAAATCTGCTTGATGCTCTGCACCTCTAAAAGCAAAATGTTCCAAAATCAAAAATAAGAACATTTCACAGTCTCTGGACTCTGAAACAGTGATGGGCAAAGACTGAAAAGTGGAGCAAACCAAACTTAGTAACCCTGACTGGCATGTCAGGGTCATACTTTCTGCCACAGCAGATTTGCCATACTCCATGGACTTCAGGGAACAAAATCTCATCCAACCAACCAACCAGCTGATCAAGAAGATCTGCTGCAGGTACATTATAAGTATTTGGGGAAAAGGGCTGTTTGTTGGTACAAAGCACAGAGAACACAAATCTACAGTGATGCACTTTAAAGTTTAATATGCAAGATAGACTTGACAAGCATCTAATGACAAAACTTCATAAAAACCTGCCAGCATACAAAGTGATCACTTGTTATTACATAAGACAAGGAAGGCATGGAAAAAAAAGAGTGCAAGGATTATTTTAGTAATGGACAGAAGTGCAGTTTCTGCCTGAGAACTGCTTTTGAGTAAGAGGTTACCAATCTGCCATGTACAAGTCCATTCAGATAATTTTGTATGGGTCAGGAATTTCACTTCTCTCCTTGCTGGGAATCCTCTTAAAAATATCCTTGCTGCCTATTTTTTGCAAACCAGTACTGAAACGTACATCAAAAGGCATTAGATGTGTTTCAGCTTTTAAAAAAGCCCTCATAACAGCAGTTACCATTTAAAGACAATGCAGCTTAAATATTATCAGCCTTGCAAATAGGGCATTTCCACCATGGCCTTTGGGAAGCACTGATTTCACTTGCAAGGTAGAGTGATATAACTTGCATAAAACTAGTTTCTAAAAAAAATAGTTTTTAAAAATTACAAAATGCAGAAAGCTAGTACTCAATACATGGAAGACAATCCCTCAATCATATTTGTGTCTGCAGTGGAATGAACAGAGTCTTCACCTCTGGTCAGTAAACCTTTCTTGTCCTTTATTTCAAGTTATGCGTTATGCTGAAATACCCATTAGTAATCTTTTAAGTATGTGAATAGACAAAGAGTTCAACTCCTTAGCACATGTTCCCTGATTAATAAATTATCTATATTAATTTTGACTGATACATGCACTAGTCCAGAGCACTATGACTTACATGTATGCAATAATTAAGTCTTCCACGTCATCAAAAGCTGATTATCTTAACATCAAATAGACTGGAATTCTAAGCTTGAGGCTAGATAGTCTTCAGCTTCTCTTAATGAGATACTAAACTGCCCGGCAAGCAATTAAAAAAAAAAAAACCCAACACTGCCCCTAAGACTGTCATCTTAATGGTGTTTGACATCTAAAGACTGTCATCTTCCAAAGGTGTTTCTAATATTGAGAAAAGTTATTCAACAGACATACTTGCAACTGCTCTAGAGAAAAGAATCACAAAAACCTCTGAGTAAAAGCAAAAAGAACACACTTCATTTGAATTTAAAAATTAGTGGCGTATGCCCCAAAGGTTTAACACACTAATACTATTGTCATGTTCTTATTTTTTCTTAATACCTTCTCCTGCCTTCCTACCCCATAAATTTAAAACCAAGTTTTTGTAAGCCAGGGTTTTCCAAGGTTTTCCATTCAAGCTTTTAACTAGTTTCACATGCTTCACAGAGTGTACACAGAGAGCACTGCAAATACAACTCCTATCTGTGAGCCAAACACCATCAAAATTCAGATGGGAAAAAACCTCCTCTTAGAACTGCTGGACAACTTTGCATCCCATACTTGTGTTGTTGTTTTTTGGGGTTTTTAAGCAGGAAGAAGGCATGACAGTGTGCCAGAAAAAACCCCCCCAGGTTAACAAAAGTAGTTCTGTTTGTGCTTCCTGGAATTCAGACTACAGGGAAATAAAACCTGAAATCTAAATCTTGTAGACTGCTACAAGCACAAGGCAGCACTACAGAAAAGGAGAGTGGACTTTGTGTGGCATTTCATTCTTTGCAGTAAGTTGCTATTCTCTCCTATTTCTGGAGAGAAATACATTTTGTGTCACAAGTAGGAAGTATTAAGACAGACTGCTGAAGTTTAGTTTCACAGTTTGTGAAAACCACAAGCTTTTAATAGATTAAATCTCAGCTTCCCCTCTATGCAGCTTATATTTTAATAGGCAGTGTCTGGATTTCAACTCTATTCTTTTGCCACCTGTTTCTTCAGATTTAAAGACAGCTACATCCATGTGCCTGGCAGGACACGCCAAGGACAGTTTTAGGTAATTTAGCAGTGTTTCTCAGTCAAGTTCTCACTCTATGTCTGTGTATTGAGCCATCCTCTTTAGAGATCAAAGCAAGTGCCCTGATTATTTTAAATATGATTGTCTCCCAATGGAAGGAAGGGTGCATTTCCCTTAAACACTAACTGCACAGGCACTTGCATGCTTTTATGTAAGAACTAATGAACAGAAACATGTTCTTATTTTCAGGCAAAGCTTTCTCCTTTTCGTGCACAACCTCCAGGAAGTTCCCTCAGGCCATCTGAGGCCATCATCCAGTTACTTCTCTGTTGCACTTCACCTGTGTCTCCCCTTATAAGACATCATTTTACATCAGTGTGAAGGAGCACAGAAGATTATTTGCTCTGCAGACCTACAATAGGCAAGATTTTCAGTGACAGATTTAAGTTACATATTAACAACTCCCTCATAGGGGCTGACACATACCATGTAATGTAAGAAAATTAAGGTGACACCCTTCTTTCATTAAACAGTTCAGAAAGTTCTTCATAGTAAACAGGGAAAGAAAATGAGAGAAATACTGCTTTTCTATATTAGCAAGCAGGTTTCCCACAGTACCAATGTATTTCCCCTGTTTTGCTTTAAATATGGTACCTTGTAAGATCAAATTCATCAAAGTTTCACAAAGACTCTACTATATTACTCTTTTCCAAAGCATAGTATTTTTGAGCTTTACTACAGAGATACAAATATTTTAAACTGTCTGTATACGCTATCTGAGCTAGATGCCAGTATCAGGTATACATCCAGCTATTACAGGATGACCAAAGTAGAAGAACTGATGAAGGCAAGGCCCAACCACTCCTCTCTTCAGGAACAACTGTTCCAGGCCCAGGGCTGGTGCCTCCTCAGCACCCTGAGCTGAAGGAGCTGTGTACAGCTGCTCCCCAGCACTGCTGCTGCTGCTGGAGAGCTGGAGATCTCAGCACAGGGAGCTGTGGAGGGCACAGGGCAGCTACTGAAGCAGCGGGAGCTGGCAGCACTTGCTCCCTTCCAACTGCTCCATGGCACAGCACTCCCTGCCTCTGACAGAAACAAGAGCCATCCAGCACAGAGAAATGACATCTGAGGCAAAGAATGGAAAAAAGGGAAACAGAGACTTTGGGCCTGGGCCTCTTAGGCAGCATTGGTGCTTGAGACAATAGACAGAGTTTAGCTGGCTGCTGACAATCCATCAGCCTCGTGCTTGCCACGAGGAACCAACCTCCCAGGAGCCATGCCAAGGGATGCCAGCAGCAAAGCTGCAGCTCTGCTCGTGGTACAGAGCTGTATGTCACACACTACGAATGGGAAGCACTCCTGACAAGATTCCTGATGAGCAGTTTCAGATCTTAATTGGGGCAACTGCACAATTAATTCTGCTCATCTGTTACTGAGCTGTAGGGGTTTTATCATCTGCTACTCTAATTTTTGCTGTAAAGTAAATTTTTGCTCAGAAATGGATAAAAATAAACTCCAGTCCCAGAAATACAGCTCTGAAGCAGCAGAGCAGCTCATCTGATATGCCTTGTGCATCAGTCCAGAAGAGGAAGATTATGAACAGACATGAAACAAAAATGTCCATATCAATACAGATAACAGAACAGCCAACCAAAAGGGAGTGGAGAAGGATGCATTCAGCAAACCCTCAGCTCTGCTGAAAGCAGAGAAAGCTGTAGAGGAAGGGAGGGAGAGAAGTAAGTCCGCAGAAATTGCATGAGGTAGAATCATGGTCTCAGATGTTATTTAAAGCAACACATGCCATGCTTTCCTGTGCAAAAGCTCAGCAATGCAGGGCATCCCAATGGAAGGAATTTATCCTACGCAGATTTTAAAACAGCTCCCACTACTTCAAGAAAAAGGTTGTATACTGCTAAGATATTGCAAAAGCAAGTTTCAGCAAGTCTGATCTCCAACGGAAATAGCGAGACACAATTCTGCTGTACTACTGAAATTGAGAATGTACACAGAGATAGGGAGGAAATTCGCTTCCACCACTTTACATAGTCAATATAAACAAGTCCCACAACTACAAAGGCAAAAACTAATTCCACACAAAAACTGCATAAATGCTGAGCCAAAAGTATTTTTTCCTTCTGTCCAGAAGTTTGAAAAAAATTCGAACAAGTAATGTACTCTGCAATGTATTTAGGAACGCATGACCTCTAGAAAATGGAAGTAGATACATTTTATTCTCTCTTGAAAAGCCTTAAAAAATTCCAACACATGAGAAAACCTCCAAAAATTCTCTAGTAAAACTGACAGAATGTATGATGAGTCACTTTTAAACACTTTAAAACTTTAAAAACACTTTAAAACACTTTAAAACACTTTAAAACACAAAGGGTAGATACTATTAACAATTGCTAAGCATACCTTCAAGTGTACTAGTAAAGTTTATAAAGAGACGGTACACAGTGTTAGTATTAAGTTACAAAAACAAATGAACTTAAAGAAATTATGTCTTTATCAAATTTCATTTGTTTTAAACCCCTAAGTTATTAGACTACTTGGACTAAAAAAATACTTGTTTCCTGTTCACCTACTGCAGTTACACATTAACCTAAATACACATAATAATCCAACAGCAATTTTAACAGTCTTTTTTTTCTTTTCCCCCCATCCTCTTGATTCAAAGCAGAAGAGCTCATTAGAACAACTAGCAATTGTTTGGAGCCACAGCTTTAACAGCAGCTGTACAAACACATCAATCTCAAGTTAGGAACTCTGCCATAAGCTCAATAACAATAATATACTCACACTGTTTAGCTTTGGGGTTATAACAGTAACTTTGGTCATTTTCTCTTTCCAAATGTTATACTGTTGTAGCCCTCAAAAAACACATTGAGAAAGACATTTAGGGAATTGGGAGCCAAGAGGGAATTGCTAAAATAGTGATAAAAATGAGTCCTCTAAAATTCCTATAGATAAAAAATGATATTTCCTCCTTATCCAATTAATTATATTGGTGACAGAGATTCATTATACAATGATGTTTGGTCCTTTCCCAATTAATTGATATTAGTGATAGAAATTCATTGTACAAACATTACTTTGCATCATAAAATGTTGACCTTTTTGGTGCACACACTGGAGCCCTTGTGGTCATGCCACTGCTTTCAGCCTCCCCACTGTGAAATGACTGTAGGTGATGACAGACAACTTCCTGCTAGTGCAATCCCACCTCAATACCGACATTACCAAGAGCAGACTTAGATGACAGTGATTAGAAACTGAACTGGCTTTAGATTTTTTCTCTTCAGATGGGAATGTAACCTGAGCAATAGAATGAGAGCACATGTGATTTTAATAAAGGTCAGTCACACTGGAAATACAAGGGTTTTTTTTAAACAGACTCACCATCAAGGTTGACTAGCAGAGAGCTATTGGAAGTCATAATGCCTATCTGCTGCAGAGATGCCTTTTCAGGATGAAGCATTTTAAGGGATTAGGAAAGGGGAAGATACTGCCTGACAAATCTATTAATTTTGAATACAGACTGAGTTAAAAGGGGAAAGATAACTCCTTTATATAGAGTATTTTAAAATGATATATATAGTTATAAAGTATATAAAAATCTACAGTATATATAGTATAGAGTTTATTATAAAGTATTTTAAAAGTATAAATTAATGGAAGATGTTACATTTTAGCTCAGTGTGCAACTCAAATACACTGAATATGGAGTAAAACACTGAATACTAAGAACAGAAAATCATGGCCATGTTTGTTAACTTGATTGCAGTCTCTTCAGGAATAATATGCGCTGCTGAATTTTTTTTTTGGCATGATCAAGCCCCTATCATGCACATACAAAAAGCTACATTTTGTCATGCAAATTTTCTGTTGGTTTTGTTTCCTTGAATTTTCCCTATAAAGTCTCAGGAGGAAGGTGAACTGCCTTGTTTACCAAGTCATCTAAATTCCAATTTCTCATTTCCCCAGCTCCCATCCATCTAATATTACTTAGGTTGCCAGAGGAAAATGATGTGATAAGATCATGGGAGAGCTATCCAAAACTGGTTTGGATGTAGGAAACAAAAGGAAAAAAAAGGTTAAAAAAAAAAAATAAACTTCTTTTGAAAGGCAATTAAAAGGCAATAAACCAGAATTCTTAATTACTGGCTTTAATTAGACACGAAGCAGAGGAAGGGAAGGAAATCTGTAATAATTTCTACAAAACAATAATTACTGCTTTTTTAAGTTATAGACTCAACTGTAAGCCTAAATTTAGGGGCAAATAAGTTATCTGGTGGAAATTAATAAATTTAATTAGCTTCTAATAATTTTTCTATTGAAGAAAACATTCCTTCTTTTCATCAAGTCCCCAGCATTTCCTACAGTGCCTCTAGACAGCTGATCTCTATCAGAGTTTTCTTAGGGCAAACTACTCCATATAATCTATAAGCTGGATGGTGTCTTATGTAACCACTCACTCAAGAGGATGGTCTGGAGGTGTCCAGTCCCATATTCAAACGCAAGGAAACAAACAATTAGGTTAATTGGTTTAGCAAGCATACTTAACTATTCTCTGTGAGGAAAAACAACCTTCACATGGGAGGATTGTTAATGTTACTGATGTTGTCTTTTCAAAGTAGGATGGATATAGTTTTATCACCCAAATTCTGTTCCTCTAATTACGTCCCCTAAAGGAGTGTCAGCACAAGCCCAGATGAGGAAACGAAGGGATTGCTACAGCTGCTTGTAGCTCTGCTCAAAAGCCCATTATGAACATAATGCTCATTACTAGTCTTGCAATGAGCACCTAGAGGAAACTTTCATTATGTAAGTGATAGACTATTCTTATGCTGCTGCTTCACTGAAGTAATTTGAAAGAGAGCTGTAACACAGCAAGAGGGAAATGAAGTTGAACTGCAAGTGAGAACATTTCTTCTTTGCTCAGCTCAAGCCCATCAATTCAATACAGACTTTCGACCATGATACAAAACCCTATGCATCAGATGCTTAGATACAGGTTTTCTCAGACAGCTGACAAGGAGGTAAAGATGCAAATATATTTCTGGTATGAAATCAAACTCCACCCTTCTTTCCAAAGTTTTATTAATATTCCTTCTGGTCTCTCTTTGGGAAATACTAAATCTCTTGGTATTGACTGCTCATATGATGTTCCATCATAGTTTTGAAGAAAAATCTAGAAATTCTTCACTAAGTATTTTGATTATGCTTCACTAACAATACACAGGAATAGAGACATCTTAGCAAAATCAAAAAATGCTTATATATAAACATTTTCTTCTTAATATAAAAATGGAGTTACAAGTCCTTATTACATGAAGATTGTATTATAAACCTAAAGCAGATTGTATTATAAACCTAAAGCATACATTTGTCTTTTATATCTTTAAAATAAAGTTAAAACTCAGAACTGAGTAGCTGGTTTGAGAACGAGCTGGGGCTAAAAGAACTATTTTAAATTACTCTGTTTTCATGCAATACTTATACAAAGTCTGAGTGGAAAGAGCTGCAGAGGAAGGAGCAGACTTTTAAGGATTAGAGGCAGAAGGCTACTTGGGTTAACTCCATACGCACCTCTAATCCACACTGCTGCTCAGTCTTGGCTTATTTCAAAAAGCAAGTAACCCACCTAAGAGCTACAAAAATAACCTTTCCAACGGACTGAAAAGTCCAGTCCAGTTGAAAAGTCCAGTCCAATATATCTAAATTAAAGGAGAAAAAAGTCAGGAGTAGTTGAGACAAAAATGTGGATAGCTGTGGATCTTGTCCACCCACTCAGAGCAAAAAACCTAAATCTCAAATCTTTAGGTTCACAAGCAGGGATGGCAATTATGAAAGGACATCAGTATTTTTCTTGCATAAACTCTTGTACCTCATAACATTTTGCTGTTGTTGTTATTGTTTTTGTTGGTGGTGCTTTTTTAAGGGGGATCTTGGGGTGTGGGAGGAGGGAATGGTGCAGCATTTTCTACAGGATCTACTCCCAGGTCTGGCTGTCTGTGTGACTGCTGGTGTTGACGCACAAGAAGCAGCTGGATCACATGTGCAAGCACAGGGTAAATAAACTAGCAGTACCTGACACGTAGCTCATTTTTTACTAACCATGAAACAGCACCTCCAGCTAACTCTGGCAAGACCTGCAGCTTAATGATTTGGAAAAGCCAAGAACAAGTGAGTAAGGACACAGAGGTCAGGGAAGCAGCACCTTTGCATGTGTAACTTTATAGCTGCTATATGAGCTCAGTTTAAGGAGGATTTTTGCTGCATGCTCTTTGTGGAGATAGAAAGGCACACACAGCACATACTTAACAGCTTCCATCTGTATTCTAAAAGAATAGACTTTCAAAGTGTATATGTGAATCTATGCCAAGAATTACACCAACCCATTAGTAATAACTGGACTCTCCCACTGCATCCTCTGAGTTCAGTCCTCAGAGATTCTTATCCTCTTTTGGACACCATTTGCTAACAATTACTTTACAGTAAAAGCATCCTGTTTTATGGATGAATTGTTTCTCAGGCTTGATATATCATAAAATGTTATGAAAGAGGAAAAAAGAAACATAGTTTGACTCACATACATTCTTTTAAGCAATCTACTGTACATATAATAAATGTATTTCTTCAAAGCTAATTCTCTATTCTTTCTCTACTCTTACAACCACCTTTCCTCCTTCAAAACCCAGTTCCCAGATGGTTAATAACTTCAGGATAAATTTGGGAGTTGTACATTTATTCCCTGGATTTTATCCATGAGATTTGCCTCTTAAATTTCCCAAGTGAAATATAGACTCACATGATCCACTTAGGGATTAAAACACATACATGCTATTGTTTCTTCCAGCTCATAAGGTAACTGAAAAAATATGTTATTTTCAATATTCAGTTCCAGATTGAAACAATCTCTCCAGCTAGATAACTATAAACAACTTTAGTATTTATCTTGTCTCTCTTGTCTCATATGCAAAGCATTTTTAAGTTACAGAAATGGGTGGAATTACCATGAGAATTGGTTTCCTCCAACCAACATCACTGCTTTCTCCAACTGATGTCAGATAAAGGCAAAAATACAATACTTACATATTAGTTTTAGTAGTTTCTTGCCAATCCATTACTCAAAGCCCTGTTTTCTTTCTCCCTATATCTGAACGAGTTTTTCTTCCTTCAGACTTGATGCACAGGTGGGGCAAAACCTCAGATCATTTAATTATGCAGCAATACATTATTATTAATTGCACATGTATTCTAACATTTTAATGAAAAATGTACCAAACTTTATAATTCCTTAAAAAAATCTTTAAGCAATGTTGAAGTCTTCTACAAATAAAATCATGCACTAGAGTACACTCTGAATATTAAGCCTAAATCCCACATTACCAGTTTTAACTTTTCAGTGTCCAGTGATACTACAGATACAATTTTTAGTTGTTCCAGTTCAAGAGATGGCATAGCTACAGTTATGTTGGGTTATGCAAGTAAGCTTTGTTCCCCTATTATGAAAGACTATTGATCCTCCTTAGAGCATGGTCTGTGTGCATGGACATCTGTTTTTAAGACAGAGAAAGGAAACAATGAAGAATGTTTGTGAAACCATGCATGTTTGCCAAGCAAAACTTCATATGTGTCTATGATCTTAATTTATGGTAATAATGGAAAGCATCTCACTGATAGGAACAGACTATACTCAGCACTTTGTAAAATGTTTTGTAAAGATTATTTGGAAGTAAACTAACCACTGCAACACCAAGAGTTTAAAAGTGAAGCAGGGGAGCTACAGCAAAGACAGGAGAATGCAGAGCAACATGAAGGGGAGAAGACTGTTGCTGTGCCATAGACAGACCTCCAGCAGATTAGGTAGTCACAGCTCTGGGGGAGCACTTGCTCAAAAATATTTTGCTGCAGAACATTCTGCCTATCAACTACTATTTATAATTGACTCCTTTCACTCCCACCTTCCTGCAAGAAGTACTGTAAACCTGTACTTGCTTATTTCTAAAAACCATAATAACTGCTGTTTAAGGAAGCGACTGTGCAGCACTTGGGGGCTACAGAGCAGCCTTCTGAGAACACAGCTCTATTGCTGGAGCAGAGCTGACAGCCTGCTAACATTCACTCCCACTGGCTGGAACTCCAACACCCCGTTACCTTTTGAGGATCTGCTCAGAGGTACAACCATCCACTGACACACGACCCTATTTCTGAGGTCTCTGATAAGATTAATTCCCATTACATCCTTGATTTCATGTTTGCAAGCCTTCTACCACCCTCCTTCTGCTCTCATCCATCCGTAACTGCAGTTTGGATATTATCAAATAACACTGATTACAACTTGCCTTTTGCTGCTGTTTTTGAGTATCTACACACAGCATACAGCAAGAGGTATGTAAGAAGGCATCCCAACAGGTGCACCAGCTCCAGACACTAAAGGTTAGCACTGTTTTGACCTGGAGATATTTCCAACATTTTAATGTGTATCATACAAACTCGTTCAGTAGCAATAGAGCAAGTGCCAAGGACAAATATTGTTTCCTGTTAACAATTACAAAGGAGGAAGGGGAGAAAACCCAACAAGAGTGAGTTTAACACGAACATCCTTACCCTCACCTCTGTGCTCCTCCAATTGAGACTGAAAGAGCATGGCTTACCTCCATGTTACCTCCATTTCAGAATCAATGCTGCCTCTAAATAATTTTCACAGACCGATTTATTTCCCAACTGCCCTTTCTTTTCAAGCTCTATTTCCCCAAAAGCATTACTTCTCAACAACAGTTTAACAGAAGTGACACACACTGAATCATCTATGATTTCTTTGGTTTAGCAGCAACATTCTAAGAAAATTTCTGCTAATCTCTTAAAATACTACCATTAATAACATTTCACAGAGCAAGAGTTACTACTTCTCATTTCCCTAGATCAATTAAAAAACCCCATAAAGTAGCACATGCCTCTTAAAAGCTTTTTATGAAAGAGTTTACTGTATCTCAGTAGTTTACAGAGAAGATTAATTCCAACACTGCTCCCTTTCCCATAGAGGTCCTTTCTGTAATACTCTGTGTTTTCTGGCTGGGGTCAGATCAGGAGGAGGGGAGAGCAGAGAGAGAAGAAGGAAAAAGAAAAGCATCCGACTAAACTCCCGTGATTTGAAAACATCCCACAACCAACCAACCAACCTGCCTACCCCTTCCCATTGTATCTGTACTGCGCATATTTGTACCTAAATCCAGGATCCAGTATTTACAGCCACTGGGCTGCCCGTTGCTGCAGCAGGTAGGATTTACTGAGTGCAGAGATCCCAGAGTGTCAATCTGTTTAATCCTGTTCGGCATGGTGAGCAGTCAGCTGCTCCGATCCCCACGGCTTCCAAGGAACCACTCGCCTGCAGCCTGGGATGGGTTACAGCCTCTCCTGAAGTGTCACCCAGACAACGTTACAGGCAATGCCATCAGAATGAGGAAGTCACTCTTATCTTCTCAGGCTGGTTTAGACCCCTGCCTGCTGTCAGAGCAGCTCCTCTCTCCTCTGAGCAGGGATGCTCTCCTCTGACTCACTGAACACAATTCCAGTCTTTAAATTCACATGTGGGAATAGCCAGATGCAGCAGATTACACTCTACCGTAACTACCCTAATTGAGGCTCAGGGTGATCTTAAAAAATACAGCAAGCCAGCAATTCTTCCTCTCAGCCTTCAGAAAAGATGCAGTCTAGTACCCTACAAAGCTCTATAGTAATCAGAATGCACAAAATGAACCTTTAACATCTCTTTTTATTTTACACTGCATAGTTAGTTTAAAATGCTTTAGCTAAAGGCATAAACAGAAAAATGACGGACATTTTCCGGTCAGCTAAACCATGCAGTGCTTTCCCTGGAATTTCTAATTTTCCTTGACAAACAACAGATTCTGTCTTCATCTTCACCTTCTCCCGAGCCTTGTTTGTGATAATCAATCAATCAATCAAACCCCACATTACTAGAAAACCCATACCATTTGATAATTTAAGATCTTGCCCTCCTTTAAACTACATTGCAGATCTGTTTCACCTCTGAGCTCATATTCTGCAAGATATATTTCTAGTTCATTAAGCTGTCTTCCTGTTCAGTAAACTGAGATGGCATGTATTTTAGGTTTTGTACATGCATTCTTCACCTAGCATGCCACAAAAGCATTTGTCTATAAATATTAAATTACTTTTTTTTTTTTTTTTTTGCTATGCAAACCTAGAGAAGAAGTTTGGTTTCTTCCCCTGAACACATTATCAGCTAATTTTAAAGGAGCTACATAAAGCTACATTCACTAGATAGATAAACAGCCAAAGCAAGAATTTAAATTTTGTAAAAGCAAAAAGGAAATTATTTCTAATACTCTATGATCATTGGGAAAAAAGCCCAAAAATGAGATTGAACAAACAACACTATACAGTACACAAACATGTAGAGAGGGTAAGAAGACAATAAAGCAGTGAAGGGGCTGCCAATGACACTAGCACAAACAAATGCATGTAATGCAAGGATAAATAGGAATTTTATGTGGAACTGGGAGTCTATAGGGTCCCAGAGTCAGAGCAAGCTTACCACTGGCATAGAACATAAGTTGGGTACACACACCTTATCCTGTCTGCAGTGTTGAAGAGTCGTAGTCATCCTGCACCTGAGAAGAATCTTGTGCTTTTTAAGAACAGCTAATCTAAATTCTGAATCAGTTTTTCCTTCATAGGAAACCATTAATTCTCATTCTTGATCAATTTTCTTTTGACCCAAAGCAACTTTCAAATGACACTGAATTCCTAAGGGTGGGGGTGCGGTGAGGGGGGCAGGCAAGGCAGAGGAAAAAATCCTCTCTTTCTCCAGGGTAAGTGATCTTTTTGGTTTACCACCTACAGTGAGACTTCCACTAAGGCTAGTTTACTTGTTGTGAAATTGCGGAATATCTGAAAATCCTTCTAATTTCTACTTGAGTAAGAAAAAATATAATAAATTAAACAATCCATTTCTATTACTCTGCAACCGTTCCCATGCACATTCAGCATTCTCAAGAATATTCAGCAATTCTTGTTGCGCTAAAAGTCTCACACCTTTAACCAACATCTGGTTAGATAGGTTATCAATACAGCTTTGAAGTAATGCTTTCCATATGTAAGAAAACTCCTGACCAAAAGACAGCAAAATTTATACAGAAAACTGTTTTTAGATTGGTTTTATTTTGCTTTTTAACTGCATGAATACTGCCCTTATAAAACTGATAATATATGCAGGAAGATATTATAAATGCTCTGGGAACCGCATCATTTGCAGCTTGCTACTGCAAAAAGTTCTTCCGTTCCTACTGGAAGCAAACACTGTTATTTTCAGGTTTTGCTTTGACCCCTTCTCAGAGAAAAATCTGACAAGCAAATCAAGGTGGTGAAGGAGAGAATGACCACATGGATTATCTCTGAGTCGTATTTCACAGGTTACATGGTTAAGAAGAAAGTATCATGGATACACATTTGTCTTGGATGACCTAGTTTTTGTAAAACAACAAACACTGGAGTGGAGACAACAAACCCCACATGAACGTGGTGCAGAGTCACTGGGCACATTAGGTAAGAATTTTGTTGAAAAACATCTCAAGTACATACACTGAAACAATAGCTACAACTTCCTTATGATCCAAGGGGGAGAGCTCAGACTTGTAAATTCTTCTGAATGTAAGCAAAAGGCATGTGACTTCTATATCACAAACCCAACATTTCTTAATTTAAAAGGCAGGGACCATTATGCAGTACCACTGTCACCTCAGATCCTACTTAAAACACCTCAAGATGTATCAGAAATCTCAGTTTCTGAGACAGGGACCTGTATCAATACATGTGATTTTATGCCCAAACAGGCAGGCTATTAATGTCTTTCCATGGTTTACTTCAGGCTCTACCACAAAGCTCTCTTTGTCTTTTAGTCCATGCGGTTTTCTGTATTCCAGTGCCATATCCTGCATTAGCTACCCCTGTCTGCTAGACAGCTCTTCCTGCAATCCCTTGCATCAGCAGTTTTTTGTAGGAACCCATCCTTGGTAACAACAAACCAGCCAGGTAATCTTAATTCCGCAGGCAGGAATATGTCTACATGGAAAACATCTTTAGGAAAAAACCCAGCTGGGTACAGAGCACAGGCTTAGTGCACAAGAGACTGGAATGCATGGGGTGTTGCACAGCAGCAGTGAGTTGCCCCTGCTTCATCTGCTGCTCAGTATTTGAGACCACAGGCCATCAGGAAAACAAACTGTGATGAAATTACTAATGAAAAAAGCTCATATATTGATCTGTGTCAGTTGACAAAAGTTGGAATAATTGTGGCTCTTTTTTTTTTTCAAGTAAAATTAACTTTTCATTTTCAGAATGTTTCATTTTTTGCCTTACCTGTGTAAATCTGAAATTAAGTTTTCTTGGTTATACACTTTATATAATATTCTTTTAAAGAAATCAATAGTTATCTTCATTTCTGAAAGAGAAGTAGGCCCTTAGCAATTTAAGATATTTCTCAGTTATTTAGAGCTGGGACAAAATAAATGTCCAGGTGAATATGTCGTCTATTGAAGATTTAAAATTTCCTGGCCAAAAAAACCCACTCATTTTTAAGACAGCATTTTGTAAGAAAGACTACATTCCAGTGATTACACAAAGAAACTAAAGAGGAAAAAGCCCAGCTAGCAAAGCACTCAGTGCACATCCCAAGCAGATCAGGTAGCACACACTTTTTATGATAGACGCAAATGAAGCATCAGATGCCTGTATCTATTACCACAGTGAAGGAATGGGATCAGCTTTCTGCAATGAATCTCAGGGATCACTGATGGACAACGTCAGCTCCCCCCAAAATCATTTTAAGGTATTAACATTGTGGCAGCTCACCCCAGCACAGATGTAACAGCTCACCAGTCTCTGCCATTGACAGTCAACAAATTAGCTCATTACAGCTTCAGCTTCTCACAGGTACCAGCTCTCAACTGCAGCGCCTGCACCCACCATTTGCCGCTGTATTAACTTCCTCATGGAAATGCTACCTTGTGTGAGGCTTCTATTAAGAGCCTTGCATGTAAGAATGGAAATACTCGACCCCTTCTTTCTTTTAACAGGACAACTGGAGTTAAGCTGCCTGCATTTCTCATACTCCTAAGATATTTGCATGACAATAGAAATACATAATAGAAATATATTAAAACACAGATAAACAGCATTCCAACTTAATCTTTGTAAGGCTCCATTGCATTTTGCACCATCTTAGTGAAAACAAGCAGAACAAGACAGGGAAGCTAATAAAATACAAAAATTCCAAATTTAAATACCTATTCTGAGTTGCCTGAGAGCAAGAAGGTAAAGAGCCAACCTTTCTTCCTTAATATCTATCTTGGCAGGGTGGGGAGGTGTCTGTGTCTGAAAGATTACAGCATGAGAAAAGACAGCTACAATTAAATTTTTAAGCAAAACTAAATCTGTCCTCTCCAGAATCTTGCCCCTCATATTCCTGACATTCCATTTTTAAAAGTAATTAATAGATTTTGGAAGAGTACTACAAAGTTACTTTAAAAATTCTTGTTCATCTTAGGAGGGGAGAAACTTATACTAGATAACTGAAATTAATAGAAGTGAATTCTTTATTCAGTTCTGCCAGGATCTAAATGTCCCAGCTTCAAAACAATTTTTGAAGTGATCTATGAGACAAATACTTCCACGATTTAGTATTGCAGAGTTCTTACAATTATGAGTCATGTTTCTGCATATGGGGGAGAAAAGATTCAGATTTCTAAAACTGTGCTAGACCAAAGACCACCCAGACCTAGGAGCTAAAGTCAGACATAAATCCATAACTATTACAATTCTTGAACTAAATAACATTGCACAAATCAATAGGAATTTTACTTACAATATGCATTTTGCATTTAAAAAAAAAATCAGGCTGACTTTCCATACAAATCCTATCTTTGGCAGCTTAGGCACTCTGCCCCACACCAGAATACTCTAACACAATCAAGAAATTGTAGACAGCAAAACCACATCAATAAATAAACCTGAGGTTGAAACTTCAAAGGTGAGCTCCCACACTACCATGAAAATTCCGAAAGGAGCCTAACTTTGCCTTTTCCTCAGTGTACAATGTGTGCACAGTTTAACTGCTTGGGGTACAGCTGCACCACTAGGATCTGGTTTCTTCAGCCCCACACACAAAGATCATCCTGTTCCCAAAAAATAGCCTCACTGCTCCTCAGATAAGTAACACTCCCAGTCTGCAAGGAGCAGAATCATTACCACAGTGGTTCCTTGGACTTAACATTCAGAGTGTTGTTTCCTGTTCTTTACTACCCCTGCTGCCAGCTGCCAGAGACACTTCAAACTCAATCAGTCAATAATTGTATTGTGCAATGAATTGTGTGAACATTCTTAATTTGAGATTTCCAAGAGCTCCCTTCAAAATGGTATTTTTCAACAACAAAAAACCCCCAAACAAAAAAAAATAATAAACCAAACCCAAAAAAAACCCAAAAGAAACCAAAAAACCTGCAACCAATAGCCATCTCCAACTAAACACACTGGCTATCCCACCAGCTGGCAAACCTGAGAAAAGTATTTTCTGATTGAGGGTGAAGAGATACTTTTATCTGGGGGATTTACAGCCTTGGGTAAAGCATTTGTTAAGAGCAACTGACAGCAGGACACTAAAGTACTCAGGCTTTAATTAAAAATATTGGGAAATGAATCATGTATCCAACTATTCAGTCATCCAGGCTAGGATCTAAACAAGTCCTTCCTGTCTCCAGCTTTGCAGAACATGCCCTAGCTGCTGCTCATCCCCACAGTAAGGAATATCAAAAAGCACATGACACAGTAAATTCTCTATCCATCTTAATAATTTGGCTATTATTTACTTGAATTTTAACTTTGTTCTGTGCTGTAGCCAAAGGATTGGAGCCTATATACCACTTGCAAGAGTGAAGAAGCCTTTCAAATAAATGGTTAGATGTTCAGTGTCCCTGGTTTTCTGTTTATCTGGAAAAGCTTTGGGAAAATTCTGACTCCTTAACACAGTCACCACTGTAGCATGCCAAACCAGCTTGAAAAATCCCAGCCACTGTCAGTAAAACCACAACAAACCAGCTTTAGATAATTCAAACAAAATCTTTTGGATGAGTGTAAGGAATTTTGTTTCACATACATTCAGTGCTTAGCAAGGAGTGGGAAGGGGAAAAGGAATAGACCATGTGTCGTCTGTACTTTGGAGCAAATACAAAAAGTGTTCCAAGCAAGAAATATTTGCAGTCCTAATGAGACATACTGCAGAAACACTCAGTTTTTTACATTAATTTTATTATACAAGTCACCCTTCAGAAATAATTTTTTTCTTTATTTCTACAAGGGGAAACAGCCACTTGGTGTGAAAAAGAAATCTGGTCAAAACAAGGTTTAATTTTCCAAACCAGTTTTAGCTGCACATACAGTGGGGTTTGGATTCTTTTTAGCATAAATTTCTTAGGTAATTATCTTAACTAAAAATGCATGCAGTCAAAGACAAAAGAATATATTCATCAGAATGCTCAGAATACTGAATTGCTCTTGACTTAAAATTAATTTCTTTTAAGTCACTTGAAAGGAGAATGAAAGGAGTTCTACCAGATTAAATCAGGTCAGTAAAAACCCAAAACAAGAAAAGCAAAGCTTTTAAAATGGGACACGTACTCCCTTAAGAAGTTCTGATGCTGAAGCTCCATGCAAATGCATGTGGACAAATTACTTCTTTCTGCTGCTTGGTATTACCAGAACACCTTTCTTATTCTACTTCTCCTAAGTTCAAATTGTAAAAATGCTATTTGGTTAGTTACAAAGGTTTACTCCACTGCAGTGTCTCCTCCTTTCGCCTCTGCTCAGCGCGGCTCACCACCGGTCCCCGTACGAGATCAGCTTATGTCACATGGCCCTCCTGGGTGTGGCAGATGGAGCACAGCCACAATCCAGCACCCTGCTGCTTCGCAAAGCAGGAAAAACACACGGCCTCTGAAACCACCTGAGTGGATTTCAAAGAGAAGCATTTAACACAAAAAACCCCCCAAAAACCTTGAATACTTTCAAAGCTTCCTTTATTATACTGAAAGATACTTGAGCAAAATTATGCAGTCTCCTCAATTCCTCTGCACTGCAGCTAACAGGAGAGCAAAACCAGAAATGGGCATTTTCTCTCTCACTCTAAGCCTGGATTTCAGATGCCCTGTTTTTGTAAATCATAACCACAGATTTGTTACTAAGTAAGTTTAAGTACACTCAGAGGCTAGCTTTGCCATAGGCACAACAGATAGGCGGAGCAAAAAAATGGGACTTATTATACATATTATACTTTGTCTATCAGATGATAAAACAGAGAAACACTTGAAATTGTATAGTGTCAAACAATTCCACAAATGTGAGAGTTTCTGTGTTGTAATTAACAAGTTTTTTATATCTACTCTGAATTATAAAGGCAGAATAACTCAGTCCTGAAAAGGTAAGACATTTCTGTTTGGGTTACACAGAATGTGCTCTACACCCATTTGAAAGAAAATTGGCTCTGAACCAAAGAAATTAATGTGATCACACCATTGATAAAATTGAAAAGTGCAAACTTCCTACAAATTACATCACCACTCCTTAGCAGAGCTGTGAAAATGCAGTTATGAAATAGCCACTCTAAATCTGTACTTTTGATATTTCACTAAGTTACTACACTCAGTTAATACAACAATGCTCCTTTAGAAAAGCAACTAAAATTCAGCTGCCAGAAAATTGTTTTAATTGACACAAAATTTTTCCACATTCTCTTTTTCCAGTTAGTTCCTCTTGAATAAAGCATGCCATTGTGGTAGAAGTTTTAGATTGCTAATAATGTTAACAATAACAGAGTAAAGCTTTGTTATTCCACAAACAGCAAAAGACAGTAAGATGCTGCTACTTTTAATTTACTCCAGTTCTGAAGGCTGTAACTTCACATGGTCTTACAGAGGTGATGTGAATGAGCACTGGATCTCATTGCCTGGGCTTTTAAGCAAGCAAGCAACCAGGACACAAAGAGAACACATCACACAGCTCCAGGGTACCACCTGCTGTAAACATGAGCTCTTTAGATGTTACTGAGACTGTAAACAGAGCTCTGAGCCAGTGCTTTCCACACTGATTCTGGGATGACTATATGTAGTCCTGCCACATCTTTAGGATGAAAGGATAAACACACCTAAGCCTGTTCTACCATATCAACCAGCATTTAAAATACATGTATTTTGCTACTCCTGAGACAGTGAGAGAAGTCAGCACAAAATGCACTAGAACTGGCCAAGAACTAAGTCAGGCTATGACAAACTCTCTAAAACAGACTGGTTATACTGATATAAAAAATTTAAGGTATATGTCAGCAATTTGGTGGTTTTCACCAGTCAAGTTCTTCCTGTTTAATACCGCCTAAAGAATACCTCAATCTAGTCAATCAATGCCCACCTGTCATGCTGGAGACCAGGGTTCAACTCAGCAATGGGGAGGTGATTCTTCCTTCAAGGGACGTGGTTAGTGGTGCACTTGGCAGTGCTGGGTTAACAGGTAGGCTTGATGATCTTAAACCCTAGCAGCTTTCCTACCTCCAGCATATCTGTAGGTTCTTACCTGCAGCTAGATTTCCCTGGACCCCCTGTTTAAAGCCTCTCCCTATCACTGAGACTTTGAAGCTTATATTAAAGGATGTACACACACCAAATTAGGTTATGACCACACTCAGCATGGTGCAACAGGCAGAACTGGAGTTTTTCACAAGGAGAAATACTTTCTTTGATTCCGTGTCATTTCTTACATGGAATAAACATATTTGGGGGTAAAAATCTTCAGCATTTCTGATAGCCCCAAAGGCACTAAGAAGAGTCCAAGACTCCAGGAATTACTTAAAACATACCAAGTCTCCACTAGCAATTCTAACTTTTAGCACAGGATCACAGGGTAACTCAAGTTCCAAGTGGCCTCAAAACCCCACGCAGTCCAATCTTCTGCTCCAAAGGATGGGTCAGTTATGAGATCAGACCAGCATACCTGGGGTGTTGTCCAGTCTGCTCTTGAAAACCTGACACACTTTTAAGCTCCTCTTGTAATGGAGACTATTTCTGCTGCACTGTAAATGGTTAACAGACAGTAGAGGCTGGCCACAGCTGGCTTACAACCACAGGGAAAAATTACAAGATTTTGGTTATCAAGGATAATTTGATATCAAGTTTACCTAAGATGATCTTTACTATTTATGCCTGCATGTCAGTTATGCAAATGCCTTCTGTTGCTATAGGGGTTAAACATTATATATGCATCCTAGAAAATGCAGACTGCAAACTTCTGAAAAGCATTATCAGTATGTTTTCCTGGAATCATTAAATGCTTTTATTAACTTATCACAACAGCCTCTTTTACACAGTTTGCTCTAAGAATTCCATTGCTTTTTTGCTTCCTTGTTGGACAATAATCAATTTATGTTCACTAGTTGTTTCAGTTAGAGGAAAACATATTAATATTTGGACTCAACTGGAAACCAGAAGAAAACACAAGCAAGTCCTGAATTGTAATTATACCAATGTCAGTGAATATGCACTCAAAATAGAAGTGAAACATTGCATAATAATGCCATCAATTTAAGAGATGTCAAGGGCCTCTGTAAAAAAGTGACTGATAGTTATATCAAAAGTGATGCAACATTTCTAGTTTTGCGCACTACTTTACTATTTGCAGGAAAAGTGAAATGAAGTCAATGGAACACATTCAGCAGCCTCCTCAAAAAAACAGAATTGGAGGAAGTCAGTGGAAGCCTAAATCGTGCTGGTTCCACCTGGAGGCACTGATGATGACAGATGATGTGATGTTATGTAATGTGAAGATATCCCAAAAGGTGCACAAGCTCTAGCCTGCTCTTTAAGGAAAAAGCAGCAGCAAGCAAAATATGGGAAACAAAGGCACCCTAACAAAGAAATTCTCAACACTTCAGCAATTTTTTTTCAAAGTTTGTTACAACTGAAGAGGGACAAGTTAAGAAAGCAAACAACACTTCAGGATGGTTTTCTTCATTTGCAAGATAAAAACAACATTTGCAGGATATGATTTGAGTTTATACTATATTCTAGCCTTGGTTAGAAAAAGAAACTGCTGTCAAAGGAAGGCTAATTGCAAGCAAAGTAACAACTCTCCTGGGAAACCTAAAGCCATCAGAATTGCTGGTTTATATCCACCCTCTACCTCCCAAAGATCAGCTGTGCAAATACATCTGTTCTAAGCAGATACGTTTTATGCACCGACTTCCTTTCCAACTACAATATATAATAGAAATATATTTGGCAGCACTCTGGGACCAAAAGTAGATTCAAGTCAGTATTATAAAAATCTCTTTTTCTCAGCTGTAATACTGAGCTCCCAAACAGGACAAAATCCTTTCATTAGCTATGTATGAAAACTCTGGAGACAAATTAACCACATACTTATGCTCACACACAGAGTCAGCATGGGAAATATCTCACAACTCTTCCTGGGCTGCATTATGATAAAAGAATAATGCAGGAGTTAGAGGCAGGTTTATGCAGAAATCAATCCTATGATGTTTCAGAGTACATGTAAACTTGACAGAGAGAACTGAAGTAGAAATTCAAATTGTGAGATTCACCAACCCTCCCTGTCTAGTTTAAGATTGCACAATGCCAAGGAAGCAATTCACAGAGATTTTACTATTTATCAAGGCTCAGCTGGAATTTGGCTATTAACTCTATCTGACACAGTTTGGCTATAAAACTCAATGCAAAGATTATTATCTAATTGACCACAGTCAATTGATGACATTTTACTTAAGTTTACTTATGCTCAGATGATGTTTTTAACTGCAAACTCAACTAAAACCACAAGGTGGGAAAGTCAGGACAGAGAATTCTTGTTTTACTTTATACTTCAGCTACTTTATTTTCCCGGACTAAGGCATGAGAACATGTTTGAAAAATCACACACGTACAACCTAAATTCAAACCATCCTTGTCACTATTAGACCAGTAGTGCTTTTGAGAAAAATGTGACTAAATGAAAATTTATGATTTATTACACTTTCAAAACAAATGGTAATTGTGAAGTTGAACTTCAGCTCTTAAAATGCATGCATCTCTGCTCAAGCTCAAGTCTGGCTAATAAATAAGCTGAACTGACACTGCAGCGCAGCCTTTACAATTTTTTTCTTAATCAAAACATGTGGACTGTCAAATTAGACTGACTGCTCAGCTTTGCCTCTCATGGGCTCCTTGAAAGGCTTTCTATCACCTGGCTATCTGGATGGGCAGCCTGTTACTTGGAAGTTCTATGAGGAAGTAATTGATTCATCAAGCAATAGAATTTTTAGATTAAGGTTTGGTGTCTTGTACAACTCCAACATATTCCTCTATATCACTTTCCACATGCAATCACACCCGTCTGTGTGGCAGCAGCAGCAGATCCCTCTTGCTTTGGTGCCCTAGAAACTCCATTCCCCACCTTCTGCCACCTGGCCCCCAGGCAGCACAGCAGAGCACGTCCCCCAGCAGCTCATTGTTAGGAGTTACTTTCCCCTCTGGCCTGGGCTGTAACTCATTTCCTGCAGCTGCAAACGCTGTCAGGCAGTCTCACAGGCAGAGATTTGGCTCTGAGCCACGGGTGGGGATCCTTTTTCCTTGCACATGGCCTATGCTTCACTTGCTTGCAGTCTCAAAACAGCAAATCCTCCCCTTCCACAGCCTCCCTCTGCTCCTAAGCAAACAATTGCTGCTGCCCAAGTCATTCTTCTTTTCTTCCACTACTACTACTCTTCCAGGAGTCCTTCTTCAATTATTCAAGCTGGATGCTCATTTTGCTGGATCAAATTCTCCTCCTGATACATAGAGCTTCCTCTTCCTGTATTGAACAGTATTTAGACTCAACATGAAACGCTCCCTTTCTCAAGCATGGTTTTCAAAGATCTCAATCATACATGAGACTTTTACCTTTACTCTGTCCCTTCTCCTTTCATTGAGAACTGGTATTCTGAATACAATGCAGTTGTGTGACAGCCAACTTACTTAATGTAACAAATTCAAAATTATTTAAGCCCATTCAGTGGCCTCAGTTATAAAATCTCTCTTTCTTCTTGGGAAATATCTCTAGGTCACCCACACAATTTTTGTCTTCCTTAATTCTTGAACAGAGGGTCCGTAGAGCAATTCAAGAAGAGCTCTGACACCTGCCCTACATCAGTCCTTCCCATCTTGCAGATACAGAAAATGGCTTACTCCACAGTAATTTGAAAAAATTCATCAACCATTATCTTGCAAAGGCATTTGATCTGCCTTATTATTTTAAGATTATTTGAGAGAGACCTCATTTCTGTGTTTATGGCTGCAGTCAGGATGGCATCCTCAGAGCAAAATCAAAATGAGTGCATGAACTGTGTGTGGTTTGGCACCATGTTACTGAGACATAATCTACCTCTCAGATTTGAACCAACCTATACAGATTATGTGATGGTGTAAAACAGACAAACACTGTACCTTCAGGTAAACAAAAGACTTCTGTGGTCAAGTTTTGAAACAAACAGATAGTAATGTGAATTGGTAACTAGACATGGTCCCCCCAAAATCTTGTAACTTAAAGGAGACGTTAATGTAAGCCTCATAATCAATGGCTTGTTGCAGCCTTTGTATCTCTCCAAATAGTAGCTCCAACAGAATGGGTATGATGGACTACCACAAATTTCTTCAGAAGAAGTAACAGATTCAGAAAAGACAGTAAACTTGTTATCTAAACAGGCAAGAATTCACAAACAATTTTAAATAGCTGCCAATTTTTCTGAGCTTGCATGTTCATTTTCATTACACTGAATCTTGTCCCCTGCCCTTTACCCAAAGTTCTGTGGCAATGTAAATGCCCTGAAAAGAAAAGAAAGAGGACTGCACTCATTAAATAGGATGTACCCTAGAAGGAAAAGAAACCCATGTTAAAAAAACAGAGAAGCACCAAATAAAACAACAGGAATGATCTTTCTCCCCCACACCCAAAAACATGTGGGAAATCATTACAAAAAAAATGTTGCCTTATGCATTACTTGTTAAAAACATGTTCTTCCAGAACTAGTGATTTATTTTTGTAGAGTGCACCAACTGTTATTCAGCCTCTTCACTACTCCCTTGTTTCTCTTTTCCCCCTATTATAAAAGGGATTTAGATTTCTTTAAAAAATGTATTCATCTGTGAACTGCACATCAAATTGACTGAATGACCCAAATAACTTGCAAAAATAGATTTGATGTCCAGTGGAGCAAGAGGTCAGGAACTTGCAATCAACTCTCCCCCTAAGTTACTATTTATGTAGTGAACAACTTTTCTGGACAATGCTTTCCTCATATTCTTAACAAAGTGTTTATTACCTTAACTACAATAAAATTTTAGAGATGGAAGATATTATAAATATATTTTTTTAATCCATTCATTAAATGATTAGATGGCTTCAATAGTACACATTCTTAGAGGACAAGCAATACCTACACTTGTTGGCAATTGATGAGGGTCATTTTTGAGGCTGAGAATAAAACAACATTACCTTTCATGGTTGACAGATAATGTGTGGACAGACAAGGAATGGCCAAATCAACTGTTAGAAATAGGCTTCACTGAACATATTTGCTTCTTTAGTAATCATGCATGTTTTCCTACTTTGGATAATAATTTGAGATTATTTAAGGTATTCAGTATCACCCAACATTTCTGTACTCAGGGATGAAATGTGGTTTGACACACCATAAGAACTAGCTGTCAATGACAAGAAGTTTGCCCTTTCAAAACTTTGAAGCTCATTTCACCTCTGATATGCTGCAGCTTTCCTTTTTTTTCCTTTTTTTTTCCTGTTTTGCTGCCAAGTGGTGCTACTGATAAACACTGTTGAGAAGATCAAAACTGTAGGGTCCACAGATACTGAAAGGAGTACAAAACTCTTCAGCATGCCATCTGTATAAGCTAATCGCTCTACACCCAAGTAGCCAACCTCACCACTTCTGATGGTGTTTACCTCCTCCTTTCCCCTGCAATACATAAAGCCTCTCTTTCCCTCAGCCTCTTCTAAGAGCTTGTTATGTCAGACATGCAAAAATTCCAGACTCACAGTCCATGAACTGTACGGAATTACTCAGGCTTGATGCTCACACTGTGAGCCTCACACAGGACATGTATTTTCAGACCAAAAAAATCTTAATTTGTTTAATCTCTCAAAAACTCTGAAGTTTTACTGAATTATTGTCAAAAAAGGAAAAGAAAATCTCTACTGTAAAGACTGAAGGTACTTAATAAAGTACGAGAAATCTAGGGAGGACATGAAAAATTATCCAGCCAAGAACATGGACTAACTTAAATTATGTAAGTCACTCACTTGTTCTTTGTTAGAGGATTAGTAGTGTTTTTTAGGAATTCATACCTCAATCAATACCCACAATGAACAATTCTGAGAAGATAATCTAATTGTTTTTCAATTCTTCTGATTAGCATATTCCCTGATGCTTTATTTAATCAAACGCAGCACTTAAGAATGAATAATTGGTTTGTGGGATTGTCTGAGGTACTTTTCATTATGGGGGGGAAAATAAAATCAAAGCATTCCAATGGTTTTACTTAATTTTTATAATCCTTCAGTGAAATGAAGACTATCAATCTCTTTCAAGCAAGAGAAATATGAAGTAGGAACCAAAATGAAACAAATCCAGTGGTTTCAAGTGCCTTGTCTACCCTTTTTCCCCCCCTCCAAACTACTTAACATTATGTAACAGCTTGCATGTTCAAGGCAGTTCACACTCCCTTCAGTCACACGCAGGAGAAACTTTACAAATGAAACATCCATCTCCTAAAGCCTGACACCCAGCAATGTGGGAATAAACAATTAGCAGCTGCTTCTTATCAGTTGGGATTAGGATGGCATACCATAACATCCCACAGGAAGCCTGTGGCAGGGACAGAAGGCACTTCTGAGGCTGCATTCAACCCTGCAAATTATGCTCATTCTAGCAAGGGCTTTCTCTTCTTCTTCAGTGTCCGTGATTAATATAATTAATTAATGCTCTTTACTTCAAAGCACCATGTTAAACAAAGCAAAGTATATTTGAAATGCTCTTCCCCATTTTCCCTAAACAAACTCTGAAGAAAAAAAAGGAATACAGGTCATTTGATGAAAGAAGTTACTTTTGTAACTTCTCAAACACAAAACCAGCTCTGTCTATCCCTTGGGATACTGACAGGCTCAAGGTATTTCATATTATGTACCCATATGTACATATAGTCCAGTACAATCTGTCTCTGCTAATAAAATTCTCTGCATTCAAATATGAAGTCCCTAAGGTCCAAAGGAAATTTGATTTATCAGTTATTGTGAGTGTTGTTAAAAAAAAAGATTTCACCCCCTAGTCCAAGAAGAAAAAAGTTTTAGTGTCAGTCAAATATATTTTCCAATTTTATCATCAGAACATCTGCAAGCTTTCCCAATCCAAATTATTGTAGGACACAAAATGACAAAAGACTACAACTACACAGCTCAATCCTTCAAACTCCCCCCCAGCCCCTAATCACCCTGCATTCAGGAAGTTCCTGCTGTGCCTGTCCTTAATGTAAGAAACACAGACTCACCCCCCTCTTTTAGTCAAGCATATTTATACAATGTCTTAAAAAATTGGAAAAAAATTTTTTATAGCTGGAATGGACTGAATAATTCCAAAAATTGTGGTTACATTTATGAAAAACTTTCAAAAACAAGAATTTTGTGTTTTGAAGGACAGGTTTTCCACAACATCATTTGTCTGCTAACCTTATTACCTGCAATAAGAAACTCTTGGAAATGCATCTTTTTCCATAGTATGTGGTGAAATGCCTTCTAATTAACTATTTTTCTGGGGTGTTTTTCCCTCCTCTTTTTTTTTAAGTTCACATTTTTTTTCTGTTCACAGCCTGAAAACTCAAGTAGCTGCAAATGAGGCAAGCAAGCATTTTCTCTAATAATCATCTACTTTTTGAGCCTGGATAGTTTACAGAGGCAAAAGATTAGAGAACACTAAAACCCTAAAACCTTTCAAAAAATCATCAGATTTTTCTTGCACCCTTCAGGGGAATATTCTTTCACACATCTGAAAAAAAACCAAAGTAAGATTTCAGAGATGCTCTGGGAAAAAATTGTGCCAGTGCTACTCTGAAAAGCTCACTTAAGTAAAACACAGAAGTCCAAACGAACAATTCGTGTGCTAGGGCATACAGAGGAGTTATTTACCTTTTCCATTGCTGAACCTTCATGACTTCATACTGCAGGGTTTCTCAGGAAACATTGATAATCCATGCCAGAGATTTTCTTCCCTCCCAACTTTCAGCACTTCTCAGGTACAGATTTTCCTATCACAGCAGCTTGATCTAATATGATATATAACTCTTCACCAAGATATAATTTGCTTAAACCTCTTCTCTATCGTAAGCTACATTTTCCCTTAATGCTGAGAACTGCCAGCTGCTTATTCTTGGAAAAGACAGAGTGGTTGCTGAAAAGGAGGCAGTGCAGAACACCAAAGCTGCCATATGCATGGGACTGTCCATGGCCCAAAGCCCACGCTGTAGCCATGATATTTTCTGAAAAATCCTTTCCTTAGGATTTTTTCTCCCGAGAAGCTGAGAGGCCTCAGGAACAAAATATAAGCAATGGTTATCTGCTGCGTGGAATGCAACAGGTGGATCTGTGATTGGTCTCATGTGGTTGTTTCTAATTAATGGCCAATTACAGTCAGCTGGCTCGGACTCTGTCCAAGACACAAGCTTTTGTTATCATTCTTTCTTTTTCTATTCTTAATTAGCCTTCAGACAAAATCCTTTCTTCTATTCTTTTAGTATAGTTTTAATATAATATATATCACAAAATAATACATCAAGCCTTCTGAAACATGGAGTCAGATCCTCGTCTCTTCGCTCATCCTAAGACCCCTGTGGACACCGTCACACCACGCTGCTGATGTCTAGGCTTTGTGCCCATCACTCCTTACCTTTGTGGTTAAAAATGCCCTCCATCTCCATGCTGCTGCGAGAGTGGGCGATGCAGAGGGAGCCGCAGGGGACCAGGCCTTCCGCAGCTGGGGAGCGATCCGTGGTCCGCACCAGGCACCAGTCGGGTTTGTCATGGGGCCTCTCCAGGACCTCCACGGTCTGCCCACGGCGGATGGTCAGCTCGTTGCTGTTGCAGGCAGTGAAGTCGTGGATCACCACCGTCAGCTCGCACCCACCAGACAACTGCCAGGGGAGAGAACAAGGAGAAGCCGGATGAGCGCTCGTTATCAAACCATCCGTCACGCACCGGTACCTATTTAGGACTCCTGGCAGGATTTGTATTTTGGATGAGATAGCAGGCTTCTGGGACTTTCCACATCAAGAAGAGTGCATTTCAAAATCAGGCAGTTCTGGTGTTTTAGAACAGATTTCTAACTCTGCTTGTCTCTGTCTATTGTTCAAAGCACGCTGGTTGTGACAGTGCTGGGCGGAGGATTTAAGCAGCTTTTCTTGCTAGACTGCTCCATATCCCAAAAGCTGAAGTAGCAGTCGCTTCTGAATATATTTTATGTGTGATAATTAGCAACAAAAAAGGTCAGATATTGCTAAATACAGTCACCCATGAGCTTTGTTATCTTTCAAATTCAAGAGAGAAAGAGGTAGTTTTTTCAAATGAGTTTACTGCCTCATTCCCACCTTACTCACAGTTTACACACACAGGTCACAAAATCATCCAGGATGCATCATACACAATTGCAAAAGTCAGCGTAAAGTTCTTCACAAAACATTCCCAAATACTTGACTGTTTAATAGAAAATTCACACAGGCTTACAAATTTCACATTTTTGGTGGTTTCCCCAAATAAAACTGCACAAACTTGAATTCAAATCATGCAAGCTTAGAGTTTTCTTCCCTCTCTTCAAAACACTTCATTAGAATAACTTTGCCTAAGCTTTAGTTTCCTCTCTTTGATTGTTTCATCTGCTTTGATGTGAAATGAAAATTATTATCAGAACTTTGCAAAGTTCCCAAGATTGCTCAGTGCCAAAGCACCCATCCAACTTAAGCAAGCAGTCCTAGAATTCCTTCTTCCTTATGGCAACAGCATTCCAGGCTACTTCAGTTTTTAATGTGTGAGCATTTCTATAGCTCTGGCTGCTTCAGTGCAACATTCATACCAGATCTCAGCTGGTATTCAACTTCGGTGGATTCACTAATTCTGAACCAAGCCAGTTAACCCCTTCAGCTCAGTGAGGTAATCTTGCAATGCTCTGCACTGACAAAGGAGGACCAATACCCTGTAAGAGTTCCAGCTGCATCACATCTAGAAGCTAGTGCCTCACCAACACTGAACAGATCCTGCCACGTTGCTTTTGACTGTTTCATGGCTGCCAGCTACATCCCATGAGCTTCAGAAATAGGAGATAAGAGACTGCATTGTTTCTTATTTATTAGTTTTCGTTACAAGCCTGGAATGGAAACAGTACTGGACAAACCTTTCTAGGAAAATGCTATTTGTTATCAAGCAAGAATTTCAGAGCAAATGACAAAAACAGCAAAATCCCAGTAAGAATCAAAGGACAATTCCAACCTTCTCTTCCTCAAGTCTACAACAAATGACAGAATATAATTCCTAGCAGATGGGCTGCAGTAACTCCAGAGCTTTCCCATGGTATCTGCCTGCTAATCTCTCTGGCTAGCATTGCTTGTGCGAGCTTACAGAGGAGCAGAAGAGAATTTTCTTGAGAGAATGCTGGGGCCAAGAAGGGCAGAAAACCCTCATACATCTAGTGTTTAAGGAAGATAAATCAGGTTGTACCTGTTTAGATACAGGCTAAAAATTGCTTCTACCCTGTCTCTTCAGACAGCCCCAATACACAGATTACAGGGGGGGTACACCTTCAAAACAGGTAACCTCCTCCCTCATTAAAATGGTTCCTGTTCCCTTACACTCCCTTTTTTAGTCCATGCAAAGCTATGCAAAGGGGAAAAAGGAAAGAGCTTTCCCTTGTTTTCTGGTATTGATTTATGTTACAGCCTTTGTCAGACCAACTCAGAAACAATTGAAACCATCTGTATGCCTGATGGGGACTAACAAAAAAGCTGATGAAGTATGACTTCACAAGGTGTACAGGGCAGACCAAATTTTTCTCAGGAGTCCATATCCCATCCAGTGAAAGCAGAGTAACAAGCTGACACTTTCCAGAAACTTCATCTCATCCTTATATTTCCTTCTAAATACCTACAGGAGCATATCTTTGGTGCTCTGTTTGCTTTCCTGGCCCCTCACTTCCTACAAATAGAGATTAAGGTGTATTTTTTGTGACTGGTGGAATGGCCACATGTTTTGGTAATATAGTTGTTCTTTCTTCTCTTTCCCCTAATAAAAGAAGTAGGATCTCAGATTTTATGTTTTCTAAGTATTTTATATAATATTAAGCTAAAGGAAAAAGCAAATTAAGGTTGTCAGTGGCCGTATGTCAGATGGCCAAAGTACATAAAATTCCTAGTTTTTTTCAGATAATGTCATAATCATATCCTAGCTGGCCAGTGTTCCACTGAAATTCAATACTCATTCACACTTCAGTATAGTATGTAAGACACTTCTTGCTCAGGGTTGTTAGGTCCACACCATCCTCAAACATGCACCTATGCTGTTACATGCAACTTAGTGCAGAACTTTTCCACTCCTGCTAAGACACTAAAACAAATTATTTCTGTACCCAGCACACACACGGCACTTAGGAGAGCTGAGCAAAAAAAGCATTTACCAATTTTCCCTTCCTTTGGGTTAACTTCCCTTCTTTCTGCCTACTACAGTAGTGGTTAGGAAACACTTCTTTCCTCTTTGTTTCATTGCTCAATTTCTCTCCATAGCACACTTTGTGAAAGCAGTTTCATCTTTCACACTGATTAAATGCAGTTGGACAGCAGGGAGTGTCTGTGATTAAGAGAGTTGCTCAACAGCTGTTGTTGGACAGCTTTGGCAAGGCTCTCTAGGCTAGCTGCAGGGAAGAGTGAGAGGCACAGCAGAAACTGGGAGACTGACTTGCACTGAAGGGAAAAGAGTTGCAAACCATCAAAATCCAAATTTAGGCTGAACAAAGGCTTTATATACTTTATCCATCCGTCTCAAGAAACCTTTTATGTAAACTGAATTAATCATGCATGATAAAAATAAATGATGCTATGTCTGAAACATGGAAACTGGAGAGACAGAGACGAGATGAGACACAAAAGCCAGACAGAAACAGAACTGCAGATTACAAGAAGGCACAAGGTTTAATTAAACAGCTTATCATGGGACATAGTGACTTGCAGTTGCTGAAATTAATGTTAACCATCTATGTTCACCTCTCTGGGGCCTTTTAGTCACTGTCGCTGGTAGAGAGAAAGAAAAAACCAAACAACACAAACACATGAGCACTGACTGAGTACATTCTTAGCACAGGTTTGCTGAAGTCAGGGACACCACACTAAGTCCATCTGCCACACTATCTGCAAGCACTGTGACTGACCAGATATTACAGAGCCTTTACATTAGGCCATACAACATGCTCTCAAGACTGCAAATGAAATTAAATTTTTCCATGGTAATTTTACATGAAGAAAAAAGGAAAGCAAAAAGAAGCTAACAAGATTTCTCAATTATTTCAAGCAAAAAAATCTTTAATCCATGTTTAAAATGGAAACAAGTGCACTTTGTCAGAAAATAAATGGGACAGCACAGGAGTTCTGCCTCAAATAAAGAGCAATTTGCTTTGACCAGGTAGCTGTCCAGACTTGGTTTCCAACTCTGAAAAGAGGTGTGTGCTCAGAGCCATGTCTGCTTTTTTTATTGACTTTTTTTTCTACTGATTGGAGCCTTTTCTCTTCCGGAGACTCAGCTGGCAGAACTAAATACTTGGTTGCCTCCTGCTGCTTCAGTCCTTTTTCTGTCTTTCAAAGAACTACACACAGGCTTAAAGAAGCATGAAAATGAAATACAACTTCACATAGACAGTAATACAAAGTGTTACCAGCTGGGCACAAAAGACAATTCCTTAAAAATAAAATATTGCTCTACTGACCACCCACAGCAGCTAGCATGATTCGTACTATTTAGGATAGCAATCTATGACAGTTCTTCTGAAAGCCTCTCATGTTCTCAGATATTAGTTTGGATTATTTCATGTTTCTACCAGATCACTGAATAAAAGCATGAAAAAAACCTATCAGACCTCCTCTGTTTCCTCAGCCTCCCTATTTAATTTCCTATGCACTGGATCAAGTTCAAAAGACAATGTTAAAAATGAGATGAGGCTGATGAAAGGCCAAATGAATGGTCCAAGAATCTCTTTTATCCGTTAGCCACCTAAAATGCTGGCTACAAATCTACAGAATGTGAATGGAAGGAATGCTGTGAAAGCTGAAGGGCAAAATATTTACTGAGAAGGGTATAGTGAGAGAGCACTCATGCAGAAAACTGAGATGCTTTGATGGACTAGAAATTCCTCTCTCAAAAATTCTGGATTCCATTATAGATTCCAATGGTTCAGGATGGGTCAGTGTTATTGATGTAAATATTTAGCATGTCTTGCAATATGAAGATACACCCCACAATAATAAAAAAAGTCCAGAAAGGGATCTTAAATGACCTAGTCCACTTCATTCCCATCCTCTAGAGCATGATCGACCACATCTGTGTGAATCCTTAACATTCATCCAAACTGTTCTCACAGAACTCCAGTTATGGAGATTCCCCAGCCTTCAGAATTACTCTGGCTCTAGGTTTTCACATTTTCATACCCATAAAAAGTATTATTACAATCTTTTTTAAAAATAAGTCATTCAGTTTCATCTCATCCACTTAAAATATAGGTAAAAGACTGTTTAGTAACTCTGTGCAGTAGCCTGAATAGAGTTTTCCCCAGCTGAAGATCTAAAGTTCTTCCTCCTGCTGTTTTTTTTGCTTTAGAACTTGTTAGCCCCAATTTTTTACCTTGTCCCATAAGCTAGGTTTAGTAGACTTCTAATCAATCTTTTTCTTCTTTCCCTCAGAATTCTTCCAGTGGACCACTGATTTTCCAAAATTCTGTACTCAAAACTGTAACTCAAGTGTAACAGTATCTAATGAAAGCCTTATGAGTTCTGAATAAAGAATGAGGACTTAGTGTCCTCAACATCCCATTTCTACAAGCCAATATATTGTTGCTTTCCTTGCCCTCCCAGATGCATCACACAGCTAAATAATAAACATCTTGTGAACCTCTGTAGCTTCTCAATCATCCTCTCGAAAACTGTTTCAAATTCTCAGCTTTCATTAGTTAGCTATTTCTACCTATGCATATAAGCTCAAATGTGTTCCTATTGAATTGCACAGAACTTTGTCAGTTAATTTTTCCCACTGCCAAGATTATTCTGAATTCTAATTCTGCCTTCCAACACTGTTTTCAGATGACATGAGGCTGGGAAAGATGTCAATGTCAGCTTTATAAACATATGGTCTATTGCATCATCCCAGTCATTACTGAAAAGCAGCATTGCAACAGCGGAGCCAACAATCAAAAGTTAAAATCTTAGCCTAAAAAGCAAGGGTGGAGAAGAAAAATGCTAATCATTAAGTTATTCTCTGTTGTTATGGCAATTACAATTATGTCAGAAAACAGGATGCAAGGAAAGAAGTTCATCTGGACAATATTCAACCACTTATTATCAAGGTTAAGGATTTTCAGCTCTTTCAAAGTACATCTCTGAGGAGGTGAGAAAAAATATTGACATTTGGATAAAGGACTTCATTCTTGATATACTCCCTGTATAACAGTTTAGCACTTCTAATCAAAACATTTATTTTAAAAGAATGAACTGTCTGAACATATAATTGGAGGAAGTAAAGAATGGTTTTACTTGGCTGTTGATTAATATAACGTGTTTGATGGTTTTTGTCTTTTCTCAACCTCAATAACAGATACGCGTGAACAGAAAACTGTTCAGCAAGAGCTTAATAATTAATATAGCACTAAACACTTCTACAATTATTACTGGTTTTAATTGCTTGATATTTTTAATGTTTCTTGGTTTGGAATCCCATCTCAGTTAGCTACATGCTCCAAATTTGACCAAGGAGTTCCACTGCTTCCTTTGGCTAACCTCATCAACAGCACTTTAAATCTGTACAACTGTTCTACTCCATTTCTGTAAGACATTCACACACACTTCAAGCTTCTAAGCTAAGAGGGCAGAGTCGATTTTAAACCCCAAGTGGACTGCAGCTAATGAATTTTCAACATCCAACATGAGAGATTACCTCAGACTCAGTAATGGTGTTAAGACACCCTGCAGATTTCCCTGGCCACTTTCTTGTTACTGTTCCTTAATAATTTTTATTTTGTATTTTTAAACAGATTAAAGATTTTCTCAATGTTTTTAGCAAACCAAAGCATACAATAGAAATATCAAACAAAGCTACACTGCTAATTCACACACTTTTTAGACGTGCACAATAGTAAATTCCTTCCTTGGACATACAACACAGCCCAAGTAACTTCCAGGGAGTCATCAGCTTGTTTTTCTTGGCAAAGAAAAGTCTAACAAAAATTTTATGCACAAATGCAAGATCTCAAAAATACTTTAAATACAACACTACAGTCACTAATCACACTTAAAACCTGTCAGGAAAATACTGAAAAGTGTTCTCGATTTCTCCTTCCTTCCATTCCTCCTCCTTTTAACTCCTGTTGAACAGGTCGTTGGTAAGACTCCTCCTCATGTCAGACTGGAAAACAATCCTGAGGGCATTCTGCTTGTCCACCTTTCTCAGCAATTCTCACACTATGCATGAAGTATTTCTGTGAGGGGCATTAGGAGACAAAATGCTATGCACCCTAGTGAACAGCACATCACAAGCAGAAGGGTGTTGGCTCTGCATGGCAGGGATGGACTGCATCACCTCCAACCTGTGCGGACACAGCCTGGTGTCTCAGCCAACAACCAGGGAAATCACAGACAGCATGTCCTGCTCTGAGTGTCACAGGTTACCTAACTCTTATGAACTGGTTGCTAGCATACAAAACTCAATGCTTTTAAATCCCTAAATAGTTAAGTAAGAATGCTAAGAATAAGACAGCAAAAAAAAAGTCATCAAAAGACTTCTTCCTCTAACCAACTGTTCTTCTCACAGGTATCTTTAGAAGAAGCCACTACCAAAAATACAGACCAACCTCAGTAGAGATGCACAAAGTCAAAACATAGGCTGTTCTTGACAAATACAAGAACCTAAGCACTTAGTATTTCCCTCCTCCTGTCTGTTTCTCTACATGGAAAAATCAAACTATAGAGTTTGAGCAACATGTGAAAATAGAGAAAACTCACTGAGTTAGGTGATGATGGAAATGGTGGAAATATTATTCTCTATTCATTTAGCTACCCTGAAGAACACTGGTTATTTATCTGCAGATTTTGAATGGCTCATCAGAACAATTTTACCCAAGGAGGTAACTGACTAGAAATCCCTAGCCAAACTTTAAAGTAGTTTGGTAGGCATCGTCAGTGTTTTAATTCATTCTTCTGTTTGATAAACTTTTATTATCCATCTCTACCTCCCTCAAGGGTCCTAACACTTCTCACTTGCCAAAAAAACTTGTTTCAATTCCAAGTAACACACACATTTTGGAAACTTTTTTATTCTTTTGACACTTATCTTTCTTCCACCCAGGGGAAACTCTGGCTGTGTATCCTTATGGTACAACTCAGCCAGAATCTACACGCAGAGATGGAGGAAAGGAAACACCAGCACTAGTACAAAATGACAGTTTGGAGGGTTACTTCTGGACAATTCCATCAGCTCTCATGCAGAAAGGGAAAACCTACTCCCTAACCCATAAACACTGGAGAGTACTTTTCCTTTACAACAGTAAATCTGTGGTGATCACCAGCCCCAAGCCAACATGAAAAGCAGATGGTATGCTTTCAGGAAGGCTGAGATTAACATCAAGAAAAATTCTTGCATTGCTATCAAATTCTACGGAAAATAAAACTTTCATTTTAAAATGGGTCAAACCTTTGAGCAAACTGCAGAACAGAGGGGACCAAAATGGTTTCAAATTTGAACAAATAATCTTTTCATGACCTATTATATTTAAACAATCACTCCTGGTATCAAGGTATTTTCTCTATTGCTGACAGCTATTTTTAAGAGACTGAGTATATCCATGCCTCTTCTCTGAAGGTACTAAGGACTAATCTTGGGTACTAATTCACACTAAGGGACAAATCATCTGCTCTCAGCGCAGAGCAATGTCCAGGAAACTTACCTTATCACTGTCTAGTGTGTTCTGGGAGGTTCGTGAGGCAATTGAAATAGTATCAGGTTGGCTGCTGCCATCTCCCTGACTGTCCAGGTCCTCGCCATCTCTGCAAAGAATTCAGGTCTCATTACAAGAGTGGTACTGTGTTTGTAACAGGCTAGTTAAGTGAGACACTCCCAGTGTGGCAAGAGACACCAAGTTCACTGATGCAAGAATCAAATACTCAGTACTTAATACTCTGTTCTCCGCTGTAAGAGAAGAGATTCATTTGCAAAGTATACATCATGTGGAATTAAGGCAACAACCAGTGAGCCAGAAATATGGAAACACACTTGCCCAGTCACTTAGCCAAAGCTAGCAAGCAGGACACTTGGTGATACATTTCAAGCTTCTTAAAAGAAAAACGAAGGACCTGAGTAACACATGCAGAATTGCAAAAATCTAGAATGTACAGCTATCCTGTGCTGCACTTCCAAATCCCTTCTGTAATGGCTCATTTACACAAGCCAGGGACTGTTCAGAGCAGAAATCTCAACAAATTCAGCGCTGCAGGAGACTGTAAATTAATGATAAGATAAAGGTGGACAAAATGACTCTTGCTTTTGTCCAATTCACTTAAAAGCATTCAAAATTCAACAGTACAGAGGAAAGAGCACTGTTGTATACTTAGAGATATCTGATTATTTGAAATACTACTTACCTTCTTCCTTTCTGTTTTGTTGTTGGCGCAGTTTTGGGAATGTGGATGGGCTCTTTCAATGCTCCTTTCAGATGAATAGTCCTTTCTTGTATCACTTCCCGGATGTGTTTGATCCAGTCCTGTTTATTCTCTATACTGGATGCCTTTGATATGCAAAAGAAACAAAACCCCCACAAAGGACCATTATGGCTGAGTAGATCCACACATACAGTCAGCTAATAAACACAAAGAGGAACACATAAAGAATGACTTTGTGAAAAATTTCTGAAAAACGTGAGCAGAGAAAAGGAAATTCTAGCTGACTGTCTTACTTTGAATCCCCAACACTACTTTATACCTCTCAACATTATAATATTGGTAATTTAGAAAACATTTTAACCTTAATTCAGTTTACTTTTTTAACTTGATGACTAAAGCCCTGTACGCATCTCATGAGAATGACATGAATTCCAGTAATAATACCTTGAATACTGATATTTTAATCTCATCCTACATTTTAGGTCAATTCTAACTTGAAAGAATACTAACCTACTATTACTGGCAAAAGAAGTTAACTTTTACTGCAACACATTGCACGTATTACTCTTCCCACTTTTTGATAAATATCTTGAGGCAGAAAGCTAATTTAGGGATTGTATTCTAATTACTGCCTGCAACATAACTATTATTTTAAATACTCCAGAAATTACTTGATATCCTGCCCAACTTGTAATCTGATTACTTAGCCCAATTTAACCCTGCACCTGAAATGCTATTAAATATAAATATTATTGCAGATCTAAATAAATTATTATATATAGTTTCCTTAATTATATACTACTTCTCTTAATTGCTGTCTCCTGAAATAACTGGCTTCAAATATATTATAAATATTTAATATATTATAAATATATAATAACCAGGAATTCTAAAGGGATGAAGAAAATTGTAGGAACAGATGGACAGGTAGGAAAAAGAATTTTGTTTTTTTTTTACAAACAAAAACATTTAGGAAAAGAAGCTAAACATGACCTTCTAAAAAATCTTATATTTAGTTTTTCAAGGAATTTACTTCTAATATTAATGAGGTAAGGAAGTGTTTGTTTCCAGCCTTAAAAACTGAACAAGCAAACAAAGTCCACAAAATTTTGGAAGAGCTTGATGTATCACGGAAGTTTTCTAAATATCATATGCACTAAGTAAAGCACAAAACAGAAACACCTTAAAGTCATCTATGTAGAGAACCCTTAATTAAAACCTTTTATTCTGTTCTGCCCTGGGAGGATCATGTCAGGCTGCAAAGCATTGTCTGTGAAATTACGGGAACATTAAAAACTGAAAGAAAATCTAGTATGCATTAATGTTACTCTTAATTTCCTTGCATTCCTTCACTGTCACCAGAAAGCTAATGTAAGCTTTTGTTAGTCTGTAATTCACAAGGAAGCCTGTGACATGTGAATTGGAGAGGCCATTTTTAAGTGACATTATTGAGTATTTGCTATAAATATATGTGAAATCACAAACAAGTTTAATAGTAGGTACATTAATCTATAAATGGGAATATGAACTTTGTTTCAGCTCAACAGAGCTCCTCAAAACATGACAGATTACCCATTAGCTGCTTATGGTATTACAAAACAGGTTCTTCAGTTCAGAAAGAATCCCAGGTTACATATCATAATCACAGAAAACACTGATTTAGCCATACTTCTAGCTAGACGAAACAGCACTACTGACACCTGTAACTTTCCCAGACACAAAATTTATAGGAATTGCATGCACTTTCATCCAAAGCAAGTAGCTTCAGAATAACTTGCAGCCCACAGAAAGACATAAAAATCTTTTGCAGTGTTTGTTTTCTGCATAAAAGTATGGGTCATGAAAAACAGCACGGCCAACAAGCAGCAATGACTTGAGTGTGGAAGGTAACACTGATGCCATCATTTCTTTGTGACACCAGCTCCCTGTCAGCTATTTGCTGAAGTCTTCAAGCTTATGGAAGTCCATGGAACCAAAGCTTTCCCCACTATGATTTGTGAAATCAGGTTTGCCTAATCCTTCAGTAGGCTACAAAGACTCCTCTCTGCCCTCAGGCCACATGAGTTAGATATATACACACCACCACCACTGCAAACCCAAAGAAAATTGTTTGTCAGCAGCTGTCCCTCTCAAAGCAGGAAATCACTCCTTGCTTTCCCAACAAATAACAACAACTACAAGACTTGCTACAGACTAAAAGTATATCTGCTAAAATTACCTTGAGAACAATTTTGTTGTCTGAAGTTGGTGTCCTTCCAACCCACAGAGCAAACTTGCAAGGGTCTCCTTCTACGTGTTCTGTGACACCCAATTCAGAAGTCTGGAATTAAGAAAAAATTGTTAGGACCACACACAATTTCTTCTCAGAAGTCAACAAAGGCATGCTAATAATCTACAAAATTCAGCACTACTATTTAAAGAGATTTCCAGAAGCTTAAGGCTAACTCATCAGGCTAGAAAGAATCCTTTATTCTGGTGGCAGTGTGAGGTCTCTTCAAAAAAGTAAGAACTGCAAAGTAAACAGTCTTTTCTATAAAGTGACAATAAACAATAACACTTACAATCCCAAAAATGAATTACTGATTTTAGTTTTTGGACTTGACAGGAAAACCCTTATAATTCTGAAGATGATGCTTGGCAAAAAATAAGTTTTGGCTCCTCTCCCTGTTCATTTCCATTGGAGAACACTCACTATTTACTCATTTTTATGCTCCCTCTCAGATAAGATATGCTTAAGAATTCTCTTGCTATCTTCTAAAATGCTGGAGTCTTTCCTGTCAAATGAGCCTTTCCTAGTGTTTCTTTCCCTCTGAGACAGATGAAATAATTTAGAAATGCAGTTTCCCTGGAGAATTTTGTGAGACAACTACATGAACAATCAGTCTTTGGGAATGTTCTAATGTCAGACCTTAATAGCTAATTATTATCCAAAATGTTTTCACTTTCTGACTGGAACATCTCACTCATATGAACTGGCTTCCACTTTAAACAATTCGTAAAGGCTCTATTCCAAAAAAAATTACAGACTAAGAAAGAGAGCTCAAACTAAAAGAGCCCTCACTCTCCAACAGCTGCTAAGTATTCTCACATGAATAGAAGCTGTATTTTTCCCCTCATACACATCATCATTAGCACATACACACCTCAACACATGAGATGCTGGATACCCAATACCTGAGTAAATGTACTTTTTTTCTTATCTCACTTGGATACCAACTTGGCTCTTTTTTTGGTGTTGGTGGGTGAAAGCTTTTTAGTTATTTTTTTCTTCTAAAATAATCCCATCCCAAGATCTACCCTTCCACACACAACTGTCTTTGCCCAATAGGCAGCTGAGCAACACAGCTCTCTGCAAAGGATACTAAGTCTGCATGGGGTTCTCCAGGACAGGCTCACAGAACAGAAACCACTGTGCGTTACTGGATGCATGGAAACCACACTGAGGTGAGGAAGCTCCCAAACAGCCAGTTCCTGGTGTCTGGGAGAGTGTTCTGTCAAAGTAAGACCTGCTTGCCTTTTTTCCCACAGCCCTTTTTAGGCATTTGCTCCTGGACACTTAATCTCTCGCCAAAGGAGTTCATTAACACATTCGGCCAATATATATATATTCATATATACATCTATATAGTTATATCTCTATATCATGCCATTGGGTATCCTGTGCTGGGGAAACCCTGATGTTGATCATGCCCAAAGCAAAGAGAAGGACCTCATTTTTGTAAAGCCACCTTCCATAAGTCACAGGATAGCATACAAAAAGGATCTTTAGCTCAAATCAACATGCATGCTTTCAACACATGCCTTTTCTAAAGATCAGACTATAAGAGCTGCACTACAAGATATTTTGCCGGATAGAATATGACAACAAAAAGAATCCTTGTATTTTAAAAAATGAGGTACAATGAGAGTCTTCAAGATTTCCATCAGCTTCTCTAAGACCTAAGGCTACTATTAAATTCCTGTTGGAGGAACTGACATGACAATTTAACAGGACTGATTTTTCCATTTTGTCACCTCTCCCACATAATCCCTTGGCAGCTATTAATATTCTCCAATACACCAGCATTTTTTTTTTTAATTTTGGGGTTTTAAGAGCAGCAAAGAAAGGTGTGATCAACAAACAGCTGCAGCTGTGTTACCTGCTAGATATTTAGAATCAGGAAGGAAAGCAAATGCTGGAAATGAAATGACAGAATATGCAAAGAAAGATATAGAAAAAAAGAGGGTTTTTTTTCACCAACCTGTTTTACCAGTTTAGACACAGAAGTGGGAAGTGGGAATGAATGAAGGAAAAGGAACAGAAGCACAGGGAAAAGACTCAGTGTTTATACCATCTAGACTTAGTTATATATCCCAATAGCATCAATATTAGAATAATGTTTTCTAGAGTGTAGTTCTGAGAAGGGAAGTAATTTTTAGTACTTGCCCTGAACTATTTTAGCTATATAAAAGCTAATCTTGCCTTTGATAAGTGCAGAGCAAGCCATTGGAAACTGTCTTGCCACTTGGCTACCTAAACTAATGGAGTGTAAATACTGCTCTCACCCCAGTCATCCAACAAGATAGGAAGGTAAGGATGTGAATTCCAGAGTCACATCTTGTAAAGCATGCATTCTAGAGATAAGGGAAGTAAGAGTGGAGGTTTTGAGGTTGTTTTTTCCTTTTTCTTTTTTTTTTTTTTAGATCATAAATACTATAATTCAATATGCATAACTTTATTGTAAGACTACTGGTCTATGCAAACATTCTGAAATGAACTTTTCCAAAACAAAGTTCTTGCCTTCCCCAATCAGCAGGTGTACAATATCCACTAAAACGAATCCTTAACAGTAATAGCAAACAAGGAAGTTGAAAGCAGCTCATCAACTCCTTCCATCCTTCTGCTTTATACAACTAAGTATTAAAGAATCTGCAATCACACAATTAAGACAAAACCAGTCTAGCCCAATATTGATTGTCATTTGACCTGACACACCAAGACTGACATGTACCCTTCAGTAGTTGCTTTGAGCCTATCCTTTCTCCTCAAAAGCAAGACAAAGCACCAAACTTTATACGTTCAGTCTATACATTCCAAGGCTTTCTTGCAGTGCTCTGTAACAGTTGTTCAAGTTTTTCACACTTCAATCACCTGAGTTTAGTTAAAGCCTAATCTGGACAGTTTTGTAAATATGATCAGTTGTTCTTCCATACTTACAAACAGTTTGCTCTTGTAAATGTACTTGCTCCTTCCACTTGAGTCCTTCACTTCTTTACTGAAAACCAAGGACATCTCAAAAAGGAAAAGGTGCCTCTCTCTTCCCTTTCGAATCAGAGTTTTTGGGTCCCACACTTGAAAGGATTCTTGAAGGATGAGCTCTCCCTGAGATTCTATATTTTCATCAAAGCCTAAAAACAGAGTGAAAGGAAAGATTCACCATGAAAACTTGGTAATACAAGTAACATAAAAAGCACAGCTTCTGTTCCTTAAACTATATGATTTTTTTCTCCCTGACAAAACTTTCAAAAGATGAGATTCCAAGAAAACAATACTAAAAACAAGACTTGATTTTCACACTGCAATATACTAAATGTAACTGCAGCTCAAATGCACTTCTAAATTTAGACATCCAACTGTTAAGAACTTAATCAACTCTTCTGCCAGTATTTTACCAACAAATGACAAATCTGTCTTTGTCAGCTTCTGGTAACCTCTTCTTGATGAAAATGATTTCTCTTATAAGCTTTCTGCCGCTGTACAAAGTAAGCAACTTACAAAGACACCGAGCACATCAGGTTCTTCTGAGAGTGGCAAGCTCCCAAATGCCACCTTTTCTGGAGGTATACCTTCTCTACCATGTGGGCAATGAGCACAGAAATGTGTTCCAACTGGGGATGGAGAAACATGGCAGCTTGGAGCTGTTGGCATACAATCAGCCTACCATTGGTCATGCCAGAATTGATACACATTACAGTAATTACCAGCTGGATCATTTGTATTGAGACATAATGAAAAAAAGATGAAGATTGAGAACACCAACAATTTTACTTCCATTATAATGGTACCATGTTTGCCCAGTTTAATAAAAGTTTTAGAGTTGGAGGATAACAAAAATTGTCTACCATACTCTTCTGAGTGGTATCAAAATGTATTTTAAATAGATACTGCTTGCCAGTTCTCATGTTCTGAACAGGGCAAGAGTGTGGAGAGGATCAGAGGCAAGTTCCGCCAGGATGTTCATTCAAAATCCTCCAGAGACGTAAAGAGGAAATGTGTTCACTCACTATATTTGTCCAACATGGGATGACTCAACAATGCATGCACGATTTGTTGTAAAACCAACTTATGTAAAAGATTAGGATATTCTCCAGAGTCACATTCCCAGTGTCAAAAGATTATTAACAAAGCTGGTCAGCCTTTATACTAAGACCACCTCCTGAACAAGCATTTGGAAGTGATCCTGTAAACTGACTGACATCCTTGCTGTTTAAAATCAAGGAACAGAGGTGATTTGGAGCATTTATAAAATCAAGGATCACATGTCAAACCAAGGCAAATTTTACAATATCTAGCACAATACTGGAAATTTCACAACATGCCGCATGCTGCTCCCAGAAGGCAGAGGGGAAGAAAAGGCATATTGAATAGAAGCACTTAAAAGTATTTATTCAGCAACTGTAGGGTAAGAGGACCCTGCTTTTTTTTCTCAAAAAATTTAAACACCCAAGAAAAACATTTTTATTACTAAATGTATAATTGCACCATTATAAATGATAACGTGCCAATTGCAAAACAGATTTTGGCACGAAGTTGTTCTAAGCACATAGATGCATTACATCCAACCTCCACTGTCTGCCATGAACATGATTATGCTGGCTTAGGCTTGAGCTAAATTGGCTTATGCTGACATTTTACTGCCAGAAGATAGATTTCAACCAGAAGTCTGTTATGGAACAGGCAGCAAACAGATGTAAAAAAGACAAACTTCTTGGAGACAATTATTTGATACATAAATCAGCAAGATCACCAATAACACACTTATGAGCCTCATACAAAGAAGCTAAGGTTGAAGAATGCAGCCAAAGCCAGCCTATCTGATCAGTTACCTATTGCATTTTGGGTGAGTAGTGGACTACTTCATTAGCCTACAGGTTTTTCAAATCTGCAGCGGCACAACTATAGATCAAGGTGAAACAACACTTCAAGCATTACTAAAACTCTAGCAGCTGACTGTAACAACTTATTTTCCTAAATAAATTTTCATCTCATATAGCCCTGCCAAAATGGTATGAAAAATCCAAACCCTGAGAAAAGAACATGTTCACAAAACAAAGTTCATCTGCAGCACACAATGAATTGGAAAGGGAGTTTGAACCCTACCTTCCAGCATGCTGAGGTGCATGGCATCATTGGCTCGCTTTGGCACACTAAGCATCACCTCCAGGCCATCCTTAATCTCACCTTTACCTTCTTCACAGCACGTGAGCAGCTCCTGAAAAAGACAAGCAGACAAAACGACTCTCTATCATTTTGCACTAATATGACAGACAACCAATGAGTAGTTCTAACAAACCAAAAATCATTTTTGACACATAAAATATTTTTGAACTTCTTGACACAGTTACCAGATGCTGTGCTACATCAAGGCCCAGAACAATGCAGCTGCCAAGTCATGAAGATGGAGGAAAGCAGGGCAGCACAAAAGGACCCTTCCCACCTCCCATGTCAGTCATTGCTTCACTGCACAAAACATCTGCTCTGTACAAGTGCTGATAAAGATTACATTGTTTTATTCTAAGTATTCCATGAATGACTATTCTGTGTTCATACAGTTAAAAGCAACCTACAGGCAAAACTTTTCAATACAAACTAGCATTAACTAATGGACAGAAGTTAGAGAATTTAACATGCTGAAGTGTTGTAGCAGAATTTAGGGCATACAGTTCTCTGGCCATTCAACATCCCACGGATTTAATGTAACAGTGTCTCAGCTGGCATTCAAATTTTCTGGCAGCTTTCAAGCATTTGAACAGTATCAAGATAAAATGTAGGTTACATAATCAAAAGGGCATATTATGTTACTTCTGTTATTCAAAAAGCCCACTTAATTCTTTCCCTCAGGTTAAATTCCTTTTCCCCTTTTAAAGAGAAAGCCATGTGATTTCTAATATTATAATCACTGCAGTATTTTTATTCAACTGCCAAACTACCACTATCACAGCAAAACACTACATGATTCCACCTGAATTTTGCATGACAACTCCACAGAACAGTGAGAGTGACTTAAGTATCTCTTAAAAGCAGAGAGGAGCAGCTTCAATACCATTTGGAAAAACAAGTGAAACTTCCAGAACTGTAAAATGTTTCATTTATCATTCAAGTTTTAGGGTCTTAATCCTACTATGCTATACATCTCTCTCCTATTACAGAAAAAAAAAGAAAAAAAAAGAGGAAAGACAACCCAGAAACCCAGGAACCACCAGACAAATCCATTTTACTACACAGCAAAGACATCTGGCTCTGCAAACACTGGTGAAACCAATGTATCCCACCACTTCCATAAAGTTGCAGGCTAAAGCATATTAATATTAAAAATAATTGTTGGAATTAATTCCTTGGAATTTCTGAAACAGCACAGCCCAGAGTATTTCTGTAATAATAATTTGACTAAGTTGTAACTCCTTGCAAGTGGAAAACAGACACTAAACTTTAGTCAAAAATGACAGATTTGTTTCCACACAAAGTGACCTGAAATAGCCTCTAATGTTTTTCAGAAATGTCAAAAGCAACCACACATGGCTGTTCTCAAGTAAAAAGGGGAGACACAGATCAGTTACAGTGCTTTTGTAGGCTGCTACAACAAAACAAGCATTGCTACCTAACAGCGACCCAGCACAGTCCAAGAACACTGATGCTCACTTGAGAAGACATTTGTCTTTTGAGTGAAAGTTCTAACTACAGGGTTCCAGAAGTTGTGCTTATTTAGCAGCTACTATTTTTTTGACATTTCCAGGCAACATTACAAATAAAAATTTGTGCGACAGCTCTACAGGTAGAGTCACTATGTGTAAATATTTACCAATACACACAGATATTTAAATGCCTCAGAGATACCTGTATTACAGTTTTGTACATAAATACCTATTTTACAGTATTTAATACCATCAGCATAGCTAATGTCTTGCCAAAATCTGATGTAGAAACCATTACAAAAATGGTTTTATAGTCTTATAGCAATGAATTACTTTTTTACCCTGCAAATGCAAATTATATTTTCTAAGTAAACATCAGTATTCAGGAATCTTTTTTTTGGTTTACAGAAATCTGGACAAAAAGCTGCTTGTTTATGCCTTCTTTCATTTTCAGTTGGAATTTTGCAGCAGCATTTGTGGCTGCCCAGGATGCCAGAGTCTCAGAGAGTAGAGCAGAACAACCCTCCTGATTTTAGCAAGAGCTTTGCCTTCTTATGACCAGTAGAATCAGATGAAGAACTCTGAATTAATACTGACCTTTAAAAGAAGCTGGTATTTTGTTATCCTTTGGACAGGTTTGATAAGGTAAGAGGAGATCGAGTTGGCCAGTCCATGTCGTTGTTGTATCTCCTACATGGAAAAAACAAACATTTGAGGACTGTAAGCACCAACACTCAGATATAAACTGTTTTGAGGGATTATGAAATAATATACATTAACTACAAATTCTATTTTAGCAGGGAAAAACCCCAAAAAACCAGGATAATCAGATATTCCAGGCACAATGAATATGTGTGATGCTGTGCATCTGCCTGCTCACTTGGTACAAACAGAAGATGATTACCTCCTAGAGTAACCTGTGAAACATTTCAACAAACCTAAATACAAAGAGCAGCAATTAGAGACACAGAATGTGTGGCAACACCTTTTTTAAAAAACACTAAGATCTGTACTTCTTTTGCTACTTGCAGGAGAGGAAAAACCCTCACATTCCAGTGTTGCTGGGAAGAGGCAGGAGTGCCAGGAAGGCTGAGGTAGAGGCTTCTCAGCATCCCCTGCTATTTCAGTGCCAGCAGCCACAGATGGTGTCATCCCCCACCAGAGGGAGCACCGAGTAACAGTTTCTGAGGTTACCAAGCACTTTAAAATAAACCGGCCACTTACAAATAGAAAAAGAAACAACATCCACGAAGCTAAAGGTGGAAACCAGAATTATCTGATAGCTAAATGGGATGATTACAGATTTCAGGTACTGACTGAGGCTGAACTCCACTGACAGGGTCTCCATTTATCATAGCATTAGATCTACTTCAACCAAGCAATTTCAAACAGCGAGTTATGCCCCACAGCTATGTGCCATCAAACCATGGTTACAGTATCAGAAATTCCCAAAATGGGATACACACGATATTTTCACATGGACCAGTGGTGTCATCAGTGGAAGCGCTCAAGGTCTCTGTGCACAGAATTAAGTCTTCACACTCCTAATATACTTTAGGTGAATTAGGGGGTGGAGAGCACCGGATCTAGTGGTAAAACAGATGGATCAAAGGAGGTGGTGGCAAGAATTTATTTCTAGTAATTTTATTACAGCCCTGTGTTACTTTTTAATGGTATTTACTAAATTTTTCTTGGAATTTTTTTGGTCATATCTACCTGACTTTCTGTAACTCACCTGGCTCTTCTTCAAACACTGAAAACTTAACAGAGGCTTCACAGAAAGGCTTTGCGTTACAATGTTTAGAAACCTCATTTTCTCAGTGATTAGACTTTTGAGATTAACCTCAAGGGCTTCAGGGATTTCCTCTACTTCCCTCTACTTGTACAAACAATTCTAAAAAAAAATTGTGGTGTCATCATAAAAAATTTGTGGTGTCATCATACAGCTAGTGGGGAAAAAATGGAAAAAGAAAGCACTCTAATTGAATAATCTATTAATACATGTCCAACCAAAACTCAGTCACCGTGGCCAAAATTCCTCCCTATAACTTCTAACACACCTACATTTTTGTTGCTTTTCTATGCAGAATATTACACATATAGGCCATGTGTCCTAGGGTGATGTTATGATGCTTGTATCCCCATTAATGTGTTCTGTTAATGTTGGATATTTTGTTCTGCACCTTTAAGACTGGCCCTGAAGAGCAGAAGTTTTGTGTTGGTTTTCTTATCAGCCTGGCTGGGACACAGAGGCTTCTGCTTTGGCTGCTTTTGGCTTTTTGCTCTCTCTCTCTCTCTCTCTCTCTCTCTCGCTTGCTTCGCTCCTGCTTGCTTTTGCTCCTAGCTAGCTTAGCTAAACAGCCCAAATTGCTTCCTGGACTGTTTCTCCTCTCTTTTCTTCGACCATCCCGAGCCTGCTCTGGACTGGGACCTGGGAAACACCGAGAGTTCACACCTTGTGGCTGCAGCAGCTGCCCCAGCGCCGGAGGGACTGAGGACAGAGCGACCACCCCCCTCCCCGAGAGAGACTGTCTGAATTTGTCATCTTTTTCAGAGTGGTGTCATCCAGTATTGTTCATTTTGTGTGCTGGGGGTGCTGTGCCTGTCAAATAAACAGGTTCTTTCCACTTCTCTCTGAGGAATTCTTCCCAAACTGGTTGGGGGGAGAGACCGTGTGGGTTTGTTTTCTGGAGAGGCCCTCCTTTGGAAATTCTCTACCAAATCTGCCCTAAACCAGTACACCATGGAACCGTGGGACTGAATAAGGAGGTTCAGCCTTTCTAAATAACAGCAGTGAACTGAATTACCACTACATGCAATTACAGTTTAAAAGCGCTGCAAAAACTCAACCAACATTTCTATATCTATTACATACAATGCAAACTAAGCACATCAAAATGCTAAGATTTGCAGGATGTGCCTGTGTGAGCTGAAGATTCATGTCGCGGTTGTTGTTGCCAGAACCTGCTTCCAGTTCTGAACTGCTCTGGTATTCGACAGCAGCTTTTCACATCTCATTTGACAGCTCTGTAACCCCAACTGAGCAATGGAAGTAACCATGTGAGATACAGGATTGATTTTATTGAGCTGACAGCTTAATAAATAGCAGCATTATTAACAGGAAACTTGCATTTTCTTAACAAATTAGGCACTCAGCAGAACCACAAATATGAGTCAAACAGCCAAGGTATTTTAGCTTTTAAGATGGACACAATGTACTTACATCAAAGTATGCTCCTGCATGTTCTAGTATCAGCTGAGTGGAATCTGGCTTATTTTTACAGTAGGTAACGTACATCTGGAATTTGTCTGCCTGCAGAACAAAATGCAAATTTACAAAGGTTATCAGAGAGCATCATTCCTCTCTCAAAGTTTTTATGCCATTATCAGAGAGCTTATCTTCCCTATCAAGAAACCAAATTACATTTCCACTCAAACTGGCAGTGTAAAAATACACATCAGGCAAGTAAGACTGAAAACAGCAGCAATATATATAAAAATAGGTTATTCAAAGCTAAGACAAACCAAATCTGCACACAGGTTTAGGCAACTTTTATAAACCTCAAGAGCAGCTAAGGACTGGCATCTGACAGGAGTGCCCTAATTATTTTTTTCTCAGTTGAAGATACACCCGTTTTACTTTAATTTGCAGGAATTAAATATTTTTACAAATCAAAAAGGGATCAGAGAGCAAGCATTCGTCCCGTCATGCATACTATTCCCCCCTCTACTTCTAAATGCAAGTCTGACTTCATTACCCAAGTCACAAAGCAATGTCCAACATCTTCTGGTAACTGTTCATATTTTTCCAACTCCTTGAGAAATATACTGTGGGTAAAAAAGAAACAAGTAGTACAAGGCATATGAAACATGTTTATTACAGCAGATTGTTTGGATCTATACTCTGTGGACAAAGGCCATTAGAAAACTTTCTGTAATACCAAATGTATGAGCTAAGGAAATAAAGATAACAAATAGATAAAAATGCGTAATAAAAGTACTAATATAAAGTATAATTCAGTAAAAATTCTGATGAGAAGATCAGAAATTGAACCAGTGGACATGCAGTTAATACATAAGAATACAAAAAAATTTAGTAATTGCTGTTGTTCTCTACCAAGAAGGTTCCCTACTGTTTTCAGTTTCAAGAAAAACGTTCATCTCAAATTAAAAAAAAATCCAAACCTTGCTTTTTGGATACTCAAGTTCTCAAGTTAACACAAAGCATACAAAGAACTGTAAAATCAGGGTCTGGAATACACTAGGTATATTTTATTACTAAGAATCATTACCCAATACAAATGCGTATATAACCAGGAAATAAAAAAGAAGGAAGACTCAGAGCAAGACTTCTGTACACAGATCCCCCTAAGAACCATTCAACTCAGAAGAAATGGAGTGGACAACTCTCTTTTATGCTCTGTACTCCAGTAAATGTAATAATGCTGGTGCATCTCCACAGAAGCTAAGAAGAGCCAAGAAGAGCTGGGAGCCCTACTCTTTCCCACTAACAGCTGCACTTGGATACTGGGAATGAGGGTTCTGAAACAATGACAGAGCCCTAATGTTTGTGCTATGCTTGTATTTTATTGAGTTCAATGGTTTTCATCTCTTTAGAACAACTGATAAACCTACAACAAAATTTTGGTGTATCCAAAAAGTCTCTTATATGCTGAAAGATACCAGAGACTAAAAAATATATCTTCTAATGGTGTACCTATCTCTCTGCAAAAAGCAACAGCTGAAATAATTTAGCAATGCAAGAGGAAAATCTTTCCATTTTTTTAATGAGAAAGTATTTATTATTGAAATACACAGTATTTTCACTAGGAAATCCCTCAGGTCATCATTTGGATTTAGCAGTAGTATGGAAATGGAAGATAAGTCACTCACTTATTGTGGAACTCATAGATTTCCTGCATGTTTCCAAAGATAATGTGTTCTTTGTTTACAATACCAGGTGGGATCTCCTCAACTCCACTTGTCATTTCCCATAGATATGTCTGCCCAGAAAAAAAAAAAAAAAAGATGTGTGAAAAGTGATGATAAACTCCCAACAGACACAGCCAAGTATTTGCAAGTATGCATTAAACTAGAAACTAGGCAAAGATCATACAGCAGCATCATCTCCAATTGTGACAGTGCCTGTTGTGTCAAATATACCTTGTGATTTTGACAGTGAAATAGAAGTTCTAAAACTGACAATTTAACATAGTTCCTGAGACTTCATAATTTAAAATGCATAGTGTTCTTGACAACCTCTAATGCTTCAGGATATTCCTTATCAAGGTCATGTCTGCAGTCTAGAAGTTCATGCTTTGTGCAACCGCTACCACTGAATATTAGTTGCTTCAGCAGAACAATTACTGGGCACTTTTCCATGGAATCTCACTGAATTTCTATTCAAAAAGTCAGCTAGTAGCAGAACATGTGATACAGATAATAAGAGAATTAGCACAAGCTCTCCCCTATTGCTAGCAAAGCAAATAAAGTAAACCCCTCCTTTTTCCCTCCTCTCTCTAAAACAAAAACCCCACATACGATTATGAATTGGGAAAGGAACAAATACTGAAATTCATACCAACAAAGCAAAACATATAGGGTGAATTCTGAAATGGTTGTTATCAGATGTAATTTTAAGTTTCTTCTTAATGGCAGTAAGATTACTTAAGTTGATCCTATGATTCCAAACCAATCATGCTCAGCTGTTAAAACCAGAAAAAAACCACACAGCAACGGATTGAATCCTGCCTTCAAAGATTAGTGGAAAAAAGAAAACTCACATCCATGCATTCCCGGAGGTCTCTTACGTAAGCCTTTTCTGTCTGAATCAGCTCAGCCATAATGAACCTTAGGTGACAACAGAAAGAATAATCAAATCTCAGCCTGTTAGACCACTGTGAATGCATAATAACCAGAACACATCGTTCTCCTCATCAGCTTTTGCTTTTCCACTGCAGCAAGAAAAATCTGAGAAGTGAAATGTGAAGAGAGACAACAGAGGAAGGAAACCTACGAGGTAACATCCCTCCATTACTAACCAGTACAAAAAGAAATGGGGAAGGAGATGCAATTTTTTCTTTAACACTTTTCACTGCTACAGTAATTTAACTTTTGTGTTGCTTCCTCCCCTTACATATTTATTTCACATAATTTCTAAAAAGGAAAAAAGCATGTTAAAAGAAGTCTAACAGTTCTGAAAGTTTAAGATTCCGTCATGCTACAATTATCTATGAGAACAAGCATGCGTCTAAATGGCAATAAGAGATACTGAGTACTATCACTCGCTTTTTACCATTTATATAATTTCTAAGCTGCCAGACAAGCCATGACAGTTGTTTCATTATCAGGATTGATTTATGCATTCTCATTGATTAAAAATAAATAAATGTATTACTCTTTCCTGCGGGCAGACTTTCGTTTTTCTTCGTTAAGCTCATGAGCAGCATCGCGCAGTTTCACCTCTGACCCAGGGACACTGGCTGGGATTATATCCAGCTGCAAGCTTTTGCTCTTTATTAAAGAAAGGAAGAATTGATTAAGGAAGAAGACAGGAGAAAAAGGTAGCTAAATCAAATGCAAGTAAAGCTTGTTTGTCTGTCATCACACTCAAATTTCTCTTACCGATTTATTGGAATCTGAGGAAATACCCAGAGCTTTCTCTAAAGAGGTCCTGTATTTCTCCATGCGCAGGGAAAAGTCTCTGTACCTCTTATCCACTGCTGTGACACATTTTTTAATCTCTGTTGCATGAGCATGCCCTTTTTCACAAAAGCCATCAGCCAGCTGTATCAACAACTTCACCCTCTCTTTGGTTTGCTATGAAAACAGGAAAATATCGAACAGTTACAAGCTCTACCTGTCATGCAGGGGGTCATTTTGCTTAACTGCTACTAAGTGCAATTAGAGAAGGAATTGAAGAAGCTACCTTCTTCCCCTCTCTTCCCAGAACTCCTTTAAACAGATACCTTTCACTTATTAAAAATAGCACAAGATTAATGTAGGTTTCCTTAGGCTTTATTATTACATGACTAGAAGCAGATTTTTTTATTTTTCTTTGAAATATGTGCTTCATATCTGACCCAGAGATTAAATTTTGCTAGGCAAGCCTTTCAGCATGAGTACTCTTGCATCAATACAAAGGCATTTTGATGCCAAAGAGGGTACTTTTTTATTACCACGGAAGCACTGATATTAGACCTGGCCCACAGTCCCAAGAATCTACCTCCTTCAGACACCACAGAAATACTGAGATGGAAGTAAGTGTTGTTATATGCTTTACTCTTTAACAGATGAAGACTGAATTCTTTAAATCTTTTCTGTATTATGTTTTGTTGGCACAGAATTGTTTGAGAGAAACTAAGAGAAACAAGTAGTTACCACCAAATCTCTAAATGCTTTTCCCAAATGACAGGCTGCCTAAGATTATGCAGTTTCTTTCATGTAAATCATAAATCATCCACAATGGATGAGTTTACACATCAACCTCTCTGTCATGAGTGGCGTGTACAGTCAGGGCCCTTACTAGCAGGGAGTTAAGCAAAATAGTCAATAAAAACTTGACTCTTACATTATTGAAAAAATCAAGTTTGTCCTCTCTTAATTCGTTTTGTTCCCTAGTGGTCCCTCATCCAAGCATTTATTTTCAGTATGGAATTAACAAGGCTAACATATCCCCTCAACAGGTAGCAAAATACCAAGGGAGTGACACAAACAACATCCTTTCAAAAGGGGCACCAATGTCATCTGCAGGCTGAAAGAGGGAATAAGGAGGAGTAGTGGTGCTCTGCATACTGGAAGGGATCCAGGAAATCAAAGTCTGAAGCAAAGATCAAACAGAAGAAAATCCAGGTTTGAATATCAAAAGTGATCTCTGTTCTTTCTGGATTTTCTTTTCTCCCTTCCCACATGTCCCTTGACCATCTCCATCTCCAAGTCTCTTCTGAGGTGATCCTTCAGACAAATGAACACTTGCTTACTTTCCTGGGCTTGATTATTTCTCTATGAAGGTTGGAGAACCAGAGGGAGAAACGGGTGACAGTTTGAACAGGTGGCAAAAAACCCCAGAGGCAGACAAGGCTACAAACTCAGGTAGTTCAGTCATGCAATGGTTGTCTGTCTTTCACATGTGAAAACTGGAAAGCCTCAGGAGTGACAACTTTACAGCCTCAGAACTGTAAAGGCCTCCAGAGATGCAGATTAATGTTCTGCTGCCTGACTCAAAAAGTTTTACAGGAGAAGCACAAAATACTTTAATAAAATCACTTACCGAACAAATAAAGCTTTAGTTTCTCTACTATCTTCTAAGCAATAATCAGAATGATAATACAGCTTGTTGTATTTTATATCCTAAATGAACATTCAGTAATCCACAATCATGAAGATATGAAAGTGGAAATCAAAGGCCCTGAAATGTTTGTAGGTATTGAAAACATTTTTAAGCTAGCTCACTACAATTTTGTCGTGAGAAATCAACAGTACATGGGGCTCATGGAGCTCCAGTAACAATGAATACCTGCTCATTATCTTCTGATTTATTCTATTCTCAGCAGAAATACAGACAGAAAGCCACTGCAGGTAAGCAGATCTTGATGGACACATCCTTGGGGGAATTTTTGATGGGCAAGGGGAATTCAGTTGTTTTATTTTGTTTCAAATCTTACATAATTCAACTTCTACTCAACTTGGTTATAGACAAGCTGGAGAAGGAACATGATGCACCCTCAGCAAGTTTGGTGATGATATGAAACTGGGGGGACCAGCTGTGCTGCCTCAGTGGGAGCTCAACAGGTTGGGGACTTGGGCAGAGCAATCTACTTAAGCTCAACAAGGCAGGGTCCTGCAACCTGGGGGAAACAACCCCAGTACCAGCAGAGGTTGTTGGCTGATCTACTAGGTAACAGCTCTGTGGAGAAGGAGTTGGGAGCCTTGGTGGATGAGCCAGCAGAGCCCTTGTGGCCAGGAGAGCCAACAGTATCCCGGGGTGCATCAGGAAAATGTGGCCACAGGTTGAGAGATGTGATCCTGACACTCTGCATGACCCTAATGAGGCCACATCTGGAGTACTGTGTTCAATTATGGTTTCCACAGTTCAGGAAAGACAAGGAGCTAATGGAGAGGGTCCAGCAGAGCAACACAAAGATGGTTTGGGGTCTGGAGCACCTCTCTAACGAGGAGAGACTGAGGGAGCTGGGCCAGTTTAGTCTGGAGAAGAGTGAGGGAGGATCTCACCAAAATATAAAATATCTCAAAGGAAGCTATCAGGGGGGTGGTGCCAGACTCTTCAGTGATGCCCAGTGACAGGACTAAAAGCCGTGAACTAGAACACAAGAAGTTCCACCTCAACATGAGCAAGAACTTCTTTGCACTGAGGGTGGCAGGGCACTGAACAGGCTGCCCAGGGATGTCATGGAGTCTCTCCCTCTGGGAAGACATTCAAAACTCACCCGGACACATTCCTGTGTAACTTGCTCTTGGGGACCCTGTTATGGCAGGGTGATTGGACTAACTTATCTCCAGGGGTTTCTTCCAACTCTAAGTATTTTGTGATAATTTTTAAAATGTATTTTACCTTTGCTGTGATCTGAAACTCCTCATGTTCTTTTAACAACTCTTGAGTGTGCTGGATACTGGAACCAGTGGAAGTATGTGTGGATAAATAAAACTCTCCATTGTCATGAATCCATTCCAGAGCCTAAATAAAGCATTAATGAAGAAAAGTAAGAGAAAAGACAATATATTTTTGCCAACAAAAACCATCTCTAATGAGTATTTCACACACAGTTTGGCCACAGCTGAATTTCACTCTTTGTCACTTGTCGCAATCATCTAATACCTCTACCATACCAAATAGTTCATAACTCTGAAATAATTCACAAAGACCATGAAGCAATGCTTAGAGAATTAAAAATTATGTATGAACCCAAACACTTCAGGGAAGTTCACTACTGCAGGACTACAGCAGTCCACTATTGAAAGGTTTTTTAATTGTGTTCACAGTTTTGATAGTATACTTTCCTCAGCTGAGGAAAAAAGAAAAAAAAAATTACTTTTTTGGTGCCACATGGGACAGCCATGCTCAGAAATATACAAGTTCCGACATGTAAAAATGTGCATAAGACCACCAAGTGTACAGGCTAAACTGTCCCCGCACGTAAGATTTAACTATCACTTCACTCTTTTGCTGATATGTATTCCAAACTCACAAAATGTGGTCTGTGCTCCTGGAAATAAAAACTGCAGCAGAAAAGGAACAGTGAGATGTCTCAGTTAAATCAATTTATGTATGTATGAGTAGAAAAAAACAAGAACAAAGAACTGCAAACGAAGATTGTTTCCCTTCCACATCCTGACACTTCATTTGCTCACTATTATGAAAAATGCTGATCTTGGTAATTATCTATGATTTACCCACATTACCTGCTGCCCTTTAAGCATAACTCAGTGGTCGTTAACTCGGTTGCTGAAAAAAGCAAGAGCTGTCTCCAACTGCTGCATAACAGTGAAAATCTAACTGACAACTGTTCTGCAGCTCTCAGTACATGCTTCCTACAGCAGCAGGCAGAGGGATGGGAGCTTAGAAACTTCTCGTCTCTGAAAAAGCCAATAGCAGATGTTCAAAGAGTTTTACACAGTTTGCTTAGAACCACCTTATTACTAAATGCATGTGTAGCTTCTGCATCTTCAGTAAATACACAGAACATGATGCAAAAATTTAATAACCCAAGAGAAAAAGTAGTAGAATGCTGGTGGGTGTTCACTCTTCCCCTGAAAAGGATAACCTGAAATTATGAGCATTATCTATCCACACTAGCAAGAACAGGAAAAGATTTATCCTGGTGGACAGTAGATATGTATGTTTCATACATATCCTTACACTGAATCAGAAAAGGCACTGTCTGTATTACAATTTCACCAATGATTTAAACTCATCAAAGCTGTGATGAAACAACGTTGATTCCCTTACTTCCACTTCAAATGTTTTTCCTTCTTGGTGCAAAACCTGAAATGAGTAGAAGGCCTTCAAAATTCAACACCAAATGTGAATGCCAGGATGCCATTTTCTTAGTCACATACTGATGCAGATGCAAGCCTGAGGAGAGGGGCCTATACTTATAAAAGTTGCTGATGGAACAACTGTTGGACTTCTGTCAAAAAAGCAACATTGCAACCAACCGCCTCTATGACACATGGTGTCATTCCAATGTCAACCTTTGCAAGTGAAGATTGATCTGGACAGGCACAGCATGACTACCATATTACAAGCAAAATTTAATACTTCTCTGCCTTTTTTTAGTGGGACTATTAAATAATGCTGGAATGAATGATAAACAAAAAGCTGCCCTTCCCCAAATCACAGAATGGTTTTGATGGGGAGAGAACTTAAAGATCATGTAGTTCCAATCCCCCCGCCATGAGGATGAAATGTCTTTTCATAACTTGCTGGCAGCTCTTTAGAGGCACGGTATGACAGGAAGTTCAACTTGATCTTAATTCCTACAGTTTAGATCAGCTTTTATTTCACCTGAGGTATCACTACAAGAACTGGAGGAATCAGTTTAGGGATCAGGTAAGCCCTTAACTCTGAAAGAATTTGAGAATCTAACACTGTTCTTGCAAACTGCTATGGTATCTTTTCCATCAGGCATCGAGTTCTGAAAGCACAAAGAACAGGTTCTTCAAAATTCCAGAAAGACATCTAAATGAAGACAGTAACACTTCCATTTTTTTGCTAATCACTGTGGAGTCCCATATATGGTTTGCTTCGCTTTGCTTTTTGATGACTGAACTGGTGATTGCTGAAAAATGGGATTTACAATGAAAATGCTGACAGATCTTTATCTCCAGTGTTTGACTGTTGGTTAGTAATCTCTATACAAAAACAAGTAGATCATGTGCTTGTCAGAGGTTTAAATTAAGGTTATTCAAAAGTAGGGCAGGGAGGTGAGGACAGGGGGGAAGGGAAGGGATGGTGGTGTTGTTTTAAAGAAGTATCAGACTTCAAATTCACTCCAAGCTGCACCTTGCATTAATTTCTTTGTGAAACCATGAAAGGCAGACTTGAGAATTCTTTCAAGAGAGCAAACCAGACCAAACTTTTGTCTAAATTAGCTGTCAGAAAGAAGTAAGAGATTAGGTTTTTGAGCCCTTTCAAGAGGATCTGACTATATTTTACTATGCACAATGCACTATGGGCATTGTGTCATTTTCCACAGAACAGAAACAGATAGCTTCCTTTCTTTGTCTTATAACCAGTTTAAAAAAAAACCAACAACCAAAAAACTATCACAGATCAATCTACTTACCACTGCTGCCTTGAACCCCCTACTTATTTTTAAGGCATTTGTTTTGATTAGTGAAGGAATTTTTTTTTTGTGTGTGTGAGGTAGTTACTTAATAGTTCTTTTCAGAGTGATAAATTCAACAAAATACCAAGAGGTGTATCTATCATGCAGGAAACCATGAAACCAAATACAAAGAATTGAAAAACCAAAGTAATTCAGTTATTATTGTTTAATGAGTAATCCAACTTGTCAGATTTCTAGAACTGCCAATCAACTTAATTAGATATTTTTCCTCCACCATCTGAGAAAAATGCTGCTGCCTGTAATTTCCCCAGACAAATTAGGTGTGTGTGTAAAAGTTAACAAGCATAACAATTTGTCAAACACAAGCTTGCAGAAATTAGATTTGCCAGTACCAGATGAAGCTGGCAGAAGCAAAACATCACCTCTAAGTTACAACAGCTACAGACACACTGCCTCACCAGATTCAGTTGTTCTGTATTAAAGGGGATGCAAAGAATTCAATTTGCTACTTCAATCCTTCTGATGTTTTAACCACTTGAAATATTGAAGTGAATGACAAATTTGTTACAGTGAGAAGACAGTGAACCCCTGATCATACCAAAGAGGATTTTTATATGAAACCCTCACCTGTTTGGCACTTCTTTCAAACACCACATACTGCTGGCATTGATCAAGACGCCTTTTACGCATGGTCCAGTAATGTAGCACACGGTTCTCCCTCTGGAAGAGTTCATTCAAGATATCTGAAGAAATGAAAACAGAGCTTATGACAATCAAATTTAAAATATCACACTAAAATCAGGAGAATAAAGTACTTTACATTGTAAAATTTACTATACACTTGCTCTGTTAGTCTTTGTTTTGCTTTTTTTCCTGATACTAATGAAACACGAAGTGTTCCCTTTTCATTACTTACAGAACTACTGGTTAAAGAAACTAGAGATGCAATTAAAACTTACTACTGACATGTTTTTTTCGTCTCAAATATTTTTTACAAGGGGATTGCCACTGCTTACAGCAGGATTGAAAATGTAGGCTGATAAAGAAGGCACTTGATGGGGTTTCCTCAGAAAGAATAAGCATGCAAAAGTAATCACAATATGCTTAACATATTATATTGAAGTAAAAAAATGGAAATTTTTAATATATTAGTCTCCTATAAAGTATTTTAATGGTTAAATACAGATAAACAAATGTACAACCTAAGGCCACCACAAGATCAAATGCAGCATAAGTAAGCTGATTTGTTAAATATGAATGTTCACTGAACCTTGACAGAACCTCCAGGTAATCAAATAATTAACTCCACAGTTTGCTATTCCAGAGTATCAGAAAACTCACATCCAAATTCCCTATGTCCAACCTTTTACATTCTTCCTAGCAAAGACCTTGTGCTTACAATATGCAGAAGACCTTATCTGAATTCTGCTTCTTTAATGCTTACGGTTTTTCCATCAAAAAAAGAAATACTAGCAGTTTCCTGTGAAGCTAACTTTACCCATTGCTGCTTCCAGAGCAGATCCCTACTTGACTTTGTAGCTACTGCAAACCTGGGAGGACAAGCTGAGCACAGGGGAATGGGGACACTCTATGTCTCTACCAGGTGATTCTGTTGCAATTGCACAGAGCCAAAAGAGAGGTCCAGCAGAAGCAGAAGAGACCACATAAAAGTCTTTTTACACCAACACTACTTGTTTTTCTACTCATACCCAGAGCTGACTATTTTCCATGATCCATAATTACAAGTGAAGGCTATCAGGTGCTAGGTGTCTTATGGTCTCTGCATTCTGCTCTCCCACTGTGCAAGTCCACCATGCTTTGCATCCCAAAAGCTAACAACTCCAAGAAACAGTTTGACAAGAGAAGCTCAAATAACAGGAAGCCTGAGGGGAAATGCATCTTTGTCCACCTCATCAGAGATCTGGGATCAAACACAACCACTTGTCACAGCCTCCCTGAGGATTATGAAACCTGTCTGCATCACTGCCAACATCTTTCTGCTTACAAGCACCATATTCCCACTTGCCACAGGGTGCTGAGATCACCCAGAATTTGCTTTTGGTTGGAATGTGGTCACTGTGGCCAAAGTTTGATTTTTTGCTGGTCAGGCTCTCCTCATATGCCAAGCTATGAGCTGATCTGCTGTGAGCCTCCCCTGCTTTCTCAGTTTAATTTCTGCCTTATGTCACCTCCAAAACACTTGCTCAGAGTATATGCCAGATTTCAGGAGGCAGAGAGGTGGAGTGGATGGGACACAATTATCATTATACAATGCAACACACCCAACTGGACACACCATATAAAAAGAGACATCTTGATAGTGACGCAAGCAAAGTAGTTCTGACAAAGAGCAAGTGAGGTGAATTTAGCAAATTGGAACAGCATTTGCTCTGTGAGGACATGATACAGATGGCAAGGCAGTGAGAGATATTTGGCTGGGCATTGTTAGTGTTAGTGCCATTAATTTCCTGGACTGGCAAATAGAAGAAAAAATATTCTATAAACTACTCTAAGGAAGTTATAAAACATCAATATTTAATGCTAGGTTTGGAAAAGCATCTCTGTATCTCAAGTCACCTGAACTACAGTCCCTGTTGCTGTTATTTACTTTGATTCCAACATTTGTTAGTAATGTTCCCTAAACTTTCAGCTTCTTCTCCAGGCTCAAAGAGCTCTCAGCTGTCTCTATGCACCCTTCTATCAACCTATCTAAAAATATAAGCACCATTGGACAAGTTCCTGAACCATGCTCAGTTGTAGCCTGTACAGCAGAGACAGGTAACACAGATGCACACAACCTTAGCAGCAGAAACAAAGACAAAGATGTTCTCATTTCTGAGCTTACAGGAATTGTCACTGACTCAATCCACCTGCCACAGCACAGTTTTAGGCCACAGTTCCTTCCTAAGTGAGACAATGATTGGGTACCTTTAACTGCACGTCACAGAAACTATTTACGCGGGTGTGCAGGGACATAAGGACACCTCTCGGAGTTCAGTACCACTGCAATTCCTGTTCCCCATGAAGCATATGCTTAGCTAAACTTTGCCTAGATTAAGACATCACTTTTCCAGGTAACTTAATCTGCTTCTGGGAATAAGGATCGAGTATGCTACTGAATGAAGTTTTTGAAAAATGTTCAGCAGTTCTGCAGGAACTCAAAGCTTACTCAAGTTTTTAAGGCATTAATTTATAAACTATATACTGATTGCAGTCTGCCAGTCTCAAGCATACATCTGAGTTGTAATGCTCTATTAGAACATATGTAACCTCTCTTTCACTAAAATAAACACTCCATTTTCTTTCTCAATTTAGAAAAGAGGTTAAAGGAGATCTCTTTTTTTCTTGACGCGCATATTTGAACAGGAAGAACAGAGTGAACATTTTTATCATTTGGTCAGCTATTACCATACCATTAAGACCTAACAGGAAGGAGTCTCCACTAGATCTATCTTAACTCATGTTTAATTCTCAGAAGCATAAATTACATGGTTTATGGAGGGATCAGCTTATTTTTTAAGACTTGGGGATTTTTGTTGGTTTTTTGTTGCTTTCTAAACATGTATCACTCATCCAGAATTTTAAATGCATGCAGAACATGCATAACACTGTGGTTCTGATATGTAATTATTACTCTTAAGGACATTGGTAGAGATCTTTCTATTCTTTCCTCATATAAGCACATTCACCTTTCTCAGAATGACTGCTCCTATACAGATTTCAAAACTGAATTTTAAAAAAAATTGTCTAATATTCAGTAAGTGTGGTAGCTACAACTTCCTGCTTTCTTCTGCTCTGTTTTCTTTGTCTCTTACTGAAAGAAGAAGTAAGTGTCAAATGTCAGCTTCAGTTATTGATACTGCTGGCATTTGCGTTCAGATTTGGTTTTTTACAGTTCTAGAAATGTTGGGGACAGAGGAAAAACAACGAGCTGTTTACTCCTTGTATTTAAAGTGAACATGTCCTTTTCTAATAGAGTCATCAAGTAAATTGGTGTGGAAGTGACCTCTGCAGGCCATCTGTTTTAATCTCCTCTTCAAAGCATCACTAACTTTAAAGTTTTCCAGGGGCTTGTTCAACTAAGTTTTAAAAATTCTTAGAGGTACAGATCCTCATACCTCTCTGGGCTACCTGCTCTAATCCATCTTGCTGTAACACTATTGGAATATGAACCCAATATTACAGGATGGAACATGCCTAGGCTTGTCTGACCCTTGCTGCTGGACCAAAGGTGGCAGCTGTGGTATTTTCACCCAAGAGACACCCCTGGCTGGCTAGATGTTGCAGCTAGGCACTTGTAACAAGTCCAGGCAAGCAGGAACTAAGGTTTTACCTCTGATGGGAAGGCTTTAGGTGAGGGGAAGAGGAAAAGGAGACGGATTCTGCCGGAGGATTAATCCAGAGTTTTATTCCAGGGTCAGAGATCTCTGATAACAGAGATCTGTGACCCTGGGGCTCCTGGTAACAGCCCCAACAGAATAGCAACCACATGGTCTCAGTGTCCTTTTAAGCTCAGGGGGAGGGAAGGGATAGGTGAGGCACCAACCAGGTGGGAGGGGGGGAGTCTCAGGGGACAAAGACACCTAGACAGGCCAATGACCCCAGGGCTGAGAAGCATCTTTTGAACTTCTGCCAATCACACGATGCCTTTGCTGGAATGTTAAGCTTGATGGACAGCACTCAGCAGGAGGCAAGGGGAGGGAAGGGAGAAGGTACTGCCACACCTGGGAAGGGACTGGGATAGCTAAAACAGGAAATTGCTTCACACTGAAACATAACACTTTCTCCCATTCAGAATTTTTCTTGCTGAAACTTTTTCTCTGGACTTACTGTCATGCTCCTCTTGAGTCTGGCTACATCATATGCATAACTCCCCTTTGGGTAGGTGCAAACAGCATTTAATTAAAAATTAGACTTCTCTGGTTTTGAGACTGTAATGTAGCCACAGTGTTCAGTCACAGTTTCAAAATGCATAGAGCAGAATATGAGTGGCAATTAAATTATGAAAATGCAATATTTACTTCTGAATCTCATTGATCTCTGTTCTGCTACCACACCCAGTAGTTACGCATACCCCATTCATTTTTGCACTTTTGTCCCTCAAAGCCCCACAGGTGTCTCTCTCTCCATTTCCTAGAGTGCTTAGTACCCCTTAAAGCTGTACTATGTATTATTAATCTTAGCAAAAGCCAAGCCTCACATAGTAGCTCTTTCCAGCTTCACCTCAGCTACTACCTGTCCACACGTTCAGTTTAAACATGATGTAAGTTACCCCATACTTCATGAAGTTCCTCAACATTGATTCAAACTATCTGAAAAGCTCAAGGGCATCATACAAACAATAACCTCATATCACTCTGGCACTCCCAGGAGACTTGCAGAATGCCTGACACCAACACATTGAATAAGCTTACACTGATCAGCTCTCTTTTGGCTTCAGACCAAACATTATCATGTGGAAGTTTACTACCTCATTGTCTCAATAAAAGCAACACATTTGAGTTTCAAATAGAAAGAAGATTAAGTGTAAGTAGCAGATAAAAGAATTCCAAGCAACTTCATTTGAGTATAAGAGACTTTGAAGACTGTCAGCACCTTCAAAGTGTGCAAGCAATTTGTTTCCTGTTAAGCCTGACAGAACTCTTTCCACTTGGGCAGGCTTCACTACCCTATCCCCACACACACCACAGCACATGATGATCACATTCTTGTGAGAAGAAAGAGAACAAGAAGCCCCTTACTTTTCACTTGCTGTTCAGGTGCTTTGATGTGTGTCACCATCCCTGGCATGTTGACACTGTTCCTGTGCAGGTATTTCAGGAAGACATCAGCATTCCTCCGAGCCAGTGTGCAGGCCTAGAGAGTCAGACATACAAGTTTATTTGAAGATGCACAAATAAACATGCAGAAGAAATTAAAGATCTTCCTAACTCTCTTTTTGTTACCCTATCCAGTTTTTGGAAAACATTGCACGTTAAATCTCTTCTACAAGTAAGCAAAGCCAACTATTAGAACAGATATTCTGCCAAATAGCAGTTACAACTTACCTGGCAGAGAAAAAATAAAGCAGATAAACAAATACAAATAAAATAAATAAAATAAATTAATAAAATGCTATTCCTCTTCTCTGAAGAAACTGAAAAGCAATTATCTGCTCTAGGGCTTTCAGCATGACTCAGAGTTCACAGAGAAGCTTGCTTAGTGTATGTGCCATGTGCCACCTGAAGCCGCTTACTGTGTAAACAGTGCACATGGTTGTGTTGCTACCTGCGTATTCCTAAACATCCATAAACACTTTAAACAAAAAGCGAATGTTTTGCTGAAGTGAAACCAAAAGTGCTAAAATAGTAATATCTGCTCTTAAAGCACAAAGGCAAAGCCTTGAGAGCTTTCAGTCCTTGCCACTATATTGCAAGCACTCAGCTCAGTTGTCATCTTCATCTTAACAAATATCAAATACTACATATGGGTTGTCTGCTTCATTTTTAACATGCAAATTATAGAATGCTACTTTAAAAGGTTAGATGAAGGTAGAATGGTTTGATACACTAACAAAGATACAAAGTAATTTCTCATACCATTTTAAAACAAAGATTAGTAATTCATGCAAGCTGCAGAAGGATCTATTAGGTTGTATACTTTGAGTTCTGTTAATATGTTTTGGAGTGTTGTAATCTGCGTAATGAGAACAAGATGGTTTCTAATAAAAAAGTTTTATTCTCTTTAGTAGTCTTTCATGGTGATGCTGGAAAATGCCTTTGATCACAAAGTTAGTTATACTGCTCTGCAAGCACATGTTGCACAGTTAATTCAGTATGATCAATAATCTTCTTCACTAGGACATTAGTTGGAACAAAAATCTTTCATTTATCTGGAGACTATTACACAAAACCCAATAATCCCAGATGCCTGTCTACCCGTTTCCTCCTTCCGTATTCTTCTGTTGTCCCAGTACATCTGAAAGCTGCTCTGATGCACAGGCAGCAATGGCACTGTGTGACTTTCACTCCTCTTTCAAAGCAGCAGCCTTTAAGCATTCTCTAGAGTGACAGTTGCTCAAAGCAGTGACTTCCAATTCCTCTTCAGTCACACTGGGAGATCTGAAATCTACTCAAGTTCAACAGGAAATGTATTTATAAAACTGGCTACAATTGTATGCACTTGGCAGTATTCTCTTAATCACTGTCAGAAGCAGTTAACACACCACTTCCCACATCTTTGCAGCTGGGGACATACCTGTAGTTTGGAAGGGGCACTGTTGCTTTCCACAGCCATGTCAGCACCGTAAGAGCTGTTTGCCTGCATGCTTCCCAAGACACAGGAGACTGCAAAAAATCCCCAACCTTACCTTCAGAAATGCTTCCTTCTGCTCCAGGTGTTTGCTTATCATGGGCGTAACGTGATCTGTTTCAGAGTTGGGGCCCAGTTTGTCTGCTCCCCCACACCAATCTTCCTCTCGCTTATATTCTTGCTCCAGGCTTTCCAGCACACTGCACACCTTTCAGGAAAAAGAAGTCCAATTCAGTACGGCAAAAAAATCAAAATTCAGGCCTCAAAAAAAAAGAAAACTCATCTATCCCTTATATATACCCCCTAGCTTCTGACACGTTTTGACTGGGACTTAAGGCAACAAACTTTGGCTGCAGGTTTACAAGCACCAGCCTGCTTATGTGGAAGTGCTCAGAGGCTGCTCCTAAAATTGTTCATCTTTCTCTGCCTCTGTGACTGCATAGCTCCGTATGGGCTTAGGTTATGGCTGCAGAGGAGGCAACCTTGCCAACTTCCCCCCAAACTTTTCTGTGGACAAGTAGATGAAACTGATTTTTCTCTGACTCCCACACAAAAACCAGAACTAGCCATCAAATGAGTAAATATAACCAAACCTCATCAACCATTTTTTCAAGTAATGCTGTTTTATGCCACACTGAGGAATTAACCAAGGCAAACCTTTTGCATTTCTGTACCTGTTCAGAAGTTTTATAGAAGGCAACAGAGGCATTCACAAGCTTGAGACGATCCTCCATCTTCAGCATCAGCTGCTGCCAGTGGGAAGCGACCTTCTCTGCGCACTCCCGGATCATGTCCATGTCGTAGTGATTAGCCTGCAGCATTGCCTCTGCCTTCTGTTGAACCTGCAGGGCACTTTGATGTGTTTTCTGACAAGAGGTGAAAAGTCACGAGTTCAGTGGAGCACTTCAGTTCATTTACTTGAAAACCTCAGAGGCTCACATTTCCACTGTGTCAATGACACTTCTATCTGTACACAAACACCCATCAACTAAAAATGACTGTCTGATACTGTGTGACTTCTCTATGCAAATACAAAGGAAATAAATCCTGTAGAGATTTATCACCAAATCAACATTAAATAGCAGTTCTTAACAAATAGTAACTGTCTGGCATTAAGCTACATGTGATGTATCTACCCTGCATTACATGAGTTTGTAATTATGAATTTCAGGTTGATTTTCTTTACCTTCACAGTGAGAAAAAAGATGACAAAAAATCTATCTCTATGACACCAGAAATCTATTCTGGCAATCTTTACAGCTTTAACTTCAGTCTTTTGCACATCAGTAGTGAGCAAAGAAAGGTGCAGGCATGCAGATCAGTAAAAAAAACAGCTGTCTACTGACTGTAAGCAAATTTTTTAAACTGTATTTCTCTGTGTAGAGAAATATATGCCTAAAACCAAATAATATAAAATATTAAGGGGTTAATACTACTAAGTATTATTATATCTGAGTAAAGAATGGCCAAGGAAACACAGATTTTTAAGCTTCCTCATAATTTATTCTTAAACTGACAAACACCTAGAGGTCTCATAATTTTTATACTTCAGAGTTACCAAAGCTCCTCAAAATGAGGGGGCATATAGTGCAAACTTTAATTAAAAGAAAAAAAAAATCAAGAGAGGGGAAGCATAAAGTTCTACCAAACAGGAAAAGAACATTAAAGAGCTACTGCAAGGCACAGTACTTCTGAAAATAGTCTACCCAAACAATCATGACATTGCTAATATTATCACTAAGTTACTCAGTAGGGCACGTAAGTAAATAATACTGCACTTCAATCAATCTTAAGAACTCTGCTTATTTTTTTGCAGCAATATGACCAATCAGGTAAGTTTAGCTTGAAGCCATGGCAGGGGGATTGACACACCACCACAGAGAAGTTTCACTGAAACCTACTCTCAAACAAAAATGGAAATATTAAAGGATGACCTCAGAATACACAAAAGTGCTGCTTCCTGGTCCATTTATTCTTAATTTTTTTTACATTTAGAATTACAAGTTATGTTCTAGGAAAGGAATAACAAATGAAAACACTATTTTCAGCAAAATTGCTCTGAACAGCTACCACTTTATAAAGATGCAAAAAGGCACTGAGAAGATGTTCACCTGGAACTGCAGCTTCAAAATAAATAAGAACAAACACCAGCTTCTCAGTAAGGGGTTTTGCGTCTTCGCCATGAGTTCAACAACTTTTCCTAAACTGAAAATACTGTAGCACAAATCCAAGAGTGCTATTTACAGAGAACAGTAAATACAAGGCCATGGTCACTAAAATGGTGCTTTTACCTCTATTGCATGTTGAAACTGCTCATGCTCCCTCTGTAACTGCTCTGCCTCCTGCAAAGAGCTAGCAGTGATGAGCCCAGCATTTAACATTGACTCTCCATTTCGAATCCAGCCCAAAACCTGTTACAAAAGACAAGACCATGAAATATGCAATTCCACTGCCAACCAGCAAAAAGCACCACTGTCGGGGCAAAAACATTTAGGGTCACATCAGCACTGGAATTGATAACTAAATAATTTGTTAATTACATACTACAGTGAATTTTATATTGAGTAAGCACAGTGAGTGACATTCAGTACAATTTCAGTGAGCTATCAACTCTCAGCTTGCAGTCAACTACTACATGCTTGTGGCTTCAGTTCATACTCTGAAAAGGTTGTGCTTCTGAATACTGCTTCTGTCACCTGAAAAGCTGGAACAAGTTACAAGTAATAGTTGCCTGAAAGCCAGTGTCAGCAATGCAAATTGAAGATCTATAGCTTAGTAAAAAGCATGCATATAATTTTGAACAGTAATGTTGAGAAAAATGTGATCATTGAGTGTCCTTCTAACTGCTTGAAGATTTTAATTTTTCAGAATGTGCCTTCTTTGATGTGTCCAGTGAAACCAGAAGAATCCATGGCTGGGCAGAAGCCTCAGGAGTCCACCTTACACATTCCTTATCAACAGCAGGAATATGCAACTTTTCAGACCTCTCCCCCAAAAAAAAAACAAGAAGGAAAAAAAGTCATTTTCTCCCTCTTTGCATCAGCTTTGTTTTTCCCTCGCCTCTATCAGGAACATTATCTGATTCCCTCCTTTAGACTCCTCTTATGTTGTTGACCACAGTCTCTTCAATCTCTCCCATGTGAAGCCAGTCACCTTATTTTTCTAGAACACTGCTCTTTCATGAGCTCTCTCTAGCTGATAAACCATGACTTGATCATAATTCTTCAAATACTGAGTAAAATGGGACATAATTCAGGTTATTCACTGTCATCTGGACAACTTTTCTATGGAACTGCTGCCCAGCCAGTAATTACCCCTGTATTTATTCAGTTGATTATTCTTTCCAGTACATCATGCTCTGTATTTTTCACCATTCAAACTCATATCCTTCTTGAAGCACAGTTGTCCCATTCTCCCATCAAGATAATTCTGGACTGTAATCCAGCATCTTCTGATGAACTCAAACCCCTTTTCCAGCTGCTCCAGCTTTTAACTTCAAATTTAATAGCATAGTTGCTAACATGTAGATTTTTTGACAGAGAACATGAACCAGTAGTATCCAAATACAGACAAATACAATTTTTTTCACTTTAAAATCTGTTTTCCAATCCACTGAGTCTCTTAATAACTTTTGTCACTAAGTATGTTTTTTCAGCAAGTTATCACTCTTGGTAATTTAGTCTCATATGACATTCTTATAGTAAGTTAGGGCCAAACAGACTGAGCTGCACTATTTTAAAAGATTTGACACTGCTTTTCCAACCCTCCCAGAAGAGCTGTTGCCTTGTCAGATAAAAAAAGGGGAGTTTATCAATGGAAAGCTATGATTAATTGACCTGTGTTAGCCTTTTCTACTTTTGACACTGTTCAAGTTTAATGATCTACTTGTTTCAATATTTTTCCTGGGAATTGTGTTAAACTAGCTGACCTATAATCCACCCTCAGCTAGTCCTTTTCCACTTTTGAGAAGTAGATGTTGAGTTTCAGGCTTTCAGAATCTCATCCAATCTACTGATTAGGCCCAGTTGATTTGAACTTCCCCAGTTTCTCTAACTTTTTCCTACTAATTGATTTTAGGCCTTTAACCACCGCTAATAAATATATTAACTACCAAATCAGTTAGTTCTTAACACTAAATATTCTCATCTAGTGATCCACACATGACACTATCAATTACAGCATTAATGCACTAAGTTATCAGGATTATATGACTGCACTTGCAGACTGGGAACATGGGCAGAACCCAAGAAAACTACCTATTAAAACACAGTTCCTTACAACCTGAAAGCCACATGTGGGTCTACATCCAAAGTATACTCTAATGTGTCTGACAGATTGAAGCAACTGAGGTCTAACCATCCTGACACAACATTCATTCCCTCAAATCTGCACCACAACCTCATCCTCTGACTTACACTTATCCAGATTGTGACATTATTGTATTATTAGTGTAGGTTTTGCCATTTCTGTCTGCACAATAAATACTAACAGGTTTTTTTTCCACCCTGATAGCATGTATTTGAATTCTCCTATTTAAATTCTGCAAGTCTGTAGAAAAGAGTAAGTCTACAATGTAGAAGGGAGGACATGCCAGATGTGTAAGTGGGTGCACATTCTGCTCTTCTGGGGAGAAAGCAGTGGGTCAGGTGCAGCTTTGCAAGCAAGGGGAAGATGGCTCCAGCTTTGGAACAACCTCTCCTACTGCAAAGGTGACATCTGCAGATCACAGTCTGGGGGCATACAAAAGGGACTGCGAAAGAAACTGGGAGTTCCTAAGTTGTTAAGACATCTGGGGATTTTTAACACTCAGGAAGAAAGCCTGGGTAAGCCTCAGGAGCAGGAAAAACAGCAGCTTCTGAGGGAAGCAGATGGGTCCAACAGACTGCAGATAGAAATCATACATGGACAAATAAATTGTCTGCAAGAACACAGAGCAGATGATTTTTTTTCAAATTCCTTTTTTATTTTTATTTTGTCTTAAGAAAGTTATTCTAGATTCCTTTTCTACCTAAAAAAGTAATTCTTCCAGGTATGGTGTAATAAAACACACCTTTTTAGGGTTCTTATATATGTAACCTTCAGAAAATTTTAATGAAAGAAAATGCTTAAGCAGCACCAATTGAAAGTTCCTCTTGACTTGGCATCCCATTATTTACAGCAGCAACAGCTAGAACAGAACATGCCATTTCAAACACAAAGACTTGTCTTCCGGCTTGGTGCAGGTCAGGGTGCAAGTACGCAAGCTGATGAAACTCACAGGAGGAAATTTGCCAGCAGTACTCTCCCCTTCCTTCTGCTCTGACTCAAGGGAAAATATAAGCATTAGGAAATAGAGAGCCTGTTCTCCTTCCAGGGGTGCTCCCTTCAGGGTTTGTTGGCATGTTCATGTTCCCACCACCTCCCTGAGTGGATCACACCCCCCATCTTTCCCCTCACAGCCTTCAACAGGCTAGAAAAGCATCAGCACAGCATCCGCAAAGGTGTGGAAAAGAGACAGAATTTGGGGTACTTGAAAAGGTCAGATAGGTAGATCTGTAGATAAATGCTTGATTTAGGACTAGTTTCTTGGACAGATTTTTGACTGTAACTAAACATGATCACAAGACACCCTGCTTCAGTCTGCTGTCTTAGCTATGTTTTCATATCCATATGGCACTACATGGAGTGCCAGGATACCCTTCCTGAGCAGTATTTTGGGATAGTCAGAGCTCAAGCACCAAGCTAAAAGATTTTCCAGTGAGAAAACAAAGCAGTTTAAGGTACTCCTGAGGGCTGAAGTATCTCTACACCACTGTACATATATGAATACATAGCTATGTATCCAAGAACATATACCATGATCAGAACAGTAGAAAACATTGCACTGGAAAGGCCTAATGAGCATACTGAAACCAACTGGATTGGGTTTGAAGCTTGGTAGGGATTTTGACCTTAAGCACAGCAAAGCATTCACTCTATACAGTGAGTAGGTGGGAGTGATTGTAGCAGTAAGTAATCCAACAGCTGCATGTTAGGTGATTAATGAAGAAGGTTTGTCTGGCAAACGTGCAGCTGGAGTTCTGCATGAGACAGACATTCTCCTAAATATTACTCTGCCTCCACCTACTCATATGTCCCTGCCCTGTAAAAAAAGTGGTCACATTTTCCTTTCTATGTTGCTTTCCCCACATACAGCTGTTTCTTTTATTTCAGTCAGCATTCTCTTCCCCCTGTCTTCCATGGTTTTTCTACACTGTAATTTGCTATCTGCTTTTGCCCTTTCTGCACCTATTACACATCAAGTTGACAAGCAAATTCTTTGCAGGTTCTCTTTAAACCTCTGTTTGTCTTCTGGCTCTTCTGCTTCCTCCTAGTCCTGAGGCTTGATATACAAAACTCAAATGCCACAAAGGAGAACTGGCACAAGAGTTAAGGAAGAAGCAATACTGAATGTTTTCATGTACTCTCTGTGCTTATTTGATAAAAATTCATTAAGCACAAGGTTTTACTAGCTAGTATGGAAGAGAAACTTTGCAAGTATTTGTCTAAATTCCTGCAGTGTTCCAGTCTAACCTCTTCACATGACAAGCTACATATTTTTATGTATTTTATATAAATGTATGTGTGTGCACATATGTGCGTGCATGTGTGTGTGTGAAAATACAAGAGCAGTAATGTTGCTTTGGCAGGAAGAATTTAAATGAAACTACTGTTAGAATTCTTGCTATGGAGACAGTATCCCATCTACACAATAAACATGCTTACACCCAGTTCCTCAACAATAAATCTAAGAGAAAAATCACAGTAACTGAATGGGAAAACAATGTGTTCACTGCTTCAGGCAACAAAACACAAATAAAACAGACTGAAGAGGAGGTTTACCACTTCATTTTACTCTCAGGTAAAGCACCTACTGTGACCTGCTGACCTATGAAGTTTTTCCAGGTGTAGAAGAGACAGGAGAAGATCATGCTTCCTTAATCATGTTTAATAAACATAAAAATAAATCAGATGTGGTTTATTGAAAAGGCAATTGTAATCTCAAAACTAAGAGTTATTATCCTCAAAGCATTCCAAAGGGCTCAAAAGAAATCCTATGAGACAATGTATTAACATTCAGATTAAGCTCCATTCAATTTTCAGGCCTCAGTCTGGGCAAGTATTGCAGGTGAATCTGTACAGTAAAATCTGGAAAAGTAATACACGAACCTTCTGCCAGCTACATGTTCATGTATGATTATCTGAAAGTTCACACATATTATGGCATTTAATTCAAGATAAAATCCCACTTGATAGAGGTGTGCTCTAGAAATACAAAATAGAATATGCTTTTTTCTTCCAAATCCCAGTCTACCAAGAAAAGACAGCTGGCTATGTTAATGTACTACCTATACGTTTATTTTAAGATAAACTTTTCCAGTACTTTCTTAAGAATCTAAATTTTAGGTTCAGTTGCAGTCAGGGCTAACAGTGGTTCAAAAAAGTTAGAAATTTCTTTTTAGAGGGGTATTCCTCTAAAATCCATGATGTTCATCATCTGCCTGTTTCTGCCAAAATACAGAACATTTGTTTCAAACACAGGTTTAAATACATGGGTTTTTTGTAACATTTAACTTGCATACAAACAAAGCTAGTGGACCAAAGTACTGACTTTATTGTGAGAGCATGCAATATAAATAACTATTTAGTGTCTCTTGGAAATATTACCCAACTGATATATTCTGTTCTTTTACTGAATACTATTTCAGTATCATGGAAATTAACAAATTTTTTTCCTACTAACCCATGCCACCCACACCCAATGACATATCATAAAGGGATGAGAGTGCCTCAGCTGGCATTATTTCTTTTAGTTTTTCCTTCCTTTGCAGATGTGCACTCTTTTCCTTCATCTTCAAGACAAAATGCAACTTGAGTACAGAGACTATCCTGACACGCAACAACTTTATCTCAACCATTACTCACGTGGAAGGAGGAATTTCCAATCTGCACTTACCAAGATGACTAAGTGCTAAGGCAGATACAGCACAGTTCAGCAGAGTATGCAAAGCTTTGAAATAGAACATCAAGTAGTTGATTGATGTCTATATTGCACTGACAGCAGACAACTATCAGTTTTTTGCATTCCTTTAATTCAAGACCACACAGAAACTTTGCATCTGCTACTGTAGAGCAACCAATCATTGCCTGAAAACTTTGGGAACCTTCTATTCACTTCTCCTAGTCCTAGTGGGACCCCTTTCATACTACTTTGCAATTTGAGAGCTGTCATTCAGTCTCATTATGGGCCAAAGTAACACAACAGACTATAGCAAACTTCTGTGATGCTGCCAAGTGTGAACAAGACAAAAATCTCTTACCTTTTCTATTGTCTCGTTTCTTTTTTAAACTCTCACCTACTTCAGTGGCTTCGCCCACATCTCAAATCATCAAAGGTTTAGGTGTGTATCAGATAAAGACCTCAAAACTTGTTATTTTATTGCCAGGAGACGCAAAACTGTTTTTCTTCTATATTATTTTCCACTATTTGTAGATGTTTCAAACAACAGACCCAGAAGTATTAGGTCAGTGTGCAAGGCTTTGACTGAGCATTGTTGTTCATCACCATACAGATGGTAAAAGCATGGGTTTAACTTTAGCTCAAATCACTCTATACTTCAAATACTTGACTTGTATGTACAGAATATTAGAATAACTTGGGTTGGAAAAAACCTCTATGACCATCAAGTCTGTTAACCTAGTACTGCCAAATCCATCACTCAAGCATGTGTCTCAGTGTCTCATCTACATGTCTTTTAAATATCTTCAGGAATGGTGCCTCCAATCTTGTTCCAGTGCTTAAAAATCCCTTTAGTGGGGAAATTTTTCCTAATATTGAATCTAAACATCCTCTGGCACAACTTAAAGACTTTCCTTCTTGTTCTATCCTATTACCTGGGTAAAGGATCCAACTCCTACTTTGGTACACCCTCCTATCAGGTAGTTGCAGGAGTGATAAGGTTCCCCCCTGAGATTCCTTTATACCAGGCTAAACATCCTCAGCTCTCTCAGTTGCTCCCATAGGACTTGTGCTCTAGATCCACACAGCAAGATCGAGCAGCGATGCAAGTTAAAAAACTGCACTTAATGTTAACAGAAGCTGAAGTTTCTCCAGTGACCAAAGTCCTCCCCCACTCCCAACAAAAGACTTTATGCAGCAGGAGGCGTTTCCCGCGCGTGTCTATGGGAGCAGAGCTCTCCAGAAGGGCACAGCTGCCAGGGTGGCCGTACCTGTTTGACCTCTGCCTGCAGGTGCCGCAGCTGCACGCACTGCTCCAGGTGCTTGCGGTGCTGCTCGGCCGCCACGTCCAGCTCCTGCTGCTTCTCGTGCAGGAACTCCAGCAGGTCCTGCACACGAGTGGCCATGTCCACGTCTCTGTCGCACAGCAGCTCCACACCTGCAGTCGGGGTGGTCGGACAGGAATGACTCGCAAAGCTTCCGAGACAAACTGCTCTACACCTAATTTCCTAGTTCCTCCTCCAAGTTCAACCTAATTCTTGGAGGATTTGCTTACATGAGTGTAGGGGTTTGCACTCTTAGGAAGTGCAACATGGGGGTGTTTTTAAAGTCTGATACTTACCCTATGCAATCATATACAGTGAAAAATATCAAATGAAGGGGCAGGGGCATAAGGAATAAAAAAGGAATGCATTACTTGAAAGCTGACAATCTTTGCTTGATTCCATTGATCTGTCTACCTATAAAACTAACATTCCCTTATTTACTCTAATTTTACAGACATCCTGAATGAAATCCCTTTCCCTAAAAACTAAATACCTTCAAGTGCTACCAACTCTGATGACATTTATGTGCCAGTATGTTCTTATGAACAACATTGAATGATTTGAGTATAACACATGTCCCCAGCTTACAGTTAACCAGCATCCCTGTTATTTTCACACATCCCATGGAGAGACAACTGGATAATTCTTAGAAAGCCTGGAATAGCACAAAGAAGCCATCTTACCAGATGCCTGCACTTCATTGACATACTGCAGCAGATCCTGCCCTTGGTGGATGACATCAAAGGTCAAGTTATTCATGGTCAGGGCTTTGTCTGCATGATGCTGGAGCCTCTGTTCTGCTATTGTAAGATCTTCTGTGTCGAAGTCATTCATCTGTTGAGAGAGCTCATCATTCCAAGACTCAAGGTCTGAAATAATCTGGGGGGAAAAAGGAAGAAAACCATGTTCAGTTACCCATTACACAACAGGAAATAGTTTATTTCTAATGTTGCACTGATGATTGAGGTAGGGAACTCAAGTTGCTTATTGTTGATTGACATCACTGATCAAATTAGACATGGTTTGGACACAGGCTATCTAAGCATGGATTTTAGATTCTGGCAAACAATCCAAAAGAAGCTCTTTGAGAACCGCTACAGTTCTTCAACCAGTGCATGCAACACTATGGGTATGTGCCTCTGCCTTATTGAAGGTACTCCATCAGTACTTTACTTGTGAAACAGAAGAAGTTAATATGTTTTTATCTCCCCTTTTAAAGGAAAATGTGGATCTGGAACACCTTTTTAATGCTTAATCAATAATAATTCACACATCAACAGCCAGCTGATCTTACAATTATGCCAATCTTGAGCCCTTTTCCAAGAAAGCCAGCCTTACCCTTCTGTGGGCAGGAAGCATCAGGCCACATGCACCTTTGAGTTCTGCCAGACAACTGAGAAGCACTTACCACAAAAGACTGGGTACTCAGCGAATCCAGCAAAACAAAAAAGCATACTTTATTACAACATTACTGCAATGACAGAACTAAATTTGCTTGCTGATGTTCTTCAGCTGCACTTCAGTTTTCACATTTTAACCCTGGATTTTATTCTTCACTGCAGGATTCCCCAAGAAGTGTAGCTAAAAAAGTTTTTGGATTTTTTAACACATGTATCACAACAGTAAATTCTCCTTGTCTGTCCACATAAGTGTATTTTCCAAATTATACTACAAAGCCTAACTGCAATATAAAATATTTCTTTTAATTAGGGTACAAAACTGGTTTTAAGGCTAACATGTAGTGCTTGCAATCCTCATTATCAAAGTGAGCTGAGTTCGTACAGATTTGATGCATCAGTTACTTCTGAAAAGTCAAACACATTAATCCCTCAAGCCAATAATCAAATTTTTTCCAAAATTTTCAGCAGTTTTAGCATCAACTACTGCAGTTCATTGGGAAAGCAAAATTATAGGTATCAAAAAACAAGTATGGCTTAGTTCCAGTGTTCTACAATTTCAGGAGTAGGGAAAACTTACGTGAATGGTGCTAAATGAGAAGAAAGTATCTATTTATGCAGCAAGACACAACAAAAAGAGGACCTGACTTAATGGGCATTAGGAATCAAGTATCTAAGTGCATAAATATTTAACCGAAGTCATTTGTTGTCAGCAAAAGAAAGATGCCCCTACCCCTTTTCAAGCAGCTGTAATAGCTCCAAAGTTAGAGAGACAGTTAAACGAGAAGAGAAATTCCAGGAAAACGAGTCTTCTAGAAAAAAAAGCAGAACTGGGGAGATTAGAAAAGTTAAATCATTTCTATAAAGTTTCTGTAGTTTGCTACAATCTCTTGTGAAGGCTTTTTTCCATTCTGCTCACATGATGCCATAAAAAAATCGACACATCAAGCAATTAATATTAAAATTGTGGCACCAGTGAGTTACTTCCTGTTTCTGCAAAAAAAATCCACTTGAATCACTAAGTATTTGAGTTTTACATCATGTCATGATGGGAAATACCAAACAATCAAAGTAGCTGTTTGCAATCCCTAAACCTACTCAGCTACCTCTGCTGAACTGATAACATGCAGAAACTCAAGTGCTGGGCTAAGACTGAAAACAGAAGAGTTGATGACCAAAGTATTCAGGAAGATAGACAGGACAAGGCTTTTAGCCATTGCTTGAAGCTCCTTTCATCTTCCACGTGCTCTAAACATCACACAGTCTCTAAGCATTGTGAGTGGTTTTCCCTCTAAACACACAAACCTAGGCTTCCCATCACACAAAATCATTAACAAGTTCCCTTCATTTCCTTTTTATTTGGTCCATGCCCAACATGTCTCATCACCTTCCTCTGCTCTTACTTTCCTTTAAGTGATCTGAAATTTTAAAGAAACTTCAGGTTTTTCTGACAGTCCAGCCAGAGAAATTGCTTACTTTCAGCTACCTCTCTTTTCTGCTCTTGTGCATCTTAGCTCTGCTCTTCCCAGCTTCTCCCTGAAACTCTGTGTTCATTTATTATTAAAAGCAATGGAGGTCATCTAATGTTTGTTTCTTCATCCACTGCACTAGGGAAGTTCTAAGAAAACAGATTTACCATCTTATTTTTATCCAGGTCAGTTAACAACATTCAAAAGTTACACTGAAGAAATATCTGTAGTTGGACTCTGTCAAACAGAAATCTGAGCCTTAAAAGAGGTTGCAAAACTCCACTATTAAAACACCATCTTTCTAAACACCATCATACAAAGGATTAAGATGCAACATGGCACATTTATAACACTGTTTTAAACGGAAAGCCAGTTCATCTCCCTTCAGAATAGATGATAAACCTTATCTATTTTACTGGGAATTTAAGTGGAAAGTAAGTAAAAAACACAGCAAGCTCACAATATGGCAAGGCTGTGTCAGTATTGTTACAATCATGAAATAGATTGTAGCCACTAGCCCCTAAGATTCTCTTTACTTGATAGGAAAACCAACCAGTTTCAGGGGGTCAAAACTGTGTGTTGCCTCAACCAACAGGTTTCACTGATAATGCCTCCAAAGAACAGCCACAAACAACCATGAAGAATTATAGTTTTTCCCATGCTATTTCATACAACCAACCCCATGTTTAGGATCATGGTACACATACTGTTTAAAGCAGTTTGAAACACTCTGAACAAGACCAGTATATTTCCTTTCCCCTTCAAACAATCAGGATGGCTGGCCACAATTCAAATAAATAATGTCAGCATGTTTCCGCACTGATTCAAAAGCTAAGTAGTCAATGACCATCACAGAGAAGTTTCCTAACAAGGGCAGTAATCCTCATGTTTTATCAGCAGTAATTAGGTGGTGCAAGGTGGTCTATTTCAGCCATTGCACCCACTGTGCAAATCTGAAGGTAGAGTTAATACAGAAATAGCATTCACTAAGCCCTCTCTGCCCACACTCTTCAGTGCTTCTCTCTGAAGTTTTGCTTTACAGACAACACATTCAAAGCAAGCAAGCTCCCATTTTGCTTGTAAAGTTTTGTCAAGGCAATCAGCACTAAACAAACAGAACAAATGACTAATAGAATTCTAAAATAACTGAATCACAAATTCATACTGCTCTCAGGAAATGGACAACCCAGCATAAACACAGGCTAACAATTTACCATAGCATATGTTCAAGAAGTTCCTGGTGGAGATTTTGAGCGGTCTGACATCACTACATTCTATTAAATGTAAAGGAAATGCTGACAGGAAACAAAGCAGGGTATAATGTGGAAGGGATGCTTTCACACTGAGTGGGAAAGAAATAAAGAACACAGTTCTCTTCTCAAAGTGTCTACCATTCATGTAACCAACTGAGTGCTCATCAAGACCCACTAAATATTGTGCGTTTAAGAGAAAAAAAAAAAGGGAAAATGGGAAAGGGAGAGGAGTTAGGTCTCCATGATACCCCAGCATTTTACATCCTCATCTTTTCAGCAGTGTGATTTAACAGGCATCTTGTAAACATGGTCCAAAAATAAAGTTGAGATAAAGCTGTGAGCTGGAAAGTGTGTGGTATGCTCTGTGTAGAGCCCTGGCATGTAAGTTACAGACAGGCAAAAATGCTCAGACACAGATGAGACAAACACATTTTTGACTGTGTACTTTGCCACCAGTGTTACCCTCCTGCTGGGTTCACACACACCTTCCTTATGCTTGTAATCACACTAGCAAGAGAATCTTCACCTACATTATTTTGCTCATTCCTGCCTTTAGTTAGTACAGGCATTTACAAAGGAGTCCTTCAAATAGCTCACAAACAATGGCACTAAAAATCATGCTGAAGATAGAGAAGGTCAAGTTTATATGCCAAGAGTCAAGGGGCAAAACAGAGGCAGTACTGCAGTTATACCCATTTCAGAAGAGCATGAGTATCTGAAAAGTTGTAGGACAAAAGAAGCCAAGTATTTTACCAACAAAGAAACAAAGTATTTTATCAGCAAATTATAAGGGAAGAGTAAGAAGGGAATTAACCCCGCCTGCAAATCTCACCACTGTCCCCAGAAGAACAGCTGCATGGCTATAACCCTGCAGTGCTAGGGAAGCCCTTTGTCCCATTTTAGCCTGTGTAACTTTGCAAGCAGTAAGAGAAGCTAGAAACACTCCTTGCCTTTGAGAAAAGCTGTCCTCACAGGATGCCCCCCTGAATTAACTGCCCCTACAGCCAAGTCTTAATTGACTGGATCAGTCACACAAAATCCTGGAGGAAGGAGAAGGTCAAAACAAGGTCTGCAAATTCCTAGCTGGCATCAGGCTCCTCCTCATTATCAAGTTACTTCAGCTGAGCTTCTGCTTTCAAACAACAGACCTGGAACTAGTCCCCACATTTTCTTCCTGGAAGTTTCCGAACAGACATCTGCCTTCAGGGAGAGGGAAAAGAGAAGCGTGTTCTGCTGAGGAAGCGGAGAGGACATGGTACAGAGACAGCAAAACAATCAACATTTTGCTGAAATCACTCTGCAGCCAGGGCCATTTTCTTCCTTGAAGGACTCTCCATCAATCAAAAATAGGCATGATTTCTATTTCCAAGCTATACAGATAAACTATACCAACTCTTTCAATAAGCTAACTGGTGCTTTGCTTTATGTTGTACAGGCAAAATGTGAAGCACGCCAAGCATCAGGTTTAGAAAAAGCAAGACCTGTCAAGTGTGTGCAGTTTTGGGCACTACAATATAAAAAAGACACTAATCTATTAGAGAGAATGCTAAGGAGGGTTACAAAGATGGTGAAGGCTTTGGAAGGGAAGCTGTATGAGGAGCAGCTGAGGTCACTTGGCCTGTTCAGCTTGGAGAAGACGAGACTGAGGGGAGACCTCACGGCAGTCTTCAACATCCTCATGAGGGGAAGGGGAAGGGCAGGTCCCAACATCTTCACTCTCGTGACCAATGATAGGACTCAAGGAAACAACATGAAGCAGAGCTAGAGAAGATTTATGTAGGACATTAGGAAAAGGTTCTTCATACAGAGGGTGGTTGGGCACTGGAACAGGCTCTCCAGGGAAGTGGTCACAGCAGCAGCCTGACAGAGTTCAAGGAGTGTTTGGGCAACACTTCCAGGCACATGGTGTGACTCTTGGGATGTCCTGTGCAGGGTCAGGAGTTGGACTTGATGACCTTTGTGGGTCCCTTCCAACTCAGTATATTCTGTTCTATGATTCTATAAAGCTATGGTTTGCAGCTTTCTGATGCAAAATCCTATGGGCATCACCAAGTAGCAGTATCAGAAGTACTCCAGCCTATAGAGATGCTGTCCTGAACTGAAAACTAGAACACATCTGCAAAGCAGGGCTCCTGCAACCAGCCTTTTGCTGCTGTAGAATCCTGCTTATGTAACCCACAACAGAGAGCAATCAACTTAATAGTGAACTTCACTCAAACCTTTATTCTAAGTCTTCCATTAATTTTCTTGGTATGCACTGCCCCACACAGCTGCCATTCCTTCAAAAAAAGTGTTCTGAGAACATCTCACAGACATCAAGCACTGTTGATCACTCCTGCAAAGATTGTAAGCCTATGTGAGATAGCTTGTCTCATATGATCAAAGAAGAAAAGCTACTTTCACATAGTCAAAGTAGAAAACTCCCTGCAGACCAGTGTGAATTGAAAAATTGAAAAAAAAAAACCCTTCTTAGTCTTCCTCTATAGCAGAGTTGTTATTACTGTGGAGCACATACTCTCACTTCCTCTGTGGGTAAGGATCAAGGAACTGTGTCTGCCTATTTCTGCACTGCCCCTAACCGTGTGCTTAGCTAAACCAGACTTCAGCCATGACATCAAATCCTGATTTTCAGAAGTGGAAGAAACACCCAAACCAAAACACAAAAAACCCAGGACACTATCACTAAAAACCTGAGCAGCTTTCTGCTGACTGCCTCTTTTACCTTGACATTCATAACCAACAGTGGCAGCTTTTACTATACACAAGCTAAGGGACAAACTTAACATTTAACTCCTCGTTTTCAGAACTTTGAGTTAAGTTGTTATAACTCAAACAAGATCATTTACAAATGAACAACTCTGAACCTTACAGGGCACCAACTTGTTTCAGTCACTGTGTACAGTACTAGTAATTTTAGTAAGTCATATGAACTTAGCTGAAGTTTGGGTTTTTTTTAGGTTAGCAACTCTGCTAACCTAAGTTCCCTGTGGAGTTTCATGTCTGTTTGTGTACATGTTCCTACACACAAGCAGAAACTTTTCAACTGATAAGCTGTAACTCCCCTTCAAAGTTTGGACAGGCTCAAAACTTCTTGAAGTTTTGCAGGAATGAAGCACTACAACTGCTATTGAATTATTTTTGGAGGTGGAAAAGAATTTTTTTTTTAAAAATGACAGCCCATAGAACATTCTCAGTAATTAAGATAGAATTTCAAATACCACTTGCAGCTGCTAACTGAAAACTGCTGATTTGGTAAAGGAACAGAAGAGGATTGTTACTACAAAGCATCAGTTTAAAGGGTTTGTACAAAACCATCTTGTGCAAGTCCTATTCATATTAACTGCAAGCATACTAGTTATATCAAGGTAGTTTGATATTCAAGCTAAACTTAGCAGATGAAGTAACTGATGCTTTACGATTTTACCTAACATTTGCTTAAAGATGCACCAAGAGCAAATCCAAAAGCTCAGCTCTGCTGAGCACTGAGCTCTTCTGACACTTTCACACACAGGACAAAAGCTCCAGTTCAGGTAAGAATTAAGTCTATCAGCCATTTGAGCCACATGCCAATGCAACTACACAATGTCAGCACAAACATTCCTAGGCAAGAGGAGAAATGCATGCAGTGAAGTCTGAGAGCAAAACTCACATCTATTGCATCTCTTTCAAATATGCGGAGCTGCAGAAACAGCTCCAGTTTGATCTTGCGTTCTTGGAAAAGCTCCTCCATCTGAGACTGGGCCTCATCCAGCTGCTGTAGGACTGTCTCTATGTGGTTGATCGAGCTGTTATGGGGGGTCTTGTTACTAGAAATGGCAGAATCCCTACTCAAAGCAGAGAGAGGGGAGGGGGAAGAAAAAAGAGCATTATTGAAAAAAAACCCATACAATTTGGACACATATTATATATATATGAGCACAAGATATAAGCCTGCTTCAGATGAAGTTGTTGCAAACCATATTGCATGAAAGTTAAGTCGGTACATCTTTGTAAATAAAAAGTCAAACTATGTTCTAGTACTCAAAAAAACCATTAGAAAATTAATTACCTTCATTTTTTTTCCCAAATCAACACTTAAAGACATTCTATTTACAGGAAGGATAAAATCTACGACCAGAGACAAATGCTGCCACCACTGTGAAAAGGAAGTAGCATATGATAACTATTTACTTTCCTGAATCTTCCAGGCAAGAAAAGAAAATCAAAATTAGTTCATTAAGAAAAAAAATTACTTAATCTTTTACCTGAGTATAAAACTTGCAAATTCAGATTTGTTAATCTCCTGTAGGAAAGGAGACATGTACCAGAGCAGCTGGGAACCAAATTTATTTATTCAGATCATTTTGGAATGAAATGGACCACAAACTTGGCTTTTACTACAATGAAGTTACTTGTCAGCATGCAAAACAAATTCAAGTGTCTCTTTATAAAAAGGCTGCTGCTCAGAACTCAAAATGCAGTGGAGCCCAGCATGTCAGACTACAAAAACACATAACTGCTTCTATCAAAAAGGTAGCTTATGTCAACAAAATCTCCTTCTTGTGGCAGCAGTGTTTATAACCTGAGCTTCCTGTAAACAGAGGTTTAGAGACCATCAGTACAGCATGAGAGATCCCTGTAGTCCTAATATTTACAAGTTTTATTTATATCGTATCTTGTACTCATCATCTCTACCCTCAAAATAGAAAGAACCTCACAGAACATCAGATAAACACCAGGGGAGATTTAAAAAAAATCTGTCTTACCTTAGTTGCTGGATGAGATCTTCACCTTCTTTTATGACATTGACTGTAACCTGCAGAGTGGTCTGTTGCTGTTGACCAAAACGTTTAATCAAGTCTTGGACAGCCTCCACAGACTCAGCATAGACATCATCAAGCAGTTCTTTCTGCAGCTCTTCAAGCCACGTCCACAGCTAAATGAAAGGGGAAAAAGCAAGAAACGTAAGCCCGAGGATCAGGCAGTCAACTATTCTGAATCCATCTCCGTGGACAAGAGAAAACAGACTGAGGTGGCAGGAAGAAAGAGGATTTGTTTTTCTTCATAGAAAAATCCCATCCTCATATTAATGAAGACAAGCCTTTGTTTCAAAAAAGGTTTTCGCTTCTTGGAAATACCAGGAAAGCTTTATCCGTGTTGCTAAGTCACCCTTTCTTCCCCATTTTGCTTCTACAGAACTGAGCGTATCCGACTGAGCAGCACAGAGTTCATAGTGAGAATCCCATCTGCAGCTCTGCGCGAGAGTCCCTGGGAGAGAAATGCTATGGTAACACTCTCCGAGAGAAGGGAGGAAGGAAGGAAGGAAGGAAGGGAGATGTATTGTAGCCACCATCAAATTTGAACTGCCAGGCTGACACTGCACACAGACAACATAACACCTTTCAGTGGCCTTCGAAAAAAGGAAAAAGAAAGGGCACTTCAGAAAACAAAATACAGAGACAAATCAGATGTGAGAAGTTATTGTTCTATCATGATGGTGTTCGCCTTCCCGGCTTCAGTTTCACAGTATTACAACAAAAATCATAATAAGCAATTCCACCAGTTAATTCTACATTCTTCCTCCCTGCTTCCCATGTGCACATATCCCAGATTAAAACTGTCCATGCACCACGGTTTACACAAAAATCCCTAGGTATTTGCTGGACAGGTATCACTGCTGGTCACGTGAAGAACCTTACAGTGTTCTTTTCCACAAGATCATGATGGAAACTGTTGCATCCTAGGCTCTTTGTGAAAGTCACTCATCAGCAAACAATTAGCCATCTATTGTGGAAATTAAAAGAAGCAGCAGGAGCACGGCTGTGTCCTGCAACACTCCCATGAGCAGCAACAACATCAGACTGGAACAGCTGCTCTTACAGGAAGCATTCAAACCTGGTCCCTCCTGTCTATTTTACCATCCCATCCCGAATCCTGCTATTCCAAGAATAAGAGTTTGTTTTTTATCCCAAAAGAGTAAGTCTGATCAAAAGTATTAAGGTCTTTTGACAACATTTTAATCTCTGCCTTTGAAAATTTTAGAGACATTTGAACCTAATTAAAAGGTTAACATTGTTAAAATACATAGCTAAGCAATCAAAACTGGCTTAAATTCAAAAGAGAGAAACTTGAATGTTTTCTTTATTTCTTTGCTAAACATTTTCTAGAGAAATAGCCACTTCATGCTGCTGTTTGTATACGTATGTTTTGATCATAAAGGTTTCCTGACTAATACATTAAAATAGAAAACTCAGTGAATGATTCCAAGTCTTGATGAATTAGTTCCTTTGAAACTTTGTTTTAAAATCAAATGCCAGTTTTGGCACCTCATAGCTTTATATGCCTCCTGTAGGTTTTGAGTAAACCAAGCTATAGGCTAAGTTTTCACAACTGGGATGAACTAAAGAGATTTAACCAGACTCTTTTCTACGAATCTACTACCCCCTCCTCCCCCCAAAGCAGCACTGTGTGTTTATACACACTGTTATTCTGACTAGTCATATGCTTCAAAGATAATGCTTGTCACAAACCTGAATGCAACTCCACAGTTATAAACACCACAGCACAGCAGTCTTTCTTATTAAAAGGACCACAAATCAATAGAACTTTACAAGTGGGTCAGAAGCACTCGTCAACATTCATTCCAGCATAACCCAATGCAGAATCAATTATTTTTTTCCAAATGTGTACTTCCGAATGCAATTTTAACTGGGAAATGAATGAAACTTAAGAGCAAGAAGCCGAAAAATACAGCCTGAAAATTTTACTCCTTTTGCAGAACAGCTGGGACACTCCAAGGTTTGCTGCTCTAGTGTAATTTAGAGTCCTTAAAATACCCAAACCAGTAAAACATGTGGCACATGCAGCACACAATTAAGAATGGAAATACTAAAATCTTGCATTTGAGAGTTAATTTGTCTGTACTCTCCATAAAGGTAACACCAGTGTGTGTCCATGCCCAGAGGACATGCATTTATTCCTCTCTTAGATTGTGAAGTTCATGCCTGAGCCATAAACATAGGGCATTGAGTCAGAGACCTTCCAAATGAGCTGTATGTACAGTACAGCTTTCAACCGTGCAGATACAGACGTTTGAGAGCAACACTTTGTTGCTTTCTGCAATGTACTTGGTGTTGGCTGGAAGACATTGCTGGCTCTACATGCTTACATACACTCCAGGCTTAGCTTACTGTGCTTCCTACAAAAGGCTAAATTTACACAGATATTTACTACAGAGAAACTGGGATGAAATAATTTTGAGTTTCTCAGACTGTATCAAGTTTGCCTCCCGAGTCCCTTAGAAGTCTCTCTACTGCAGCTCAAGACAGGTCCGAGAGCCCACTTTAATTTTTAACAACATGCCTTCTGAAGCTGAGCTGTGTCAGACCTCTACAAGGAACACACCTCCCCTCCTCATTTCTTATTCTTCACGTAGACTTCAGCCACGTCTATAACTGGATGGAGATCTGGCAGCAGAAAAAAAACCTACAAGCGCTGGACTGGTGAGGAATTGTGCATGTGAAAATTCCCTCAGAGCTCACCCTGGATGCTGGAGATTAAGCCAACAGAGGAATGCAGACCTTTCTCTCTGCACAGCCAGCTCAAGGTAACACCACCTGACCTGAGCAGAAGGACATGGGCACCAGCACAACCAAGTGTGACTCTGACTGGCTTAGTGCCTGGTCAGCATGGCATCACTATAAACCTGTATCTGGCCCCCAAGGCACCGAAGGGCTCAAAAATACGTTGTATTTGCCTAGCCCAGGAGCTGAATTGTGCACTGCTTGGGAAGCAAAAACATTTTATGAAAAGTGCAGAAAGAGAAGGAGAGTAATTAGTATGCATTACTTGCCTAGCTGTGATTCATACGCTGTTGAAAGTGGAACAAGTTAAGCCATTGAAGTGACTAAACAGCTCTGTGACACTTGCATAGCAGAAGTTATTCTAATACATTGCCAAATAAATGTTTTACATTTATGCACCAAGTAAGTTTCTGACAAAAATCTTCCCCTCAAAATAATTGACGTGTTTATAAACAAAAGTTATGATAAAGCCACCACAGATGAATAAAACTGTCAGGTTACTAAAGCTGGATAGAAATTCATGCAGTGTACTGAGAGAAGCTTAATTCTTAATGGGTGGCAGTAGCCAGCTGGCTTCTCTGCAGCTTTCAAACCAGAATGAACCCTGGAAATTACATAAATTACCTTGTTTTCAGATACAAAATTAAGGCTGAAGACTGTACAAGGTTGCACAGCAAAGCAAAAAGAAAGCAAACAGTGTACAGCAGGGGGTGAACAGAGACTAGAGCTTACCCACACATGTTCAGCAGTGCAGAATTACAGATTTTACAGTGCAATGACTTTCTGAAGTAACACATTATTCCATAAAAGAGAGCTTGGCAACAAAAATCCAGTGGGAAAGAAAACCACAAACTCATCTTTAAAAAACTATTAACTTTCTCTCGGTGTGAACTTTTGAGCAACTTGCAGTCATGTTTTTTTCTACTCTTTGTAAAAGAAGTAGCATGAAGTTCCCTAAACAAACCATCAAATCATCTGATCTCAGTAAGAACTTTATCCAGCGGCAAGACAGCTCTAACATACGGTGAGAAAAACTGCATACAAAACTCAATCCAGTCACAGAAGGAGGTTCTTCTCTTTTCATCTGCTCTTTGCATCTTATCAGAATTAAAATTAGAGAGGGAAATAAAATTCTGAATCCTGACAGGCAAATGTTTCACTCAGCAGATTTTTTTTTCTTTATCTAAATATAGCACAGACTAAGAAACATCTGCTTGAATGAGCCTGCATCCTGTAGTACCTCTTTCCTAAGTTCTTGGGAGCATGCCATTAGTCACTGAGATGGTATTATTTCAATTGTCTGCAACATCCTGGAAGTTTCAGTGTTTCCATCATGGGCCTCTATCCATTTAAGTCCCATCTCTGCAATCTCCTGAAAGACTGCAGTTAAATTAGACCCCACTGTATTTTGCTGAATATAAACAGAGAACAATTGTTTTTGAGTAAATACTTCACCCAAGAGCACAGAGTTAGTTATTAGGGTAAAATATCCATCACACTCTTTCATGAGTTATTTCTTCATTTTTATAATACTGGTTTTTGGATATGCAGTCTGCCTTTTCAGCAGGCTCAGGCAAAGAAAGGCACGTAGTTTCTGCATGTAAAAACTGCAAATTCCTCTTTCTGCCCCTGTCCCCAAGCACAGTTTTGCAGTATGTGCATTACCACAGGCACAGCTGTTGAAAGACCTATTATTTGTACAGGGCCAAATATTGCAGTGGTGCTCCCTAACAAGTAGGTCTGGGCATAGGAAGGGGCTAGTGTGTGTATGTCTGCCTGAAAGCTTCGGCTTTGAGGATATGCAGTGCACAAAAATTACATATTTAAAAAAAAAAAAAAATCTTAAGATGTTAAACACCACAGGGTTTGTCTTCCAGGGCCTTTCAGTGGCATTTAAGATGTTAAATGCTTGCATTTTTTTTCATTAGATATAATTATCTCTAAAAGCTTCAAATGTCCCTATCTATCCTATGCTTAGAAAGGAACTAATTTCTGATTCAGAATAAATTCATCCTTGCAGCAAAACCAAGTTTCTCACATGTTCATAAAATTACATCAACTACTACTATCCTGTTAACATTTGCCCTATTTCTTAACTGAACAAGAGAAAAATGAAAAATGTCTATACATAGCTTAATAGAGAATAAAGACCTACTTCTGCCTCACTTTTGTCAAGCACTCTGTGCTATTTCAGTAACACTGAGACTTACATTTCATCCTTTTTCCAAGTAAAGAAGCTACCAGTATTAAAAAACTCAAGACATGAAAAGCTGTGTTGGCAAACTGAATTCTAGTGCTACCAGCAGTAAGCCACTACACATTTGAGTGTGCAGCCACCGAGAGTGTTTCTCATTTCTGATTTAGAAGTGTCCTCCACAACTCTCACAAGATATGCACCATATCAAAATACTGACCAGAATGCACTTCATATCTTTTACCAGACCTGTTACATTGATCACTGCTGTGCTATAACGATACAATAAAAGTATTAGAGATGCATGAGCCAAATAGATAAAGCCTTTACACTTAGATGGGGGCATCCAAGAGATGCTCTGCTGCTGGAAAAATCCTGCAGAGGAGAAAGCAGCCTTTTTTTGACGTCTAAATTTAACCTGTAGGCCACCAGGACAGAAAGATCAAATACCCAGGAGGGACATGCAACCAAAGGGGCAGGGCTGTCATCTCAGGGTCTGCCTCAAGACAAAATTAATGCAAGGCTGTGCTATGGATGTCCTCCCATACTGGGCAATGCACAGCAAAGTGTATATCCAGCAGTGGGGTTGTGAGACAAAGTGAGGCTATTATCAACAAGATTTTTTGAATCAAAGGCACATGCCTCATAGATAGATGTGAATTAATGGGAAGCACTGTGGCCAGAGTCAGGCCTCCTCTGCCCTCCCTTGCACTGGCACCCTCAAAAGGATGCCACCTTCCTTCCAAAGCTTCCAGAGACCACTGTTTCATTATTTTGGTAATGATGGCTTTGTATCTGAAAACCTAGCCAATTCCACTTCCCTTCTCCTTGTTTCAACCTCAGTCTATTCTGGAGCAAAGTTTAGTTTGAGTAAGATGAAAAAAGTAGATTCATGTCTTCTAGTAACACCATTAAGCATACTGTGTTTACATAAAAAGTGCTCTGAGCTATTATATAATCAACTTGTCAGAATACACACAAAAGGTTATATGCAAAAAACCAACAGGCTCTTAAGAGATCATTTTCTTCCACATACAGTCAAGCCTGATCTGCATTCCCACACTTGATTCCAGCTAGGAAAATATCTGTTGCTCTGCTTTGGCACCACAACAAACACCTGGCTTGGACAGGATTTCAGCCTTCCCACTCACAGATGCTGAGGGAGCCATTTTGGAGAGAGTGTGTGTGCACACGTGTACGTCTGTGTATGGAAGAATTTGAACTCACACCAAAATGCTGTTCATCTCTAGTCTGTGACACACTTCACAGCAGAGACTATTGAGACTCCTGCTCCTGTATTCTGCACACAACCTTTTATGATAACTGCATATTTGTTACTGCTATCTTTACGTGTTAATCTTTTACCTCTGCTATTTTTTCTCACCTCATCCCTTGCCATCTTATAAAATGCCCAAAGGCACAAAAAGCCAGAAGGGTTCCACTGTCTTGCAATGGTCTGTTTCAGATGTTCAGTTGCATCTTACCCATCCTCAGGCCAGGCATCTGTCAAGACACAGTACTTCCAATGCAAAGATCCTGACAGGGATATTTATTATCCCAAACACTTTTAAAGCTTGTCGGTGCACACTGAAGCTTAACTTCAGTACATCACTTCCCTGAAGAGTCTGGCTTATAGATTGAAATTTCTCACTGTATGCACGAGAGCCAAAAATCAATATTCACAACCTTACAATTTTAAAACTAGTAATAACACAGCAGCATGTGACCACAATTTACAAACAGCAAGCAACTGATTTTCTTAGATCACCACTAGGCAAAATGAGTGATACCATTACATAACACTGTACTTCTGTCAGTTCTGAATAGCTTCTTCTCCCCAGTGAAAAATGTTGTCTGTTGAAGTTAGTCTGTGATGAGTCTGAGAACCTATATACTGGGTTTCTGATATTTGCAAGCCACAGGGAGCTCTACCAGCTTGTAACTACCTCACTACAAAACTTCTGGAAAGGCTAAAGACAGACAGTATTTTCCATGTGCATCAGGCCGCTGCACATACAGCACACAGCTGCTCTGTGTATATGGACAGCAAAAGTCTGTTACTTTCAGGAAGAGCTTTTTGTGGCAAGCACACTGTTGAAAGCAGAAACTGTGCTGATTTACTCAGCATGAACAGAGTGGGAGTACTGGGCAGTCACTGAAGGGCTGCTGCTTCCTAGAGAAGCGGAGAAAAATTGCAGGCAAATTCCGCATCAGGTATAAAGGTTATGTAAATCTACAGGGGAGAAGTGGTAATGGAATACTCTCATCCAAATGAAAAGCATTCATTCAACGTGAAGTATTTCTGGGGAAAAGAATAAAACATACTGAAACATCCTACTTCAAAGAAATCGAGGGACTGGAAGGATATGGAGCCAGATTTCAAAATCTCAAACAGCCAACAACTCAGACAAACAGCTTTTCCAAGCTCTGCAGCTCCCTCCAAACTGTCACACACAAACAGGAATTTAACTCTTCATGTCTATGTTTTTTACCAGAAAAAATACGAAAAAAAAAAAGAGACAATTTACCCTGAGTATTTCAAGGGCAAAATGCATTGGTGGTGTTTTCCTTTGGGTTTTTTTGTGTTTTGGGGGTTAACTGGTTGGTGGTTGGGCTTTTTGGTGCACTTTTTAAGGTATTTTTTTATTTAACAACTAAGGCACCTCCTTCTGGTCCAACAACTAACTTACGATCCTACTGTTAGAACTCCTCTCTTTACTAGCTACAAGTGCACATTAATGTCTTCACAATACAGCAGAAAGGTTATGCTGCTTACAGGTATGCACTAATTTATTCAGCGACTTCCCACATCCTGCAGGAGGAACACAGTTCTCCTGCCAATAAGCACGGATGGCTTTCAGGCTAGGGCATTTTTATCTTCCATCTGCTTTGTGATGCCTTCTCAGCACTCCATACGCATGTTTGATAACAAACAACATGCTCTTGAAAATAGATCAGAATACAGAAAGCACAGGAGAGCTTTGAGCTTGCTGTTTCTTTGCACCTGAACCAAGGACTAGTCTACTAAATATGAACCCCCCGCCTCACTCCCTCATCTGTATTTTTAAGTAGATTGCAAACATATAAAAATACATGCTTCACAAATAGGTAGTATAAAATTTTCCTTTGCATTGCTAGGTATAAAGGTCATTCATACCACAAAACAAAAAAAAAAAAAATCAACATCAGCCACTACAGTACTTTGCCCCCAAAGTCTGGACTGCAAAGAGGCTTCCATAGTAACAGCTGTGTGTGCTTACAGACTCAAAACAACAGCCTTTTCCCCAAAGAAATAAATCAAAATACAGAATATCTATTTTTTCTTTTCAATAAAACATTATTATCTAGGGGAGCAGTGGCAATGTGCCAGCACATCTGGATCAGCCTCCCAGAATTATTCAACAGTGACTCACATGAGTCTGCCCTTCAAGATTTTTTTTGATTTTTGAAAGCAAATCCTTTTACACTCTTGGACTTTCACCACTACAATCAACTGTATTTTACTTAAATACCATTCCAGCTGTTGTTATTAATGCTAGGAGAAACAGGTAATGAAGAGATATATATGAAAAAAAAAAGAACACATTTCAGCAGCTGACTGCTCCTGTGCTTCATAACAGATAAGGACTATTTCTATTTGCTTGAGAAAGTGAAACAAAAAAGCTGCCCCCTAAGAACAGTTTAAGAAACAGCATTTATATTTTGTTTGAACAAGCAGTGTCCTGTGAGAGTATTGGCAAAGAACCATCTAGTAGAAAACTGATGGGGGAGCTATGTACTCATGTGTAAAGCTAAAAAGTAATTCAGTCCTGACCTCCTTCAAAGACCAATTGCCTTGTGCTTTTGTTTCAAGTGCAAGGCAGATGTTTCACTTACAAAAAACACCCAAAAACTCCCACTCTTATCCTCTAGGAGGTTTTGCTGAAGAAGCTACTTTGAATACTATACTTTGTCACTGAACAGATCATTTCTCAATGTACAGTGTGAGGAAGGAAGGCACACTGGAATATGCTGTGATCCAGAAGCTTTTCACATTTTCACCGAGTTTGAACAGTGAGATTTAACACAAGCTCAAAACAGAAACCAAGTAATCTAAGATTGTCAAAAAACAAACCACCTTGCTGAAGTACTTATTCTTGCTGTAGCCTGTTCCACCTTCTCCCATGAGCTTATAAATTCACGTTCTGTGTTTTGAATTGGAGCAAAAAAGCTAATCTTACTGAAAATTAGTGTGGCAGAATCTTCTTCTTCCTGGTGACCTTGGAAGAAGACTAAAAATTGCAAACATGAGGCAAACCATTGTCATTCTCAGATAAGATCTCTAGGTTGCAAAGAACTGTCAACATACCAGATAAAAATGTGATGTGCAAAACAGAGAAATAAACAAAGTCCTCTGGGCAACAAGGTTGCCTTAATTAGCCTTCTGCCATACATTTTGGTCTCCTGAACCATGTCCATCCAACCATGGGTCTGGTTAGTCAGACAACCAGAGAGCTGGTTGGATAAAAAAAACCAAAAGAGCACAGTATCTCCCTCCACAATGCTGACTTTTAGCTGTACCAATTCCCCGATACGACCCTTCTCCCTCCCCTGTGAGTGAACAAGCACATGTACTTGTGCAACGAAGGAGGAAAAAGCTGCTTCTGAAAGTAAAAAATCAAAATAAAATCAAATTTTAAAAATCCTTAAGCAGAACCACATGCTACCAGCCCACAATTCACAGTAAATTACAAACCAAAACTCATCATACAACAGAGGTTTACATGGTGTCCTATGGCAAAGTTTTAACAATGAAAGCAGCACAGGATAATACTGGGTTTAGGACTTGAAGTTATCATCACAATTAGTGGAAGTTTTACCTCTTTAACATGAGTGTGAAAGGACACAGACATGTCCAGCAGGATCTTGCGCTGCTCCACACGCCTGACGAAATCCTGTATCCGGTCTTCGAGCTGATGGGCAGCTTGATAAATTTCCTCTGGGTCACACTCCCCAGTCTGAGCAAGCTGCTCTGCTGCTTCTAGGAGCTTATCTGCATTCGTATATGTGTTCTGGAGAGAAATAAGTTAGTTTCACAGGATTAAATGAAAGAAAAGTCAGTCAGTACATTTTAAAGCCACTCCACTAATAAAAACAAAACTACAAAAAGGCCCTTGGAATGTACCTGTCTTTCTCCTTTTCTTAAAGGCAGCACAATATAATCTTACTAAAAATTTTGTTACATTTCTATATAATTTTCCACTTAAGTGTGAATAAATTCCTTAGCTCCTTATTTATGTCTATTCAAATGTGTCCTCGACACAAAACTTAGACTTAGTAATTTATATACACATCTAGAATAAAGATCAGCCTAAATGCCTAATCCACTACATGCTAACCGGTCTACTTCAATACTGGAAAAATCACTACAGTCAAGGACAGAAGACTTTTCAAATGTGTACTACTCGAGCTGAAGAAATTCTAACTGTGGTAGAGACACTTAACATCAAGTCCACACATCCAGCAGGAAGGTGGAAAGTGACCAAGCACAGAAAGAGAACATTTCTCTCCATCCTTAAAGGCATCCAAAATTCATGCATCAAGTGTATCATTATTTGTGAAAAAGCAGCAGCTGAGGAAGATTTAGAAGTGAGCTATGGCTGAATGTCCTAGTGGAATAGTGTCCCGATATATCCTAGGATTATGCAGATCAGAAGGCCTACGAGAGACTTGAGACTAAGCAGAAAACAACAGAAGAAGTCTGGTCTCTGATGTGCTAGGAGTCCCATGGTGCAGAGAAGAGACAGGTGTCCAACAACTCTTAATGCTCTGCATTTGCAGCCTGCTTCAGTATCTTTCTTGTTATCTTTCTTGTTGGAATAGGTCTGAGTCCAAACTTTTGTTATACTTTGGGTGCTCTTTTTGAGTCTAACCTTGGGTTTTCATATTTTAGAATGATTCTCAAAACTCTCATCAAGGAAGGTTAAAAGGATGTTAACTACTAAAGAAAAAAACTGAAGCCAAGTCTAGACTAAAGAAGCTTTGCTCATGTCACACCATTAGGTATTCTGGTAGGTTTGCAATACAGACTAAAAAAAGAAGAAAGCATTCTTGACAATATAAACTACACCCTTTCCTTCTCCTTTCTGCCCTTCCATGCACTCCCAACATCAATTACATCAGGTAAAAACAATCCTTGCTAGGATAAATTAAGCCTATGCAAATGTGCTTTTCTTTGCCATAAATATAGTATCACACCTCTAATTAACTTTATAATATCCACAAAAATTAAATCCACATCCAGCCCTAAAACTGAACTAAAGGGCAGGAAATAAGAGCTCTCCCACAGGGTATCAAGGTAAATTACGAGACAAGCCCAGGACAGATTACATGACTCAGTGAAGCTTCCACATATTTGGGGGGAGCTCCCCTTTAATTTATTATGATCTATTTATGCAAGGAATTAAATCTACACCGTTTCTTGACTTTGACTATGTAACTCTCAGCCCTTCCTTAACTCTCAGCTTTCTAGCTGCATGGAGAGATAGAGAATTCCTTCCTGGTTTCCCTGGGAAAGCCTGCAGAGACAAACACAAGCTTATCCTATTCAGTGGGGAGCAGGCTATTCCACACCCCAGAGCACTGTCTCAGGCCATGCTGGCCCTGAACACACTCTGAGCTGTGCCTGTTGTTCTGCCTTCCATGGCTGCAGCTCACGTGTTCAGGGGGCAAGGCCAGAGAGCCTCAAGGCACTCCTCAAACAACAACTACTTCATCCGTCCAGAGCACCACACCCAGCTGCAGATGGCTGAAACAGAAGTTTCCCATTTTAATGAAAACTTTATCTCACATGTGAAGCATTGTTTACGAATTCCAGGAGTATCTTCCGCATTACACAGGCCCAGGCACATCTGACTTCTCTTTGTGTAAAGGGGATGGTGAGCTGCCTGTATTTAGAGAAGATCACAGCCTGGATGCTGCTTCAAAAGGGGTAGCAATTCTCAAACCTAGCAGCAGGCACATGCCTTGTTGCTCAAATTTCACTTCCAAGTAGAGCTAGAGTATAATATGAACTGTCTTTGGATAGAAATCACATCAACTAGGTGTTCAGTACTACCTGCTGCCTCTCCCAGCTCTCTGCTCACTTCTAAGCAATGCTCAGAGGGAAAAAAGCAGTCATGTAAAATTTTGAAAATACTTGTCCTGAGGGGCAGCCTCCAGTTGAAAGTTAAGTAAAAAGAGCAAGAGTTCTTCCTTAATGGCACTTATGCCAATTTCCTAAATTGAAGGAAAGGAAAGGAGCCTTCAGGGTGACAAACTTCCTCAACATCTCTTCACTAGCACACTCTCCCCAGATCCCAGGGGGGAAGAAGGAGCTCTGTAAGAACTTCAAGACGACCTGTAGTCTATCCTTCTGTGCCCCAAGGTGCAAGTCTTTAATAGGCATTCTTCTCCAAAATCATGAAAAGTTCTCCATAATGGAATTTACCACCTTCCCCAACTACAAATTCCATCATTTTTCCCATCTTTCTGCTAAATAATGTTTTCTCAATATTCTTCACAAAGAACAAACACCATATTTTTAGAAAGCATATGAAGTGACACATCAAAGAAAACCTAAAGATTAAATTTCAGACGCTTGTGCAGAAATGACTACTATTGACAATAAATACAGAAACAGAAGTAAGTGGAGATATGGACTGCACTTCAAACAACCTGGAGTTTACTGTGGTCTGGAAAGGGAAGAGCGACACATGGATGGCTGGAGACCAGCAGATGTATACAAATCATTAAAGGCATAGAAAATAAGATAGGTGACTCATTAAGTACAGTGGACACTATCACATTGAAGCATCAGACAATACACTTAAAATGAAAAAGCAAAGTACTTTTCATCTAAGGAGCAATTAAATTGCATAACTCATTGCCACAGGGTCTGGCATACATTCCAAGATCATAAAGGGGTTGAAAAAATAGCCTAATTAAGGAAAGAAAAGTCCATCAGTGACTGGTTCAGATGCATCCTTCAGTTCCAACATCAAACAGGCTCAGATAACTGGGAGGGTAAAGGTAACTTTTTAAGCATACAGTCCCTTTCCTTTATGCATCTGGTGATAGCCACAAGCCAGTGTAAGACATGGACCTTTAATTTGATGTACTGCAACCATTTCATGGGTAAAGTTCAGAACCAGTCCAAATTCATAACCCATTTTTATAACCTTAAAGGACATGGGAACAGGTGTTGGTAGGGAAATGAAAGGTGTATTTAGACAAGGTCTGCAATAATCTTTCTGGGGCATCTTTCACCAAGAAGACTTACCTGTGGAAAACCCACTAATTAATTGTTGCCATATGCCTTTTGTGGTTTTTGAGCATAGACTACTGTCAAAAAGCGGACACAGATCACATTTGAAACACAAAAAGCTGATTTAGAATTTCAGACAAAAATGCACAGACAAGTACAAATACAATATTGGCCTGTATCTGTGCTTGTAAGCTGAAAATTAATGCAAATAAGCGACTCAATTATGTCAAATTTTGGACACTTGACACTTTAACTGAATGGTCTTATGGACACAAAGATGAACATGGAGAGAGGGTCAAAAAAGAAAGAAAAAGATGGGTAAGTAGAAATTGAACTGGACAGGCTTCACATGAAAAGAAAAACACGATTTTACAATAGTGGGTGCAAGTCAAAGTATGTATGTGTAGAATTAATTTGGAATCAGAATTTAAGGAGGATTATTAGCTGAGTTTTGACTACCTAGCTTTTGTAGTGGTAACAAAAACTGTTAAATAAAGAGAAACAAACCTTCATTTCACATGAATTTAGAAGTGAATAATTTCTGAGACTACAGCCCATTGACTGGAACGTCTGTCTTATTTGACACACAGCTTATTTTAACATCTCTTTAAATGTTGTTGAGGAAATGGCACCTCATTCACATTAAAAAAAGAATGTGGGAAAAAGCAGAAAGGAAGAAAAAAGAAAAAATAATTTTCACTCCTCTCAAAATCAGGAGTTAGCCTTTGACCAGAAACATGTCAACATAACTGCTGGCTCCCTGGAGTTGCCAGAACATTGCCATGCCAGTGACACTTCATTTAACATTACTTTCAGCTTCTGGCTGGAACTGACTGAAAACCCCTAATAATGCCCAGAGTGCTATTAAAAACAAACAAAACCAAAATCACAACAGAAAGAGCAACAACAACAAAAAAGCCCAAAATAAAAAACACAACAAAGACCTGGACCAACCAGAAATGTAAGCAGAAAATAAGTCAGCCAAAAGTTACTGATGCTTTAACAAGGAGTGCAGAGTGCTGCTTTATACTTGAACATAATCTTCCTTGTAACAGCAACATCAGGAATGCCTTTTGGGTTGCTTATATTCAGTTTTACAGCAAGTAAGAGGAACAACTCAGAGGGTGTGCCTCTCTTGGCAGTAACTCACTACACATTCAAGAGTTAGAGATGAAAAAAATATTTATTAGATCATTTTGTCCATCCTTCTGTCAGTGGAAGATAGTCCCCTGTAGTATATTTAAGTTCTTTGACCAATCTAAGTTTTCAGTATCTCCAAAAATAGAACTTACACCCATTCCCTGAAGAGCTAATTTCAAACTCCAGTAACATTCATTTTGGGGAAGTTTTTAGTAAACATTTGCTTTAAAATTTTCTGCTTTAAAGTCTAATGCAAATTAACAAGATGCTTTTTTTAACATCCAAGTAACATATCTATGCATTTTGTCCACTTTTGGCTACTCAAACATTTTCTTCTTCTTTTCCCAAATAATACAGTATTAAGTATGAGATCATTCAAGCTTTGTTAAGTATATTACAGAAATAGACTCCTGCTTGTCTGACCCAGAAAAATAAGTATTTCCACATGGAAAATATTACTTTGTACTAAAAATTAAGTAATAGACATGCATATAGAAAATCCAGCATGTATATATACAAAAGTAACAAAACCTATTCTTTTTGAAAATTTTACAGGAAATCAATATTGAGGAAGTTTTCTGATGCTATTTCAAGTCCTCAGCCACTGGAATGTTCCAAGACAGTATTTACAAAAAATTTTATCAAGAGTTTAATCTTCCTCTAGACAGGCAAACTGTAAACAACACTTCTGATGCATCCCCCATAGCAGGTGCAACTGCCAAGCTCCTGCATACAATGCCACAATTACCTAATAATGTTGTCTTCTGTTTGACTGAAGCACCCCTATATCAACCTCACCTTCTAAGATTTTTCTTCATTAATCTTGGAAATAATGTTTTCTCTTACCTATCATTAAGACTGGACAGACAGTGCATGTTACTAATGGGGAGGATTCTAGCCTTCAGCTTCCATCACAGGGCTTTTCTTCACCTCACATCCCCCCTTTTAGAGGCTAACAGTTACACCAGCTCCTTGTTAACTTCCCTGCATTCCTTTGTATCTCTATTTGTTTTGATTTTTTTTCACAGAAAATTGTGTTCTGAAGTTGTATCAGCACTTAAGGGTTATTCAGAAAAGGAGGACATTTATAAACTCAATTGTATTTAAAGAAAAAAAACTTAAGCCAGGTTGGCCAGTTTGCTGGCTCACCTGGTTTCTTAGGAGTCCCCCTTCCTCTCCATGAGACTGCAGTGAGAATGTGGGAGCTCCCCAAGCTTAAAGTCAGAAAGCAGGACTTTCAATTCATCTCCATCCTCTCTTACAGGCTGCATGGAAGTTAAAATCCTGGAATCCCATGGAACTAAGCTACTTTTAAAAGGAGAACTTTCATTTTTCTTTACATCAATATTTGAAAGAATGCTTTTGAAAAAAAAATAATAATACTAATAGTGAGGATGCCAAAGCAGTTCTATTTTACTTTAAGGCTCACACCCTCTAGGACTATGGAAGTTTCTCTTTTTCATCTCAAAGCTGGAGCATAAAGGAGAAATTAAATAAAAACTTGCAACAGAAACAAAACAGTCCCTTCCTGGAATGGAATGTTTTGTTGTGGGGTTCCCTCTGCACAGCCCTGTAGTGCAAAAGCAGGAATTTTTCATTTATTTCCATGACAAGTGTACAGTCCTTCATGTGATTGCTTTTACCTGTGCAACCTCCTCGAAGTCTTCATGGCGTTTCTGCAAAGCTCTGGCCCGATGCAGGGATTTTCCCACTCCAGTGTGTTTACTAAGAAAAGCTTCTCCATGGTTTTCAATCCAATCCAACACCTGTGGTATAGAAGAGAGACACACAGAAACCCTGAGTGGCTGTATTGAATGTTACAACAAAAAGACAATTATTCAAGCAATTGAGAAGCTGTAAAGGCACTGCTTAAAAAGAACTGAACTGCTGGATTAAAACACAATGTTGCCACTGAAGGACATTAATTACATCTCATTTAACTTTTCTCAAGGCAGTAATTAGCTCAAACTAGCAAAATAGTATGATTCAAGATTATATCTGTATTTTGAAGCCTACCAAGGACAGCCCCATTTCTCCACATTCATCAATTTGACAGTAATCTGATCCAAGTAGCAAGACCCCTTGTGAGGGTCTCTCTAATCTGTTTACACCTTCAGCTGACATTTTTCTGCAAGTACCTCTAATGAAGCTTGCATATTGCTGGTGAATAACACAGTGAAGTTCTATTTTAGATGAGAAATCATTTGACCTTCTAGATATCATTAAGTCAAGAAGTAATATTCAGTAGTAACTAACTTCAATTAACCCAAGAAAAATTAGCTGAAATCATTACCAGCAGAAATAAATGCCTATATTCAGAGCATATGAAGGAACATGCTCCAGTTCTTAAGAAGCATCTATCACCTAAAAACATCAAACATAATTGTTTATTGTAAATTTTACAGCTGAAAAAGTGGTGAACAAAAGACATTTTAAAGACTTTTATGCTTCTACCACAATGACTGGGCTGACAGCTTTATAAATTGTAAAAACTGTACATGTAATTAGTTCCTGCCAGTTAACACAAAAGATTCCTGCACACACACCAAAGTTCTGATGAGTGAATGAACAAAAACATCTAACCTCTCTTCAAACTACTACTTCCTAGTCATAACTTAATCCATTAGTTCAGTATGCATATGGTATTTAATTTTTTGGAAGACACTCAAAAGGTTTAAGAATCACATTCAGAATTAAAAACAACAGCACATAAGCGATTTTCTAAAGTCAGCTAACCATATCTACACAGCACTTATGTATGGTCCTAAATACCTTAACTAACATTCACCTTCAGCGTTCTTTTTTCTTTAAAACATGAATATTTCAGTTGGTTTTGAAAATAACTTCCAAAAGCCTGTCCTGTGCCTCTTCTTATCTACTATTGTCGTTTACTCTGATTCCTAAGTTGGGTGATGTTTTTCCCCAGTTTTCTTTTACTGAAAGTATAACTGAGTGTAACTAAAGACTTTTTTTTAATTCCACACAGATTTGAGATTTCCACTCCTGCAAACCTCTCCCAATCACAATCAATACACACGTAATCCCACACACCATTCCCATGAAAAACATTCATGCTTTCTTTAGCAAAAGAAAGAAAACATGGTTTTCTCATTTATCTTGACCATGCAAATATTTTTCTGTTTGCAAGCTCTCTCCTACTGGACATCTTCAAAACAACAAACAATTCCCTAATACCCCGAAATACAGTCACTTCAAATCACCAACACTTCATGAAATCTCCATACGTAACTTCAGCAATACTGGTTTTCCCAGTAAGTATTGCCAAAAGAGTATTATTGTGTTTTAGGTCAACACAAGTTTTTATTTTCTTCTTTCAATGTAAAATATTGATCAGAAAAAAGAGAGTGAAGAGCTAAACATAGCTTCAGTTATTATTACCAATATCTTTGACTAGTTTCAGGAGACTACTTGTCCCGTTATAAAAAGAGCTGAAAAGAGATATGTTTGGATGAAATAATTAGACTGGACTCTGGAGACTACTAACAGCTACAAGCTAACAAATGAAATCAACAGTAAAATCAGTCCCAGAAAGCATGGGATGACATGCAGAAAGCAGCCCAGGGAGAATGATTTTTGCTCCGAATAATGCTGAATAACTTCTCAAGGGAAGAAATTGTCATAGAAATCCAGTACACAGATCATGACATAAACCACTCAACTAGAAAAACATTACTGCCTCTAAGTGAAATCAGTATGAATACACATCTCATTAGTGTTCAGTCTTCACACCTTGATTCTTAAAAAAACTGAGGAAGCACTTTTGGGAATTTTACAGCATGTAGAGGCAGAGTCAAGTTAGGCTCTTCTCATCTGTAAGTGCTTTGCATACCGCTTCAATCAAAGGACAATACCATTATTGGCACTGATAGTAGCCTTTTAGCAACTTATTTCTCCCAGGAAGGGGAAGAAAATGTGTAAGAGTTACAGAAATCATATACACACTGAGACACTAAGGACACTCTTCTACCAATACTGAAAGCAAATGGAATTCAGTCTGGTACTTAAGTAATCCATAAAAGTCCAAGAGGCTCAACACTTTTCAGTGAAAGGGAGAATAGTATCATCCTCCACTGCAGCAAGTTGCATTAATGATGCAATGAAGTTCCACTGCAGTCTCAGCAAAACCATCCTTATGCCCAGGATCTAGAAAAATGCTTACATTTCTAACTCCCAAAAGAATATATGACAGAAGAAACTACTATGGAAAGACAGCTTCATTTAAAAAAAAATCATTGCTCATGGCTGCAAAATATGTGGTATATGCTGCTTGTAGAAGTAAACCTGATCTTTTGCAGATTCATTGTGCTCATTTGCGCCAGTCTTTTCCACATTATTTTCCATTCCTCACCCCCCCCGTCCCTTTACCTACTTTGCATACGTTCACTTTTCTGATCTCCACTTACATGCTGCTGACATAGCATTCAGAAGGGGAAGATGGAAATATCTGCATTTCTGATCTTCGGACAGTTAAAATGTGGAAATACTCTCTCAAAAAAAGTCCCATTTTACACTGGAACCGCCTTCAAAAGCCACATGGGAATCACACAGTGAAATCATGTTGATGCTAGCAAGTAGCAAGCATTCATGGCCCGCCCTTCATTGCTTAAGGCTGAAATCAGTGACTGTAACCTGTCTTGAGGCAGGCAGATCAAGAAGGAAGCAGCACATTTATCCAAAATGGGCAGAGAAGATACATTTCTTTGATCATAGTGAGTATTTTGGGGGGAAAAAACCCCAAGCCAAATGAAATCAAAACACGCATCCCCCTGCCCCCCCCATCTCCAACAATACCAACAAAAATAACTAATCTCTGTCTCAGCCCCCCCAAAAAACCCCTCAAAACACCTCCTACCAGGGTGTTTTACTAATTTTTGGCTTGCAAGCTATCAGGAGAGTTTTTCAGGCACCAAAACTCTGATCATACAAGTGTCAGCAGTATCACTTTACCACAAGCATTATCTTTATGCACAATTTTGACATTTCATGGCCTAGAAGAGCAGAACATGTTGCTGTTCCAAGTCTGCTTTATTGCTTCATATCAGAATCAGTCAGCTCCGTTCCTTAGGTGAAAGGCTGACTATTATTTACTTGAAAGCTTATTAACTCTTAAACATAAAATCATCCTTCTGCTAGCATGTAGAAGGGCTACAGAGACAACTGAATGCCAGTGGCCAGACTTTTTTTTAAAAATTAAAATAAAACCCCATTTTTTCAGATGTTAATATACAAACTAACTGGGAACTAGATCTCCCAGCATGTTTCTGCTACCTAAAGTCAAACTCAGAATTCCAGTCAGTTTAAGACTGTCATACGTTTTTATATTTCAAATTTGAGATTTTCTGTGATTCACTTCTTATCTACTATTTTCCTTATTTCATGCACTACTTTCCTTACTACTTGCTTCAAAAGATCAGCAGATCATTCTTGGTGTACTCAAGATACCACCACAATGTTTCTGTTGATTTGGATAGCTCCACTAGAAACAGCTTCCCAGTATACAAGAACATGGAAGACAAAAGAAAAAACCCAATGAGCTTTCTAAGGTGGAAGTAACATAAAGTGAAGTACCAGCTCAACATGGCCAATTCCCTCCTCCAACTCCACTCTGTCACTCACTTAACACTTCCATGAACTGAGTTATTTCATTCATCCAGCAGAGGGAGGAGGAGGAAATCACAGACTCATGCTAAAGGACAGTTATAGATTAACTTACAATGCTCTTGGTTGCTTGCCATTATGTGCAAACTAACTATAAACAGTGGAAGAGGGCCACACTTAGCTTATTCTGAAATGAAAAAAAAACCCACCACATTTAACTTTACTGACAATAGTTAAAAGATGTTTTCATGTTATCTTCTCAATCAATCTTAAATGAGTTTTTTTAACATTTGAACAAAGAGAGAATGAGCTAACAAAAACTCAAGTATTTTAGAAAGAAAGTTGCTTTGGAGCTCTACATAAACCATTCAAGAACTGTCTCGGATATAAATTAAAATAATACCTCAAACCAGAGTAATGTCATGCATTGAATGGTGTTAATGAATATTCAAATGAAAAACTAACATTGCTCAGATAAATTAGGATGATCTGATAAAGTTGCTTTGCCTTTTTTTTGCAAGAAAAAATAATGTTTTTATTTGAGGTCACTTTTTTTCCCCCAGATAAATTTTCAAAGCTGAGGGAGCTACAATCTCTAAGACGCTGTGGCTATTAGAGTAGTCTGTCTGGTATGGATGTTGAATGGTCATTGTCCTACAGATTGATCTGCACTGAAATCCCAGTATGAAAAGCTGTATTATGAAAGGGAACAGTGACCAAAATTCACACTGTAATTCATAATGCAGTGCCAAAAATACCCAATATCTGTAAAGTTAAGTTAAAGCAACATAAGGAGCTATACTTCCACATGCAGCATTTCAGTAATTAACAGTCATTACAGAGACAAAAAAAACCTCAATCTCTGACAGTGGTAATTACTGCTACACTAAGGGAAGGGCTTAGGAAGACAGCAAGCAAGGGCTGCATCTCTGTACAGATCTAGCTTGAAATTTCATGTGGTTGATAAAGATGCGCATTAGGCACAAGGCTGCAGCTTTAAACTGTCAAGAGGATCTCTTGCTACCTTAATTCAATGTCTGTCTTGCAAAGCATATATAGAAACCACAGGCATAAACAGGATGAAAGCAATTTCTCCAACCAGTAGGTAAGGCATGAAGTGCTGAATAATAAGTCATTGTGGATCAACATTCTCGAGTCAACTGGTTTACACTGAAAACTTCTGGTGTACTCACAATCATGATTTGGATAGCACATTCCTGATACTGGAAGTTATAAAAATATGTAAAGCTGTCCACTTTGTTTTTTTCAAATCTTCAACTACTTCATCTTAAATGCAGCAGTTCCAAAGGCTGATGAGTCCAATATAGAGAAGGAAAATCCAGCATCTTGCTGAAGAACCTGGTGGTGACTGCACAATGACTTGAGTCTAATGATGGGTTTATTTGCCATCTTCAAAGAACAAAGCAGCCTGAGAGCTAACTCCTCCACACCGAGAGCCATGATTTAGGATGGAGCAGAAAATTAAAATTTCCTTCAAGCATTTTAGGATTCCCAAGATATCAAAAGTAAAGAGTAGGAGCAGTACAGTAAGACTCTCTGCAGCATTTAATGAACACCTTCCCCCAGGAAATAAATTGCCTAAAGCCTGGCCTACAGGCCTGAAACTTGAATTATGCACCTGGCAAATTACCTCAGGAGACCCCCTGGCCTAGATTGCCTAAGTAGGTCCTAAATGAACTGAATTCAAACTAGAGGAGGAAGTTCCACCATCCAATCCATACTTGTTGGCACCAGACTGCTGAGGGGACCTACATTTTTCTCTGAGAATCAAACTACTGTGTTAATTTCAGTTTCTGAGGATTCCTTACAAAGCCTTTTCAATTTAAGATCTGATTCATTTGTGGGCCGTGCCAGAATCACAGCATACTCTGAGTTGGCCCTTCACTGACTACTCATGCAGGTACCAGCACTGGACCCTCCTTACTAGCCACTACTTATGCTGTAATCTTCATGGAGAGCCTCAAGGATTTAAACAATGGCATAATGAATGGAATCTTCTGTTCTCTGTGGCCTTCCTGACCATTCATAACATTCCCTCTGCTTTCTTTTACTTTTTTTGTCAGCTAATACTTTTAATGCCTTTCTACATCCTTTGTCACATCTCAGTGTTGGCAATCTGGATAACAGTCTGTCTTTCAATGTAGGCTTCTTTTCAAATTAAAAAAAGAAGTAATAAAGTTTTGAAGATTTTACAAGATTTGCTGCTTAAGCATTTAAGTTATTTTCTTTAATTATAGAAGAGATAGTCACCAGAGGTCAAAGAAAGTTCAGTTATCAGGATTGCTCTGTCTCCCCACCATCTGCCTAAATTACCTTTTTCAATTACTGTAAATGATGAAAATCAGTTATTTCAGTCCCAACTGCTCACATCTAGTATCTTCTTGAAACAGAAAAGTACAAGAAATTTAGCTTAAAGTGCAACTAAGTCTAATGAGAAAAGATCAGTTTAACCAGAACTATGGGTATCTATCTAAAAAAGTCCATTCAGAAGTTGTGATTTGTGGATACTATTACACTGAAATGAAAGACCATGATCAGTAAATACTGGCCATCTTTATTTTTTTGAAGATGAGCTCTTAAAGGATAAATTACTCATGTCTCTGTTAATTGAAGTTCAAAGCCAACACTTTATGCTTATTAAAAATCCATCAACCAAGGAATTTTATGTTTTACTTTCAAAACACAAAGGTGTGTCAGAGATACTAATGCCTGTATGTAACTACTGTTACAGATATTGTCATAATAATAAAAAAATAGCAAGTAATAACAATTAATTCAAGAACAGTGTTATTATCAGAAAGTAATATAATCTGTAATTTTTATAATTACAATTATTAAAATTTTAAAAAATTAAAATTTTGTAATTTTTATCATAACTACTCTCAGGTTTTAAAGAAACACAATTAAGTCAATAATGTATCACTGAGGATTTAAAACCAAAATTTTACAGAATAACACTAATAATTTTTTGCATGTTACAAGAAGTCTTTTTGACACTTCAAGTCCAGAATTTTACCTAGAATGTGAATGTCAGCTTCCAGCACAAACTCAGAACAGCTGTCTATATTAAAAATCTTTTTCATCATATATGACTTAAAGTAAATAAATTAATTTAAAATCAGAAAAATTTAAGTAGAACTAACTTTCAACAATAATTCTTATCCTTAATAGCCAATAGCTAAGTTCTGATAACACACAGAACTTGGTATCATTCAGTCAATCCCATGCAACTATTCACTTGTTGCACAAAAAAACCCATGGGAATTAGCAGTCAAAACTCACCTGTCAGTGCAACCAGGCTGACAGAATACAAAGGCATTTAGACAAGTGAAACAAAACCTACCTGTTGAACATCCTGCTGAAAAACACAGAGCTGAAGCCGCTGGTGCAAGCGGACCTTTCGATGCTGCCAGATGTTTTCCAGTTGGCGCTGGTGATGCAACACTTCATGGATGACATCCAGGACATGATGAACTGCTTTGGAGTAGTTGGCAGATGCGGTGAGGGAATCAGAACTCCCAGGAGTCAAAGGTCTCTGAAGTTTATCAAGGAGCGACTTCCCATCTTGGCTCACCTGACCACCAGAAAGGACAAAGAATTACATGTCTTGCCAAAAGTTTATTGGGCTACTACCTGGTATCCCACTCCTTCTCCCAGTTCTAAATGTCTTCAAGAACTCAGGGAGCAATGATGAAGACTTGTTTTACTGCAGAAATTATTACCTACATGCAGCTGTTATAGGAAAGAAAAAAAAATTATATTCTCCTTATCTTTAAAATATTTTTAACAAGTATCACTCTTCTAAATAACAGCCTTTCTTCCCATTTCTTCATTATTTTAAGAATGACTTTCCTTCAGTTTTGGGATTGTTTTGTTTGGTTTGAGTTTTTTGTTGCTGTTGTGAGCTTTTTTGAAAAAACTAGTTGAATCTAACTTTGAATAAATGTTCTTCATCTCTTTCCCTAGTCAACGAAACACCTAAAATTAAGCATTTGTCCAGAATTATCCTTCCAAAACAATCTCTTCATTTCATGTAAAGGTGAACAGAGAGGTTACTTTCTGTAGGTTAGTATTTGACAAATACATTTAAACCAGCAGATATAAAACTTAGTACATTATTCAATCTGACACAATTTACAACTTCTAATTTATTACTGTTACTGGTAAGCCAAGGGAAAACTGCTGTTATGGCAGACTTAATTCTGATAAAATCACTTAAACCCTTTCCATGTAGCACAGAAAGATACTGTTTTCCAAAATGTCTTTAACTACTGATACTGACAGGAAGCATTTGTCATTTCTAACTGTTGTCTTCTCTGATTTATATCACAGCAGAAATATCCAGATTTACCTTGCATGCTAATTAAAAAGCAAAAGTCCTCTCTTATCTGGTCACTATCAACATTTAGTGTTAAAACCACTTTTCATTGGTGTTTACCCTGTCACTTCTAGCATGAAGCTCAGAGAGTTGTTATAATCCAGTATCATTATGCTACCTGCAAAGAACTTTTCTAGCTCATCTAGCAGGCAGGAACAAAAATCATCTGAAACCACAAGACACAAGTATAAACAATAGCCTGAATCCATCAAATCCACGCCATGTCAGAAACACCAAACTTGCCAAGGCCTTCCCCCCGTGGCTCTTTTCAACAATTTTTGCTAAGTCTAGGCACATTTTAAATTTGTTATTCAGTAGTCCAACAGATCAAATGAAAATTCTTTGGAATTTTAAGGGAGTTTGTTTCTCAGTTTCAGTTCAAGCTCTTTCATTTTAGCAATGAGTATCAACAGAGAGAATGATGCTCACTTCTGAAATTAGCTCCAGTAAAGTCGGGTCAGCAGAAAAAAATGCATAGTCCACAGCATAGTTACAATGATATCTTTTTTCTTTTTTGTATCCAGAACAATTATCTAGTAAGTCCTTCAAGTATTTCAAGATAATGGACTTCAATTATCCATTCAGAGTCCATAAAATCTAAGTGAAAAAAGTAACTGTGACAGCCCCTTGATCCTATTAGTTTATTAGCTTTACAAACAAATCACTGCACAGATTTTCCTTCGGAGTTAAAACACTAAAATTTTCTTCCTTCCTAGTGCATGACTGCCTTAAGACTTCAGTGAGATGTATAACTTTATTTTTATATATAACTTCATTTAAGACACAACTGTCAGATTTTCAGGCACACCAGTTTTCTCATCTTGTAAGCTAGTAAGTTGCTTTACTAGTAATATACAGTAATTACCCTCAATAAAATCAGACTGTCTAGTCTTAAAAGCATTTACTTTCTTAAAATTACTGTCTTCTACCCTATAACCAAGCCGTGTTGTCAAGACATTGCAATCTAAAATGAATGACAGCGTTGTGATTCCCAAAGTGTTGCTCTCTCTTCCCCCACTGTTCATTCATCACAAAATGAAAGGAGCTCCGTACCGTAATATAAATGAAGTCATACATCTAATAATGATAAGCAATAGTGCTGTAATATCCTGACACAGAAAGACGCCTCCATCAATCTTCAAAAAGGAATGCATGTTTGAAAAATGCAAAATAAAACCTGCCCAGAGGAGGAACACAAGTTGTACATATACATACAGTTATTACTTCTGCACCAGTTCTGGTTGCTAAAGACAAAACTGGTTTTTTACCAGATGGGGGAAAGTAATGACCAGAAATCAGAAGAAAGGCACTTAGTGCTCTTTTTTTCCTTTGAGCAGTACCAGTGAAGATTTTGTTAAAATATCTAGCTAGCCCAAAGTCAAAAGCTACAGCTTTGAAATCCTAAATAAAGTTTCAAGGTACGTCCCAAAGCAATCCTATAATCTACCAGTCTAATTTATTTTCTTTATGCATCACCAGTAAGTAAACATTATTTAACATGCTAATCCACAGTACTTACTTACACTTAACAGCAGGCTCATCCAGTCACATCCCTGACAAAATACAAAGAATCCACACAAAACCAACTCAAACCAAAAAGAACCAGCTAGAAAAAATTCAACCTCAGCACTTTATAATCACTATTCTTGAGAAATCTAGCCTTCCTCCTCCTTGCTTCACTCTCATGAAGCATGCATCCCAGACTGCCTCTCCACATAAATCTGTTACAATCATGCTATGTCTCTGTCCCTTGCAATGATGAAAGTTTATAATGAAGTCAAGAAACGTTACTACAAAACATGCTTTCAAGAATGAGTTAAAAGAGTTACATGTAGGTAAAACTGCAATATTATCAGGTGTGATAGTATGTCATTATATCAGTTGACAACAGCAGTGTGGCATAGAGCAAAAATAGGGATATCAATGTGTATTTTACACAGAAGAACAAGAATTCATGAACCCTGGCTATCTAACTCAAGGTCACAAAGTTGATGCAGGCCCTAAGTTGGCAGGTATTCAAAAAACCCGGTTTTGATACATTAACAATAGGATGGATGATCAGCACTAAACTTACCCTCCCTTACTGCTAAATGAAATGTGACCTGACTTAGGACTCAGTTTCCTATAACAAAGTTGGTTCATCAGAAAGTAGTTTTAACTTTAATGTAATGTATAAATCACAACCATTAATTCAAACCCACATGACCTCCTTTTTAAGACAGGTGCAAGCTGTGGCCTAAGCTATCCTGTGTCCACTGATCATTTTTACCATTATTTAACCAAGCACGGAATTTCAGTACGAAACTACTGTATTTAATACAGAACAACATCAGTCCAACTGAATAGCAAAAACAGTTTTACCCAACAATGAGAACAACCCTGATAGAAGAAGGAAAGACAAGTAAAACAGGAAGTGCAGAAAAAACCTGTTAGCTAATAATAGTGAATACCAATTTGATTTCTGCTAAGTAACGCACAACAGAAAACTCCAAATTTGAAAGAAAACAAAAGGATAGTTGAGTCATCATTTTATAGATCACCTTCAGAATTAATTTATCATATCTTTTATCTTAAGTTGTAAATACAACTACTAGAAATAGTGACAATAGTGTGTGCTGAGTCCAAGATTAGAGCACCAGCACAGGATATGCTAATCTTAAAAATGCTGACTACATAGGCATCCTTAGCTCATTTAAGTGTCTGCGAGGTTGATGAGACTAAATGCATTACCTTCTGGCTTCTCAAGTAACATCCTTTGGTAGTTAAGGTTTTTTGGTGAGGCAATTTCAGAGATGGATTTTCAAAATAGACTTCGAGAAATCCACACCAACAGAATACCTTCCCAAAGAATGCCCAGCTAACTTCCCTTCAAGTAACTGCCTAAACAATAGTATCCCACTGCTATTAAAAGGCAGTAACATGGAAACGCAGATTAAAACATATTTAGTACTTTAGCGCTCCAAGGGTTGTTTGTACCACACATAGTTAAATCTATCCTTTTAATTTCTTTCCCAAGGTTACAGGGAGGACTTTAACATTTCACTTTTGAACAACAATAGCAAAATCCAGTATATAAAATTTAAAAAGAAGTTCAGCACTTGAGTTTCCAACTAACTTCTAATGCAACAAGTGCTACTGAATCATGATCCAAACTTAACACGACACAATTTTATCTAAGGAAACAAACAAAACACTGACCTCAGAGTAAGCCAAAGTAATGTGCTCATATATCCCTTGATGATGATGGATAGCATCTTCTAAATCTTGCAGCTCTGACGGAAGCTCCACCTCACCACAGGCTTTACACCATGAGTCCACATTGCTCATGTACTGCAACAAAGAAACATTCGGCTTTGATTTTGGGTTCTGCCATTAAGTTTACACATGACGGTAACATATAAAAGGACATTCATCTGCATGACAGACACTGAAAAGACTTCTTTTAAGTAAAAAGTCTTAACAGTATTTCTCTCTGAAAGAATCAGAAATTTATATCAGAATAGAAAGAAATATTGAAGTTTGACTATGCTTGTGCTTTTAGGTATCTGAAACTCATTGAGCTGTTAGGAGACAGGCAGGCTTAGCCGGATGTTGGCAGTCTTCAGAACCAATTTAACTGTTGGCAATATTGATGCTTCAAGTTTACTCTTGCTCCTTTTCTTGTCTTTGCAGCTAAGAAGTTTCCTTCATCCTGCACCTACCATTTCAGAAACACGAAAGCCAACTAAGGTCTTGTTTACACAAGGAAGTAAAACATGCTACAGCTTTCAAGTCCAGACCCTTGGTTTTTACCCACCAGCTCCCTGAGCAGATACTCATGGTATCATGAGGTTTATCAGCTCACCTCTTTTTAATCTTCAGAGAAAACCATGTTACTTTGCACATGCACACAACGAATTACTGGTGAACCATTCACTGAAACACTCCATAGTTGTCTTTTGCTGGAAAGAGGTTATCAAGGAAGCAAAGCAGTGTCAGGGCACAGCAAATTCACACCTCAGTCCCTAAAGAACTAACTTCTACGTGCAGAGAAGCACTAAATCCATTTGGCAAGCTACTACAGCAACAAGCATGTAAGGGATTTACAACTTAAGCGGAGGTCTCTTAGGACTAGCATTGAACTTTGAGCACACAGCTATATCAGCATAGCTGCTCGAGTCAAGCCTTTCAGGGGAAATTGAGGATACTGCAACAGAAATCTCTTCTGCAGACAATTTAAGTTATCTCTGAAGCTAAGCTGTCTTGATAGACAAGAAACTGCCATCACAGCTATATGCACAGCAGAAGTTCTGCCAACTTACTTTTTCACAGCTAGGGGGCATGAATTTTATACCCCTGTTATGCTAGGAAGGGAAAGAGAAGAAGAAAAAATAATCTGTTTTTCTAGGAGTTTTCATAGTTGTTAAACCTAGTACAGCCAAGCAGACGTGAGGTGAGCTCTACAAAGTAAATTTTCTCAATTCATGTTAAGTTCAAGATTCAAAAATTATGAGACCAAGCCTTTTATTTCATCATACATATCTTAATTCCTGGAGCACAAGTAGTCTTCTGAGGAAAAAACAACTCATAGATCACTTCTGGTACTCTTCCATTGCTTGACAGCCGGGCAGAAGGGTGGTGGAGTACGTAGTTCTAAAATACTTCCTTAATTCTCACTAAGGGCCAGTTTAAAAAATCCCTAAGGTTAAGCACTGAACGTTAACAGAAGCTCCATGTGCCCCAGTGAGCAGGCCCTGATAGCTGGTACAGCCTTCACTGTGCCTGACACCAGACAGCAACACTTACCTGTCACTTGCAAGAGAACACATGCATTCAAGAAGGGTGTGTTTTTTTCTTGGGCTGCTTACATTTTAATCTTTTTATGTAGGTCAAGCATCACCAGTCTCTAAAGGGGTCATTCCTCATGTTCCAAACCCTCTATCCTTGAACTTGCTCTCCACTGTTAATGAAACAGCTAATATATCACAGGCAGGTATCTTACAAATCAACTAGGGCAATCCATTGCAGCTAATCATAAAATGAAAACTGCAAGGAGGAGCAATTAAAACTAAATTAATCCCAGCAGATGCTGCACTATTTTCTCTCATTTTTATCTTTCCTTCTGTTTACACTTATATTTAGTAGTAAAGAAGGTAACGCTGACCCTTGCTATAGTTGCCCAGCACACAATCACACAAAAAATTTAATCCCTTGACTTCTGATGAGCATAATTTATTACTTTTGTTATGAAAAATGACCACATTTGAGTCAAGGTATACCTACCTGTTCAAATTTCATTAATCTCTCTCCTACAAGTATAGCTCAAAGGCTTAAATGCAAACCCAAATGACCCAAGTAATTAGAAAAGCATCAACATTGACAAGGTATTTTTATCAAAAGCTGCAAGCTGGACTGCCAATTTTTCTATCAGAAGACTATTCTTTATTCTCATTTTTATGTAGCTTTTCTGTAAAACCAGCTAAAAGGACCTGTTGCAGTGACATCACTTTATTATATTAGTCTGTCTAAGGACATTAAGCCAATGCCACTACTAACATAATGAAAGTTTGCATCTTAATACACTCCCATTTCTAATGTCTAGATATTTATCAAGTTAAATATCCGTGTAGTAGAAATCAGGGAAAAATAAATCTTAATATCAACTGTACCACCTCTCTCTGTTTCTGAAGTTTCCATTGCCCAAATGCTTCCTTCATTCATTCCAAATTAAAGTTATATCAGACATGAGACCTTTCCTTGGATATAATTTAGCAAGGCAAAATGAAAGAAAAGTATCTACATACAATAAAATCAGCTATACCCATCCAAGAACCTCTGCTCTCCAAACACACCAGGGATGCCCAGAGCAGACACTCTACAAGATCAGTGGGTGACTCAACTGCGCACTCACAGCAACTCCTTCAGAACTGAACTCCCTTGAGGGCAAAACATGCTTTTGCCATTAAGATTATTAACTTGGGGATATTCATTCCTATTTCCCCTACATATACCTCTTCTCTGGCAGTTACACATGGTTAATGACTTAATTAAAATAATTGGTATAGGCCTAAAGCTAAAATATTTTTTAGCATAGGAGGAATCTCCCATGGAATACTAAGTAAACATCTCCCACCACAATTTCAGATTCAGAAGGCAGTTAATTAACTTCTCAACTTTCAGGCCACTTCAACTTATGCTTTCTAAAAGCAATTATCATGAGTTCAATCTTGACACTCAAGGACTGATGGGAGTTGAATGGTGAGGACAGTAGAAGAAGTGACAGCTTCTAGATGCAGTAAAGGCATTATACAGATACTTAAAAGCCTTATATACTTAAGCATTTCAGTCCACTTCACTTTGATTCATATAGCTAATATGGTTGTTTCATCTTGCACTGATGTAGGCAAAGCCATGGAAAATTTAAGGCCAATGGGCTAAACTGAGGAGAACAAAGTTTTGTTTGAGCACTGAAATTGGCAGAAATAAATATTCTGGCTTTCTTGTCAACCTTTTCAATCACTTTTTGCACTTTTGTCCAAAGCAAAAACAAACTGCACAACTCCCCATTCCAGGACATGAACTTTTGTTGATGCCCACCCCATTTACTAACCTGTTCGGCTTTTTGATGGAAGATGGAGGACATGTCCAATAACGTGCTACGTTCTTCCAAGGCTGCAGCAAATGCCTTCCATTCCTGTTCCAGCTGACTGGCAATCTGTTTGATTTGTTGTGAAGCATAATGACCAGACTCGATCAGGCGGCTTGCTACTGACATGATGCGGCTTATGTTTACATACACATTCTGTGGAGAAGGAGGGGAAATTAGTTCTAGTCAGCAGACCAATTAAATACAGAAGTATATTCCTAAAAAGTTCTACTTTATTACAGCACTGATCAGTAGTCCGGTTTTATTCAGCAAGCTTATGCATGCCAAACTTTGGCATCTAGGTGTATAATGTAGCAGCCTATCCATAATTGACAAGTGAGAATGATGCCTTTAAATAATCAGTCTAAAACTCACGTTAACAATCAGCTTAAGCCAATTTATATTACATGAAGACACATTATTACAATAAAGAGGAAGAAATAACCATATTTTACAACAACCTAAATAAAAATGTTTACAGACATTCAAGTCAACAAGATAGTCAGACACACACTATAGGGGAAAATTGAAGTTCTTGATCCATCCACAATATGCAAGCATGCAACATCTGTGAACCTTTACATCAACTTCAAAAGTAACTTTTAAAGAAACAAAATAAAGAATTCTGAGATACAGGAAGTTTAACAGTTTTACATTTTATTTTCTTGCTGCTATACTTAGAACTAGCATTTAGAACTAGCATTCAAAATTAGACAAAGACCAAGATCAGAAGTATTCTCTAGCATACTGGCATAAGTCATTGATGGCTCCTAGGCAATCTAATTTTCAATCAAGAGTTTCTGATTCCCATGAAATAAAACAAGAATTAAAGTTTTTGCCACCAAAAACTTTCTGAGTAACTCTTTCAGAGCTACATGCGTGTAATATGGAGTTGACGCTTTCTTCAAATTGGGCAGACTCCCATACATCTAGAATGAAGTTCCTAGAATCACAGGATTGTTGAGGTTGGAGATTACCTAGTCCAACCACCAGACACTGAGCAAGTCAGGTGGAACCATGACCTGCTGGCATCCAGCCATTGCCCAGAGCTTGACACTGACTGGCTGGAGCAAGTATTACAGCTCCTCCAGGCTTCACTGTGCAGACCCATCTGACTGGCAATTAAGACAGGTCCCTATTGATAGCAAACAGTATGCATGTATGCAAGCAGGAGCACACCTGACACAGCCTACAGCTCAGGCTGCTCTGCTCAGTAAACTAGCACAACAGTTGATTGTCTTTCCTTTCTGCACAACACTACCTCTTACTTTTTTACATGATCCCACACATCTATGCTCTACTTTTTAAGCACAGTCAAACAACTGTACAGACTATAAATCTGCTATTTCAAATAAATTTTAAAAGACTGGAGAGCATTTAGGCCTACTAGAAGTGTATGTAGCATAAATGCAAGACTGCTAAACGAATACAGAAAGGCCTTAGATGGTCTTTACAGTTGTGAGAAGAAACAAGTGCCAAAACAGAAAAGAATAAAGGCTATAGTAGACTACCATTTGAACTCTTTCTGTAACATAATAAAGCAATTTTGGAAATTCTGAAACAGCAGTTAAAAATGAACACAGCACTATAAACATGAAGAAAAACAAATTGAAACTGAGCTGTGGTTAACATGCATTCATTTTCCCATGGCAATCAGGTTTCACACGTCTGGACGAATACAGCCTATAGCAGTATGAATATGAATTAAAATGCTGACAGTTGAACACTTTCCAAGCTATGTACATCACATTCCTTGCCTCAAAACAAACAAAAAAAACCCCAAAAAACAACTTACAATAATCTAAACCTTTTACCTCACTACATGATATATCTACCAAAGTTTTAAGTGTCAGTATTTTAGAACGAAATTACCCAAATAAAAAACATTTAGTTAAGGAGGAAAATAATCTCTAATAGCAACTCACTACAATCAGACTGTCTTTAATTGACCCTTGAAGGTCAAAAATTTTGTTCCATTTCCTACAAGGACAGGCAATTCCAGTGCCATTATTATAATACAACTGCATATTTTGCACACTGCTTGAGAGATAAGAAAAACTGTTACAAGTGTAACAGTGAGCTGTTGCTCTTTTACCAGAGACTGGTATCTTATTTATTGTATGCATTTACAACCTGGTTTTAGTTAAGGAAGCAACAGCTAGGATGCAATAACTGATAATAGTCTTCTTTAGTGACCTCATTTACACCACCTGCACCTTCTACATGTGTATCAACTGTCTCAAAGGTGAAAGGGTAATGCGATATTGCATTTCTTTAATTGTGTTACACACAATTATTGTAACAAGACTTAAAAGGTAACAATTTAAGTCACTGCATTATAAAGTGTTTAGTTCCGATACAAGTGTACTTAGCATGATTGTCTTCTCTAAAATGCTTTTTAGCCAGAAGCGGAAAGGACACCTTACGATATCTGGAAAGCTCCTCATTGCAGATTTCTCCTCTTAAGAGAGTATACAATTTAAAAAAAGGCATTGCTCAGCAAAGCAATACAGATTAGTTGCCTAACTGTGCTGTGTTATTCTTTGGCACATGCCTGAAAGGCAAACACACAGAAAAATAAAGGTGACAGCCTATCAGCTAACTGAACTTATGCCACGCTCACACAAAATAAAGCTGGTAGGTGACTGAAAGTTCCATTTTATTTCCTGATTTTCCCAGATCCGTTTAGAAAATGTTTATTTAGCTCCAAGATTTCCAACAGCAGTTTTCTGACACAGAGACTATAATGCATTCAGTTTTAAATGCAATCAAACTCACTGAAATGGTCCATAAGCATCATAACTGGCACCTCTACATAGACTGTAGTGAGCTTGAACTATTTTACTGTGATACCATCAATTTAGCAATAGTATTTTCAAATCAGCTGCCACCTCACACACAAATAAATGACCACCAAAACATGGTGTAGTATTAATGTATGAATTAACACCTCTTTTAATGATTTACATGTTCTCCAACATTTCTTCTAATATCATCTTTGAAGCAAGAGTAGAACAGTCAGTTTGGGAATACAAACTTCAACAATAAGGGACGTGGGACAACTAAGGTAAAACCTGATCTATTCCCTTGAAAAAATATAAACTTGGCAACATCCAAGCTGCAATTAAGGAAAGTGTTTATCGTGTTGTTCAACTACAAGGATCCTCTAAATATTCACAGGTAACCATTTAAAAACTGCTATCAGCACTGTAACAAATGCAATATAATTTGCATTTTCCAATTTTCTTCAAATATCCAATTTCTTTCCTACTTTTTCACAGTGGACCTGAGGAATCTTACTGCAAGACTATATAGTCCAACACCAGCATTACTTTCCTTCCTTCTTTACTTTTCACTCACCTTTACTTAATCATAGTAAATGCCCATGCCTTCAAACTCTGCCTACAGACACATCACTTTCATGTATATGTTTCCCATTACAACACTAAGTATGGGGCTCTAAACTGGACCTAGCTCTCCAGTAGGACCAACTGAATCAGAGCATTTTCTTTACAAATCTGAAGTTCAGCCACCCTAATAAGTACCAAGAGTGAAATAAGATTTTCTTCTTTTCAGTAACACCGCTGTCTGTTCCCTTAGTTTGTGATTCATTAACATGAACGTACTTGTTGCTGTATTAACACCTCAGTAACTGACTGCTTTTTAAAATCTGTTTACTTGCTTCTTCCCTCTTAAGGATTGCACAGTTAGCCTGTTCTATTTAGTCTTGCTGACTTTGGAGTGCTCCTCAGAAGCTGAAAATAGCCTGAACTCATTTTACCTTTTCAGTCTATTCTCAGGCTGGTGGCATCCAGACATTGTGTCTAAGCATTAACTGTTCAGGCACCATAAAGATTCTCTTAGAGATGTACACCTGTGGTCTTGCTCTCATTTGCCCAAATCCTGAGAATCAAGGGCAGCCTAGAATTCACATGGTGCTCTAGTCTATCTCAAGAGACAAATCTGTATGGTTAGAAAAACACATATTTAAAGTAAAAAGAATCTCAGGGGGGAAATATGTCAGCGGTACAAAGGAGGAGGAAAAAATTACATTACCTCTAAGGTAAGGTGAGTTTACCTCACCTGACTTCCTTCACGTTTTCATTTGTACCAGCCCCTGTGGCTGGATTTGAGCAAGATATCTTTTTAACTCTGCAAACGTAGGGATATTCAATTGTTGTGCTCATACTTTTATTTTAACATCCCAAAGCTTTCACCAGTGCTCATCTCTGACACTCTCTTTTTGGATAGCATTCAGGATTTGATTACTACCTTGATAAAATGTTTTAGTGTATGCAAACAGCCTGTTCTGAGAACATTAATCAACTTCACAATACGCCTACAATTGAGATAGGAGGTTTTGGATTATAGTTAATAAATGTAACTTCTACTCATGATCCTATCAACACTGAGACAAGAAGCAGTCATAGTACATCCTTTAATAGTAGCATGTGTCAGCTTTCTCCAAACAAAGTTTCATTTAGCCTGCATCACTCTTCAAGCATTTTAACCCTCCTCAGTGCAAGGAGAGGCACAGTTAAACTGTAATGAAAGCAAGGCCATCTGATCTAGCAAAAAGAACAGAAAATGCTCAAGCAGACAACATCCTCCTCCTTACCCATACTTCACATGACTTCTTGTCTTCCTTGTGTCTCAGCAGATGTACAGAAAATGGCAGGAAAAAGAGTGGACAGACACATAATGAGTCTTTTCCACTTTTCCATACAAGACAGACTAATCATATAATCATGGGTACTTTATTCTTGCTGTTTAAAAATTCAATACATAATTTTTGTACTTGTAACTCCTATGATGCCTTATTTGAAAGTTTCTCCCTTACAAGGTACTAAAAACTTGTTTTGAGAAGTGAAGCATTGGTTTAGTCACCCAAATAGGAACGTCAAGCTGAAACTGAGTATTGCTTAACTCAAATAAATCTCAGGACTTGACAACAGCAATTTACTGTTGCTGAAAGCAGGCCTTTAAAATTGTACTGAAAATCCATCCTCATATTTTCAGAGAGCAGAATCACTGAAATTTTGTTTTTCCCTACAGTTATGGAACATAGGATCTACTTGCCCTATAAAGAGACAGCCTTGACTTCTCTCAGTGTACAGCTTCTCAAATTTAGTAACAGGAAGTCACATATCTCTCCTTCCTACATGGGAATTATCCCTCAGTCATTAGTTCCTTTAGCCACATCAACCTGTGTGGTAATCCATGGCAACCATATATATGTCCCCCTTTAACACACAGCACTACACCTATCCAGATTTTCTCTGGGACAGATTTATTGCAGTGAGAACCAGTCTGTGTATTAGCTTAAGACTTGCATGAACTTATTTTTGCCACCTTGTAAAGTGCAACCACATGAAACACAAAAGGTTCCTAGATATACCATTTGCTAATGAAACTGGTGAAAGCATAGTTAAATCTCCTCCCCGGATGTATTCTTTACCGTTTTGTTTTATAGCATTTGGTTTAACACTTCCAACTATTTTGTCTTCTTACTGAAAACCAACATTCTAAAAATGGCACAAAGCCATTACAAGAATTTTTTTTAAAAAATCAGCAAATCCTCTTTGTCCTTGATATAACTAACTCTTGTTCATGACAGGAAATAAGTAGCTTTCACAATGGTTTACATCCAGGTGGCTTGCTTCAAACTGGGAGACCAGATCAAAATTTTGGCAAATCACCCTAAGGCCATCACTCTTTCTCAGCCAAGTTTGGCATAAGCAGCTGCAGAAATTGCCCTCCACCTCTTGGAAACAAACTGCTGCTTGGGGAGGAAGGGGACATGAGAGACCCAGCTACTGACAGAGGGTAGCACCTGCTGTGGAGGGGAGCATGTGCCCTGCAACAGCAACCATGTGCTGGGAAAAGCAGCTGCAACACCAATTATCAGAGTTAAGCTATGAGCACGTGCAAGCAGTTGCATTTAGTTGTGTGGGGAGCATTTATTCTTCAAACAGTTCTTCCCTACCTCAAGTGAGTGTAAGAAAATTAACTAGAAAGCAAGATCTATTAAGGTCCAATTAGCGACACAATGAAAAGTCTCAAAAATCTCCTGCAGTAAATAAAGCTTATACATAGTTGTCTCTCTCCCTCCCTCTATTCCATCCCAGTGAATCACTTCACATGGTTGCAGACAGGTTAAAAGTTAAATTTCACTTCTGGTGCTAGAGTACTCACACAAGACACCTTAAATGCATTTTGATTACTGAGGAGTTACACTGACAGAAGAGTGAACAAACAGCAACTTGTTAAGCACACAGCATATGTGCAGAGTGGTCAGGGAGAAACTGAACATGGTTGCAGGAGTTAAGACTGCCCCACATTTTTCCAGTTGAAAGCTAATGAAAAATAAGGCTTGCCAAAATTCAATCAGTTCACGTCATTTTTTATGTCACATTCAGTTTAATCTTTGCCCTTAATCTATATGAAAGGCTTTTGCCATTTAACCAAATAAAATCCAGATAATCTGAGTGCTGCTTAAATCAAAACCAGGGACCAATCACACTGAATTTACATTTTCCTATTCCATGGCAGAAAACCCTTGCCAGGGAGGGGGGGCTTTGCTACAGAAAAAATTGCAGCTTGTTTTTACCCTTTTGAATGTTTGGATAGGTTAATTTACCCCAAATTTATTCTAAGTTTTAAGAAAACATTTTGCAGGCTGAGAAAAAAATCCCCTGTAATTAATGCATTTGACAACTAAAGGCAAAGGACAGATTAACAGGAAAAGACTAATAGCAAACACAGAGCAGGAAGGATTATGCTGCATTTCTCAAGTGCTTCCTACTGTTAATAGCATCTGAACAGTCTAAAAGAAGGAAAAATAATAAAAAAGTCACCCATTTTAAAGAAAAGTGACTAGTATGAGGACAGACTTACAGAAGAATTTAACCTCTAGAATGCAACCCCAAGAACTGTGTGGAAGGCCACTGAAAATTACTAAGTTCCAAAAGTCATCTCACGTGAATGACACCTACTGTCATCCTTTGTTTCTTTCTGCTCTACTTCATATGCAGAGCAGTGAAGAAGAACAACAAGGTGCTCCATAAGGCAGCAATTCCCCATGCTGTGAACCAAACCTAATGGTCAAAACCATATATGATGTTACATAACTTAATTGCCAAGTTCAGTGGCATTTGCTTTACTCTTTTTAGACAGTCCATATTGATTTTAATTCTTTTAAGCTTTTGGAAACAGATCTGAGTTGCAAAAGAAGAAATAGTGTCTGCTCTAAAGAGTGTCTCCTATTGTCTTACCTCTACCTACGTAACACCCAAGAGCTACCTTACTAGTTTTTCCATAACTTCTGTAAGACACATAACCTTGGTACGTTTATTTTGCCACTTTCCTATTCTACCAAAAAATCCCTTTGCAAGAGTTCATTATTTCAACCATACTTTAATTCAATTCCCATCCTTGAACTGCCAAGAATGTTAATTTGTAACAAAAATTAGGTAGTGTTCTTCCATCATTGATCTAACAAACAGGAACTGGACTTAGGCCCAGACTCCCAAGGTTATTTAAACACCTACAATGTGTTAAGGATCTAAAATGTACTTCAGAATTTTGTTCCCATGTTCAAACAGCAATTCATGAAACTGAAAGTAAATAGCTTTCTCTCATTGCCAGTAAATACAGTATTTTTTTATAGCCTACTGATCATATTTGACAAAAAAAATTGTCTTGGCTCCATTCTGCTGTGCCGAAAATGAGAAATATCTTCTTGAAACCATGGAGAATTATTACACCCAGCTCAGTTTCTTCTCAGAACTTTTTGCCTGAGTTGAAATCTCTTCAGAAGATCCTGACAGCTATTTCTTTCCGAATGGAGAGCTAAAATCTGTATTACACATGATTCTCTGAAATTCTGTACAAGATCCAAGACTCAAAGACACATCCCAGGTTCTAGAAGCTTGGACACTTATATTTGAGAGGTGCTGTGGTCATGTTGAACACTGCCATATGTCAAAACAATTTTGTTGCTTTATTACACTTCCTCTGTACCTAACCACTTTTATTTTCATCCATTTTGTTTTATAACCTCACTGCTCAAAACCAAATTTCCACTACTTGTAAAGAAGGGATGATCTGTGTTTATACACTTACAAATTCTACCTTGACAGAGAACAAACAGCCAGCACATCTGTGCAGGGAGGCCTGTCCTTACCATGCAGTTCATGGCAAAGTGATTGTGCTGTGTCTGAAGTTCCATCGCGTGGGGGTGACTGGTTCCAATCTCTGTGTAGCTGTTCAGAAACAGACCTTTGTTGTGTGTGATCCAGTCAAACATCTACACGAAAATATTAAGGAAAGAAGAAAGTTCAATAATTTGTTATGGCAGAAATCATAGACAGGTAATGCAAGATACCTATGAACACAGAATACAGAGTCTAAGGCCATGAAAATTAACACAGATGCTCTTTAAGTTACTGTATATTTTAACTCAATCATTACTGAAACCTGTCTTTTTGGATCAAACAGATGAGGCTGTAACTGTTATCTTTACTACAGGTGTTTATCTCAACAAGCTACTGTAATGCCATAATCACAAACTTCATTATTACAAAGAAGTCATAGTAAACAAACAGACTTGGAGCACATCCCTGAGTTGCCAAGCTTATACATTCTCTAGTGTCAGCACTTATTGACATCAGCAGCTTAGCAGTTTAGAATGAAAACGGCAACTCATGGAAATTAAATATAAATTCTTTCATGCTGATCAAGTACTTCAGCAGCTAGTTTAATATTTTAAGCTCATAAGTTTACAGCAGATTTGAGAACAAATACTCTATTTCTAGATGAATTATTAAAAGTGTATGTGAACACAGAGTTACCTTCCTCCAGAGAAATTTAAGAAAAATCTTTAAATATGCTTGTTTTTAAAAAGAAAAAAAGGAATATTTTAATATTCAAAAAAATTTTAGGAGGGACCTTATATGACAACAGTCATTAATGAAGGCACACAGGTATGTTAACAGTGGCACTGGAAGATGAAATTTTCAAAGACCAAGTAACGCTGCAAAGAGCTGTTTAACATCCCACCTGCTCAAAATGGTCTTGAAATGTTTGCTATATCTTAGCAAAAGAGATACACCACCTGCTCTCTGGATAAGCTGAAATAGATTGTCCAGGAAAAAACAGCAGCAGGAAGTACCCATTTAAAGATCTTTCCAAATATGCTGGCTAACAGAACAACATTATCAAGTCCAGTATTTGTCCCAAGTCCATGACAAACCAAATTATAAGCAAACCACAATATGGTAAGAACTGTAAACCACACTTTTGAAGTTTAAGTAACTGAGACAGTTGATGATACACTCCTAAAACTTGAAGCTAGCTTCTTACCTAGAACTCAGTGAAAATGTGTTAGAACATTATTCAAAACAGACACTGGTACTGCTTGTGACCATCCTCCTCTAGGTCACTTGAATTTGCTCCTTCAGATGCTTAAAGGGGCAATTTCAATCAGATTCCCTCCCACCTTGTCCCTTTTTTGCCTTCTCTTCTTCTGAACTAGTCCAAAATTCTTGCACTGAATTGGAGCAAGTCCTCCAAAAAGAACATGTTTATTTCTCCCCATGCAATATTCTTTTTCTTTCCAACAATGATCCCATCTTTTCCCACATTTCAGTAAAATACAGGCACACACTGATAAAAAACATCATGAGCTGTGAAATCTAATCTGACACAAGCAGTAAAAATAAAGGCTGCAAGTAGATTATGGCAAGGGTCTAAATCCAAAAGTGAGTTGTGATACTACACAAACCTTCTTCTTAATCTTTTTTACTAATGACAGAAAACCTGTCCCAGGTATAATAGCTATTGTCAACCTCATTTTGACGTGTGTAATATTTCCCTTTTAAAAGAAAGATGCGTTCATTTAATATAGACTTATTTCTGGAATCAGAAACACAGAAAACACTGATAGGAGCTTATGCAACCACATGGCAGGACAGAGGTCAATCCTACAGGCTCAAGTATTTCACAAGAAGTGTGTTAAAGCCCAGGTTATGTAATCAATTTGATAAAATATGAGAAAACTAACAAACTGTATTTTGATGGTGCTCACATGGTACTGAAAGATATGTTATAATGCAGAAAAATTAATGCTGTAATGAAGTGACTGCAAGGTTGATAAAATGCATTTGGGTCTGAAAGAGCAACACTAGAGCAACAGCTTGCATTATTTTCTAAATAATTTTAGAAATAAATAATAATTTCATCTTTTTTTCAACTCTCTACATGTCCCTACTATTTTCAGCTATACTATCCAGAAAACATTTGTTTTAAATGGTACTTTAAAAAAATTGTTTATTTTTTAAACACAGCAGAAAACATTACAATAGTGTAAAGAAAGTCCCTGAATTGAAATGATGAGGGTAAGGGAAAATATGGGTGAAGAATACAAATAAAGAAGCAAGAAGTTGTTAAGTTTTTATATGTTCTGCTTTTACTCTTCCCTATGCATCTGCTAGTGACAGTTGCTGGAGAGCAGAATACTGATTTAAAATGGACTGCTGGTCTCATGCAGTTCAGGCAATCTTATGTAAAATACTTCAAGAAATCTGAGTACTTTAAGCTCTGAGAAAAAATATACTTATCACTTGACTGCATAGTCTAGTTACTACTACTCCCAGAGAAAAAATCCCCACCCTTCCTTAAAGCTATTTGTTCCATGGTAACAAGTCAATAATAAGAGATTGCAAAACCATTCTACATGAAAATAGATCTAATTTGAGCTCATCTAGAAGTGATCTGCCTGCCATACTTCCTCTTCAAATTCCATGACAATCAAGGGCTTTCTCATCTGAAGGGACTGGTTAGCCCAAAACATTCTGAAATCACTCAGTTCCCTGTTAATGACATATGCACTGTCAGAAGAGATACATCAGTTTTTAGCCTGGGACTTCAAACCCTGCATCAATGAAGCAGTTCCCCATGTCAGCCTCTTCAGGCTTTGTTGACTGCCTGTCACTCACTTCCCAAGGATCACTCAAAAGAAGACCAATGTAGTCTGTAATCATCGATATTTATAAAGTATACAGCATTCTTCTTTACTTGATGCATACAAAAGCATCTGTCTGGAAAAAATGTTTAACAAAATAAGCACTTTGAAGTCATTAGAGGTTATAATTTTCTTTGGTAAGAGATTTCTTACAGCTTAGAAGTACTGTCCCATGCCCCTTACTCCAGAAGACCTTGAGTGCCTCTCAATCAAGAAGTCCCTTACTTCTCATTAAAAGGCTAGTGCTTAACTTCAAGGACAAAAATTACTATTTTCAGTTACCCTTGGTACTTCTTTCAAGCCTGTCAAGCATCAGCCATTTACAGTCTCCTTGCCCAATCCTTACCTTTTCAGCATCCTGCTCAAACAGCCTGAGCTGAAAGCATTGGTCCAATTTCAATTTCCGCACATGCCACATCTGATGCAGATGCTGCCGTGTTGAGTGCAGCCTGTCCAGCATGGTGGACACTTTGGGTAAAAGGTTCTGTAAGTCTGCATTCCCTGACCCAGAGTTCTTTTTGGGAAAGCTATCACTGCTCTGTATCCTCTGGAGCAGCTTTTGTCCTTCCACATCAAGGTCCTCGATAGGGGCCTTAATGACTTTCTTTTTTAATTGTGAATGCTCCTCTATCATATTGCGAGCACCTTCCAGGTCCTGAGGCATTTCCTTTTTTGACAATATATCTTGCAGTTCCTCCAGTCTGGACAGCATATGGGTTGCATTGCTAATGTAGTCCTCAAAGGCAACTCTGATTTCTATCCACTCCTCATGGTTGTACTCCAAACAGCCATCAAATTCTGGGGTTAGCTGAGAAGGATCAACTACTTTGGTAAGGCCTTCCAGAGACACCATATTTGTCTAAAAAAATAAAAATGGAAAGAAAAAAATGCTGTTACTGAAATGAATTTCAAATTTCCTTTCCAGTTTTTGCTTGTCTTTTTGTAAGAGTTGATAATGTTGCTCATGAAGTCCACATGACAACTCTTCTCCAACATTTCAAGTATCAATTCTGATCAGCAGAAGACAGGAGGTCTTGGAGGTATTTTCCCCACATTTCTTTCTTACCTCACTACATTTAAGAAAAAACAGTAACCACTCTTTCGATTACTGTTTTAAGTTCTGACTTTGTGTATTGCAAAGCTGCAGGAGGGTAACAGCAAAGTTCATTCAGCTGATTTCTTCTGGATTCTGGAGATAGTAATATTACCCTAATGCAAACTAAGATAACAAAGAGACAAAATCTAAGTTTTTATCATTAAGGGGGGAAAACCTAATTCAATCTTCTTGAGCTTACAAAAAGAATATAAACAACAACATACACAATTACCTAGCCTAAGTATATGAAGAAAACCACATTTCTTCTAGCACTGGTCTAAAGTTCCTCTCCTTCCAGCCAGAATATAATTTATCTGAGAGTTTTCAAGGTCTGATCATTAGTGAGAACATTTAAAACCACAAAACAAATATAAATTTGTATACCATAGGGGAAATTACCTCAAACTCAAACTTAGAGCTGCCAAAGTTAGTCCTCTGTTTCTGCCAGAAATTGTCTGGCTTGATTATCAGTGCAACATGAATACAACATGGAAAGGATTCCTGTAAAATCTTCAGCAGAGGTTTTATGGAGTCCCATTTTGATCCACGCATATCTACAATGACGGTGAATCCTCGTTTACATACTTCCTCACTGCAGAAAACAGAAGGAAAGGTTATCAAGCAAGTGTTTCAATTTCCAACACAACACTCAACTGCATCACACTGTCTAATGAATATGGTCTCCTCAGTGTCTCACTGCTGACTAGCTGACCATATACAGCAGATCTCACAAACTTCTCACGACGTTTCTTTCACTCCCATGCCAAACTCCTTGTGGGGAGAGCTTTTTATCGGTTGCTGATTTGATATTCTGCCATTATCTTCACTTTCATTTTCACTGTTTATATTCATGATGATTCATCATCCAGTCTTGTTTCTCCTTCACCTTAGACACAGTAAACCATTTCCTAAAGCAGCAATATCTAGTACATTTAAATTTTACTCTTCAGAACACACATACACTTATTTGACTGATGATAATATTCATGTCTTTCTAAGGATTGAGGGGATTCTCTAAAAAGACAGAAGATGGCAAATTGTTCTTACCTACTACTTCGCAACTTTTGCAAACTGTCTCAGATTTAGAACCATTTTATCTAAGAGTCTGTAGAGGAAAGACACCCATTTATTGACAATTTCTTTTGTAACAGGATTGATTTGTGAATAGTTAAAGGACAACAACAGTATTTTATGGTTGGGAAGAAAACCACATCAATCTGTTTCTACAAAATTTGAACTCAATTTTGCTGTCCAAAAGTTGACAGACCTTACACTCAAATTCTCCAGCACTTCCTCTGAGAATGAAAAATTTGATTTCTTTTCATCAATATCTTCCGTACATTTAGTTCTTGCTACTGATCAAAAGTGACAATCACCACCACCACCAGAAACTCTGATTTTCTTCCAGCAAAATTTGCTATGTGACCTTGTAGTATGTCCATAGGAAGGAAAACATTTCAAAGCCAATGCATCATACCCAACAGACTATCAAAAAAGGACCAAATGTCCATTGTTTGAGTATGAGTCACTTTCAGGGATGTGACTAATTCAAATGCCATTCTAGAGTTCATGTGGTGAGGTTTTTGGAGTGTCCAAGAGGCAGGGAAGCTTTACTGGCATATTTTACTCAGTCTTATTGGCCACAGTGCAGAAAGATGGATTATGACTGCTATAGGAGATCTGGAAAAAGTGATAACATGGGCTCCTCAGAACGGGAAGGTTTTTTTAACTTTGAAAAGTTTAAAGCTATGGAAGAGAGAATAAACATCCCACAACATTTCAAAAAATGAGTTGATCATGATAAAATGCTGGCTCTCCCACCTGCCCATAGGAATGCCAAAAATGGCAAAGGCAGAAGCAGAATACATTAGCAGTAACTACTTTGGCGTGCATGTAGGCTACAACGTACAATTTTCTGACCATGGTGAAAATGTTTTCTAAAATCATCACAGAATTCAAGAAAAAAAACAACTACTGTCTTAACAATAGACCCTTCACTGAAAGACCAAATGGTAGCAGGAGTGCTGCTCAGCCCATCCCTATCCTACCAAACTGAGGATTGCACAGGGAGTGCTTGCCACTAATTCACAAGGCATGCATCTACTGGGGTGTCCAAAGTGGTCCCTCATCGTGTGACACAGTGCAGCTGTGTGCTCCATCATGGAGCCACACCACCTCACACAAGCTCAATGTCTTTTGGCCAAGGATCACAAAATTTGTTCTAGGGAGCCAAGGTCATGTGTTGGTAAGCCTCAACTACACTAAAATACCTGTCCACCACTCTGTGGTGATGACGTAAGTTCAGCCGCATTTTTAAATCAGATAAATTGTAAAATCGTGAGGTTGAGTCAACTTAAGTTTTTAGATCTCTTGCCAAACAACTGATACCTGTGATTCTTCAGCTACATCAAGTAACAGTACTGCAACAAATAACAGACAACCCAAAAGTTCGGGGATATTTGTACCAACTGGGATTTCTAATTAGCTAGAGTTACATAATCAGTCTTTTAAAAATGACTTGTATGAAAACAAGTCTTACTTTTGATAAAGCTCCCTTTATTCTCAAAAGTTTGCCATGCTTAAAGAGTAGAAAACATGCACTAACTTTCTTTTAATTTTAGGTCTATTGATCTAAGCTAACTAACATGCACCTTTTGCCAGAGGAAGACTGTTCCTTGACCTGATTATCTATAAAAAAATTTTTGGACACATTTTAATACATATTTGTCTATTAACTTATTTAGAAACTTGAAGCTCTAGATGGCTAGAATACATCTCACCATTCAAATCTGAGAGTAAAAATCTCAAGCCTTCTTCCTGTTCTCCTTTCTCTAAGTCCCCTGAGTCTCCCAGTTAACTTCACAAAAAGGAGGCCATGTAATCTCTCAGGCACATGCCTTGAAGTTACTTTTCTGGAATCACCTTTCTCAGTCAAAAACTGATATTTGATTATATCAATTGCAAAGACTCTCAGTAAATTAGCACATTACACAAACATGGACAATACTGCACTCAGGGATGTTGTTCAAGGAATTTTTTTCAACTCTAATGACAACTGCTGCTTGTGGTCATAGACAAACAGAATCAAGCACAGTTAGCATTGTTCCAGCCCAAAACAAATGCTGGAAGGTTCCAAGATGGACCTAAATTCAGAGTCTTAGGATCATTTTTGTTCCCAACTTGATTACTACAGAAAGAGAAGTTCTGTATGAAGAAACTTTTTTTAGATACATACAAAATATGTAACTTTTGTTTGAAGTATCTCATATATATACAACAACATATATATATGTATATATATGGGAGTGTATATATGCACATACACAGTAGCACTGGATTTGATTTCTGCCAATTTATTTAAACAGCTCAAATTCATAGGCTGAATTGCTGATAATGCAATGATATCAGTACTTTCACAGGCAACTCCACAGGTTTATCTGAGACCTTTACAAGGAATTTCTCATATCTTTCTCCTCATTATTTCCGTGTTGTATCAGGACACTATGACTTACCTAATACAAATAACAGTTTGGAATCCTGTGCTGCCTGCACTCCACACAAGGCATATGGTGAAGGATGACCAGCATGCTTGTAATTATTGATGTACTGAAAGCCCTTGAGTTGTATTTGCAGTCTTCAACACAGCGACACCAATGTGGCGTGGTAGTGCCATTTCCGAGACACAAACTACTTTTAGCTAAAGAACACCAGCCCTTCTGCCAGCTGCCTTCCTTTCACAAGGCAGAGTAATTATTTCTCTTCCAGAAAGCCATTTGAAAATAGCAAATGACAAAACTTGGTATTGATTTGCTCATGTTATTAACTCATTCAGCCTGCTAGCTTCTGGGAGTAGTGCAACATAATCCAATTATTTTGTTATACAGCCTTAGAGGTTAACAGGTGATCGCTTACCTAGGAATACACGCTAGATATGAAATTAGTCTTCTAAGGTCTTCTTGCCGTATTCTGTCGTGATTACTACGAGCTGGAAATGTTAGAATGGGACCTCCACGCTTATCTCTGCCACCTGAAAAATTAAAAATGTTAGAAGACCCCACAGCATAACATAAAATTCTTTTTTGCAGAACTAGTCCTCAGTATCTACTTTTTAAAAAGTGATTTCAACTTAAATGCCAACATTGCCATTTTGAGACCAACTTAAGATTGAATTTTGGAAGTACTGATCAGCATATTGCCACAATTCTTACAGTGAGAAAGCAAATGCCAAAAAAAATGAAACAAAGAATAACCAGAGCATTACACTTAGACATTACAGTCACCTTCAAGTCTGACTGATAGTGTGATATCTCCAGCAATGGCACTCTGTTATGTATCGAACTTTTGACTCAGTAATTGTACAGATTTAATTTAAATACAGAATTATGCTACTTTGTAGGCAAGTATTTAGATGATACGGCAGCAGAGAGCACAGCTGTGGGAGGTGTGCCCAGGCAGAGGAGCTCCTCTGCTCAGCGACAGAGCTCAGGGAGGAGGCGAGTCAGTTGAAGACAGATGGATCATTGTCATGGGAGACTCCCTTCCGAAGTGAACAAAGGCCCAATGTGCCAACTTCTTCAGGAAGCCTGCTGCCTCCCTGCACCCAAGGTTAAAGATGTGATGAGAAAGCTTCCTACCCTGGTATGGCCCTTGGGAAAATCTATTATTATTAACCCTCCAATTCAGGGAAAAACCAAGAAATTGCAATAAGAAACCCAAGGACAATCAAGAGAGATGTGATTGAAGTCTCTCCCTGAAAGCCTTGGGATGACTGGTTGGAGAAGCAGGAGTGCTTTCTCTATGCTTCTTGTTGCAGGGAATGATAAGGGAAGAAATGGGAAGAGCCACCAGATCAATACCTGGCTCTGAGCCTGGTGTCAGTGGGACATTTTTGGGTTTTCTGATCCTGGGTTGGTTTAATGACATTGAGCCTGCTGGTGACAGACAAGGTACATCTGCCTCAAACAAGGAAAAGGATTTTTGCACAGGAACTATCAGGGCTCACTGAAAGAGCTTTAGAATAGACTTGATAAAGCCATGCTCACTAGAGATCAGCATGGAGGCAGAACACCAGTGTCTGAGGAATGGTGAACTAGCAAGGTCTTTCAGTCTGCCATCTCACAGGAGGTAGGAACAGAGATCCATGCAGTAGCCAAAATGTAAGAGATACTGATGTGTCAGAAAGCATGGAAGCACCTGAGAATGGTCATGTAGGAATTAGGGCTTCTGCCCCAAAAAAGGTGACAGAATTAACAGCCCAACTGAAGTGCATCTACACCAATGAACATGGCTTGGGCAACAAAGAGAAGGAGCTGGAAGTCTTTAGGCAGCAGGAAAACTGTGACATAGCTGTCATCATGGAAACATAGTGGGATGATTTGCACAACTGGGGTGCTGCAATGGATGGCTGTAAACCCTTCAGAAGGGATAGGCACGGAAGGAGAGTTGGCAAGGTAGCCCTGAACGTTAGGAGTGTCATGATTGTCTGGAGCTTAATGACGGTGACAAGACTGTTTGGGGAAAAATAAAGGGGAAGTTTGCAGGTGATGCCAGGTTGGGCATGAGTGGATTGACAGGCCAACCTCAGTAGTATGAGGTTGAACAAGGCCAAGCGCTGGGACCTACACCTGGGTCACAACAACCCAAGGCAGTGATACAGGCTGGGGGAACAGAGGTTGGAAATCTGCCTAGTGGAAAAGGACCTGGAGGTGCTGACTGACAGCACCTGAACAGCATCCAGAAGTGTAGCCAGGTGGCCAAGAAGGCCAATGGCACCCTGGCCTGTATCAGCAATAGTGTGGCCAGCAGAACCAGGGCAGTGATTGTCCCCCTGTATTTGGCATTGGTGAGGGCACACCTCAAATCTTGTGTTCAGTTCTTGGCCCAGTTAGTACAAGGAGGACATGGAGGTGCTGGAGTGTGTCCAGGGAAGGGAAGCAGAACTGGTGAAGGGTTTGGAAAACAAGGCTTATGAGGAGCCTCTGAGGGAGCTGGGATTGTTTAGCCTGGAGAAAAGGAGGCTCAGAGGACACTTTATTGCTCTCTGCAATTCCCTGAAAGGACGCAGCAATGGGGTGAGTGTTCTTCTCCTCTACAAGGTAACAAGTGAATAGATGAGAGGAAATTACTTCAAGTTGCACCAGGAATTGTTTAAATATCAGGAAACATTTCTTCACCAAAAGAGTTGTCAAGCATTAGACAACTGATTGCCTGGGGAAGTGGTTGAGTTGCGACCCCTGGCAGCATTTAAAAGCCACATAGATGCAGCACTTGGGGACGTGGTTATTGGTGGAGTTGGCAGTGCCAGGTAAAGGGTTGGAATCAAAGACCTTTGAGACCTTTTAAAGGTCTTTTCCAACTTAAATGATCTTGTAATTCAATGATTAAATTAATTACTAGGAGAATATACGTGTATAATACTTCACACTCAATATGTAGATTGAGTGGATGGAAACTATTTAAGCATTTAATTTGTATTTTTATCCTGTTCTGATTTTCAGATTCCCAATTGTCAGTTTATAGTTTTTAATTTTGTTAGCAACACAGGAAATTATGAATCCACTTTATAAGGCAAAAAATCTGACGTAAATGGTTCCACTTAAATGCATTCATCTCAGCAATAAAAATAAAATACACAGACTTGCTGTACTCAAATAGTAAAATATAATTTTATATCCAACCCCTTGCTAGTGACAACAAAATGTTACTATTGCTAAACACCAAATTCAAGCCCTGTCTTTATCAACACATTGATAATAGTACAGACAGATTCTTGCAAGCTAAATTTCACATGTATGTTTTCAACCACAGATGTGTGGACTGTTTTCTCCTGTCCCATGGAAACACAGAAAAACACTATCTTCAGTCCAGAATTTCTCATCTTAAATCAGCTTCTCATTGTAATTCCATGTTGCTAAACAAAGTTTTTCAAAAATCACTTAAAAAGGAATACCAAGAGAAGATAAAAATAAATATAAAAACAATAAATTATACCAGTTACTCAAAAATTCATCACTATCCTCTCCAACACAGTTAGCATGCGTTTGCCAAAGACACCAAGCCTGGCTGTCAAAGTCTCTAGAGATTGTCTACACTGGACATGCACCCTGTCAGACACTAAACGAAAGTCAAAAGAGGCAAAAGCATCTTTGAATTCCATCAAGCTACAATGCCAGAAAGCAAAATTTAAAAGGAAACTCATATCTTTATCTTCCATGACCCTTGTAAGTGAGACATAAGATGACAAACAGAATTGTTTCATTCTAATGGAGAAAGGCAAGTATTGACCATCCTGACTCACTTGCCAAGCAGAGAGCTTTGAGGATTGTTACACAGCACAAGAAGGAAAAAAAACCAAGACAGCAGCTGTAAGAGAAAGGAATAATGAATAACAAGACAGAGTCCAACAGCCAAGGCCCCTGTTGAGCTCCAGAGCCATCAGTGGGCTCCAAGGCCACCAAGAGTAGTTGATAGTCTGATACAGCCCTTAATGCTCTCTCTCCTCACTGCACCACAGGCCACTACCTTTAGATCTACCAGTTTCAACTGGTAAGTGCTACCGACTCCAGCCTCCCAGAAAAAGTAACTCCATTGCTTAGGGTGGATATTCTTTAAAAAGTAGCAGCTAGCAGATGAAAGCGCAAGCTGAACTCTCTTTAACACTCTCTAAGCTTTTTAAGCAAATGCTTTGTTACATGCAGCCACCTCAGACCAGTCCTCCAGGCCTTCCCCACACTGCAACTCCTGTGTAATAGTATAGCTTTTCAATACGGCACTTTTATGTCATTCTGGATGCCACTTCAGTTGGCTCCAGCTCCATGTATATCACAGAAGAAGCCCGTTTTTAAAAACGGTGGTTAAATTTCTGATAAATCATATCCTGAAACTTTTGTACATCAGACACAAACTTTGCTGTACAAACTCCAGGCCTAGATGAGTAATAAATTAATACAGCCTTGATTTTAGATGAAAAGAACTTGACTATCCAGTCTTAAAACAGGTGGCAAAATTGCAAATAATAATATTTTTAGCAGTCCCTAAGACTTGGAGTTTTTTCATCAGCTCTAATGACAGCTTTCTTAGGCCTCTTAAAATAACTAACTCTCATTTCCTTTGTTCCTGATGCTCCTGTGTCATACACAAACGGGAAAGTTAAAAGCAACAATGCATGAGGCATCACTGGGAATTTCCTGTCTTGCAATAGTTGTTATCCAACTCAATCTCCTATTAATGTTTAACAAAAACATACTACACTACTACTGCTTTCATCAGTAACACTTCCATTTTAATCCATTTCCTTTGATATACTGCCCCACCCCACTATTGAGATATTCTGTTTATGCCAAAGTGTGTCACACAAATATCTATCCGATAACTCACATGAGTCACCTAGCATGCATTATTTCTGTCTAGTGCACATCACTAACAGCAGTATTCTCAATGGCCTCCAAATACCACTAAAATCCAACAGGTTGAGTAGCGCAGCTTTTTAAAGAAATGCCTTTTAACCTAGTTATAAAGTACTCCAGTAAAAAAAGCTAAACAGTTGCCTTTTATAGCAAGACAAATTACCAAAGACTATGTCCTTGCATGAAAACAAGATAACTGCACCTTGTAAGAAAATGCTCTCCTTGTTTAGGTAGATGTAGAGTATTTGTACTTTGACATGTTTCAGTTTAAACTTAACACAAAAAATTGCATCCAAGACTCTATTTGGACTTCATAGAAAAACCTAGAGATGTAACTGTTTCGGGTGTTAAGACATCCAATACTCAACAGTTTACTTCTCAGTTAGGTGAAAATCTGTTCAGTAAACCAATGAATGAAACCAAATGAAGAAATATCTTTGTGTTCCCAGGTACAAAGCTTGACAGTTGCACAGTGGTTATGTCCTAGTGGTGGTGGTGCTTTTTTGGGGGAAGGGGGAGAACACACTGAAGAGTACTGTTGCAGGTTGTTGTATTTCAGGGTTTCTTAACTCATTTGCACTACTAATGTATCTCATTCCATTTGAGTTTCACTTACAATGGAAATGTCAAACTATGGATTCTGGCAGACCAGTTCTAGCCAGTCTTGCTGCCCACAGCTGTTTGCTCCATTCTTCCATTAGGAGTTGCTACCTTCACACAGGCAAGTTGGCAACCATTTATTTCTGCCAACACCTCCTCTATTCTGGTTCACAATTTATTATCTCTCCTTAAATTTATCTTCATGTTTCATTTGGCCCATTTCACTTTCACTGAATTAATGCCTTCCAGAATGCCACTGCTTACAAATTAACATTAGAAAAACCATCATTTTTGAGATCCCTTTTAAGGGGTCTAAACTAAGTACCAGACAACTTAAAAATTCAGAGGTTTTGGAGTGAAAACTGACTTCATTTTTGTTCAATGACATATGACAAGGTCCAAAAAGTAATGAGGGATTGAAAAATTGTGCTTAACTCCCTTTTCTCCTCTTCCTTCCTACTAAAAATAAAAGTTCTAAGCAAGTCTTCACCAGCACTACAATTCCCAGGTTACTATGCTACCAAGAAAACTGGTCTTGCTAATTACAATTGCCAGGAACTTTTAAGAAAAAAAAAAAAAAAAAAAAAACAAAAAAAAAAAAACCAAACAAACAAAAAAAACAAAAAAAAAAAAAAAAAAACAACAAACTCAGCAGAGTGAACAGGATAAAGTAATATGTACTATATGCTGTACTTGCAAGCGTCAGCATCCATGCACAGCAAATCTCATAAAGAGTACAACAGCAGGAACAATTTTATGTACTTTAATATTTAAAACAAAAGCTTTACTTTTGTTATTCTTGAAAAATTATCCAAAAAAACACTTGCAAATATGAGACTCCCTCTAAATCATTTGACACTAAGATTATGGCTGAGAGAATGATGGTGTTTAATCCCAATAGAAAGTCACACAAAAACGCAGTTTACAAAAATAAGCACCTCAGCCCATCATTCCACCAAGTAAAGTTACTTATAAAGTTATAGACTATGTTATGATACCAACTCATATAAATCCCGGTTTTCAATCCTCCTGCTATTACTTCTTCAGTAACCAACCAATTCAATGTGCATGCTGGAATTTCCTAAAATTACATGCTAAGTCAGTTCACAAAGAAAATACTAAGTGTGCTTCAAAAGACAGGCAACTGTAATTCACTTCTGCAACAGATATTTCTCCAGAATATGCTGCAGATGGGTCAATAACAAAGGCATGTCTGTAAAATTCCCCATCAGAAGAACCAGAAGTAAGAAAAGGAATACGACATTGGTACAGCAGGTTCTAAGTTGCTGTAAATAATGATGAGTGGCTAGGGGGAATGCAGGACTTAACATGACCAAGACAAAAACTAGCAATGTTCCACATTCAAGAAAACAAATACCTCCTTTATTATGCCTTTCAAAATGCTTATGTTATGCTTCGAATATCCAACAGGAATCAGTGCTGCCATAGCGTTCCATGAATTTTGTAATGATATTTAAGTTATTTAAAATATCATTTTACATGCTACTAACAACACATTCTACAAGAGAAAATAACTGTACCTGAAAGGTATGCAACTTTTTCCTTTAAAATTGGCAACACTTCCATAGCCTTCATTTCATCATTTTTGCGAAACCCTGAAAAAAGAAGAAAAGGTGATTAGTCAAAAATACAGACAAGCCCAACTTCTACATTTAATGAATGCACTGAAAAACATTTACCTTTTGAATACATTCTGAATGTTATGATTACAGGAATGAAGATAACCTTACAATAAAAGTCTGTCAAAAAATAAACTAAATTTTAAAGATGTATTAATGGACAAGTCATCACTTTGACCAGCTTAACATAAATAACATGGCCTGTTAGCAAGCCTCAGTAGAAAACAAGATTCCAGAATCAGCCTTTTTCATCAGTTAATAAAAACTATCATATTGATCCCATGGCTTTTATGCATTCCAAATCCCACTTTCTTTTTTTTTTCCTCTTTTTTCTTTTTTTTTTCTTTCCAGCAGGGATGAAGAGTATCAAGCTATAAGAAGTAGGTATGCTTAGAACAATTACCATTAAAAAAACCCAAATCCCAAACCAAAAACCCCACCCAAAATCCCACAACAACAAAGACAAACAAACAAAAACATCCAAACAAAAAACCCCATCAAAAAACCCCAACCCACTCAAAAAACACAAAAAAAACCCATCAAAAATCCCCAACACTATTTACATGCAATGTTTCTTAAATCACTTCTGTAAGCAGAATTTTTTTCTGCTGCCTGACAGGAGCAGCATTTCACAACTGAGAGGACATTTTATCATACTAACTCTGCACACACATGGAGTATGATACAGTGCCCAAGGTGAGTGATTACAGTCAGTGTTGCAAAGCAGCACATCACCAGCTTGTCCCTCCCTCTCTGCTTCCTACTTCTACTACTCTAATTCTGTGGCCAAATCCTGAAGTTTTTCCTTCTTTGACAAGGAAGATTTGGGAAGCATGTTTTTCCATTATTTTTCATCTGTACAATACATAATTGGTCATATTTAGGCTGATTTTGTTCATCTTACAAGAAGAACTGGGTGACACATCTTCAACTAACTTATGTACAATCCTTCCTGGTCTGTTTGGATTCATGTGCTGTTTAAAATAATCCTATATCCAAAGAAAGTACCTCTGCTGGGGTAAGGGGGAAGCTCACTGCTTCTCTATAACTACTGAAGCACAAAAGTGCTGTTAAGAATCTTCCTCCTCAAAAATATCCAAATGCTTCATACCCTTTTGTCTCAGGTTCTGAGCTTAAATGAAAAAGCTGTGCATTTCTAAACTAAAACTTGAAGGCATCAAACTAGTGTCATCAAGTAATATAAGACCTATACTTCAGGGCAACCCATGCGTAAATTACATCAGAGGTTTTCTACTCCAGAGAGCAGCACTGAGACTTCTGTGCCAGTACAGTATCTAGTTGTGGGCACTACCCTCCAAAACAGACCCAAGCACAAGACCCAAGGGACAAAGATGGTCAGGTATCTGCATGTCCTCATCAATGCATCTGTTTTGCATGAAGAACTGCAGGAACATGTGGTGGCAGTCCTCAGAACACATAAAGCCTACTGGTGACAAAAGCCTACAGAATTTAAAAGCTGAGAATTACAGCAAGAGGTTTACTAGATGACAGGAAATTTTGTAAAGGAAAGAACTGTGAACAGCTCGTGGGATTGCCTGTGGAAGACTATGGCCTATCCATGACTGGGGATGTTTAAAACATGTGTTCAGACAAATGTCAGCAACGGGTGCCTCAAGTTCACCATAACTGAACTGTTCAACCAGGGCATTGTCTCAGCACTCACAGAATGCAAACAAAAGAAAACAAAACAAATCAACTTCCAGCCAGATGGAAGTTCCCTGGCTAGTTCTTTGTTTTTTCCACGGACACCACAGACCAAAAACAATCCCAAAATTCAGTACACTTTCTAAGAAAGGCTAGACTAGGAAAACTGGTTCCTTGGGTAACCACGTAGCATGAGGGTTTCTACATGATGGACAGTATTTTGCAATTACACAGCAACTCCAGACTAGCAAAGCATGCAAGGTTTGCTTTCATGTTTGCACCTAGGCTCTCAAGATTCTAAAACACAGCAAAAAGAACCTCATGCATTATTACTCCTCCAGAGAACTGGCTATGGTTATTAGCCCTTTACTGAAACTGCCTACACTTTTGTTCCTACTACATTTCTGTTTGTTATGGTCTAAAATTCTAAATAGCTTTAAGAAAAAGCCTGGGTTTAAATAAATCACCTAAAAAGACAGCAAATACCCTTTCCCACCTTGAAATATCTGGGCTTCAGTTGACTGCTAAGGCATACAGGCACACTTCCAGAGTTAATGGTTTTTTTATGTGCTTTGAGCTACTCACCATAAGCTTAATGCCAATTTAGCATGCTCAGCTTTCATATCAACCATGGCAATTCTTTTTCTTTACAGTAAATTCAGAGGTAGAAAACACTTTCTCCTCACCTAAAAAGCATGCAGAAACTAGTGCCGTACTTTGCTGTCTCTCTTAGCTCAAAATTACCCAGGACACTGATGTTACCACAATTGCTTGCTCAGATTTCTAAGCCCTTAAACTACTTCACCTCGGATGATGATGCGCAGTAGCTGCACGTTTTACTTTGCCTGTGGCCCGTAAGAAGCGAGAAACATTTAGCTAACATTTCTCTGACTATTAAGGGGCCGCTCAAGGTAAACACCCTAGCAAATACGTTAGTGCTTGGCTCATGTTCTGCATCTGCATATCCTTAAGGCTGACTGCCTTGGATTATCATATTCCTGCTGCTCTAAACAGTCTATTTTTATTCCAGTTCTGCAGTGTTAAAGCTTAACTGAAAAGACTGTAGGGATTACAACAGATGAAAGAATGCTGGGGAGCAAAGAGGGTGAATACGGCAGGAAAGTATCGTTTTTATCTCCAACGAAGCAAAAATAAAACAAAAAACAGCAATATAAGCAGGTCTTAAGGGCTTGGGGTGCGTCCTCCCTCCCCCTTCTCAAAGCCTCTTCTCCACAAAACATTCGTGGATGTGAGGATTTGAGGATTTAATTTAAAAAAAAATTAAAAGGCATTTACCACACTCAAATGAAATGCCATAAATATCTGCACCAATCTCTCCCTCCACAGCTCAGCATCCTCCGCGCCAGCCGGCTGCATCACATGTTCCTGGGGGTGATGTCATCCCTGCCGGGCCGCCGGCTGCAGCTCCCGCCGCCGCGGTGCCGCCGCAGTGCCCGCAGCTCCCGCCCCGCGCACACGGGCGGGCACCGCGGCCGCGGCCATCCCCGACCCCGCGGCCATCCCCGACTCCCACCACGGCCATCCCCGACCCCCCCCGCGGCCATCCCCCATTCCCACCGCGGCCGGTATCGCTCCCACGACACACGCTTCTCCTTTGGAAGTACAATATGCTTCCACAATACCTATGGTATTTATGCTCTTACGCCCAAAATAAGGCACTCTGATTTTAAAATGTTGTTTTCAATACATCTTTTAAAGACCGCTTCAGTTTTAAACTGGAAAACCGTCCTTCATATTTTCAATACCTATTAAAAGAATATTCATTTTACAGTTTTGCATTTTTAATAGGTAGTAGATGCCTTTCTGTTGTAATATACACCCTACACGTGTTTTTGCCTAACTACCAGCAAAGAGGAAAGAAGCTCAAATTATGCTAATTAATAATTTACTTCTGTATATTCAGAAGAATAAGTAACACACAATTATGGATTCCATTTCAATATAGGAGGTTCGCCCCAGTCCTCATGAAGAATTACACAATTACACAATATCTTGAGTTATCATATACTGTTTCCTACTAAACAGAACCTTATCAGAAACTAGCTATTTAAATGCTGTATCACACAACTAAAGATCTTTACAACATGGAATCAAGAAACAGTCACCTAAACATTTTATACATTGGAAAATTAAGAAGTCTACCTCACAAACACACTTTTCTCTTTGCCCCCACAACTTCAGAGCCTGAAGACACCATCAGTTAGCCAGATTCAGCAGACTTGTCCATATTAACCCTTTTTCTCATACTGCATGAAGCTAAGATATTTTGCTGCAATATATAATTTTATTCAAGTTTAAAGACCCATGAAAAGACAACATTTTGGGATAGAGATATCACCCTACGAGGTTTCAGAGAGCCCCTTATGAACGGCCAGGACAGCCCCTTCTCATTTGGACTGCAAGCGTTCCCAAATCCCATGGTGACAACCTGGCTGCAGAGCAGCCCGTCCATCTGTCCTGGAGGACAGAGAGTAACCCTGTGTAACATGGCCCCCTTTTGCCTAGAAATTACAGCATTCCGGGAACTCAGCTGCTCCCCAGATACCCAGCTTGCTGAAACTTCCCAGAGGCACTGAAATACATCAAGAAAGTCACCTTCAGGGGACTAACAGGAAATAGGTACTCAGTGCGGCAATTCACACAACCCAGACAAATGCAGGATTAGCCTAATGCCGAGGCTGAAGGAAACGAGGTAACTGTGCTAATCATCTTGCACTGCAAAGATCAGTAACTGGTCAGCCACACAATTCAGGGGAGCAGATAAATTATCTTACGCCCATCTTTTAAGGTAACAACTTGATTACAGAACTGTGATACAAACCAACGTTGAAAACAGCTTCCCCAAGAAGTACTGCTTCCCCAAGAACACTCAAGTGTTTACTTCAGGTAGCTTCAGTGATGTGCATCGTTCAGTTATGACAAGAAACATAAAATATGGGAACAGAAATTAGGACAACGAAAACACTCAGAAATTAAGGCTAAGAGCATCATCTCTTAGCCAAAATGTTGACCAAGCACTCATCCACTGCTGTCACACACAACTGACTTGAAATTTTTCTGAAACTGATTTGAAATTTTGCTGAAGAAAAATACAAATGCCAAAAGGGAATGTACTCATCCTAAAAATTCACACCCCTAATAACACAACTGCTTTTCACCTTGCAAATAAAAACAGTACCTTTGAACAGGCTCAAACAAAAAAAGTCAGACTCAACCTAGATTACTTTGATGCTTTAGGCTCTCTTTGGACTTCAGGATGACTCCCTGTTGTGTCATCAGCAGAAAGCAAGTGCCTCATCTGCCAGGCTGCTAACTCTAGCACCCGACTTCAATCCCCACCTCTTCTTTGACAGAAATCCCATGCTGAATCGAAGAAACATCTTTCAGTGAGTTATTTTCCAACAGAGTACTCTATTCACTTCAATGGACCTAATCCAATAGACTTTTGCTAAAAAATCCACATGCTATGCTAAGACCTACAGGAAGGAAAAAAGAAAAACCCACATAGAAATTGCGCTCAGAATTGCTAATTACTTATTACTAGGAAACAACTGGACTGATCTAGGTTAGTGGTAAGTGAAAAGAAATATCTGCTAAAAATCAAGAGATATATCGAACAACTTCTGTGGGTTGGGAAGGACACGGTTTCCTAACCAAAGCACCAATGTCCCTCATCCAGGCAGGGCAGTCATAACTGCAAACCATTCTCCACAACTCCTTCCATCCACTGGTCAGTCCCTTTGTGTTAAGCCTTATCTTGGAACAGAAAATCTCTAAAGTGCAGCTAATCAACATTTAAGCAAAAAGAATCCAATGTGTTGATGTCTTTAGCATTTTTTCTATTTCACAGCATGACTTACATCAGTGACATGACACTGAAATCTGAGCTATTCTCCCTTTATTTATACATTTCAAGACAAATTGCTTCTTAGTTAATCAAGCAAGAAGAGGAGGGGGAAAAAAAGAGGCATAGAGAAGCTCAAACATAATTATATTAGTGCATTACAGACTAATTAGGGCTTCATTATTTGCCCTTATTCATTCGCCATATTGCAAGATGATGACATCCTGGAAGATTTAAAAGATGATCTTAAATCCCAGAATCCTACAGGTTTATTCAACTTTGTTGATTAGTTAACTGTTTATGATAAACTTCAGATGTAAATAACTTACATACTATGTCCCACATTTTTCAAGTATCCAGAAAGAAAGCACAAAGCAAGTTCCTATTCTCCATTTTAATATGGAGAGGCTTTAAAAATCAACCACTGAGTAGATTTCTAAATAAGGTATTAATCAGTGAGAAATAATTTTAAACCAGATATGAGGAGATTCACAAGCAGCCATTATGAAAACATTCTTATTCTGAAGTTACCACAGAGAAACCAGTATAATTAAGTCAGCAGAACCATTAGATTATTTTTTTTTCAATCACATTCAGAAAAAATGATTGATGAACTCCCTAAGTCTTTGGATTTATAAATTAAATCAGACTACTAAGACAAGGGTGATAAAGAAAACTGAACTTTCATAAGCAGCAAATGGCAAAAACACATCTGTGAGAATGTACCCCAAAGGGGTGGCAAAGGCAAGCAAAAGGTAACTAAAGTTACTTCACTTATGCAATTACTGATAGCTTTCTTTGATTTTAACTCAAGTATTCCAAATGCCAATTTCAGTTTTATGGTAGGCTTAACTTCTGGATGCAAGTAAAGGATTCATAGAAAATCAGAGCTGTCAATTCACCAACTGCACTGTTATCGCTTCCCATTATAGACATTGCCTACATGCAGGGCTGCTCAGAAATCTCACACCATCTTTCACATTGCAACAAAGCAAGAGAATTCAGGAAAATTATGGCAAATACTGCAATTCTCCTATCTTTTCTCAAGCTCCATGAATTTGCAGATGACTGGTTTCAAAATCATCTCAGGAACACTAACTTTTAGGTAAGCCTGTTATAGCATCTTTAAAACTGCAGATCTTTCTTCCTAGAGCTAACAAGGAACTATCAGAAGTTTTTTTCATGGCATACAGATCACTGGGCAACATTAGTAACCTTGTCATTCATCATTTATTCTTTCATTTTTCTCAGTCCAGATTCTAAAATCACTGGGGGACTTCAGCAAGGATACAATTTAGGGGCATTCCATCCAAGTGGCACGATTTCAGAGTTGTGCCAGCACCCTTAGTCATGAGCTTACACAAAGTACTCAATGTGATCATTTAATGTTAAGATCCTAGTACTGAATTCAAAGCAACTCCAGCAGTACACCTTTGACTCCCTCCAGCTCTGATCAGGCTCAAGATCCACTCATTAAAAAACATTATACCTTCAATCACAACAGCTCACAGAAATGTCCCTCCTATTCCCATTTTGTTTTGCATTCCATGCACTCTCAATACGTGCTGTGGGGAACTGCACCACATCTGTACCGAGCCAGCATGCAGCAGCAACCAGGACCTCACAGAAGCAGACAGCTGAGAAATTGCCTTGAAATAAGAAAATGAGATTCATTAGAAGGTTACTAGCTCTAAGTCACTTTCAGGTTTTGGCATATTTGCTAAGTGTTAAGAGGTTCTCTCTTACCATTTTCAACAGCTCTCTGCTTTGTCCTGACAGGAGGACACACCTCCCATCTCCGCGAATTATGGGAGAAGCACAATGTCATGTACAGAGATGTGGACCAAGAGAAGACTGCTAGTGTAGTGACAGCAAATACTCAGACAAGATCAACTTCACAGACTGAATAACCTTGCTTTTCTTGGAAGCTGGCATACTCAGCTATTCCTTAGTTAGGAGCAATTACCAGGAAATTAGCCACCTCAGGTGTATGCTGCAAAACCTGTTGAAGAGCTGTCTTAAGAATCTAAGTTAAGGAAAATTCCAAATGTTAAATCATTGCTAAAAATCTGTGATTTCCTTTTAAGTGTGCAACAAGAAGCTTAGAGTTATCTGTCTAGCGAGGTCCTTTCCAACCTGAATTACCCTTTGATCCTATGAAATGTGCAAGACAGAAGTGCAAGACAGAAGTACAAGAGTCCATTTTCCAAAAGAACTTAAGATGTGGCAATCAAAATATGACCAGTTTTCCCCTTCTAAATGAGAAGAGCTGTGTTCCTAAATTTTTCTGTCCCTTAGCCATGTTCAATTTGTTCTTGCTGCCCTGCTGACATTGTTGGAAGTTCATTTGTTTTGGTGGGAACTGCTCATCCATCTCTAAGTGCTGTGATACTTCAATTCACTGCCCTGCTGAGGTAGCAAACCTTTTTGTCAGGGTGTCCATCAGTAGCCCACAGCTCTCACTGCAGTCAGACACTTACCCTGCTCACTGTTGCTGCAGACACTCATGGCTTAGGGGTCATGCTACACTCTCAGGGCTATCAGGAGGGTACCCAGCCTCCTATAAAAAACGACTTTAACACACAGTTGTTTAAACAACAAGATCTGTAAGCAATCTTACTTATTCTGCTGTTCAAAACACAGATCAAGTGGAAGGCAGTAGCTTCTAAATTCTGTGCAGCAACAGCTGGAACATAACACTTTAGATCATGTCCTTTGGCTCTTGTTCCAAACCACCATCTGGAGAAATCTCTTTCCACAGTGAAATTGATGAAGACTACAGCAAGGGCAGTAAAAATAAGCAACTTAAAACAGCTTGAAAATCATCCTGTATTGTTTCATCCCGAGCAACAATAGGAAGAACTATTTCCATCAGCCCTGAAATCAATCAAAATACCCCAAACCAGATTGCATATTCTTCAGTAAAAATACCTTTTTATGCCATAAAGTACTCCTTTTGGGCTTTCTATCATTCACAGATCCAAGAATAGGCACTTATTGGTTATGGTATTTTTCCTGTTCTCCACCCTTTTTTCTTTTTAAATATGCACACACTTTTACAACATTTTCATCACCTTATGGAAATACATATGCAAAAATTATATTCAGTTAAATTAATATTTTGAGACATTAGTACTTAAACGACTATTTTTGTTGAATATTCCTCCTCCCTCCCTTTCTTTCTTTGCAGGATATTTCATATTCCTTCTGTGGAAAAACTAGCCATTTGCAACAAGATGTATGCCAAATAATCTGATTTGTGCAGAACTTTCACTCCTTCAAATTCCCATTTTATTAGTTTGCAGCTGTAAGTAGCTAGAGCTCCAAATGCCTTGAGACACAGGAAATGTAGGATGAATCCCAGCTTCTCTAACACATTACAATGCACATACATGAGATCTATGTGAGTAAGAAGGGGGAGATGCTTTTCTTCATCCTGCATTCAAAAACGACTAAGTTCCTATTCAGCCAAACGACAGAGAAAAAGCATTGTCCCCAGCTTGTTTTATACCGCCCTTAAACTTCCGATGTGTGGCTGTTAGAAGCATTTAGAAGGGGGCAAATAAACTTTTAGAACAGGGAGATGCTCTGATGTATCTCTTTACTGAGCTGATTTTACTTAAAACACTGATTAACATATGCTGCTCGTTAGAAGGAACCAATTTGTAAAAAAAGAGAGTAGCAATGAGGAGTCCGCAGGGGAATTAAAGCTTGGGTATTTCACTTTCAGTACGTGAGCGGTTGCTAAGAGCAACCTGTCTCCCTCCCTCCCTGCCTTTAAGGGAGAGCAAGATTAGCACGGAACGCCAAAAGGGATGTCCAACACACGTCTCGTTTGCTCAAGGATTACGTTAGAAATTCTACCCTGAATTACTCGGAGCAGGTGTGTGTTCTCACCACACATGCCGCGTTAATTAATTAAAAATAAATTTAAAAAAGGAAAAAAATAAAAAGGTGTTTAAGACAATAGAAGGCAGAGCAGGCGAGGAAGCGATGGCCGCCCCGGGAGGGACGCGGGGCAGCGGCGGGGGCGGCAGCGCGGCTCCCCTGCACCGCAGCCGGCAGCGCATTACAGCACGCATTACATCACCGCCTTTGTGCCGGGCTGAGCCACCGCGCAGCTCGGGGGAGCGCTGCCAGAGCTGCATCCATCCCCGCATCCATCCCCCGAACCGCACGGAGGCAGAAAAAGAAGCGATTTGGAGTCACGTCAACCTTCCTCTCCCCGCACTGCCGAAAATCCTCCCCTCCTGATCCCTTTGGGAAATTTCATTAGAAAGAAAAAGACCCTTAGCACGTTTAGCTTTATGAACGGATTCCAGACAAGAATAAACAGAAAGGATTTTGCAGATTGTCACGACTAAGAAAGGGAGATTTCATTCTTCATTTATCAAATTTGTTCTAGCAGATTATCTCCTTCAGATGACAAAGGCAAGCAGCCTGAATCTCATTAGAGCTACATTTAACACAGCTACCGAAGTACACAAATTTAACCTAAATCGAGGCTGGGTTTTCTTCGTGAACTCCAACTTACTCAGCGCCCACGTTACTGCAATGAAAAGATTAACATCTTGCCTTCACTTTCTTCCATTTCTGCAAACAGCTACATGTTACTATAAATGCACTTTCACGACTCTGGTCAGAAGCACAGTCCCAAACTCAGCACCCAAATCCAGTATTTCTCAGCAGCTGATCTTTCCTCATGTCATGAATAAATAAGCTTCAATCTCATTTTTATTAAGGATATGCGGCATATACAACACCAAGACAGACAAAACAAAGCAAGCAGCTCCCAGTGTTATTTAGGACAGAAATCTGCACATAAAATGCTCCAAAGACATTCAGATAACTGTTGCTACAGCTTTAATATTCACGTGCATCTTCAAACAATTGGAATCTATTATAATAATGTTTCTTACAATGAATTATATTAATATTTCTTTGGAAACAACAGTTATTTGAAAGTAGGGGCACTGCATTGTACTCCCAAGCACACTAATCAAATTCTCATTCAACTTAAAAAAAGATCATGTATGAAATACTGCTCAATTTATAGACCAAACTAGTAAAAAGCTACTTAAACTTGACTGCAATTTACTACTTCCTGCAACTTGCCAGCACAACAAATGCAGCCTAAGAGTTGTGAGCATTCACTACTACATGCTCAAATTTTTAACACCATAACTATGGACGCTGATCTGGTTGCTCCCATTGAACTAACAAATATAGTTTATTTTCTGCTAGCACAGACAACAAGTATTCATCCATCAGCTTTAGCCTTCAGTCTTCTAGAGCATGGGTAACACAAAGATGCTACATGCCCAAACTATCCAGCCATTCACTTCCATAAACTACCTGCTAAATATCAACACTAGCAAATGTTTTCCGTATTATTTCATTTCAGGAGAGGGCATTCCTCACAGGGGCATGTTCAAGCTTCTCTGATCCATGCCTTTAAAGAACATGCTGAGACTTACCAGGCATTACATAGTATCCTATGGATACCATGTGATACCATCTGCAAATCAGGATAATGACAATGATTCAACCACTGAAAGTTACAGTATTTTAATTAAGTTCACAAAAATGGCCTAATTTAAGCTCAATTAAAATGGGTTTGTTGGTCTTCTACTACACTGACTCACTCTAGAAAAAATTCTAAATGCATATGATTTCCTGGAAAAGCTCTTTGAGACAACAATAGGAGCTAACATTTTAATTGCATTAAAAAGCAGCAAAGTACTTTGGCATGTGTATGAATCCATTACTTCAGAAGTCTACAATGTATTTTAAAAGCACTAGGTAAGATTTTAACAATGTCTCTGCCTTCATGTCTTCAGTTCCTGACATCATTATAGGTTCACAAAGTTGTCTCTGAAGATTTTAAATTCTAAAACCAATTAGCAGTCCATAGGTGTACTTCTAAGCGACCTAGCAAGCTTAATTAGAAATACTAACTTCTGTACAGTAGAACAGTAACAAAAGGGGAATTAGCTGAATTTCTCTAAAGCTGTTTTCATCTTTATTATTTACATACCCAACCCTCCTCATCCTACCAAAACACAAGTTTGTGGCATCAGTACAGCAACAGTTGCTACATTGTTTAGTTTGGCAAAAAAAATTTTTTGCAAATTATTAAATAAGAAGCATTCTTTACTAAAGTGCTTTTGGTACAGAGCCACTTTTGTTGTACACAAGTCATTCTTACTTGCTTTTGAGTTCCAGTACCCTGACATGCAGTTCAAATTGACAACTCTCATATCTACTATTATTTAAAAGAAAAATCCTGTGATATTAACTCATGTCAGAGGTTTACTGAGTCTTTTTTTTTTTTTTTTGCCTGGCAGCTATTGTAAGCTTGAATAGGAAGTAGCATCACATCATTTTTCAGCACAAGCCATTTTTGTGTAGACGGATAATGAATATACTGAGGACTCAACACGGGGAAGTGTACCGGAGCACAGTTAGACTGCAAGACCTGGACTGCAACTTCACCAGGACAGACCCCCCCAAAAGTTTTCATAGCTGATACATGTAACAGCTTCCTTTTTATGCTTCCCTAACTCAGCACAAGGGTATACAACCAGCATCACATAATACATTTGATATTCAAAAACGTTTCTTCCCAAGTCCTTTCTACATGCAGTTCTCTTGATACACTTTATCCTCACTACCACCACATCAACCTTGCTCATGCTGACAACAGGTCAGTTCACTGGCAGTACCTGACCATAAGGGTAATAAAAGCAGATGGAGCATTTTATCTACTATCCATTTACATGTATCAGGAGGACTAGTCCAGGAGTTACTGAACAGAACCTGAAGCATATGTACAGCAGTACGAGATGTCTGGAGACCCTTTCCTCCAGCAGATGCTCTGATTTGGTGTACTTCCATTCTTACAAGAACCAGAAACAAGACTTAGCCCAGTAGCACACACAACTGAGTTGTATACAAATTTATCCCAATTAGCTCGAATCAGTACATTTCCAGCATCAACTGAGTTCTGAATTCAGTAACTGAGCATCAAGCACAAACTCTGTGGCTTCTAACCCTTGAAAAAAGAAGGAGCAGCAAGCAAGCTAGCAGGATATGTTAGTCAGAACACTAATACTATCAGCAGCAACAAAAATGCCCTGGTTTCAAAGCAGACCTAAAGTGGTACTGTCATCTCAACATCTGTGGAAAGCAATGAAGAAGTACTTGAGACTTGTAAGAAGCAAAACTTTGAACTAACAGGACTTATCCTGTCATTCATGCCTGAAATAATGATACATATGATAACATTAAGAACCTAAGTTACAGCACCACAATCCAGCATCTTTGTTTGCCTTCTTGAGAGCTTTGTTTTGTAAAGGAAGTTCACTTAGGATTCAAAAATCAACAGAGCTGAAGTTCATTTGCATTTATGAGAAAATACCTTGAATGAGTCCAGAAGAGTTCTGAAACAGGGCCAATAACAGAAGCTTAAGTTGCCTACCAAATGTGAGGGTTGATGGCAGATGTGAGATAATCCCATCCTTACAGAAGGCCTGCTTTTGACCTCTTTGGGCAATTGATTGCCATTAAAATCACTTTTCAAATGTCTGTTCTTGCATCTAGATTTTTTTAAGTGTCATCCGTCAGGCTTTTGGCTCAATGACTTTCTATGGATATAAGCTCCCTGACCTTATCAGATTTTTTTTTTACCTTTCCAATTTAGATCATACTATTCCACATTAAAAGGCATTGGTATTTAAAAATTTGATTTCTCATCAAGACTTTCAATTAAATGTGACAGTCAAGTTTATTGTGGTTTCCTGGTTTTTGATGCTCTTGAACTGTTTGAAATGGCTTATGGTTCTGAACAATAGCCCCTTATCTCCACTGAATATTTGCTTTGCTATATCCAAATAACTGAATCCCTCTTAGATTAGAGTTATAGCAAGGAAGAATTGCTACAGAGCCTCTAGGTAGGAAGTAAAAGTTTCTAGTGTGCTTCAATTTCACCAGCTCAGCCCAGTGTTGCTACCTGGTAGTTTATTAGATAGATTAAAACTGAATTGAAGGCCTCATTATACCAGACCTTCTAGCAAACATATTAATGCAATATGATACAGATAGGGTAGGCAGGAAGCAAATATCAGCAACTAGTGGACAAAGATTTAGAGGAAAGTTACTTGTAGTTTTCTAAAAAGGAGGAAGTTAATTATTAGCATTAAGACCTAATCATTAAAAGCTAACTCAGAAATCCACTATGAAACGAAAATATTTTATTTTTTCTGGTACAAACATCTGTGCAAACAGTTATAGATAGCTCGTGAAATGGTTGTGGGGGGAAAAATATGCAAACCAAAAGCCAAGGAATGGGCTCCATCAAGTTCCATGCACTGCATTGTCACAAGCATAATACAGCCAACATTTCCTTTTGGTGGCAGTGCCAGTTTAAGCCAGAGTTTTACAGTAATTACCAAAAGCAGGTTTGGGATTCTTAGTTTGATTAATCAGTACCATGTTAGTAGTCTACTATTACCATGTTAAGTCAAATATCTGTAACTCACTTTACATATTATATTGTTTAAAAAAATGTAGGCTAAATTACTCATCTTTGTCTTCCTTAAGGGACAGACTGAAGGTTACTGGTCAACATCAGGGCACTCCATCCACATGGATATGTGCACCTCTAGCAGGAAGGCACAGGGATATCGACAAAGTGACTGCCTATAATTAACACATATGCCTTATCACACTGCAAAAGATAAATATAATATGGACTTTAAAAAAAAAGTCTCTTATGCTTAAACTGACAATCAAAAAAAAAATCAAGAGAAAATATGGTCTATTTATTCAACACATGCCCGGTATCTCTGCACACTGATAAAGTACAGTAGGACAGCAGTGTATTAGTGAAAAGCTGGTTCTAGTAACTGACCATTGAGCTAAACCAGTTCTGAAATTCCAGCCCATTAAACACACAGGAAATTTCTTACATAAACCAACTGCACCCATGTATTTCTATTCAGGGGTACCACACATTAGTAGCTCAATTGAGTTTGGACTTCAACATACTGTGGCATGCCCTGTATCTTACCTGTAAAGTTAATTGTATGTCATATGCCAGCTAGATTCTTCAGATGGGAAAGCTCTTCAGTGGCTCTCTTTGTTTCCAAGATATGCTTATTTCTTTTTAAGGGAAGCATCATGGAAACCCTGCATTACAATAATATTAACCTATGCCAGACAGGAGCACTTGTCGGAAAGCCCCGGATCGAATTACAAAGGCCAGAATTACTGCACAACACCAGTCAGCTACAATGCCATCCTCTGAATTCTTCACTCTCTAGAAGAAGAATTGCATTAGAGCAAGAAAACAACTGGCTCAAAGATCATCTTTAAGCAAATAGCTGTCAGGTGAGCAATGCTATTTTGACACAGGCAGCTATTTGCTTATCTGTGTACATCCTTTATCTCTAGAGTCTTCTTCCTTTACTTGGAAGTGGTATTCGCCCTGAACACACCACAGGCATTCCTCCTTCATAATGAGTTCAGTATCTGCATTTATGCTGCCTTCAGTGGATGACTAATATTACAAGCACACTATTTTGATTGACACCTAATACCATAGCTGCCATTATCACTTACATCATACTAAAACATGAAGTGTTACCCACATCTATTTGGAGAGTAAAAGAATACAGAATTGCTTTGACACATTGTCAAGCACTGTCAAGATTCACCCACCATAGCTATGTTTTCTGTTCCTCCATCTTACAAGGTCATTAACTAAGAACTAGAGATGATTTTACCACATTATAGCTACACATTCAATTTCATTTTGAGTATTATACAGTAATATGCTAGTAAAACACAAAGTTCAAGAAATACTCAAGTGACTTACCATTCAGAAGTATGAGTACACCAGTTTTTTGTTTTGCATCCCATTTATAAGAACACATTGTTCATATCCCCAGAGACTCCATAAGTCTGTGGCCAACAGAATTGATAAGCTAAACAGTGCTTGGGAACAGCAGCAATTTAAATCCTTATGCCTTATCAAGAAAATTGAATCCCTCTTTCAAAACACTCAGATTTGAGTTCAAGATCCCAGTAAATTTGATGCAGTTTCCATAAATGCTAGGTTTCTATTTCCAAGTCAAAACATTTTTCCATCTTCTTTGAGCAGTCAGATGAAAAAAGGTACAGTACATGTTCCAAATCCAAGTCATCTTTGTCAATGAGTATCTTCTGCCTGTACCCTTTGCTTGACTGTCAGTTTGCTTAACAGTTGCTCTGCCTGGATTTACTACCAAATAGGCTTTGACAATGATTGCTATTTAATCCTATGTAATACCCAGATGCAACTGTTCCCAGATCAGAGGACAGTTTAAAAACACAGTCTCCTTCCTGGCTACATGCAAGCCTGGAGACGTGCTAGAAATCTTGTAACTGCAAAACTCAGTAATAGAAAGGATCACTCCTGTAAAAAAACAGCTGTTAATCTTTTGTGTATTTATCTGTGGCAAGAAAAATATTATTATTATTGCTATACATTTCCTTACTCCTTATCTAAAATTTCAGTTTAATAAACTGAACTTTCTAATGGTTTTCTTTAGGCAATGACACTCCAATAAAACTGAATACCAGAGTTCACCACCTGAGTGTCTGGACTTAAGCCACCCACCACTAACAGCAAAACATGCCATGTAATTCAAACTCAACAGTCAACCCACTCATCACACACAAGCCTACTATTTCAGCTGTAGAATCTGTACACTAGCCGGATGTCCACTAACAATTCTCAGTTACTACTGCAACCTTTACAGCTGTCAACTTAAGGATCTGCAGGTTTTTTTGTACTTGGATCAACTGCAAATTCAATCTTATGATTTGTTTTTATGCATTATATGATCTAGATCTGTTACTCAAAATACCTCAGTGTACACAAGAACTTGCTAGCAAGGACATCCTGCATAAGTATATAACTAAATCTAAAATTATTTCCTTAATCATTTCATCTCTGCTTATATTTACTTGAAATAGATTCCTTCAATTATCCCTGAACATTCTTACCCCAGTTTTTGAAATGCTTATCCTCCTGAAAAAGATGCTGCCATGATCTAAGGTCAACATACACACTGCCTTAGAAAATGAAAACTGAAATTAAATATTTTACATTTATCATGATCTTGAAAAGACAAAAAATTCCTTTCCAAAGGAAAACTAAAAAACCCCTACCAACATCCCAGTATTCAGTCTAGTTACTACTCTAAGTTATAAACCAATAACCTGCACAATTACTAACTGGCTGATAAATTCATCATTTACACGTAAGACATACCTTAGATTTAGGTAACGCTCTCCATCAACAATTTAATTAAGAACAATCTAAGCATTAGTAGGGTGAGTAACAACTCTTGCCTACAGCACCTGATGATAAAACAAAAGATAAAGTACAGTGAAGAACAAAATATGCTGTCTGACTTCACCTTAAACATAATGTTTTATTCTTTCAACATCTCTAATCAAAATTCAATATACCTGAATAATATAACCTATGGATTTAAACTTCTTAATGCCATGTAGGAGAATGAGGGATTATTGCACTCAGACAAAAGAAACTGGCTCATTTAGGTGGGTTGACAAGGACAAAACATGAAAAGCAACATAAAAATTTCAGTCATTTTTCAAGAGCAACACGCATGCTAGCACAAGAAATCCAGGCCATAACTGAAGCGTTTCAGGCAAACTGACTCCATGTCTCTATTCCACTTCTATACTCCAGGACAGCTCTTGTGAAGTGCCACATCTTTTCAGGCTATAGTTGAAGCCCTGTTCACAGGCTGCTGTCTTAATGCTTCAGGAAAAGCAGAATTCTGATTTGACTTCTCCATTACCTAAGTTACCCAGTTCACACCATGGAAAAAAGTAATATGCTGATTTGCTTTAAATTAGGCACTGCCACTTGAGTTCTTATAGAACTCAAAGACATTTAAGATGATAACCTCAAATTAAAACAGTCCTTTCTCTCACACTATTCTGTGGAATACTACTGCTGTACTGTACAGAAGTATTTTGGCAGACAAATACTCCAGCCTCCTGTCAGCACTGGTCTTCTGCAGACTTGTTTAACAACTTATACAGCAAAATTAAGAACAAGCCAGAAAATTCCTGCATACATCTGCCAATACTTTGCAAACCCTGCCTTTGGTTTCCAGGACTTCCAAACAAAGCAGCATGATTTTGTTAAAACAGTTAACAGCATATTAGCTCATAAGAAAGAAAATTGATCTAAGAAAAGCCTTTTTTAAGCAAATCAAGACAGAATCTCCTTCTACTATTTTCCTGTGCTCATCACATAGCAGAATGCTTCCTGATGCACAGATCAGAAAGTGTGTCACTGGCAGTGAGCTACACAAAGAAGAAAGCATTTGATCTGTGTCACAGTCAGCGTGTCAATCCACAGCATTAATACCTTTCCCAACTAACCTAGGACACAGCCTGCCCTACTGAGGGCCACCACAATTCCATGTCAGTCTACACAAAAAGAAAATTAATAAACCCTTCATTCTTCTTCAGGAAATGAGAGTACAAAGGAAACCAACAAGGAATCTCTTTCAGCAGTTTCCAGACAACATGCCTCTAACGTGACTCAGGCACTTGAAAGAGTGTTTTACCATGAAACACTGCTCCATACATCAGCAATTACTTCAGTAAGACTATGCCAACTATGCAAGCAATTCAACTTAGAACAGGGTGCCAGGGTTTAATGTTAAACATGAATGCAGCTCACTGTGAGAGGCCAGTAAGTATCTGTGTAGTACTACAGCTGGCCTTGCCAACATCATGTGGGCAAACCTATCAAAGAACCTATTTTGCCCCAAAGAATTGGAAAGAGAGTCTAATATACCCTACCTAACTCCAAGCTAAACATGGATCACATAGCATACTCTTTCATTTGCAATGGCAGGCACATTTGGGCCAGGCTTCCAGCTATTCACTCCTACCCAGCAACTGCCTGGCACAGCCTGGGTGCTCCCACCACGGGGACTGGGAGGAAGGAGCCCAGCTGTGTCTGCCTGGAGCCCTGAGAGACCACCAGCAGCCACTCACTCAGCCCTCAGCACACACAGACAAGTCCCCAAGGCACAACCCCACATCCTGTTGCAACAGCCTGCATACCTAGCGAAAGCAGCAGCACACCTGGTGAAGCTATAAACTGACCACTGTCCTCATTTTCTGTATCCCTTCACACAGTCTCATCCCCATGCTAGTTTTCTATTTTTTCTTGAAGCATCATTGCAGTATTAAATCATCAAATTAGAATTTACTCCATTTTTCCAAATAAAATTTGTTAATCATTCTTTTTAGTTTACATGAGCAGGTAAGAGAGAATTGGATTTGGGGGTAACAGGTACACTTTTTACTAGTCATGGAAACAGTTCTCATTCTGCAAATCTTTTTTTTAATATTAAATTTTACTTGAATTTAATTTTCGGTACATTCTTGCTTTAAAATATTGAATGTCAGTGAATACCCAAATTCCTTCAAATTCCCCCTTTAAGTGAAGGGAAGCTTGTAATTTTAAACAAATTGTCCAAAAATTCTCACGTAACAAGGGTACCCAGAATATTTTAGGACCCTGAAAGCCAAAGCAGCTCCCACTGGCTCTGCATAACATGGATCTAAACACAGAATGGCTAAGACTGGAAGGAACCTTCAGAGGCTCACAGCTCAGTCCCCTGCTCAAAGCAGGATCAGCTCTGAGGTCAGACTAGGTTGCTCACGGTTTAATGCAGTTGAGTCTTGGAAATCCCACAGGGCCATATTCCACAGCCTCTCTGGGTGACTTCTTCCAGAGCTCAATTACCCTTGCAGTGAAAACCTGCCATGTTTCAGCTCATGAAACATGTTTCTCTTTCTTGTTCCTCCCACCACATGTATAAAGAACCCGATTTCTCAGTTCCCTCTTTCTTGGTTAGAAAGTTATGATTAGGTATCCCTGAAGCTGCCTGGTCTCCAGATTGGCCTTCAGCTTCTCCTCACATGGCAATGTGTTCAATCCAACAATGTTGGTGGCTCACCAGCTGGATTTAACACAATATTCCAGATAGTGAATAGCATGTGAAAACTGATAGTCTCAATCTACTAGCTAATTTCCTCTGGACACAGCCAGGACACTGGTACCCCTCCTGACTGCCAGAGCACACTGCTGGCTCATCTTCAGCCTACTGTCCAACAGGACAGCCAGTAATTTCTAGAGAGAGCTGCTGTCAACCACCCAGTCCCCACACTGTAACAATCCACTACTGGTTGATCCTCTCCTCCCTGTATCCTCTTTGTAGGTACAAACAGCTAGTAGACCTTGGTGGTGGAAAAGAAGGCTTTGAGGAACTCAACCTCTGCATCAGTGGAAATTAAACCACCCATTCCACTCAGCAGCAGGGTTTTTTTCCCTTCTTTAGTCTACTTTTGTTAATATTGCAGCAGCACTACTTGTGGCCCTCAATGACCACCTGTTACTTCAAGTCTAGCTGGACATTTGCTTATCTTTGCATTGCTACCTGGCATTTTTTCTGCAGATAAACTCTTAAACTTTCTTGGATATCCCCTAATTCACTGTCTCAAGAGCTTTCCCCTTGAACTGATTGCTCCTAAAGTCTATATTATCTTTGGACATGGAAGGAAAGTACAACATGATCATTTCATTGTGCATGGAGATATTTGTTGCAGCTCAGTTTCCACAACCTGTTCCAACAGTCCAAGTCTACAGATCAGCTTTCTACAGTTACACTGAGCACCTAGAAATACATTTCCTAAATGTATTTCTCATTGTTATATTCTTATTTGCTCATCCAGAAACAAGCTTATGCTTAAAACAGGGAACAATTAGAGGAAATGGTGAATCATCCCAGAAAACCCCATGTATTTATCACCCTATTAACCTTCCTGTCAGAAATCCAGGTGATTGCAGCAAGTTGTTAAACATATGTAGATAGATAAATTGGCAACACTGGCAATAGACTGGCATAGTTAAATGCCAACAGTATCACAGGCCTATAAATCGATCTCTGGGAAAAAATTACAGAAGAAACACTAGCATTGTAAACATATAAAGAAGATCTAAAAATTCTTTTATTGACCATTAACTCATAGCAGTGCTTTCAACAACTACATTTTGTTACTAACCAGTACATTTTCAGCTAACCAGTCATCTAGTTCAAAACTGCAAGGTTGTAGTAAAATAATAAAAACCACTCTGGGGTTATTTACTCCTGTCAATGGAAACCCAACAGTTCAGCCACTTGCATCCACTTCCCTTTAGTAACTTTCTGCCAAAGGTCAACAGAGAGAATGGCAGCTCTCTGTAATTTTAAACACTCTATCCAAGAAAAGTGGCCAATCCAAGAGGTGCGTGTATGAAATGTTGTTTGTGCCCTTTTTACATATTTCAGTATAACAAGCCAAAAATCCAACAGATACAGTCATAGCCTGTTAGGGGAACTGTAGTGAATTTTCAGACAAATAAGGCATTCTACTTAGCAGGCTGAGAAATACAATAAGCATAATGGATGGTTAGATGAAAAGTGCTTATGCTTGCAAACTACAGCCCACAATAAATCATCTTTCCAGGAACACATCTATCTTCCCTGACTGGAAGCAAAGTAAAACAGCTTCTAAAAGGGATTTTTCCAAATAGGTGACACTACTTTCTTCTTTAAATAAGGACAATTGAAGTCAGGTGTTGAACTCAGTATTTGTTTTGGTTCTGACCACAGTGACTTCTACTACTCCTATATGTAAAACAGCAATAGTAGCACAAGAGGGATCAGCTGTGATACTACAATTCCTAATTAATCACACGGCATTAATCAGTGCAGGGCAGGTATCACAGAAAACATAATTTCACAAATGCTTCTGCTTATTATAGCATTTTTAGCTATTATGATTGTGATAGGTTTAGCTGCGCTTGATTCAAGTGGTTTGCCAATACAGGCGAGAAACTTCAGTCTTCCAAATACTGCAATTCAGTGTTGGGAAAATCCTTCCATATTGCAGGTGAGCAAATACCCAAACTAATTTATATCTGGCAGGCTTGATTATCACAGAGAACACATGGTAGCAGACTTCAGGTGGCAAAACCCTTCAAAGCACCACCCATGAAATACTACTTATATAATCTCTGGAAGTCAGTTAAGTGAAACTACTACAGTTCTGAACATTACAGAAATGTCATGTTTCACGTTATGTTTTAATGTAATGTTTCCTTTCACTACTCAACTTTTTTATCCTCTCAAGAGATCATCTCAGTGTAAAACTTCTCAGTATAGTTTATTAAAGGAAGCTTTTTCCTTCATGGGGCAATCCCTACAATGCAGTAACTGTAGGCTCCAGCTCAAAGCAAAGGAAGGGATCTCATCTCCTTTACTCAAGTGGCTCTGTTGGAGGGGTTTTTACACTGTAAACTGCCAGTTAAACAGAGGTAGTCACCAGTATCTGCATTCTGCTTACCTGATTTGACAAACTGATTCATTTCAAGTCTACACAAGTGTAATGACAAGCCAACAGATTACACTATCCTCACCTATAATGCTCATGTGATGGGGGACTGAAGTTTAGTTGCATTCCTTGAGAACTCACAGCTAACTGCCAGGTCAGCTCTCCACAACAATCCTGCCTGAAAAAATAGTATCTTTGTTTAATGATTAACTTTCGGGTTAAGCACCTCCGACTTCTGTACACTTGAAAACTTCTATTTCAGCAGAAACAGAAGTTTTCCACTATCTAGCTTTTCTCTTTATCCACTTGCAACTAACCTCATTTAATTTCCTTTACATTAAAATGACAATGATTCACATTAAGAAGGTCAGTCCACCAAGTCAGTCACAAACATTTATTTGATTTATTTTTTAAAAAATCAATTTCATCTGCCATTGAAATGCATCTCTCTCTACAGAAGTTATATAACTGGAAATATGATTTCTGTCCAGCTAAAATCTCTTCAAACAGCAATATCAGACCTGACTTAAAAATGTGTTGGTAATAACTCATTTTCTAAAACTGGTTTGTCAAGTCTAAGAATGCTATAAATGCTGACTTTGTTCCTCACATTACATGTTTCTAGCACCCTGAAGCTTAAGCTTTGGTTAATTGCTTTTAGATATTATATGACTCTGTAAATACACACATTATTTAGCCATCACAAATATTTTAATTGGGCTGAAATAGCCATTTCATTTCCATCCCACTGAGGTGACATATATTAAACATTGAAAATTATCACCAGCCATCAGAACATGCTTTAAAGTAATGCGGTAGGATTAAAAAATGCCAAGTGATAATGGCACCACTTTTTGTAATACAGCAGTCGAATCTCTCAATGATCTCTCTGCCTTTAAAACTTCCTTTGTTTAATGTTTGAACTATTTTTATTGTAAATTTCAGATCAAATTGTAATGACAGATTGTCTCTGGATGTGTTTCAGGGAAATTAGCAAAGATTTGTTTGTTTGTTTTAAACAGATAAGGAGATAAACTAACAACAATGTCTTAAAGTTGGCTACCTGTGGTAGGAACAGAGGTGTAGTATAATAACAATTTATGGCTTCTCCTCTTCCCCACCCTGCATCCAAAAAACCCCCTCTTGGCAAAAGGTATGCTTTGCAACAGAGATGACATTAAACACAAATTTCTGTGTGAAACTCCTAGTCAGATAAAATGAATTTATGACTAGAGGTAAAAATTACATTAACCAAGTTCTTTAAAGCCTTGAAAAACGCACCATCCATGTAGAACACTTAAAATGAACTTTGAGAGACTAATTTTGGAGTGTGAAATGCCAACCACAACATACAATCTAACATTCAGCTCAGCGTGCCTGATCAGTATGTACCACTAATGCTGAACAATTCTGCGTAGACTTAAAAACTTCTACTTAATTCTTAACCAGTTTTTCAAAGAAAATGGCTCAAATATGTAAAATTCTCTGCAAACATATCTAAAAACCTTCGACTACAATTAACCAAATCTCAGGCCAAATTAAAAAAACTTCTAAGATAAAATGCCTTTGGTATCCTCCTCCTTATCAAGTATTAGCTTATGTTCAAGACGTAATATTCACTGAGTAAAGATCTGATTTTGTTTTGGGGTTTTGTTTTTTTTTGTTTTTTTTTTTTGCTTGTGGGGGGAGGGGATGTGAGATTTAAGCAGAGAACAAGAATCTATAGTATTTTCCTATGTTTTTATGGCAGCAAAATACTGAACTTTCATGTACTCTTGGAATAATGTCCTAATGTTTACAAAGGGATCCCTAATTTCCAAGCACACACCCTTCTCTGAACTATCTACTTTAAGGCACTTTTAAAGTCATCCAGAAAGGGGTTGATTTGACAACTACATAGACTCATTCCAAACTCACCAATTAAGCACCAAGTACAGCCTGAATGTAAAAGCAGTTCTGGTGGTATCAGGTACATCAAGAGCCAAGAGGTCAGTTCAGCCTCTATGTGCAGCTCAGCTCTCAGCTGTGCCAGTTGCACCATTTTATTAAATTATGCATGTACTGTAAGCAAGCCTGAGGAGAACAAATCTTTTTAGACAGGCTAACAGCAATGCAATCAGACTGACAAGAGCTGAAAGATGCTTTCATTTTTTTCTGATATGTTAGAGCACCCAACTCATGCCACTGCATCAATGGAAAAGATTATCCACTTAAAAAAGGACTTCACAGTTCTCCAAAATAATTGTCACTGATTGGACTGGTTGATTTTGTTCTTAACGCCCACTTATCAATTAATAAATTGGGGGTTTTTTAGCCCATACCCACACTTTGTGGAATCCAAGACTGCTTAAGGCAAACAGAGGCTTGAAAAAATATTTTAACTCCTGGAAGAGAGACATCAACTTCATATCCCAGCTTTCACCAGTCAACTGAGAGGCTCAAACCTGATCAAAAGAAATCTGTAAAGCTATTTCAACATGACAAATTCTCACACAAAGACACATCTGAGTAAAAACAAACTCCATTTCAAATGGTTCACATGAGAAACAGGACACAAGGAGAAACCAAACACCTACCTGCATCCAAATATAATCCACCCCCAATAGTTTCTGTGTTAACTATTAACAATTTTTCTTCCGTGGCTTACCAACCATTGTATTGCAACTGAAAAGCTTCTGAAATTCCACTGAGAAAAAAAATAATCATACTATACTAGACCTACAGGAATATTAATTTATAAAGTCTGGAAGATTTGTAAAACAAATGCAATAGTGAATCTGCCTTTTTATTCAGCTATAGCCAGAATGCACCTTTCCAGATTGCTGTAAGTCATCAAGATAACCATTAGATAACTTACACAAACTCCCAGCTGAATTAAATAGCCAAGAATTCCTTCTAAGACAATGGATTTCACACAAAATTCACTGATGTTTGCAAAAATGAAAAGGTACCTGGTTGCAGGACACATTAAAACCTGTTTGAAACCTAAATCCATTAAGACTGAACTTACATATTATGAACAGGTGGAAAGCACACTTATAAACTTAGGATTTTGCACCTCTTGCCTGTATCTATCATTCCTTCTTATACATTCTTACACTCAACTGATAAATAGCATTGCTTTACAAACTTCATTCTAAACTATTCTATTAAAACCCCACTAAGAATTCTGTTTAGCATTAACAGCACACATACAGCATAGAGGAAGAGGGTGCATACCTTTTCTGTTTGTGTGAGAGAATTTAGAGCCCAGAAACACAGCAGTGAGATAGTCCAGAGAACTCCAGTAAAAAACAGTAAAATTTAAAATAAATACATATAAACCACCCAGATTTCTGCCAGGGAAAGAGTTGGGGTTTGGATATTTATCTTCTCTTTATTCAAAAGTTGTCTAAAACATAAGCCAAAAAAGCATAGGAAAGCACTTAATTTTTCCAGAACTTGCCACTTATCTACTTGACAATTCTACTGACTATTCCAGAGTCCCAACATCTCAACAGCAGCTTTGTCACATACGCACCCATCAGCCAGCAAGACCAGCTGCAGGCTTAAGGTTAATCTTGCAAATACAAACCCACTGGACACAGTGAAACCCAATCAGAGACTTCAGTCCTTTGCCCCGTTAAGGTTTGATATGTCTTTCACGCTTGAATACATTCTGAACTGTTAGCATCTTCTACAGCTTTAGCTTATACAGTAACTGTATAATAGCAGTAGCTGCTGTTTTGTTCATCCTATTTCAGTTTAAAACATTTTTGTTTAGACTCAAAAGATCGTAAGAACTTCTTTTTATTGCTCCATTCATGATACAGTCAAACGAGAGTCTGCCAAGTAAGCTATCTAGACATACAGAGATTCAATCTGCTAAAGCTAGGTTGGAACAAATAAAACAAGGCCTGCCCTACAAACTGTACACAGGCACTACAGTGACCAAGGAAGCACTCAATTAAGATCGGGTTTCCTCTGAAGCCTTCCTTATTAATTGTCAACCCACTGTGACATCGCACCCTTAAGGGGATGGGAGCATCTAAGATTCATAGATATTTGTGGTTGAAAGAAAGGCAAAAGTCAGAAGGGCCACAAAAACTTTACAAGTTTTATTAGCAATTACACACTTGTAATGGAAATTGGTATGCAAGTCCCTGATTTCCCACATAAGCTCATGGCAGTAGATAATGAATAGAGACTGGGTAAAAGGGAAGAAAGATTAATTAGAGGGGGAGAAGAAGGGACAGAGAAAAGAAGGAAGAAAAAGGAAAAAAGGGATCACCAGTCCTTGCTTCAGCGCTAATCTAGCCAGGATGTCTAGGGTCCTGAGGAGCACATGTGCACAGATTTGACACTTTATACTTAGGTTTTCCCCACCCTGGAGCTTTCTACACAAATTAGTTATCATCACAGTACATTCCTCTAGATCTTTCTGGAAATGGGTTGAAGGGCTTTGGGGATGGTCTTGGGTAGGCTTGATCCCTCCTTCCAGTCCATGCCCCCTTCTCAACCTCATTTCTGTGCCTGTACTGTACTGTGTGCTGTGCTTATCTCCTGAAGCTACAACAAGGACGTTTGTCCTGGAAAGTGCTGTCCTACCTCCATGTGGCCCCCTTCTACAACCACACCCTGCTCTTTCTCAACAATCCTTGGGTGGCTCCACAGCTACCTGGCTGCTGATGTTGATTTGTACTAATACACACTAGAAACTTACCCTTCTAGGCCTCTACAACTGCCTAGAGAGACACATTTCTACTATTTGGCTCTGAAGAGACAAATTTCTACTACTGCCAGACAATTTAAAGCACTCACAACATTGGTTCCTGTGGCTTTCACCAAGTTCTCAGAGCGCTCCTAGATCATGTAATGTGTTAAAGAAAGTTGAGTTACTCTTAACAGAATCAGAGTTCCCTTCACAGTAATAGGCTCAAACCTAATGTTAACAAAAGCTTCCAAACACAACCAGAATTCTGGAAGATTTTGTTTAGGCAGCTGATACACATATGCCACCTGATAAAGAACACCTGAAATTGGCAACCTTGGTGCAGAAGCTAAACACCACAAGCCACATATTAGTTCAACTTTTTGTCTTCCCTCCCTACCCACACATTTTGTGTACATGGAGCAAATCTTGGCATACAGACTACAATTTTTCAGTTTTCCATACCACTGCATAAGAGTTCAAGAAATTCAAAGCCAAAATCTCAACAATTCCATGAAGACTATTCTATTTTGAGGAACTTACAGAGGCCATGAATGGAGGTGTAACAGATGGGTAGAGAAAACAAGAAATACTTCTTAGCCCCCCTCCTTACCTCTCCCCACAGCCCAATTTCCATTGTCTTAAGTAATAAATATCTAATTATCAGCAGAAATCATCTCCTGTCTAACAATGTGATTATTATAAAAAGCTATTAACTTTTCTTTGATATACAACCTAACAAAGCTTAGTCGTTTAAAGTGATGTTTAAACTGGTTTCAGCATAAAATGAAATGAGGAAGACACGAAAATATCTTATCAGAGGGAATAAGGCTGTCCCAGCTCTCCTTTTTATTAATAATTATTAATAAGAACTAGGATACAGTTCTGGGTCGCGAAGTACAGCACCAAAGTCTTCTCCTTTTCTAATTCTGAATTGAAAATAAGGCTTCACAGCCAAAAGAACTGTCTATGAACCATACACTGGATAGGTCACAGAGCTAAAACTTTGTGTATTTCTCTCCCATAGCTTTCAGCAACATGGGAGCTCCGAACTCCATCAGCCCAGAGCACAGGAAAAAGAAGAAGGCCAGTACTTGGACAGGATGCACATCCAAAACTGCACACAGCAGTATGTACGTTGGTAGCAGCTGGCAGTGGTAGTTATTTAGTTATGTTTCTCCTTTAATACAAAACATGAAAAACGAAACTGTTTTCCACTTCCACTTCAGCCTGGCAGAAATACAAAATTTGAGCTAAATTTCAAATTAAGCTAAACTGACATCACTTTACTTTTTTGTTTCACTGGGTTGAGTAGCTTCCATATCAGTTTTCATCTGATAGATGAACTCTTTAGTCTGCTTAGACTGCACTTACAAGTGAGGTTTCTCAAGTAAAAAAGAAAGGTTTTCCTTACTTTTCCATACTTTTAAGTAACAACCTAATTTCAAAAAACCCTGAAATCTCTTTGGGGAAAAAAAAAAAAAAAAAACTTCCTAGAAAAAATCTTCAGTTTTCTTCTTTAAGAAGAAATGGAGCCTCAGCCTCAGACAACACCCAACTTATTGGAGATTCATTGTATAGGGAAAAAATTTCTCTGCTATTACCTGTCCCTGTAGACATATTTTCTAACTCATAATATTACTCAGATCTTCTTCTTTGCAGAATGTTGGCAGAATTTCAAAAGTGAGTCAGTCTCTTAAAATACATCTTGCATCACTGTAGGGATACCGTTCAAGAGTCCACTTAAAATTTACATGGAACATTCCTTCTAAAATCTATTTCCAGAAAGTTAATGCCCTTTGAGAGCAGAGCAAGTAGAAGTGTCACAACTACTGGCTCTCAAGGAGCTCCTAAGCACCAGCTAAAGAGGTGCAACAATCCAGTCATCAAAGAGCAATTAAACATGCCATTTTGAACATGACAAGTGACTTTTTGGAATCATTTTTGTGCAAGATGCCTCTTCACTGGGTACCTGACCAGCCATGTTCCTGCCAATTGCATGTTACATATTACTTCCACTCAACTTGATGATACTGAACTGTCAGATGCCCTAGTGTTATTTTCCATGTCTCAGTCTTGTCCTCTCATATTACTTTCACCATATTCAGCCCACTGGCAAACCCATGTGTTTTGACGCTGCTTCATCCCTTTAAGTATCTCCACTCATTAGTTACTGAAAAAAGAAAGAATATGCTAACAGAGAAAGAGTAAAACCCCTAATAAAAGCCCTACCACTGTTGAAGGAACAAAACGGCAACACACTTGGACACCAACGGTGCAGAAACAAATTAAAGCCAGTTGTCACTGTTAAAGTCACTGGAGACATCAATTATCAAGGAATCTTATCTAAATGCATCATTTGATTGAGTAACGGATTGCATGCTTAGCTGAACTTATTCTGAAGGATCTCACCCTAACAAGCATGGCTTACAAGGACTTTTCCAGCAAGAAGAAATTTGTCCTACTCAACGGTGTTCCAGTCCCACATTTCTACTCCCTTCAATGCTTAGACAAGCTTAAGCTCTGTAAGCAATGCTTACAGAGGGTGTCTCAGCTATTATCAAGTCACAGTAATGGCTGGCATTTTCAGATGGCATGTCCAGCCGTGTCCACCTAAAATGAGATTCAACTGAAATACATGGATGTCTTAGAAGCCTGTGCAAGGTAAAATCTTTGGCTGCTCACATAGTCCTCTAGACCTGCAAGCCAAGCTTTCACATGAGCCTCACCATGAGGCTTTTCCTCTGCTTAAACAGAGTGAAGATGCAGACTGTGGCTGATGGATCCCTAAGCTGACCCAAAGGGCCCATGTTCCCAGTGGCTCATTCCTGCCCCTACACTGCTCCCACTGTTGTGCCAACAGAAGCGTTTGTGCAGCTGCATGATGAAAAGCAGCAGGGAACTGATCCAGCCAAAGAGTAATCTGCTGAAAAGATGGGGGTGTGGGGGAAAGGTCTTATACTGACTCAGTTTGTTCAAATCCAGCATGCATAGGAACCAGCATGAGTGGCCAGGAAGCTCAATCTGGTACTGTTTCTGAATTGCAAACTGAATTACAGCCTAAGGTGAAGATCCTTTTTATCCTCTTTCTCAGCAGGCTCTTTCTGCTGAGTGCCAAATCAGCTTTAAGACTTCTTGCTACCCTAAATTAGGAGAGCTGGTTTAGTTGGGGCTACACTCTTGTCTCCGATGCTAACCAAATCCTTCCAAAAGCTTTCCTGGCAGTGTCACAAAAGAAGGCTTTTGGAATGCTTTTCCCTGCAGGTGACTTCAGCTAGGATGCTTAACAATAATCCAAAAACAATGCTTAAAATTCACTCACAGCTCTCCCTAGCAAATGACTGCAAGTATTCAACTTATGATAGTTACCGCTTAATTTTTGGAACTATGCATTGGTGGTAAAAAGATATAATAATTACTAATCAGCAGAAACCTTTATAATTTTTATTTAAGCCATTTAGTCCTCAAGTAGCAATGAAAAAATGCAAAGATTCTTTTTATTCCTGCAAGACTGAAAAAAGTGCTATGAAAGATAAGAGTGGATGAACAGAGGCTAGGGAAACTGATCACAGAAACACTATCTAAATGCAGCCCACCCAAGAGCTGAGCAGCATACAACTTTAGAACACCACAATTAATACCAGGAAGTATTGGGAACATTTGAGAGTAAGTTTTCAATGCATTTTAAGAAACTTAAAACAACGAAGTGTAATGAAGAATCTTTCAAGACCTATGGAAAGAGCAGAAAAGGCACAAAATCTAGGGCCACATGCTTTCCCTATTTCTTTCCAGAATTACACCAAGGCTGCCCATCACAAGGCCATACCCTGTGCAGTCCCCCTGGAGTGCCTCAGAGCCCTCACACCAGCGCCATTAGCAGATCCTTACAGTTCTTTTACCTACACAACATCCCCTGCACCACAATGTGGCCACTCAGAGCTGAATGTTTTGTCACACTGACAGCAGAGGCATAGCAGAAGCTGTCCCCCTCGGGATGGAAAGAGGGCCGGGAAGAAGTGAAGGGAGCAGAATGCAGGAGCCACAGCAGGATGGCTCCTCTCTGTGACCTGGGCAGCCCCAGAGGACAAACAGCAGCAGCCAGGGCAAGGGCTGCAGGTCCATCCAGCCTCCATCCAGGCAAGAGAAGGAAGTGCAATGGAAGCAGTGGATGTGTATGGCAGGTGAAATACCTGAGGAGAGGTAGAAGAGGTCAAGCATGAAGGGGGTGCACAGAAACTGAAGGTGTTGGGGTGAGAGCAGATGGCAAGTGTTGAGCCAGGCCTTGACAGAACTCTTGCTGCTCAGCAATACCTTGTGTGATGCCAGAGAGAGACAGGTTGTAAAGTGGCGATCGTTTGGGGTATTTCTGATTGTGGTTCGATTCTGCCACATATTTTAAACCAGCCTTAGGCTCACAAACTAGTATTTTCACTATTTGACAGGCACTACGATATTTCTCCTGTTTTCTTGTATTTACAAGTTACTGGGCAAGATAATACTTGACCTCAGATTTACATTCTTCTGCTTCACATGTACAATTTCTTACTTCAGAAGGGCTGAGTAGAAACATTTCAGAATATCTTCTTATTTACATCAAAACTAAAATTCCTTACACACTTTATAATAAGTCTGTGAGACCACCACCCCACTGGAGGAAAAGAAATATCTTGGTGCAACAGTAAAAAATACTTTTAAGTGCAACAATATGAGTTGCATACCAGGCTTGTTCTACTAATAAAGCACTACTTTCTTCTTCAGACTAAAATAATCCTAACGTAGAAAAGGCTATCAGCTTTTTACAATCAACCAATTCTAAAAATACTCTTTGCATAACATATTCAGATTTCCCTTCCATTACAATAAATTATAGTTCTGGTCTTAATTTAATTCACAAATTTCCACTTCAGTTCTAGGAACATAATGTAAAGTCAGAAATTCAAGTGACAATGGTTGTTTGTTTGGGGTTCCATAAATGAGAAATATAAAACTTATCTTGTGCTTATTTCTGCTGCTGTTTCATCATTCTACAAGGAACGAGACAACTCTATACTACAATTCAATGATTCTCATTTTGTCCTTGCAAGTATATGTATCTATTTAAACAAAATCTTTCTTTGTAAAAATTTCAGTGCCCTGCCCTGTACAAAACAAAAAAAAAAAAAAAAAAAGAAGAAAAAAAAAGAAACCCAACCCAAAACCATCCAACCCGTCATAGTAAAGATCACTGTCCCAATTCAATGAGAACACCAAGAACAGAAAGTTTAACACAAATCCAAACAGCACGGGGTAAGGAGGAAGTACTCCTACAAACATCTTCAGCTGAAACCCTGCAAGTTGCCCTATAAGAACAGCAATATGAACAGTAATGCATTGAAATGACAAACTGAGGCAGCTCATTTCAGGAAGCATGCCTTGAGGAGTCTGTTCTAAGGGTACTCAGCAAGTAAACCAAGCAAATCACTCTGCTGTATGCTCCAAACAGCTAAAAGGGTAATACCTTATCCTAGCAATGAAGAACTGATATATGGTTAACTTTTTACAGTTGTCTGTAATCAAGTCATTTAAGAGGGGAAGGCTTCTCAAAGTCCCAAAGTATAAATAGTTCTCTCAATCACACTGCCAAATCCTTAGCTCCACTTGAACAAGGAAGGCTGCTAGTCAATCTAAAGCACCTCCAATTAGCCAAACCATCTACAACAAGAAGACAATGCACCTGCTTCTTATACACCTTTAAAACTAAGATTAAACCCTTTTTCCTCTTCCAAGGATCTGCCACCCTTTTAAAAGAATAGATGTTAAAAATTTAAACCATTTTACCCATTTGCTTGCAGTCTTTCTGCTCTGTTAAAATTTCAACTGCAAGATTAGAAAAGCTGACTTACTAATTGTCACTGGGCCACTGAAAACTGCTCCCCACACACTGGCACTGCAGTAGTTTCTTAACAGATAACAGCCCAGCTGCATTTTTTACTCCAAATACTCCCCTTTAGCTGTTCAAGTGCTGGGTTGGTTTCCAGGTTTAAGGATACCATGCATTAGGAGGCAGGAGATGCTATCTGCAGCCAGAACACCAACAGTAGTGTCTGGACTGTGCCTGCTGCTGACAAAAGGATCTCAGATGGAGGACTCCATTGTAGCTAAGAAATGCAGAGCTTCCTGCCTGCCCCCAACACCAAACTTCTATTTCCATTGTCAACAAAATTCAGTAAACCTGCTGCTGCTGAATACTGCCTTCTCTTTGGATTGTAGAAAATATTTTACTCAGTTCTAACATGCTGTTTGCCAGTAACTCAGACCTGATGTATCTCTATGTACTGTCACCAAACACGAAAGTAAAGTTCAATGAGACAACACTTCTACAACAAGCCATATGCCTCAACTCTACTCAGCCACTCAAATTTAGTATTTTTTCCAAGTCACTTCTGATTTGCACTGTATCTTCACATTATAAATCACAGCAATTTTAAGATATAAGACTGAAATTTAAATTTCCTTCCACAGACTAAGTCACTGAGCATTTTCTGTTTTTTGTCTTCTGAACTACATGCAATTTCTACCTACAAATGCTTCCCAGCTTGTCACTTGGTCAGAGTTCTCTTCAATATCCTTCTGGAATACCTTCACAGGTTTTGATAACAGCAAACAATCTTAAAGAAAAAGGAAGACAGCTGTCTTACTCATTCTTGCACTAAACACTTTTTGTGCCAACCATCAGTTTCTAAATAGCAGAAATCCACATCACTGTGTATGAGTTACTGGGGATTGCAGGTCAATTCTGTCACAGGTAAGAGAACCATCTCTGAACCAGCAGGATCAAGTTCTGGTGAAGAATGGATGAAATAAACACATTATCACAGAGATGGTGCTCAGTTATTTCAAGGGTCAGCTTAGATCCAGAAATATCAGCCTCTTCAAGTTATTTAATGCCTATCTGATGACAGCTTACAGACACCAGCAGGTTCCATTCAAAACCCAGCTTTGCTGTGAACCCTGTGGTCTCAGACCCAGTACCTTGTGTGAGGACACCACATGCCAGGAAGCAAACCATGCTAATTAGTACAGGCTGAGCCTCACCTCTACTGAGATCTCCATGAGTTTCAAAGCGCCACAGCAGCCCCAAGTCTGCGTTTGCTGAGAAATTTTATAAACAAGAACAAATAAAATTCTGCTAGATGTAACATAGCCACTGTGTTGTGTAAGCACCATACCGCTCCCACCCAAATTTTAATTTTATAGGGGTTACTTCATCCCCTGCCAAACCCTTCTAGAGGGTCACTCTGGCATATACTTGTGTTTCATGACCAGACTACTACAACGGGAAGATGTAGGTGAAAAAAAAAAAAATCAAGGTTAGCGTGTACTGAATATCATCAATCAAAACTGGCTACCTGATACCATTTGATTCTACAGGCATTTGACCACGTAACATAGTAAAGCTATGAGCTGACCGTGTATTTCACAACACAATCCACACATTTCTCCTCCCTTCCTATGAAACCACTGGCTATGACTACAGCACTCAGCATCATCAGCTCCAGTGTGCTTCCATCAGACAGAACCGGGGTGTACCATCACTACTCCCAGCAGCTTGGGCCATACTGCAATTTGCACATGCTTAACAACACTCCACAAGATAAGAACTCTCCCAGTCATACCAAATCCCCTTGGAAAGCATTCCTAAGTGCCTTGATAATACTACTGACTGCTCTTGAGTGCAGATTACCACCAATACCAGCAACTTTTATTATTTCAAAAGCAGATTTGAACTATGAGCAAGTTTACGACTAGAGAGAGATCTAGTAGCTCCCAGCAATAATCTTCAATCTTCTGCTGACACAATCAAAAGCAACAGGATTCAGAGGTGGGCAGAAGACTGCCTCACAGGCATGCAGGACTCATAATTTTTAAACCAAAATGGCTATTTGGCTACAAATAAAAATATAGCTCCTTACCAACAATCTCTGGCTTTTTTTCCTGGTTCTAAAAAACTTGCTACTTCCTTTCCACTGCTTATCTTAATACCTACATACTGACAGTCAAATTATATTTGTATCTCCAATGACAACTTGGATCATTTGTATCCTCACCTCACAAGCCCTGCGTCCACATTGCTTCTGTGGCTCCTGTGGGTACTTGGTAACAATTCCGAAAGCAACTACCATGTTCAGCCTGAATGAGTTAATGTTCGAATCAAGAGACTAAAACCTCTGTGTTATTAATATTCAAAATTATTCCAAAAAGCATCCTTAGCAAAACACACTCCCTCTATACGAAGCAACCTCATGTGTTTTGTACCAAGCATTATGAATTTCTGTATAAGATGAGGAAGAAAGCACAGGGCTTAAATTAAGTTGCACCCACCAAGCTAAATTATGGCCCTTGCTTTTTGATTAACAAATTGTTTAAAAAATCGTTCTAACATCCTCTTATCAGAGCTACACTTTCATTATTCTGTGTGCCAAACCGACAATTATTTGTGCTTAAATTTCCCTCCTTTATTTTATATTTAACCAAAGAGACAAGGAACAGCTTATTAAACAATAAGAACTCATTATTAGTTTAAGGCAGTTAAAATTTTAATCAAATTATCAGAAACAAAAGCCTGCAAAGTTCCATTTCTTCTTAAACTCCTGAGAATGTACACCTATCTCTCCACTGCTCCAGTCAAAACACCTCTCTTCTCCACAGCATTGGTCAAGTCTTCACATGGAGAGTATCTCATAACAGTAACATTAACACAAAGCTCTTCCTCAAGTGTCTGAGCAACCAGCTGGTCATCTGTGTATATTACTCTCCACAATCTGTACTCTGTGTACTACTACAATCGCAAAATTAGATTTTAAATCCTAAGGAAGTAAGACAAGTGATTTGAACTGAGTCAACCTCATCAATATTTTCATATTCACACTGCCACAAAACTGCACATTTAAGCTACAAATTGAAAATCCAGGCAATATAAGGCAGTATACCTTATACCTGTGAGCAGCAAGGAATGCATTCATTTGTATGTCCAAATTTCTCTTGCAGAATTTAACCCTCTTCCTCTACCCATTTTTCCCTTACCAATGTCCTTGCTAGCTCAACAACATCTGGCCTATAACTTTCTGAACAACTGAGCAGCTCCTATGTCTCGTAGAAATTACTGGACTTTAAAACAGAATATAAAAAACAAACCAAGAAAACCACCACCAAGCATGGATCCCATGCTGTTACTTTACTAGCACAAGACAAAGAACAGCACCTTGGCAAGGAATGCCTGGACATAGATGTGAACTTTCCCCAGGTGATACTGGATGGAAAAAAGCTGGCATGCTTAGAAACAGTGTATCATTGCCTACAGCTTCAACGTGTCATTTTATCTGACCACAGTTACTATGCAGAAAAAGGAGCTACCAAAATATCCCTACAAGCACTAGTAATTATTCTCTTCGAAGCACCTCATCACCTACTTTCTATAGCCCATAAAATAGCAGGTGACTGACTCAGCTCAACTTGAGCAGCCCAGCAACTCTGAGATGTCCAGTCCTTTTATTTCACAGCTAATACTGTGATCACAGGCCAGGACTGAGCAATTCAAAGGTATTATTAATGAACTGCAGTAACACTTTTTTTTTTTTTTTTAGTACATCAGTATTTTTCTCTGGCTATGAACCACCACGGACTGCTACAAATTTGTACTTATTTCCTTATCCTTCCAACAGCCACCCAAAAAGCTGCCAATGTTTGACAAGTCAATGACAGGCATTCCTCACTCTAGTACCAGGAAGTTGAAATGGTTCAGTTTGAGAAAAGTTGGGGTTTTTTTATGTACTCATCAAAATGCCCTCATTTTACCTATAAAATCTCATGTACTAATTGCTAACAAAAAATCCTTCTAATATGTTTCTTATTCTTTGCTCAAAGATTGACCAAAACCTCTCACACACAAGTTTGGCTCTTCTTCCCCATGTCATCTGGAGCTGTTCAAATTGACATTTAACGTGCTAGAATTCTTCCTTAAATAGTAATCGTCACCCTCGCTTTCAGTTACATGTTATTTCAATATTGTGGCTGCACTGATCTCAATTCACATGTTTGTGAATCTATATATAAAAAACAAAGAAAAAAAACCCCAAACCAATCCCTCCCCCCCCCAAAAAAAACAAACAAAAAACCTCAATAAAACAACACCAAACAAAAAAACCACTGTCGTGGGTTTACAGGAAGTAGGTTTTCTGGGAATGGAGTGGCCAGAAGCCAATAGGTGTTCAGATTTTAAATTGACACCAGGCTTGCCCACTGAGGGTGAATGCGCCTCTGAGAACACAGGGGTTAGAAGCAGAGCTCTCCCTTGGGCTCGTTCTCTTTTGATTTCTGGCCAGCAAAGAGGCAAGGCCTCCCCTGCCCGGCTCTGAGCTGGGCGGGGGAGGGGAAAACCTGCGGCCCGGCAGAGGTAGGCCCTGACCCCTCAGCATGGAGAGAGAAAGCTGGTACGGGCCTGTGGCCTTGAAGTGATATCGGCTGTGAAGAAGGAGGGGGGAAGGGGGAGTGCAGCAGGAAAGGAGCCTGGCCGCCTGCAGAAGTTTGTTAACCCCTTTCTGGACAATGAAGACCTCACAGAGCATTTGGACCTTTCCTGGAGGGGAGATGGAGTGGATGATAAAGTGGAAATGGGCAAGAGAATGATAGTCGGAGCAGTGAGTGAGGCTGGGAGAGTGAAGAAGAGGCCGGAAGGAGATGATGGAGTAGCTGGTTGCTGGACTCTTTTTGGTACAGCCACAGACAGAACCATGCTTCCTCGCGACACAGAGGCTGCATGCAGGGGGGAGGCGATGGCTCAGAATGAGAGGGTTCAGTTTTGGAGACCCCCCCGGCCCCAGGGGGTAGACAAGTATGGGGGGGACAAGAGGTCCCGAGATGAGAGAAGACTGTGCCTTTTTTTGGAACTGGTCAAAGCACCCTTAAAAGGATAACCCTTGAAGTAACTCTGTTCCATGTCCAGCAGTGAGAGCGCTGGGCATGCAAGGAAGAGGTCACCATGGCCCCAAGAAGGACTCCTCTCCTCTTGATGGACTGGAATTGAGTGTTTACTGGGTGATGGATGGAGACTTGAAATTTGGAAGATGTATTGGAAATGTGGTGGGGGGAGGAGGAAATGTTTTTGTGGAGTTTTCATTTTCCAGGTGTGTGTGTGTGTGTGTGTGTGTGTGTGGTTTTTTTTCCTCTTTGTAGTTTAGTTAATAAACTTTTTTTTTCCTAAGGTAGAGGCCTGCTTTGCTTATTTCCTGGTCTCATCTCACAGCAGACACCAGGGGAGTATATTTTCATGGGGCATTGGCATTGTGCCAGTGTCAAACCATGACAACCACAACATCCCAAAACAAGAACAAAAGCCACTTCAGAATCTAACATTGTTCTCATCTCCTCTAAAAGTATGGACTAGATTTTACAAAAATTCTGCACACTTCTTTTTTTTTCAGAGCTGTAATATTCAAGCACTTGCAAGCATGTTTTAAAACTCTACCCAGCAGAATGTCAGTATTGTGAACATTAAAGTCTGTCAATGAAAAATACAGGTAAGACATGAAAAATCTGCAGAATTTTCAGCAATGTAAAGAAACCCTCATTCTGTGCTTTAAAGGTATTACTTCTTTTCAGTAAATATTTTGATTCCTGAATAGAATTTTTTATTTTAATTTAACTAAGTCATTTACCATGGAACATCATAAACAGGCATTCCTGGTGCAGTAAATAACCCTCAATTTGTTTCAAATGTACTGACTGTTTAAAGAGGACAGTATCTTCTGCCATATCTTTTAAGTATATCCTGTGTTTTGCCTCAACCTTCAAGTGCTCCAAAAGAACAACAAACCCTCTAATAGTGAACACTAATTTTTACCTGCTAACTACTTGTCAGTCAAATCACACAGTGGTTAAATACCAGTTGCTGAGGTTTAATGTTTTTCCCAATACATATGGAATCATAGAAGATTAATTAACTCGGCAATCCAAAACATCTAGGTTGAAATAATTTTCATTTCTTCATGCAGTCTGTCTTAAAACTGAGTATTTGGAAAAGCAATTGAAACTCACACTTATTTATACTCAATTTACTGAAGTTCTTAGTTATGGACAGTTTGCTTTTATTTATGTTAAGTATATACACATGCTTCTTAGCAGAACACATATTTTAGCTAAGCCAACAAGAGGAAATAATTAGAAAGTAAATTTCTTTTTTGGACCAGGATGCAATTTCTCTCATGTACTTCTAAGCAATTCCTGGTTTGGATCTTCATGTTTCGGACAGTAATTTTATTGTTGTGCATAAAGATAAAATTATCTGAAAAGCAACAAAAATTGTTTGTAACATTTTAAACACTGAAGTTATCAAATGCTTTAAAAACTTCATTACAAACCACTTTTTTTTAAGGTTTGAGTTTTTAGTGAGGGCAGTTCTTGTTCCAACTTCAACAGCTCTAAGAAACCAACATTTTTGCTACAAATCCAAACCCTAGGGCAAACTTGGGGGATTAGTCACTTCCATTAAATGAGATCTTATCCACTCAGCAGTGTTATTTGTGTGTTGGCTACAGCAGTGCTATTACCAGACAGACTGCACTAAGCCACTGTGCTACTAATGCAATCAAATGTTACATCCACTGCTAACATCCCAGGCAGTGAGATCAAGGACAAATACTTACGATGTCCTAATTTTTTCACATCTGAGAACACGAAAAAAGGTAAGTTAATAACTCCAAGACACACAACACAGCTTTGTTTCTGTTGATTCATTTTGGTTTGTGTAATGTGACAATACTGCCATGAACTTGTGTCAGAAGAGGTAAACAAATATAAAAATTATTAAATAATATTAGTGCTTGGCTTTATTTATAATGTTTAAAGCAAAATTAAAATCCAAAGAGCAAATTCAGGGGTCTTACCCCGTAATATGGAACACCTAGCAACAGATCATAAAAATAACACTACTTCTTGAATCAGAGAATGTTCAGGTCTTTACTTGTTAGTAAAAATAAAGATACATCCTTATCTAATCATAACTTTTACAAGCTTTTGGTATGCCCATGGAATATTCAAGCTAAAATTCCTTTTACATAACTAAGCAGGACATCCAACTCCACAGTTCTGCATCTTCATGTTAGTGGGTTTTGTTCCTCTCCTCTTTGAGGATCTATATTTTCAATATGCATTTGTTCCTTCAGATTCCAATTTTAAGGCTGACAACATTTACAAACTGAGCATTTAGTCCACTAAACCATCCAACCTCTGGATTTGTTCTGAGACCTCTGCTGCGTTCCCATTCTCCCCTGACTGAGCAATTCAAAGTGACGGTCTTTCCTCCAAGCCACAGAGACGTGTCTGTCATGACACGTGGCAGACCCACATGGCAGACCCACATGGCAGACCCACATGGCAGACCCATGTTTAAGACACTTCCCAGTAATAGACTATGCTTTATAAACAGTATAGACATTATTCTAATTAAATAGCATTCAAATGGGTCCATATACATTGCACTTGATCAATAACAGCCTTGTAGTTACTTGACTACTTTTCACCAATTAGAACTAACAAATTCATTATTACAACACTGCCGATTGCCTCTGGAGAAGACTAAAGCATGTCAACTAATGACTAACTTCATTTGGAATTGAAAATTTAGTATTTAATTTAAACAAAGCTGCTTAAATTTTCACAAAGTGCAGTTAGGGGCAACTAAGAAGTTCGAGTAACAGCTAAAGCCTGACTGAGAGGATGTCACTGTGCTGTGAGAATAAAGATTTAATCAGTAGTGTTGATACTGAAATAACATCCAAAATAACTGTTTATGTTGAACTCCACATATACCAAGTTTTTATTCAACCTTCTCTGAGAAGCTACATGCTTGTTTCTGAATAATTTAAAAAATAAAATCACACAAACGCACACCCACCACCCTCCCTCAGTACTGGAAACTGGGGGGATGAGGGTGGTGTGTGGCTCCTCCAAACAAATCAACCTTTACGTATGACTTGTATGAACAATTCCTGTACTGGTAAAAAAAGCACCTTCGCTCTGAAAGCTCTGGGAACAACTCAGTTTCAAGGCACTTAAAAAGAATGCTTGCTATCATTGATTCTAACTGGACATTTCCTGCACTATTTTGAGCTATTTGGCATATCTAATTATCCAAACCCCTTCCTATAACAACTTCAGCAAAGGGGATTTGAAATAAAATAACACTGTTTACCTTTGCTAAATCCATCTCAGTTACAGATATAAGTATAAGCTTGAAGTAAATATTTAAGAGAAACGTACACAACCAATGAATAAATACAACAGTATTTATAATAAATACAATCCTTTGTAACTGTGCACCTAATGACACCTGTCTATTTTAAATTCAGGATTCAAGTACTTTCTAATCAAAGTTAAAATCTCTTTGGGTAGATTCACATTTCAGCACGGGCGTACAGAAGCTTTTCTAGGATTTATTACTTGGAGGAACATGGAAATCCAACTGGTATCAGCACCAAATACTTCCTAAGAAAAGCAGCCTCAGGCACATTAAGCCACAAGCCTGGTAAGTGCTAATCTAACCTATGTCTCGACAACTCTCATTTACAGAACCAGAAGCTTTCCCAACATGCACAGAAGAAAAGAGATGGCATTTCCCTTTTTGTAATTATGCACATTCACACTCAATCTTAATCTAAAAATGCTCTTCTGCAAACAGAACTGTAGCTTTGGTATTAAGCTTATTTTATAAGGACCACAGTATGATTAAGGATAATGATGGAATTTTTTAAAGTTCTTTGTGAACAAGTATTTAAAAATAGAAACAGCTAGTTATTTGCATCATCCTCATAAAACACAAGCCACATTATCCTACACTCAGGAGAAAAGTATGAAACAATGTAGTAGTTTCACACATGCATTCCGAATTATTTTACAATATTACAATCCTGGAATTCCATATAACCTGTACACTTAGTTTACTGTGAAAAAGACCACTCCCCCTCCCAATATAAATCAACAATCCAATTTAAATCCTCTCAGTTTACAAGGTACTTACTGGTTTTGTATCGTACAGTTAAAGATGCAGCATTTTCTAAAGCTAGTGACATATTTGACTAAAACAAGAGACTGAAAACTCGGCTTCGAATTTTAAGTATCTGCAGCTAATTAAGCACAGTCATTTCACCACCAAATGCAGGTGGTATGGATAAAAAAAACTTGGATTTGGATAAGAACTTTTAAGAGATTTCTTGGTTTTTTCTTCTACATAAGAACACTACTATAAAGATTATTAAAACTCAATTCGATGGTATTTTAAGTCATCATTAGGCTGCACAAATAACTTTGAAGGACTAAACTGTATACAGGTTGCACTGCCTAGAGGCTGTAGTAATTGGAAAAGTCTAGAAGATTATAGGTCCCTTTGCTTCTCTCTTATAACTAGTATTTTAAGGGCATTTAGAGTACAATTTATCTTAAATTGACACTTTATATATTTACTGATATCAGTACAATTACACTATCATAAACTACTACAAGAAGTAGTAGTTATAATAGTAGTACTACATATAATAACTTCTACAAGTAGTAGTAGTTATAATTTATAAAATTATGAAATAGTGATAATGTATTATTTATCATTATTTATTGTTGTAAATTTGTTCCTCAAATAATAACCAGTTAATTCAACTGTTGCAGAGAAAGCTTTATTTGGCTGAGTAATAAACATAGCATAAGCTCTAATATGATTATAGGATTGTCTCATTTTATTATCCCTTGGAAAGAATTCTATTTTCATACCTCTGCAGTATAAAGGCATTATCTACAAGTGGAATTTGTGTGCAACATCAGCTCTTGGTTCTTCCAACAAAACAAATGGTAAGCTCTCTTAGAACTGGCTCTTGCTACCAAAGAACGGCCAGCACAGCTCCAAGCCTCTGTGTGCTGCTCTCCTCGGCACCATCCCACATGCATGAAGCATATTCCCAACCATTCATGGATACTGGTTCCACGTGTTTCACCAAAAAGGTCTGGCATTCAAACTCCTTGCAAGGAGTTATGTCAATGGGAAAAAAATTAAATAGAATGGAAAAATCTTCCAAATTGAAATGGACTGGACCAAACTACTGCTTTCTTCCACACATAATCATTCCTCAAATATGTCCACATATTTACATGCATAAATGCCAGCCAGTACTCACAAAAGCTCCATTCAGTCTCAGCAATCAAATGACCTGCGATACCATGAGTATACACAGATTTCACAGTACATCCTTCTGGAAGCTCAGGCCATCCACAACAATTTCAACACTGTGTACTGGTATCAGAGCTTAAATACAATGTCCACTTCCAAGACCTATTTGAATGACAATATTAATCACACTGTCACATGCACATATCACCAGGCACAGGGGCTCACTCAAATACAAAGAGAAAATTATGACAGCATTGGTCAATACCAAATTAAACAACAACAGCTGTCTTTGTATGTAAGATTTTGTATTTTCCTTCAGTTGTTACAATGAATGAATAAGCTTATTTTAGAGTGAAACAGCACCTTATATTTCTACAATCACTAACACCATCATCATCTTGTTAATTGACTCCACCAACAAATACAATATCTTGCATCCCATAAAAGGCATGCTAAACAAGGCAATCAATCTATGTTAGAGCTACTATGCAAAAGGCATAAAGACCCACACTACCACTCTGCAACTAAAATCTTATACGCGACTCCCAAAAGTTTCTCAAGGTCAATAATTTAGAACTGAAGTTAATGAGAATATTTGTAGAGACTAGAAATAAACCCTTTTACATTTAAAGATTTAAAACTTATTTCAAGACAGTCCTAGACCTGAGGCTCATTGCCCATTATCAGGCAATTCAAGGTCATTAACACCTTCACTACTTTCATGACAACTGGCCTGTCAATACTAAACTTTCCTTACATGGGGATGTTACTTAACTCTGCATCTAATTCCTAAACTACATTTGCTCTGATGTGGTAGTGGCATCAGCATGATTTATAAGCCAACTAAGTATTCTGGTAACCCTACCTTCAAGGATATGCTCAATAAAGACAAAAACAAAAGCACCCATATAGGGAGAAAAGCACATTAAAGAAAAAGATTAAACGCTCAGAATTAATTGCACAGTAAGAGAGAATGACACTCAAAACATTACACAACTGTGTAAAGTTGCAATATGCTTAATTTTTCAACATAATCTAATTCCACCTTCTCGAATAGAAGGTAAAAATACTTAAAGTTCAACAAAGAGCAACGGGGATAAATAAAATTAATCAAAGAGAGCAAGTGCACCCTCATCAAATTTCCAGACACACCAAGCTGAGTGGTGCAGTTGACTCACTGCAAAGATGGGATGGGATCGAGAGGGACCCAGACAAACTCAAGAAGCAGTACCATGGGAATCACATGATGTTTAACAAGACCAAGTGCAAGGTGCTGCACCTGGGTCAGGGTAAATCCTGGTATCAACCCAGGCTGGAGGATGAACAGATCCAGAGCAGCCCTGCCCAGAAGGACTTGAGGGTGCTGGTGAGGCTGGACATGACCCAGCCATGAGCACTCACAGCCCAGAAATCCAACTGTGTCCTGGGCTGCAGCCAAAGCAGTGTGGCCAGCAGGGGAGGGAGGGAATTCTTCCCTTCTGCTCTGCTGAGACCCCACCTGGAATGCTGCCTGCAGCTCTGAGACCCCAGCCCAGGAAGGACATGACCAGTTGCAGCAAGTCCAGACAAGGGCCAACAAGACAATGAGAGGGATGATTTTAATCCATCTGCATGACAAGTGGCTAACCAGAGTAAGACTCTTTAGCAAAGAAAATTGTATGAACATGACAAAGGTTTATAAAATCCTGAGTGGCTTGGTCAGGATAACTTTTTGTTTGCAAACTTTTTCAACACAAGACTTTTCATTTCTCTCAAAGAAAACTAGAGTAGCAGGCTCAAAACTACACAAAGAGATGGTTAAAGTGATTTAACAGTGTACCAATGGCTTTTCCAGATATAAAAGCATATACAAGTCCAATGGGACGCTGAACAAGTTGGTAGAAAAGCAGAACTCCACAGGTCACAGAAATTATAGAAATATCATTTAGCTATGGAAGACCCAGTTACATGCTGAGGCAAGAGAGTGGAGAAGCTTCACTGATGTTTATCCCACCGTTGTGGGGTGTTTCCTGGGGATTTGGTTTGGTCACTGGTAGAGGTAGGATAGAGGGACAGATAAACATTTCGTTTGGCCTGGAGGGACAACAGCTCTTCATGTTTCTGTACCTGAAGACATTTCAAAGAGGTTTCCAGACAGGAATTTCAGGTGCAAATAACAAGTTTCATAATTAGCAGCACTGTCAGAACACCAGCCAAACACCATACCATGAAATAACTAGTATTCTGTGAAAACTCACGTCCAAAGTTTATAATCTAAAATGAAAGCTGACCAAAAGATTGCTTTTAGTAATTTTGCTATTACCTGGGAAACAGTACTACAGTATTGTAGTTAGAGGAACAACTGCCCCTCTCATTTGAGTGCTCATAACTTAGACAAAAGCAATGAAAGCAATGTGTGTCCTTTTACACATGTGAACTTGCTAGTCAAATATGCAACTGGGGATAAGGGTTACTTTTGAAAGGGACAACACTGAATACTTGAAAATCTCTAACTAGAATTACACCTGGGAGAAGCAGAAGTGAGCCTAAGTGAGCCTAAGCCTAACATTCCCATAGGAGCTCTGTATATTCCAGCAATACCTCTTCTGAGATCTCCTGCTTGACATCGACATACATGTCTGTGAAATTCAGTAGCTCTGTCACCAAAGGACCCTGCCCCCATAGTACTGACTGCAAAATGGAGTGGTAGTGTGGGAAAGAGGCTGTACAAGGAGAGATGAAAATTACCCCACAACAACTCCAAATATAGCAATTCTGACTCTGCAGGGAGTGTTTTCAATCACGCCTGACAATTTTGATTTTACAAGTGGTCTATTATCAGAGTCACGCAAATGACTACAACTCCTTACAAGTATCCATTAGAGGAGAGAAAAATGCACCAAAGTTCAGGGCACTGCTTACAGTAGTGTATGGAGCCATACAAAGAAACCAGAATATATTGCAGGCTGAGGTACCCTTTTTAAGCCACAGATTTCTTTCACTTGGAAGCACACCTTAGAAATACTATTTAACTTTCTCTAAACAAAGAGGTGCAGTAACAGACTGGTTGAGAATGTTCTCTTCTGAAGGAGATCCAGGTATGTTTGCCCATACAAGCCACTTGCCTCAAGTGGTCACAGCCTGACTGTCAGTCACAACCTTTTCCTCTCCCTGGGAAGGGAAGAGGCAAAGATGTGCCTGGATTTTTCTGTCATCTCAAATTGCTGTCAGACAACATACACAAAGGCCAGGTTGAATTCTACAAACAGTTTTATGAAAGCAGTAGTCAACCTATAAATGCAGCTAAGGAAAGCAAAATAAATTGAAACCCTTCCTAAAACAAGATTTCTTACCTTCCTTTGTACATGTTCCTTAACATCTCTGATTCTGGGATGACAAATGTATGCCACTTAGTTTATATTCCACCAAATCATTGATAATAGTGTCATCTTAAACATAATAAAGATTCTTTTCACAAATGCTATTTAGTGGTACTTATATAAAATTCAAACTAATTTACTAATACAAGTATTTTTCAAATACCCACTAAGCCTCATCATTACTTTATCCTCCCTCTCAGAAAATGAAGCTGTACAACCAGATCTCCTTAGAGCTGGCAGGTTAGGCTTAAAGTCCAGTAGGAAGCACATGGCTGCTGGTTGTTGATGCATCAATGTACCAGCACCTAAAGAGTCACTAGAGGACCAAGGTTTACACCATCCTCTAGCAAAAGGATGTCACCATTAAGGCACTGAACACAAGGCAGCAAGAGATGCATTACACACAAATTTGTAAGATGCAAATGTATGGCCAAGCAGATATTTAATTCTGAGTAGATGGATAACCTTACTGACAATACCAATGAGTTTGATAACTTTTCAAATTCAGTGTTAAGTCTTCCTACACCGGAACTAAACATGAAGCCTACACCTGGAGTTTGGAGGGACTGGAAGACTTGTTTAGTCATCAACTCAAGCCTTAGATATTAGATAAACACTTTTAAAAAAGAGTTTTTCTATTCTTGTGTGATAATATCAACTTACGACTCGTGACAGATTTAAAAATAAATTGTCTTGCTCATCTGCCAGAGCTCACCATCTCTCTAGACAAGTCTGCAAAAGCAAACGAATTCACTCACAGTAGGTCTTTGGACATCCAAATTTTCACCTTAGTCTCCTGTCCCTGCTCCTGGGCAATGCAAACACTCTCAGCAGCCAAAAGAACAAAAGAATGGAGGGCTTGGAAGGTTTTCTTTAAGTTGGCAACAGCAGCCCTTAAAGAGACAGGATCTCAACAATCTTACTGCTAGCAGTGACCTTCACTAAGCCCTTCAGCCCATCTTCACCAAGTACAAGAGCTCCACAGCGGCATTTTTAATCAAAGTTGATCAATGTTGCCTACAATTTCATATTACATTCAGTTTCCAACATTCTCTCCTGGAGTTATCCTGATATATTTGTGCTCCAGATGCCACCCACAGAGAAGACAAAAGCAAGTGCTAACACCTCCACCAAAACCTCTTAAACCCATAATCAACATTTGGACCCAGCTGCAACGATGCTGCAATCAAGCAGTTGGAACCTCAGAAAATATTCTTCCAGAGAATTCTTACCAGATGAAAATTTTGAGAGATGGTCAAATAAGTAAACTCTAGCTATCACAAGAAGGCTGCTTGAGCTCTAAGCCTTACACTGATGAGTCTTACAGTAGGCCAATTAGTAGCACTCAAAAATTTATCTAAGAATTGGGAGTTAACAATTTATGCTCATCAGAAGAAGGACAGTGAAAGGATAACATTATCCACTGGAAGTTATACTTCTCTGTTGCAAAATACTTCAACTAATGATGAATTCTACTACAACATTTCAATTTTAAGACATATGACCGGTGCTCAATTATCGATGATTTCATTTCTGAATTTCTTTCTGAATGAATAACTTTGGAGCAGCTTTTGCACGAGAAGGATTTCTCTGGCCTATCTGCATCAGAGTCAGTTCACATGCGTACTTTCTGACTGTCCTCTTTCTACAGCAGAGGCTGTGTCTTGGCTCTAGGCAGTTCTACATCAAAAGAACTTATAGTTTCCAACACAGAAACAGGACACGTATGGTTATCATCCCATTCACACCTCAACCATGTTTTTTCTAGGAATGAATGGGTGGAGGAAGAAAAACACTGTCCATCCAGCTGCATTTGGTAGAGAAGAACCTCAAATATGTGTTTCTCTCTAGAGCATTAGTGACGAACTTGTGATTTTTAGACACAGAATTCTTCAAGAGTTGACATGCAGGTTCCAGGCAAAAATGAGACCTGCATTAGGGTGGTGCTGACAGGTAATCTAAGTGCCTTGACACAGGAGAAAACACAAATGCAACAGCTGCTGTGCCACATGCAACACCACCCCCTCATCTCACACCTGTAACTACAGCAGCCATCTCTTCCCTTCCTTCAGCTCTCCAAGTCCTCGCAGTCCCAGGACTATTTGGAAGCTGAGAAACGTTTCTGAAACACGATCCACTTTTTTAGAGTGATCATTCATTTCATACAGTAAACTAACTCTGTCACTGTAGGGTCTTTGTTACTTTACTAGAGCATTTGCTGAGTTTCAGAACCTAGCTGCTAAACCTCTTTGGTTAAGTCTACATTTGAACTTCGTGCATAGTCCAACAGAAGAGGGTCAAAAAAGCAAAATCCTGCTGCAGAAACTTCAATGGCCAAACTGTGTATTTTGAATAAAGTTTTACAAGAAGTTTTACTTTTGACTGGCTGTTGTCTGGTTCTATAGACTTAATATTTATTTGTAACTGGTGTATGCAATTCCTTTCAATTTCATCTGAAAGGAATTCTATTTGTGTGCCTGAGATGCTTCACATCAAACAAAGAACTGTGAAATGGGACAATCAAGAGATGCACTCCAAAAGAACACTTTGATCTGAACTAAATTGCTAATGGGAACAACCATTAAGAAACTCTAGATAACCAAAGAGATTCTGCATAGTTTCAGGCCCCAGAATGAGGGATGGAGTCTTCTTTTCCTCCTACTTTTTGTCCACTGAAGAAAGTTTGTTACCATTAGATCATATCACTGAAACAATCTGAATTAACTTTAAGGTTTAGGCAGGTACAGGCACAGCATCTATGTCAAGCTATGAAGCAATACAGTTTAAAGCTTTGTGCTATCGTCCAGCTAATGCTAATTGTGGTACCAAAAAGCAGATTTTCAGTGGCATAAGCTAAGGCACCAAGAGTAGTTTTTTGCTGGATGACAAAGTCAAGCACTGGAACAAAACAAGTCACCCAGTGACAGGGAGCCCAACTGATTTGCAAGAGTGTGAACAGCTCAAGTCTATCTTGCAGTCCTCCAGTGGACCTAGAAGCCACTGACGTGAATAGCAAACAAAGTAAAAGTTTTAAAAGCTTGCCTTCGCACTACGGAATGCAAATCTAAAAAAGCAAACAAATCTCATCCATTAAAACAGAATGGTTTGTCTTTTCCTTATTTTACTGCATAGACAGTTTGTGCATGTAGTACTTAACTGTGCTTATTTTTGACAAAGGTCACATCAAGATGGCAATCTGAATCAGCTAGAGACTTCCTCAAATTGCAGGCACCTGGAAGTTGCTTGTATCTTCTGAAACCGGCATCTAGAATATTCTCAACTTTAGAAACAGGCTACACGAATCTGAATTTTCATGCCGCAGAAATAGAAATGAAGCCACAATCTCTCTCATGAGAAAGCCACAATTGAAAGAGCTCCCAAGGGAAAACTGTAATCATCAAGGTTATTTGTCCCTCATTTTAATTTTGAATTTCAGTCAGTAACTGCAGAACAAAATGGACATGTTAGACAAGGCCATTAAAAAGCCAGTCTCTAGTTTATGAAAACTTACCAGGTCAAGCTACATGAAGTGTTCTTCCTCATATTGAGACAAGTGTTTATCTAATTTTTAATAGCCTTCAGACAGTTTACTTATTCTTTTTGTCCCACACAGAGCTCCAGGCATTTCAGCAGCACAGTAACTAGCAAACACCTTTAACTAAAATAATCATCAAGTCATTCTCACTGCATATAAGCTATTGCCATTTCAATGAAAGCCTTGACCAAAGGTCAAAAATGGAATAAGAGGTTTCAGAAAGGCACAGTTGTAGAAGGACTTTGTAAAGGAAAGGCCCCTGAGTTATCTATCCCTGTTAATTATCATGTGGGGACAGAGATCGATTATCTGTGCAAACACAGAAAAGGACAGTGAAGCTTTTGAAAAGGAGCACTGAGGCAAATAAGCAATTATTGATTCATGTGTTTGGCAAACATTTTCACCCACTCACGAGGAGAGTTTAAGAGGATTTTCACTACACAGTAATAACAGAGGCAGCCTCTCCAGCTCATAAAAGGGAAGTCAGACCATAAGCCAGATGCAAAACTCCAACAAACACTGATTCACAGCTCCAGTCACACTCAAAGTCATGTATGAAATGAGCAATTCAGCCATCCAATAAGGCAAGAAGGGGAAAGAGAGGGCAATTATGTCTCTGTTCAACAGAGCGCCATTTAAAGTATTCCTTCTGATTCAGCACCAACCCTTGTGATCAGTATTCTTGGCCTACCATCAATGAATTTAATTACACAATTACTGAAAAAAACGCAGCGTTCTCCCTTCCCTGCTTGCCCACAACCAGTCCAATACAAGTCACAGGAATTAGTCAGAAAGAATGTACAAAATAGCTACCTCCACTTTTGGTTTTGAAGTTCAAGTCACAGAAATATATGGATATTAGCTCAAGCACTACTGAAAATCACATGTTTCCTTTAATTGAGCAAATGGAGCTTAATCTTCTCTATTAATTGATACAATGTGAGGGAATATGAAGGTGCATCAGGCTACTTAACACCCATCAGTTACTTCTTTGAGACTCTGGCATATTTAACTGACAGCTGTATGTTTGGATCCACGTCATCTAGCATGGTTTTGCCCAGTCGCTGGATGTTCCTCTCCCGCTGAGCATACAAAGCCAGCTGAGTTTCAGCTCCTCCCCACTTCTGACTTCTTTCACCTCCACATGCAGCTAGCATGTTTTAGCAGCTCTGCTAACAAACACACTTGCTATCCCACAGCCAAAGCCTCGTAACTCCTTTTTTTTCCCTACTTGAAACAGCTGCAGCAACTAATTAATACAGATACTGGAGCAATATGCACAAAGTTCCTACCATTCAAGCCGATATAAGTATACTTTAAAGACAATGTTCTTAAACAGGAAGGAACTCAATACAAAGGAAAGAACAGGGCCGTAGCCACATTTAAACAATACTGTTTTACTGCAGACTGACGCATTAGTGACTGGTTTGGGAACGAGATGCCCTCTTCCCTTTATGCCAGGTTTGGGCTTTTCCCTCCTACATTTGAGGGCTGGTGAAGGGGAGGGTGACTACTAGAAGGTAGGAAGTAAGGAAGTCATGGCTCTCCTCTTTCAACTTGTGCCATCTTCCATAGACAAAATATTTATTTGCTTTTGTTGTTACAAAGTGAAAATGTTAAGCAGGATTCAAGACCCAAATATATTCCTTAGCATAATAAAGATGTGCCTCATTTTCAAAGCTGACCATTTCAGAAGGCTTTTGAAAGAGACACTGTTCTTTCAGGTGCCCACTTGGCACTATCCATCCCCAAGAGGCAATTAATTTTGGATCCTGACCGATGCCCCGATGTTCCAAGCATATCAGCTACGCATTAAGCAAAGGACTTCATTAAAGGACAGGAATTTAATTGAGTCTATATTCAGGTACGTCTCTGAAAGCTAGAGGGTAAGCCAGATACGTAGTAACTAAAAATGCTTTAAAGAACTCAGGTATGACCTCTTTCTGAGGAATTCAAGTTGTGCAGCCTACATTTAACTCTCTTCAGTCACACCACACGTTCCCTGTTTTGAGCACAGTAAACTCCATCATACAGCTGCTACTTCAAGAAAAACTTTCACACCAGCTCTAAAAAGTCAGGGAATAGGAAAATAACTACAGATGTCCAGAGACAGAGAAAGTGTAATATTATCAGACAAAAAGCCTCTGTGCAACTTAACTAACTAACTATTTCTAGCCTTAGAAACAGCTACAACTTAAGTCAGATCAGAACATGTTGACAGGGAGAAGCACTGGGAACAGCAAGGGTGCAAGAGTATTTCCACGCTTTCTGTCTAAGCCTAAGAGCCTACTCTTAAGGACTTCTTTGATCCTGTTTAGAACTTTGCCTATCTGCAGCAAATTACTAACCTTATTCTTCAGTTCCTTCTGTACCTTCAGCCCAATCAGTATGGCTGTTCTACCACATCATTTTTAAGTCTAATTTTTTCAACTACATAACCACAGGCCTCTTTTTACTTGTCCCTCCATTCTACTAACAATTTTTTTCCAGTCCTACCTTTATCAGATGCCATCATAACGCCTCCCATTAGCAAGGCCAATTTTAAAGGAAAATACAAAATTACCTCATTACTACACAGCTATCTTTATAAACTTATCCTGTTAATTCAGAACCATTTTCAAGCTACGGGCCAATTACCAGTTTCATACATTTGGAAAATATTTAGTGACATTTCCACCAGCTTGAAATGTCACAGTACCAATTTTTATTTTAACTCTAGAACATGGGCTAAAATACTTCCAATGCACTCAGAACTTTAACCAAACCAACCACAAAAGCAAGGCACCCAGTAGTAACAACATGCTTAAATTTAAAGCAATGAGTGAAGCATATAGGTTGTGGTTTGCTTATTTCTTAAGGCAATATAGATTCCTAATTTTAGACACTTGAATGCTGTTAACATGAGATAAACTGCACACTAGCAACTACTGAAGTAGATGTCATTTGAAAAAACACTCAACCATACTCACTTTCTATGCCAAACTCAAGGCAGCATTTTAAATATCACAGGGAATGATAATTGTAATTGCATACTGCAGAATTAAATCCAATATTGCTGTCAAAGCAACATTTCCAAATATGTTATCTTTGAAATTACTGTTAGCCCAGGGAGTAAACTCAAGTTAGCTCTTTCTTAACTTTGCTTCAGTTTTTCAGCTATATGAACTGCCCTTTTGGAAACTTATCTTTACATTAATAATGTCAGCTTTTCCTTCAACGTACTTTAGGAGGAAGGAACAATCAAAATTTAGATGATTTGGCTGTCTCTTTAAAGGTTTAATACAAAATTTACGCTTCACATCTCTAACTACTTCACTAAGAACAACTTTGGACCACAAAGAAGAAAAAGTACCGGGGAAGAAGTCAGCCTGAAATAAGTCAGCCTGAAATAAGTAGCAATTCATTTTCATTCGATAGCATACATTTGCCAGCACAGGAAGTTTTGATTGAGCCTCCTTAAGCAGAGAAAACTCTCAGCAAAATAACCACCATTTCCAAATAGCTTTATTCCCCTACAGCTGTGACATTTCTTTAATTAAGAAGTGTGATTAGTAATCTTATCTGAACACAACAAGACGATTACCTAGAGATAAAGTTCAACAAATCTCCTGAGATCAGTATGGCCTCGTACACATCTTCTGCAGCAGACCTGGCACAGAGGCTACAGCAAGGGGACCAACCACAAACGTGTTTATTTGCTGGGGTCCTTGTGGAGCTAAGACTGTCGGTGACCAGCTTGCACAACAAAGCTGTTCTTTCCACAGAAACACAAGTAATACATTTTAACTGAGAGTGGCAGGAATTTGAGGAAGAGTCTAAGAAAAAGGTAATTCTGAGGTCAAAATACTTAACAGTGACTTTTTCTTGAGTTGTGTCATCAAGGCTGTACTTTGCATTACAAAATTAAGGAATTCTATCTAAGTTCCTTTCCGCTTTCTTGCTCTTCTCTTCAGGGAATAAAAAAACAGACCTATCTAGGGCAGGGACTATTAACAGCTTGTCTTTCTGATTTGAGCACATTATCCCTGTAAAGCAAACATCTGAGCAGCGTGGTACATAAAAACACAACCCACCTTTACATTCTTTTCAAGGGTCAGTTCTCTTTGTGACTCCCCTGCACTTCCAATCCTGAGTCTTCTGCATCATATATCCATTATCTCTCTCCAATTCTTCTGCCTAGGATTGTCCCTCTTGTGCTGTGCTTTTAAACATGAAAGGCTTCCTTTTGGCCTTGAAACTGGTAGTTGCTTCAGGGAAAGAATACATTTTCTGTCAAATGGCCTGTGAAAATTCAGGCCCACTTGCATCTATTAATCTGCCTGTGTACATTAATATAACTGTTATTTCTGTTTCAATCTAAGACCTTAACCACAACAGAAACAGCATCTTTTGCAGTAGGTAGGTAGTGTGGTGATTTCCAGTATTTCTGTAAGCAAAGTGACCCTCACACTTAATTCTGTCAGTTACTTTCTTCCTTGATTTTCTCTTTCATACTTCATTGTCTCAGATATATTCCTGCTTGCCTCTAGCCAGCTATTGCTGCTTTCTCAAAGATTACATCTTGTACCAGCACCAAACTTTAATATATTTGGGCAGAACCAAGACAAGGACAGCAGAGCTTATTCTCCAGAACTGTACTTCAACTGCTACAAGCTCAGCAATTCACAGAAATGTCCCACCTGACTGCTTAGAGACTGCTTGACTGTCTCCAGAACAAGCAACTGTCTTACTCACTTTTCCCTCCCTTTCCCCCAATATCAACAGTGCAACATAAACAGATATTGACTTGAATCCTGGCTTTATTCTCAAATTTTCTGCAAAAGAAATAGATGCCTGGGTGAGAAATGCACCACTTATATATACTTCATTCATTCTTGGTTTAAATGTGGTTAGTAATACTGCCCTTTCACTGTGTGCTGCTCAGAAGCTAACCAACCCCTATAATGCAGGACTCGTAAACCAATAAATATTGACATTTCAAACATAACTCCAACATTTTCAGATGTTTGTGACCTTTGACTTTCAACTCCACTAGGGAAATACAGGGTTATTTTGTTTCTGACAATTAGCTCTCTACCAGCCACCTTTCAATAAGGAATACATTTCATTCCATTATGATATTTAGCTTGACATGGAAACAGTTATTTCATATATTCAGTCAATTTCTATTCCATAAAACAGGAGGAATGCAGTTTGTACACAGCAACATTACAACTCTCTCATATCATGTGAACAGGCACCCCTTTATCTCCTTTTGGGTCCTTTCTTGGAGGTTACACAACAGTTCAGTTCAGAAAGCTTCTTATTAAAGCAGTAATTTTAGACCACATAAATGGCAAAATAAAGAGTGCAAAAATTTAGGTCACTTATCACTATGAACTTCCAATTAAGTCCTTCAGTGTCATATATTCTTCCATGGGTGTTCTGAATGTAAATCGTAACCCATTATGCTGTGGTAAGCTTTCCTCACCTGAGAACATATTTTTTCTTTTCAATCTTAATATTCTACTGCTTGTGAAAGGAATATATATCATTTGGCTCCTCTTTCCTCCTTGGTATTTGATAATTTTTACACCTTGCTTCATTTAACTTTTATTACCATGGCAGAATTAACATGATGATCAAGTGACAAAAATCAATCCCTAAGAAATTGAAAACTAGAGTGTATTTGGGTCTATTAAAAAAAAGAAAAGTTTAAAAAAGAAGTAGTAAAGTATCTAATTTGTCCTCAATATATCTATCTAACAAAGCAGCTTACACATCCACCTTCTTTAATATTACACAGTGAATTAAGACATTTCTACTTCCCAAATACCTCTGATGTAATATAGTAACCACTGAGCCCAGATAAAACCAATGCCATCTACTACCATCCACTAAGACATTTAATGAAAACTTTACATAAACTCTAAACAATGACTCATCTCAACAATGAAATAGGACCAGGTGTGATTGAAATTGCCACAAAGAGGATTCAAAAACTAGGTAATGCAGCATTAAGGCTGCCCGTGCAACCCTTATTTGTCAGCATAGTACACATGCTGTATTTCTCAAACTCTGCAGGGCTTTTCCACAGAACCCACTACTTATCCATGTGCACATAATGGACCTCCTGTAGAGATGAACACTGATGCCTCGTGATTGAGCTTATTGTCTGCTGGACCTCTGTCTTATTTACTGAAGAAAAGGAACAAAAGAAGGGATCATGGAAGCTGAGAAAACAATTAAGACAGTGAAAAGCCAGTCTGGAAAAAGATGCCTATCCCTCCTCTAACATTCATCTTTGCTGTAGTTAAACAAGTCTCATTAAAATAGCAGATCTCAAATCTGAAGGTTTTGTATCCCACCTCTCAAGTCAGAACAGGAGCCAGAGCACAAAGTATTAGCAAAGAAGACAAGCTGGAGTGAGATTCCTACCCCAAGTAGTAAAAACACTTCACAAAGAATAAAATTAAAGCTTAAGATACTATTTTGGCTGCTCAATACCACAAAAATCCCTGCTCTCATTTGCTGTTGTATCAACACGTAACAAAGCTTCAGCATATGCACAGACGGAATTGAGCTCTGGCAGCCCAAACAATTTACAGATTGCAATTTAAGTGTTCCACCTAAGTACCAAGGTATATCCATCCTTGCTTACCACACTCAAGCACAGGGCTCTGCCACTTCTTTTCACTGCCTAGAGGACATATAACAGCATTATGGAGAGCAGCACCTTCTTGCTCTTTGAAGCCACTCATGTTGCCTCAGTGAACATGAACTGCAAGTCACATCCTGCTCACCAACTTGCCTACAAGCAGAAACACCACAGGTTGCACAGCCATTCAAGTTAACCAAGTACTCTTGCAAAAGGCTTTTAGAGCTTTAAATTCCCAACACAGTGGAGACCACAACATGGACAAATCCATGCCAAAAGCATATTTTAGAAACATATGAGTGTTCAAACAGAGTAGTTCTCATACTTTGCTATATAACAAGATCTTCCATAAATGCAAAGTTTAAATAGCCACGTTGGTATATAACCATGACAGTAGGTAATCAGGTCCTTTTGCTACCAAGTGCCCATTGCTTTAACAGATAAACTGCTGCTTGGAACAAATACTATTTTTAGTAAGCAAAGACTCCAAATTTTTTCAAAACAACCTTGCAAAAACAAACATTCCCAGGCTCCACTGGAAAACTAAACAAAAACATAAAGCAAGTAAGAGTACAACTATTTATACATCTGCCAAACAAATATTCTACAGCAAATGATACAGTAAAAAAAGAAAAGGTACTGAGTAAAAAAACTAACCCTCAGTTCTTGTGGGAGTGATGGGTGAAGAGTTACTGCTTGAACTTAATCTAATCAATGCTACCAATTTTACCCCTAATATTCTATTACATTTACTATATTTGTAAATGGTAACATTTGTTTTTCTGACAAAGTCAATGAATAAATACATGTATTTCACCTCTCCAATGCAAAGTTTTAGAATTAGTGGAACATTATGAAACAACCATTCTTCACTAGCAGTTGCCAAATGCTAAACCACAGGGATTCAATTGCACTGTCCCTGCTTCAACACAGTGGAAAAGGCCAGTTTTTAGTTAGCAGTGTTGTGTTGGTTGCTATCAGTTATACAAAAAATGTATACTGTAACTTAAGGAAGAAGGAAAATTTGCTTATCTCCATTTTCGTGGCACTACCACAGTCATCTAACAACAGTAATCTACAACACACATATTAACAATTCTTCCTATATCTTTTCCCATGACAAAAATTTTACACACTCAAACAAGCTTACTTTACCTCAAGGGAAAGCTGATAGCTTCTAACTTTGATTTGTGTCAAGGCAGAGAGCAAATCCTTTTGGACAGCCAAACATCCATCCTTAAATGTTCAAGTTATCATTCCTGTCTATGTACAGATATGACAGGCAAATTTACTGCTTCTTGAGGAAGTTGGGGAAAAATTACACCCCCTGACAGACACTGGTTCTAATTGCTACTGGTTTGGAACTTCTGTTAGTAGAATCAGGAGATACCATTTCCTCTGAGAAGTTCTTCAAAACAAACAAAAAAACCCCAACACTACCCACAATCCACTTTTCCAGGGAGTTAAACTATGCTGTAACAATAACTGTCAATAGAGAATCAGACTTCTCAGTGCTGTCTATTTAAAGCACTGCAAAGCAAACTCACACAGCTTGACACAAGTTTTCCTCTGAAGCTGTCTACTATAAAGTTGAATTCAAGAAAAAGCAGCAATATTCAAAAGGGGTTACACCACTCAGTTATGTAAGTCACTGAGGTTCAAATTTAGATTTATATTTAGTTCATCAATTCCCACCCAGAGTTCAACTCAGTAAACTGATCTATTTTTAGCTTTTGACTCTTTTGGACATTTCCTTCCTTCATCTGTGTAAATGCGTCAGAGCTTCTAAAATGTTTCCCTTTGGCTAGGGTAGGATGCATCTGATTCCAAGCTTTAAAAAAAAAGCTAACACACACACATGCCGAGTGGGTATTGTTGGCGGAATTACACCCTTGCTCCGAGTTAAGTATAGGCAAATTTGACTCCAATCCCCGCACTGTACTAGAAAAGATATTGCTCCTTCTGCACTGATGGGTTAAAGCACGTCATGGCTAAACTCTACAAGGATCACAACAGGATAAACCGTATTTTACCACGTTCTGTAAGCAGGCTTGACTTGACTCTCCTGCCTTGGTAATTCAACAGACAAACAGTAGAATTTTCCGAAAATGGGGACAGAAATGAAGTTCAGTTTTTTAACCTTTTGCTCAGCTGCCAAGGCAAGAAATTCAGTCAAGTATAATTCCTTGTTCTTCTTCCAAAGGCAACCTTGTGCTACTTGTGGAGAAACTGATATCTTAGTTTTTATTTATTTTTTCATTCAATGTAAAGCATTAACAAGCCAATGTCCTGGTTCTGGCCTGGAGAGGATGTGATTAGGACCTGGAGTACCACCTCATGTAATTTTCTGGGAACAAAGGGAAAGGCTCATTCCCATGTCAGGGCAGCGTGGCAGAAGGAGCAGTCAGAGAACGTCCACAAGGACAACATTGCACAAGGGGTGAGCAGTAACATTTCTTTTCTTGGACATGCTGTCATTCGTATAATGACTGTCTGTTTTCTTATCTCATTACTGTTCCCAGTAAATTGCTCTTATCTTGACCCAGAATCTTTACCTTTTGTGCCTCCAATTTTCCTCTCCATCCTGCAATAGGGAATACAGAGCACGAGTGAGTAAGTGGAGTGAGGGAATACCATTCCTAAACCATGACAGCCAACCCACAAGCCATTAGATAAGTCATAATCATCTTTATCATTAGAACATCTGAAAAGATGCTCTAATAAACTGTTAGACTGTTCTAATAAATTTTAGTTTGGCTTGCCTCTGCTGTCCTTACAGAAGCCGAGCTCACATGATCCCTGTGAATTAAGCAACGCACAGCAGTGATTTCTTCTTTGAACTTTGCAAACTATGGCAAACTCAAGCCTAACAACTATTTTTAAGTGCAGAAAACTTAAGGCACAGGAAACGTGACTAAGATGTGTAAAGACCATAAGTTACTGCTGTAGCTGTTCCACTTCCAATCATTTTGGACCAACCCTATGCACAGTATCAACCAAAATGAAGTCGCTGTCTAACATTAACAAAGCAAATAATAAAGACAGGCAAAAAAGCTTTGAGACTAACACGTTATTAAAAAAATAAACAACAACAATGGCTATTCAGTTTCTTTAGCAGAGAAATCATAACCTATTTTATTACTCTATAGTAAAAGACAACAGAGGACTCTTAAAGATGGGGTTTGGCATCTTCTTAAGTCTGATATTCAACATACTATGTGCTATCAACTTCTGCATAGAACAGGACAATCCAGGCAATTTGTATTTCAATTCAGCTTGATTTGCTGACAGCTTTCTACATTTTTTTCCTGTGCTTTCAGCTGCATATATCTGGGATTCAAGGAGTAGGAGAATCACAAAGGGCAAAGACACTTCAACCTTGGCCTAAAGTTTTTAGAAGAGGGTGGAGTATTTTTATGATCTTAGAAAACGGTACTATATCTGTACTCAATGCTGCTTAACCCAACATACCCAGAAGTCAGAGGCATGATAAACATTTGGAAATTGAAGAACTTTAGTTCTAATTCTAGATCTTAGAACCTTAAGGCCAGTAGAAATTCATATCCAATGAACACTGTACAGTCAAGACTGCGCAATGGATACAGTACAGTCCACCGTGTAGCATAGGAGGTTAGCCAAGAAATATTGGTATTTAAACACTCCATTTAGTCTAATTCACTTCTTGAGATATTCCTGATATATCCTCCCTTTATTACCTAGGACACACTTTAAGAAATGTTACCTGATTTCTTCCCAACATTTAACATCTTTTTGGGCTCTGAAAACAAGCAGTCCCCGAGACTTCCAACACTTCTGCTTTCATTAAATTTCACCAATAGCATTTCTTATTGTTTGGTGGCCTCAAAATTATTAACCAGCTATGTGACCATCACAAACCTTAGTGAATAGCCTTTGACCAAATGCCTTGATAAAGTATGTCAAAAGGACAAAGGTTTCCACAAAATTATCCACAAAAATGCAGAAATTCTGTATAATGCCTAAAAGTTTTGGATTTTGAATTACTCTTTTATGCAATACATGAGGTACAGACTAGACAAAAATAAGTAGGTATTTACCTGATAGGTCCCTGTGAGCCCTATCTTTCTGTAGTATATTTTCCTGTTCATTTTTAGCACTTAGGAAATCTCACTTCACTATAACCCTGGATCCTCAGACTCTAATTGCTAAGCAGTCATGTAAAAGTCTAACCACAAAAATCACTACTGGTTGTTTACACAGTCTGCAGACACCTCAGGAATAACTATTACTGCTCATACACGCACTAAGACTACAAGAAAACATGAGTAATTAAGCTCCGGGTAGTTTCACAGATGACTAGAACACATTGGGATTACTCACAATAGCCCTGTTCAGCGCCTGCTGCCCAGAATATTTACTCCAACTTTTTAACAAAGAGATTTGTCATGCAAACTCAAGTTTTTGAAGCCTCGTGGACTATTTAGTTTGACTGTATACACATACACACATGTATCCTCATGCACATCAGCAAAACAAACCTTCCCGAATCTCAGACTCATGTCAGACTAATACACATGCCAATAACATCCTGACTCTTGCACAGATTCGTGGGAATTATCCAAGCACACTGTACTACACCTATAGTATAAATCATAAAGCAAACCCTTGACATGTTCTGAATGCTGGAAGCCCACACTTTTCTCCCTATACCTGCCATCTTGCTTCCTCAACATCTTGGGCCTTGAGAGACAAAAAAAAAATTCTCATCTCCCTGTAAGGATTGCTTTCTCTTCCCACCATAATTATAAAACGCCAATGCCTATTTCAGTTCTTCAGTAAGGTCCAGATTACAAAACACCATATTCAGAAGTACCAGTAAAACATAGTTTGTCACTGCTCAGTAAGAAAACCTGTTACATATTTGCAGTTGTGTATATTAAACAGTGCTACTGCCACTTATGCAAGGCAGTAGCACAGGAGATTAAACAAATTTGACTAAATGATTTCAGAAGACTCCACTCAACAGCCTTGAAAAACAACCCTATTTTTTAAACAAATGCACAATTAGGCTATTTCAGATGACTTAGAGCAGCTATTTGGCAGAGAAACCACTGGAACGGGCTTTGTATCTTTAAAGCACAGTCTTGACACTCAGACTGTTTTGTGAAACTTTGCGGACACAACCCATTTATGACCCTCCTCTTTGTGTATCCATACAACAACCTACTCTAGAGGCTGAAAATCAGATGCTTTAATGTACTGTAGTGTCTACTGCTAAAAGCACTTGAGTTGTTCCCTGTCATTTCAATTCCTCCTCCTCACTACTGGGTAAGTGATCTGTTTTCTCAAAACAGCAGTATCCTTCCTGAAGGAATATGACTCAGCTTTGCAGATCATCAGTATTACTTCACTAGTAGTCTACTTTTTGATTTTACTGCACCAAGAAAAATGTTAAGTTAAACAAAGATCCTTCTCCAAATCAGGCAAATTTCTTCATGAAAACAACAAATAGATGTAACCATCTTAGTCATTAAATTAAAATAGCCTGCTACGACTTTCATGGGGTTTTTTACCTCATTTTTTTTAAGATTAAATTTGGTTATTACCAATATCAAGCAGAAAAAAATTGTTTCCCCTGTTCTCTTTAAAATGATTACGCACTTTTCTTCAATCACCACTGCATTTCCAAAATTTCAATGTGTCTTTACCATTTTAACACTTTTGCTGACCATGAATTGCTATTTCAGTAATTTTACCTCCTTCTTAAAGATGCAGACCAAAAATCACTATGCAGTTTCACCCTATTAAACTGACCTAGCAGTCTGCACCTAAGTACTTTTTTACACTAGAATTACTTTAGTTTTTATTTTCAATTGAAAAGGAGTAGAGAAATATTAATATTTTCTCTGTATATTTGGGTAAGGAAAGTCTTTCCAGTCTTTCTCTAGATTTTATTTACCTAGATAGTGATTTTACATGCAAAAGCTTTTGGAAGTCATGTGATATTTTAGGTTGAAATTCACACCTGTTTCTGTCAGGTTGCTGTGGGACACATTTAACTGGGGACACACCACTTCTGTAAGAAACATTACTATCCATCTTCTACACAGTGACTGAGCTCTGCAACTGATGAAAGCCTCAGCTCCACCAAGTCTTCCTACTTCTGTCAGCTCCTTTCTGGGCACATCAGCACTTGATGCCAGCTCAAATGTACTCCTTCCAAGAATGGACCTGGCTTTTCTTTAACTCCCATTCCCCTCCCACTCCAAATGTATATTTAGTTTATCAACTGGCAGCTATCAAAGATGTTACCAGTAATTGTCCTCTGTCCTCTCTTAGAAATATTCATGACTTCTGCCTCCAGCTGTTTCAAACACAACCTAACCTCTAACTTGATCTATGCTTGTCTATCCACAGAGAAGCTTGGCTGTTTCACACTAGGCCAAATTGCACAACAGCTGCTGCATTTCACACTGAAGCTCTCTATCCTCATCTTCATTGTTCCAGGGAATGTCAATTCAACAATGCTATTTCCCAGCCTAACTTCTCCATTGTAACTTCATTGTTTCTGCAGTTATTTTTGCTCTGCATATGCTCATCAGAAACTATCAAGTTGTGACATTTTTCTATGGTATTTTTCAAAATATCATTTACACACTCACCACTCTGCTTCAACCATCTTACTAAAATGGATACTTCTGGAATTGGATCAAAATTCCACAAAAAAGCCCACTTCTTCAGCTCAGGTCAACCAGCACTAATGACAACAATACTGCTGCAACCTTCTCATTTACTAATGCAACTCAAAGCACAAAGTAACAGACTCTTGAAAAGTTTACACAACACTGTGAATTTTTGTTGTGTTTGTTTATTTATTTAATACAAATGCTGTCATCACACTAAGTCACATGAAAGACTGGACAACTTGGTTCATACTTTACATCCTCTGCATGCCCACCAATTCTTAAAACACACCTCAGCTCCTGACAGCCACAGGGCCAAGAACCAGTACTTGCAGAGGACAGCAGGGAGCTGTCATGTGAGCTACCACCAGTGCTGCCTGGCAAAACTTCACTTTTGGCTTCACTATTAGATTATTTCTGTTGGACACTCGTAACAACTCTGTAGCTGCTCCAACTGGAATGCCAAGTAAGCAACAAGAACTCTGACTACCTTCTCCGTAAGCTAGCTACTACACACCACCAGGAGATAGTGCCTTCCTAAGAAGATTCACCTATCCTAACTTTACAGATGGTGCATTCAGCTTCATGGTTTTCAGACAGAAACTTGGCTTGTTTTTCACATTTGATGCCTACCTTGAAAGCTAGTTTGCCCATGATCTAAATTACAGTGTGTTTTTATTAGTAGTATTCTTGAAAAAATCTGCTCTTTTTAATAATATCCTTGCCTTTTCTTTACCATGTAACCTTTCCAACCCTCCCTCCTTTCCCTCCTATGATAGCATTTTTAATGCTGTCTACTACATGCAGTCAACTATCTCAGCCACCATCACACAGGACACATTATAAAGCAAGCAAGACAACAGTATATATAAGCAATATAATCAGGAAGAAATAAAACATAAGTCCTCCTTGTAAATTTGAAACAACACATTCCTAAATGCTGGCTTTTATCTTTACAGTATTAAGTGATTTTCATGAAAACTAAGCAAACAAGATCACTATTTAAAAGAAAAATAAGAAAATCAATCATAATTTTCATGACACTCATTAATACTTTTTCTAAGGTCTCAACTATACGAGCAGCTATCAGCAAAGGTTGCTACAGGCAGACTTAGTCAAACCCAGACTGATCGAAGTCCCAAGTTATTAGTACTTGCAGAAGTCTTCAAATGTCCACAACCACAACAAATCTCAGCATTCTGTTTTCCTAAAATACTCACATGTTCATTTTGGTACCTAAACATACATATCTCAAACCAAAGTTTTGAATTCTCTTATCATTAAGCTTACATTAAGAAACACATGCATAAGCAGGATACACTAAGTGTATAACATTAGAACTAGGTGCTATTTAAAGCTCTTCTGGCTACCAGCCTGTTCTCTAACTTCACCTTGAGAGGTGGCACACTGAACTCTCTACTTGGAACAACCACTTCCTCCAGACCCACATTCATCTCAGACTTACTCCTTCTCCTGAGAGAGGACTGCTGCTACCGGTGTAGATTAGGTTTTAGATGGAGAATCCTCCACTTTTTTGTTTTCCCTTATCAAGGAATGGAGTACAATTAACAATTATGTTCAGATTTGACCTGACAAAGCCTGGACAGTTGTTTACCTTAATGACAAGACTTTTGGAGCTCCTCGTTTCTCCTTTGTTTTTCAAACACTTCTGTTTCCCAACCCTTCCCATTGCTCAGTATGCAAACTGTGTTCCTTCCAGGCATGTGGCAAGTGTTCACATAAACAGGTGGTGACAACACTAATCTCCTCAACGGCTTTGAAAACTGTATTGTTTGTCCATATATGAATGAAGTTACTGCAGCTTGTGGAGGCCACTCATAAAAAATGTATCATGCAGGAAATAACTGCATCCACTTTCATCTCATACCTGTGAATGAACTTATCAGTCAGTTGGGTTTTTTTCCATGAAGACTTATCAGAGTAATTTACAAAGGCACTCCCTACACTGTCTAGCCAAGGGCTGACTGAAGTGCTTAAGCCTTTTTCTCTGCAACCTTTTGTATTCATTCCATCATACCAGAAGGGTAAATTTAATTACTAAAAGTTTGACCAACATCAACATTTGTCTTTTACTTGGATGAAAAATGTTTTGTTCTTCATGCCTAAAAACTAAATTCACGAACTTCAACTAGCAAAAATACTTCAGTTTGTAAAAACACTTTTACAATAACGATTTAAACTTAACAGACAGCCCTCATTCTTGCATCCTGAAGATGTAAGCTGAGTCCCCTTACCAAAGTATTGAGGACTCACAGCTGCAAAGATGAAGATTAAACCAACAACAACCAAACAAAACCTCTGTATGGTTACTGCCCTGAAAGCCATGACTTGATGGCACTCCCTCAAATTCAACTTTGCTCATGTCAGCTGTTTTCAGACCTTTCCGATATACAGAATTTTAGGTTGAACTTAGAAGATATTTTGAAAAGTTTTATCTTAATAACTTTTCATAAAAAATAGATCTTGTATACTAAACACATGTACTAACACCACTCTACACACCCACTTACACTCTGTGCTACTGGGGTTTTGTATGGTAACAGTCTTTTTTCATAATTCCAAGATATTTACCAGTTCTTTCAAGTCACATCAGTGCACTTTTTTAATTCAAAAAAGGGATAATTGTCTATACATTTATAGTTCAAAACGTATCCTTCTGTCAGTTTACACAGTCATTTCTAATCCCTAACTTATATATAGGACAGAAAGGCACCTCCTACAATCACTGTGTTTTCTCTTTCAAAATGTAATCACTATGCCTGGCCCTCAACTCTGCTTCTTTTACTATTAATCCTGCCACAAAGGTGACAGACCTAACAAGGTACTCTTCCCTTTTCAACTCCAAATAATGATATTTATATACCAAATATGTAACAGAAAGTAAGCTGCTTCAATTTCTTCTAATTCCAATAAAGGGACTCCTCATTTACATCCAAGACACACAGCCTTTATATGCTCCTACTACCACCACCTCACTTCCAGTTCAGTTGCTTTCCTCACATTTCAAATAAAACTTTATTTCCCCAACAACTCAAGAGCGAGTTTACATTTACATAACCACAGTGAAAACTGGAAATGTGCACATTTCAAGTGATGTGAACCTAGCTGCTGTTCAACATCCTAACAAAATCTTCCAAATAATGAAACTCCATTCTGCAGGCTACTTTAATTCTACTTCAAGCTTAGTCTTACAAAAGGACAGGAGGAAAGCCAATAACCCCACTTGGCAGCTCAACTGACCAATTTAACCAACCCAAGATTAGAACTGATTGTTTAGGCAGGCTTTTTGTTGTTGGGGTTATTTTTTTTCCTCCTGGAAAACACTGCAACATTTTTACTGGTTTTCTTTTTAAGTAACAGCTAGAGCTTTGCTAATATTCTCTGCAACTGACAGGAAAGAGGAAGCATTTGTCTTTGTAAATTCTGTAAAGAGAAAATATTTTGTCTGCTCCTAAGTGCACCAAACAAAGTTTTTTTCTTGTTCATTGATCTCTGAGCCTTTGTGCTCCACTGAAAAAAAAGTGCCTGTTGTTCAAACAAAGGGAAGCATCGGAGATCTCTTAATAGACCCTCTCCTTATAGAAGAGTGGATCATGCACAGAGGCGGAATTCAAAGAGCTCTTCTCAATGCCAAACACCCACAGGAGATGCCAGAACATTTTCCAGTTAGAGCCCAGGCTGAACCAGATAACCTTCACTTGTAAATATGGAAATGAGAATGCCAGTTGTTAAATCTGCTTTAAGAGTTTTTTGATAAGTATGTCCTTCTATTGCTGTAAGATTTTCAGATGCTGCAAGACTGAGTTCAGCACAACTTCCCTGTTATCCGAAGTTATCAGCATCAGAAGTCATCACTGCACCACTTACGAGCTTACCAGCTGTAGCATCCCTCAACCCACACATAAATGTGGAAGTTGATTATTAATACAGCTGGCAGGGTCTTCCAAAACTGCAAGATTACTACACAAGCACTCATTTGTAACTACACTAGGCAGACTACTGTGTGTAAGCCTACTGTTATAATTTGTAATTTTGTTTTAATTGGGATTTTTTCCTGGGAATGATAAAAGTCAGTCCTTTTTCCACGATAAAACCCACCAAGCAGCCTGACAAGGAGTTTCACACTCAATGGCTCTCCTGTGAAGCAGGTTGCCCCGGGAGCATAAAGCCCTCCAGAGGAGACATAGCCCCCTGTTCGGACCCTCTATCCATCCATGCAAACGCAGCTCCCAGCCCTGCTTCAAGGATGCCTGCCACAAATCACACCCCCTTCTTCACTCTCATGAAACCAAGCACACTGAGCAGCACCACGGACCACAAGTAGCACTGATTACGCCGTTTCCCATTTCCCTCGCGGACTTTCCTTAAAAACCCAGCGAACACAGCTTTTACTACTATTATTACTACTGCCATCATTATTTTTTACACACGAAATCGGCCAACCCCCTCATCTTTCCTGCGGTGAGTCTGCATTTCCCTTGCTCGCCGCTCCTTTTTAGGCATCCAAAAGGAATAAGCGCCCAGCCCAGCACGGCCGCTCCGCCCGGAGCAATGGCCGGGGGGTGCCCCGGGGGGTGCCCCGGGGGGCGCGGAGCCGCCGGCGGAGCGGAGGGATGGGAGGAGCCGCCGCCGCCGGGGGGAGGGCAGCCGGCACCGGGGGGAGGCTCCGTCCCCGCCGCCGCCCAGGCTGCCGGCAGGGCTCCGTCCTGGCCGCCGGCGGTCCGTGCGGCCCGGGCAGTGCTGCCCTCCCCGCCGCTATCCCCCGGGGCACAGTGTCTCGGCGGCGGGCGCAGCCGTCCTCCCCACCCGGTTGCGTGCCGAGAGTAAACACCGAGGGAGAAGGCAGCCTCCATTTTTTTTCATCCCGGCAGCCTGTCAACAGGCTCCCTCCCTTCCCCTGCCGATCCTCCGCGCCGAGCCCGGCTTCCCAGCCCGGCAGTGCCCGAGAGCCGATGCTTCTCAACCGAGGCAGCGACACCCCCTTAACATGGGCTTCGCTTTTTGTCTGCCTCTTTCGGTTCTCCTTAGAACATCCACTTTCCACGCCGCTTCTTCCATCCCTGCCCTGTGCCGCCACCCAGCAGCACAGCACCGGAGGAGCGCTGCCTTTTATAGCGGTGTCATCCCTGCCTGCTCGCCGGCCTCCCCGGGGGGCCCGGCCGGCGCAACCGGCTCCCCGCAGCCCTGCGGCCCCGCTCACCCTTCCCACCCCTCCGAGACCCTGGGCCTCCCGGATCGGAGCTGCTCCTCCACCCCCCTCCCGCACCGCAACCCCTGGCGGGACATTTTCGGGGGGCTCGGGTCCACCTGGCGCTGGGTGGTGCCCCCCGGCCCCGGTGACGCGTCTGCTGCCAGGCCGGCACGGGAGGCAGAATCGCACCTGTCACCGGCGACACCGCCCCGGGGCGGCAGCAGCCCCGCACCCTCCCGGCCGGGCCGCGCCGCCGCCGCCCCCGTTTTCACGCCTCGGTTCTGCCGGCGAGGGTGGCGTCCCGCCCGCGAGTTGCTGTGCCTAAGCCCCGCTGTCCCCGGCACAGGATGGGGCGGCTCGGCTCTCTTCCCCGCCGCCTCCCCGAGGAACAGACGGGCAGTGCCAAGACAGCCCCGGCGGCGAGAGGCGTGCGAGCCTTCCCCGAGGCCACCTGACAAAGCCGGCTGCCCTCTCCTCCTTTCCCGGCTCCAGGGGGAAGACGTCGCCTCCCCAGGGCCACCTTTCGCCTCTACCTCCAGCCGCGGTCTCGCCGCCGGCGCTTCTTCCCCGTTCCCCCAGGACAGGAGCGCACTCACCGGATCGGAAGAACGCTGCGATGTCCGCCGAGTCCTTGGCCGCCTCCTCGGCCCCTTCCCCCGCGCCGCTGCCGGCCGTGGTGGCGGCGGAGGTGGCGGTAGCGGCGCTGCTCATGGCTGCTGCTGCTGCGTGTGCTGGCGGCGGTGACTCCACCGGGCGAGACCTGCCGCCGACCCCGCCGCCCCCTCCGCGGATCCCGGCTTCACCTCCGGGCGGGAGCGGCCGTCAGGGCGGCAGCCGGAGTGGGCGAGCGATGCGGGGCGGCGGCGGACGGCCGCAGCGAGCGCAGGGACATGAAGGTATGTGCGGAATGGCAGCTCCGGGAGCGCCCACCCCCCGCAGCCACCTAGGAGGCGGCGTGTGCATGCAGGGAGTCCGGGCGGGCGGGCGGGCGGCAGCCGGAGCGCAGACAATCGCGGGAGGAGGAGGAGGAGAAGGAGGAGGAGGAGGAGGAGGAGGGCGACGACGACGACGACGGCATGGGAAGGGCCAGCGGTCCGCGCAGTGAGCAGCTAGTGGGCGGAGAAAAAAAAAAAGAACGCTTCCAACCTTTTTTTCCCCCCCCCCTTTTCTTTTTTTTTTTTTTTTTTTTTTTTTTTTTAAGAAGGAGCGAGGAGCGATCCGGAGGAGCAGCAGCTGCCCTAGCCACCGCGCTGCCAGTAGCCGCAGCAACCACCGTCCTCCATCTTGACTGGGAGGAGGAGGAGGGGAGGAGAGTGGGAAGGGGGAGTCGGGAAAGGAAGCGAGTCCCCGCCCGAGGAACAAGGGCGGTTGAGCCGGGAGTGGGGGGAGCTCGGGAGTCTCCGGCTGCGTCCGGCACCGGTCGGGATGGGGCGGGGCCGGGCGGCGCAGCGCGTCAGCCGTCCTGCCGGGCCCGCGCCCCCTGGCTGGGCCGCGGCGGCCGGGGCTTCCCGTCGGCGCGACCGCCCGCGGGGAGCTGCGGGTGTGTTGTTCGAGCTTGGGGTTTCTTTTTGTTTGGTTGGGGATTTTTTTAGGCGCTCCGGCTAAAAGCTCGCCGGTGTGCGAAGGTCGGAGTGGAGGTCCGAAAAAACCCCAAAAACCCTAAGCAAAAACAGTCCGCCCCGGGAGCGGGGGCGAGCGGCGGGAGCGTGAGAAGCAGCGCGTGCCCTGTGCTCCTGCCTGCCGCTCCCGGGCGCCACGGGCCGCCGCTCCGAGGGACCGTGCTCGGGAAGAGACCCCTGCCCGAGGTCGGAAGAAGCCTGGCTTACCTCTGGAAGGCACAGGGGAAAGGGGGTGCTAGATTTCTTTATAAAGGTGCCTTTAAAGGGCGCCCATTACGTTGCTGTCTGTATTGTAGATATTTTTTCTTCTGTTATCACGGGGACGCTTCAAAAGATTTAATGCTGTGGACTGGTTCAATTAATGTCAAATAAGCAAACAGCTCACGATAGGGAGGTTATGATGTGCCCCAGCACCATCCTGCTCTTCATGTTCAGGCAGTATAAGCGCAAACTTCTGTGTCCAGGTAAGGCTGAGGAGAGAGTGTCAGAGCAGGAATCATAAAGGTTGCACAGATTGATGAATTTGAGTAACGTATCTCAAATGCTTGTGGTAAATGGCAAATCGTTAGCACACTTGTACTTCACTTGCAGCAGAAGTACAGCTGCAAGAATTGAACTCCTGAGCCTTTCGTAAGTGTTACAAGGAAGGTAAATTCAAGAGAAGTGTGGTTTGTAGAATCATAGAATATCCTGAGTTGGAGATGAGTCACAAGGATCATCCTAGGATCCTGCACAGAACCACCCCGAGAATCCCACATGTGCCTGAGAACATTTCCAAACACTTCTTCAACTCCAGCAGGCTGTGGGTTATGAGCACTTCCCTGGGGAAGTTACAGTGCCCAACCAGCCTCTGGGAGAAGAGCCTTTTCCTAATACCCAACCTAAACCTCCCTTGGCACAGCTTCATGTCCTTCCCCTGAGTCCTATAGGAATCCTGACAGTTCTGTTAGTTTATCAGTCAGATGATGAGGAAGTCATCTGCAAGATTTCCAAGGTTTTATTTATCTGAAGTTTTATAGCTTGATGAAAAGCTTTTGTGCAACCATGTCTGCCCTAATTTCTCTTAGAAGAGATTTGTTTGACTGAAAAGATTTTTTTAAATGTTTTTCTTTCAGACAGCAGGCACAGGAAGGAGTTCCAAATTAGCATCCCACTGGCAGAAATGGTTTCAACATTAATTTCTCTCTAACTGACACCATCCACTTAGCAAAAAGTATGAATGGAACAAATGCTGCTGTTCCCTAGCAAGCAGTGAGTTGACCTATGGGTGGGAATAAGATATTGTATATCTGCCCAGAAACAAAAAAAAAAAAAAAAAAAAACTGCATAAGAATATGAGAAAATTGGGTAAGTGCATGGAAAGTGTTAATATAATGAGTAAAGAAAAGAATAGGAATCCATCATTCCAGCTTTCAGTGACTAGAGAGCAAGAAGTGCTTGAGATTATTTGTTTTCCAAATTTGAAAAAAGACATCAATATGCTGTGCAACTCTGGAAAAAGCTTTAGAAGGTTTTTCATCAGTTGTTGAACACTCTGACTTTGCATTTCCAGTTAGTTGCTCTTCCAGCACACTGTACAAATTCTAAGTGGGCACTAAAAAGGCAAGGTTAATTTGAACACTTTTGAAGGATATATGACTCAAGTTTGTCCCTTCCTTTGTCCCCTCCATCTGCTGAATTGCAAGAGATGCTGGGTTTGCTTTTTCCTTGGAACATGGATGCCCTGAGCCATGTCCCCCAGTATGGAGCCTTTCATCACTGTGCAAGTGGTTGAGAAGTTGTAATCAGCAACAAAGGTGGCCCTTACAGAAAATCCTTCAAGAGCTAAAAATGCTCATATCTCAGTTTTTTTCAGCCTGTAAATGTTTTTGCACCAATTGCAATGGAAATTGCAGAAATGGAAAAAGTATTTGTAGTGTAAAACATACTTTAGCCCTAAATATGACCTATGAAATACCAATAGTGTTAAGGCACAGATTCAAGTTAGAGTTTTAGATTGTATACTAAGAGTTTTCAATATTAATGATGTTCAAGTTCTGTGCTTAATTTCTGTAATTTCTGTATTTTATATATGTATATAAAAATCTAAAGCATTTAATTTTATGTAAGCATATTGGTAAAAAGTATTTATACCCCAATAAAATAAATGCCTAAAGAGAGGTGTCGTTTTATTTGAATGCCCTTTATTTTTACTTGTGTCTTAACTGTGGTTGAATGGTCACTCCAAAATCAGAATGCCAAACACAAAAATTTTATTCCTGTCAAAGAGGTGTCTTGTGAGGGAAGAAGCTTGCCCAGAGCCTAGCCTTGTGTATCCAGGCTGAGAAGTGTCACATGTCACTTCATATTTCATCCCTAAAGGAATTTGCAGACTTAATATTTCTTGAGTTCTTTTCCTGCAGTATTTGCTGCCCACTTGATCAAGAAAACAACAAAGATTCCCCCATTACTGTAAGATGTTAATGAAAACAGGGCAAGCTTGATTTAAAAATCACTAATGTTTACAAGCTTTTGAGAAATAAACTAGAAACTCACTAGTTTGGACAAACTGGGAGACAGAACATGATATTGACTTGGGGCCGTCAGTCGGAGTTGTCTTACTTAGGAAAGGAGTCATGGAAAAAGAGACTTCAATTATGAAAAAAAATCAAAAATGCACAACTACAAAACCCAGCCAGCAACTAGATTTTTACAATGGAGTTCTCTTCTTGTAGCTGTTTTACAAGCTTCACTATATATTTTGTAAACAAAAACACAGAACATAGGGGGTAGTGTGGGTACAAGGCTTCCACATGGAAAACACTGTAAGGGAAAATGCACATGGACTTCAGCCCAGCCAGCCTCTAAGAACTGTTTCTTGTAACCCTTATTTTTCTGCAGCAGGGTTTTGGGGGACTTGAATCTATAAAACAAGTTATAAACACAGTAAGTAATAGAGAAGGCCATATCAGGTGCTACTGTGCTTTTAAGATGATAAGGCTTCCTTCAAGCTTGCAGCAGTTAAGGGAAGCAATCAAGAGTTATTAATGTGCACCACCTTGGAGTTGCTATCTGGTTTCTGATCTAAATGGTGTTTGTGTTATAGCAACATTTGTCAATTTCAAATTGTTCTCAGAGCACATGGTGTATCTCTTCTATCTGTAGACAGACATTGAGGCATTTTCCAACCGTTATTGCCCTCTTTTCCACAGAAGCATCCAAGTCTTTTTAAAAAGTTTTCTTGAACAGTATTAAGCTTATGTGTTCTACTTCCTAATCCTATAAAATGAAGTTCTCATTTCATTGTATGAGCTCTGGCAGCTTTTGGGTCTTTGTATATTCATAATTTTTTCTATTTTTTTGCAAAACTGTTTTTTTTTTTTAGCAGATGATGTACCTATCACCTGTGCAAAGTATTGTCAGTCAAACTGAAAATATTTTCTCCATACTTTCCTTGGTACAACCTGACACGTACAAGTTTGAGAAGTGAGCCCATGGTAATCTCCTGAGTTTTAGCAAGACCAAGTACAAGGTGCTGCTGGTCAGTATCAACCCAGGCTGAGGGATGAACAGATCCAGTGCATCCCTGCCCAGAAGGACTTGGGGGGTGCTGGGATGGCTGGACATGACCCAGCCATGGGCACTCACAGCCCAGAAATCCAACTGTGTCCTGGGCTGCATCCAAAGCAGTGTGGGCAGCAGGGTGAGGGAGGGGATTCTGCCCCTCTGCTCTGCTCTGCTGAGACCCCACCTGTAGGGCTGCATCCAGAACTGAGGTCCCAGAACAAGAAGGACATGGCCTGTTGGGGTGAGTCCAGAGGAGGGACACGAAGATTATTAGAGGGATGGAGCACCTCTCCTATGAGAAAAGACTGAGAGAGTTGTGTTTGTTCAGCCTGGAAAAGAAAAGGCTTCACATAACCTAAATGGGGCCTTCCAATACCTGAAAGAAGCCCACAAGAAAGATGGAGAGAAACTTTTTACAGGAGCACAGAGTGACAGGACAAAGGGGAATGGTTTAAAACTTCAACAAGAATAGATTTAGATTAGATATGAGGAAGGAATTCTTTACTGTAAGGATGGTGAGACACTGAAACAGGCTGCCCATGGAAGTTATTAATACCCCATCCCTGGAAGTGTTTAGGGTCAGTTTGGTGGATCTCTGAGCAACACGGTCTGATGGAAGGTGTCCCTGCCCATGGGAGGGGATTGGAACTTTAGAGTCCCTTTCAACTCAAACCATTCTATGATTCTGTGATTCTTACATGTCTTTATAATCTTAAAGCAGCATTGCCAGTCCTCCCCAGGACAACATTTCACAAACACTCTGAGGACCTGTAAGGAGAGGCTTAGTACACCTAAGTCAAAACAATGTAAAGGGACAGTATTTGATGGTAACTACAAATAGCTTTACTACTTATGTGGTCATGACTGTCAAATCTTAGCAAAGAATCAAGCAGGTTTTTAATAGCCTACAGACCAAGATGTGTGTTTTTGCATATCGCTTACCAAAAATACTAACCATCCTGATTTTATTTATAACCAAACTGTTTTTTAAAATTCTCACCATTTTGATGATGTGCTATCTCTATAAAAATTCAGCTCCCAGTTCTGCTATGTGCCATGTACTGACTTGTCAATGTCAAGGACACTTACATGTAGAAATTATACCAGACGCCTGATGTTCTATAGACTATTGGTGGTCTATACACCATCTGTTCCTACCTTCACCCTAAGGAAGTGTTGGTTTTAACATTTATGCTTAGACACACATAATTCCACATCATTGTGCAATTGATGGTGGCTGAACCACTCAACTGAATCTCAAAAAGGTCATCCCATTGCCTCTTCTACTCAGGTTTTCAGACACGCTTGTTCTTTCCACCAGGAAGTATGCAAACACGTAAATACACACACACATGCACACCCCAATTTCAGATTTTCTATCACTTTCATTAACATTGTCAGTCGTACTGGACTTTCAAAGAATACTATCCTTTTTGTCCAAAATTTTCCAGAAATGAGTGCAGTGCTTCAGAGGCTTTCTGAAAGAATTGAACTTCTTGTGCCTGACTGAAAGCAAGGTGCACATACATTACAAGATCTCATCCTGGAAGGAACAAATCCAGAAATCATAACAGTAGGACAGTGCATGCTAAAGCCTGTATGGGTGATTAATTCCTCTTATTTTCAATCAGTTATTCACCAGGTGGCATGACTTTCCTTTAGACATTCTGCAGTGTGCTCCACACTGCAGAACAGATCAGATTACAGTCACTCCACAACAGATCAGATTACATATTCTTGATCATTTTACTTTGTCATCCCTGAATTTTTGAAGACAAGATTTTGATAAGGTATGGTTCCAGATAAATAAAGAAGAGGGATGTGGTTTTATTTTCCCTGGGTAAGGTGACTGGTGACAAGAGTTGACTTCATTGTAATTGGTGACTTATTGAATATATCTTTTCCATCTTTCTTTAGCTTTAAGAGCATTTCAGGAAAAAACTCAAGACAAAAATTTAGCATTTTCTTTTTATTGCTGAATTTCACCTTTTACTGTCTCAAGTGTTAATCCAGTTTGAAGTCTTTTTCAGTTTAAGCTAAATTGGCCTCCAACAATCCAGATCAACTGGAAAAATGAAGACAGCATGACTAGATTTAAGGCAAAAGTTGCGACAAAGTTTTTGCTTGCACTACAGAAAGTGTAAAAAGCTTAATGTTGTACATATTTCCTTCCTAGCCTTCCCGATTCTTGTTTCCCTGGTTTCAGCTCTTTAAGCTAAGCACCTGAATGGTACAACCTACTCAATGGCTTGTGCCATGTCCCATTATTCCCATTGTTCTGAATGTACCATACAGCCAAATCCCTCTGTGTACAAACTATGTTAAGCCTCAAAAGAAAGCTTCTATATCATGCCTGGCATTCTCCATGGATCTGCCTGTTTCTTGCTCCTGTTCAGGGGATGCAATAGAATAAAAGGTTGCCAACAGCAAGGTGGGCCCCTATCACACTTATGCTATCAACAATATGTGTGTGTATGAAATAACTACTGGAGAGTATTCAAGCTTGAGGACATTTTATGCATTGAAGGCATTAGTGGTACCTTATTTGGTCATGATACACAGACAGCTTGTGCCAGAACAGTCTCTGCCCTTCATGACAAAAAACCAGTAGCATGTCCACAGGAAAAAAAAACATACAGAAAAAATATGTACCATATGTATCTTTAAACAAAGACCACTGTCTTGTATCATCATGATGGAAACTCAGAAAAATAGGTCACCAATTAAGCTAAGCTATTACACCAGTGATTGCCAATAGATCAGCAGACAGCCTTACATTATGTTGCTTGTTTTTACCAAGCCTTTGATTTATGAGAAAACTCTTCACTCAGTATCAAATCAGTGTTAAGTCCAGTTGACAATTACCCTTCTGCCTTAATAGTAATCAACTGTTAATTGTACTGGCTTGCTTACAATTATATGTCAAAATAGTGTTCAAGAATTGGCATAAGGCAACACAAAGAGCCATATGTAAATTAGAATATTTTAATTTATGAACCTAAACAAAGTGAAAAGTCAATCAAAAGTGAAGCTTAAGACAAATAGCACCCTGTTTGAAGACTTATCTCCCAGAAGAGGGCATTTAAATCAGTTCCACTGCTTGTGTACTTTTATGCATATAACTTCATCCGTATGCTGGTTTAGAGTTGCACAGTTTGGAAAGCATCTTGGATGCCTATGTCTGTATCACTTCTGTCAATCAATATCTTGTAACAGGGATTGAAGAAATTTGAGTAATTGCTTATGCAACAAACAAACCAGAAAAGCATAGTTTCTTTTCAATACATAAAACTGAATTTTAATTTGAGTCATTTAAAAATGACAATTTAAAAAAATGTTTGCAATACTTTTGCATCCAGTGCTAGGGAGCTAGCTTTACAGCAATCCATGAAATTCATAAGTTTGTTGTTTTTATATGACTTAAGTCGTCATAGGTTGATGATTCCCTAAGAATATATTCAATCCATGCTGACTTTTTGCTTTGAAAGAGGAGTGTAAGTTTTTTAACCAAATGTTATTTACAATTGAATCTTGAATTTTCCAGGTTCATGTGAGAGCTCACTAAAGAGACACTTCCAAAAGATACAGAATTTTCAGCCAGGGTACTAGTAAAGTCTGTTCTGCTGCAGTGGATCTAAACTGCATGAGTTCCCAAATGAATCCCCTGGATTTTTTTTCACTTGGAAAGAACAGATTTGCTCAGAAAAAGGCTTTCCAAATTCCCGAGGAATTTGAAACCCATGGCATGGTTCCCCCATCACCATGTCCTGCTGCAAGAGGTGATCTCAGTTATCAAAGCAACATTTTACAAACATGTTTATTTATCTCTAGGTATAAATATTTATAATGATTTCTCCTGTACCTTGGTTTTGTCAAGGCACTGTCTCAAATTTGGTCTTTTTATATCTTTCCTGCAGATATTTCACTACTGCCTGTGGTCTCTAGACATTATACGTGATTTATTCTGATCAGTGAGTCAGAGGCTCTGCTTAGGGAGGTCAGAGCCTAGGTGAGCATTTGTGACTCCTTGTCCAACATTGTCATCCTAGTCAATTATGCTATTAGCTAGACAGCAGCAGTGGATGTTATTCCCAACATTTCTCAGTCTTGGAATGAATTTTGTGATGGTGCACGATCATTAATTGCCACCCTTGCCTTCTTCCAGGAGTTGCTGCGGTGGGAAAGAACTGAACAATGTGGAACAAAGTTTCCTAGTGTTTCCTTTGCTCATAATCAGGAAGTTAAATTCCTTGCCACGCCTGGGAAGCCACTTGGCTTTCAGCGGCAAAAGAGCAGCAGCTGCAGCTTTGCTCTATGGATATGGGGCAGTAAATAAACTGGGTTTATTTTTTTCCTATACTCTTCAATTTTTCAATTGTAAGACAAGCCCTCTTTTATTTGCCTTCATCCTACTTATTCCCATCATACTGGTAAGCTAATTGAACAAAAAGCAACTGCTGCCTGCATGTCACTCCACGTGCTTGCTTTCTCCTCTTTTCTATTTAGCAGCTGATTTCACAGGCAGTCGAATTATTTAATTGAATAGACTACTTGGAGTGGAAGCTTTGGGCATAACAGTGGTAGGTTTTTGATATTGACCCTGAAAGGTATCCTGCACATACTGTTATTGGCATGTTAACCCCAGCTGGAGCCAGCTGCTTCCTCAGATGTTCAGCCATTGGGAAACCATTCAGGACTAACAGAGTCACTTGGTGTTCCACATTCCCTCCAGGGTCTCAGCTGCTGTTTCTAAAGACAGAAATACAGAAAGACTTCAGCTTCCAAGCCTTTCTAGTTTGTAGCCCCTTTGCCAATACTTGTACACAAGACTGAACACATCATCTGTGCACGCTTTCATTCTGGGATAAAGGGTTGTTCAGTTTGTACATGAAGCAGGTTTACAGATCACGTGCTTAGCATGGCTTATGTTGTATCCTTACCTCTCAATCCTCACAGAGGAGGAGGAGATAATGTGGGATAGAAGCTGTATTCAGTTGGCACGACTCCCAGGAAATGCCTACAAACTTCTGGATCTTAGCATAACTGTAGGACACAAGCTATTTTTGCATTTTTCTAAAATGATTCTGCCCCTTTTGTTCCAATTAATAACCCAAAAATAATACTTTTCGAAGTAAAAAACTACATCCAGTAATTCCTGCTGCCATTGTTATTAGTGTATAGACTTGAAGTTTCACCAATGGTCTCTTTCATGTCAATCAAAGGTGGGAAATGACTTTGTGACAGTAAATCTATAGCAATAGCACAGTCAGATAAAAAGCATGTGGGATGCCATGGAAACCCAGTTGAGATAATTTGCCAAACAAATGTTTAAAGTTTTTATTTAAGTGCTAAAATTTAAATTATCAATACTTCTTAGTGAAAGATTTCATATTAGGTATCAGGAAATACTGACTTGAAATTTTTCTTTTCTAATTACGAGTCTAATTTTCTTTCCTATTTACTGCTTTCACCTAACAGAAGTATTTCTTGCATGACACTCACCAATTCTATTTTCTCAGGTGTTCTCCTAGACTTAAACTATTGCCCAATAGATTTGGAAATTTGCACAACTTTTAAGAAGGATTTGGTTTGTAATGGCTGCAAGGGTTTTACAGAAGGGACTTCCATAGGAACTACAGCAGTACCACTGCTCATGTGATGCCTTGCCTTTGCAGCATACAGTGAAGATTAGGACCAAATTTTGTTCTCTAGCCAAATATGAAGTTTCAATATCTTCATCACATTGTGGAGATTGCACGACAAACCACTTCATTACAAAAACATCTTTTCTTTGCCTGGGTCTATTTCAGCTACATGTTGCTTCAGGCTCTCTCTGCTCATTTTGAACATTCATAATAAACTCTGGTGGCTGTGCTGAGCCATGAATGAATACCACTGCTATCCCAACCTGCCCTTACATTTTGCTAGGAAAAAGTCATTCTTTTTGAACTTGCTGAAATACATGCTGCATTTAGTCACTTTTCTTGTATTCCATTTGTGTTTGTTGGTGGAATTTGATTACTTTGAATTATTGTGTATTTCTACTGCTGTTTGCCAGGACTGACGTCTAGCTTCTGTAATAATTAAATATTAGGCCTAACAACTATGTGGTATAAAAACTGTTATTATGTTACAAGAGACAAGCCAATCCAGTCAGTTGTCTTGTAGGTGGAATTAGCTTTATTAAAGTTTTAGTTCACAGAGGACTAATGATTTCTGAGTAAACTGCCCTTTTCAGTGGGTTGAATATTAAAAGATAGTGCACAGGTCTGACAAATCTATCACGCCATAAAAATTAATTCTTTCTTATGAATGAAGATAACGTTAGGCTGTAAGGATCTAGGACTGCAAGACCTTTACAGGAAGATCTACTGTGATCATACTTTCACCAGCAAGTGTCACTTGGGGACTAACTAGAACCGAGATGAACTTTTATGATAAAATCACAGTGCAGTGTACTCATTAATTCCTTTATTTATAAGTCAATGGCTTAACTTTTGTCATATTTCATAGCATGCAAGGAAGTAAGCATGTGGCTTTATTCTTTTGAGGTGAAAAAATGTATGTCAGCTCATCTCACTCTATACTGACATCTACTACATGGATTATAATTTCTCTCATCTGGCAATTTCTATGCTTCACCATGCATTTTTTCACTGTGATATCTTGTACTGTATTTCATAAAAGTAACTGCTATTAGAGAACTATTCTGTTTCTGAAGTTATACGTTACATATAAAGATGGAAATACTTATAACAACACTTCAAATTATCTGCTGAGCTTTTTTATGGGCTTCCCCTAATTATGATATCAAGACTAGCAATGAAGCATTCAAAATAATTTCCTATCTGTGTTAATGAAGATTTGTATACAGGGGGTTTTTAAAAAGCTCATTCCTTAGTTTTATAGTAAAGTAAGAGCAATCAAGCCTTTGTTCCTTTTATATCAGTTTTTCGGTACTAGCTTTGAGCTCTCCAAATGTGATTGCTTTGGCAGGACTAAAATCTAGTTTTCTGTCTTTTCATATATGATTAAATTGACTCCTTCCTCATCCATCCATGAGGCATATCTGTTCATTGTAGTACATTTAGAAATGTTATTTTTTTGCATAGATTCATCAGCAGTTTTTTTGTTTCTAAATGATGTTCAGAAAAGAGTTATGTCCTAAATATTAATATTTTCTTGTGTCTCAGAATAGTAATATTTCAGTGCATCAGAGACTAATATCTTTACTTATCATAAGCTTTTTACATTATATTAGACCACATAATAAACTATCTTGTGATAAAAATAAATATTGCAAACATCCCAAAGAAGAAAATTTTGCTTTTATTAATACTGAGGCTTTATGAACGAGGCCAGTCAGAGCACTATGAATAGACAAAACAAAACTGCTCACAAAGATGTTGCCAGTAGACAACTTTGTTGGCAGCTAAAACTAAGGACCATCAGCAAAGATGCAGGACTGCCTTGGAAAGATGTTGGAAGGCTTTTCATAACACATGTACTGAGACAATTTATGAAGTGGATGGGAAAACAAGTAGGGAGAAAGGGTAGTTTGCAGTGCTGGGATGAATATGCAATTAACTGATATCCATGTTTTCTATAGAATGAACAGTTATAAATGGCGAGATTGCCTCTGCTTTGTTCATGACTGATGACCTTCATGTGAAATTGTGAGCAATATATTTACAATGGAAGGTTTGTTTTCTGTTCATCAAACACAAGACACGTGCCTTAAAAAGAAAATGCTGACCTGAATTGTAGTCCCATCTTGTTTCAGAGTGCAGGAGAGGCCAAATGCTACACAGAAACAAAATAATAGTTTTACCTTTATTGGAAGTTTCATTCTGGCCTCATACTGCTACCATATACCCTAAACCACAAATATTGCTATTCTTTAACATATATATGCATCGTGACTATTGTGTCTGCATGTGATAAAAGTTAATTGAAAAACTAAGTAGGAAAAGGTGGTATCTTTGATCAGATGAGCTGGTACAACTGGAAAAGCCGGGCAAGGTTTCAGACACACACATTCCTCAAAGCAGATGTTGTTTTTTGCTAGCAACAGTAGTTGGCTTAACAAGATTTTCTTGTCATTAGACCTTTAGTTTCTCCTACAAATTTAGAAAATCATGGCTAGAAAATATTATGTAGTCCATACGTTCTTTCTTGTGATTGGTTTGAACATATTGCTTTTAATTAAGAAGGTTATTTTTTTCCCCTTTTGCCTTAGAGAAAATTGTAGAGGTATGAATCCTTCTTACTCTCCCCATGCCATTTACCACAATAAACTTTGACCATAGTTGCAGTACATATATACATATTTTCAGTATACTAAATTTACCACAATAAACTTTGACCATAGTTGCAGTACATATATACATATTCTCAGTATACTAAATGGTCTGAAATTTTTACATGCATTCCTGTATGTACAGTATTAAACTGTGATTTGTAGTCAATTTATCTAAAAAGTTCCTGTAACAGAAATACACTTATTGCAAATTTATAATATCCTTATCTTGCAGTAGCACAAAAATGGGATTTATTACATTCAGCTGAGTGAAGAACTAAGTTTTAAATTTGCATATGTTCAGGTTTTGGTGATTTTTTTTTCTTTTTTTCAGTTCTGATATGGTAATACCAACAAAGTAAGAGACCATATAAATAAACAAAACAACAAAAGGAACTAATTTAATTAGAAGTATGGACACAAATCTGTACCTATATAAGCATAAAAAGTTTTGGAAAAGGTTGAACAAGTATGCATAAGCAATAATACAGATTTTAGTTCCTTGGGAGTGTGTCCTAAATTAGATGACCTCTGAAGGTACCTTCCAGGCCTGTAATCTTACAGAATGAAATGCATCATTAAAATGTTTAGACCTCCCTGCACATGCATTAGTCTAAGTAGCTTATGAATATTTACAATTCACTTCACTTTCATGCCAAATTGCAAAGAAGTTGAGTACATGGCAGTGATTTTAGTAGCCTTTCCTCTTTCAAATCAGAATGCAACAGAAGTAGAACAATAACTCCTCTTGCTCTTTCTCTTCTCTTCCTTCTTTTATCTTTTCTAATTGCCCTTTACTCTGTGATGTGCTTCTTCTCTCCTTTAAAGGAATTTATCTGAGAAATTTTTTTGCATGGAAAATAATACTACATGTGCTAACATCTCCATTTATACAGTAATTTTTATATCAGCATGATTCTTTTAGTAGAAAATTTTCTTGCTTTGTACTACATTGCTTTGTAAGGACTTTAAACTACAGTAAAAGGACTTCTTTTAATCTAGAACAATCATGGCTATGGAAAGATGAATGACATTTTAATGGCCGTATATTGATTTAACAATATCACTATTAAATATACAGTGATATAACTATTCCTGTAGAAACAGTCAAATAAACAGAACCTTTCTCTGTTATAGAATTTTTTTGATCAACTAGCTCTTGAAAGCTAGTCATACCTTAGAACCACTATATGACTGAATGTATTTTCATTAATGTTAAATAAATAAATATTTCAGTTGATATTTGTGTGTGTATTTGTCAACAACAACAACAACAAAGTACTTAAGTATTGAGATAGCTTATGAGAATCATTTATACCCTTACAGGAGACCAAAATGAAGCTTTGAAACATCAAACTTTGGCTATAGGTAAATTCAGATAGTGTGCATTTGGGTGCTGTCAAAGTCCATTTCTAATTTTAATGCTCTTCTAGATCAGTTTCACAGTGAGCTTTCCTGGTTTTTTTTTTTTTTTTCTTAACTGTTGAGTAATTGTGGGGGAGCTCATCAACTATACATGTGCTACCAGATCCTCTGCCTAAATCCTAGGAAGGAAGAAACCTTCTAAGCTACATATAAACTTCACAGCCAAAAATCCACCTGAGTGGGTTGTGTATCCACGTCCTCTAGCCCATGGCTCCTGGATCTTTGTAAAGTGAAGGATCATGTTTTGTGTTGTCTTGTTTTGTTTTTATAAATCCATGGACAAAGTTATGAAGCTATTATACTGCCTTCACTTACAACCAAATTAAATTAGTTTAAAATTTATATGTCACTTTAAAACTCCAATTTTTTATCCATTTTTTATCTGATTACCTGGGAATCCAGGCATAGTATATTCAGATTTTTTATTATTCAACTTGTTTTTTTTCCCAGACTACCTTTTGATGATTTGTAATCCTAAAGAATCTGAAAGCCGCTAATCTTCAATGACTGTTGTCAACAACAGAGAAGAGAGGCTGAAGAAGGGTCTGTGGGTTGTCTGTTCTTGAGGCACTGAGGGGACAGTGGATTAGGAGCCATCATAGTGGCTGCATGGACACTTTTGTCTTTCTCTAGTAAGCTGCCATATTTAAGGGCAGTTCACAGAATCATGTCTAAAGAGGTCCAAAAATAATTGAAGTACCAATGAAAGGATTGAAGTACATATGAAAGGACCTTCCTTTGCTGCCTCTTCTGTAGTTCACAAGAGCACCATATAAGAGCTAGCCTTGTTCACTGATTACTATCAATATTTGAACATTGCTGAGTTAGCAGCTGTCAGAATATGCTCCTTGCTTAGCTTTTAATTAATGATATCTGAATCATAATAGAGGTAGATGACATCTGATAAGGTATAGATCAAATGGGCACATAAAAATTTCAGGCAGAGGCAATTTCTACTGGATAGCTGAAGATACCAGAGATGGATCTTGCACTTTTAGTTACCTTTTTATTGACACCATTGAGACCTTGCTGCAGAACACATAAATCAATACTTTCTTTCATGGCCACAGGAGAGCCAGTATTAACATAAGAATTCAGAATAAGTACATTAGTCTCAAGTGGGTGCAATATCACTAAGCAATTAATGGCAACAGGGAAAAGCTGAGAGAGTCTCATTTTGAAATGGAAACACTCTGAAAAGCAGATCCTTATTCCTCTTGTAGCAAAGAACTGCTTTCTCAACACAGCTACCTAGACAGCTAACATGAGAGATCCTTCCAGAACTAAAATCTGTCTCCTTTTCACAGTTCTTATGAAGCACAGCACTGCCCATATGGAAATAAAATGTAGGGGGCAAAACTTGGAAGCCACTGTCAAACTCTACAAGCATCTTAATTACATAGACTTGATCATGTATTAATTTCCCAGCTAGGTTCCCATCATTCTGCAGCTGATCTTCTTCAGATGTTTTACGAGGCATAGGACACTTTACCTCAATGATGTGGACTAAGCTCTTGTTTTCTACAAGTTTATGGTTTGCAGGAAGGCTCTGCTATGTGGCAGCACTTCTGGGCAGCTGGAGTTCACAGCAGAGGATGTGGCTGCATAGGTGCTGCTGTGCTTGGACATGGACTTAAAAGAGACTGTAAGAATTATCTGTTCTTACCTGGCAAGGGAAAAGGAGAAAGAAAAGTGAGCCACCAGCAGCCATTCTCCTTTGCAGCCCCAGAAAGGGATAGTCTTGCCATTTTAAAAAGTGGACTCTAGTCTGAAGAAGCTCTCAGTAACTTCTAGCATGAGAGCCAGAATAGGTATAATAGTATGATGCTCCCAATGTTTCTTAAGTTTAATGATGGGACCAGAAGTGGTGATCTGCATTGCAGATGGTAGTGGTTCCTTCCTCTCTCATTTGGCTTTGATAGTTCCTTTGATGTAGAAGAACTGTGAGCTTAATTTGCATAACATCACTCCCACTCTTATCAGTCTGCTGATGAGATATCTTTATTAAATTTTTCACTATTTCAGGATTATTTACATGCTTTGTGATTTTATAGTAAGGTTCTGCTTTACTACACAGGGAGCCTACTGATGAACATCTGGTACCTTATGAATTTTGATAGTTTTAGTATGGTATTTTCAATTTTGCTCCTGTTACAAATTATTCCACTTGATCAAAAATTACTACCATTCTTAATTGACATGCAATGTCTTTTCAGGAAATGGCAACTGGAGATGATTAAATGAGTAGCAGAATAAAAACTATGAACAAGTTCAATTGATGAGTTTACCTTTTATTAATATGAACATATGGGGTATTTACAAAACAAAACATGAAAATAAATACATCTGTTTTTATAAATTCTCCTCTAAGTCATAATGTTCACTTTTATTCTAAATTTTTCTTCCTCTCTTTGTTTTATATAACAGAACATCTTAAAAAAAAAATTCTGTTACTGCTGGGCAAAGAAGAATGAAGATGTGTTTTGAATGTAAAGAAGAACCAGTTTTTGTCCAGAAAATAAATTAAGTTTTCTGAAACTCAGTTAAACATGAAATGCACACAGTTACTATTCTTATTTACCTTAATTTATAAGGTAAATAAGAATAGTAACAGTGTGCATTTCATGTTATACTAAAATATGACATCACTCAGTTCCCAGTTTCTTACACTTTTTTTTCCTCTTATCTTCTGGTATTTTTTTCAACTCTGTTTTCAGGCAGCACAGTGAGAAAGATAAAAAAATCCATATTTTCAAACATATGAAGGATTTCCTTTAAATAATTATTAATTTTTTATCTATTACAAGCAGTTCAGGAGATGAAGTCTACTTTGTTTCTCAAAACAAAGAAAAAAATCTTCAGAGCTTTTCTAATCTGATTTGCAGAGTTCCTCCCCCATACACATCCCTGGGACAGGAGAGAGGGAAGGTGCTGACACACCCATGACCGAGGTCTAATTCTGGTTACATTTTAGAGGTTTCCATGCAATTCCACTAGCAATGAAAGCATCACTTGTTCAATATGCAGCCTATTAAAAACACCTGCCATAAGAAAGGGTTTATTTACCTGCAGATAAAACCAAGAATTTAAACAAAGTTTCTGGAGAACAGCATCAAGGAACTGCAAGGTTGCTTTTTTAGGAGGAGCAAGAAAGACTGCCAAAGACAATGTTGTAGACCCCTCTGCAGCTTGCAAATGATTTTTATTCCATCAGGCAATTTTTGTAACTTTTTATTTCACAGGTTGCCTATCCTTTAAATCAGAGTATCTTGAGGCTGGTGAAAGTCCAAGAATGCACTTTAATAATGAGGTTCTTCTTGATAGAAAGAATATACTGGACTCACACTAAAGTTAAAAAAAAAATATGAGGTTTTTTTTTCCTTTTTAAAATTCCATTATAAAAAGCAGCACCTTAAAGTAGAATTTATTGAATAATGCAATGTATTCTAGGAATTGCATATGAAAGCCTAAATTAAACATCAAAGAGTTACACCACTGGCTTGTTCTTAACATGTGTGCTTTGTAATCTCCAGAACATGTTCAAGTAAAGAGAAAAGCAATTTACATGAATCTCTAAATGATATAACCAGTTAGCCGGTGTGGTTGATTTTGATTGAAAATACATTCTCATTTCCTTCTCCCAAAGTAACCATTGATTTACAATTTGAGTGATAATATGTAGCTAAACATTAATATTTCAAGAAATTTTTACATATCTGCAATGTCTATATTAGACAGCAAGTTCTCTAATTACCATAAGGCAGTACACTTAATATACTTCAAAATGCAACTCTTTTTAGATTGTGCTTTTCCTTCCTTTAAAAGAACACTAAGAATTTGGAAGGGTACATGGAGAGGATCACTTTTTTATTTGATGAATTGAGTTTATTATAAAATGGCTCCAAAGACCAAATGAAAAATATCTGAGATGACAGAAGGCAGGATATTAATGTATTGATATCATCTGGATAATAATACAGTGTGTTCCTGAACTTAGAGTCTTCAGAAACTCTGAGAACTAAAATGACTATGTTTTTCAGGTATCAAAAAGTTGTGAAGGACATTTAGATTTTAAAAGGTGTACTTAGAAATAGATTATATGTACACACACACACACATGTGACTGCTGTGCCCTGATGAAGCTGCAGAATACATCCACAAGGTTCAACTCTCTTCTGACAGAATTTGCTCTACAAGGAGTAAGTGGGTCTGGAGTACTCCCATGGTAGCTCCATACTTCACAATGCAGGAAGCAACAATGCAAAATATGTGTAAACATCTCAGCTGTCCACAGATGCCAGAACAGCCCTTGAGGCATAGGGTAGCTTGTGTTCGTGGCTACATCAATACACCAAGCAGGGAGGCATGAAGATTCTCTACGTCACCTTTGCCCTTTTCTTATACCTTCAGGCTAAGCACAAGCCCAAATTTGTTGCTGCGACGTGTTTGCATTGTGGCTGAGTTCTTTAATACTGAGTGCATTCCAAAAACACCCCTCTTTTCACTGTTCTCAAGGGTTAATTCAATAAACAAAACACAATAAAAACTACTGGAAAGTCTGGAGCAGGAAGGAAGCTGACTTACTGCTCCTTGGTTTCCCATGCTGCCAGTGTAATAAATTGCCATTTTCAACACAGTGGCTGCAGCTGGCTTAGAATTTAAATTTCTTTTGTTATTTAAAAAATTATTACTATTACTAAGTAATTAAGATTTAGCACATCAGTCCTAAAAGTGTGAGCCCTTCTAGTGGGAGAAGGAGGAGGCCAGAAGAGTTTCATTGCTGATGCACTCATTGTGGGAGGATTCTCCTTTGAAAGTACCATCTTTTTGGGTGATCACTGGGGGCAGAGGAAAACACCCATCCTAGGAAGCATGATAACATATTTGCCTTTAATGTCTATAAGGACAGGAATCTGAATTTTTAATTTAAAAGAGCACCCAGTGGATATTTTTAAAACTGCCAGCACCTTATACCAATTTTTTTGATGATTCCTTAAGCTTGTGTATAGGAATTCCTCATATATCTTACTCATCTTAATATGACTATGCTTTCCCTCTTCTTTTTTCTGTATGCAATTTTTGCTATGTACTGTCCACTTGGTTTGCTAAACAGATAAAATGTTTTTTAAAAGATGTGTATGTGTGTATATTAAAGTATGTTTTTTTCCATAAGCTTATTTCACTTGTCAGTCAATATACTGTGCGAAATCTTTGATCATTGCCTAAATTTTAATTGAAAAGTAGTTCAAGATGACAGTTGAAGAACCACTTAATTGTTTTTTGATGGCAGACTTTATTTTTATGTAGATCTTTCTGGGTATGGGTATGAATAAAATGCATGACTGTGAAGAAAATGACACTGATCGTGCTTTAAGTTTTCAGAGCACTGAATAATAGAACTTGTATAGTGTTTCTCTTCAGGTCTGTACAAACACACAGACCTGACCTGAGGATGCAAATTCTATAAGGGGATTATTTTTGAAAGCAGTATTTTAACTTCTACTCATGCAATTGCCAACTTGCTCACAGGGCATTTAACGCTGTTTTTTTTTTTAAAGATACAAACTAAATTCACATTCTTTATACCAAAAGGACTTGTTCCTTTATTGAGCAGATTTTTACACCATGTGGAAGAGCAGTATCTTCTTGTTTCTTGAAAGCTAGGCCTTTGCTTTACCAAATATTATGTGCCTCTGGGACAGGAAGAAAGCCTGTGCAACAGGTTTCGGCACTCTTGCTGGCATGTTCAGACAAATTAACTTGTTGTGACGAGTTGTGCTTGGTCTTCCCAAGGGGAGCTAGAGGGGTGTGGATTCCATAACAGCACCTCACTTTTTCTCAGTGGATGTCTTTGATTTGTAGCTATTTGAAGGGATTTTCTTTACACACGTGGTGCTCCCTCTCCAATCTCTGCACTTGCATAGACCTCGTGTAATGTAAGCTTACACCCTTCTCCTTCCAGTAGGTAGCTGAAACAGCAGAAAGCTGTTTAAATCTCCCTGGCAAAGGCTCTCCTCAGTCTCACCCACACTGGATGCACATACATGATCTTCTGGCCATCAGACCCATCTGTCAGGATGGCGTGCTGCCCGTCCTCAGCCTTGTGAGATAGATTCGCTGCAGCACAGACACAAAGCAAACACTGGGTTTAGGGCAGGCATTCTATATGGAGTGGCAAATAAAACCTATTATATGGGAAATAACACCTTTGGGCTATTAGCAGCACCATATGTTTATTTAGCCTACGTGTGTTATGTAGATAGGTGTCATGGGATATCTGGATACAAAAAGACATAAGCCAAAGTATTTGCACCTGGAAGCATAAAATTAGACTCCTATGTATGTAGGTCTGTGTAGAGATGTATATATATATATACATATATATGTGTGTGTATCTTGTTTTGCAAAAAGCAGAATCTCCTGCAGTCAGTCCCCTGGATGAAAACACACATTCCCACCTTCTAAAAATCAAACCAGTTGCAAATATGCACTTGAGAGACATCCAGAATAGTGGGGTTTTTTTAGCAAGAGCCTATCCTTTAGCCTCATGCTTTTTTTGGTTATTTCTGGTACTGCTCTGGATAAGACTTCCATATGGAAGTGAGAGTTTGAAGAAGCAGGCTCAGTCTCCTGAGTGCAGTCAGACAGTGCAGCAATGCCTATGGGGAGGTGGCATTTACTGCTGCAGAATTGCTTCTGGAGCATCACTTCAGGAGCACACAGGCTGATTCAGGCTGTCTTGTTCAAATAATGGACTGTGAGGCTCTAGCAAACTTTCTCTTCAGAGTTTTGTGTACAGCTGCTCTCTGTGCACTCTCAGTGTGAGGTCCTCTGACTTCTTGCTCTGTGGGAAGGTGGGTTAGTGTTTGCTGGAAATGTGGGCTCAGTGATGGCAGTGTGCTGGCGGCAGAACAGCAGGAGGTCTTGCACACATCCACTGAGCCAAACAAAGGTCCCTTTGTGGGAGTGCAGCAGCTTCAGAGTATACAGTTTGTCATCAGCAATTATCAGGGTGTCATAACTGAAGATCTGCCACAACACCTACAACCCCAAAACACAGTGTGCCTCTGGCATGTGGTCAAATTTTTTTATTATTCATTATTATTCTAGATTCCCTGTGCTACAATCTGAGTAGGTAAAGGGGTCTGTACACCATCACATATAATGAATGTACGCAGTTCCCTAAGCTGTTCCCCAACTATTAAGTGTTGGAAAATGTAAAAGAGCAACAGAATAAATGAAAATGCATCCCATATATCTTTCTTTGTATTCGTGGTTAGACCTCATAGTATTGTGTGAATTCCTTATTGTTTTAAAGAGTCCTTTTTGAAACACATAGAGGTCCATTTATACCTTCAGGGTTCATTAGGGGCTGCTTCTGAATATGGGAGAATGGCAGTTGGTCGCTGGTACTATTTTAAAATTTTTCTCTTTTCCAACATTCATTTAAAAGAAGAGGTTTATTCATGGATTCAGTTAAATTCACCAGGGACAGCTACACAGGAGAAGGAACTGAAAGCTCCAATTCACTTTAATTTGTCTATTTGCTTACAATCTGTATTGGAACGCAGTACTGAAGAGACAGACTTTTTAAATTCATGAACAAACTTTTTGAATTAACTTTTTGAATTTTTTCATTTGAAAAGACACATTTATTTCTGAGGCCAGACCATTACAAGTTCTGGTTCTAGTAAAAGACTGGCACAGTTCTTTGTTATAAAAACACTGCCAAATTAAGTTCTTTGTGGGTCTAGTGTGGCAGAAAGTGGAAATATAAAATTCTGTGTTTCACACCACAGGGGCATTGAGTACTCTTTGACATCCTCAGTGGGCTTCTGCTCAGAGTTTGCTGTTGGATTGAACTGTTCTGATGGGGCTGACATCAAACAAATGTTAAATGTCTGTGAATTCAGTCAGGGCTGATATTTGAGTTTTTTGCTGATTCATGCCATGAGAGGGCTAGCAATCCAAAGGAAATGAACACAGACAATTAAGAAAACGGGGAAGAGCAAGAATTCAGCATAAAACTTCAGTAGATACTGCATTCAACAACATCAACTCTACCTATAACCAAAGGATGACAGTAACACTTAGTATGGTGTTCATTTTGCAGGTTGCAAATTTGATCACAAATTCAACACATAGCCAAAACCTAGGTAATCTCTGGAGTCCAGTTCCCACCTTTGGGTTACCACTTGTACTCTCACCTCAAATGATCTAGAGAATCTGGGGGTTTTGCAAGGCCCAGGCTGCTACAGCTGCCATACAAAACTTCTCAACTTCATCTTCGTCCTAAGTAATGGATTTGCTGTGTAGTCAATCCATTTGCTGCAGGTCTGGGGCAAAAATGTTCATCCTCAGCTGAGCTGATGCCAAAATGTCCTCATCCTGCCCTCCTAACCATGCAGGGCCTCTGGAGCATTCCTTTACTCCCCAGGAGTTAGGAATTAGTGAAGCCCTTACTAGTTGGGTGATCAACAGGGTCCCTCTCAACCCAGAAAAAAGAGATTGCAAATTGGTCCAGCTCTATATTTATTGGCATAATCCATGCATGAACCATCAGAATTACATAGCTTTCTCTTTCTTTTTCCCAAATACACGATCTACAAAACAACCACATCTTTACAAAGGAAGTTGTGTGTGCCTCTTTTAGAAAGTATCTGTTGTTTGATAGATCTCAAATACTATGTATGCATTTATGTAAATATCTACCTATCTATCTGTCTGTCTATCTATCTATTGTCTGTCTCAGTTTTAGTTTTATATTGTTTCATTTTTTGCCAGCAGAGAATATGAGTGATATTTGCTGTATAACATATAAAAGTATGTGATCATAATATTTGATACATGATTCTCTGGATGATAAATATATTAAACTAATTAATTATGACTTATAGTTACAAACTGACATGCCAGTTTAAATAAATGAGGACTGCTGTACTTAAATTTTTATTATATTTTCATATTATCCTTTGGCCAAGGAAACCTTTCTGAAATAAAAATGTGTATCAAATGTATAGGACTTTGCACAGTTTTTTTCTTCAATTATATTACATGGCATATGTTATGTGCTATTTGTCCATCTAATTTAACAGTTTAAAGAAATAAGCAAGATTTCTAAGTTGTGCTTATCCCTGCTAGCAATATTCCACAGTCTGTGGAATTACTGTCCCATAGGAATTTTTGTCTGGATGTTAAAATAACGGTCTTCTTGTATATAAATGAAATATTTGTAGTTGTAGAAGGACATAATAATTTCTTAAATAGGCAAATTAAATAGCCACTTTAGCCTCGCTAAGGTACAGAAAAGATGGGATAAGAAGTGTCTTTGTACCTGTGTCCTCACTGATGTGTCAGCATCTCAGTACAGAGTTGTTCCTATTAAAAATCTGCATTTCTTTGCAGCCCTTCAAAAGACAGAGCCAGAGAACTGAGTTATGTCCTTCCGAAGACCTCTCACTCTTCCCTTTCAGAGAAATGTCTGTATTTTCAGCCCTGAATAAATTTAAGCCCTTAATTATTAAAACTTTTTTTTTTTTTAAGTAAAACAATTGTTTCAAAGTTTTCCCATATCAACTGAGTACCAACATTGATCACAATCAGATGTATTTGCTACTGGGCTGAATGTGATATTTTGTTTAAGCCTTTGTAGTGATAGTATTTGTTTTGGGAGTTCTGTCCTCCCCGGTAATGGTGCCAGCTCCCACTCTCTAACCACTGACTTTTCTTCCCTAATGAGTTCCTGGGCTGTGCCCGTTGTCTGGAGCCACACACTACACTGCATGGATGGATGGATGGATGGATGGATGGACAGACAGATGAAAGAATGACTGAATGAATTGGGAGTGAGTAAGGAGAACAGCATAGACACAGACTGTGGGCACCACTTGTTGAAGACAATCTAATAACTTGCATATCTGTGTATCATAAAGTTCAGTACTTTATTTACTGCCTTATCTCTCAATTAGCACGGTAATTTTGTGTTTATGCAAAATGGTTCTAAATGTAAAATGAGTACAAACTTCTAATTCAATATGTTCCTGAAAGCTTGCATGAGACAAGAAATTTAACTCATAACTTATCCATTCAGAGCATAAGCCTTTAAGTGCTGTCATCTGCACTGCCTCGGTGTCAATTCAGAAGTCATTGTCTTCAAGAAAGCCCAGAAGCATAACCTGAAAATATAGTATTTTCTGAGTGTGCACTCCCAAGTCCAGCAGCATCATGAAAAGACAACATTAGCCAGCTCAGTCATGCAGAGATTAACATACCTGCTGTGTTCTTTGCCACAGGCAAGGCTAAGTTAATTACATCCATGATAAGGTGAGCTTCTGCTGATATATGAGGGCAGAACACACATGTCTAAACTATCATTAACACAGGTGTGAAAGAGGCATTTCTTGCTGGCAGAGTCTGGCCAAGTAGATCGAATGCATTCCTCCAGAATTAGCTTTGTCACCTTCCCTACAAATTGTTGACACACTTTGAATTTTCACAAAATAAGTGATTAAGAAGAAATGTTATGCAGTGCAACAGGCATGAAGGCTCCTCAAAGTCAGCAGAAAAGAGAAAAGGTGGCAGAGAAAATCACTGTTTTCTCATTTTTATCCTAGCTTGATAACTGGATAAGAAATAAACATGGCAAAAAATCTGTTCCTTTAGACATTGAGACAACCCTTGCGCTGGTAAAAAGGGTGATTTAAATTATGACATTAACAGAAATGAATCAAAGAAGTCATGATTAAGTGTCAAACTTGCAGTTTATGGTTACTAGTAATGTGCAGTACTATTAAAAAAGGTAATAGCTGGTACTAGCAGACAGGGTTAGAAAGGGTAGCGTGAGATTATTACAGTCAGGAAGGGAGGTTGTTACTATGTAAAAGCAGCACATCAAGGAAAAACGCAAATTGAGATGCCTTCCTCATTTTATCATCTTCAGAGAGTCAAATTAAAGAAAAAAGGCTAAAAGATGCAGGTTTCTTTGATACAGCAAGGACTGTTTCAGCTTTGGAGAAAATGTTAGAAAGCTGATATATAAGGTATTTTTATGTGTGGCATTCTTAATATCTGTTGTTATTATTTTAAAAGTATCATTTGAGTAGCTGTCTCTGCAGCATGGCAGATGAGGATGCCACCCAGTTCTGAAAATCACAAAGTTTCTTTTCTTCAGGAATGTGGAGTTGCTTGGGATATCCAACTGGAGCTCAAGGAGGTCAGCCAGCCTCTGACTATCTGTAGCAGTCTGAGCTCTTCACCTCTCTTCTCTCTTCAATATTCGCTACTCATTTTGAATAGAGCTAAAAAGGACGCATTTTGGGGAGGGCTCATCTAGAGACACAAACTGTTACTTTGCTTTTTTTTTTTTTTGGTGTTTTTGTTGCCTTTCAGTTAATTCACTGAGCTAAGTATGCTATAGACATCTAACATACAACCCTGTTATAAAATGAGGAGTTATTGAGGGATTTCGGCAGCTTCCGATACTGGTATGATGACATGTGAATACTGTAAGGAAAAACAAAAGGGGAAAAAGAAGTGACTTTTTATCATGTTGCCAGTTAGTGTGAACAGGCTCTAAATGGTTTGGTTCAGCATGTAAGCTGCCAGTGGTTTCTTTCCTGTATCACTGCTCTCAGGTGCTTCTGCTCCATCATAAATGCTGTTATGAATGGCCAGGCATTTTTTCTCACTATATCACAACACTGTTTTAAAGTATGAACTTGAAATGCATGTATGATCACCTGTTCTGTGTTGTCTGTATTTCTCTTCAGTGATCAGTTGTGACAAATTACAGGTTGTCTGATAGAAAATTTAATTGATAGCATTTTAGAAAATTCTCTTTTTCCTTACCTCATGTCCTTAGGCTCTTTATAAAGGAATCAGTCTACTGTCAAGACAGGTATCTGGAATCACAGTGATTAGTGAATCAATTTTTGTGGCAACTTTTGAACTCTAAAACAAGTATTTAAAGTAGTCTGGACTTCTTTCTCATTGTGAAAGAATTTTTTTTCTGTTTGTGATTTCCTGCCATAAGAGATTCCGTGCAGATAATGGTTTTCAAAAAATGCAATTGCTTGCGCAATTTGAGACGATAACTTACTAGTTTTTGTTTCCTGTCCCAGCCAAGAACAATAAGGAAGGCTTAACAGAAACCTAGCAAATTTTGGGCTGCTTTATCCTTCTGCTGCTGAGAAACAAAAATGTTAGCACAGTATAACTTAGATCAACTCAGTCATAATAACGTTATTAGTCACTGACCTGCTTTCCTTATCTTGCACATTACATATTCTCAGAACACTTGAGATCACAGGGTGGAGCTTCACATAGTGATGGGATTTCTAGGACAATGCTTCTGGTCAGACCAACACACAGAGGCATATGCCAAATGTCAGGCTTCAAGACAGGCTTCTGGTTTACACTACATTTCTGTCAGTCCCAAACAATGGAATCAGATTTTTAACTGTATGGTCAATACATACATTGTCAGCTTTATAAATACACTATGGATTATTTTTTCATACAGGTTAACCCTAAGTGGTTTTGTATTCAAAGCCTGTGTTGCCCTCAGTCTGAGATATTGCTGTTCAGTGAATAGTTTCACATGTCCACTCCTGGAAAATCAAAGAGAATTATGAAAAGGAATTGCTCATGGATTTCAGTTCTGCATTAGTGTTTCATGTGAGTTGTTTGTCAATCCTTCAATGCTTCATTAATATTCAAGAACATTTACACCATAAATTATGGCCTCTAAACATTTTATATTAAATGTTAATATGATCAAATATCTACACTTTTTCCCCTGGTACTACCCTGCAAATATACTGTTATACTTAGTGGAGTGTTTTATTATGATGATAGTAATTTCCTAAAGGTATGCTGGCATTATTAATATGCATTTTTATTCCAGACATATAAAGATCTTAGTTGGTTAATAATAAGGAATTAATATTAAACTCACCAAGACTAAATTTTTATTTTCAAAGCTGTCTTAGTCTAGGGAATAACAAATTTTTCAAGTAGAAAGACAGAAGTGATGTTAATAGTAGCAACTATTAGACAAATTGAAGGAACAAATTAACAGAAACAGACAAAATAGCAGAGAGAATCACATATTCTTGTAAGCTTTGTTTTGTTATGGTTATGTACTTTGTATCAGCAATCCTGAGTGCTAGAGGCTGGTGAAATGTACAATTAACTGTAGGGTTTCACACTTACCCAGCTTTCTGGTATAAATTCTCCTAGAAATACAAACTCTAAAGAGATTTATACACAATTTTAGCTTTTGAGGCGGTCTTTTTATGTTCTTGTTTTAGGAGAAAAGGTCTTATGAGTATGAGAATCACTTATCAGCCAGTGCTTGATTTCCAGTGAGTTTACAGTTTGGTGGCATGGAGCATCTATGATGTTTTCTTCTCAGTGAAAAGCATGAAAGATGTGAGGAAGGAAATCTTTCTTTCTCCTTTTTTTTTTTTTTTCTGGTTTTGAGTATTTTATTTCCTTCCCAAATGACTTCGTCCTGTTTCTCACAAAAACATTTTCTATAAATATCCTTTCCCATTAGACATGTGGCAGAGAATCTGCTGTCATTAGCTCATCAGCTTTTTCTTTCTGCTGGACTTCACAGTCTCCTGTCCCCAGGTCATTCCACTACTCTCTCTACTCACTAAAGGGAGAAGCTGTGAGGAAAAATGGGGATTTTCCACTCCCTCCATAGTCCTGAAGGAGGCAGAACAACACACAGAACTGTGTAGGGGGATACAGTATATGTTAATGAAGGTGGTATAGAAAGTAATCATATCCCCTAAAGAGTTGCAGCTGAGCCAATTACTGAAGATTAGGAGCAGGCCTGATTTTAGCAGGCCGCACCTGTAGCCAGTCAGAAGAGTGTTATAAAAGAGTGGATTGGGTGGCTGAGGGGGAACTGGGGTCTGTTGGCTGCTCTGAGGACAAGGAAGAGTCAGTGCCTGGAGGAGCTGCCTACAAGGAACATCAAGGAGGTACAACACTCCAGCAATATGGAACCCTTGCAATGAAATGACAATAGAATTCTTGCATTATAATGACAAGAGACCTGCATAACCAGCCAGAAGGGGTTCCTGTTTGAGCCCTAAAACTTTGTACCCAAGGGGAGAAGACAGGAAGAAACTGGGATAATTTGTTGTGGGGCAAAGCCACCATAGCAGGGGAAATAGCTGCCTTTGGCTGGCTTTCCAGAGGGTACAGCAGAAACAGGGAAGGTGTCAACCAGGAGTTTGTCCAAGTCCTAAACAGGTTTATTGATGGGTGAGAAAGTTCAGAATTATGAGACACTCCCTGAGGACCTGGACTAATTGTAGCCTGGGTTTTTACCAATTACCATACCTGCAACAGAGGCAGGCATGATGTGCATCCTGCATACTGGGAACTAACAGCTGCCTGCATTCATATTAGGGTTCTTCCCTAGAGGATTATCCCATCCATCTGTTCAAAAAGACAGTAATATATTATACTCATTATAGGTGAAAATTTTGCCAGTAAGCATAATACAGTGCATGAATCACTGAATATAAAACAAGTTTGCAAACAATGTTTCAAAAAATTTTCTACATTAAAACATTGTATTCTAAACCCACAACTTCATCTTTGAGATTATCTATGTTTCTCCAAGAAAACTGTGGCGTTGGAGTCTTTTCCCTTTGTGTTGACTCTGTAACACTGAGGGAAGTTAGTGGCCCACATTTAAATGATCTGTATGGAGTGAAGGTTTCAGAAGTGTCTCTTTTGCTCACTGTCCTGCCCATGTCATCGTATTTGGTTTGTGTGCAGGGTTTTGGTCGCTGGGGAGGGCTACAAGGGTGGCTTCCTTGGGAAGTTGCCACAGACTTTCCCCATGTCCTACAGAGCCAATGCCAGGATGGACCTGCCACTGGCCAAGGCTGAGCGTGCCAGTGATGGTGGAAGCACCTCTGGGATATTATACCTGAAAAGGGAGAAAAACTCCTGTGCTGCAGCAGCTGGAGAGAGAAGTGAGACTATGTGAGAGGAACAGCCCTGCAGACACCCAGGTCAGTGCAGAAGGAGGGGAAGAGGTGTTCCAGGCACTGGAGCAGAGAATCCCTTGTGTCTGGTAGGGTACCCCATGGCGAGGCAGCTGTGCTCCTGTAGCCCATGGAGGTCCATGGGGGAGCAGTGACCAACCTGCAGCCAATGGAGGATCCCACATTAGAGCAGGTGGGTGCCAGAGGGAGGGTGAGAGCCCATGCAGGAGCTTTCTCCAGGGACCTGTGGACCCCTGGAGAAAGGAGCCCACACTGGAGGTGGTTTGCTGACAGGACTTGTGACCCTCTGGGGGATCCACACTGTTCCTGAAGGACTGTACCTTGTGGAATGGACTCTATGCTGGAGCTGTTCCTGAGGAACTGCAGCTCATGGAGAGAAAGCACATTGGAGAAGTTTGTGGAGGGTTGTCTCCTGTGCCAGGGACCCATTCTGGAGCAATGCAGTAGTGTGAGGACTCCTAGCCCTGAGGAGAAAGGAGCAGCAGAGACAATGTGCGACGAATGACCTCAACTCTATTCCCTGTCCCCTTGTGCCAATGATGAAATGAGGAGCAAAGTAAAGCCTGGGAAGAAGGAGGGAAGGTGCTTTTAATTTGGTTTTATTTTTTAATATTTTATTGCTAACAAATTCCCTCCAGTCAAGTCCATTTTGCCTGTGATGGTAACTTGTGAGTGATTTCTCCCTGTTTTTATCTTGACCAATGAACTTTTGGCTGTTATTTTTCCTCCCCTGTCCAGCTGAGGAGAGGAGTGATGGTGTGACTTTGATGGACACTTGATGTCCAGCCAGTGCCATCTGCACATCGTGGTCCCTGTGACTGGCACTCTCTGATGGTGGCTACAGCCTCCTGAGGGACCAGTGAGGATGGGGCTTTTGAATCAGGAGGTTTAGAGAGCATTTCTTAGCAGAAGGGATTTTGTGTCATTGTGGTCAGAAAAAAGAAGCATAGTACAAGCTGGCTTGCATAGCACACAACTGGTGCAGATTAGACTCTATTAATTTTACAATGTGTTAATCCAAAATATGTTAATCCAAACTGCAATTCCCAGTCTGCTGAGACAAGAATTGAATTCCAATTCCATAGCTAGACAAGTGAAGTTGGGAACTATAGGAAAAGTTTATGATTGCAAACTACGCATCACTATTCAAATTAATGCTGCCTACTTTGTAGTTTAGTGCCCTGGTTCCCTCAATATTACAGAATCTCTCTGGGATAGGAATCTTCAGCAACAGCATCTTGGTGACCTCTATCCTGCTGTGCAAGACAGAAAGCTGATTCCTCTTGAATCTTTTGTAAATTTCTAATGTTTGTGGTGACCAAAAGTCACGCTAGCCCCTTTCCCAAAGGCTCTTGGAAGCTGTCTGGGGGAGGCGAGCTGCATACCTCCCAGGGCCATCAGAGGCAGGGCAGCATTCCTCTGCTCCCAGCCCTCACCCATCTGTCCCCCATCAGCTGGGGGATACTAAAATAAATCGGGAGTGGGCTGATGCACAAGCTGTATTACAGAAGGTATGTCCTCCCCAGGAAATGTGTAAACAAATATTTGAAAGATCTAAAAATATGAACAGAGATGTCTCTGTGGCAAACAACGAACCTTCAAAAGTCTGTGGCACATGTTCTACATACAGTTGTTAGGTAGTGAAGTTAAATTGCTAAATAAAATTTGTCTTAAATAGCCAAAGCTGTACAATCTTCGGCCTGAATGTAGCATCCTTAATAATAAGTTTTTAGTTTAACATCTTGCTCAGTTTTGGTGTGGTGTCATCTGTGTAATGTATTAGATATATGGAAAATAAATATTATTGCAAAGCATCCACTTACTCCTACATAATGTTCTCCTTCAGTCTGGCATTTGCTACTGAAAAAAACCCCCAGGCTTACATCTGTAATATTGTTTAAAAATTTGGAAGTGCTGTTGAAGATGACTGTATCTACCCTGAGTTCTGTCTAGTGCTAAGCACTTGAAAACTTCCTGAATCAGCACCAGTAGCTCTCCTCTCTCACTGTACTTGGTCAGTAAAAAGTCAGTGAGAAGCACAGTGTCAGGGCAGTGCTATAGCATTGTAATTTGGCTGGTCTCTTATAACAGCATTTCTCCCAGTTCAAGCATGCTAACTCATATCCTGTCCCTCTTGCTCTGTCCAGGACCTTCTGATGTTTATGACTCTTTTCCCTTGTGCTGAACCTCTGCCCAGTTATGTGTCATGAACAGCCTCTGCTCCCTTACAGCCACATTTCCTCCCCCTGGCCAGAGATCGGCATATAAGGAATGAAGTCACTCCCAGCCATTACTGGTCTCTGTGGCACACAGCTCTTCATGTTTCTTTAGCCCAAATTCTTATTTTACACTAGTGCTCTCTGCCTTTGCTCTCTAAACTAGTCCTTTATCTGTGCAATTAATATGTCCTTACAATATTTAATTACCTACTTTGTAAAAAGATTTTTAACAAGCTTTTTAAAGGGGTTGTAAGGCAAAAGGCCTCCAAAACGCCAGGCAAAAAAGAAGCACAGTTGCTCAGCTAGATTTTTCAAAAGCACTCTGGTTTATCAAAGATGAACTCCTTTCTGTGAATTATCTCCATTGAAAGTCTAACTTCCTGGGGGCTTCTTGAGTTTCACTCTAACTGGTACTTTGTCCTCTTTGTTCTCATATGACCTTCCTTAAAAGGTAAAAAAGAAACTGAGATTTTAATGATGTTTTAGGGTTTTGTTTGCATGGTCACAGCCATGTAAATGCATAAATACTACTTTTTCACTGTTAAAAGTTGATATGTTTCATTTTTTAAAGGTTTCCTTTAGCAGCTGGAAGGCAATTGCAGGCAAACACTTATATGACCTTAGTCATTCCAGCTACCAGTTTTCCCAATTAAAAGGACCTCCACCCCTCATGAACAATACTGTTTGATTTCAGGGCATCCTCTTATCTTTCCCAGCATGGACAATTCTGGATCAGTCCTCCTCTGGTTTTCCCATTGCTCTAGTGCCTCTCCTCAGCTGTTTGTACCTTCTTTGCAGAGAACCCATGAGAAGGGACAGGAGAATGTGTTCTCACAGCACTGCTGCCTCTCTGAATTTTTATGAATGCTTTGCACTCCTACAACATCACATTTACTCAGCATAGCCCACACCACCACCAAAGGGCATGGGAAAACCAGACACTTGATCTCCTGCCTTCAGAAAACTGGATAAAGTTTTCATTTGTTTCTTTTTAAAAAGAGGTCAGATTGATAACTACAACAGCAGCTTAGTTTCTCTTCTCTAAAGTATGTCCCATGAGTTACTTATCTCCCTGTGAGAGAAACTTCATTCATGAAAAAATTCCTATTTTTGTGGTTGACCATTACACCTTCTATTTCCAGTTGCCAGTTCTTGACCTTTTGATCTATATCACAGTTATAACGTTTCTTTTTTATTACTGTTTAGACCTCCTGTCTTGGTGTATAATTTTCCTCAATATTGATTTTTTCTCTTCTGAGAAATGAATGCACACCTGACGGAATATATTTTTATAATGCACATTTATATCTATATGTATGTATTATTTAATAAGATTAATCCCTCTGTAAAGTATTGGTTTGTAACCAGGTAGAACATAGGATAGTGTTGGCTGCTTACATCACCCAGGCAAAAGTCACAGAAAACCAATTACAGCTCAGTTTGTGGTTCTGCCTGACCACTCATGTGGGATGCTAAAAGAAATGAAACATTCTTATATTTCTTCACATTGGTTATAATTGCTGTTGTGGTGGATAATGAGTCTCTGCAGGCCTGCCCCTCTGCTTCCCCTCTGTGACTGATGGGAGAAGCAAGTGAGATCAGGGAATTCCTGGAGCTGCTACATGGATGTACAGGCCTGTGCTGGGACACATCTTCCTTGGTTTTGTCTGACAGATTACCTTTTCAGAACTATAATAACACATTGTCTCACGTCAGCCTCACAAATTTGCCTAATAAGTCACAATAAAATACGAAGCAATTCCCCCCACAATCAAGTGTCACGGTGACTGCCACAGATGAAGATTTTCTCATAGCTGTATTGTGTGTGACAATATTTAACAATGTTTATTACATCATAAGTGTGGATAATTACTGTGTTCCTCTCCTATGGAGAACCGTAGGTCTTGATTGCTTTGTGATACAACACAGTTTAAGTCTTCCTAACCTCGACTCCATGGGCTTCTAACAGCTGTAGAGACATTGATCTGAGTGGAGGTGGAGCAGTCAGGACTGTCACTATGACCTTAACAAATCACTGGGATTTTTTTTTTATGCTCACAATAGATAGTACAGATTGATTTTCTGTTTGGTTTATAAATTGACATTTGCTGAAAGTGTCATAACCTAACTGCTTGAATATGTAGTGTATGAATTTAAGGTTCCTTAAAGGAAAATTGCTGAACCCTAGAGTCCCAAAATTAAATCACCCTGACCTGATAAATTGTAATTTAAATATTATCTGTTAATTACTAAATAAATGGACAGAGACTTCTAAGGAAAGTCTTTAGCTCTGGCAAGGTACTTTGGATTCATCTGCTGGGCCTAAGAAAAAATAATAACCTAACAAATAATTCAATATGATTTATTGTGGCTGAATACTTGTACTGTAAAAAAAAAAAAAAAGATGCTGCAGTCATGGTGATAGAAAATAGATTCAAATGTATAAATTCTGCCGTCTAGGATTAGAAATTCTCAAGTGTTCCGGATTATGTCTCCCTCTAGTGGCTGTTTTATGCCAACATGTGAAAACTGGGATTATCTAGATATACTATAATGTTTGGAGGATTCATAGAAATTTTAGGTCAGATAGAAGTGACCAAAGTGGACTGATTATTTTTACTGCACTGGATTTGAGTGAAAGGGTGCCAGTACAAACCAGAATAAGACTTGAAATTCATGATTTTTTTTAAACCTTGACAGTGATTTGGATATCGTGGAATCACAGAATTGATTAGGTTAAAAAATAGTGCTGAGATCACTGAATCCAACCTTTGAATTAAATACATCACAGGCTAACCTGTAAAAATATGAAAATTTGAGTTTGGATGAGTACAATAATGTATTTCTTTTGTCTCACTGTGATTTTTTTACTTTTTCTATTTGGTGCTGCTCAAAATTTGTCCTCAATGTTGTACAATTTCATGGTAGGTGTTGCGGGTTTTATCTGTGCTGGGTGAACAATTATGACTGCTGGTGGCATTGCTAAGGGGAAGCTGAATGCATTTCAATACTGCCAAGTGAGGCAATATTATTACTGTACTTTTTGTTATCATGTCAGAAGTCTTATCTGCTCTCCAACACCAGTTTGTAAAAATATTCAAAACTAAGCTAGTCCTAAAACATTATCACTGACCCTGCTGTTATAATAAAGAACTACACAAAAACCTCCACTTAGTAATCAGTGGCAGTAAGCAAAACAAAGAACACACTACAAATTTTCAGGAAGGAAATAGAGAGAAAAATGGAAAATGTAATTACACCCCTGTATAAATTGCTTGCCCACACCTTAAATATCCTGTGCAGTTGCAGTTCTTCCATCTCAAAAAGGATATGCAAGAGCTAGAAAAAGGAAGAGTAGGGCAGCAGGGTGACCAAGGATTAGAATGACTTCCATAAGGAGGATGGCTGAACTGGCTGGGGAAGAAGTGTTCCTGCAGGGGAAGATATGTCAGGAGACTACAAAAATAAGAGTGGCATGGAGAAAATGGATAGAGATAGAATGTTCACTGTGTTTTTCAAATGCATATAGGGAATGATAGAGCAGGTTCAAAACAAATAGCTGAAAGATAGTCTCCATGCAACAGGCAGAAAAGCTGTGGATCCCTTTGCTGAACAATGCTGTGGATTCAACAACTTTGCATGGGGCTAGTGGGAGGCTAGAGAAGGATCTGAAAGGGCTTCCTCTGTGATTTCCTGGGCAGACAAAACCTGGTCTTGGCCCATCCCTGTCCCCAGAGAGGTGCCCAGTGCCAGGACTGGGGCTGCCTCAGGGCTCCCTGGCTGCCAAGCTCCTATCCTCTTGAAGCAGCAGGATAGGGTCTGGCTGCCAGGAGCTGCTATCACTCATGCACCCACAGGGCCTCTGGTGCCCTGGCTGATGTGTCATGGTGGCACCATGACAATAGGCTCTAAAAATTACCTAAAATAAAGATGGTCAGGGCCTGGGAAAATATTATGCAAAAATGTCACATAAGCTTGCTCTTTTCTCTCCCAAGGTGTCTTGTGGCTGCTTTTGGAACCAGAATTTCAAACTCTGGAAGTATTCCCAAAAGCATTCTCCTAAATTTATTTAGACACACAAATAAGAGCATGACATATGAATAATCCCTTCCTTCCATGCTGAATTAGTCAAGCAACAACTGGAATCAGGAATGTTGTTTTTGCTGTGACTTAAGTTGCAAACAGAGAACACTTCTATGCTCAAACCTTCATAGAGCAATCGCCTGTAAGAATGTACTTTAACCTGCAGTTACAGAAACTTCTATTTGTGACTGTTTCAGTGAAATGTCTTTGTTTTTTAAGTATCATTGTGTTTTTTTTAACAATCTGAAATTCAAAAGAAGCTCTTATACAACTCCCTTTGGACAACTGTTCTGTCATGCATTTTGCCATTAGTGGAGCTGAGGGAGATGCTGGGGGCAGCAGGTGACTGCCCAGCAGGTCCACCTGAAGGACCTGACTAACTTGGGAGTTGTTGGGAGTGAAGTGACTGATAAAATGAGCTGAGAGGAGCTGATGGAGTGACAGGCAGGTTTGGGTGAGTGACTGAAATGAGTGGTGTCAAATAAATAACTGATGTGATTGAAGTCAAAAGTGACACAGGAGAATTGAGGGACCAAGGTGACTGTAGTGACTCAGGTGTGATGCAAACTGAGGCTTTCTATGTTTGGACATACCTATATAACCCTCTATACACACCAAAAGTATGCACAGATTGCATTGCTGAGAAAGGGTTACCTCATGCCATGACTATCAGTTCTGAAAATCTAAAAATTTCATGTCTTTGTCATGTTTCAGCATGGATTTAAGAAGCGGAAGTTGTGCTTAACCAGCTTGACAGGTTGGACATAATCTGAAACACAGGAAATCCCACTAAAGCATATGGAAACTAGAATTATCTTGAGGGTGTTTAAACAGTGGAACATTTTTAAAAATTCTGTTGGAACCGTTAGTAGAAAACTTCCTTTTCTGCTCTGTGCCTTCTAAGGCCACTGAAAGAGTTTTATGTCCAGTTTTGCATGCCAAATTTTGGCAACGGTACCGACAAACTGGGAAATCATAAAGAACATAACCTATGAATTCTAAGGGAATGTGAAATAAATAGCTTTTATCTGAAACAATGATCTTATTTCCAGGAGAGAAAAAATTGACCAAGAAAACATTTCCCACTGGGAGGCAGTGAGCAAGAGGCTGTGTGGGTCTTAGCTGTCTACCAGAGTTGATCCACAACAAACAGATTAAAACTGTTATTATAAAGGTCACTTTTTCTGCTTAGTCTCTGAAGGATAGATGAGAAAAAAGCGTAGTTTGAAGTAGTAATTGCTACTAGTAAAAAACTAATGAAATAGGCAAATGAGAACTGGACCATGCCCCTTGAGAGGCTTGTGTATGCTTTGTCTTCCAGAGAGTTTAAAGAATAGGTGGAAAATCCTGTTAGGGGATGATGAGGAATTCTTGGCTGAGACTGGGGTTTCTGCAGGTTTTTTGCAGCGCTATGTATGTTTCCATAAAAGATGAGCGGGAGACTCCCTAATCCAGAGTTCAAATTACATCAAAAGGACCAGAAGAGGAACACATTCCAAGGTGAAATACCTGCCTCAAGTCTGGGCATTGGGTTTCTTACACTATTGTGTAAAGAATTTCAGGTTTTCTGCTCCTTAATTATCTGTGTTTTGTTCCTAGTATTTCGTTTCCATATTCCCAAGGATGGTTTGCCATAGGTTGTGAGTGAACAAAAGCCACTGATGCCTCTGTATCAGGTTGTACGTATTTAGTCTGTCCTTCATGTATATTTAATCTTGGACAGCTCTCAGTACTTCCGTGATGCATTGTAACCATTGCCTGTAGTGCAATTACCACCCTGATTTGTATCTATCTTTTGGCAGAAGCTAAGGAGGAGGAGATTTTCTTGGGGACGGATTCATTTATGAACACCTTTGGAATTTGATTTATGCATCAATGATCAACGTGTCTAATGGGGTGTCAGCAAGCTCTTTATTTTCACTGCTACCTCCTGGGAGCGAGGAGTGCAGGAAACCTGATAACCAGGAGTTTCTCTGGTCATTTAAGAGGGCAACCCTCACTGTTGTTATCCAATCAGTAGAAAGATGTGCACGTGTAGCACCCAGCTGTATAAAATTTCGTTGCTCTTTTGGCAAGCAGTTAAAATAGCGGCGTTTGAAGGTTTTACCTTTCTTGCCTCCCTCAGACGTAACCACGTGCGAGGGCTGCACAAACTCAAACATTTAGGAACTCCTGAGAACGAGATGTTGAAGGTAGGATCATCTCACTGTGTCTGAAGTATTAATGCTGTACCTCATACAAGTTTTCAGCTTTTAAGGGCGGTGATAAGGTGTGACACCCTGGACAGATGGAGGGTGTTTTCGCCGGGGGCTCCCTGAGCTGGCTGCCGCTGGCAGCGGGGAATTCCGCGTCGCTGCGGGCTCTGGCGTCGGTCCAGCTGTGCGCAGAGTCTCCCAGCCACCGCAGCCCGTTTCCATGGGAAGCGGGACTGACCTCGGGCTGGCAGGGGAAGTTCAGAAAGCGCCCACCGGGCGGCGGGAGCCCTCGCCACGGCAACCAGGGCGGGCGATGGAGGCGGCGGGGCAGCCGCGGGGACCGGCCGTGGCCGCTGCCGCCCGCCCGGGGCCCCGGGCACAGCCCCCCGAGCCGGCGGAGCGCGGAGCGGAGTCGGTGCAGGTGCGGGGCGGGGGCGCCCGGGGCTGCGGGAGCTGCGGGCACGGAGACAGGGAGAGGGAGGGGGAGAAGGAGCCCCGGGGCAGGCGATCCGCGGGGGTGCGGAAAGTCCCGCGTTCGCAGCCTGCGTGGGAAAGGGAGCTGTGGGAAAGAGATCTCTATGGAGCGGCTGCGCCCGTACCTTTCGTTCCCAAGGTGTGCGAGGAGAAGACGCCCCGTGAAGGTGCGGGCCCGCGCTGTGCGGGGCGGCGGTCGCCGCTTCTCCTCCCTCTGCTCAGCTGAGGGGCGCGCTCAGAACTGGAGATAAGCAGGCGTAGTGTGACTCCTCCTCGGAGGTATTTTCATCTGTGCTGAAATTCAAACTTTTACTGCTCATAAACAAAGTACGGGTTGCTGTGTCTTGAAGAGGGCAAGTATTTCTAATGGCAATTATTTGTCTTGTGACAAGACCTCACGCATGAAAGCAGTGAAGCAGTGTGTTTTCACGAGTACCAGCGTCATAGGGTGCTCTTAAGTCCTCCAGACTTAAGAACACTTAAGTTGCACGATTTCTTAAGAAGAGGCATTGTGCAAATTCCCGTTTCCTGCACCACATTGGAAGTCTGGTCCTTTCAGCTCCACTCTGATAGCTACTTTATTACTAGCTTTGTTGAGTCGAAACAGGTTTCAACATTATTTCCAGGATTAACACAGTTAATAAAACTGTTTCTTGGAAACTATTTGTTTCCCCTTTATTTTGGCTGAGTCCTCGATGTATCTACAAGCAGAGAAGTTTCCAGTATGGTCATTCACTATTGACAGGAGCTAACTTTGTTGCCTTTTCCTGGAGGGGGTGTGCGGTTCATAGATGCTAGGGATAGTTGGGATTCCATAAAGATTCCCATAATGCTAAAGCAATACAAGCGCCCCTCGTTCTTAAGTTTTGCAATAGTTACCAGATGCATTTGAGTTGCTATTTCTGTACAATTGCATACTTAAAAGTAGTTGTACCTATCTCTTACAAGAAGAACTTGTTTACCAGGAGGGCTGTCCAAAACTTAAAATTTTCAAGCAAAGAGAGTCAGTTAAATGCTGTGTTAATATAATCTAGAGTACATATTAAACTTTCATAAAAAGATATTATTTGGTTCACAAGAGGTTAATTAAAATGTAATTAATTAGTTATTTGATATGTGGAGCTAGGGATAAAAATGAAGACACTCTTTCTTATTGACATTAGTTTGAATTTTAATCATAGTATTATTCAGTTGAGAATTTGACTCTTATTTTTTCCTTTAGCTTTTGTGGATATGAGATGATGTATATATAGAACTTAAAAAAAATTATAGTTTGATTACATTTATTATTTTACACATTCATGTGCTAAAAACTTTCTTTTGTGCAACTTGGGTATGAAATCTATATTAGTAAGCAATCTGTGCCTTGTTTTTTTTTTCCTCTTTTATAGACCGTGGCTTGATGATGTACCTTTTCAATAACTAAAAGTGTCCAAAGGTCCTCCTACATTTTAGCAGCCTATGTTTTGCAGGGAATGGAGGAAGAGATAAGAGAACTTGTTCTACACTTGAGCAATTCACAGTTCAACCACTAAGGACAAAAAACTAGCTGTGCTACTCTTGGGTAGTGTAACTTGCCTTAATAAGAGTTTCTAATAAGGAGACTGTAATAATTGTTAACCTTTTAAATTCTGCCTTAAGTCTTGGGATGTTCAGGTGCAGTAGCCCATGTGGAAAGGCAGATCCCCTTTCCACTGCCTCCTCAGTGGATATATATTGGATTTTAAAAATAATAATTGGAAGTATGCAACAAGCATCTCTCAGGTACTGGCCATTTCCCAGGGAACCAAAATTAGGACACTAATAATTGCTCAATACCAGAAATGCAAACAGGGAAAAACATTTGATTTGTCAGTGAAAATATGTGAAAAGGTTTAGGACTGTGACAGCTGTTTGGCAATAACTTTACTGAAAGAAATAAAATGCTTTCCTTGCCAGTAAAAGGTTCAACTTCAGCCTTATTCTATATGCCATGACTTTGGTATTGCCCTGATGGAAAACAATTCTTCAATTTTATTAGTGTTTCTTTTCTGAAACAATATATAGAAGAGGCCATGATTTCAGCTTCTGCCAATGGCAGGTTGTTATAGGTTGCTGAATTCATGTACGCACACTGCAGTAGTTATAACCCTGAAAGTCATTGCTAAGAAAAATCCTGCACTCAGCAGCATACATCACAATGAACAGGAGCTGGAAGCTACACGGTGTGTATTTTTCTGAGGATGCATGCAAAATTGCAAGAAGAGATGGTTAAGGTGTGGGAACTGGAAAGAAAAAGTAGATGATAAGATGGAACTGCTTCTTCAATGTCTAGTGAAGAGATACATTTTCTGATTTTTGGGCCTGTAATTTTTTAAGAAATGATTTGCCATATTTAATCAGATTTAAAAGGATCCACTTGCTTGCTGCTGGCAGAAACCACTGAATACTGATTCTGAATGTCACAGCATGCAGCAAGTTGCATGAAACAGGCTGTTACTGTACTGTAAGGTGGCTCAAGTAAGCTTAGCAAAGGCTGATGGCTAACCTGCTGGAAGATGGAAAAACAGCTGTCTTTTGTTTTCATCACCAGTAGGATGCTACCAGAAATTAAAGAATATGCAGCAATGGAGGGAGGAATTGATGTAGCAGCATGAGAACTGCATGTAGAGTTAATGAATTGTCTAGCAGCCTTTCTAATGAAAAGAAAACAGAAGCCCAATGATGTTGTTTTGTTTGGAATACAGGGATGAATGAGCAATAAATCGATATGGATTCCATTTACCTAATATATTCGGATAAAATGTGACATCATAAGTTTAAATGGGAAAGAAGGATTTTTCTTAGGCACAATCAGGCTGTGACTTGTTAAAAGAATGTCATGGGTCCTTACTGGTTTCAGTTTTCAGTAACCAAATGATATTTCAAACTGCTTGATAGACGCAAGGAACATTTCCAAGGAACTGGTAATGAAGGAGTATTTCACCATTACAATTAATATTCAGAAGATTTACAAATAAGAAAGACCTCTGTCACTTAACCTAGATCAGACAATGTGTCATACTCCAAACACATCAAGAACGATGACACTTCATGACAAATAACAATCATGTGCCACAGAGCAGAAAGACGTTTAACAGCCAGCAGCTACAGGGCCTTGTGTCCAGCCCCCTCCAGTCTGAATGTGCAGGGAGAGATGGTAAGCTGGGGACTCAGCAGTAGCACAGCTCTGGTTGCTCAGCAACAATTGCAGCTTTTTACTGTGAGCGTGTGTTAAGCAGGCACTAGCAGTCGTGCTTTTTCCAGAAAGGTTTGATTTAGCACCAAGGAGCCAATTCCTCTCTGACGTGGTTGGAAGGCACAGGCTGCTCATGTATAGCCCAGGATTGTGGTGGTGTTTGCAGGGGTCCCAAGATGAGGGAAGAGATGAGAATCTTGACTCCATGTTTCAGAAGGCTGATTTATTATTTTATGATATATATTACATGAAAAGAAAATGATATATTAAAACTATACTGAAAGAATAGAAGAAAGGATTTCATCAGAAGGCTAGCAAGCAATAGAAAGGAATGGAATAATAATAAAATCTTGTGACTGACCAGAGTCCAAGACAGCTGGACTATGATTGGCCATTAATTTAAAACAACTGCATGAGACCAATCAAAGATGCACCTGTTGCATTCCACAGCAGCAGATAATTATTGTTTACATTTTGTTTCTGAGGCCTCTCAGCTTCTCAGGAGAAAAAATCCTAGCAAAAGGATTTTTCATAAAATATGTCCATGATACAGGGTAACTGTATAACTTCGCATTATTGCCACTTCAGTGGAATTCAATAGGCTTTGACATTTGTTTATGTAATGTGGAAATTTGCAATCTATACTTCCTCTATTGCTAAAGTTCTGTAAAGACAAGTGCTTGGTTATTGGCAAATTGCTGGTTTTGCTTTTAGGTTTGCGAGTAGATATTGAAAATACCTGAAGGGGGTGCTGGGGTGGGGATCTGGGGTTGAACCACAGTGAAAGAGATAACAATGAACACCTTCTGCCTCTGTGCAGTGGAACTGCTCATGATGAAAGGCTGCAGCTGGTCCAGTTTCACTGCACAACAGGGACAGAACACCAACAGCTCAGGGAAATAACAGCATGCCTCCTGTGTTGCCATGTTCCTGTGGTACCCAGGAGATTGCAGGGTGTCATGGTTTAACCCAGCTGGCAAATAAGGCCCATACAACAGTTTACTTACATCTCTCCTTGCACTGGGATGGGGGAAGAGTATTAGACTAAAAGTGAAGATGGTTTGAGATAAAAACAGTTTAATGAGGAAAATAAAGTCCTGTATGCAAGCAAAGCAAGTTAAGGAGTGCATTCACCACTTCCTACAGGCTCCATCACAGGTAATGTGACTTGGGAAGGCAAACCCCATTTCTCAGAATGTCCTCCCTTTCTCCTTCTCCCCCTGCTTTATGTACTGAGGATGATGCCACATAGTTGGGAATACCCCTTGGGTCAGCTGTTGAGGCTGTGCTCCCTCACAACTTCTTGTGCTCTCCGAGCCTTTTGTTGGTGGGGTAAGGAAGCCTTGGTGCTGGCTAAGCACTGCTCAGCAGTGACTGAAACATCCCTGAATTATCAGCACTGCTTCCTGAACAATTCCAAAACATGGCCCCGTACCAGTTACTAGGGAGAAATTTACCTCATCCAAACCCAGCACACAGGAGAACTGTGAACAAAAAGGCTAAGAGCAGAGAGTGGCACTTGACATTCCTTATATTGTCTAAGATTAAGGAAAGGCAGGCTGAGTTAGAGAAGACTTTTTGGAGACTATTTCAGGACGAAAACCCTCAAGCCTCTTAATTTACTATTTTGAATACAGTTTGCCCTCAAGTATCTATTCTATTTATACTCAAACCAGGGGTCTTTCCTGCTTGGCCAAGGGAATAGAAAGGAGGTGCCCTCTGTGAGGATGTTGGAAGCATTCAGAGCTCCTAGAAAAGCTGAAGACTCTGCTAAAGTATTATGACAAAAAAAGAGATATTAGTATGTTGTGTGAAAAGTATTAGAAACTTCAGATTCTTGGAGCAAAAAATCCTTCATGTTGATGATTTTGGAGCTGTGTCTTCTAATATGTGCACCAAATAATATTTTCCTATTCCATTTGTGATTCCCATATTGTTGTTGTGACTGGCCCCATGTAATTGTTGTTACAGCAGGTTGAAGAATGGTCTAACCTGCAAATTTTAGACTAAAATGACTTTACTTCTATTATCAGAATGAAGAAGAACCTGGGATTTTTTGACTGCAATATGTGACTCAAGTCTTTGTATTTTAGATAATAGTTTACAGAAGAAAATATACCAGTTTTTTCCACACTAAAAATTTAAAGAAAAATCAGATTTTTACTACAGGAGTGTTTTGTTTAGCAGATAATAGAGGGTGGAGTATTCAAGTTCCAACTGCTAAGGGATTATGAGATCATAACTTGGATGTGTGATCAGGTGCCAGAAGTTTGAGTCAGTAGTTTCTCCTGCTTTACCATTTTATTCCTAAAAATCTATATACAAAAGTATTTTAAATGTCTAGCACTAGGAGAAAATAACATGCATTCTGCCTCTCAAGAACTTCATGTGGTATGTTTTAAGGTGCAAAAATGTAAAATGTGGAAATTGAGATTTCTCAAATCTATTTCTAATGATCTTTAGTTTAATAAGGAATTAAAACTTCCCTTTTTCCTGCTCTGAATTGTTTTCTCTTTTTAAGTTCTTGACCTCTTCAAGAAGAATGCTTATTGTATGTGGTGAACTGTTTATTAATATAAACCAGGTCAAGAAGCGCAGAACTCCTTTGTATGAAATAATTTCTTCTACTCTTGGTTTTCTATGAAATGTTGTGTACCAAGGATGTATAAGTAAGAAGATCTTTCTGTGAGGATTTATTGGCAGGATTTTTAGCTGATGGCATTTGTTGGCTGTAAAGATGGAAGATTTATTTTTTGAGGGAAATGTAAAAACCAGCAGAATGGTGGGGGAGAGAGTGAGAGTGCTGTCCCCCAGCGTGGCCAGGTGATGGGTGCCTGCTGAGCACCCTCTTAGACTGGTCTGTCTGTGCCTCCAGTGCAGCATGTGGCAGTGATAAGGATTAGGAATGATACTAGGCGCTGTCTTTTCCTTGGGACTTGTCCAAACTCCCTATGATTACTTCTTATTGGAGTATGCCAATCAAATGTAAATGTTGCTTACTGGTTTTTAAATCTCTTTGCACCTATGTTATCCAGTAATAGTTACCAAGTATCTCTACAACCCTTTTCTACTCTATTATGAATTATGTTTTTTTTTTTTTTAACGTAAACGAAAATCTTCAAAGACAAAAAGCAAAGAAAGGAGGAAGTGAGGAAGGGTGATCCTTTTGCCAGAGGGAATGACTTCCTATGAACATGGCAACAGCACTGTAGGGGTTTGCAGGTGCAGGCCATAGGGAATAACAACCTAAGAGTATTAGCACCAGAATAGCAAAGGGGAAAAAAAAACCTACCCACGGAGGCTCTGGAAAACAGCTTGGGTGCAAGACTACAAAACTGTAAGCCTTTGGTGTTATTGAGGTAAAAGCACCTGAAAGCCATAGAATGTTTTCAGATTTGTTGGAATTTCAAAGCTGAAGTTTAAATCTACTGAAACACATGAAAGGACTGTAACAGTCCCAACAAAACAGTGAGCTTAACCTTCACCTGTGGTGAGGTTGTTTTATATCCCTCCCAGATGATATGAACAGGCCTCTGGACAATTATTTAACTCTAGGGAAGAGGGAATTCCTGCTAAAAGCTGAGAAGCAAACTTTTCAAGAGTGCTGGTTTAGCCATATGCAGACAATGCAGTAACTTCTGGGAAAAGCTTTTGAAATCTTTGTTTTCTCAGGAGCACTGTTACAACAGTATTCAATTTCAAGTAATTTTAAATCTTAAGAAAAATATTAATAAAGAGGTTTGGATACTACCTTCCCCCTGCCCCAGCTTGCTATATTGCAGTCATGGGATCATGGTCGGGGAAAAAGGCACTGGAAGTACTAAGTGAAAGAGAAATCTCAATAGTCTTGACACAATGGTTTGTTAGGGGAGAGCCTCCAGAGGTCCATGAAAGCTAGTAATCTAAATCTTACATTAATCAATAAAAAAAGTCTCTAGATGTAGTAGTCTCTAAATGTAAAAGTCTCTAAATGCAGAGCATAAGGAAGTGCCTTGTTAGAGGATGACTGGTTTGAGAAAGAATGAAAGACTAAGAAAAGAGGAGAAAAAAAAATTATGGTGTGGAAAAGAAATAGAAAACTATGGCTTTGCTTATTACCTTTTTATTTCTCCAGAGAAAAAGAACTGGTATGAGCCAACACCACTACATTGGCTGGTTGGCAAGCAGTATGTTTTTCATGCTACTATTAAAAATTGCCAATTGGGTGTTTGTTGTTATTAGTGAAAGAATTGGGTATCACGAATTAAATGTACTTGAGTGCTGCAGCTCTGTTTAATTAAATTTTTATCAAATTTAAATTTTAAGGAAATGAGTAAGTAAAAATTCATTAAATGGAATCTTGTTTGGTGGTAAATAAGCCCAAAAGACTGAAAAATGAGTAAGGCATTCTTAAAGACCACTTGGAAGTAAATATTAATTTAAAATGTCATAACCTTACAAAATAAAAACACTTCCCCCATAATTTTCTACATTTTGAAATCTATGTGTGGAAGAATTTAATTTCCTTTAGTTGTGCATATATTAGTAAATTACAGGAGGGAGAGAAAACAAAAGACAATTTACTTTCAATGTTTTCAAACTGAACATTTCTTGTATGAGCAAGTAACACAGCTGGACAAAGATCTCTTCCTGAGTTACTGTGGAAGAAGTGCCATGCGACTTCTATTTTTACTTAATGCATCTAGCTCTTTTCAAAGATGGTCTGGTAGGCACACCTCAAACTAAGACTGGTAGGAGTGGTCCAAAGGACAGCTGGAGGTTTAAATAACTTCTAAGTGACAGGAAAAAGAAAACCAAAACAAACCAGCAAGCTCAGCATAGCTACTGAACTGTTTTAATGAATATATTGTGTATAACAGTAAGTACAATGGAAATACCTTTTTATTAAAATCTTTAATGCCATTGATATGTAGTGCATAAGTTACATCCTGTTCACTATGTGGTCAAACTTTTACGATTGGACTGTATCTTAAAGTTTTTTTCACCCTAAATGATTCTATCACTTAGTATGAGTACATCATGTCTCAGCTGCAGAGCTGGCTTCTGTCTCTGGAGCATAGGATGTGCTTTTCTCGTGACCTGTAGGTCAGAGGAGTTACTCCTGTGGGATCAGTGCACCTGTGAATGGAGATTTAAAAAGCTGTAGAGCAGTTTAGTTCAGCTGTGTCTGAATAAGTCTAAAAGACTGTAAATGAGTGTGGTGAAAAAGCTTCAATTCAGCACAGCAATAGACCCCTTCAAATGTTAATATTACTAAAAGGGAAAACAGATTGCATATCTGTTTAGTTGCTTCTGTGTGGATCCAGATGTTCTTTTGGTGCTGGCAACTACTAAGGTTAGGATAGTTTGGGACATGGAACAACTCACAGGACCTGAATCAAAGGACTTGTCTGTTATCTAACCAGAAAAAAAAGTGAGCTTTTAATTGACAGGTTGGTTTTTTTTTTTTTTGGCTATTCCATGGAAAACAAATTATCCAAATGGACATTTTGTTATTAGTGCTAAGCTACTCAGAAACATCTCAGGTACAACCAAGCTTTTAGTTATTGATTTACTTATGTGGTATGCATAGCAGAAAAAAAGTCAGGCATGTGTCTTTAAGGCTTGTGCTGCTGAATCCCCTTCCAACTAAAGGAAATAAAGGGCAGTGGAACAGAAAATACAAACAACTGCTAATATCACTACCTTCACTTAAAAGGATAACAAAACAGCTCTTAGAAAGTAGTTAATATCTGTGAAAGTATTTACTACCTTAAAAAGTGATAAATGACATAAGTAATGAATTTGCCCAGCCTCCCATAATGATCTAGAAAAAGTATACAAATAAATTTTTTGACCTTTACAGTGATAGAAGTCCCATTTTGCACAAATTTTTATTTCAATATCTAATATGCCTAAAATGGAAATGTTGTTAAAAAATTGTCTCCAGTAATCTTTTGTGTTTTTAGACTGTGAATTTGTCTTAGGCTTAATGAAAAAGGGAAATTTTAACTGGTAGTGATCATGATATCTTAAATTAGGATAATTACTAATTTCTGTATGTTAGCCAGTTGCTCACAAAGATAGAAATATGCTTCATGGTAGTAATGATCAGTTCAGAGACTATAATTTTGGCGTGAATTTTGGTTTAGATTTGTTATTTTCCCATTTGCTTACACTGAATTTTCATTTGTCATCCAAACACGTCATAGTTGCTCAGTCTGGGAAGTTTCTGTAATTCATTGTGCTTGTCCTTATTACTTTGAATAACATACTTTTGTCTGCAGATGTCACTCTTGTAGCTTTTCCTTTTTTCACCTGGCTGCGCAGATGCCTGGAGTGCTCCATTTATACCTTAAAACTGTTGCTGTAAGATCTTACTATTCATTTTTTTTCCTATCCTCTCCATTCTAACATTTAATCAAGTCTCTATCTTTGAAGGTCATTTCCCTTATGCCTTTCCTAGAAGCACTTGACAATTGATCTTTTTGAAAGCTTTATTTGCAAATCCATATAATTTAGCTCAATCTTCTGTACATTAATGCTTATTAACCTCTTTTGTGAACCTCAGCAGTTCATGAGGAGTGTTCCTCTCTTTGACAAAATTATTTTTGGGTTTTTCTTTGGAAATTAAATAATTTGAGCTACCTCTTAATGATATGCTTTATTATAATGCCCTTTACCTACCAAGGCTTCCTTATCAGGTGTTTCTCATTCAACTAGCCCTGAAGATGTGCATTTATTTCATTAGCCAGTGCCCAGTCCTCTGATACTGATGCAGAGTATATATCACATTAAGAAGTTTTACTCTTTTGTCTGAGTTCCTTTGCAATTTCTGGGCATCTAGCCATCTGAGGCATTACTTTCATTCATTTAGAAAAAAACAACAAGTTTTTTTTTTCCTTTTTTAGCTTATAAACTCATCACCTGGCCCCAATATATTGCCTCCTTAATGGGAGGTTTCTGTGGAGAAAATACTGAATTATGCAGCAAAAATATATACAAATTTAGTACTCTTCTATTGCTTTCTTATAGAATCATAGAATGGTTTGACTTGGAAGGGATTTTAAACAATATCTAGTTCCAGCCCCCCTGCCATGGGCAGGGACACCATCCAGTAGACTAGGTTGCTCAAAGCCCCATCCAGCCTGGCCTTGAACACCTCCAGGAATGGGGAACCCACAGCATCTCTGGGCAACCTGTTCTGTTCTCTCACCTTCCTCACAGTAAAGATTTTCTTCCTAATATCTAATATAAGTCTAGCCTCTTTCAGTTTGACTTGATTTCCCCTTGTTCTGTCACTATGTGCTCTTATAAAAAATCCCTCTTTGTCTTGTGAGCTCCCGTCAGGTGCTGGAAGGCCACAATTAAGCCACCTCAAAGCATTTTCTCTTCCAGGCTGACCAAACACAAGTTTCCCAGCCTTTCACCTTAGGACAGGTGCTCCATCCCTCTAATAATCTTGCTGGCTCTCCTCTGGACTCACTCCAACAGGTCCATGTCTTTCCTGGGCTGGTTGCAGCCCTGCAGGTGGGATGTCACCAGAGAAGAGTAGGGGGGACAGAATTCCCTCCCTCCCCTGCTGCCCACGCTGCTTTGGATGCAGCCAGGGACACATTTGGTTTTCTGGGCTGCGGGAGCACACTGCTGGGTCATGTCCAGTCTCTCACCCACCAGCACTCCCAAGCCTTGCAATGTCATGTTTTTTTTGAAGACATTGTGGGAAGTTTCCTATTATTGTGGTGAACCATGGCAGGGACCTCATTATCACCACTTTGTATTTCTTATCAGCTATTATTCAGTCTCCTTCATCTTGCCTTATTCCATCTTTGTCTAAGCTGTCAGGTTTTAATTTATCTGGATTTTTTCCATGTCTTTGTTGTTCCAGCTTTTTGGAGGATACCTGCTGGCTTTTGCTCTACTTTTTAGCTATGCTGACTGGCTTGTGCTTTTTTTGAGTTTTTCCATGGTAGAAGCTGTGCAATTGCACTCTGTTTTCAGTATGGTGTTCTTAAATAGTTTGCATATTGTCTGCAAAGATTTAATTATTTTGACTGGTTATTTCTATCTTCTTACTTTTACTGGCTCCCCAGTTTGAAGATGCATTGGTTTTTCTAAAGCTTTTACTAGTGGTGTTGTGATGACCCACCCTTAAGGGGAAGGAAGCACCTAAGATTTACACATGTTCTTTGGTCAACAGGAACAAAAAAATGTAAGTGTGTCTGCAAACAATTAGAAAATTTTATTGGTGCATTACACACTTGGATGGAATTTGGTGTGTAAGTCTCTGACCTACTATTTTAACACCCAGCAGGGGTTTGGATGAAAGAGTGTGGCAGAAGGGACCAAAAAAATTAAAGAGGGAGAGATTAATTAAAGAAAAAATATGTGAAGGTAAAGGAAAAGCAAGAGAAATTCAAGAGCGGGAGATGAATTAAAGAAAGAAAGCAACAGACAAAAAGAGAGAAAATGATCATAACTTCTGGTTCTAGCATCAATCCAGCTGATAAGAATGGGTCTAGCTGTGTCAGTCTGCCAGTGAGACATCCAGGGTCCTGGGAGTCACTGCCCAGGCTTGGGAAAGTACCTTTTTTATGGACAGGTTTCTCTCTTTCTATGTAAGTTAGTTATCATGTGCAGGCCTTTCTGGAAAGGCATTGGAAGGCTTTGGGGGTCACTGGTGTCTCAATCCCATGATATAGCTCATGCCCACTTCCTGCCACTCATTCCTGCACTTATGCTGTAGTATGTTGTGGCTCCTTCCCAGGGAAAAGTCCTGCTCCATCACCAGCCTGACCTTCCTTATCCAGCAAAGTCTTGTTCTTTCTCATGATGTGTTAGCACCACTCGGGCTGTTGTGTGGCCTGGGTGGAGTGTGGGGATGCATCACTACAGGCCATCTTATCACCAGCCAGGTTCTCTGGGCCTCTAGAGCTGTGAGGTTGTTACATTTAGTGTTTTATTTGAACTCTAATATTTTGAACCTGATATTGTACCTTTTTAGGCACTGAGGCCTCATGTGTTTTTGAATTATGAACCTTCTATTATCAATGTCTAAAAAAATTAGTATCAGCATCGCAATCTGAAATGGTATTTCCCAGGTGTACATGAATGCAGTTGAAGTTACTTACTGATTCTGTTCCCTGCCATGGGCCCCTCCTTGTCACTGTCAGAATGTCACAGTCAATACTTCCAGGCTAATTAGGCAGACAGGAATATCATATGCAGTGTCTGTCTTGCATGTGACTGAAGCTTTATGCTGTTGGGCTCTGGTTGACTCTCTAACTTGTTTTGAATACTGAACTCTTTTAAACCAGTGCGCATTTTCCTAAATTTCCTATGTAGTAAATACCTTGATGTATGGCACAAAGTACCAATGGATACCCTCCTTATGCTATTCTGGTAGTTTCTAGTGCGATTGTTACAGCCATTTCTTAGTTCAAAAATAGTATCCCAGATCCTCCAACTTTGTTCTAGGGCTTTTCCTGCTTACGTAAAAGCAGTTATGTACTTGTTTTAGTGTTCTGTTTTCTCCCATCTTGTTCAAAAGGACAACCTTTTACTGTCCAGCCTTTTGCTATGGCTTGCAGTGTGACAGGTGGAACCCTCTGCTTTATCAGCTCCCTGTACTTTACACAGGTGGATATGGATTTTGAGAACAGATGATTTTTAGGGCCTGATAACATTTCCTCAGGCTAGGTTTAAAACCTCCTCACTAATATTTAAGAGTAAAAGCCACAAAGTTTATCTAAATTGTTTCTTCCAAAACCATTCCTTTAATTTCAGGAATGTTCTCATCTTCTGGTGAATCTGGGCCTTGTTTCTTTCCTGCTCTTCAGCTGCAGGCTGAGAATTTATCATTCTCTTTAGTCTGCTTTTCAGGGATATTGGAATATCTGAGCGGTGCTAGGGATGCTTGAAAATCCTGAGGTAAGGTATTTTTGCCTTTGACCCTTGTGCTGGCTAAGTTGATGGGCACAATGTCCATATAATTTGAAATAGCAAAGAGTGTGTGTAGGTTTGAGGTGTGAGGTTTTGTAGCTCCTTAAAAAATTGGAAAATGTATCACTTCCATGGTTACCTGAACGGCAATTTTCTGTCCTCGCAATAATGTCTCTTCATTTGGTAAGATCCTCACATCATGTCTGTCCTGGTAAACAGAAGGCTAATTATTTATCTGTCAACTGTATAATTAAGTGTTTTATCTTTAAATTTTATGTTTTTATCGGTGGATCAAATAGATGAGCATAACCCAAAGAACAAATGTTTTGCCTAAAGCAGAAGAGGGAATTACACTAGGGCTTCCTACATGGTAGGCTGGCTCTTTAAGCAGTACTATCTTTCACATAAAATCCTCATTGAATAGCAATGTAACATGGTTAAAGTCTTAGTCATATCTGTTACCTCATCAAGCAAGTAAGAAGTGTAGTTTTCAGCTATAATAGCTTCTCTTTTTTTTTCTTTAAAAAAAATATCTTTGAGCTGAAGACATTAGGTGGCCAACAAATTGTACACTTATTAGACATTTTAAGACAAAAAGCATTTTTTGGAACGAAAAGCGATCCATGTGCCTAGTAGTGCAGGAAATTACTCAATATGTTGAAGTTTTAATTTTTCTCAGGAAAGTAGTAAAAAAATACTTGCCTTCAAGGTATTAAAGCCTCAGTGTTATTAGACTTTGAAATCAGCTCAAGGTAATGTCTACCTTTAGCTCTGGTTATTTGCATTGTAGCTGTATCAAGAGAATGCAGCACACTCAAATATCCTTTTCTTTAGGTTCCTGCAGTTACACTGAGTGTAGATTTTCATCTGTGATTTGTCAGTGATCATCTCTGTAAAGAATATTTCAATTGCCAAATTTTATATAGCCTTTTTTGTGAAAAAACCATGAAAGTCATGGACACTTTCAGCTTTCAACCACTAGATGGTAGCGAACTACTATCTACTACTCCTAATTGCCCACAGTAAAAGAACACAGTTGCCAAAGCTGCGCAATGTAACACTAAGAAAAAAAAAACAAAACAAAACAAAAAACCAACAAAACCAAAACAAAACAAAATCATAGACTCATAGAATACACTGAGTTGGAAGGGATCCATCAGGATAATCGAATCCAGCTCCTGTGCCCACTCAGAACACCTCAGGAGTCACACCACGTGCCTGAGAATATTGACAAATGCTTTTTGAACTCTGTCAGGCTGGTGCTGTGACCACTGCCCTGGGGAGCCTGTTGCAGTGTTTAGTCACCCTCTGGGTGAAAAACCTTTTCCTGATATCCAACCTAATTTTCCTCTTACTCAGCTTCAGGCCATTCCCTTGAGTCCTGTCACTTGCCACCACAGAGGAGAGAGCAGTGTCTGCCACTCCTCTTCCCATCACGCTGTGGAGATGGAGCCCTGCAGAACCCCACTAGTGACTGGTCTCCAGCCTGATGTTACCACACATACGAATTTTGATACTGGAACACAAACAAAGTCTTTTGACATTGTGAAATGAACTTTCATAATTCCTAAAATAGTAAAACAACTCATTATTTTGGTTTGAAAAGTGTTTCTCTAGCACAGTTGATTGTGTGCTTCATAGATTTTTACTCATCTGCACATAAGGAATTCACCCTGAATATGACTTAATGCTTGTTGGGTGCAGAGCAGAGCCAAGGCAAGCCAGAGATGTATGACAGACTAAAATTATTTTTAGAATTCTCAGTTATAATACAAGATCCTCATTAATGTATAAATTGAATTATTAAAAATGGATCTTGCACTCTGGAAGCATCTGGAGAGAAAATGCGAATTACAGATCTGATGATGTATCACCAGTAAAATAAAGGTAAAAGAGGAGTTTTTTTTAAAGTTGCTTAAAATCTGCAAGAAAACATTTTTTTCCCCCTGAGTTATAAAAATGTTTCTATAAGTCAAATCTGATACTGGGATAGAACAAGGAGCTCCGCCTCAGCAAGAACTGTTCTGGTCAAAAGTCTGAAAAAAACCGACCTAGATTATTTGATCTGTTTACATAGCCAGTATACACTATCCAATCTAATGCTCTAGTGGATGTAAAACAAATTCCTAAAGCAGTATTTTTATAGCAGTTTAAGCCAAAATCAGCTAAACTATATTTAAGGCTCAGCATTATTTGTTTTTGTGGCTTATAAGCCAAAGAAGAGGTAGAGGTTATAAGAGTCTGGCAAGTAATTGTTGACCAAAAGATTTCTTCTCAGCTTTCTGGGTTGGTTGCATTAATTAAAGTGGCTCTGCTGGAAGTCTGACTTTTGACCCAAGGACAGCAGTGACCTGATGATGGCAGTTAAGCACTGTCTCAACCCCTTCATTATTTTCCATTTTCTTTTTTTTAACTTAATGAGATGGAAGATCACTGGAAGTTAAATTCCATAAGCATCAATGATCTTTGATTGACTCTAACCAATATCAGTGTATAATCTAGTACTGTAAATGCAGCTGCCCCAAGGGTTCTGAGGATATATTACAGCCTCAAGGAGAGTTCCTGGGTAAGGTAATGATTTGTGATTATTCGATATCAGCACATATATGGGTTCCCTTCATAGGTTAGATTAATCCTTGTCATGATTGACAGCCATTTTAATTCTAAAAAGGTCACATTCCAAGTTACTTAAATGACTGAGATTTCTGGAGTTCGAAGACTGTTTCTTTTTGCAAATGATAAATGAGCTGACAGAGATGCTCTGTTAGGCTTACCATTTACAAATAAGAAAACTGATTGAAGATTAAGAAGTTGAGAGAAGATTTAACTGCAGGGATCATGAGATTGTGAAGCTTAAAACACTGAAAGAACCTTAGACTTTAGAACTTTAGATTTTTGACTTCTTGAGGGAATCTTCTTGGTGGAAACCCATGAAGGACTTCCCTAGTAGGAAACAGGGCTGAAGAAAGCTTTGTGACCTGCAAGTGTAACATCATTGGAACACACGGACAGGCCATTCAATGTGCAGCAGGAAGCGGAGACCTTGTAGGAGGCCAGCATGGATGAACACAGAGGCTATGAATGCAAACATGCAAGCTTCCTTAGAAGCTAGTGATGAAATAGAATCAGGGCAGCCCAGGAAGGATATAGACACAATGCCTGAGTTCACAGAAACAGAGTTAAGAAACTCAGCTGGAGTTCAAACTTCTGAGGATGTCAAAGGGAAATGACAATATTGTTTTTAAGTACACTGACAGCACAAGAAAATGTAGGCTCATAGCTCAGGGGAACAGGAAACTAAGGAGCAAAGAACATGGGAAGGCTGAAGTTTTCAGTGATTTTTAAAATCAGTTTTCATGAGCTGGCTTTGCCCTCTGGCTCTTTTAGACCTTCAGACTTCCTTGCATAGTGAACAAAAATGAGGGATTATCTGTGGTAGCCAGGGGTAGTGTTAGGGAGCACTTAAGCCAATTAGTTGTATGGAAGTTAGAAGTCCATGGAGGCAGATAATATATACTTGAAGGTCCTGAAAGAGGAAACCAATGTCATTTTGAGGCCCATCTCTCTTCAAAAGGCCATGATGATCTGGGGAGATTCCTGATAACTAGAAATAGACAAATATTGCACCTGTCACAGAATCAATTGGATTAGAAAAGACCTTTGAGATCATCAAGTCCAACCTGTGACTGAACACCACTGTGTCAACTAGATCATGGCATTGAGTGCCACCCCCACTTAAACACCTCCAGGGACAGTGATTCCATCACCTCCCTGGGCAGCCCCTTCCAATGTCTAGTCACCCTTTCTGTGAAGAAATTCTTCCTAATGTCCAACCTAAACCTCCCCTAGTGCAGCTTAAGACTGTGTCCTCTTGTCTACGAAGAGGAGAAAAGGGAGGATCCTGGGAGTGACACACCAATTATCTGCTCCTGGTAAGGTTGTGGGGCAAACTGTTCTGCAAGCCATTTCATGGCACACAAAGCACCAAGAAGCTGATTGTGTAGCCATCATAGATTTACAAGTGTCACGTTCTTCATGATCAGCCTTATTGCCTCTGTGGTGAGATGGATGGCTGTGTAGAAAAATGGGAAGCAGCAGTGGTGGGTACTGAGAGAGCTCTGCTTGTTTAGCTGCAGGAAGAAAAGGCTTAGGGGAGATCTTCTTGCAGCCTATAATTGTCTAATGAGAGGGTAGAGAGACAACAGAGCTGAACCCTTAATAAGAGCCAACCTACACAAACTGGAACATGGCAGATTTTAGCTAGATGGAAACAGTCTTTATGCTGGATGGTCAAGTTATGTTGGGCACAGTTATAAAGCCCCAGAGGGTGCAGAATTTCCACCCTTAGAGATGTTAAATCTGTAAACATCTCTGAACAACCCACTCTAATTGGACCTGCTCTGAGCAAAAGACTGTCTAGATAACTTTTGGAGATTAAAAAAAAAAACTTATGATTTTGTGATTCTGTAAGTTATTTGCTATGACTTGATAGCATTTTAGGAAAAAGATCCATCATTTTTAGCTGGTTTTTCAAGAGATTTAAGTAAGGGTTTTTTTCTCTTTGTTTTTTTTAATAACTTTTATTGTTGCAGGGTGAAGTTGAGCCTGTTGGGCTGAGCTTTTACTTTAGAAATCACATATAATGCAAATAAGTATAGAATCAGAGAATGGTTTTGGAAGGAATCTCAAAGATTAACTGGTTCCACCCCCTCTGCCATGGACAGGGACACCTTCCACTAGACCAGATTGTTCAGAGCCCCATCCAGCCAGCCTTGAACACATCTGGGATTGGGGCACCCACAGCTTCCCTGGGTAACCTGTGCCAGTCCCTCACCACCCTCACAGTGAAGAGCCTGCTGTCCCGCAGTTTAAGGCCATTTCCTCTTGTCCCATCACTACCATGCCATTGTGAAAAGTCCCTCCAGCCTTCTTTCAGGCCCCTTTTAGGAAACGGTAGGTGCTGGAAGGTCTTCCCAGTGCCTGCTCTTGTCCAGGCAGAACAGCTCTGGACCTCTCAGCCTGTCTTCACAAGAGAGCTGCTCCAGTCCTGTGATCAACTTAGTGGCTCTCCTCTGGACTCCTTCCAACAGAATGTAAATAATTAATTCCTCAGTGGTTTGAATATATCCATAGGAATTAACTTTATATGTAATATTTAATAGCGCGTTTAATTTTGAACGATAACCCTGTAAAGGGTTCAGAGAAATCTATGGATGTTTACTTTTACCCTAAATGCAATTTTTCAGTCTTTCTCTTTCAGACCTGTATGCACAATTGGATTTGACTACAGTAGGCGGGAAAATGTAGATAATGCAGGGAAAATGGTTTTTACTCATGTGATTTTTGTCAGTGCTAAGGTTGTCAAGTTTTTTTAGACATTACTCACATTGATATGAGTGGAAGCAGAAATATTTAGGGACATTTTAAGCCAGAAATAGCTGTAAAATGTCTGTTTTCTTGTTACTAATACTGGATAATTAGATTGTTTTTCTTGGCATTTTGAAGAGGACATTGGATTATGTTTAGTCACTGAAGTAGAAAAAAATTAAAGCTCTTTTAGGAAGGAAAAAACCTAACATTTCTTGCTGAAGAATAATTTCTGTATTAAGCAACCATTGTACAACTGAAAAATAAGTGTAGCTGAATGTGCTTCTATAAAAGCATGAATAGAAAACTCAATAATTTACAAGTCTGTAGGTAAAAGGCATTTGAAAGTTGTTTGACTGTTGCTGTATATTTAAACAGTCACCTGTGACAAGGAAACAAAGATGCCTGTGGACATAAGGATTGCTTCAGAAGGCTAAACACAAATCAGAGAAGCAGTTATAAAATTGACTTCTGCAAATACTTATGGTGCCCTTGAGTATGATGAATTGTATCCAGCCGTGTTTGCATGTAAACAGCATCACCTTAACAACACTGTGGTTGGTAGCAGCAACTTTCAAGGCCTAATCTGTAGGCAGTAAATTCTGGTGGCTAGAGACCTCTTGTTTCTGTGGTAGTGCAATTTAATTTTCTAGCAATTTGTATGCACACTAGAACTGAATTTTAAATACAGAGATAAGGTTAATAGGTACTGGATTTTTTATGTCCTCGCTATATTTTCCAGAGTTATTTTGGCATTCCTACTGAAAGGAAAGAAACAAGTGCAAACAAAACGTTGGGGGGAGTACAAAATGAGGAATGTAGAAGCTTTCCCCATGGATTAGGGATTGTTACTGAAAAACAGTGCTTGATGCTTATATTGAATAATACAATGTTTAGAGCTGGAAGAAAGCAACTTTGGAAACGAAGCATTGGCAGAGTGATAAAGGTAAGGAAAACTGAATTTTTGGCTAGGTTTAGACTAATAAATATGTAATTCAAATAAAGGTGTGTATTGAGGGGGATAGCATAGAAAAAAAGTGTTTTAAAATAGGCGTAAGTGGATGATGTTAGTTGCACAATTTGTTTTGAAAGGTAAATTTGCACTGGGAGGTGTTTATGCATTTGGCTAGTGGTGCTTGTATCTTGCCCAGATTGTTGCAATGGTCTGGTAATGGTATAATTTCACAAATGCTATACTAGAACACTAAAGAGTTTGATGTTAGATGTGGCAACAAAACATGGGTTGACTCTGCCATGAAGGAAAATAGAAATGCAACTTCACTTTCCCAGTACGTCTAAGATGGGAATAGAGTTTTGAAGGAAATGCTTAACACTGAGAAACCACAACAGACTGTAGAAGTCATTAAGCTACTTAGACTCATTTTAAAAGCTGGTTATTTAAGCAAATTGTTCCTGAGTTACTGCAATGTGATAACACTTGTGCAGAGCTCTGATTTTTTGAGATTTAAGAGTTAGATAAGGGAACTGCCCTAATTCTTTAGGGTGTGTATTTTTTTGGAAAGAGGAAATAAAAACATTGAAAGTTGAAAACTGAAAATCAGGGTGCTTGAAAATATGTGAAATGGTGTGCAGTTTACTTTTGAAGGGAAAAAAGCAAGGTTTATGTAATATAAAACATCTTAGCAAGTTAAAGGAGAGACAAAGGAATTCCACGCTTGTTAAATAAATTTTGGATAAGTCAGTAAATTAACAATAAAACATTGTTACTTTTTGACTCTTTCACTATTGAACTTCCCTGTAAAGTCTTACTCATCCATAAGACTTTGATTTCAGCATGTCTAAATTCAGTGATGCACAGTATTCTGACAACAAAATGCATTATTTGTTGGATAAAGAGTGTTCAGAACAAGTTTTATCTTGCGTGCATATGACTTGCATACTAAACAACATTCTTGCTAACTCTATTCAGGGTGCCTGCATCAGCAGCTACAGTCTGTAATGGAGAAGCTGGCAATAGTCAATAGCTTGTTTCTAAGCCTCTTGTTTCAAAAAATGAACCCCTTGAATCTCTGACTTGTGCTCTTTCAGTACCTGCTTCTTAAATATATATACTTTTTTAGCAGCTAGGAAACTTTTTGAAAATTTAATTTAATCTCAAATTATTTCTTCAGACTGATGGTGAGAGATTTATGGATTTAGGTATATGAAAGATGGATTTAGGAATCTCTCCCTTTTCTTGCTTCAGGAAAAGATGCGTAACTGGACTAATCATCAGAAAAGGACTTTTCAGTTAATGAGTTTAGCTTTGGACCTTCATCTATTATGGGATTATATTATATAACCTTTCTTACCTTCATAACGAAAAGTGGTAGAAGAAACCCAAAACTAAACTTGGCTGTGTTACCTGTGTTGTTCTTTACATGAAAAACTGAGATGAAGCTGTACCATAAAAACTTGGACAATATTTCCAGATATCTAAGCGAGACAGTGTTTATCTCTTGTAAATACTGCATTCTCCTACATCATGGGACACGATGTATGACCCTGATCAGAGCTGCTGCTGATACTTTTCAGGATTTGCATGTCGGTGTTACTGCATGTAACAGCAATTCTCTTTTACCTATATAAATGATCCTCTGTGTGTTTCAGCATTCTTCCATCTTCAAATCTTAGTCTTTCAGTGTTCTATGAAATTCTGAATTGCATAGAGCTGCCTATTCTTGGGTAATATTTTTTGGTATAGATTCTGCTCAGGCCTATGTAATTCTGTAGTGAATACTGCAGGATTTAAAACTACAAAAAGTCTTAGGCCATGACCACAATGCTGATTTGAAGTGAGATGTGAGAGTAGCTAAAGGGGAAAGGGAAGAATGAGAGGTAGAAACCTCAGCATTTTCTTCTAATTAGTTCTCTGAGATTCCTAATCCTAAGTAAAGAATATCTTAAAAATTCATTCTTTTAGTCATATGCAAATAGAAGCTCAGAAGATAGACTGGGAGACAGTTACCAGCATAGCCTCTTAGTGTTTTAAATACATAAATTAGTGATTTTTTATTGAAAGCACTGAAGTTAGGTTTCCTCTACTTTTCTGTGTACAATCTAATCCTAAAAGTGAGGCAGAAGTCTCTTCTAATGACTGCAACAACTAATGTGCAAGTTTGTCATTAAGCAAACACTTCATTTGGGAAGGAAGTCTGTAGAAATGATAACTCATCAAAATATAGAAGTATGACAGCTTGAATTGTGCTGAGTGTTTTTGCATTGCATTGTAGCAACTCTCAGGAAAAAATGTGTGGAACTTGCATAGAAATAGAAATATCCTACATATCAAAACAAATGCCTTCCAGTAGTGACATGTGATAAATACAAGTCTTGTATTTATCTTCATATTGTATTATTCTTCATAAAACTATAGCTTTACCGTTTAGTTAATAGTTTCCTGTTTCTCTAGGCATGGTTCATTAAGTAATTTGAGCTAATTAGACTTTTAAAGTTCAGTGATATCTTAATGAATATTCTTGTTGCTGGACTTTGACAACAAATATTGCCCAGTGCTGTATGAACAGCTATGCACACTAGCTGATATATTTGTTATAGGGCTTAAGACACAGCAATTAAAAAAAAAATTAAAAACCAGAAACAAATGTTGGGGCATGGTTGCTCAGCTTGAGAAGAAGGTGCTCATGATTTCAGCATATATAAATAGCAACTTGTAGAAGAAATGGAAGCTATGAACATGTCAAGAGCATCTGTATAGGTGGAGCTGGTGACTTAAAAACCTATGTAAGATGTAGTCTTGTATAGTAATATATCTGGAGCTCTATATTGGGAACACAAACAGAGTACAAAAGTAGTCTCTCTGTAGTTTAGGTAGAACAAAAGGCTTCTTTCTGTATTAAATAGAAACTAATTGGTAAGGTATTGGTTTGTATTATTATTTTTTTAAAGATGCCCTATCAGTTGTGTTCAAGTTACTGGAACAGTAGTTTTGACTATTCTATTGTTATCATCTAGTGTGAATGGAGCTGATTCAGAAAAAATGGTTGTTTTTTGCATGTCTAATGAGGAGGAAAATTTCTGCTCATGTTTAAAAGCATTTAAGAAAACCCAATCCTGTGATGACACTTCACTTTCAGGAAACTGAAGACAGTGTTAGGGTATGAGGGGTAAAATAGCACAAAGTGCATGTATAAATGAATATGCTACTGTGTTCTTCAGACATATCTGTGTAAAGAATAGGGTTTGTAAGTTGGCCTTTTATATGGAAAAGTATTTCAAATGCATTCAGCATTTATGAAAGCATGGTAGTAGTTACAGGTTTACCAGGTATTTGAAAATTCCTTCAGAAAGCAGAAAAGATATTTACATAAAGGTATAAAGTATATTATGCAGGTCCTTTTGGCTCTGCAAAAGCTTGTGGATAAATCACTTATGCATACTTTATAAAGTTCCTAGTTTTCTCCTAATCACCAGGGAAATAAGGATTGAATTTACCTCCAATGAAACATCATTCTAAATTTCTTTTGAAAATGAAATTATATTGAATCTTGTAACCCACAAGCACAATAATACCAGTAACTATTCCAGAAGGCTATTTTGTCTATAATGTAATGAGGTGTGTTACATATGGGATTTCAATTTAATTAGAAGAGTAGGCTTACTGCTTGAAGAATGGTATAATAGCTATAGTTAAGCACATTTGTAAACACTTGTGTACCTTGAGGCTTGTGGTTTGTTTTACTTCTCATTATATTAAAGAGATAATGTATAAAACCCTAGCTTCCTCCAGCAGCATCTGTCTTTATTAGAGAGTGCTTACAATATCTTCCACGAATAACAAAGATCAGTCAGAATCCTGTCTTGACTTGATGGTCATACGTGACTAGACTGAAAAGCCGAGACAAAGGACTTAGGGTGTTGAAGGTAACATGCAGAATAATGGAGCTGTACATATGAAACACTTTTTTTTTTCCTACAACGCCTTTCAACAAATTAGCTTTCTATACAACATTATTTATGATAGAAATGTTGTGATAAATCTGAAAATGGAACACCAGAAACAAACGGTAAAATTGTAACAAAGGCTGCTTCTAAAATTTTCACTTGAATGCCATAGAAACATAAATCACAAGTATGGATTGAATATAATAGCCTTTACTTTTAAAAAGAAATTTTAAAGCTTTCTTTATTTTTGTCTTCAAATTAGATTGTGAATTTTTCATTGTCCACTTTGTATTAAATAACAGCAAAATCTCAAGGATGAGAGAGAGGCTAAACGTGCTCGTCTGGATAGCAGACATGACTACTTACTGGATATTGTTGCCTCTTGTGTCAATCTGGACAAAGCAGAAGTAGAAGATGCTATTCTTGATGGAAACCAGGTAATCTGATGAATTTGAAAGTGAAGCTCATCGTATACTTTGGAACTAATATTACCATTAAATTCTTAGTGAGATAGTTTTCAGACTTCACACCTGAGGTCACTCAAGTCTTCTCCTTGAAAAAATATTTTTCAGCATTTTTAATTAATTTGAACAAAAGTGTCTTTAATTCCAGGACCTATTGTAACAATATTGATTTTTAAGTTGATCAGAATTTCTCCTTTCCAGTGGTTATAGTTAATATGCTAAAGCTTGTGACTGTATTTCATAGTGAAACCACAGTGTGAAGTCTCCCAATCCTTGAGTACACGGCACAGAGAGGTTCAAGAGTTCTGTCCTCAGCAGGTTGCATGTTGTTGTTTCCATAAGGATTCCAGCCTTTGTAAGACTGTAGTGCAATCTAGATCAGCAAATTAAAATAGGTAGAAGCTATTTGACAAAATAGAATGGCTTATGTGATCTGACTGTGACTGCATGAGGGCTAATACAAATTCATATATTGAGACACTGAAAAATATCACTTTTTAAACAAGCTAGGTAGATGGAAGTAGATATTTTACTTCCTGACACTAAGGTAAACATGGCTGTCGTTTGGTTTTTTTATGGTTTGTTTTCTCTTGTATTCTCTTTCCATCTGCATGCCTTCAATTTAGGCATTCCGTCTCAGTGCTAATATTATTGAGAAACTGAGGAAGGTCCAGTGGAAGACCAGTAAGAAAGAGAGGGATACAGGGCACATGAAGTATGACATGAGGTAGAAGAGTGGCAGTCAAATAGTAGCCTGCAGCTACTTGAAGAGTGTTTGCAAAGATGACAGAGCTGAGCTGTTCTCAGTGGGAGCAGATGAGAACTTCAGAGATAAAACCACATCTTGCAAAATGGCCTCCAAGAGACCCTTCTTCGCCAGGAGGATAATGTAGCATGGGAATAGGTTACTTAAAGTCAGTTGTGGAATTTCTGTCATTGGGGTTTTTGAGACTCAGCCTAGGAAATGCTCTAGATGATTGGAGCTGTTGTTGGTGACACAGGAAGCTGGCCTCAAGACCTCCCAGAAGTCTCTTCCAACATTTCCATGAGATCATGAGATAGCAAATGAGCAGTGCAGAACATTGTCATGCACATTAAAAAGCAGAATTTGTTTCAGCCTTTGTGCATTCTATCTCTAAATGGGTTTCCTGGCAAACTATAGTGCCTGAGAATAGCTGTCAGATGAGGAAAATATTGGCAGTTTCTACACTTGGAAAGAGAAAAGTGTAATAGTTGTTTTGACCTCATCTTGGAGGGCTCAGCCAAGATTTCTGGAATAGCAGCTCATTATCTTGGTGTAACTGACGCTTGTTATTAATGGAAGAGGGATAATTGTGGCTTTCTTCCAGCTTCTGGTGATCTTCTAGCCTTTTTTCTACACTAGAAGGCACAAATGGTACCACCTAATGTTTCTGAAGATGAACTTGAAGGAGCCTTTTCTGCTAAAGATAGCTATGTAGTTAGGGACTGCATAGAAGAGTGACTCAGATCTAGAAAAATAGTGGATGAGGCCAGACTTTCAAGTGCTGAGACATGGATCAGCATATTAGCATAAAGCAATTCAGTTTCTTCCTCAGCATGTATGGCCTATACATGAGATTTGTGGACTGCACTACCAATACATGCTTCAGTGATTCTTGATGAAAGCCTTGAATTGATGAAGAACTGTTAAATTTTCTTGATGCTTGTAAATATGTAAATAGGCAAAGGCTTCTTCTGTTGCTGTGATATGAAACAAATCAATGACACATTATGATCTAAACATGATTTCACACAGATAGAGCTCATGAACAAGTTCCTGGCCCCTGGAGGTCTGCGTCATCTGATGTTCTACTACCAAGATGTGGAAGTAATGGATACAGGTAAAGCAGCTCATATTCTCCTGCAATGTGTTGTAGTTGTGCTGAGTAGATGTTCAAGGAAAAAGAAAATAGTCAAGTTCTTATAAACTGGGACTTAAAGCAAGACAGGTTTGGTCACACCCACGGCATTGATCCTTGCTCATGAAATGATGATTGATGAAATTACCAAAGCTTATTAGTGCACTTCTGCATGTTGCTGTTATGAAGCAGGAAAGTACTTCCTTTTGAGCTCAGCAGCTCTTCCCTGTGAGAATTTGTTTTTGATAATTAAAAGGTGACTTTCACACAAGGTGAGCAGTGACAGATGCCATTCCTCTCCCCTTCAGTCATGCCACCTGCTGGCCCTAGAAGCCATCCACATTTCTTGGCTCATGACATCCATCTAGGTGGTCCTGTTACATGATAAATGTCTTCATGAGACCCACATTATGGGTAGAAAGGTGTTACCCCAAAAGTCCTTTCTGCACATATTCCTTTACTGAGTGCCTCCATGTTCCACACTTCATGGGGAAACCTCCTTCTCCCTTACCCTGGAGGTAGCTCAGGACCCCTGTGAGAAGGACATCCTCCTTTTGCCCATGGCTCCAGTGCAGCTGCTGTTGGGACCAGCCAGGTGCTCTGTGACCTCTCAGAGCCTGTGAGTTGGTGGGAGCTCACACCACTTGGTTACCCTGGATGTACGTGAACAGCCCTGTAAACATATTTATGCTTAGCTGTATAAATGTTTTTATACATAGGTAAACATATACCTAGATGAATGTACCAATATCAATTTATATTTCATGCATTTTCAGTATATATGTACATGTCCATTTTCTTCAGCATATCTGTATGTCTATAAAAGGTATGAAAAAACTATTTAATATGATATAAGCTACTTTAATAAAAAAAGTTTCAATGCACATAGAAATACAGTTTAATGAAAACACAAACCCAACCCCTTATTTAGAAATCTGATGAGCAAGTTTTAACATGCCTGAGATGAAGTGGTGAAAGTATGACAAAGAGAGTGTGAGGCCAGGGTCAAAGCCTAGGAATCTAATGAGTGTTGCCTATGCCCTCCAACAAACCAATCAGATGCACTAGAGTATGGTATGGTTTTAGTGACCTTTTGGGGTTTTATGCTAAATATAGGCAATACATTGAACAATATATAGGCAATATATTGAGAACAGTAGAGAAAACCACATAAGAAAACCCCAATGAATTCACAGCAATGCATGCATTGAGTGAATAAGCAAAAGTCCCTTAGAACATCATGCACAGGAGGAAAAAAAAGTTAAGGAAAAAAAGGTAGTGATGGAGAAGACAGTGGGGATTGAGTGGGCTGCAGACTGACTTTGCCCACAGCTGTAAGTGTAGTCACTTGCAATACTGTCTGACAGTAAAACTTCTGCTGTACATTTTCCCTTTGTAGGTGGAACAGAGTTTGTAAAAGAATTATCTGTGTTGATTTTTTAGGGCTATGGTTCACAGGCTGTCAAAGCAAAAAATCTCAGTTGTGGTGGTAGCTATTAACTGGTAAAGCTAAGTGAATTTTTGTGGCATTACATGCACCCTCTTGGCAAGGGCACTTACTATGGCCACATCATACCCAAACTGGTTTTCTGACCCTGATGAATCAACCAACATTTGTGTTAGGGCAGAAGATGATCCTGTGAAGCGAGCGTACAAGGAATTTTGTGTTTCTGCAGAGCAGGAGCTGTATCTCCGAGTTCGGGAAGATCTACTTCAGAGTCCTAAGGTGTCATTTAAAAGTTTGATTTCTTGCAGTGTTTTGAAGATCACTATTCTAGCGCCCTTTTCAGTAAGAGTACATCTTTTCTAAAGAGACTGCAGGCTATACTACCTACCTCACCTTCACAGATTGTGGGAAAACTCTGATGACTTTTGCTGGTTTTGCCTCTGTAATTACTTGTGGCACTTTGACCCTGGCTGGATGCCAGGCACACACGAAAGCTATTCACTCACCTTCCCCTGGACAGAGGAGAGAGAATTTATTGAAGGTTTCATGAATTGAGATAAGGACTGGGAGAAAACACTGCAAGGGCAAAACAGGCTTGACTTGAAGGTACAAAGTGAATTTATTACCAACTGAATCAGAGCAGGATAATGAGAAGTAAAATAAGGCATTAAAATACCTTTTTTCCCCCAACCCCTCCCTCCTTCCCACCAACAGCACAGGGAGACAGGGTGTGGGGGTTTTGGTCAGTTCGTCACCCAAGGTTTTCTTTCACTGCCCTGGGAGAGGAGTCCTTCCCCTGCTGCACCATGCGGTCTCTCCCATGGGAGACAGTTCTCAGTGAACTTCTCCAATATGGTTCCAAACTCATGAGCAGCAGTCCTGCCAAAACTGCTGCAACATGAGTGCCTCCCACAGGCACAGAGTCCTCCCAAAACTGCTGTTGTGTGTGTCACTCTTCCACAGGGTGCGGTCCTCCAAGGCCAGGCTGCTCCAGCCTGGAAGCAGGGGCCCTCTCTCTCCCCTGGGTCCCCCACTGGATCACAGCCTCCTCCAGGCATCTGCTCACTCCAATATGGGCACCTTCCCACGGTCTCACCTCCTCCTTTTCTCTGTCTGGATATAAAACTGTGGCCCAAACTTTGTTTTGCTTTTCCTCTCAAATTGGTTATCACAGAGGCATTACCACCATCTCTAACTGGCCCAGTCTTGGCCAGCAGCATGTCCATGAGGGATTGGCTCTGCCAGACATGGTAGAAGCTTCAAGTAGCTTCTCACAGAAGCACCTCTGTGACCCCCTCACTAGCAAGAACCATGCAAAACTGAACCATTACTGCAGTATACAGATAGAACAAGTTTATTAGCATGCAATACATCAAATTAATAACACTTTCAGAGTCAGGTCTTTCTTTTGCTGGGACAGAGCCCTTGTTGTAATTCTGAGGTATATGAAAATGAGACTTCTTCAGAGTTGCAGTGAAAAAGGGAGAGAGAAAGATGATATAAACAGAAGGATGGGGAGGGAACTTCTGGGGGTCACCTGATCCAAAATAGGGATTCCTGGTGCAGATGGTCATGTACCTGAAAGAAAAAAATGTGCAGAGGGATCTATCACTTTTTAGATGTTGTCCTTTAACTGCTGGTATCAACAACTTACTTTTTCATCTTCTTATTGTAATAGTGCCTCACTGAAATATGTGCGCATGCATTTTTACTCTCAGGTAATACTGAAAAGCTAGTAACAAGGTAGCATGAGGTATTGTGACCAAAAACATATGAGAAACATTTTACCCGCAAAGACACTGCTTCTTCTTAGTGACTTTTTACAAGTGTTGCCAGCAACCTTGACATGGAAGCAGTATATTCATGTTGGGGGAAGAAGAAAGGACAAGGAACTCCCTTGTAGCTCTATTATTGGTTTTTGTTGGCTTTTGCCCCAAAGAATCTGCTGTGGCCTCTTTCTCCTTGTTTTCAGGAGCATCCTATTTATTTTTTTTTCCTTATGTTTGTGTAGTTTTAGGGAAGGACAGTTGATAATAGCTCCTCTAGGGTAAAAATACATCACTGCATTTTCTGATTTTTAATTTTTCTTTTTCAAGCAAGAGAACATTATCTACAACTGCATGATAGAGCCTATAAAAGGACCTTGAGTCTGAAACATTATTTAGAACGAATAGAAAAAACAAATAGATGAATAGAAATGAAAGGCTTTTGATGCAAAAATGGCAAAACTAGATGAAATATTTCTTAGTGTGTCATGAAGAGTCTGAATGCTGCATACTTCTGAGATGCCTCCAGGAGACTGGGACTCAGTGAGGCACAAATAATGACTGAACTGTTTGTGTAGAAAACTTTTCTTTGAATAAATGATCAATTGGTCTTAATTGTTTATTTGTTTGAATCTGTAGAGTACTTTGGCCTTCCTGGAATAGGAATGAACTCTCATTTGACCAAGAAGAAGAAACTGAAAGTATTTGTGACAGAGGGAAAAGATGTTGCTTTAACTGGTGTATGCATTTTCTTCATTAGATCTAGTTTTTCTAAACCAGTCACAACTGAGAATATCTATCAAGTAAGTCAGTGACTTCTCATCTCTGTACATAATCTTGTTTAAAATGTGTTTTTCTGATGGGTTATTTGCTCTCAGCAAATGACAATTTGACAGCCCTTGACATGGAGGAATGAGTAAAAGGACACACATGGGTTAAATGAAACAGAATGAAAAGGAAGGGGAATGGAAATAAAGATATTATCTTGTGGCAGCAACTTGATGTATATCATTGATATGAAAAAAGGATACTGAGGAAGAAAATTTAAGACAATCTGTAATGAGTAATTAGTTAATACCTAATTACTAAGGTGTTAAATTTCAAAAAGGTCTAGCAAATTAACTTGAAAAACAAAAATTATTTTACTTTTGAGAGTGTATATGTAAATTGTATATAAATTTTTACTGGTGAAAGACCCTTTGTATTATTGTGTCTCTTTTACAGGAAGTAAATTTTAATATGATGGATATAGGTCGAGATGGCTTATTAAAAAGTGTTGAGCAGTTGATATCAGAAATATTCATTCCAGCCTTACAGACTATGGACCGTGGCTGGGTTGAACCTCAGCAAGTTCCCAATATTAAGCAGGACTTCCTTCGTGCCCTTGAAGGATTTGTTAGTGTCCTATCAAGAACTCAGCAAAGTCTGTTGGAAAAGGTAGTATGTTCATGTGGGAAATAGAAAGTGAGCTAGCTGTAGAATGTCTCTAACTCTGGACCTGTTGAATTACCTGTTGTTTTAGATTACTCATAAAATTTGCTTTTGTTAAATTGGAGAATAACCCAACACTTCTGTTTATTGTCATCATAACTCATTACACTTCAATCTGTAGTTTGAATAGTTCTGTAGGTGCTTCTGTTCTTGTTTATTCTGGGGTCAGTTCTTTAGAGCTATTAACTTGACTCCCCAATGGCTGTGGTCACTCTTAAATGTTGAATGATAAATGTATGACAAAATGTTATTGGTTTCTACTCAGCTTTTGTGAAGGAAAGGGCATGAAAGCACAGCTGCCTGGTTGGTGAATTCTTCAGATTCTGGATTCTAGAATTTTCCACTTCCAGCTCAAGCCAGTTTAATTTAGACTGAGCTGGGAATAAGAAGTGAGATACCCCAAGGAGGACAATGAGTTAGTCTTTAAAGTTCCTAGATTATTTGTCATGAACATTCAGCATTTAATTTTTTTAAACTTATATTTTAGGTCAGCCTGAAGAAATGTGAAACATATGACCTTAAAACTCTAAGAGGACCTTCAGATTACTTGATGGCTGCTGACAGCATGGAGGCTCTTGAAAAAATAGAAGTCTGCATGAGAGAATGGACCAAACAAATTGAACAGGTGATAAATGGGACAAATGTGAAATGTAACCTCTGCATCTTGGAGGATGAATTTAATCCTGTTGCCTTTCTATAAATTTGGATAAGTTCAATCTCTTTATTTTAAAGTACTATCGGTATATTTTTTGTGCTTTTACTTCTCAATGGAAATATCACCAAGAGCTTTTTCCATCTGCTTGTTAATATGGGATACACACTTCAGGAAGCTTAGTCCCCTGTCTTTGATAGTTCCCTGTTAATAAACTACAAAATAGTTAGTAGTTCCCAGTGGATTTTATGAAAACGAAAAGAACACAGTAATTGAGTGAACACTGATCTCAGTGGTCACATTTGTACTTTGAAACATGCTTTGCGGGTGATTTGCAGAAAATGTAACTAACTGTCTGTAAGTGCTCTTGGAACAGAATTTCTTTAAGTTGGAAATGAAAGGACCAAGCAAAATCAAATTTCTTATATGAGGTGGAGGCCAAGTTAAGTAGTTTATCAGGCAAGGTTAATACCACTTGTAAAAGAAGAATCAATCCATGCTACCTCTGCAGATAAAAAAATATGAGCATCACTCACATTACTTTATGATAAAAGGTTCTTGCAGAAAATGAGCAGTTGAGAAAAGAAGCAGATGACCTTGGACCACGAGCAGAGCTTGATTATTGGAAAAAGAAATTGTCAAAATTCCACTACCTTATGGAGCAGCTGAAGAGCCCAGATGTGAAGGCAGTGCTTGGAGTACTCACTGCTGCTAAATCCAAACTGCTGAAGGTTTTTATTTTAATTTATAAGAGATATAAATACTAGAAATGCTCTTTATACCCTAGCTCATTTTGATAATGTATGTAACAATGCTGGTGGGGAAAATATTAAAACATTTCTGGCTTTTGTTTTCCTTCTCTATTCCTTAGCCTGAGTAGACGAAGTTTAAATCTAGTTCAATTTATTGAAAAAGACTGGGAATCCCCTCAGTCTAAAGGATGATAATGTACTTCATCCACATGGCTCAAGAGAAATAAATAATTTAATATTTGAAAAGTTGATTATTAAATCAGAATATTGAAATAATGAACTGGATATTTAATGACAAAAAATTAATCTCCCAATTTTTTAAGCCTCATTTTTATGTTGTTACAGTGCCTGTCAAAATTGTTTGTGGAATCATAACTTCTTACATTGACATAACAAATTTAAAGTCCCATCACCAACAGAAAATAAGTAAATTAAAAAAAATCTTGTCTCATCAAAATGAGATGTGGAACAAATCCATAATTACACATCCATAACTCATATATTTTACAGCAACTTGACTGCACACTACCACTGACTATTTAGCTGAGTGGTGTAAACCACCTGTCTGACCATAGCCAAGTTACTGAAACAAGACAAGGACCCCTTCTTGGGTGAACAAGTATAATTCTGAAGTAAAAGATCTGTGCTTTCAAATGTGTTTAGAAGCTAATGACAAATCAAAATGATCTCAAAACATTTTTTTCTGAAATGCAAACTTTTATTTTTTTTCAACTTTCTGTTCTTAGAAGTGGCGAGCATTGGATATTCGCATCACAGATGCAGCAAATGAAGCTAAGGATAACGTGAAGTATCTGTATTCTCTGGAAAAATATTATGACCCATTATACAATAGTGATCCTGTAAGCAGAACTTTTAAATTCTCAACATACATGTATTGAGACAAGCAACATGAATATATTCTGTAAGATGGGTTTGGAAATGAAACAAAAAATTTTACAAATGCAACTTCAATTTGAGATTTTGTGCAGTTGCAGTAAAAGTGGATTAATGGGAATTTCTGGCTACAAAATAAAGTATTGTTATTTTCAAACCATAGTATCTGTAAAGCTTTAGTTGTGATGAACAGACTGGATTCTGTGCTATGGGAGAAAGTGAATTCCTTAAGATTAAAAAAAAAAGAAAAGTAAACCTAATGCTATGATAAAGACAAACTTTTGTATTTGTTTTGGTAGCCAAGTAATGGTTATACTAACATTTATAGGGCAAATTTCAGCTTCTTGAGTTGGGAAAAGATAAATAGGATTATGTAAATATTGAGACAAAATTATAAATCACCTTCTCATACTATATAATGAGAATGTGTAGGATCATGCAAGCATAACATGCAATAAACAAAACCAGCCACCCTAAAGTACAGGACTGGAGGAGTCTCCCTGTCCCATTATCTGCTAAAATAGGTGGCAAATAATTGCTTTTATTAAAACTGGTTTTGAAACTGGCTGTGTATGTATCTTGCTAGTCAGAGAAATACGACTGGTAGCCATGAAGACTCAAAACTTGGACCCGTCCTGGCTTCCCCTCTCTCCTCTGAAACTTCTTCCAAAACCAAATTGTTTCCAAAGAGTGCTCTGGGCAACCATGTTTGTTTCCATTTACTGGGTGATATTAGAACAGTGTGTTCTTTCAGTGTTTGCAATCTACTACTTGAGTTTCTCTATTGAAAAGTTATTGGGTTATGATGCCCATAAAAACAGAAAAAAGCTTGGTGACAGGGTTATCTTTACATGCAAGCTTACATCAGGTTTAGCAACTGAGCATATAAACATATTTTTTTGTGAAAAAAGTTCTTTTGCAGAGGGCTTTACTTCTACCAGATCTCACTTGCTGACTGAATTTTTCCAGCCAAGACTCCAGTGAAAATTTTTCTCCAAAACTAAATTGTAGAGCTTGGAGAATGATGTAGGACAGGCAGCTCTGCAGGAGAGGCCCAGGTAGACAGGGACAGAACCATTCCAAAGATCATGTTCAAAATTCTCCTGCATTCACTAATTATGGGTTATGATAATGTGGGGTAATAGAGGTACTGAGCAGAGGTCAAACTGTATGTTTCTTTCCAGGTGTCCATGCTGGATGCTATTCCAGGACTCATAAATGCAATTAAAATGATCCAGAGTATCTCTCAGTATTACAACACTTCTGAAAAGATCTCCTCACTGTTTGTGAAGGTTGGTGCTCAGCAGGAAAAGAAATATTCCCAAATTCTTTTCTGTGTTGTTGCTTGAGTACAAGAGAAAACACAAAGGAACCAAGCAACTCAGGAGACAGCACTTCAGTCACTTTAATGCTGCTTTTTGAACATATAAAGAATTGGAAATAGTGATAAACTACTTCAAATTTAGGACTTTTTTGTCCTAAATTTAGGACAATTTAGTTTAGGAATTTTTTGTTAGAAGATTTGCCTGTTATCAATGGGATTTTTTTTGTAGAACCAAGCATGTTAAATTCATATTGCCCTTAAACCTCCACATGTTTGCAAAAAGAAGAAAATGGATAGAAAGGACAACCTATTCTTTACTTTTTATACCCTCATGGGCTTTTGATTTTACCTTGGCTTTTGGACCAGACAAAGACTTATGACTTTATAGCCTTCAATGCTATCTCAGGGTTGGTACAAGATGTGTAGGTTTAGGAGGAGCACAGTTAACCAACAACATTTTTATATCCTGTTCTGGAGGCTGGGTGCTGCAAAGAGGACAGTCTATCGATGTGGCTGGCATTTGGTATTGCTGGTTGTCAGGCTTTAGGTCAGCAGACTCAGAGGAATGGGAGAGAGAGAATGGCAAGAACTGCTTTGTCTTGGAATGCTGCTTTTTTCACAAAGTTAAAACTGCTTTCAGGTGACCAATCAGATGATCACAGCGTGTAAATCTTACATAGCAAACAACGGCACAGCCACCATCTGGGATCAACCACAGGAGAGAGTTGTGGAAAAGCTACAAGCAGCTATTAGACTTAAACAGGTAGGTGGGAAGAACATATAGAAAACAGACTATAAGGTGATATTTAGGAGGGCAGGAATAGGAAAATTTTATGTGAGAAAGCACTGTTATAGTGAAGAAAAATATCCACTGGAGCTGGAATGTTTATGCTAGAGCTAACAAGGAATTTAGTCTGTTGTCTGTTGATCTTCTGGAAACAGAATTTTGATGCTTAGTCTGTCTGAACAATGCTTATAAGAGAATTGCTTGGATTTTCATGCCTGTGTTTCTCTATGTAGTGTCTTCTCACTTGATGTGGAGAGTTATGAAATAGAAATTAAAACAAAGAGAGTTACTGAACTGAATATATTCCAAAGATATGTGGACAAGCTATACATTTAGAAAGGGCAGTTTAGTGAACTGAGACGAATCCTGCTGTTTAGTTGACCTAGACTTGTTAGGAAGATAGCCTTTTTTTTTTTTTTTTTGAATTCACTTCTGTGATAATTTTTTAATTTTATTTTTCTTTGTTCTTTTTTCCCCCTAAAGCATAGTATTATGGGATAGTTTGGCTTGGAAGGGTCCTCAGCAGGTATCTAGTTCAACCTTCTGCTCAAAGCAAAAGCAGGGGCAGTATGAGATCAAACTTGGTTTCCCAATCCTTTATCCAGTCGTGTCTTGAAGTTCTCCCAGGATGGAGAGATTGCACAGCCTTTTTGGGCATCCTTTTTCACTGTTTGACTGTCCTTGGGATGAAAGATTCTCTCCTTATATCCAGTCAGAACCTCACCCATTTCAATTTCTGCCCTTTGCTTCTCGGCTTTCTGTCCATGTGTTACTGTAAAGAAGAGCCTGTCTCTCTTTCATAATATCCTTGTACATATTGGGAGCTTCATATAGGCTTTCTACATGATTTTTTTTTTCATTCCCAATAAGTGCTGGCAGGACTAGAGCTTCATCCTAATACCTCCTGAAGCAACAAATCTTGCCTAGTTCTAGCATAAATTAGTATAAATTTGTATGACATCTTACCATCAGCAATGAGCACTAAACCTGTCTTTTTCTATAAAAGTGTCCAATTACTGCATGAAAATATGTAGAAAAATTAGGTATTCATTTGAGTCTTATAAGTTCCAGAAACTTTCAGAAATTCAATAGATTAAAACATAAAATTTGAATCAGGAATAACATAGCAAAATCTAGACCCTTTGTATTGATATCTCCAAGTGGGGATATTCATACATAAATGTGATAAAAAGAATTAACATTTTATTATAAAGAGAGCCACTATTGAAAGAAACCATTTCAAGCAAATCTGTTGTCTATGTACTTTGACTTTGGGAAGAATTTAGCAAGTTTGGAGTAAGGTTTGTGCCGTGTTGTGAATTCAGAATGAAAAGTGAATACTGCTATGGAATAGCATTAAATCTTCAGGGTGTAATTTGTTCTTGAAATGGATTTTTGAACCTTGATTACTCAGTAAAACTGCTCAGCATGCAAACATTTTCAATCTCTAGAAACTGGCTTGCCATCTTGGTTATTCAGTAAACACATCAAACCCTGCTATGCAATGAAGGGAACAGAATTTCATGCTAGCTAAGGATATATACAAATACATACATGTGCAGTTTGGTCATTTGATGAAGCGAGTAATCCTGTAATGGCATTGATGGGTTAGTTTTCAGAGGCAAATTCTGTTATTCTCTTTATAGTGTTCATGATTGTTTATTGATGAAACTCTGACTTGCAATCAGATTAGGATAATACCTGTGTAAATTTTGCTGTAGCTAAAGGTAGTGCCTTTTGTTATATGCTTGACATTCTTTCAAATTCCCTGTTTTAAGGAGTATCAAAATTGCTTCCACAAGATAAAAGAGAATTTGGAAGAAAATCCAACTGAAAGACAATTTGATTTTAGTGAGATGTATATATTTGGAAAATTTGAAGCCTTTCATCGTCGTCTGGTAAAGATAATAGATGTTTTCAATACTATGAGAACCTACTCAGTTCTACAGGAATCTAAGATAGAGGGACTGGAAGGAATGATCACAAAATATCAGGTACTCATTAGATTTTATATAATGGGTCAGTCTAACTTGAACCTTTATGAGAAAATTATGAAAATTAGGGAAGTGTTTATTGAGAGAAAAATTAACTCTTTAATTGTGCTAAAATTATTGGATAATAGCAATGTAAATATGTGATTACTGGGGAAATGAGCAGACAAGGTGAAAGAAAAGGTGCCAGTGGACATGTGAAAGAAGTGTGCTAAAATCAAAGTTGATTGGAAAAAAGCAACAAAGTGGGGTGACTTTGTAACAGGAGTAATGGGAGCATGATGTTGTACCATGATCCCGATAAAAAATGAGACGTGCTACATTTGCATCTCTACAAATGTTGGGCTAGCTGTGAGTGCCCCTTTGTTCATTAGTATTACTATGCAGTTTTCTTTCATTTTTTTTTTTGACAGAAGTGTGACTTGAGTAACAAGGAGATCTTTTAAGAACATAAATATGTTAAGTCGTGCTCTTTTCCTTCCTTCTTTTTCAGATAGCTTTCTTTTCTACCAAATGGAGTCTTTCCTGCTTTTACTGAACCTGAGTTAGCTTACTTTTTTGTGTAACTTTATTAGTGCAGCATCATAATTATGGTGCCTTTAAATATTGAAATAAATCAGAAGGTTTCAATGTGTGGACTTTATAGATAGATTTTTGAGATGGCATATGATTCAGTGACTGAACAGGCAAATATGTAATTCTAGTTTGTTTTACTCTTCCTTTGCCTCTTTGTTATGGTCAGGAGTCAATCAGTTTGCTTTAGTGAAATAACTGCAGTGTAAAATGTGGCCATTGCGTTGTCCTTCCTCATTTGATTTACTCCCTCTGTAGTCTGGGGTTTTGATTCCTTGAATACATCCTTCACAGTAGCCAGTTTTCTGCTTTGTTCTGTTCTACAGTCTTCTGAGAATTGGCCAGGGCACAGCTGTAAGGATAGCTCAGTCCAAGACTCTTCCATGTGGGCAGGACAGGTGTGGACTGCTCTAAATTTTGTTTCCTAGAGCTGCTCTTCAAAGCTGTACCACCAGGCTTCTCAGCAACACAGGTTGCTGAGAATTTTCAGATCATACCAATGAAGGTAGTCTTTTGTTAGGCTGGAACACAGGAATCTAATTTGTTTTGGGCATTTGTATCTGAAAAGCTGCCATCAGTGACCATGAGCCCAGGCTGTGATGCAAATTTTGTAAGGATGCACCTCATTATCCATTGCAGCACCCAAGTCCTTAAACAAGAATTTTGTGTGAGACCCAGCTCAAGTCAATTGTGTCAGGATGAAGGATGTTTAGGTAAAAAATGTTATGTGGAAGGTTCTGCCTAGGTTGTATAAAGTGCAGGAAAGCTATCACACTTCTTTTTAAAGTGACAGAACTGAGGTACTGAAGTCTTTGATGTGGACCATAGCTATAGTTAGTATGTGACTGATTATATGTCTTAAAATATTTTTACAATAGGAGCTTACTATTTTGCTGTTCTTTATGCTTTAACACTTAGTCCCTATCTAGGATTTGCTTGTTGTTCAAGGAAAAATGGAATTTTTATTCACAACCATGCAATGAAACTGAATTTCAGTTGACTTACCACAAAATGATGCAAGTCAGCTGAGCTGGAAATATGCTGAGTTTCATAGTTATACTGTGGTAAACTACTAGGATGTTGAACAGTAGTTTATCATTAGAAATCCTTTATCTGTGTGTACACCTCAAGGGAGATGCTGATTAAGATATACTTACATGTGTGTAGACAGCATCTGTGTAACAGAAGCCAGGAATATAAAGTTGTGGGCTGGTGATGTGCTGCATCACACTGTGCTTTTTAAATAACCTATTTATATATAGAATCAGCTGTTTAAAATAATGATGTGAAAATATTTTTCTCTGTTGAACTTTAAGTTTTTTATAGAAATGTACTTCTGCATGACAGAATGTTTAATGAGTAAAAAATGTATTTGATGGAAAGCAAGTCTGAATTTTCTGTCAGTTCTAATTGACTTAAAGCAGAAATAAATAATACAAATGAAATTTGAGTAGATATTACACCAACTTGGTTCCTGCAAATATTTCTTTTAAGGGGTTTGCTTATATTGCTCAGGAAGTACTGGGAGCTATTAGCAAAGGTAAAATGTAAACATGCACAGCCAGTTGTGCTAAATGTTTGGTGTGGTAAGTCTTTTTCATGAGACATTTTTTGGTAATAATTTTCTTTTTCTGTGAAATTGTTTAGAGCATTGTCGACAACATGAAGAATAAGCATTATGATTTCTTGGATCAGCGGAAAACTGATTTTGACCAAGACTATGAGGAGTTTTGCAGAGACATAAATGATCTTCATGTAGGTTTTATGATACAATGATACAAAATAATTTAATTTATTGAGGAATCCTTATTATCTACTCTGAGTTACCACAAAAAATATGCAAATGTCAAAGTTTGTATTCTGAAATTGAAAAATTATTCCAATATATTTCCACTTTGAAGCTTCCATTTACTATCTTTCAGACTAGTTTAATGGAATGGACCATTGAGGGTCTCCAACAAAAGGATTTTTCATTACTGTATGCTAGCAAGAATAACAAAAATGGGTGATTTCATTAAGTGAATAGGAGCGTAGTACAAATAAGTCAGATAATTAACTTTCCAATAGTTCTGAAATCACAAGCTGGGGAAATGAAAGAGTATATGCAGAAGGAAAAAAAAATGCTTGCCTTGCTTTGGTTGCCAGAGAGGTAAGCATGCATTCTTTGAGACCTCTCAACATGGTGAAACATTGGAGGGTACATTGGAAGGAGAAGCTTTTGCTGGTTGCAGAGCCACAGAGGGAACTTGGAAAGAAAATGCCTTGCAATTTGGCTGTGTTTTGTTTAATTATTGTGGTAAGAAAGAAAGGGAAAAATAATCCTTATTGAGATTAGTTTCACATAAACAAATTATCTTCTAATATATTGCATGTTAAACCCTGTCAAATAATACTTGGCATATTTGATGTGTGTTTTAGGGACTTATCTGATATAGAATTATTTACTCTTCTTCAGGATCAATTAAGGAAGTTCATGGACATCACCTTTGAAAGTATTCTGAACACTGAAAGGGCGCTGAGTATGTTGCAGAAATTTGAAAGGTAATATGTCCTACTTAGATTGCTGAAACTCTGCCAGGCAATGGAAATAAAACTTTGAGGATGGCGGAAAGGGCAGGGGGGAGGGAGAGAAGAGCAGGAGGCATTTTTTAAAATACAAACAAAACCAAACTCAACCTCTTTACTCTCAGCTGTTCAGCCCTGTTAAGAGTTGTCTTAGTAGCTTGAATGAATAAAAGCAATATTTTTTGTATCAGAAACTGCAAAATATAAGTGGACTTTGAACTTCATCTTTCAAAATTAGCTTAAGTACAGGAAAACTTTGTCTGTTAGCATATTTGCCTTAGCTTTGTGCTCGAACACTGGCATGAAATTTGTTACCACAATGCAGTTAGAAGAAAGTAAAATGCTTTTATTAAGAAACAGTGAAATTTGTCTTTATAAATTAACATTGTTGCAAAACAGCCTCACTCTTTATTCTGTCAGTTTTTGTATTATAATCTGTTTAATAGAATAGACAGCTAGTGGTGAATTGGTTACAGTTTGCTGCACATAATTTCAGCCTAGTGTTTGAAAACAGTGACAAAACAGAAAATGTGTAGGCTTACTTGGAAACTTTTATCATCTGGTCTGAATCTTTGTTGCTTGGATTCAGGTTGTGACAGCATTTGTTCAAGCTGAAAATTCTGCTGCCAAAGTAGTTATTTTCTAAAGCATGCAAGGGAATCTGGAACAACTGTTTTCCAACAATGCATTAGGAGTATTTCAGAAGTGTTGAAGGAGTTTTTTCATTATTTTTCTAAGCAGATTGCAAATCCCGAATCTTGGCATTGATGAAAAGTATCAGAAAATATTTCAAAACTATGGCCATGACATAGAAACCATCTGTAAGATCTACACTAGGCACAAGAAGGACCCTCCACTGGCTCGTAATCTTCCTCCAATAGCTGGCAAGATCCTGTGGGCACGTCACCTGTTCCATAGGATCAAGGAGCCCATGGAGACTTTCCAGAGACATCCAGCAGTTCTACAAACACCAGATGGCAAGAGCATAATCCGCAATTACAACAAAGTCGCAAAAGTTCTTATGAAATTTGAGGTCATTTACCATAGGGAATGGCTTCAGCAGGTAATCCAGCTGATTTTGATTCAGTTATTCCTTAAAGAAAAAAAAAATAGTGTTATCCCTGGTTAGTAGCAGTAGTCAGGTACACTTAACCTGACTTATGATGACTCTCAAGTGAGGGATAGAATAAGAAAAGTTACTTTACAAGAAAGTGTTCCTGTTAAAAAAAATAGGGCCTGTAGTACCTGTAGCTGATTTTAGGAACAACTGAAAGACCTCATTATAACTACGACGTTTGAAAAAAAACATATAATGACCATCCAGTGGTAGGCTTAGCTGCCCCTCTGTCTCTGCCACATTCTTCTGACTGGTGCAAGATCATCATGTCTGGGGAGAGTTTTGTCAGCTGGTTGGCCAAAAGTGAAAGCAGACACAGAGGTTTCCTCTGCTCTGGACAAAATGAATTTTGAGTGATAATCTATGGGTACACTCTGTAAATATACATGTAAAAAGCATCCAGTCTGAACAGATAATACCATACTCAGAGCACAAGTGAGCTTTGAGCCAGTTGTGGGTTAAACCTAATAGGCAGCTAAGCACCACAAAATGGTCATTCACTTCCCCCCCATGCACCCCCAGTGAGACAGGGAAGAGGAGAGGGAAAGCAAAAGCAAGAAAACTTGCGGGTCAAGGTAAGTTTTTTAGTTAGTGAAGGAGAAATGGAGAAATAAAGGGGGAAAAAAGGGCTGCAGAGGCAATTTCTCACCATCTCCTGTGGGTCAAACAATGTCTAATCAATTCCAGAGCAGAGGGTGGCTAACCCCTTCAACCTCTGCCTTTCCCTTTTTATTGCTAAGCATGATGTTATACAGCAAGGAATATCCCTTTGCTTATTTTGTAACATCCTTTTGTTATTTCATGACATCTGCCTGGTTTTGTCCCCTCACAGCCTCTTTTGCACCCTTCATCCCCACTCCCACCTCCCAACCTATTCACTGTGTGGACAGAGTGAGAGCAAGAGAAGGCCTTGATGCTGTGCAAGCACTGCTCAACTGAAACATCCGTGTGTTATCAGCTTTGTTTTGATAACAAATCTGATGACACCACATAGGCTGCTATGAAGGAAATTAAATGCCGACAGAGACAATTAACCCAGTCAGAACCAGCACAAAGTAATTTCATTTCCTACTGACAATTTTGGGATACATCTGTGTGGGGGAAGGGGCAGGTGAGGCCTTGCCCTGCGAGGCCGTGTACCTTACCCCTAGAGCCTGTATCCCAGCTCTGCAGTGGCTGCCAGTCCCTGGCACACCAGAGGCACTGATCCACATCCACCTCCGGAGCCCCTAACCCAGCTCCTGAGTGGCCAAATGACTGGAAGTCCCACCCAGAGGAAGGGCCTAGGAGGGCCAAAGGGTATTTAAAGCTGAATATGAAGCTATCTGATGTCTTGACTCTGCCTTCTCTTGGAATTTCTATCTGAACACTGCTAGAGCCCAGGAATTGATGGCTATATATACATATATGCTTTCTGCTTTTTTTTCTGTCTTTCTTTATCTTTCTTCTAATTCCCTCTTGGAATTTTTGGAGTAACTTAAAATCAAGTGGGCTTAGAATCTGCGAAGTTGGATGGGCCAAGGTAATGCTTTGAGAAATGATTTGTGTTGACTGAATATGGTACTAAACCTTTTGCCAAGGTCTATGATTTTCTAAAGTTGCCAGTAAAGTCTTTTTTGCTGTTTTGATCTCCCAAGAATATCTGGTCAGTGTTTCTCCCATGTGTGTAACTCTGGGTACATGAACAACTATATGCCCTTTTTGCAACTTGTTGAATGAGTTGTTTGGAGCCTTACAGGCAGAACACTTGGTAGCCTGAATATTCTTCAGAGAACAGGGTTTACCTTAAATTCTAAATCTCATTTGACTCATTTTACCCTCTTGGGTTTTGTACATAGAACCTCTGACTACTTTATACTATCAGATGGCTTCTGCAGGGGCTACTTTAAAGCCTTGAAATCTCTGCAAGTTTCTACTATAGTTTTGGCAGATTTTTCACCTCCAGTTTCTTTGTTGCCTTGTCAAATAGCATCTTACAGAAAAACTGGCCTCAGGCTTGCAAAACTGAAAAAGAAGAGTCAGAATCTCCAGACTGTGGTTTTGAAGGCAGTGTGACACCTGTAAATGCATTTACCTGTTGTTTCTGGAACTCAGACCCAGATTTTGTACACTGTGGAAATATCTGGTGAAGATAAACACCAATCTTTTCAAAGGTAGTCTTAGACCAGATCTGGGACCAGAGGTACCAGCTGCCTTTTCTCCAGTCTGAATATATAAGGTTTTCCCAATCCTTCCATTTCCACACTTGCATTTGATGTGTGAAACATAGTTATACGCTGTATTAAGACTTAGCGCTGAATATTTATTATTGATGATTAATCTGGAATTGAGTGCAAGCTGGGAATCAAGGAACCTGAAGAGTAGTACTTCAATTGTTGTTTCACTATACATGATGGCTCAGGAACATCATATCCTAAATTGGCACCATTAACCTGCGCATAGCTGGTCCTGCTTCCCGGCAGTAATGAAAACTGCTGCTTTACTTAGAGACGTTTTTAACTTTAATGCTTATTCTGCTAGCATAGGAAGTTCATGTGTTTTCATGTTCTCTTCACAGAGAGCTGATGCATATCCCTCGTATTTTATGGAGTGAATTGTAATGCTTCAGGAGGCCTTCTGCATTTGCTTAATGTTTCTATCTTGGACTTGGCTTCTTTTTTGATTCCAGTACTGAGCTGGAATCATTCAAAGTATACTGATGATAGTTTTCACTGCCTTGTCTCATCTATAAAGACTAAGGACAATGTATGATTCTTGTGGGACTACATCTTTGGCTAGATGATCTAGTGATCAGATTTTCTGACATGTACTGTGCCTTGATGGAGCAGTCAAGTACATTTGCCTTTCATCTTTTCTGAAATAACTATAACATCCCAGGCATCTCCCCTGAAGTGGTGCCTTCCTTTATGAGGTCCAAATCATCTGAGTTCTGATCTGTTGTTACCTGTTTTCTCCTATAGCAGTCAAATCACACTTGACAGCTATATAAACTTCCTGAGCCTGCTCCAACTTTAAAGTCATTAGGTGGGAACAAAGACAGGTAGATTTCAACTAAATTTCAAGTTTGAAACATGCACACATGAATTGGAAAGACCTGAAAAGTATATTCACTTTAACATACACGCACTAGTCTACCAGGTACGGCAAAAAAATGTGACTACTGCTCCGTAGTGTCTTCTTTCAGGCAAGAGTGCACACGGGCGTACACGTGAGTGTCACAGAACACAAGGTGGAGCTCCTGCTCTACTCCTGAGCAAAAGAAAAACGCGAGAGCGGCAAGCGTCTTGAGAGGAGTACAAATCCAACACAAATAGGGCTCCAGCTCCTACTACTTTTTATTCTTCTGTCTGAGATTTCTGAACATTTTTGCCCCTATTTTTTCTGCTTGTTAATGGATGGCTAACATCATGTTAATCCAAGGTGGTTTTTTTTTTTTTTTTTTTTTTTTCTATAGCAAATGATGTTCAACTTGGACATATTAAAATAATAAATTACCTAGAATTGTAAAAGTTACTGTAATTGTTTGGCAGTGTAAAATTTCTGCCTTCAATGTACCCCTTATTTCCATTGCCATTTTCTGTTACCTTAACAATGAAAACTGCTTGAGAAGAAAATTAGAAACAGGAGAGGAAGACTTGAGAGTGGGAATAATGAGTATGAAGCTCAAAAATGAGTACAGTAAGATTTGCTGTTGAACTTTACAGAAAAAACAACAGCCTCTCTTTAAAGCCATTGAATTTTTTTTTTCTTGGAAGACTGATGATAGTGGATAGAGCATGACATCTTCATTCACAAAAATTGATTAGATTATTTCTTGAAAAATGCTGTGTAAAATAAAATGTCTTGATAGTACATAATATTGCTGAAGCAAGCAGTATGCTCCAGTATATTTTAGACATTGAAAGGTCATGCTAATTTTCTGTGTTCCTTAGAAAAAGAAAAAAGTGCACTGAAAGATATCAATGGGTTCTGAAACCATGGCATAACAATAAGCTACATCTCAATGTAATGTGATACATGAAATTTTAGGAGTGAATAGAGAACAATAAAGTTACGTCAACCAAGGACAAATGGAAAATAAGAATAGCAGCAAACTTTTTAATGTAGGAAAAATTTGCCTGCCTAAGGCAGGATTGCTTTTTGGTGTCAGCCAAATTTTCAGTGTGTGGTCGTCTAAGGAATGCTGTCCTTTGTAATCACATAGAGAACAAATGGTCTTCTAATATTTAAATAAGGCAGTTAAACCAATTATTTGATTATGCTTTGCTTTTAAGAATTAAAAAAAAAAAATCTACAATAAGCATTAATTTTAGTATTTTTAAAGATTTGCCCTGGTGTTGGTTATAATTATCAGTATCATTAAGATTGGTATATCTATTAGCTATTGGAAAACAAGTAAAATGAGAAATGGAGGTAAGTTTATTCAAATGATATGTGAAGAGGTTATCAAGAATACTTCAATTCATTGAGGAGGTTATGTGCAGCCTTATTGCAGAATATGCAATTAATTCTAAGAAGATGAGGGTTAAGATTTAAGATGGTTGAAGCAAGAAAATCTATGGCTCTGATTTGATTTTGTACTGTGGAATGCAGCTTATAACATCCAAGACTCAACATAAGAATATCTGTTAGATAAATGGCAGTTTGATTATTAAGCATTCGAGTCCATAGACATTGTGTTTATAAATTTTGGTTTTGGATTCATGTATCAATTGATATATCAATGGATATAATGTATCAATCTTCGTCAGCAGTACCTGATTTTAGTGTCTGCAAAAGTGATATTTATATGAGAACCAAAGTATTTTGTTGTAGTGGCTTGTCTAAATGATGACTTTATTTCCTGCAGATCGAATTAACTAAAAGAGGACTTCAAGCAACTCTGTTGGCAAAAGCTCCAGAAACAGGAGAATTATTTGTTAATTTTGACCCTCAAATATTAACTTTAATCAGAGAAACAGACTGCATGGCTCGCATGTGCCTTGAAATTCCACCATTTGCAAGTGTTATTCAACAGCAGAGAGGCTGGTACAAGAAGATTGCCAACAATTTGCATGTGGGTTTACATTTGTTATTTTATGTATGTGTGCTGTACATTAAGATGCTTGGCTTCTATACATATGCAAGAGGATAAATGAAGATCGACAATTATGCACTACGAAAACATCTGCAAATCTATTTTTTTATTTGTATGATTGTCTTGAGGCACTTAAAAAGTGTTCTTGGCTTTATGTTTTCTGTGAAGTTACTTCACAGATACTTGGGTTTGGGGAAGCTCTGCAGAGTCTGGGGCAGAGATGAGAATGGGGAGGAAAGGAAGCTTACAAAATACCTTGTGCTTTTGCTTGCTTTCTAAATGATAAGCAATTTATCTCTTACCCAATAATGAAGTCAACATTGGTCAGCATTTGTTTTGAGAGAATACCTGAGAGGGAGGAGCAAGTGGTCCACTTTTTAAAAGTGTAAAGCATGCAGCAAGCAGCAGCCTTTTTTGTGTTTTTCTGGCACTGGTGTTTTACACAGATGTTTGTGGAACAGTTTAAAAAGAAGTGAAACTTCCCTTTCTCTTGTCTTTTAAGTTCTTCAGATCATTTCATCTGCCTATGAACAGACAAGATTCTCAGTGACTCAAGATGGGAATTCAAAAATAGATGTCCAGAAACCTATAGCTTTATAAGTTTATAGTAGTCAAATGACTTTATCGTAGTCAAAGGACTACTTTTAAATTAAAAAAAAAAACCCTAAGTAATCAAGTCTTTGTGACTTTAAGTGGTAATATTATTGCCAAACATGTAAACCAAATCAGTGGGTTAAATAAGTATTAGAAAGAAAATAGTATAAGATAGTTTTGGTAAGGCTGATCTTGTTAGAATTGCTGGAAAGTTCACCTAGAAAGTCTTCCTTGGGCTTTTTGTCTTCTGTAACACTCATTTACCAACTGAAATTTGCAAGATTTTTTTGTTATGTGGTTTAAACCCAGTAGGCAACCAAATGTCACACAGCTGCTCCCTCACTCCCCTCCTTGGAATGGGGGAGAGAATCTGAAGGTTAAAATATAAAACATGTGAGTTGAGATAGACAATTTAATAGGGAAGGCAAGAGGTGCATGCACAAGGGGAAAACATAAGGAATTAGTCTGTTTAAACTAGGCAGTATCACAGCTGCTTAGGAAGACAAACACCATAGCTCTGAATGTCCCCCTCCCTCCTTCTTCTCCCAACTCTCATTTTTAAGCACGATGTCATAGCTATGGGATCCCATTAATCAGCTGGGGTCCTGGCCACATTCTTTCCCAGTTTCTTGTGTGTCCCCAATTACCAGCAGAGTAGTGTGAGAAGCAGAAAAGGACTCAATGCTGTACGAACGCTGTTTAGCAATACACAAAATATCAGTGTGTTAATAACACAATTGTGGTCACAAATCTAAAACATGGCATCATGTGAGTAATTGAGAAAGAAATTAACTCCATCACAGGACCAGTGCAATCAAAGATTGGTTTCTGTGTGAAGTAGTGCTTCACACAGAGCAACAAATGTATGTAGAGATATAAAGAACAACAAATAGTGAACTTCTGCAAAAAATAATGAAAACCTTTCCCAAGCAATTAATTACAACTTCTTAAGAGTGTCAGTAATGTGAATACAGATGAATTTTCTTAGTTTAAGTAATAAATGTGTGTATATGAAGAGGTTCAAATCAGTGTATATTAACTAATATTTTCATTATTTATTTCAGGTGATGTTGGCAGAATACAAAAGAATTAAACTGAAAATACAACACCCTTTTGAACAATTGATAGCTCCTCGATTAATAAATGTAGATGATGCTATCCAGCCAGGTCTACTGTTACTGAACTGGACATCCTTGAATATTGAGAAATACATTAATACAGTTTTTTCTAAGCTAAGTAGGTTACTTGCCTCCTTCCATTAACTTCTGGTTATTTGTTCTATACATATGCAAGTTATATTATGAGATTACAGTTCTGTACATGATTTGCACTTAATTGATTTATATATAAAAGATATCAGAATTTTCACCTGTCCTGTATTTAATGAAACATTTGTTTTATAACACCACCTTATTTTGTCTTGTACGTTCATCAAATATTTACTAATGTATGTGTTAGGCAGTTGGGACTACATCAAACATAAAGTACAGTGTAAAAGGCACAGTGTATTCTGAATTTAAAGAACAATATCTACTTTTTAAAAGAGCTCCTAGGTTTCAGACTTTTCCTAGTCCTGTTTTTTTGTTTCTATAATGTACAGAACAACTTCTCAAGGAGTAAAACACTGACTCAGGTGGCACCGTCATTGCTCAATAGCATTTCATATTAGTTTTTTTTAAACATCAATCTTTTTAAAATGTTGTTGCAGATGCATCTTGGACAACAGCTTAAGAAAACAGATGAGCTTGTAGTGTTTTCAAAAGATTATTACAAGGTTATACTGAGATGTGTTTTTTTTCTGAAGATAGCAAATTCCTTTTTCTTCAGCCTAATTAATACGGCAAACAGATTTTGTTTCTAGAAATTGCATAAGCAGTTATAGTGGAAATTTTCTTCAGTTTAAATGGTAGATTAAAGTGCATTTTGGATGCTAGCCTGACATTATGCTTAATTTAATTTTGAATAATAAAAGTAATTTGAGTCTGGATCCGGCACCTTGCTGCTATTTCAACTTCAGCATTGAGAGCAGATTGCTATTAAACTTTTAAAATTCTAGTGATTATTTTCTGTTAACTATTGTTAGCTATTTGGCCTCTAACATTTGTTTGAAGCATAGAGATTTTATTTGCTGAAAGTTACTGTTTGTAGTAGATTCTCTAAGTTGTAACTTGTTCAAGCTATAGGCGAAGATGAAACATTGTTGACACTCAATTAAATGTTAATATCTTCATGTTTGAAATCCATATCCTTGAAGTTAATATTATATTCTTTTATAATATATACTGTGTTTTATGTAAAAAGCTATGCAATATATATTTGTACAATAGTTTGTATTTATACAATATTATAGCTATCTTTTAGCATGTAGATAGCATATGCTAGGTAAGTATCTGTTATGCAAAAAAGTTAATTATGGTTCTTGTGGTGAAGCTTGCCATAAAAGTTTAGATGTTTGGAGTAAATTGCTTAAGATGCAGAATTCATATACAGTTGAATATGATAGTTTGTTGAGGTAATATGACACTCTAGGTTGTTTGATAACACTCTTGTTTGTTGAGGTAAAGCAACACTGAGGGACTCTGCAAAGGCTATTAATTCAAACTTTTAAGCTTGTCTTGAATCTTCTGTTATCTTCAAAAGCTGGGCTGGAGTTATTGCTTGATCGAGTGAATGACTTGGTTGAATTTCGTATTGATGCTGTCCTTCAAGAAATGAATAGAGTGCCACTCTGTATGTTGCCAGAAGATGAACCACAGAGCTGTGAGGAATTTCTTCAAAATACTAAGGTTAGTAGATAAAAGTTTCATGAAGAAGAGAATGATGATTTTGAGTTTAAAAATTTTTCTTTTTTATGAGGTAAAAAACTGTGACTGTGTTCATGGGGGTCCAAGGATGAGGGAAGAGACAAGGATCTGACTCCAGGTTTCAGAAGGCTTGATTTATTATTTTATGATATATATTATATTAAAACTATACTAAAATAATAGAAAAAAGGATTTCATCAGAAGGCTAGCTAAGAATAGAAAAAGAAAGAATGATAACAAAAGCTTGTGGCTCAGACAGAAAGTCCAAGCCAGCTGACTGTGATTGGCCATCATAGTGGTTAATTAGAAACAACTCTATGAGACCAATCACAGATCCACCTGTTGCATTCCACAGCAGCAGATAACCATTGTTTACATTTTGTTCCTGAGGACTCTCAGCTTCTCAGGAGAAAAAATCCTAAGGAAAGGATTTTTTATATAAGATGTCTGTGACAAAAAACTCTGAATGCAGAATTAATGAAGCTTACATGGGATACAATGGAAATCCCCAGTTGCTTGGCTGGGATCTTAAAAAGGAACAAAAGTACCAAATGCAAAGAGATTTCAGCTGAGATGTTCTATTCTATTCATCATTAATGTCAAGCCAGATAGTGTATGATATTTCTTTTATGTTTTCATATCACTCAAAAATTTTACCTCTATGATAGTATCTTTTTTTTTTTTTTTTTTTTTTTTTTTTTTTTTTTGTCATCATTCCTGTTTAAATAAGGGAATTATCCAGCAATTACCTGAGGAGAGTAAATATTATGGAAAAGATTATCTAATGAGAATCTCGAACTCTCCTGAGTTGGTAATGGGATGTGCGAAATATATGCAGGAGTACCTGGGTGAAGGTGTTCTGGGAAAACACCCTTCCTTCACCCCATCAAAATACTTTTATGTTGAGGGTAATTAACTATAAACACATAAATTGTTGGTTAGAAAGCTGATTAAGGTCATTATTATGTCAGAATAATTTTGTGAGGCAATAGTAAGGTATTGCATTTTAGTTTGTAGTGTCCAATGTATTTTCTCCTGAAATAAAATTTGGTTTGATAGAGACCATAGAAAATCAAGTAGATAATCCCTATTCCTTTTCTCTTGTAGGAATAACTATTAAAAATTAAAGTTTTGATTATCTTAGTTTTTTTAATTCTTTGGCCTTTTCTCTTTTGGCCATTGTAACAACTCAACTTGTTAAATACAGAGTAGAACTTAAAATAATCTTACATGAAATGAGTAGTAGTTTGTGAGCCCCACAATCCATAGTTGTTTTTCTTGATCCTGCTGTTACCTTCCTGATTGGGCAGGTACTAAAATGTATATTCACTAAAGTAAAAATATGTGAGAGTGAGCAGAAAATCTTCTCTTCACACTATGATAACTTGAAAACTTGAATTGCTACATAGTAATTACACACAGAGCAATTACAGCAGCCAATTGAGTTGAGTTAGCAGAGTAAGTGGTATAAGAACCCCAGTTATGGGTACAATGAAAATAGTAACAGTTTGTAAGCTTGTTGTAATTTTTAATTAGAGCGAACTAGAAATAACTTGTCACCTAAAAGATGTCTTTAAGTTTCTAAAGAAATTGCTGCAGCAAAAATAATTACCCAGAAGAAAAATCCCAGAGTACTTTGTTTAGGGTTGCTGTGATGTTACAAGTCACATTTGCCTTCTCTCTCAACTCAACAGAGCCATTAGGAAGCCCAAAGATTATGTTAAAATTTGAAAATGTCTGAATATTTCCAATTATTGATTTTTAATTATACAAAGGTGTCATGTTTGTTTAAGCTGAGTGAAATATAAGATACCAAAGAAGTAAAATATGAAAAGGCCATTGCTGATAAAAATTGTAGTTAGCTGAAGAATACTTGATTGATTTTATTATAAGTATGGGAGAAAAAACATGCACAGTACTGTAATTAATTTCTCAATTTTATTTAGTCTCATTCTTTGATTTCTTCTCTCTCTAGTTGATAATTTTAGTGTTTGTTTTAATGATAAATACGTCTTGTGTAGCATTTATATTCTTTTTAGCAGTAAATGGGAATTTTGATTGGCTAATACTCATTATGGCACAACCAATTAATGTAAACTGACAATGATCAAAAGAAGTGTTAAATCTCTTACATTGGAAAGTTAAGAAAATCAAGAAGTATTGCTTTTGTGAGACTTTTAGTGAAACTAGGCATTATAAAGATTGATTCATGACATCAACTAATGAATCATATGATTTGAGAAAGAAGCCAAAACAATATTGAAAGACATTTATAATTCCTTGTTGATCAATCGTTGATCTTGTGTTTTGGAACAAACCAATTTATAATTAATGTTGTATATAGATCTGGTTTTTCACAAATCTTAGGCCTTGACATTTATGTTTATAAAGGCTGCTGTGACTAGGAAATTGACATGAGAATTGTGACAATGAGTGCATATTGTTTTGGTTTGATAACAGGAGCTCTGTATAAAAGGTTCTCAAACTTTACACTTAAAAAGCTCACTGGTGGAAGCTGCTGCTAATGATCTGATAAACATGATACTTGATACCGAGGAACAGATCAGTAAAGAAGGTGAGAAGTCAATTGTACCCAGTGGTGAAAAAAAGGACAAAAGTACAGGTAAGAAGAATTTATTGTATTCCTTGGTGTTTGTTTCTTTTTCATGCTGATAATTTTTGTTGGGGGACATTGTAGCTTAGGTGACTGAAGTACTGAATAGCATCTAATGTCTAAAGACTTTTCTTTGAATTTGCCTGGATAATGAATAATCTAGCAATCATTTATCATCTACAGACTAGGTCAGTATTATTTGTCTAACTTGGACGTTGAAAGGTTCATGCCATAGAACTACTTAGTAGCATTGGTTAATTGCTGGACTTCCTAGAGAAAGAGAATAAGAAATAATATCTAAATTTTGATGATAATCATACCAGTTTGTACGGAATAAGGCAGATAGGAATAGTCCTGTTACACTGGGGTGCAGATTGCAAATGGATAATTCTGCCCTTCCTCAAAATTATTTCAGACACCTGTGGAGGTGTTGCATTATGGTATTTTTAAGTTACTTACGTGTATTTAACTAACTGGATTTATGATGTTTTAGCAACAGGAGAGGAAAGAAGATCAAAAAGCTTGACTTCCTCACAAAATTCCAGTGAGGTGTGGGCTGGCCTGTCTCCTACAGCAAAGAGGAAGAGAATGGATTTAGAAAAGTTAGAGGAAGAAGCCAGTGAACTGCTTTCTTACTTCAATGATCGTAACATTGATGCCCTTTTGAAAGTCACTCGACACGCTCTGGAGACCATCCGCAAGCGCATTCATGCGTCCTCCACCATCAACTTCTTAGGTGGCTGCATTGTAGTGCATTGCTCTTTTAGGCTAAATAAAGAAAAATGTAACTGTAATACCCCATAGCTGGATAAATAAGACTCTCAAGTGTAAAAGAGGGGAAAACAAAGGAATTTTGATTAAGCTGTCTTGTTAAGTTACAGATGATAACATGGTGTATTTCCAAATATTTTTTTTTTTGGTGACAATAAGAAAGTGTCATTACAATGCTGTTTCTCTTAGAACTCACTGTACTGTTCTGAAGTACAGTTGGAGCTAGACTTGATAAATAAGTTTCTACAAGACCTTGATAACTTGATAAGTTATCACTTAAAAGTTATCAATTATTAACCTGACAAATTAAGACCTTGATAACTTGACAAGATCTGTTTGACCTTCCTTTTACATAAAACTGTATAAAAAACCAATAGGGGTGTTTTTTTTCTCTTACTAATTGCCTTCAGATATTTCTATGCATGGTGATGGAACACTTTTCAAGTGTTTTATTGTCTCATGCCTTTAAGAAACGAAAACAAGGCAGTTGTGTTTTGTCTCTATAGTTAATAAGGCATGCAATACTATGAGACTCTAAGGAGGTTCTGTGCCCAATTTAATATGCTTACTGGGAGTACCAGCCTGACAACAAAATTGTGTGCTAAACAGAGTTTAGCTTCACAGAGCAAGTTGAAGAGGAGCTTCATGGAGAAAAATAGCTTTGCACTTACTTTTCACTTGTGCTGCTGTAGAGTTTAGCAGTGCATCATATAAATTACTCAGGAATTCTTTTTCCCTTCAGAAATTACACTCAATACTCTGCATTAAGAGGTATATTTATTGGTTTATATCAAAACAATGCCTAGTTTGATGTCTGGAAAAAAATATGAACAGCCTTTTTGTTTTGTTTTTGTCTTCTGTTTTTGTCTTTTATTTAGAAAATCACAGTATGTCTAAGAAGAAAAAAGGTGCTTATCCTATAATTAAGACTAATATTAACCTATCTATTCCTAATATCATCATGACACCCTCTTTGGATGAGGTACAGCAGACACTTAATAAAGCTGTAGATAGTATTGTGAAAGTATTGAAAGGAGTTCAACATTGGAGTAAGGAGAGAATATCTAAGGTTGGTGTCTTTAACAGCCTTACTTAGAACTGATGGTGCAAAACTGCTGCAAATAAAGAATAAATGTTATTCTCTCTTCAGGAGAAAGTGTTAGAGAGAAAAGTTCCTCTGTTGCGGTGTGGGAGCAGAGACAGTGATTCTGATGATGGAATGAAAGAGACTGGAAAGAAAAACATTCATGGTAATGATAAACTCTGACGTTGCTAAATTTGAATGTTAGGTAAATCTGTTTTATACAGAATGTATTGGAAGATATTAATTACAAAATACATCAAAAACAGTAGACTTGATAGATTTTAAACAACCTCGTAGATTTAAAAGTGCCTCAGAAAAGAAATCTCTTTCTCTTTAGAAAGCAGGTTTGCCACTTGTCCTTCTGTGGATTTGAGTAGGGGGAATTTTTTTGGCTTCTTGAAGAGTTTTGATGCTTTGGGTTATAGTATTATATTGGTTACAATTACAGTAAGTTTGCTACAGAATAATCTTTCATGATTTGCCAGTGTGATTGTAATTTGGCATGTCCAAATGGCATCTTAGAACTTGTGCTTACCCTTTAAGAAGGGTAAGTTGAACTTCCACAATACCTGATATTGAACAAAAATGCCTATGTAAATTACAATATTGGTGTAAAGAGGATTGTGTAAAAGATTGCATAGATTAGAATTTCTAAAATAATTTTCATTATTCCATTCTGTGACCAGACGTTAAGTTAATGAAGTCATTAGTTCAAGGAAATTTTAAGATGGTATCTTTCATTGGGTTTTTCTTCTCTGAAATGGTTTAAAATGAAGCAGAGTTAATTGTTCTACATTGTACCTGATATACTTAAAACATACATTTGTGTCCTTTTATGTTAGCTCTCTCTTATGCATCTAAAAAGTAGGACAGTAATACTAGAACTGGATAAGAAGTTGAATTAGTCTTTCAAAACTAAGGATTTGGCTTGCAAGAGATGAAATAATAAATGATGACAGAGTCAAACTTGTGGATATTTGTTAAATGATGGATTTTTAAACCTTTATTCCTTTTTGGGGGCTGGTTATGATCATCTTCTCAGAGTTAATGTTAATTTGAATTTCAAATTGTCAATTGTGGGATATTTCAGAAAATAAAAATTCTTAGTGCTGATATATATGTAAGCAAATGCTGATATAGAAATAAATAACTTAGGTGAAGTATACAGAATGAACTTTGAGGGAGAAGAGGAAAGATTTTGTTTGTAAGATTTGTATGGAACTTGTTCCAAATTTTACAGGGTACCTAGATGGAACAATTTTACTAAAATTGAGATGTTTATGAATTTGTCTTGGCCTCCTTGACTTCTAGTTGCCTTTAAGAACACTCAACTTTAAAATGCATGCTCATTATAAAAATATGTCATTCAGTTTTGTCTGTAGGAATTTACTTCTCCTAACCAGTATGTCTGTCCTAAGCCTACTTCTATACTTGAATCTTCTTTTATAGATAGTGGGTCAGATGCAGCATCACTCAGTTCATCTGATACAGTGCAAAGCCAGAACTACTTCAAGTATGTTTCAGAGAACAAAGAAATTATTAAATTAGTATCTTTACTCAGCAGTGCCATCAATTCTACAAAAGGGGTAAGACAGTTGAGATGTTAATTTAATATCACTATTCAAGGGATATTAATGTATTACTTTTATTATCCTTGGGTAATAAGGGTAGGCATTTAAAGCTGTAATTAAATGTAATAATGAAAGAGTTAGGATGGTGGATAGAAAACATGTGGCTGAAAATTTGCAAATATTCTTTAAAAGTCTAACATGGATTTAGTATGCTCTGTTCCAAGATATGAGGTTTTTAATATTGCATAAATTAAAACATCATAAAAAACTCTAAGTGTAGTTGTGTTGTGTGTAGCTAATGAAGCCAGCATGATTTCTGCCACATTACAAAGAGGGTATGAAGGTTTTTAGAGGAAAACTGGCTGTCAGATTGGCATTTGCAGAGTGCTGCATAGGGTTTGCTAGTGTAGGTTAGGATATATTTTAAAGGATATGCATAATTTTTTTACCTTGTTCTTATTCTATGCACTCTTTAGTAAATTGTATTTCTTTAGGGAGCTCTGCATCAGTTTCTTCTGGGGCTGGTCCAGTCTTTTAAGAATCTTGCCATGTGAAAATCTTTGACTTTGTAACTTCAGTGGTACTAAAGCATAACTGCCAGACTGGTGCTGAGTAGTTGATAATGGTGGATAGTTATCATGGTATTTTGGTATTACGTAATATTGTAAACTTTTATCATTTCGACAGCTTTAAATGCCTGCATGTACTATATTTATTGTAAGTCATGGTGTGGATTATCTCTTGTAGCACTCATCTCTCATTTACTTGTTTAATTAGATGCAGTGATGGTTTAACTTTAACTTTCTCACCTTTTTCTGAACTCCTGAGAACCAAAAGAATAATTCTCTTTCGCACTCATTAAATGATATTCAAATCAAAGAGACCTGAATTGAACGTAGAAATTAAAGTTAAAAAAATTGTCTCATCGCTTCATTATTTTAGAATGAATTTTTCTTGTTATGTTGGGCCCTGGAGCTCAAGTTTCAGTTTCTAGCTCAAGAAATGGCAGGGAAGGATATGTGTACTGTATCCTAGTTTTAAACTTCCTACTGATTCCATTGATTTTATTGACTGAAGATTCACTTAATTTGCAAATGTTTAAACTAATTTGACAAACTGGATGTGATGAACATAGGGTTTCTGGCACACTGTGTGATTCAGTAATGGAATTGCTTTAGCATAAATTTACTAGCAACCTTTTTTTTAGTGAGATGATTCAACCCGCTTCACTATGGAGTTAGTAGTGTACTCTAATGAGCAGCTGCTAAGAAATTATATGCATGCTATATGCATGATGCTGAGAATCTTATATTGAACTTTTAAATGTCTTTCAGGAAGTTCTTACAGCTTTGGAGAGTTTTAGTTGTTACCACCACATATGGCAGAGGGACAAGGAGGAAACCATTAAAAAATTAATGGAGGGAAACCCATCACTCTATGAGTTTGAATCTGAAATTCTGCATTTCCAAGACCTGGACCTGAAAATCAGTTCTGAGCCTGAATACATCTGCGTGGGAGCTATTGCACTGTACACTGGTAGAGTTCAGATTTTCTCCAGAGACGTGTTCTTTCTGACTCCAGTAGGAAGGAGAGATGTGACAGTATTGGATGGGTGAACTAGATTAAAATGGAAAGGAGAAAGGGAGAGAGAAGGGCTGTTTGCTGCTTTGGCTGTAAATGCTGCAAACAAAACACTAACACAAGAATATCTGTGAGGCTTAGCTGGAGTTTATTACCTCACCTGGATACATCTGCTCACTTATGGGGTGGATAGTAGATGGTAGATGTTTGCCCATCCTTCTGTCACTGATTCCCAGGGGTACATAATTCATGGGAGTAAGATGATAAGTTTATGTCACTTTTCTCCTTACCCAGCTGCAGGCAGTGAGACAACTGAATCCCCTTCTATCTAACAATTTCACCAGTGCTATGATCAAACTTTGTTTCTTCAGCTTTCATAATTAGACTCCTAATTTCCTCCCCAAGTTATTTTTTTTAAAGATTAATTTTTGAAAACATTTTAGGCTTTGATGAGAATATTAATCAATTCATTAATGATGTATGGGACAGAAGTTTGTATAATGGTAAATGAGCAAGATGACGAGTATGGAGACCAGCCTCATCTTTCCAGTAGGTACATCCTGGAAAAAAATCTATGATATCTAATATCTATTAATTGTTCAACATTTTTATATGATCTCTCCAGTAGAAAAGATGATAAATTCTGAGAAGAATAGGAGGAAAGCAATAATGAATTGCAAGCAATTTTATAAACCCCTTCAAGGTGTCCATGTGATTTCATCATCTCTGTATGTGAAGGGTCAGACTGAAAAGCCAGAACTGGCACTGAAGAGAACAAATGTAATTAAAAAGATTGAAAGTGCATCTTAACAAATATTTACAATATCTAATATCTATTAATTGTTCAATATTTTTAGCTGATCTGAAACTAGCACTGAGATCAGAAACCAAAGCCTGGATGACTTTGCTGGGGTGTCATTGCAATAAGAAGTACAGAACACAGATGGAAGCAATTTTGACTTTTATAGAGGAAACTGGCAAGAAGTTAAGTCGCAGCATCACGGACCTGGATGATATCAGAATAGCCATGTCAGCTTTAAAAGAGATCAGAGAACTACAAATCTCTATTGACTCTCAAATTGGCCCCATTGAGGTAGCTAGTGGAAATGTTGCATGTACGGGTACTGTTTCAAGAGACCTGTTATTTTCTGGGTTAACAATGAACTTTGAAAATATATGATTTAATATGCGTTGAATGTTGAGTGGCAAGCTTGTTGTGTTCCTGTAAACCTTTTTATGTGAAATTCTGATTTGGGCAAATGTAAACTTGCTGAGGTGATGTGGTTTAGTGAACAGTGAAGAAACTGAATGATGTGGGTAAGAGGAAGATGAGAATACAGGTATTTAATGCAAGAAATCTTTTCTTACTTTGTGGAAGAAATCTGTGTATAAAAAGGAATGAGATTCCTAATTTTTTTTTTTTTAGCTAAGCCTTAAGAAGAGTAAAAAGCTAATGATAAGCAGAGTACACGAGATTGATTGCTTTTATCAGCTGTATAAGTTAAAATAAACAAAAGCAGCTGACTTCATAAAAAAAGTTAACATGATAGAATGCATTTACTGAACGAACATCTGACAAATGGCAGGCTTAAAAACAGATGGTTACTCTTTCTCTGCATTCCTGACAAGAGTATTTATTTAAGAATGCTATAGTATGGCAAAATGCACCTTTGATTTTTCAGTAGAATTCTTTTTCCTAAGACATGTTCATGATTCCTGACATGTTCATGATCCTGATTGCCCATAAGCTTCCAATTCTGCAGGCAGGAGCCTTGGGTCCTGAAGGACAGGATGTGATGCTTCTGTTTAGAAAGGGAAGTAGGCATATTTTCCACACAGCATTGTAGTAGACAGATAGTTACATTTCCATTTTTGAAATTTGGCTACAATTTGATCAAACTGGAAAGCATGAATGGAAACAATTTCACTTCATACAAAAATTTTCAAATGAAACTGCCACAGGTTTATTGCTACCCTACCCTGTGCTAATTTATAGAAAGTGAATGTCAGTTGTGTTTTAGTGAAAATTCACCAAGGGTTTTCACTATGTAGAATGTTCATATGTTGGTGGTGCAAGCTGAAATCAATGCTCTGAGAAAAAAATGCAGATGTTTCTTCCAGTTTGGTATTGGTTTGCCCAATTTTGATAATGGCTATGCAAGAAGAACACAATTTCTTTTTCTAACCAATAATTCTTCATTCTTAAAAATTTTAAGTTTTAGCATTTTAAATATATGTTTTCCATATGTTTACAAACTTAAGTGAAGTTGCCATTTTATGTATCTTGATCTACATTTCTGGCAGGAATCCTATGCTATGTTGAGCAAATATGATCTTCTTGTTGCCAAGGAAGAGACAGAGAAAGTGGACACGTTGCACTACACTTGGGAAAAACTGCTAATCCGTGCAAATGAAGTGCAGGATAAACTCATTGCTTTGCAGCCAAACTTCAGAGGAGAGCTAATTAATGCTGTGAAGATTTTTACTGAAGACTGTGCACTGTTCTACTCAGATTATGATCAGGCAAGTGTTTCTATTTTATTGTATTGGAGAAATTTTTTCAGAGCGATGGGAATGTGGAAAGGTTTTTGGATTTGACTAAATAATAGGATGGGCCTCTACTGTTGAATAGGTTTATTCTTGTTAAGATGGTATTTCGGTTTCAGTTCAGGGTAGGTTTGATTAATGTTTTGTATATGACTGATGTAAGTAATGCTGGTAATCAGTTCCTAAAAATTAAGAATTGAGATATTTAAGGTTTTTGAAAAGCATCTAGTTATCATGAAGAAATGTGAAGACTAGGATTAATGATTAGCTACGTTAGCATCAGAAAACTCTTTCTTTCTGATATATGTACAAGTGAGTTAAGCTGTCACATTCTTTTTCATTAGAATGAGTGAAGGTGAACTAATCTTGCATCATCATTTAAGTAATGTTGAGTTTTACTCAAAAAATGAGCTATGATTTCCTAACTTTTGCAGTGTAATGAAAAATTTTAGCATTAAAAATACAATTAATTGCCTTACTTGATTTTTAAAAATCTGTTTTAAAAAAGTGTTTGTTCTAGAAGGTTAACTGTCATCCCTTGGTTCAGTTGATATCTGATCTGGGGAGGGGAATCTGGAGGCTGCAAAAGTGTTTGAGGTTAGCATTTAGAAAGTGCTGATTAGAAATAAGTTGTGGCTATTCTCATCCTCTAAATTGATGTAATTTTTTTTTCCTTTTAGAATGGGCCAATGGTGATTGGTTTAACACCTCAGGAAGCCAATGACAGGCTTACTATATTCCAGGTGCTGTTAATTTTAAGATTTTACTTAATACAACAAGTGAGCTAACACATAACGGCTCTGAAAAGGAATCTCAATAGTTGAATGAACTATCATTGATAGAAAGGGTTACTCATTTGGCAAAGTCTGTTTTGTCTTAGTGAAAGCTATGTTGGAATTTTTCTATGCATTTGCAAGGAATACTGTTAAAATCTAAAATTTTTTAGGAGTCAACATAAAGGCTGCACAGATAATGAGTAGTGATTGCTAGATACAATATTCTGATGAGAACCTTCCCACAGGTTTAGTGTATTTGGCTATAGGCTATTCTTGTGTTCATTACTGTGTTTATTTTTTAGTGGTTGAAGTCTGTCTTTGTATCATTATTAATATCTATTCCTGCAATAGCAACTTTTAATGCTTCTGCTTTTCCCATACTGCTATTCGTTTGACTTCCTCCTATGTTCCCTGAGTTATATTGCAATTGACAATTAAATTATGTTTTTCTTTGCTGCTTTAATGGTAGTAATTCTTCCTTCAACAGTCAATAGGATTTGCACAGAATACTTGGAGAGGTAGAATTTGCTGTACCCATCTTTTTATTTCTTTGCGTGTCATGCTTCACCTCTTTCAAGTGCAGTCTTAGCATTTATTGTTCTGTCACTGTGCCACATGAAGTAAATGGTTTTCCTGTCAGCTTCTAAAGATGTGCCTCCAAGCTAACTAAAAGTTGCTTTTCTCAAGAAAATTGTTGACAAAGCTGTTGACAGTGTAAGCTGTTACTATCTCTCTATATCTTTCTATTATTTCCTAGATTTTAGTCTAATTCAGCTCTAATAATCATTTCAGATCTTGAATATTTAGTAATTTTTATTAACTTTTTATTAATTTATTATTATTTAGTTATTTTATTTAACTTTTTTTCTTTTTCTTTCTTAGAATCGATGTGATAATCTTTTTCGGAAATATATCACTTGTGCAGGTGGAGAAGATCTTTTTGGTTTGCCAGTTACTCAGTGTCCTCAACTGCTTGAAATAAAGAAGCAATTGAATCTGCTGCAGAAACTCTATAATCTATATAACAGTGTAATTGACACAATCAGTGGCTACTATGATATTCTTTGGTCGGAATTAGACATTGAAAAAATTAACAGTGAACTTATGGAATTTCAGAACAGGTGAGAAACTGCTGCTGTGTTAAAGTTGCCTAAAGTACTTCTTGAATATGATTATAATTGGTTAGCACCAATAATCATATATGAGCATGTATTTATTTAGTGAGGCACGAAAAATGTGAATTTAAATTGAAAAATATATACATTACCAATGTGATAAAATCAAGGAAAATTTAGATTTTAAATGCTGAGCATTATTATTCCTTAGATTCTTGGCTACCTTTTTTAATAAGCTCAGAATAGATGTTGAAATTGTTATTTATTTTGTATGAAGAGAAGTTTCACCTTTTTGTTTTAGTATTGTTGTTCATGAGAGATAGATTTATGCTAAATGTCAATGGCATGTTAGTGAATTGCTGAATAGCTTTTCTACAAAATGGGTTATATTGCATACACATGGAAGCTGAACTTTTCATCAAACCAGGAATAAAAAATTTTAAAGAATTAAACCCTGGGGAACAGGGTTTTTCTAGAGCTCAGAGCAGTGCATACATCAGTCTCACCAAAAGATGAAATCAAGATGTGGAACATTTCAACTGGTTTTGAAGATCACTTTTGAAGATCACGCAGTTATTAAAATTATGCAGCTACAGTCCTTAAGGGGAGGCTGTAGCTGCCTACCTAGCTATCAGTTACTGAAATAGACTGGAAACAGATTTTCTCACATCGAGAAGCACATGCAGAAACTTTAAATTAAAGGTTGCCTTAATTTGGAAGGTATGTGTTCTCCTGTTAAAACCATATACTCTGGCTTTAAAAAAAGAGTATTTGAAACTTTTTGAAAAAGCTTGCTTTATCTCCATGTAGGTGCTGTAAACTCCCTCGTGCTGTAAAGGAATGGCAGCCTTTCCTTGACCTAAAGAAGACCATAGAGGACTTCAGTGAATGTTGCCCATTGCTTGAGCACATGTCAAGTAAAGCAATGATGCCTCGGCACTGGAAGCAGATTATGGATCTCACTGAACACAGATTTGATGTGGAGAGTGAAACATTCAAACTGAGGAATATAATGGAAGCTCCACTATTAAGATATAAAGAGGAAATAGAGGTATTGTGAAGGAAGAAATATGGAAACATGAAACCAACAATTTGCTTGTATAGTATAGGAGTATCCAAAGCAAGAAAGAAATCAAAACATTTTTGTAGAAAGAACAAAGACATGGACAATCACTTCAGGATTTTTTATAAAATTATGACACAAATATATCATGGTGTCAACTTCTTTTTTATAAGTCATGCCATTTGTGAGGGTACCTTGCATTGTGACATTAAACTTACGAAAAGTAATCACTATATTATTATTTTATTCCCCATCTCAGAGTTGATTAAACTGGGATGTGGTATACAGATTATTAGCTATGGTGTTTTTAAACCTGTAGACCTTTCCACTAAACAGCTGCTTATGAGCCTAATGTTACCTAGTGTTAAAGGAAATAAGAGCTAGATTCATATACCAGGGACTTGAGGGATTCATACCTTGTTTTGATATCCTGTTTATTTAAAAGGATATCTGCACCTGTGCTGTGAAGGAAAGAGACATTGAGCAGAAGTTAAAACAAGTGATAGCTGAATGGGATAACAAGATGTTTAACTTTGCAAACTTTAAAACTCGTGGGGAGCTTCTTTTAAGAGGCGACAGCACATCAGAAACAATTGCTACCCTGGAGGACAGCTTGATGATTCTTGGTTCTCTCATGAGTAACAGGTAATAGGAAAGGTGGGGAGGGATAAAAATATTAGTAAAATCTTTGTTTTAGCGAACAAATCTATCACAGAAAAGAAGGTAAATAAACATCTAGATAAAACCTCAGAGCTGGCTTGTCCTTGAACTGTTCATGGGCTAGTTCTTATTGTATCTAGTTTACTTCCCCAGTAAATTCTTTTGAAAACATGTAGCTGCAGCTTGGATTTCCTGAATAAACAGCTGAAAAGTTTTCATTGATGCAAGAAAGTGGAGACACTGGAGGGAACACTGCCTGGCTATGGCAGGCATACTACTGGTGTGACAGGCACTGCTACCCTGCCTCTGTGATAGGTCATTGCCTCATGCCAAAGGTGCTGAAAATCCCAATTAGAGTGAGCTTCAGTTTTTCTGGTTTCACATGCCAAAATACACAGATAAATAAGGAACACAGAACCTGGTCATGAGGCAGATGCTCAAAAGCAGGAGTTTAGGAGAGTTCAGGAACTCTGAGTTTACAGCTTTCAGGATGTTGAGTAGTCCCTTTACCTTAGAGTGAAACTGAAGTCTTGCTCCCACCCTACTCCCGTCGCATCAGAGCTGTGCTATGCACCTTGTGTACACAGCAGCAAGCTGGAGCTGATTTGATTTAGAGCTGCCTAGCTGAATTAAGTTCTTATACTTTCAATTGAAAAATTTTAAGCATAAAAACTAGTCCTCCTCCGGTGGCTTATATGCTGCTTTTCAAGATTCTTGGTTTTTTTTTTTTTTTTTAAATAAAGAAATGCCTTTTTTTTTTTTTTTTTAATTGTAGATACAATACACCATTCAAGACACAGATTCAGAAGTGGGTGCACTATCTTTCCAACACAACGGATATAATTGAGAACTGGCTGACTGTGCAGAACTTGTGGATTTATTTAGAAGCTGTTTTTATTGGTGGTGATATAGCAAGGCAGCTTCCAAAGGTTTCTAGACATGCCTTTTTTCAGTTTTCTTATCAACATTTTAAGAATAAAACTGTACTGTGATGTCATTGATGCAGTAAAATAAATTTAATTTCTTTCAGTATTTAACAAAATTGAACTTGCTAGGAAATTAGGTAAGCAATGCCAGTGGAACACGTGGTGTGACAAAGAATAAGAAAATCATGTGATCTGTTTGATCTTTTGATTTCTAGATTGTAAAGCTGTTAACTAATATGTATTTAAACATTGTGCCTAGTAGTAGCCTTCTGTAGTAGTACCTACCTCTAGCATAGTAGTACCTAGGAATCCTTATCTTAAACTTTCCTTCATGGCTTTTCAAATGAAAAATGTACTTTAGTTTTAGAAAAAAAAAATCTTCAGCTTTGAAGCTCCAATTCAAGTATAATGTGTTTTCTGTCTTTTTCTCTAGAAATGTAAGAGAAAGTACATAGCAGGCTTGACAGCCAAGTATAAAATAAGTTCTATTGTGTAAGCAGAAAGAATTGTGTCTAAGCTGAAATATTTCTAGAAGACATGTGATTACTAGTGAGAAGATTGCTGTTGAGATTACTGGGTGCTGGTTCTGGAAGCAGATGCCTTTTCCCTCTTTTCTCTTCCTTCCTCCATTTCTTCCATTCCACATTCACTGTCATTTTTCAACAGGAAGCAAAGCGTTTCTCTAGCATTGATAAATCCTGGGTAAGGATCATGACCCGAGCTCATGAAACATCCAACGTTGTTCAGTGCTGTGTTGGAGATGAAATAATGGGACAATTATTGCCACATTTACTGGAGCAGCTTGAAATCTGTCAGAAATCACTCACAGGGTAAGATTACTACGAGACCATGTTCTTGGCCAAATGGTTGTGCCTTGTGTAAACTGGGGAAAGAGCAATTGCTCAAGTACTGTCCCATGAACTTTGAAAGATCATGGTCTTATTCTACTATGAATGCAGTTGAACTGAGCAAACAAGTTAGCAGGATAATACAACACCTCCAAAGAAACCAGCTCATGGATAAATATTTAATTTGTGGCTAAGGTGTCACTCGCTGTCTATCTCTGTTGAAACCAAAGCTGGTTTCAGTCTAGTTTCAATCCAGAAGGCAGTCTAGATTTGTGTGTCCTATTCACACCTTTCACAGATCTGGGAGACATTCAGCTTGAGACATATAAACAGCAAGGAAAAGAGTTAATGTAAAAATATTTTATTTTATTTCAGTTTAGTTTATTTTCTTTTTACTGGTGTTTCGATTATAGCAAATAATAAAAGTTTTGCGTGCAATGATTTCTGATAGTAAGAGAATAGCTTTAAAGCAGATGCTTAACGTGAATGTATGATGGATAAAAATTGTTATTGCTACAGCTAAAAATTGTATAATAAATTGTGAGAAAAACCACTTTTAAAGAGGAAAGGATGTAGAAATCAACCCAAATCACTTACTATCTACCCCCTCCCGGCTTCTCTACCAATTTTTAAAAAATGCAGGTACCTGGAGAAAAAGCGCTTGCTATTTCCACGATTCTTCTTCGTGTCAGATCCTGCTCTCTTAGAAATTCTTGGCCAGGCATCCAACTCTCACAATATACAGGCACATCTGCTGAATGTGTTTGACAACATTAAAACTGTCAGGTTCCATGAAAGGGTATGTACTGCACACACCTCAGTGTTACATTCCTTGGCATTAACAATTTGTCATACTTGCTGAATTAGAGAGCTACTTGGTTGCATAAGGCATTCTGCTGCTTTACTTTATTTACTAACTATTTGATGCTGAGTAGGCTTTCTTCGTTTAAGATTTTTCTCACATCCTCATTTATGATGTAGTAAAACTTCATGTAGAATAGCAAAACAAGCATTTGCACCAGTCCTTAAATTTCAGGGAAATCCTCCCATGTACTGAACTTTTTTTCTGTGGCTTCCTCTCCAATAAGCTTTTGAGTCTTTATGAGCTTATTTGTGTCTTTACGTTGCCTGTATTTGTATTTTTCCATTCATGTTTTGATTGTAAGAAAAAGTGTATGTACTGTCTCTTCTGTTTCTGACCTGCTCTTACTGCATCTTCATACACAGTGTTTTAAGAACACTTTTCTTAACACCTTTTACAAGAACGCACAGCAACATTTACTCCTTATGTATGCATTTTCTTTGGAACTAATTACCTCCCCATGCTTTTGAAATTTCTTTGATTGTCCATGTTCCTTAACTTTTCTGTTTTCAGTATTTTTGATTCTAAGGCTGTAAATTTTGTTAGGTGGTTGACTCACCAATAATGGGGGAAGGCTTTCTTTATTGTGACTGGAAAGTGGATGTTGTTCCAGAATCACAAAATGGGTCAGGTTTGAAGGGACCACAGTGGGTAGTCTGGTCCAGCCTCCCTGCTCAAGCAGGGTCATCCTAGAGCAAATGGCTCAGGATTGCTACTGAAACTTTAGTGAGATTCAGGAACTGTCAATATATTAGGTTTTGTCTCCTTGTTCATGACAGTGTTTTGTTTAAAGCCTTTCTGCATAGCAAAATAATGATTTAATAGTCTTTACATTTCATTCAAGTTGATATAATTCATTAGTTACTTAAATCAGTGTAATGGAGTGATTGCAGGAAAATATGAATTATTTTAAGGATAAATAATTATCTATAAACACAAGATATTTTTTCTTTTACTAGATATATGATTGTATACTGTCAATTAGTTCACGAGAGGGTGAGACTGTAGAGCTGACTAGACCTGTAATGGCTGAAGGTAATGTGGAAGTCTGGCTCAGCTCTCTGTTGAAGGAATCCCAGCTATCACTGCATCAAGTTATTCGCCAGGCAGCTATGGACATCCAGGAAACGAGTTTTGAGATTACTGAATTTCTTTCTACTTATCCAGCCCAGGTAATATCATTGCTGAATGAATGAAGAATTATTTACAGATAGTTATCAGTTTTTTTCTTGTCTTAGCATTCAAAACTGCAGCCAGTGTTAAATACAAAAGTAGCATTTAATTTTATTTGAATCATCTCAAAGTTTCAGCTTCATATAGGTGAACCCAAAAGAAGATCACTTACCCTAAAGCTCCTGTTTAAAAAGGAAGCTGAATGCAATAAATTAACATAATGAAGTTAACACTATTTTTTACAAGCTTAATACTTGACTGCTGGAGGAAAAGTAGTAAAATTGTATGTTTGTTCATATATTCAGGATGATGCTATGTATTGCTAAAGATTTGAAACTGAGGCTGTTGTTGAGGGAAAATTATTTTTTAGTAGAAGCTTCCCTTGTGATCAGGAATGTTGGAGATGGAATAAAGACTTTGTGAATGACTCTAAAAATATTTCAAATTGAAGTGGTAATTATTCACTGACCAGTAACTATTTATATAAAGTATATTTGTTACCTATAGTATTTTTATATATACTGTAAATTATATGGAGCAGTTGTACAAGCATGCACTGTAGGCAGTATCTACAAGACTGAGGTACAGGCTTAACTATGCATTTATGAATGCAGCTGGACACACAAAACATGACCTCTATATGAATGCATGGAAAGTAATTTTTATACATATAGTAGGATAAAAATTTCTTAAGTTTTTCTGTGAATGTACATTTTAGGTGAAAGAAAAAAGATTATGAAGCATATATTTCTGTGTTTCCTAAGGTTGGGTTATTGGGGATCCAAATGATTTGGACAAGAGACTCAGAAGAAGCTTTGACTCTTGCCAAGCAGGATAAAAAAGTTATGCGTAAGACAAACCAGTTTTTCCTGGATCTTCTGAACATGTTGATAGATATGACAACAAAAGACCTTAGTCCATCTGAGCGAGTTAAATATGAGACATTAATCACTATTCATGTGCATCAGAGGGACATTTTTGATGATCTTGTAAGTATTAAAAAATTAACAATGAATTACAAGGAGTTTTCCACACAATACAATGTGAAATGATAAGAAAATACTATGATATCTATGAACTCCTGCCTCATAAGATAAACATTTAATTTCATTACTCTAATGATTATGTGTCCTGGAATATTATAAAAGTACAGATGCTGCTTCAACCAAGTCTTAATAACTTTTAAGTAATTCAGTGGGTTTTCCTCTCCCCAAGCAGCAGCAGAATTTTATGTTTCATGTTGGTCCACTAAAGTTAATAGTGCCTCTGTAGCATGATCAGTTAGGGACTTCTTTTTCCTCATAAATTTTGCTGCAAGTAATTTTCCTTTTTCTGGACTGCATAATGAATTTCTACAAGTCATAAAATGAATATCGAGCTATAGTACAGGAAAAAGGTTGAAGCTGGTATTCTCTCTGTTCTACTTTCAATAGCATACATAATTATTTCTTAGGAATTTTTAAATTCACTTTACACCTTCTCGTGCTGACACAGGATGCTAAAATATGGAAAATGCATTTAGTTTGATCAAACTTAAAGCTAGCATGCCCTTTTACCTATGGGAAGTCCTGGACTTGATTCTGAAATTAAGCTGTCCAAGAAAAGAATTATTTAGTTTTGGTCCATTATTAATAGGCAGGCATTTATCTTTTAATTGTAGAATCATTTGTTCCTAGTATAATCATTTTATGTAAAGTGTAGTTTTTAGATACAATCTAAATGATTTTTTAAATCCTGTTTAAATATTCGATAGAGCAACTGTGACTTATTCTCAGTTCTGTTGCATTCCTTAGATAGAATCAGCACCATGACACTGCCATGAAATTTCTTTTTTCCCAATATGCACGTGGTTTTGTACAATTCTTATAGAAGTTTATGACATCAAATATCACATTATGTACTTCTGACTCATGTAAAAGTAAAGTGGTATAGAGGACTAAAAGGAATGGCAATTTTAAGGTTAAACTGAAATTACTCTTGTTTGAGGCTTACGGACTGTTAATTTGTATTTAGACTTTTGATACACACGGAAGTTCCACTGTCTAAGTATGCAATTGAACAATAATGCATTACAATTTTTTTGGTAAAAATCCAGATAGATTCTCCACTATCCACTATATTTTGCTATGTTTGCAGTGCTGCCTTTGAATCTACTACGTAGATGACATAATATAAATGTGAAAGTAAATGTTAACCATGAATGCCACAGCCTTGTCTTCCCTCTCTTAGTGCTGCATGCGTATCAAGAGCCCTACGGACTTTGAGTGGCTGAAACAATGTAGATTTTATTTTAATGAAGACTCTGATAAAATGGTGATTAAGATCACTGATGTGAGCTTCACATACCAGAATGAATTCTTGGGCTGTACTGACAGGCTTGTCATAACACCTCTTACAGACAGGTGAAAAAGACTAATTTTATTCCTTTATTCTTTGCTGCCAAACCTCAGCTTTTACAAGAGCTATTTTGTCATTCCTGTTGGATGCACACTGATCTCTGCAGAGTTTATCCTTCACAGTCTTGTCAAAGTCAGTACTTTTGTATGGAATGCTTGAATATTTTTTGTTTCTGTGCCTTTTAATGTGAATAATGTTCGATTTATTTTCTCCCCCATACTTGCGCTGGTCCCCATATGTGTCCTGAGGGTCACATAATGTAAGTGACCTTCATTCTTATGTACATGAAGCCAACATACCTGAGGATCTGATATATCCAACAGATAAAATATGTAGAGATACAGGACAAAAGTAGGTGTTTACAGACAAACTAATGAAAAGAGCTAAGAAAGAACAGACAGGAAAAGCAATTTTTATTCAGCTGTAGTAGTTTGGAGATCTTTGATCAAAAATGATGTTGAAAGAATTCCAATCCTATTAACAGAGAGATCTACCTGTCTAACTCAAATAGCACAAAGAATGCTTTATAACCTATCATTGGCAAAATCAAGGCATTGTTTGGTTGGTTGTGGGTTTTTTTTAACTATTCCATACAAAAAAATTCTAAAGCTAGTCTTCATATAATTATTAGCTGGTGTTTTGCTGCATTATGCATAGATGTTTCATTTATGAAAATGGGATGCACTGTGTGATGAAATTTCAAAGATGGACAAGAAAGGAAAGGTTAGATATCTTTCATTATTGTACTCCACAGTATAATGGGTTTCAAAGCTACTCCAGACAAAATAACTCAGTATCCAAGCTATTAAAACTAAGATTAGGCAGCATCTCTGTATTTGCTTTCTTCCTTTCTTGTGATCTTTCAGGTTACCGATAATTGAGGATTATCTGTTCTTTCACTTTATGTGTGATAAAACGAACCTTAATATCCCCTGCATCAGAAACTGAGTGAAGGGGTTTTGTCCTTACTGATCTAAACTGTAATTAGTGGAATATCATTTCAGCACTTCCCTTTTCTTCTTTATATCAGACCTTGAGGAAGTTCCTCTAGCATTATACAGAAATCCTTCTGCTGCAGCTTGATTGATTGTTGCCTTTTAGATGTTACATCACTTTGGCTCAAGCGTTGGGCATGAACATGGGTGGAGCACCTGTGGGACCTGCAGGAACTGGAAAAACTGAAACCGTGAAAGATATGGGACGGTGCCTTGGAAAATATGTAGTGGTCTTCAACTGTTCAGACCAGATGGACTTCCGAGGACTTGGGAGGATCTTCAAAGGTAAGATGTGGACCAAAGGTAAGCTGTTGGCCAAACAGTCAATTGTTTTCTGGGGTGCACAAAGCACAGTATAACTAACTGGGCAGAGAAAGTGATCTACTGTACTCAGCTTTGGAATGGCCTCATCTCAAGTACTCTGCAGTTCTGGAGTCAACAATACAACAACATATAAAAATACTGGAATATATCCAAATGACAGCAAAAAAGATGGTGAAAGAGCTAGAGGACATGACTTAAGAGGAACAGCTGAGTATACTATGTTTGTTTTGCTTTGAGAGACTGAGGGGTACTCTCTTTGCTGTTTATAACTTCCTCGTGAGGGTGATTGGAGATGGAGGTGCTGATCTCTTTGGTGTCTGATAATAGGATATGGGGGAATGACTTGAAGCTGCATGGGGTAAAATTCAAGATAGGTATTCACTGAGAGTGTGGTCAAGCACTGGAGCAAGCTCTCCAAGGAAGTCATTTGAGTCTCAAGCCTGTTAGTGTCTAAATAGTAATTATAAAATGATCTTTTATATATGGATGTATGGTTTAAATTTTAGATACACCTTTGAGAAGTCAGCAGTTCTACTTGTTGATCCTCATAAGTCCTTTATAAGTCAGTTCTTTATATTCTGAGATATTTTAGGAAGTGCATGAAAGTTTCAAAGGATAAGAGGATATCTCCATGAAACAAGGCTGAAACATAACAGGCAGATGGTTTCAGCCTTTTAATAAATGCAAGTAATTAATATCTTTTTATGTATATAAAATACAGTTGCAACACTGTCTTCAGTAAACAGAAATGCTTTGAAAACATGACACAATTTATGAAAGGATGGATAAAGTCACTTAAAATGACTTAAATTCACAAGGAAAACTGCTGCTGTGAAGAGAAAATGCTATGAAATTTATTGCTGAACTGGTGGGATGTGCTGAGTTTTGATTTCAGTGTTTTGTCTCATTCAAATATTGAAGTTTCTATCAGTACAAGGAAATGCATGGGTAGTTCTAGATATGCTAAAATCAATTTGCAGAGCTCACTGAAGTTAGGTGCAGATGCCTTTTTTTAAGCATCTGAAATTTATACCTGTTAGTCATGGCTGATGTCAAATAGGAGACCAAGTGGAAGTTCTTGACTATTTTATTGTTGCAAGTGACTATATATATTATTTTGTTCTGTTTTTCCCACAAAACCCAAGGAAAAATACAGTTCTGGAATAGACCTCCAGCTTCTTGATGCAACTGTTTTGTTCATTTTAATATGTCCAGTAACCTGTCGACGACCTGTCACATTTTCATAGAATTACAGGAGGAATTTTTCTTTAGGGGGTAAAGAGGGACAGGAAAACATTCAAGATATAAGAAAAAGAGAAAAATATCAAGAACATAATATGCTAGAAAATCTTAAGGACTTTGTGAGTTTGTAGTTCTTGGAATTAAAATTCTTCTCTTTGTTCCTTTCCCAACCCTCAAAAATAAACACTCCCGTCCCTTCCCTCCCCCCTCACCCCCACCCCGAGATAGATTAACATAATTTTTGGCTTGTGAATTGCACCAAAAAAGGTTTAAAAACATCATGGTTATATGCTCAATTGCTGTTCTCTTTGAAGGTCTGGCTCAGTCTGGCTCCTGGGGTTGCTTTGATGAATTCAATCGTATTGATTTACCAGTGCTATCAGTAGCTGCACAGCAAATAGCAATTGTGTTAACATGTAAGAAGAAACGTAAAAAAAGGTTTGTTTTTACTGATGGAGACAATGTAGATATGAACCCAGAATTTGGCATCTTTCTTACTATGGTAAGTATTCGGTAAGTTCTAATATAGCAGTGAGGACCGTACAATAATCAAGTCTAACTTGGTACTTGCTAACTCTTACAGAATTCAGTTTTTCGAACTAATTCACTGATAGTTTGAGAACATTGAGCCTTGCTACAAACACAGTTTACAGGGTCTTGTTTCAATAGCATCAAGCACATCCAACTAAAAAATGCAGGCATTTTATTTGCAGGCATAAATGCAAATTATCTCAATTTCAGTTTGCTTCTACATGCCAAATTCTTGCTCCCAAAGTATGCTTTTTTGCTACAATTACAGAAAAATTGCCATAAAGATATAGGTAGGAATAGCCAGTAAAAATAAGACATATAAGACAAACTCAGATTTGAAATACTTAGGTGGAGCATTTTTCATATCTCATGGGTATAAAAGAGGCAAAAATTCTGTAGAGATATGGTGGTAAGTCTGCATGGCAATTAATTTTGACATTTGACTTAAAGCCAATGAATTATTTTTACTACCAAGATGGCATATTCGTTTGCTGATTCTTCTGTTTGTGCAAGGTACATTCAACTTCAACACCTGTTTTTCCTCTCCAGAATCCAGGATACGCTGGACGGCAAGAACTTCCTGAAAACTTGAAAATCAATTTCCGTTCAGTGGCTATGATGGTTCCGGATCGTCAGATCATAATTCGTGTTAAATTGGCCAGTTGTGGTTTCATTGATAATGTTCTGTTGGCAAGGAAATTCTTTACACTGTACAAGCTGTGTGAAGAACAGCTGTCAAAGCAGGTGATTACAGTCATATGATGCAACCTGATTATTTTAGGGAAAAAATATCCGTGAAATCACAAAATATTTGTGTGAAGAATAAGGAAAGGTTCATGCTCAATAAGTAAGGTAAGAGACACTTGCAGTTTAGTAATGCAGCCTTCTGCTGTCCTGGAAGATTAACTCCTGCTGCAGGTTGCTGGTGCAAGGATGGGGCTTTCATGCGGATTGCCACTTATTATTAAGATTCAGTTTTAGTGCATGGTGATGGCTGAGATAAATAAAAGATTAATTATAGCCTTTGTTGATCTTACAGAGTGGGTTGAGAGGCATTTGGTTTGTGCTGCCTGTGCTTGTACAGATATTTCTCAGCTTCCAAGGGCCACAGAATTCAAAATAATACTGATAAAGTATTTCTCAATAGTCTTTGGGAACTCTGTCTTGATTAAATGACTTACGATAAATTTTTTTTTTCTGTCACATCTGAGATTTTAATAGATGGTAGCAGATTTAGAAAGTGAATTTGCCCATCATCATACAGCCAAAGAATAGTTGGTGGATGTTTGGAGGCATTTGAAATGCATGTACCACTTCTCCTACATATTCATCCATGCCTTAAATAGTAAATAAGAACTGTTTCATCCCTATTAACTTGGGAAAAATCTTCCCAAACTTCACATATCTTCTAGGTGCATTATGATTTTGGCTTGCGGAATATATTGTCTGTACTGCGTACGCTGGGAGCAGCAAAAAGAGCAAATCCCACAGATACTGAATCTACCATCGTCATGCGTGTTCTGAGAGATATGAACCTGTCTAAACTGGTAAGTTCTGAGGACCTGATAAATAATTTAAACTGCACTTTGGAGCTACGTGATCTCTAGAAGATTGTATGTGACCTTTACACTGAAGCTAGCTTGGAAATGTTTCATTCTCTGAGTGGAACATTTTAACTGGGAGGGAGATAAATTTCTGTAAGTACCTGTGTGGGACTGAGGAGGGAGTGAGCTTTCTGTTGCTTGACTTTCTACCCAGGCTTAACCTTGAATTGTTCACAATTTTTTAACTTATTTTTCCTGCTACTGTTAGAAGTAAGTAGATGTCTATGCAGTAACTTAAGAAACTTGTGCTTAAGTATTTAGTCACTCTTCTTAAAAAAATCTGTTACTTATAGTACTGAGTACCATTTCACCTGTCTAAATAGCTAAAAACCCTCTTCTCTTGCTGTGATACATACTCTTTTTTTTTTTTTTTTACACCAAATAAAATAGACCAAATAAATATTTCCAAATTTTATTGGTAAAATCTTCTTTAAGAAATTCAGTCTGCATGTTAGTGATTCATTTTAACAAATGGAAGCATCACGTGATCTCTTTCTGCTGTGTCCTTCTATGTTTAGCACCTAGAGGATTACACAGATTGTTCCTTAGGTTCTCAAGCATTTCTTTAGGTCCTCAGGACTTAGAGATTGTTCTTTCTAAAGTTGATAAAATAAATAGAACTGGTTTTAGTCTTTGTGGATTTTTGTTTTCCTTGATTTTCATTAGATTGATGAAGATGAACCCTTATTTCTGAGTTTAATTGAAGATCTGTTTCCAGATATCCAGCTAGATAAAGCAGGCTATCCTGAACTTGAAGCAGCCATTGACAAACAGGTGATGTTTCTCATGATTTCTGGTGCTCTGGTATAACTGGTATAATTGTCATGAAGCGACATCTAAGAAAATTCTTATTGAGTCTATCAAGCTGGCAATATTATATTTTACTATTTAAACTTTTCCATAAATCTTTACCACTGGCACAGTATTATTAAGCTTATTCTTCAGGTCACTGAATTGGGATTATAGTGTCCTGTAGTTTTCTTGAGTAATGGTTACGGGGGTCCAATTTGAAAAATGCATGTATATGAGCTTGCCTTATGGGACCCAGGATTTATTATTTATCTAAAGTCCTGACAATTAGAATATTAATTTGAGAAAAGATTTACTTAAAATTACATCTCTTTTATTTAATTTCCCATTAGGTGTTTGTAATACTTCAGTAGGGCCAACTTAAGAATATAATTTATATATATATATATATAATAGATATATTATAGGTATATCTAATAGATTATAATGTACGTAGAGGCTGGTTTACCTTATTTTTCTGAATACATATTTGAATACCAAATATATCTCCTTTTTCCAACATTTTTTTTTATATACGCAAAGCCTTTACAAAGGGCATAATAATCTCTTGATGATATATCAATATCTATCTATCTGTCTATATCTAAAGGCATCAATATATATTTTGTGCTCTAAAATAATAGTAATTTGGTTTTCTGTCACTGTCTCTTAGGTGGAGGAATCTGGCCTTGTTTGTCATCCTCCTTGGAAACTGAAAGTTATCCAGCTTTTTGAAACCCAGAGAGTAAGGCACGGATTGATGACACTAGGACCTAGTGGTGCAGGAAAAACTACCTGCATCCACACTTTAATGAAAGCAATGACAGGTAATATTTGTCCTTGTATTGTAAACTGTTACTGAACTGTTACACTGTAAACTTTAAGCCCCATTGTTTCTTTTCAGAAAGCCTCGATTGCTTCTCTGTGAGAATATATTACTGGAAGAATGAGCTTGTATGTTAAGATACTAATTATTCAAGTAGCTTAAAAATATCTGACATTAAAAACCATATGCTTCATGTCCTTTTGTCCATATTATCATACTTTTATGAGAAGTTCTTATTCTAGATGGATTAAGAAAGAGGAATACAGTCTAGGCAGGCAGCTCAGGTTAAAGCATCTCCTGGGTTTTGCTGAGGTAATGCTGGAACCTTTTGCTAATCAGAAGTATTTATGTCTTTTTGAACACAATGCATAAGACAGGGACTTTACAATATAAAATAGCTGGGTTTATAACCATAAATTCCTGGTTTAGACAGGGGAAAATGGTCTTTGTGGGTGTTAATTTTGTGTCCTGGCTGGAGGCTTGAAGATTGTGGGGTTTTTTTTGGTCATCTGTACTTCTAAACAAATATATTAGTTGAAGAATGTCTGCTTAATCTTATTAAAATAAAAGGTCATAGCTTGGGGAGAAAAACATCTCTTTTGAGGTAAGCTTGTGTTACCCCATTTAAGAAGTTGCTTTTATGATTTTCCAGAAGTGAATAATTTCTGTAAAAAATAGTTCAAAAATAGTTCAGCAAGTCTCATGCATGCAGTAATGTGCTGTGTTTAAGAAACACTGTAACCTTTACATTGCAAGAGAAATGATTGTTCCATTTAGGAAAAAAAACCAGAAAGAACAGAGTTGCATTGCACAGTTTTCTATCTTTTTTTTCTAGCACTGAGATGTGAACTACTACCAAGATAAAGTCACCTCACTACTTTTTTCAAAGCTGATCTTCTCACCCAACCTCCTGAAACATTAAAATGCATGATCTGGCGGGCTTTTATCTTACATGTTAGTGAACTCTGATTATAATGAAGTTATTTTAAAATAAGTAATTTTCTCAGCTCTTTCTTTCAACATCTTACTACTGGCTCCTGGTTATGCTTTAATATTAGGTTTTTTTAAAGATGTCCAGCATTGTAGTTTTTAAGTTGCTGCTAACGAGACAAAAAATGAGGGTTATGTCGTTGTGGTATGGCTAGTTGTAATTTGTCTGTGCAAGAGAATTCATAAGAATATGCCAATATTGTATATTTTATCTGTTCTAAGGTGTAGGCAAGTGCAAAGAAGGGCAGAATAAGCAATCATCTATCTGGTATTTATTAATTGGGTTTTAAAAATGTGCATCCAAGCCAAATGTTTTAAAGCACTATTGTTTGATAAGCCTTCAAAATATTAAACTAAACCTTGAATAAATTTCATCTTGCTGCTTTTCTGTTCCCAATGGAGCTATGAAATGTGAATTGAATATTCAAAAGTTTCAGAATTTCATTTTACTTTTTCTGATGTCTCCAATTAATGAATTTTGTGTAACAACAGAAATTTTTCAAAATAAATACAGATGTTCTTATAATTATGAATGCAAATTAAAGAATATACTTAGGTGTAATGAGTTTGAGTTTGTCAAAGTTCTCTTACCTCTGAAAAGAAATGTAAAAATTAACTGGTGGTCTGCCTTCATAGATTGTGGACAGCCTCATCGTGAAATGAGAATGAATCCTAAAGCTATAACTGCTCCACAAATGTTTGGACGCCTTGATGTGGCAACAAATGACTGGACAGATGGAATATTTTCAGCGCTCTGGAGAAAAACTTTAAAAGCAAAGAAAGGTATTGTGGTGGGTTGACCTTGTCTGGACTCCACGTGTCCACCAAGTTGCACTACAATTCCTTTGCCCAGCTTGGCAGGGGAGAGAAAATAAACAGAAAACAACTCACAGGTTGAGATAAGACAGTTTACTAAAGTAAAAGCAAAAATTTGCATAAGCATAAGGAAAGAGAAAAAAAAGGATTATTCTCAACTTCCCATCAGCAAGTGATGTTCAGCCACTTCCCAGGAAGCAGGGCTTCAGCACCCAGAGAGGTTGCTCCAGAAAGCAAACACTGTACACAGCAGATGCCCTACCCTCTTCCTTTCCTTAGCTTTTATATCTGAGCAGATGTCTTATGGCATGGAATATCTCTTTGGATATTTTGGGTCAGCTGACCTGGTTGTGTCCCTTCCCAGGATCTTAATCAAGCCCAGCCCCTTGATGTGGGGAATATTGAGAGACAGAGCTGATGCTGTGCCAGTGCTGCTTAGCAGTATCCAAAACACTGGTGTGTTATCAACACCTTTGCAGCCACCAATGCAGAGCACAGCACTATTTAGGGCTGCTATGGGGAGAGGAAATCCAGCTCAACCAGACCTAATACAGGTATAATGAAAAAGGCTTCCATTCAAAATAAAACAAGAAAAATCCTCAGAAAAGAAAAAGCTTCAGGAAAACTTTATAAAGCACAGTAACAGGGTTTTTTCTTACATGGAAGCATTAGAAAATTGCTGGAAGAACTTCTGTCCCTTTTACAGTCTCTATTCTAAATGCTTTGTGTTCAAACAGTGCAGTGTAACAAATACTACTTCACTGCATTTACTGAATTCTTTTTTTTGTATATTAGGCCCTCAGATGGAAGGAAAATGGAAGGTAAAAGTCAGTTGCCCCATTAGTGGTATCTCATAAAAATTTTGATGCTGTCAGGATTTCTACCTGTTCTCTAGCTGCCATATTAAAAGGAACCAGTTGTGTCATAACAGCTAGCCCTTCACATATCCTAGTCCATCTAAAATGACACTAGATAATTCTATTTAGGCAGCCAATTTCTGCCTAAAATTATGCTGACATATATTCTTAGGCTGTTAATTTAACTAAATGAGTGTCCTTGAGGGTTCGATGCTACTAGATTCTTGCTTGATTATTGCTTCCTTTCTTTTTGTCTGAAAATTAGTATGTGATCTTTTCATTATGCCTTAGAAGAAAAAGTAAAAGAAAATCCTAATACTTGTTGCACAATTTAATATAAAAATTCTTAGTCTTGAGAAATAAAGATACTTTTAAAATAGAAAATACTTTTCAATTTAATTTTGGTAGGCTTGTTTCAAATCTAGAAATGTAACACCCTTGAGAATGTAACATAGCATTAACTATTGATTTTTTTATCTTTTCCTTCAAGATGAAATATGTATTAGCACACTCATATGACTTCCTCAGATTTACTCTGTAAGAGTTCTGTAATATCTCTTTATGAGTCAGACTCCAGACTATCTCATGCTTGAGATGCCTGAACTATAGCTATAAAACCTCTCATATAAAAAGTTTATAATCTGTTTCATATCTCCTTGGTTCAATGCTAGCAAAGCTCCAAGCCACCTAGGCCTTCAAAATAAACACTGACTCTGAAGGCAGAAGGATCATCTCTGGCTAAGGATCTGTCTAGAAATGCACAGTGAGGCTGCCTGCTCCCTAAGGGGTGGGCAGCCAGGAGCCAAGGTGGGATCTCTCCAGCCGGGATCTGTTGCTCTGTACCCAAGTGAGGCAAGGAAAACAGACCCAGACCCTCCTAGGAAACAGAAGCAGGCTTGAAAATACCTTTCTATTAGAAAATGGAAAGCAGTGGAAAAACTTAAAAGGAATCTGGATCAAGTTTAGGAACAGAACAAATGACAAGAATCTTCCCCTAATGGACCTCTTTTACTTATGACAGTGTGCATGCTATTTGAAAGAGTGATTTTTCAAGTGTTACTTTCATTTATTTTCTCTACATTTATAAAACTCATTGAAAACAAATGAATGGTATTTAAATATATCTGTAGTTGTTATCTTCTTTATGTCATTTCATGTAACTTGAAATAAACCTAATTTATTACTGTCTTGAAGACTGGATCCATAAAACTCTTTTGGAGTATTAAAACTCGTGACTTATGCTGATGGCACTTTATATACTGAAGAATGGATAATTATTAGGAATAGGGGACAAAATGAAGGACCCAGCTGAAATTGAGTGATGGAAATGGTAATTGTATTAAAAGCTGAGATTGTAGCTGTGTGCATGTATTCAGAAATAGTTAAAAATTTGTTCGCAGAAATAAGAAACTGGTCCTTGAAAGAAACTAGCCGTTCATCCACAGGTGCTTTTGTCTGTTGCATTATAGGTGACCACATCTGGATAGTTCTTGATGGTCCAGTAGATGCTATTTGGATTGAGAACCTTAATTCTGTCCTGGATGACAACAGAACTCTAACGCTAGCAAACGGTGATCGGATACCCATGGCGCCAAATTGCAAAATAGTCTTTGAGCCTCATAATATTGATAATGCTTCTCCAGCCACAGTTTCAAGAAATGGCATGGTGTTCATGAGCTCATCAGTCCTCACCTGGAGTCCTATTCTTGAGGTAGAACAGCTAAGTGCCTGTATATGCATTGAAAGTTTTCCTGTCTATTTCTTCAACACTTCACTCTTATAACTGTAGAACCTTTTTTTGTGCCTTTTGCTATGAAATCCCTTTTCCTCTGTATAAAGTTCTAGGTCAGTACGTAAAATAGCAATGTTTCTGGTAGTTTATGCAAGAGTGAATAATTTTTTTAAGGAACATAGTTAACATATTACACTTTTAAGAACACGGTAATTTTGCTTTGGGACAAATTTGTAATTAGAATTATTTTATACAATGGATGGACAACTCGGTTTTTAACACTACCTGGTAGCCCCTAGTACAGCTTCCGACCAAGGAGGAGAAAAGAGTGAAGTTGATTCAGGGAACATGAAATCCTCAAGAAAATATGAATTCTCTTGATATTTCTTAAAATTTACTGCAGTTGGGATTTAGAACCAGAAATAAAGTCAATGCAACATCAAAACATGTAATTTTTAAATTGGTGTTGTTACTTGGTTGTCTGCTAACATTCCTAGAATCAAAGTATCTGAAGAACTATGCAGTAGTTTCCCTCTCTCTGGCATGGAATGAATAATTCAGAAAAACAGAACATGTTTCAGGTGTGTTTTAGAGTCAAAATCCAGCATATAACATATTAAAATATATCAAAGTGATTTATAAAGTCTTTTTTTTTCTTTTATATGTCATCTTTCATCTTTCAAAACTTAGTAAAAATAAATCCTAATCTTGACAGAATGCTCGTGACAATATATTGGATGACAAATTCTGAGACTTGAGAAGACAATTTTTTTTTTCATGTAGAAAAAATCTTGGTAAAGATGAAACATGAGAGTTCCCAAGAATCTACAGAATCTACCTAATGTTCCACAGTAATATACTTAAACAAAGCTTTCAGCATTTAATTCCAGTTTTCTTTTCTGTGAAGAAAACAATAGAGACAATTGCAGTTAAACAACAATAGCAGTTAAAAAAATGTTGGTTTCTCATTTTCTTCCCTTAAGCCCTATATTACCTTAAAAAATTTCAGTGAAGTACACTACTCAGGATACACTTTAAAAAAGAAATTAAAATAAATATTATTTTTTTCTCTGAATTTTTTCTTGTCTAGACCATCTCGTCGAGAATTCTTGGTTAGCATTATTTTGCTTTGATAAACATGGTGGTCTCCTGAATATCAAAAATGAAAACTTTCTCCTGCATGGCTAAGATACTGATTGCTGTGATCATACAGATAATTACTTAGTTACTTTCCCCTGAAACCCAAGTAATATCTGGTATATTTCACTATAATCCCAAATTAAATTCCTTTACATGGGCTTTAAAATTCATTTTTATATGGACTTTAAGATAGGAATTATTTTCTGTATATGAAATTGGAACACCATCCAGGAGTTTGTAGTGTATTTGTTTCCCTGTTTTTCAGACTTAAAAAGACAAAAATTTATAAGTTACTATGAGCTAACAGACTAAATTTTACTGCCCTCCATTCTAGTACGTATCACATGAACAAGTTTTTAAAAATATTTCTTAAGATGAAAGTCTTACAGTCTCATTCAGTCATTTCATTTTCTAAATCAAATAGGATACCAGTGGAAAATGCAACTAATCTTCACCTAGTTAGTATTACTTAACTAGTCCTATGAAAATACAGCTTAATCCTATGAAAATACAGCTGGCCTCACATTAATTTTCAAATATCAGCCTTTTGTAGTGATTACTCTATATTATTCTCAGATTTCTTATTTTTTAACCCGTAAAGGTTCTCATGCTTGTAAGTTTTATATAGCTTGCTGTTTATAACCGGATTCCTTGTCCCTAAATCCCTGAATTGTCTAGCAACAGAGGAAAATTGGCTTGTGGCACTGGCTAGAAGCAGTGTCCTTAGCAAATTACAGGTTTCAGCCCAGACAGAACTCAAAAGAGACAGCATGCTGTAGTCCAAGCCCGGGGTGCCAGGCAGTGCCTGGTGCCTCTCTTTGGGACTGGAGGCAGTGGAGCTCCTCTAGGAAAAGTGAAGCCAGAGGATGTGTTTTGGTGAGAAGAAATTACCAAGGTGAGGAAGGCTGTAAACTTGTGATTTCTGGCAACAGACACAAGGTTTCTTTTCCACCTGTGGATGTGAGATGGCAGGTCAGGTATAATGCCCTAAAAAGAGGTGAGGAGCATCAAGACCCACTAGGGAAGGCACCAGAATCCTATTTGGCCTTAACCCATTAGGAGGAAAAGGAATGGGATTGTCATCAGATATTCCTTCCTGTCTTGGAAACACTTGTGTCCTGTTGACTTGTTGCAAACCTGGAGATTTGCTGCTTGTGAAGAACTAAGAGTTGCTGCAGAGGGCTGATACTGTATTTTTCTAGTAGTGTCTGAAACTTTTTCCATTTACAATGATATTAGATTGCATGGAATTTTCTGTTCAGTCACAGGTCTCTGCAACACTTGAGAATCGTCACTAATTCGTTTGATGAGTTCCTTTGCCAAGTCCAAAATATTGTAGTCTTGTTACGAAAAAAATGTTTAACAAGTTTCCTAAAAATTTGCCTGGTAAAATTTCAGTTTTACCAGTGCAAATACATACAGTCAACACAAGCGCCTTATGTATGTTACTGCCAAGTTTTACTTTTCAAATTTTTTTAAAACTAATATGGATACTCAGGAAAGTGTAAGTGTAAATTATGCATCTAGGACAGTGGCTCCCCTGAGATTCCACTTGTGTTGTTCCTTTCTGTGCTTACAACACTGTAGAGGGCCTACTGGTGTTAGGTTCTCACAGCTCTGCCTCCTTGTGTTGCCTAGTTTGCAGACAACCATTTCTTGGATGTTAAAACTGTGCTAAAGATTCAGCTGCAGGGAAAAGAATTTTATTTTGCATTGTCCCTCATGATTTAATTTCTCATTTTAAAGTGAGATGCAGGCTAAATTTAGCCGTGTTGAAGAGTTCTATGAAACTAGTTTTCCTTAATCCATAACCTTATAGTTTTAGTATATTTTAGTGATAGAAACAGACTAAAGAAAATAAACTTTAAAAAAAATTTGGATTACATAAGCAAAATTATTTTCATTTCACCGTAAAGTAACCTTTCCAACTTCCCTTTTCTCATTATAAAATTGGCTATAAAATTGCAGCCTATTGTTATAATTTTATCCAATAGCATTTCTTTGGTTTCTTCTTGCTTTGGTTTTGCATCATAAATAAAATATCTTGATGGCTTTTTCAGTATGCTTCCCTTTAAATCTTTTTTGTAATGCAATACACTTCATATTCCATCATGTCAGGATAGATGTTAACCTTACTAATTCTCAGATGCTGAATGAAATGTAATATTTGTTGATATTTCAGAAGAACTTTAAAACATGACTAAAGACAAACAAATTTGGATAACTCAGGAAGTTGTATATATTTTTATTTTTAATCCTTGCCATTTGCAAAGAAATAAATATAGCTGCCTACTTGGATGCATTGTTATGACATATGCAACTTCCAAGTTTAGTGAAATAATTCTCAAGTTCATGTTGCTGTTCTCGTGTAATGTGCTGTTCATGTTGCTATTCTCGTGTGATGTGCTTCTTAAGCAGTTCTTGCAAAGAGGTCAAAGGTATGATCCATTACTCATCAACCTTCTCCAAAGCAAAGTGTTTTATCAGCTTTTCTACTAACACCTAATATTTTTTGAACACTCTGTGAATTTTGGATATCTGTTTTAAGTCCTTCTGCCTTTTCATTTTTATCACTTTGTTTTCCACCTACCCATTTCTAAAAAGGTTTTTCATACATATCCTTAATTGTAATCAGTCTCAAAGTTTATTTACTTTGGGAAGTAAAAGTAGAATTTTGATGTATTATAGTATAGTAGTAAAAAAAGTAGTAGAAAGAATAATAGAAGCACAATATAGTTGCGTTTGGAAAGGACCTCTAGAGATAATATTAAGTACATTAGTCAAGTGAACCTAAAGGAGGTTGGTGAAGTCTGTGTCCTGTTGAGTTCTGAGATGGAGAGTCCAGGAGCTCACTGAGAAGCCTGTTCCAGCTTTAACTACTCCCACAAGAGAAAACCATCCATGTCTGAAGCAAATTTATTTGATTTCAATTTGTTCCAAATTTTGTTTTGAGTTCGGGGGAAGAATCTGCAAGTGTTTCTGCTGGTGATTGTGTTTTATGTAAGAAATAAATTTATGGGATGTAAGTGTAGAGAATGGGATGTAAGTAAGGAGAAGTATTTTACCCTGCAGATGAGAGAAAACTTGCAGGTAACTCCAAGAATCATGTTACTACTTTGAATGAAAGGCATCAAAGAACAAATCCTCATCTATAATCTTAAGAAATGGGTAGTTTACTTAGGTTTTGTTTTTCCATCATCACAGATACTGAGATACACTCTAAGAACACTACACACACCAGCACACCTCCCCTCTGATAGCCTAATTTTTTTTGTACACCTGCCAGATCTTTCAGGTTATCCTCTATCCCCATTAGAAATAATGTGTAGAATAAATAAAATTTGTATTCAGTATGTATTGTTGGGTTTCTTTTCAGAGTTTTTGGATACCTTTCACAACTGTTGTGATTAAAAAATATTTGGAAATAATGATTTTTGTGCTGTTGAACACAGTTTTTTCTTTTCAGTTCCCTTCATCTTTAACATCCAGTAGGAATTAGGCACACTTGGGTAAAATTTGGCCTCCTGTTAATTAAACCCTGCCCAACGGGCAGGGAAACTTAACTTCTGCCCTCTGCCTCCCTCTTCTCCCTTTCTGTCCCCAAGAAATCAACATTCCATGCTTTCTGATCCTTTTGAATTACTGTACTTGAATTCACTGAGAGTTGTATTGGGAACTAAATTTATGCTTTGCAACAGGGATTTTTGAAAAAATGTGCCTTCCAAGAGGCGGAAATTCTACGTCAGCTGTATTCTTCATCGTTCCCAGACTTGTACCGCTTCAGTGTTCAGTCTCTGCATTGCAAGACTGAGGTGTTGGAAGCCTTTGTCATTATGCAGAGCATTAATATGCTGCAGGGCCTTATCCCACCTAAGGTAGGCAGTGTGAGTGTTTTTATGTGTACTTAACATATTGTAGATAATTTCAAGTAACAAAGTTTTGTAGAGAGGGATTATTTGATGACTTGGAATGTCATGTCAAAGGAGATGCAGATTAGTAAGGAATGCTTTATATTTCTTTAGAAAGTAATAGCTGAGATGTGACCTCTTTCACAATCTCACATTTGAATGTTAAGCACTGGTTTACATTAAGCACATGGAGCATGCATTGTCAGTTTTCCTTTTTTTATTTTTGGGTGATTTGTTATCATTTTATATCATTTATATTGATTCTGATTATGGAAGGCATCTCTAAATTTATATATGACTGAAGACTTCTAACCTCATGTTACTAATGATCATCAAGTAGAGTTTCAGGCTGTTGAAAATTAAAACCTAACTCAATCCTTCAGGAGCAAGGTGGTGAACTGACTCCAAAATATTTGGAAAGGCTGTACACCTTCTCTCTCATGTGGAGTGTAGGAGCACTGCTAGAGCTGGAGGACAGATGCAAAATGGAATACTGGCTTCGAAAACATGCAACAGTAAAGCTTGATCTTCCTTGTATCCCAGAAGGCAGTGAAGACACAATGTTTGATTATTATGTGGCATCTGATGGTTAGTAACTTGGCAGGGTGATATGGGGTAAAATTTAAAAGTTATTTTATAATTGTGCTTTTTAAAAGAGATTTAATTCAGAAGTATTTTATAGCTTGCCTTCTTTTGTGTCCCTTAGCAAGTTTTATTTTATGGCTATACTTTACTGATGGTGTTGTGTTTAGCTTTTTCCCTGTTTCCAGTGAAAATTCAGAAGGTGGATGTAATTGATACAAAAGCTGCTTGGGCTTTGTGGTGATGAATTGTCAAGTGGACATATAATCCTGGTCATTGTCAAAATTTATGTAGGAAGGAGGAGTAAGCCTCTTAGATACAACTTGAGGGATTGTATGCTGAAATGATTCTATAAATTTTAGTCTGAATACACAGAGAGGGATTGCTGTACATGAAACAGAAGCATAGACAGATCAGTGACCTGAATGGAAAATAAAGGAAGTGATGATGCCTAGTATTTCTGAAACATTAACTTAATTTCTTTCTTATTAGGTGCATGGATGCACTGGAATACACGTGTTGAAGAGTATGTATATCCCAGTAGCGGCACCCCAGAGTATGACTCAATTCTTGTGCCTAATGTTGACAATGTGAGAATGGATTTCCTGATTGAAACCATAGCAAAACAGGGAAAGGTACTTTTTCTATAGTTCATATCAAAGCACTGCCAACAGAACACATGACAAAAGTTTTGGATTAGCAGTGAAATATTATGTTATTGAAAAGGAAGAACTCTTTTTTTCTTTTTGTTTTAGATACAAGATGGTGGTTCCAGAAACTACTTTCATGCAAATATGCTTGAACTCTTGAATAGTCATTGTTTCCAAACTTTGTCTTCCCCTCGCTCCTTTGTTCTGCTGTGGAAATAACTGTAATTAAAGCCAAGATCAGTCAGAATGGAGCCAATATTTTCATGTACTGATGGGAGGGGGAGAAGCACATAGGTCAGGAGGCTCATATCTGACTCTGCTGATTGAACTCTGCCAGCATGGGGCAGTTATAGAATTCAAGTAGCTTTAGGCTATTCTTCACCAAAACTGTGTCACATAAGCAATTGAAATTTTACAGATACTGAGTCTCTAGATGATTAAATCCTTTTTCAAATAATTAACTCCTTTCCTTGTTAGTGTGATTGTGCTGGATGACATGAGCATTAACTGCAAATATTTTTAACTTGTCAGACCTGCAAAAATCTATGAGACATTAACTATTTTACTTCTACATGTCTCCTGTGAAAAGTTCACTTTACATAATTTTGCTAGTTTCTTTTCTGTTTAAAAGCTAAAAGGGACTGTTGAGCCTTTGCCAAGACTCCCAGCTCTTGTGTTTCATCTTATTTCGATATTGTCTTTGTCTAGGCTGTCCTACTAATTGGTGAGCAAGGAACTGCAAAGACTGTTATAATCAAAGGTTTTATGTCAAAATATAACCCTGAAAGGCACATAACTAAGAGCTTGAATTTTTCATCTGCAACAACCCCATTAATTTTTCAGGTATGGTAGTGATTAATCTTCTCATACAAGATAGTTGGATTTAGAGAATATTCTGATAATTTGCCAGGAGTATGCTTCTGAAAGTGATTCTGAACAATAAAAAAGCACCTGTTCAAATAGTCCAAGTGTTCTAACACATGATTTAAGACTTCTGTAAAAAAATCGTTCCTTTCAACTTTTTCAGTAGCTATTGAGCTGTTCTTGGACTTCTATAATAACATGCCTGTTATTGTCTTCATCTTATTATGTTTTTGTGTCAAATATATCTGTTCTCACTAACTGGGAAGAGCTGTTAGATTTCACTAAACACCATGGGTAAAATAAGTGCTACCCACAACAATCTGTCATTAAAAATGTGCTGTCTGCAATTTAAGTTTCAGTCATTACAATTACTCATTAAAAAGTAACACATGCAGTGCAGCTGCTCTACATACAATTATGAATGCTTAAATCCTGAACTGTACTGCCTGTCCAAATTTCTACCAAACTCATTTGAATTATTTTAAGTGTCTTTAATCTCCTGGCAATGTATTTGGGGAATATTTTTAATGCAGTTTGGTATGCCAGACCAAAGCACTGTCTGGACTGTAAGTGCTGTCTATAAGCTTGATGAATCACCTATCATCTGCCTGTATAGTATAGTAGAAACTACTAACATTTTATATAATATACAAACATGTAATTTTGGTCTTAATTTCCTTAGGATTTTTTCATCTATTTATTGGGTTATAAACAAAAAGTAACATATTTTTATAAAAGAAAAGTAGATTTAATTGGTGATAGGTGAGATTCTGATCATCAGGATATCTGAAATATTTGTGCAAGACTAAGCCAATTCTCTGTTAACAATCTAGATCAAAACATTCTGTTGTGATCTGTGCTTTAAAATTACTCTAGCTTATTATAATCTTGGTCTACCTGATGCCACTTGTGCAAAATTGGAGCCTAGGCATGGTGTAAGCATGCAGATATTTAGGTTTATACTGAAGAATAATTATGTATGGTTAAGTGAACTTTCACTTAGGATAGAGTAAATAAAAACTGGAACTTAAGAAGAACAGAGAAATGGAAAGATGATGAGAAGAACAGTAAAGGCAAGTCTACCATTAGGCAAAATTATCTCATCAAGTGTATTTATGTATGTGAATTTAATTATTGATGTATGCTTTTATGAAGTACCTTGATACCTGCTGGTAAGGTGTTCCAGAATTAAATCTTCAATTTGATCTTTATTGCTAGCAATCATCAATTTTGCTAATAAATGGATAAAATAAAGTTTAAAACCTATTCAGATTTATGAAAGTGTTAGGCATGGTTTCTACTGTAGACACCAGCCTGGTGCTGTATACCTTGAGATTTCAGACATTCTAGTTGAACTAGAGCAATTACCTCCAGCAAATGCCTTGTCCGAACCTCACTTAGTAAAATTCTATGTAACAGGAGCATCAACATGTTTAAGTGATTGAATCATGTATGAAATGAAGTGCTGTTTGTGACTGTGCTGCTAATTGCTTTTTAACAGCGTACAATACAAAGCTATGTGGATAAGCGCATGGGCCCAACTTATGGTCCACCTGCAGGCAAAAAGATGACAGTCTTCATTGATGATGTGAACATGCCCATAATCAATGAATGGGGAGATCAGGTCAGTTTGTGAAAGAAGAAAAAAGAAGACAAAAGGTTTTCTTTGTTTTTATGTTTCACTGTAAAATTGGCTTCTCAGTCATTCAGGATAGGGTAAAATTGATATGTAGTACTTTAATTTTAAACAGTCTTTTTAAAAAACCCCATCTACATTAATTTTTCAGGAATTAATTGAAAATAAATATGCTGACAGCAAGAAGCAGTTTGAGTGTCCTTAGAACATGCCTGTATAATTTTAATAATGTTTTTTAACAACACTCATTTTATAATTAAAAATAAGAAGTCTTTGGTACACAAATTGTGATAGCAAACTGACATTGTGGGCAATGATTAAAATACTGTGAAACCTGAGAGGTAAGAAGTACCTTCTCTATTTCAGACAAAATGGAAGTAATGTTTATTTATATTGACAAAGTTGTTCTAAAGTACATTGCTTTGGAAATTAATGTTAGAATTTCTATAGGAGTATAGGTAAAGGATGTACTCTCTGTGGAGTTTTTTCAGCTTGTCAAACAGAAATGCAGGGTATCCCTTTATGGCTGAAGAAAAAGGTCTTGCATGTTTTTGTATGGAAGTAGTTCTTTTATTTCAGCTTGAAAACCATGCTTGTGATTGTTACATGTGAAACTTAATACAAATATTTTGTATCATTTGCAACATGATGCATTAGTTTGGGCTTGATTGAAACAGAGATGCAAAGATACATTAGTTTGGGCTTAATTGGAAAAGTGGAAATTTTGTTTTAAAAGGCAGAAGTATTTCCAACAGCAATGGAAAGCATGCAGCATTCAAGTGAGAGTAAATTGTCGCGTGAATGATTAGTTCTAAATGAGGGTACCCCTGTACTCCCGCGATTTTTATCCTTTGATTTTACCAAATGTCTTATTTGTAGCTGTGCATTTTTATACTGAAGGAAAGAAATAGAGGGATAGGGGGCAAGATAGTGTTATACTCTTTGTTAGGTATTTCAAACATTTAAGTATGTTCTGTATTTCATTCAGTTGTACATATAATATTGTCTTATATAAAACCTGGTTATTTTACAGGTCACTAATGAGATAGTTAGGCAACTGATGGAACAGAAAGGACTGTATAACCTGGAAAAACCTGGGGAATTTACCAACATCGTGGACATTCAGTTTTTGGCTGCCATGATCCACCCTGGGGGAGGTCGCAATGATATTCCTCAGAGGCTGAAGAGACAATTTTCAGTCTTCAACTGTACTCTGCCTTCCAATTCTTCCATTGACAAAATTTTTGGTAAAGGAAAATGAGCTTTGTAGTCATCTCATTTTTTAAAACAGTAGTTGATTTTCCCTTATCATTCTATTTGTACACATTATTGTTAAAATTGAGGCCTAATTTCCCCCTGATTTGTTTACCAGCACATTTTTCTTCAGTAATCACTTCCCACCTGCAACATCATAAATCTGTAAATTATTCAGATCCAGTCATGTCTCTGAAATTCTTGGTATGCTCAGATTTAATAAGAGTGACATGAAGATATTGTTTTAGTGACAATGCTGGACTGTTGCTCAGGTGCCACTGCTGCTAAGAATAAGTGACTAAAGACTAGACTTTCACAAAAAACGGGATCATACTGATTTCAGCAGGAGATTAGTTATTCAAGGCTAGGGGAAACTAATTTATGAGGAAAAAAACATTTTAATATGCTGTTAATTAAAAGTTAAATATCCATTGAGCCAGTGGCAGAATGGTGTTAAGAATGCCTAAATCAAAATTTGAATATACACTGGAAAGCCATTTAACAAATTTGAAAAGGTTTTTGGGATTGGAAAAAGAAAAGACACAGACGATTCAGACAATCATTGCTCCTGGTGTTGTGCTAACATGTCTTTTATTTGGCAATCTTTCTTTCCACAGGTGTAATTGGAGAAGGACACTACTGTAGTGAGAGGGGATTTTCAGATGATGTGAAGAAAACAGTAGCCAAATTGGTACCATTGACACGCAGACTGTGGCAGATTACCAAGCTAAAGATGTTGCCCACGCCAGCCAAGTTTCATTATGTCTTCAACCTTCGAGACCTCTCGAGGATTTGGCAAGGAATGCTGAACACTACATCGGAAGTGATCAATGAACCACAAGTAAGTGCAGCACATCAGGGACCTGTTATAATTAGTGTAGGAAAGGGGATGAGAGTCTATCTTGGCATTTGAATTTGCTTTAAAAAAATGCAACCTTAGTCGATTTTTTAAAGCAAAGGTGTTTTAGTCCAGCTTTTATAGTACCAACTGAAATGACAACTTTGTTTCAAAATGATGTCAAAACCCACTTCTTTTCCCACAACAGTTTGCTTCTATCTGCTTTTCCTATTATTGACAAAAGCTAGTTTGTTTAAAAGATGTGAGAAAATAAGTGAGAGGCAATGAACTTACTTTAACCCTATGAAAATGCTCAACTCTTGATTAAAAAATTGAATAGTTCCTCCTCTCCATTACTGTCTTGAGACTTTCAGTCTCTGCCTCATTTCTGTTTAACAATTTGTTTCTGGCTTATAGTTTAAAAGGAAGAAGCAGTGGCAAGTATTAGAAATGTTTTTTTTCCATAATCCATCTTTCTTCCAGTAAAATATAATTTCTCTTCTAATTATTTTAAGGAAAAGTCATTTAGAGCTGTGAAACATGTAGTGCTGGAAAAGCAAAGCTTATGGTAAACATGGAAAATTTGTTAAATATTTGGGTTACATAATCGCTTCATTTACAATGTGCGTCTCTGTTCAATAAGCTCCTGAATTCTACTACATCTAAAATTTAAACTTCACAATGGATTTTAGTTTCTGCAGCAAAAACATGGAGCACTCAGATTATATATATATGTATATACACTATTAATGTCTTTTGAAGTGTAAAAACCAATTGGTCAAAATAGTATTATATAAATTTACATATTAATTCTGAGACTTGATGCGTCAATTTTACGAAGTCCTGTAGGCTGAACCAAAGGTCTTCAAGGAGTACCTGGAATTTTTTCTACTACTGTATGGTAATAGCATAGGATTAAAATGAGTGCTGCTGGTATTAACAGCCTGACAGGTTCTCCTTCTTCATCCTGTGGCCAAATGGAAGTACTTCAAAGGTATATTGAATTTAGAGAAGGGGTAATATAAGCACTTAAACATTTTTCTTTGTTGTTATTCTCCAACTGCTTTGGATGTAGCATTGGCACTACTATCTGTGTTTTCCATGAAATTATTAGTGCCATGATGCTTATATTTTCACCCATCTTCTACTTAATGACCAGTTAGAAAAGTGGTTTATCAATACATAAACATGTTAACTGGTATGGATATGGTTTTAGGGCTGAGGAAATAAAATCTTCATAGGCCTTACTTTGGAAAACTAGATTAAAGTTTCTTCCATAGTTAACTGAATATAATCTTAAATTGCTATTGGGCAGAATAAGAAGCTCAAGGTATCTCTTCTGAAGAACTATTTATTTTCTAATGTTAATGTTATTTTTAAATTAAGAAATGAAGGCAAATCTTTAAAGTTGCTATAGCTCTTTTCAGAAGCCAAATGAGTTCCTCAGTACAAGAGAGACACAGAGCTCCTGGAGCATGTCTGACAGAGAACCACAAAGACAGTTAAGGGCCTGAAGCACCTCTTTTAAGAGGAGAGACTGAGGGAGCTGAGCCTGTTCAGCCTCAAAATGAGAAGACTGAGGGGAGACCTCATCAATGTCTGCCATATCTGAAGGGAGAGCGTCAGGAGGACAGAGCCAGGCTCTGCTCGGTGGTGCCAAGGAATGGGGCAACAGACAGAAACTGATTCACAAGAAAATCCTCCTGAACATTAGGAAGAACTTCTTTAATGGGAGGGTGATGGAGCCCTGGAACAGGTTGCCCAGAGAGGTTGTGGAGTCTCCTTCACTGGTGATATTTAAGAACCATCTGGCTGCAATTCTGTGCCATGTGCTCTAGGATGATCCTGCTTGAACAGGGAGGATGACCCACTGTGGTCCCTTCCAAAATGGCCCACTGCCCTTCTGTGATTCTGTGAAATGCCTCCTTTCTATTATTTTATTTTTTTTCCTTTTTGCATGTAGGTGCTGATAAAATTGTGGAAGCATGAATGCAAGTGTGTTATTGCTGATCGTTTCACAACCTCGGAAGATGTTGATTGGTTTCACACAGCTGTGGCAAAACTCATTGAGGAGGAATTTGAAGATCTGAAAGCTTTGCTGAATCGTGAAACAGATGCATTCTTTGTTGACTTCTTAAGGGATGCACCTGCAAGAACTGGTAAACATTTACTGTAATAATAATGGAAATTATAAAATTAGGCAAGGGGATATGATAATCTTAGATACTATGAAAAATATGTTGTAAAAATGCATGCTAAATTTATGCATCAAAAGTGTCTGTTTTATCCAGTGTCTTTGAAGGTAATCTATGTTAACAGCTGTGGCAAATTTTTATTTTAATGAGATTTCTAAGTCTGTATTGATATCCAGTGTCTGTATAGGAGAGCCTTGCTTTCATTTAAATTGGTGTGGCAGAAAGACAGAACTGCCAAATAGTGAGCATGAGTCTTTTTTATTCCAAAATGATGAAGGAAATTTGTTATGAATGACCTGAAATGGTGGGGTTGCAGTTGTAGATAAAGGATTGCAATGTAGGTAACATGCCCTAGAAATCTGATCTGAAGAAAATACTATCTCTGGGCTAATCCAATACTCTTTAGGAAATAACTCTTACATGTTTATGTAACAAATGACTATTAATTCAAATTTTCCTGAATGCTAGTTAAAAAACTGCTCTTAAAATGCTAGTTAAAATGCTCTTAAAA